>CM077025.1:51070415-52336141 GCA_039090855.1 Macrothele yani | reverse complement strand
TGGAACACAATTTACCTATAGCAGCTGCTGACCATGCTAAACCGTTATTTCAAGCCATGTTTCCCGATTCAGCGATCGCAAAAAAATATTCGTGTTTAAGAACCAAGGCTACTGCACTAATTCAGCACATGGCCAGTGTTTCTAGAAGTAACATCGTATCTGAAGTTAAAAAAAAAATCCTTTTTCTCTATCTACGGACAGAAGTAATGATGCTCAAGCAAATAAACTGTATCCCATTACAATAACATATTTTGACGAAAAAATAGGGGAAAATTCATCTGTTATCATTGGTTGAATCAAGTAATAATACATGTGAAGGAATATTCAACGTTTTGAACAATGAGTTCGTTAAAAAAAATATCTCATGGAGCAACTGTGTGTCATTTTCCTGTGACAATGCTAACGCTATGATAGGTCAAGTAAAAGGTTTTGTTTCTCACATAAAGAAGGTTCAGCCTGCAATCATAGTGCGGTGATGTTCATGCCATTTAGTAAATTTAGCTGCACAGAAATCTGCTACTCAAATGAAAGGATTTAATGTTGAGCAGTTTCTGATACAGTTGTACTTTTATTTGGAGAAAAGTTCAAAGAGGAAAGAAACACAGTCTAAAACTGAGTCAAGCTGTTTGTGGTACTAAACCACACAAAATTCTAAAGTATGTCAATACTCGCTGGTTATCACTTTTGGAATCCATTGACAGAATTTTAGAACAGTGGGAGGCTGTAGAACATTATTTTAGTGACAATGAAGAAGCTAATTCACAGTATAAGAACCTTGTAAGTGTGATTGGAAATCCTTCATCTAAACTTTCTTTTTTTTTTTTTTTTATCTGCTACTCTTCCTTTGTTTACATCTGTTAACGGGCTCTTGCAGCAGGAAGCTCCGCTTGTGCATGTATTGAAAAGAAAACTTCATAGTTTGTTATCTGAATTGCTTACATGATTTATCAAGCTATCGGCATTTGATGTGACAGCAACATCTCTTGCAGATGGAAATTTTGAAAGAAGGAGAAATCAAAAAGAAATCCGTGATCTCGTAATTGGGCCAAAAGCGAGATCTTATATAGGCACAACTGCAGATTTGAGTGAAGACACAGTGGCTGCTTTTTATTCTAAGGTAAGGGAATTTTACAAGGCAGGCTGCAATTACATTTTAAGGAAATTTCCACTTAATGATGAATTTCTGAGTCATGCTGAAATTACAGATATGTAGCATTAAGGCAAAGTGTTTATTTTGCATCAGTCCAATATATGTGTTCCCTGTTTCCAGTTTTGAAACCAGAAGAATCTGACAAGGTGGAATCTGAATTTGCTCACTACCAGTTTGAAAATTTTAACTGTGCTGTTACTTCTGGGAGAATGGATGAAATGTGGCACAGAATTTCTTTAATGAAAAATGGAAGTGGCCAGTTAAAGTATGAATCATTAAGCAAAATTATGAAAATGATTTTAATAGTCCCTCATAGCAATGCAAGTACAGAAAGGATTTTCAGTGTTGTGAAAAAAAAACATGAATGAATTCAGACCTAATTTAAGTACTCACATGTTGTCTTCTTTATTAGTAGAAAAAATAAACAGCATTGCACACAGTGAACTATGCTATCAGAAGAAGTTTTTGCAAATTGAACTAAGGAAGGCCAAAATGGCAACTACAGCCAGTTTATCATAATAATTTGGCCAACATTCCAAGGAATAATTTTTCTTTTTGTCTGGAAGTAATTTATTGTATTTTTCTGGTAGACAGTATTTTAAATTTCCCCACTAGCAAATTATTTTTTATTGTATTATTATTATTATTATTATTATTATTATTATTATTTTGTTAATAGTTCTGACAGATTAAAATTTGTTGTAGTGTTAAATTCCCAAATTTGCCGCTGTAGACTGGATTACTGAAAAAAAAAATTGGTTACTGAAAATTACTGAAAAATGACCATGCTGGTTACTGAAAACTACTTTTAGAGGTTGGCATCTACGCTGTTACAACCTGCAAAGAGTCTAATAGCTTCAATCTGTAGGACATCCAGTGTTTTAAAAGTGAAACTTGATGATTATTTAAGCAATTCTAAATACAGTACATCTTAAAGGAAAACATGAATCTTTGGGTTAATTATTTGCTTGTTTGTTTTTGTGCGTATTCGGATTTTTTCATAAATTATAAGTGGCAATAGCAGTACGCCCCTTCGTTACCTGCACCCCCGGGGTTGCAGGGATGGTTGTTACACTGCTGGGTATGTGTCAACAGTTGGGTAGGTAAATAATTGCAGTTGTGATCCAATCACGTGATAGACAAAGGGGATAAAAGGTCAAAACAGTTCAGTTGTCCTCACTTGGATTTATAAAATACTGCATGGGAGTGGTTGTTCTGTGTGGCAAAGAAACTTGCAGGGAGTGGGAATGCCTGGGCTGCGTCATCGGGAAACCTTCTGTCACACGGGCACATTTAATTGGGCTACTTACTGCTGGTTGGTCTCTGCGTCACATCACGGCGGAAACACATCTGGATGCAAGAACTGTCTATGTCGAATGCGGAGAGAGTAGTTGGAGGACGTAACGTGTTTTGCCGTGGTGGGACTAGTGCATGCAGGCGGACGTCTGAACGCCTCGTTCGCCGCATTGCGGATGCTACGGCAAGCCGTAGTGTCCGCAGCACCATAGAGGACGACATTTGATGAAGTGTACAGGCAGATATAGACATTCTCTACTGTAGACATACAAGAAGCAAGTGGAGAAATTGAAACAGTACTCGCCCAATTTTTCACTCGATGCCTTAATGAAGGGAAGATTCCTGAGGATTGAAACAATGCTACAATGATCCTGCTACATAAAAAAGGTGACATTGAGGATCCGAAAAGGCGACATTGAGGATCTCAGGAACTACAGACCTATCAGCCTCCTATCAGTGGTTTATAAAATCTTCACTAAGGTTCTTTCACACTGCTTTAAGGTAACACTGGACATGGCTCAACCAAGAGAACAAGCTGGATTCAGGAGGGGCTATAGCACTATAGATCATATCCACATACTGAGAGAACTAATTGAAAGAGTGAGGGAATATGAACTTCCATTGTGCATGGCTTTTATCGATTATGAAAAGACCTTTGATTCGGTGAAATCATCAGCAGTTACAATGGCTTTGAAATCCTGCGGTATTGAAGATGCATACATTAGTATTATTAATAACATCTATGAAAATGCAAGTGCAAAGATTCGGCTATTTGAGAATACAACACACATAAAAATTGGAAAGGGAGTGAGATAAGGTGACACCATATCTCCCAAGTGCTTTAATGCCACATTAGAAAATGTCTTTCAATCACTGAACTGGGAAAACAAAGGGATAAAGATTAATGGAAATTGTCTAACTCATCTTCGTTTTGCTGATGACGTAGTCATTTTTGCAACTACCCCATCAGAGCTGCAGAGTATGATCCAGGAACTTGCTGACAAGAGTAAAGAAGTGGGATTAAAAATGAACTTTCAGAAAACAAAAGTGATATACAATGCTTTTACAAGAAATGAAGATTTATCGATTGATGGAGAAAAGCTGGATATAACAGATACGTACATTTATCTTCGACAGCAGATATCAAGTGAGAGTCACATTGATGAAGAAATTAATCGGCGTATAAAAGTTGCCTGGAGAGCTTTTGGAAGAAACAGCATAATTTTGAAGAGCAATATGCCATTATGTCTTAAAAGAAAAGTGTTTGATCAATGCATCCTTCCAGTGCTAACGTATGGTGCAGAGACGTGGACCTTAACTAAAAGAGACATACAAAGGTTGCTGACAACTCAAAGAAGCATGGAGTGACCAGGAGAGATAAGAAGAAGAACTCGTGGATCCGAAAAACGACAAGAGTGGAAGACATCATGATCAGAGTTAAATCCCTGAAATGGCAATGGGCTGGACATGCTGCCAGAAGGACGGACCATCGATGGACAGCCGAAATTTTAGATTGGATTCCAAGGGACAGGAAAAGACCTAGAAGAAGACCACATGGGAGATGCGTGGATGAAATTCAAAAGTATGCGGGGGTAACATGGAGGAGACTGGCGCAAGACAGACCATTGTGGAAGAAGCTTGGAGAGACTTTCGTCCAGCAGTGGATTGATAATGATTGAGGATGAGGATAATGATATCGGCACAGACTGTGAATCTCAGATTGGCTTAGGCAAGTTTGCCCACTCACCAGCCATTGCGATGACTACCACTCACCGCAGCACATTGTCACGCAGGGTTGTAGGAATGCCGTACTAGACATGCGTGGCGGGACGAATGGAATCATGTATTCAGCGACAAATCTCGCTTCGCTCTCTCACAATCGCCGATTGAGAGTCTACAGACACAGATGTGCTCACCAGGCTGATGTTGCTGCCATCCGTGAGCGTCAGACTGACTGCTCCTGATTGTAGTGTCATGGTTTGGGCGGTATCAGTTTCAACGCTACTTGTACTCATACAGGGTGTTTCACTACTAGGTTGACCCTGAAAATTAAATATTACACAAATATTGTAGGAAGATTAAACTGTGCCTGAATAAGTGTCATAACAGCAAATGCTGGAAGTGGCCACCTTTCTGTTGCAAACACAGGGTGACACGTCTTTCCATACTGGCAAAGGTTGAAGCAAGCATAGCAGGTGTAATGAGGGCAATTTTGGTGGTGATGTTGCCCTTTAATTCGTCCAGCGTGAGTGGATTGTTTCTGTCCACCTGGTCCTTTAGCATACCCCCAAAGGAAATAGTCAAGGGGTGTCAGATCAAGGGAGCGAGGCGGCCAAAGTCCTTTAGAAATTATTCTGTTCTCGAAGGAGCTGATGAACCGAATGGATTTTTCAAAAGTGTGACAGGTCGCCCCGTCGCATCATACTTCAATTTTCTGTGTGTGAAGGGGCTGCTAGTGGGTGACTTGCGGATGCTGTGCAGCCCAGATGCGCGTATTCTGAGAATTCACATAGCCCGAAAGGTGAAACCAGGCCTCGTCGAAAAACCTTGTTAAGTCCAAAATTTCCCCATTACCTGTAATGAAGCCTTTAAACCATTGACAGTAACAACGCTTTTTGTCCAAACCAGGCGACCCCCCCCCCTTTTTTTTTTCTCTTGATTGGGGGTTTAGCGATCGCCTTGAACAACTCAGCGGGCTATAAAGTCGCCCGCCCTTATTTTAGGGTCGTTAGTTCCAGGGAAGGAAGAGAGCCAGTGCCGTAAGACAAATACAACATCCATGCCGTACCGGAATTCGAACTTGACCCATCTCTGACGAAAAGTCAGAAGCCACCGGGTCGTCTCGGACGCAATTCCAGCAGCACGGTGACGCGATAAAGGTGCGTTTTTGCTTGCTTTGCCGCTCGGTGACAAGATGACGTTGAAATTCCATCTCCTGTGATAAATGCCGTAGACATTTCGTTGGTGACTGCTCCAACCGTGTCTGCACATCCCACACCGTATCCCCTGACATTTTCGGTCGACCTCCTGTACGAATCGGCACCAACGTACCCGTACGATCCAACTTTTTCACCATTTTATGGATTGCCTGTTTTGAAGGTGCAATTTCGCCATACTTTTCTTGAAATGCATTCCGACACTACTTGAACGATCCTGTTACCCAGTAGGAGCTAAAGAGAAAAACACGTTGCTCTATCGTCAGCATTGTGGTAACTGACGAGTAGCAGCTGCCGCAGCGCCAACGTGCGCGTGGAGTTGGCTCAGCGTCAGACGTTACGTCAGCCTTCTGAAGAATGCGACAACACTGTGCCTGGCGGCATTCGCTTTCTTATTAATCCAGGTACGTTGTACCGCAGTTTAATCTTCGTACAATAAATAGTATTTCTGTAATAATTTATTACAGGGTCAAACTAGTAATGAAATACCCTGTTGTTTGTACAATGACGCTACGTCGACGAGACTCTGCAGTCGGTTTTGTTGTATTCCCGGGGTATAAGTGATGCCTAGTTTCAACAAATAGCGTCTGTCCGCACACTGCCAACATCAGCAGAGTGTGCCTATAAGGTGTCCAGGTGCTGCCCTGGCTAGCGCGATCCTCCAATAGAGAATGCGTGGGACGCCATTGGCATACGATTTAACTCCTGTGCAAGACCCTTCGCAGTGTCGATGAATTGGGGTTTCAGGTCAACGACGCATGGCCAGCGATACCTCAGGACTTTTCCGGAGACTTTTCTGCTCGATGTTACGCCGTGTTACCGGAATGTATAGCCCAACTTTGCTGACATGTGACGTACAGACTCAGGCCAGATTATATTGTCTTCTCCCCCATCGCATTCATGCAGTCTTTCAGAAATTAAGTAACTTCTTATTCATCTACGTGTGTGCGTGTGTGGTGAGTTCGGTCTCAATTCATGCGTTCCTTCATGGTGTGACATTTCCTATGTCGAGTAGTTTATATTGAATTTTCTTCGGAGATGAAGGCTTCTATGTCTCCCACTTTTTTTTATCTTGAGGGATGTGTTGATGAACTGACAGACTTTATCACATGTATCGTCGCTTTTCTGCTTCTTCTCTCCACCCGGTTACTATGCTGTTATAAGCAGTACTCTAAGTTTAAAAACTTATAAAACACATATCTTAATCATATTTTTTACTTATTTCCCGTGAGTTCTTGATGAAATATTGTCCCCAGATGGCGTAAATATGTATTTGAATCAGGCAAATATCTCCGTTTTAAGTTGTCAGATTAGAAAAAAAAATTCTCTTTCCATCAAACATTTGGAAACCACGATAAAGATCTTTCATGCAAATTGTCCAGCTTGTTTTACGTAAGGAGTTTTACACTTTGTGACATACGTGCTTATCTGTATGCACCTCACTATCTTTTCTAATTCAAGTTTGCTGGAAACAAATCTGTTTGCTTCAGTGAACACGACGAAGTTTTTTCTCATGTTGTCTGTGCAATCTTATGTTTGAAGAAAACCGCTGAGGATTTCATATCCCCTGAAAGCATTATTTGGTTTGAAGTTTCTGCCAAAAGGCATGCTCCATACACTCCGAAATTCTGTTGCACCTTGCTTTTGCAGCTTGTGGGAGTTTTACTACAGCAATGGATTTGCAGGATTTCGTCCAAGATTTGATGCACTGATAGAGGACTTTCTTTGCGTTCGTCGGTGTGTCCGCAACTTTGGAAAACGAAACTTCCATCTTTTCCTGTAATCTTCTGAAAAGTCCATCATTGTTCACTATTTCGCTTCTGTGACTGCTGTCACGTTTTTGCATTTCGTTCGAAGTGCGGAAAATGAGGCGGTAGAAAACCTCAGAATGACTGTCCTTTTGATGTGGAGTGACTGTAGCAACCCAATGACAGCTGTAGAATTGAAAGTAACCTTCCGCTGTTTCGGTTGCACGTCAGTCGGACCGGATGTCTTCTAATATGGGATGTTTAAACATCTGTCTCGAGTGCGACTGCAAACGGTTGATTTATTGCCATGTTTAGCTGTCGTTGCTCAACTTTAGCAACGTGTCTTAAACTCCCGTCTCTTACATTTTTTGCGAGTTAATCAGTCATGCAGTGATTGTTTTCAATATGTTTTAGACGTCTTTTTTGCATCGCATTGTGTCTTTCCCTAAGGAAAAGCGTATGACCGAATGGAATGATATGGCAAACTCCATTATTTATATGACCTCTGTTGCCTCATCTGTAAATATCAATACGTTCATTGCTGGTGTTCTGCACGGTTGCGTGTTTCAGGTGAGCGTTGATATGTCAAGAATTTCTGACGTGTGGGATACACAAGAGCGGTGTGTTTCTCAAGGTTGTGTTTCGTCCATCACACTATGCTATGTCCACGTAAACATTTAAAATCAGCAGGTTTTTTTTTTTTTTTTTGCAGTGTTTACATTATTCATGACCATCTAATGCTATAAGGAGTCGCCCGTCTCCAATCTTGTGGTCTCTGGTTCGAGTGAAGGGGACAGAGTCATCGTCGTAAAGACAAACACACCATTCATGCCTCATCCGGCATTCGAACTTGTGCTAAACTCGATTAATCAAAACCCCGTAACACTGACCACTTGCCCACAGAGACAGCTCATCGTTCTTCGATGTTAACGTTACCGTGTATGTGGATTTACTGTGCGTCTGTTAATATGCACTCTGGCAGTCTGCTAAAATCTCGTCGTGAGCGGCTCATATCCGCATTTCGACTCTAAAGATCGTTTGCGTGTAGTTTTGTAGCAGACCTAATCAGCTTCAAGATCTTCGTTTGCGACTTAGAGCTTCAGCCATCCCTCTTATGGCTAAGTTCCCCGAACTGTACCCAGACCTCACCCTCACATTGCTGCGGTTGGCCCACGATGTGTAAGTACAGTGCACAAAGGCACTAAATATCCAGCAAGCGTTACTCTACAGCACGTGCTAGAAAACTGGTTTGTGTTCCATGTTTTGCATCGTCGGAGCTGGACTTCCGTGAAATGCTGTTTTCGATTCAACTCCAAGCCTTAGCCATTTGATTGGAAGTTGTTCGGACTGCCCACAGTATGTTTGCTGTGGGTCTCATGAACCGCTATTGTTTCATCAATCGAGTAAAGCTGCCTGTAGAATTCTGCGTCAAGCTGAAGTGTGCTCGATCATCCATTCCAACACACTGTCTTTAGTACGCAATTTGTTTGTGATCTTCCTTTCAGTGTTCTCATTTTTGATATGCTGTTCTGCACTGTAGCGCAAGATGCTTGTCTGGCTGATTTGACTAAGGGATTTTATGTTACATCATGACTACCTGTACAAGCCGACGCTCATTATTGACTGCAAACGTAACCGTTTTGTCCTGATCCAGAGCTCTCTCAATCTCGTTTTCTTTCCTACCTTCACTGATGGATTGAAATCGGTGATGTGTTCAAAAACCTTTCCTGTGACGGATTACACCAGACTTGACGATGTATATACATAGTAGAGAGGTATGCTGTACTGTCTGTACAAGTAACTTTGCATCAGCGCCAATAGAAGCTCTTTAGTGCATTCATTTTCTTTCACCAGCGTAGCTTAATGATCGACTTCCCAGTGGGAACGTTGATTAGGCTTCTTCTGCGCACGTTGATTGATCTTGGATTCCGTGTCCAATTCTGAATTCTCGGCCATGTTGGGTCCAAAGTAACTAAATGACAAACATTTTCGCCGGCTCTATTACCTGCTTGAATGTCATCTGGCGGCAACATATTTGTGACTAATCACTATATTTGGTGGTAATAAGAAGTCGTGCGGTAGACATAAACCATTTGTCGCCTTTAAGAACATCATGAACCATTTGTAGCCTTTTGTATGAGTCGGTTGTCGTCGTTTTTGCTTGCGAAGTTTGTTTCTTTCTTCCTGTACTAAATTATAAATGAGTCCTTGTCTTTTTTTGTTTTTTTGTTTTTGTTTTTGTTTGGTTTGGTCAATCTTATGTAATTTTGTTCATTTTCTTTGGGAGGTTTATTTTCCGTTGCAGCTTTTAGTTTCATCTTGTTTTTATTTTGTTTAATATGTTTTTCGGGCGACGGGTTCATAGAAGTATTACGCAACCTCTTAACTTTAGTATTCGGGGATTTTTCACAATTTTTTTCGATTCTGGGGATATTTTTTTTTACAGTCCTTTGGCGATATCTCAGTCTTCTAAGTTAGATTTTGGTAATTTTTACATAATTTATGTGGGGTGCGGGACTTTAACTTTTGAAGTAATTTCATTTTTCTCATTTAAATTTCTGTCAACATATCGGGATTAGCTTTGTTATTTTTCATTTACACCGATGAGCAATTACATTATACCACCTACCTAATGAGGTGTAGGACCCCTTTTAGCGCGCAAAACAGCGGCCACTCGGTGAGGCATCCTGGAATATCTGGTACCATAACGTCAACAGCAGGCTGCCGTACATTTCGGGTTGGTGGGGATTTAGCGCGAACTCGCTTTTCCAAGTCGAACCACAAATGTTTGAATGGGTTCATGTCAGGTGAATTTGGAGGACAGGGCATTAACAGAAGTCACCAGCATGTTCCTCGAACCACGATTCTGGCAGTGTGGCATGTCGAATTATTCTGCTGGTAGTGGCCATCACCAGTAGGGAACACAGTTGCCATGAATAAGTGAATTTGGTCCGCAACGCTGTTCAGATACCTGACAGCTGTCAGGGATTGTGCTATTGGTATAATGGAGTCTAAAGCGTTCCAAGAAAACATCGCCCACAGCGTAACACCGCGGCCGCCGCCGGCCTGTTTCCGCCCAATAGTGCATCCAGATACCATAGCCTCTGTTGGTAATCGGCGTATCCGCGCTCGGCCGTCTACGTGATGCACCAGGAATCTTGATTCGTCACACCATGCCACTTTCTTCCAATCATCCACGGCCCAATCTCGATGATCCTGGGACCCATTTCATGCGATGTCGTGCAGTGAGTATGGGGACCCGGCTGGGTCTTCGGCTGCACAGCAGGTTGCGATGAACTGTGTGCTGTGACACATTGCCCTGCTCACCACTATTGTAGCTGCGGGTGATTTGTCGCACTGTGGCCCTGAGGTCGCTGTGAACAATGCGGGACAGTCTCCGCTCTCCTCTGGCATCAGTGAGCTGCGGACGATACACGGCTGGACGACGGTTAGTCGTTTGACCATATGTGCCCCACTTTTGATACGTACACACTAAGGCGGCAGGTGAACAACCCACAAGCCGCGCCGTTTCCGAAATCGTAGTTCCGAGGCTCCGTGCCATCACAATTTGTCCTTTATCAAACTCCGATAAATCGGCAGCTTTTCCCATTCTGACTACGAACACTGCTAACCGAAAGCCGGTCCTCAGGTTGTACACTGAAGAGCAATTGAATTAGAGACAGCTGGCGTTATGCAAATGTGGCGCTGTGGGCGGCCCTGTAAACGGAAACGTCATGACGTATGTAGCGATCCGACAATATAAGGAGTGATGCGACGGAAATCAGTAAGAATCGGACGCAGTATTGGTAAGACGAATTATCTAAGCGCATTTGATCGTGGGAAAATGGTCGGGGATCGACGAATGGGTCACTCCGTCTCGGAAGTCGTGCAGGCACTAGGATTTTCACGAGCTACTGTGTCACTGGTGCACCGTGAGTACATCGAATCTGGTAAAACCATCCCTGCAAGGGCCAACTGCCGTAGACAACAGCGTGTGGATGAGCGGGGTCATCGTCGGCTGGCTCGCATTGTTACAGCGGATAGACGGGCCACAGTGCAAGAAATCACTCGGCAATTTAACGCTGGTGCACAAAAACGTGTAAGCAGCCACACCATTCAGAACCATTTCCTCGCTATGGTGTACAGAAGCCATCGTCCCACGAGGGTACCGCTACTGACCGCACATCACAGGGTGCAAAGATTAGCATGGGCGCGGGAACATCGCCACTGGAACCTAGACATGTGGGAAAATGTTGCCTGGACTGATGAGTCGAAATTCACGTTGTCACATGCGGATGGCAGGATACGAGTACGGCGCAAACCACATGGAGCGATGAATCCTTCTTGCCAGCAGGGTACTCTTCAAGCTGGTGGGGGTTGCATTCTGGTCTGGGGACTGTTTACGTGGACTGAAATGGACCCCTGGTACGTGTGACATCGTCCCTCACTGGTCAACGTTACCGGGATATCCTGGACGACCATTTGCTCCCGTTTGTGCGTCTTCAACATCCCACTGGGGACCTCATCCTGCAACAAGACAATGCACCGTGCTATCGCTCCCGAATTGTATCCGAATGGTTAGATGAACACTCCACCGACGTGACCTGGCTTCCTTGGCCAGCTAGGTCACCTGACCTCAATCCCATCGAGCACATCTGGGATGCCACCGAGAGAGATGTTCAAGGCTCTGACCCCCCTCCATCAGGCTCTGACCCCCTCCATCAAATCTTCGTGAACTGTGGGAGCTTGTTCAGGAGTCGTGGATCCGCATGGATTCTCAACGCTTCCTGTGTCTTGTCAAGTCCATACCGAGACGAATCGCCGCCGTCATCAGTACTGCTCTGTGAACTTCACCTGCGCCACCGTTCGGTCTCCAGGCGTGCTCATTTCTCTGGGCTGGGGGTTGTCATAATGTAACGGCTCATCGGTGTATATGCTGTGTGATTTATTGCATGTTTGTTCCTATTCTCCCTTTAACAGGTTTTTGACCACTGGGGCCGAGCCACAAAATCATAGTATTATGTTAAGTCGCGTATCTCCCCCCCCCCAAAAAAAAAACTATTGTGATAGAATTACGCGGTTCAGTGTATTGAACACGTATTATTTTCACGGGCTTCTTACCAAAGACGCGTTAGTAATTTCTTCAGTAAAGCAGGTTTTTTGTTTAGTTTATGGAAGTGACTCATAGTGAGAAACTGAGGGCTGGATGCGATAGTCATTCTGTAGCTAACGATTCAATAAACGACTGTTTCTCTTAGTAATCACGCTCTGCAAATAAATAAATAAATAACAACCGCTTGCCGAGTAACGTGTGGGGCTACCTCTGGTACGTATGTCCTCTTCAGCTCATCATGTAATGGACTTGAAGTGATGTCGAAACATTTCTTGAAAGATATCTAGCCAGCAGCGGATCCAGCGGGGAGCGACCGGGGCGGCGATGTAACCCCCCCCAAGCAGATTTTTTCTTTCTTTAAAGTGGGCAATATCTAAATAATGTATTTGTTTTTATGAAATTATAGTAATAAATCCACAGGTTATCGTAAAAGTTTTCTTCACTAAAATTTGCTCTAAATTTGGAGATAAAAGTTCTGTTCTAGCTCCAGAAGAAAAATAACAACAACTAGAGGTTCAGAAACAATGAAAGATGAGAGCAGAAGTGAAGATATTTTGTCTGATCGTGAAAAGCAATCAGTGAGCTTTGTTCTGTTTTTTTTTTTTTTTTGTATTGTCTGGCGGCATTAGTAATTGGGAGCAGGGAAAGTCATGTGTGAGATAGACTTTGAAGTGTACGTATGTGAGATAGTGTCAGCGCGAAGCACTTACCTCGATTGGGCTATGAACACTAGTTCCAGATTTTCAAGCTGGAAATTTTTCTATTCAATTAAACCCATCTCAATAGAAGGAATCAAACTTTATTTTGGAAGATTTTATCTAGAGGTGAGATTTAAAAAAAGCATCAAGTTGGTTTCCTCGAAAACCGGGCAGTTAATTGAACGGCTTAAAAACTGTGCTGATTTTTCTGTTCTCGTTCGCAATCAGTGACTAAAAATTAAAAAAAAATGTTTTTATTGGAAAATTAAAAAAGAAAAAAAAAAAGCTAAAGCATTGCTGTAAGTTTGTAGTGTGTGTGTGTGTCCTCCACAAAGTATTTTTTAGCCCCCGCCCGTAAGATGAGCTTCTAGATGCGTTACGGCGTTTAGTCTCCAGATTATGGAGTGTCTTCTAGTAATGTCCTGTACAGTAGGGGAGGGAGATCTCGGCGCATGAGAGATCGTCCCAGGAATGCTCCCAAGTAATTCAAATCTGGCGAGTTCGAAGTCTTAAGACGGGGGACATGAAAATTACCGAAAAGATCTTCCAATTAAGCCTTGGCGCTTCGGGCGTAGTAACAGGGCACAGTGCGTTGTTGTAACACACCATATTGTTTCACGGGAGCATGATTCACAATATTCTCATAGCCGTCACCGTTTAGGCGCACTTCAATGCGCACCAGAGAAAGGGCCCAGATCAGATCATATGTATAGGATTTTATGAAGGGAGTGTCTGACCCCAGGTCTTAAACAACCCTTAGAAATAGGAAGCTAGGAGATTTTGGCTAGAGAGCCCGATAGGGAAGTGACACGGAAACGAAGGAGGAAGGGGCAGGAAGACGCCCTTATTTATTACCGGGGGGGGGGGGCAGTACCCCTAGCCTCCCGGTTATAAATAAGGCTTAACGTGCCAATCCGACGCACGGCGTATATGTAGTGCTTCGAGCGTTCTTACCTGCCTGGGATCGAACCGGAGATTTCTCCGTAACAGTCACGAACGTTGACCACTAGGCCATCCGCGGCCCTCTCGGGCCCAAAGACTCTGCACCATAAATATGATCGCCACCTGTTTTGATGGTCCGGACTGGGTCCAGCCCAGCAGAGCTAACTTCGGGCTCAATTTTAAGAGTTCGAGCCCGAAGTATGTCCGCCCGAGCCCGAATTTTATATTGTAAGATAGAGCCCGGGCCCGAACGAGCCTGAAAACTAGGATTAATCTGTTTTACGCATTGAAAAAAAAAAAAAAATTCTTCTTCCAGACTCCCAGCACTCTTTTCTTCCCCGTGCAATCAACCGATGTCTTTCTCAACTGCGGAGTGGGGAAAGAATGTCTCTATTTCTGTAGTTTCTTGGACCATTCATTTCTTCCTGAAATGTATCGGGAGGCCCAACAGTCTACGTCGTACGTTGCTCAATAGAATTAACAGGGTGCTGTCTCGTTGAGGTGAGGAACAAAATTTCGTCAGCTTGCTATTTACTATCCATATTTCTTAAAGAAACTTTTCCTTTGCAGAAATTCAGTAATTCATGGCCTATGGTATTTATTACCCAAGCCCGGAATGAATAACCCTGCCGAGTTTCCTCTCCACATTGCTGAAGAATTCTGTTTAACAACTAGAAAGTGTAAAAAAAGTTTCGTGTACTAAATCGTAGAAAATCTCACACACACACACACAAAGAAAATTCTCGCCCTCTCTTAGAGCCCGAGCCCGAATTCCAGTATGTATTATGCAGCCCGAGCCCGGTTCGGGCCCGGGCTCGGGCTCGGCCCGTCGCAGTATTGGTGCCCAAGACCCCCGTACTTCGTCCAGCCTTCCTCATATGCCTGTCTTCGGTGTTACGCAGCAGATATTTAGGCGCAAAAGTCTCAGAAACGTAGTTCAATCAAAAACTACGCAGTGGTTTTTTTTCCCGCTCAGCCGTGGTCATCTTTGTGTAGCGGTGAGAACAGGGTGGCGAATGGAAAACTCCGATTACACTGTGATCATCTTTGTGTAGCCGTGAGAACAGGGTGGCGAATGGAAAACTCCGATTACACTGTGGTCATCTTTGTGTAGCGGTGAGAACATGGTGGCGAATGGAAAACTCCGATTACACTGTGGTCATCTTTGTGTAGCGGTGAGAACATGGTGGCGAATGGAAAACTCCGATTACACTGTGGTCATCTTTGTGTAGCGGTGAGAACAGGGTGGCGAATGGAAAACTCCGATTACACTGTGGTCATCTTTGTGTAGCGGTGAGAACAGGGTGGCGAATGGAAAACTCTTATTACACTGTGGTCATTTTTGTGTAGCGGTGAGAATAGGGTGGCGAATGGAAAACTCCGATTACACTGTGGTCATCTTTGTGTAGCGGTGAGAACAGGGTGGCAAATGGAAAACTCTTATTATACTGTGGTCATTTTTGTGTAGCGGTGAGAACAGGGTGGCGAATGGAAAACTCCGATTACACTGTACCTTCAACTCTTAAAAAGTACGACGTAACACACAGGTAGAAATTGTTCTTTTGGAATATCGTGGCAATCATTTCGGTGTTTTCTCTCACGTGGACATTCCCTACCCCTTTAAAACCCCGTTGAGTACTTCTTCTTTCCGTCCTTTATTCTCCTCGTTTTCCCATTCCGTGAGCATCTTTACATAATCTTGCTGCCTGCATAACCAACCACCGACGTGTCATGTCCGAAATGGTCGCATCGCAGCACAAAACGACAACTATCCAAATCCCTCTTTGAAATTCAGTCGAAGTACACTTTATTCCTCCAATTTTCCCCCACAAACCTCCCATGCCGCTACAAAGTAGTCTGCTGTTAGTTGCGGAAATTTTGCTAATTGTGGGGTTTTATTGTGCTTGCAGAGTTAAGATTCTAATCGTAGAAGAGTGATGGTCGTAGTTTTATGCTTATTATGTATTACAAGTGATAAACATCTTGCATCACCTGGTACATTTCGACTACTGAATTATGCCACAAAATCTAAAGTAATAGTTCAGTTGAACCATGATTAACAGTGGAACTGAGTCAAAAATATAAATATAATATAACCCCCATTTTTACGCAAAATATCTCCTTTCCAAAAATTCTGAACTTGCCGTTAATGTTAAATTTTATCAGTTATTCGTTACTCGGATTAGCGTTCTTGTTATGTATGCGTTAAATTGTGGTGTTGTGAATCGGAAATTTGAACCACACGAATTTCGTTTACTAAACTCTGTAAATATACAGGGTGTCCGAGAATTATTGGACACATTACAAAATTATACAAAACAAAACATATTAAACAGACAGAAAGAAACTGACTGTACTTACAATGTAACTACACAAGTTAATAAATTTCGATGCGAGATCCCTTGGTTGCTCGTAGTACGTCCAAGCGATACTCTATTTCATGCCATGTATTGGGAAGCATCTGAGGAGTTATGGAATTATTAGCAGCTGTGATACGCTACTTCAGTTCCTGCAAATCAGTACAAGGCGTCTGATAGACACGATCCTTCACATAACCCCACATGAAATAATCCAATGGAGTTAGATCTGGAGAGCGAGGAGGCCACGGAATGAGAGCACCACGCCCAATCCATCTGTTGGGGAAATGCTCATTTAGGCACTTACGTACACACGTTCACCAATGCGGAGACTGGCCGTCTTGTTGGAAAACGACGTTGTCATATCTTTTGATCTGGGATATAGCGAAATTTTCTAGCATTTCCAAGTATAAATGTCACCATTTATGGTTTTTCGCAGAAGAAGAAAGGGTCAATCACTTCTCTTTTTGATAGGGCACACCACACATTAACTTTTGGAGAATCACGTTCCAGTTCAATAGCAGCATGAGGCGGTTCACTGCCCCATATCCTACAGTTGTGACGATTCACAATACCTGATACATGAAATGCGGATTCATCACTAAAAATTACAGTACTGAGGAAGTTTTCGTCGTTTTCCACTCGATTCAGCATATCCACAGTGGAATCGTATCGCAGAGTGTAATAATTTACATGCATCTTTTGCACTATTTGAATTTTATAAGCATGAAACTTTAATTTCTTGTGCAAGATATCGTGAACTGTCGATTTCGGAATGCACAGTTCTCTGCTTGCTTAACGAACGGATTTCCTGGGGCTTCGTCGGAAACTTTCATTAACTTGGTCAACCGTCTCACCGCCGACGCTAGGCTTACCGGCTCCTCCACGATGTTCCACATTGCCAGTTTCTTTAACCTGTTTATCCACCGCTTAATTGAATTCGTTGACGGAGGATTACAACCATACTCTAAACGGGTACCATCTTTTAACTTTAATGGCAGACTTTAATTCCGCATGCCATAACACACACATCGCCTTCTGCTGTACGGATGACATGACTACTGATTGCGCATTTCTCACACATTCCTCATCAGGCCACACCTAGCGCCATCTATCGGATTCTGGGAATAACAATTCTGCTAAATAAAAATATAGAAACCGTGTTAGTAATATGTGACATAGAAAAACAGGCAATGCTCATAGATTTTTTTGTACATAATTTTGTAATGTGTCCAATAATTCTCGGAGACCCTGTATTTTTAAATGCTGTAACTGTATGCAGTGTGATTAAAATTAATAAAGTTAAAAAAACTGTGAAAGGAAAGGGCAACTAAAAATACTAGTACATCAGCACATTAAAATATGCTACATACTACGCAGTACCCAGAATAATAACACTAGCGGCTACGTCATTCGTTGCAACAGAATGTGCTGCCATCTAGAAACAGAAACGTTCCCTGTTTCAGTTACACGTTAATGTTACTTGGTCCCTTGAGAAACGTATAAACGGTGTTCTGCTGTATATGCATTCCGAAGGATTTTTCGCTGTTTTAGTTTTTTAACCATTTTTCTTCACGTATAATTTCATAGTGTCGACAGTTTTGCCCTCATTATGGATTTTAATTATTTTACCTTTCGACTTCCAAAACCATTCACTTCACTGTCACTTTTAACTTGCCTAATTACTCCTGCGTATCTCGATAATTTTTTTTTTCCAGTCTTTCCGTTCAGCTTTTCTGCACCCAGCTCTACTCGGATGAAGATAACTTTTTGCTTATTGGTTAATTCTAGTAGTGCCTGCCAAAATCAGTCGAGTTTGTATGTATGACTGCATAATTTTCTTCATGCAGACGTTAAAACCGCTAACAGTAACTTGCAGCAACTCAATTTTCTTGTTGCTGTTATTCTTCGGTTTTGGTTCAATTCCTTTGCCTGGAGCCAACTTCGTGATTTCAAGTTGAACACCATCGATTTCTTTGAGGTTCGTGAATTAAGGACACTCGTGCATGTTGTATGATCTTTCGATTGTGGCATTCGCAGTTAATACACTGCTTGACAATTGCTAAGGACGGATCATAAACGGCTATATAGCGCATAAAAAAGTAAGTGTGGTTGGATGCCAAGTGAAATAAAATAATGTCAGAATATTACAAGAAAGACAATTTATTGTGCTCTGAAATCCAGAAGGCTTTGGAACGTGTTCAAGGGACAAACAGGCCATTTTGTGCAGAATACGTAAACGTGAAAAAAATGCAATTACCGTCCGCAGGCGTTCCGGCGTAAGATGTCAATACGGGATATGGCCACCATGGAGGGCGATGCAAGATTCCACACGTCGTGTCATGCTTTGCACAACATTATCAAGCAGCTGTTGGGGTAATTTATCCCATTCCTCTGTCAGTGCACGGATGAGGGTGTCCTTGTTTATTGGAGTTCATTGGCGACCAGCAAGACTCCTCCCCAAAGCATCCCACACATTTTCAATGGGATTCAGATCTGGAGAACGTGCTGGCCATACGAGGCGTTGAATATCCTCGCTCTCAAGACACTCCTGGACAGCGACTGTTCGATGACATGTTGCGTTGTCGTTCATGAAAATGAATCTATCACCGACAGCACCACGGAACATGCGAACATGAGGTAGCAGAACATCATTAATGTATCGTTGGCCAGTCATAGTCCCAGTTGGAAGCACATAGAGGGACGTACGGCCATTGATCATGATGCCAGCCCATACCATGGCACTACATGTCGGATATCGGTCCCTTTCCTGTATGTTTGCTGGACAATATGTAGTACCACTATCACGCCAGATCAGTTGTCGTCGACAATCAGACGATAGACTGTATCTACTCGCATCTGAGAAGAGGACAGCAGACCAGTCGTTATCAGTCCAATTGCGATGTTGATGGCACCATTGCAAACGGGCGGTACGGTGACGTCTGGACAATGGGATGCACACTACAGGACGGCGGGCGTATAGTCCTCCTTCATGCAAACGTCTGGCGACAGTTTTTCGGGAGATCCGCTTGCCAGTAGCAGCCATAAACTGATTTGCTACCTCACTAGCTGTGCTGCGCCGGTGTCTTTTTGTTGATAGCACTATGTACCGATCTTCTGCAGGTGTCGTACTGCAAACACGACCTCCCCCGTGACGTTTGCTACACTCTCCATTTGTTTGAAATGATTTCCAAAGCCTTGAAACAACACTGTGGCTGATGTCGAACTCCCTGGCAACATCTGTTATTTTTCGCCCTTCTTCAATCTTGCCAATAATACGGCCACGCGTAAAATCATCTAGGTGATGTCGGGAAGACATACTGAAAATTGCAAATTCGTCAATTGATTCTTTCCCTTTCAACTTCGCGTTTGAACAACAACGGTCAATACGCGTCAAATCCTTTATATCTCTTATCAGCGCTATGACGTCACGAACAAGTTCGGCAATCCAAAATTTGCATACGCACAACACGTCTTACTGTATCCCGCACTTATGCTAATTTCCACATTTTCCTGCCTTCCATTTTATGGTTGCTATCGTTGCTATTGTCATCCGTCCTTAGCAATTGTCCGGCAGTGTACTAGTTTTTTCGCGAAATGAAATGGCAAGTTTTAAGACTCACGTTGGCAATGCTTCTCGTAATTCCTCACTTTTCAGAGGACATTGTGCATTTAGGTCCGTGCATCGGTTTTAATTAGCTCCGTGGCCTACTTTACACCGAATGCACTTAAGTTAGTGTATAATAAATACCCCATAAGAGACTCCCCGATGTGTGATTACCAGTATTATAAATTAAATACTACTAATCTATTACCAATGAACTAATCATGATTACCGTTGGAAAACTGTTAAACCGGAGCCAGTGGAGAAGAAAGGAGTCTTGAAAACAAGCAACAAAAGCCGTGACCTATTATATAACGGCTTTGGTTGCTTGGGGAAGTCATCGCAATTTAAAAGGGTGTAAATCTGCTGCCAGATGGCATGGACATTCATTTTTGTAGGTTTAATGGAAAGTGACATGAATCACAAGGCCATGACATTACAGAGGTTAGTTCCCTCTTTTAGAGGGCGTCACGCAGAAACCAAGGCTTCCGAGGCTTCCGATTCGTTTCCAAAGCTGTCCTGTATGACGTCAACACACCAACGTACCAGGCCGTGTAACATGAGAGTAACGTCACAAAAGGAGGGAACTCATCTCTCTAATGTCGTGGCCATGAATGCAGAGATAATTATCATGCCGATTCCTAGCCTGTCCCTTCCAATCATATGAGGACGCAACTTTGGTTACAGCGAGTGATACAATTACTTGCCTTCTCAGAGCAGAATGCTGGAATACGCAGTTATGGAGTCGTTTATATTAACCTATATCCTTTTTAACGTTTTCTTAGTTTTTTGAGCGGAGATTCGATTATAAATAGGCGAATTACCAACTAAGTTTGCTCCGTTCAGATGGCTTGCGACGCTTATTCAAATTGGCCTCTGTCATTAGCGCCTGTAAATTATTAGTGGAACGTCAATCGCTAACTGGGTTGATCGCGTGGGAACAGGGTATCCAGCGCCCCAAACAATCAACGCAAGAGTGTTTGTTAAGTTGTTGTTTTTTTCGTGGAGAAACGTGCATCTCAATATTTTGACTTTTCAGTTGTGTATATACACTGAAGAGCAATTAAATTAGAGATACCTGTCTAGTAACGTGGAGCACCACCTTTCGCCCTGATGACAGCGGCGATTCGTCTCGACATGGACTCGACAAGACACCGGAAGCGTTAGGAAGCCATAGGGATCCATGACCCCTGAACAAGCTCCCACAGTTCACGAAGATTTGATGGAGAGCCTCGAACATCTCTCTCGATGGCATCCCAGATGTGCTCGATGGGATTGAGGTCAGGTAACTTAGCTGGCCAAGGAAGCGAGGTCACGTCGGTGGAGAGTGTTCATCCAATCATTCGGATACAATTCGGGAGCTGCATTGTCTTGTTGCAGGATGAGGTCCCCAGTGGGATGTTGAAGACGCACAAACGGGCGCAATGGTCGTCCAGGATATTCTGGTAACGTTGACCTGTGAGGGACAATGTCACACGTACCAGGGGTCCCATTTCAGTTCACGTAAACAGTCCCTAGACGAGAATGCCACCCCCACGAGCTTGAAGAGTACCCTGCTGGCAAGAAGGATTCATCGCTTCATGCGGTTCGCGCCGTACTCGTATCCTGCCATCCGCATGTACCAACGTGAATCTCGACTCATCGGTCCAGGCAACATTTTTCCACATGTCTAGGTTCCAGTGGCGATGTTCCCGCGTTCATGCTAAACTTTGCACCCTGTGATGTCCGGTCAGCAGAAGTACCCTTGTTGGACGATGGTTTCTGTACCCCAAAGCGAGGAGATGATTCTGAATGGTGTGGCTGTTTACACGTTTTTTTTGCACCAGCGTTAAATTGCCGAGTGATTTCTTGCACTGTGTCCCGTCTATCCGCTGTTACAATGCGAGCTAGCCGACGATGAACCCTCGCTCATCCACATGCTGTTGTCCACAGCAGTTGGCCCTTGCAGGGATGGTTTTACCGGATTCAATGTATTCACGGTGCACCCGTGACACAGTGGCTCGTGAAAATCCCAGTTATAGCCCATTGAGTTGCTCACGGTGGTCGTTAAACCTTCCATTAAAAAAAAAATTGCGAACGTAATAAGCCGGCTGTGGCTCAGTGATCTAAGCTCTGGCTTGTGACCATTCATCCGAGATTGGTTCGAATCCGGATTAGGCATGGATGTTGTGTTTGTCTTACGGCACTGGCTCTCTCCCTTTCCTGGAACCAGTGGCCCCAAATTAGGGACGGGCGACTGCTTATAGCCCATTGAGTTGCTAACGGTGGTCGTTAACCCTACAAACAACAACAACAAAAACAAGCGTAATAAAGTAATGCACAGACTATCATATAATTGTTAAATTTGATCGTTTTCGAATAAATACTCCACAAAACAGATTAAAGCGACCAGATTTAACTTGGTTATTTACCTGAATGTTGAAGTAGATAAAGATTTAACATGGTTATTTACCTGAATGCTAAAGTAGATAAAGATTTAACACTTTTATTGTGTATGTGTTATGTATTTTTCCGAAAACAAAGCAAAACAAAACCCCCCAAATATATCGGTGAATTTGAAATAGGCCATAGGGTTCCAGCTTTTACGTACACAACAGTTGCGATACGTAGAAAGTGTAATTTTTGAATTTCGTAACGTATTTTTGTTATGCCAGTTAAAGCATTGACGTCGTTTGCGCCCAAAGGTTTTTACACCGAAGGCTATATAGAAATAGTAAACAACTGACTTCTAAATCAATCGTAACATATGCTCTCTGTGTATGACTTCCGCCAAGATAATTTTTTCTGTTTTGTTTCGGAGAATTTTGTGTGCTCTTTCAGTTAGCCTAGTCGCACTGGTCAACGTGTGATCTACCAGCTACCAAACGTACACCTCATAATCGAAGCACGAAAGTGAAATGAAAAACAAACTTCGTGGTATTACAAATCTTTAGAAGCCCGATGGGCTGTTTGTTATTTATCATGTTAAGCAGAAGAAGTTTCGTACTTAGCTTCAACGCAGTTGCGATTGTGTGCTAGAATTTATTTCGTTTAAATATTCTCTTTCAGTTTGCTTTTAAAGTCCATTTATGGGCTTGGGTGAAGCGAAGTCATTTTTAAAACGTGTGTTCTCTCTCAAAACCCAGTCGGGAGCGAGCGAACGCGTAAAAACAACACCGAACTGCTGCAGTTCGATAAACGCACCGAAGACTGATGTTTCTTTCCGCAAATAATGTTACAACGGATAGAAAATGAGCCCTAGCAGCGTCTAGGCCAGTGAGCGCGCGTGTATGTATGTGTGTGTGTGTTGAGGAGCAAGTCATACAGCCAGCGCCACACAGGGTTGTCTCTCAGTGGCACACTCACTTGTCGACTGCTCCTGACAATGAGTCTCCCACCGAACGTCGCCATTACGGCAGTAGCGTCTGGGAACAGCTCTTCCACCTTGTCGTTTTCTCTTTTGCTGTGCTGATTGCCATCCTCGTCTGGATATCTGTGTGTGTGTATGTGTGTGTGCTGCCTGGAACGTTATCGATCGAGAACTGTGTGATTTAACTAGTTAGCGTCTTCATTGTGTTTGTTCGTTTCCATTGCGATTTGTGTGGTGAGATCTGTTGTCCGTTTCTGCTGTTGCGAAGAGCGTCAGGATAATCTTCGTTACCAGCCCCCAAATGTCGCTGACCTTCTGACCCACTTCAAGGTTGGGATAACTGGAAGTTTTGAGACTGTAAGTTGTTATTTACGCACTCCCTTTCTCCTTCACTCAGTTTTCCATTTCTGTGCAAGGATTAAAATAAGTTATTGTGAGGAATTTAACGTAACTTTTGTGACCCGCCGAAACTGCCGATTGCCCCCTCTCTAGAATCGCTCTCGAACTAGTCGGTGAAACATCACAGTGGATGTGATTCACTCATTGATCGATCAATTAAAGGTGACTGCTTACTACATTGCTAGATGCTTGCGTTACGATAACCGCAGGTTGAATACGGCATTGTTTCATGATGTTTGCCATGATTATTGGCAACTCGGAACGTATTTGGCCGATGGGTTATGAAAGAAAAGGGCGGCTCGTTCGTAAGGATTGACGACGCATCGTTCGATTACCGAGATAATGTGCTTGTTTTTGTTCCCATAAACGAATGAGTAGAAAATCATGTGGCTTCTTTAAGTATTATTATAATTTCAGTTCGGCCTTTGTATACTGCCACGACTGTTTTTTAGAGCAGACTTAATGATAACAGCAGGTGTAGGTACTTCCTTTTAGAAGTCACCAAAGAGTAGGATAGTTTTCTGTGTTTGTAATGTACTTCGTAGAACAGTGACTTGTTTTCGTTATGTTGTTATGTTTAATAATCGGAAAACAAAAATATTTGATTTTCTCGATTACTGTGCGTGTCTGATTAGAAAATGACGTGCTAAAACAAATTTTGCCGCCGTTTTGTGTAGTCGGTGCGAATCGCAGAAAGCTTCATTCATATAAGAATTTTCGAGTCTTGTCTTTTTTTTTTTCCATTTTTAAAACCTGCACGGTCGGGTCGAGCTGCCGATCGCCATCTTCGCAATTTGCGAAAAAAAATATCGTTTTGGCGAAGGAAAAGAGCTTTGGCGATTACCTTTTTGCACTGTTATAACTCTTTAGATGTGGCGAATAAATTGGCGAAAACTTTAAAAGAGCCAGCGCAACCCCTGTGCACAGTGTTACGGGAGAAAGAATCGTAAAAGCGGTTGACGGCATTCCTTTGTGGAATGTTTTAAGCCACGAATCAAATGCCTGTGCTGTTTTTTTTTTTTTTTTAACGGATGCAGCTTCCATTTTTTGATCACCTAAGTAGAGAAAAATATTTTTCTCGTACTGAATCAGTCAAACTTCTTTTTTGTATGTACGCTTAACTTAAAGTAATTTAATTAGCAGTTTCATTTCTCGTGTACTTATTTACATAGATCGCAAAATTTTGAATTAGTGTAAAACACAGCCTATTTAATGACGTTGTGCAAGGTTAAAGCGTGATTCATTTTAATGTTGCAATAGCCTTTTGCGTTAAACATGTGCGTTGAGCTTATGTTATGACCAGAAACATAAAATGATAGTAGCACTTTGTTCCCGGAGGCGTAACATAAGAAATTAACGTTCGTAACAGAAGGGGTGGCGAGGTAATTTTTAATGCTCTCTCTCATATTTTAACTTCTAGAGAATGCAGTTCCTCGTACTCTAAACTTTTTTCGTGTTTTGAGACAAGTTGCTTATTGTATAGTATTGTTTTGTGTTCAATATTTCTGATAATAAATATGTACTGAACGTATTTTATTTTGCTAAAGAATGTTTTTCATGTTTTGGGTATTCTGAAGTTACAGTGGAAGCATCACCCCCCCCCATACATGTGATAAAAAAAAATTCCCCCTTGAGTGGTGATATGTTTTTGGTATGGCCAAAATTGGGGAAACATACGTCTTGCTTTAGTTTTCGTTTACGATATGTAAAACGCTACATAAACTTTCTATTTGGATACATACCTTAGTTTCGTCTATCTTGTAGTCGTCGGAAGGTGAATTAAATATAAACTTGTGACACACAATCACATGCAGATATTTTATTCTGTTTGCCGGCTGGGATATCAAATTAACGTTTCGGGCATATTTACGTTCCATAAATTTGATATTTAAGTGTTGTTGTTTCTAAGATTTTATTTTCGGCTTGCTTACGTGATTGTTGTAGTGTACAGTCAGTCCCCCTCCCGTCGTAACGTTTTTAACAGAGTGAGAGACGTTATAAAGTTCACGCTTATTCCTGCCTCATCTGTTCCATTAGAAATCCTGGCTACAGTTCATTGATCGATTTTCTGAACCGCTGCTCACGAAGCTATTGGTTACTTTCTTATGAAGTTATGTAGTCCGGGGTAAATATGTTCGTTCGGTTAATATTGCTGTAAATGATATGCAGTTCATTGAATAATGGGCTTATTTTTTCTCCTTGTCAGCGATCTTTAAATTTTTATTTTTTGGGGGACGATTAAAACTACTGCATTCATCAACGTATCTGAAAGAGCATTTGAATTGTTTTTTTCCTTTGTACGTATTCTCATTTTTGTTTGTTTGAGTTAATCAGTTACATGGAATCCGTGGCGCTGATTCTTAATTGTACATGCAAGTAAAATATGTTTAATGAATGCAGCCAAACAGTAATAACACTCTTTAATTTGCTACTTATTACGAAAAAAGTAAGCATGAACCTCCTGTTTCCTAGCTTCATTGTTCAGGAGAGTCCCAAGGCTCGGCGTTGACCGCGAAATGGTATTAATACTAATACCTTATTAAATTTATTTTTCTGCGTCTAATGAGTTATAATAAATACTATCACATTTAGCACGAGATTTATATAGATACTCTGCTTTACCGTCGTGTTTGTGTGTGTGTACGTTAGCAGGTATGTATGAGAATAGCTCGCATAAAGGGCACAAAGACGCCTACATCCCCGTCTTTTCCTGGCATTAAGGAGTGGCTATGTCCAGGTGTGGTCTTTGGTCTTGAATATCCTTTCTTTCCAGGCGTTCCTCTCCTTTTCAGCTACGACCAAGAGCAGTAGAGTACGTGAACAGATTTTTGTGAATATGTAAGAATTTTTGCAAGCAAGTAACTAGTAATCGGTTTTCCGTACAGTGACCCTTAAGACACCAACCAAGTTAACTTCTTTTCTTTATTCACCATCACGCAAGGAACATGTTTTTCCGAATATGATTAAAAAAGAAAAAAAAATGTGCATAAGAAAAATGGAATTCATCCGTTCAGGTAGAATGAAAAGTTACTTGAATGTTTCTTTGAAAGATTTTAGAGTTTGTGTGTACGCACGCAAGGGGAAAAAAAAAGAAAAAATCAGTCATAAATTGTATTTAGTTTAATATTATCAGGTTCGGATCCTTTTATCTAACCATTACTGTGTGTTGTGAAACCAGGAAGTCGCGTTTATCGTTAGGCATATTCAGTTTGATTGAAAGTGGTGGAAGGTAAGGAACGTTTTGCGTGCTTGCAGTTGTAGATGTGTCCTTGCGCTCGCCTGTGGACACAGTATGTAAGTGGGATTCACGGGCGGTCGAATAATAAAATTTCACCAGTCGGTGCTAACCAAGAGAGTGGTGATTCTCACCTTTAAATTTCTGTAACGTACGTTTTCACGGTGAGATAACGTATGTTCTGATGATGCAATTATTTATTAAAGAAATCGGCTCGGAAATATCCTATTTCGTGTTCTGTAGATGGTGGCTAAGATATCTGCATCAACTAGTCGTAATTATGATGCTTTTTCCGTGCATTTTTTAGCGTCTTCTGAAGTAAAACTTCCCTCATCCGGGTTTGGAAAACTTGGATTTACCAAATCTTCTGGTGGTAGAAAGTGGAAATTCTTTTAAAAAACATTGATATATGTAGCTGTAACCTTGTCGTGCTTTCTGATTTTCCGGTTGCACCATTCCCCGAATAAAAGTGCGTTTGTTTTTGATAATATACTTTCTGTTCAACGAGGTGGACTTTAAAAATACGTTTGTTGTAGATAACGGATATTAAAACTCTGTTTATCAACACATTTTCCACTGTTCCTCTACTGGAAATTTTTTTGCTAGGCAGCACAAATGTGCGCTGTAATTCAGCACCTTTCTGCGTGTAAAAATTCCATTGACCCCGGCCCCTACACACACCTCGGATAATTTCTGCCGTCAGCGATATTTTTTACTATTTTCGTTAGATGGCTTAGCGGCATATTTGTGTTTAGCGCATTACTGCTCCAAGTGGCATTGGAAAATTGTTTTTGAAGCTCACAGCTGGCAGAGTGAGCAAGCCGAGATGCCAAGTTCTCGTCGCTGGGTGACGTAATAGTCACGACACCGATGTTTTTTATCTGATGGATGGGGAAAGTTTTCGGTCGAGGTCCAGCGTTTTTTCGATGTAGAATTTCCCGTTCCCTGGATTACCTATTTCGTTGCAATTACTACGACCTCAGTGTTATACATCATTTGTTCGTTCTGTCTTTGACAGGGAAGATTCGTGGTCAGTAAAGACATTGGGCTTTTGGAAACACTGAGGTTTTTGTAAATAATTTAATCCACTCGATCTTTAGTGTACAACATATTCTCTTCAAAATTAGCTGGTTCGTCCTCTTTTGCATCTTACAAAAAAAAAAAAAAAAAAAAAAAAAATTCTTCAGCTTTATGAAGTATTTCATATTTTTCTCCTCTCAGGTTGCTTTTTCATATTAATCCAGTTTTCCTCTTTGTTTAGTTGGTGTTCATATCCAGCTCTAAATAGAACAGTTCACTGCATGCTTTACTAGTCCCCCAAATAATTTTGAACATCCTCCACCACACCATAGAGGCTCAAAATTATTTCATTATAATCCAATTTGAATGTCCATTCCCTCATTCACATAGAATTGATCAGATGGTTGGATTCAGAGTTGTGAGTTTGGTCCCCCACCCCATCACTTCATTATTATTATTATTGTTATTATTATTATTAATATATAGTGGAATTTGGTTTTATACTGTTTCTGTATTTTTTTTTTCGTTTGTTATTAAACTAATACTTTGTAAACAAGGGAAAGTAAGCTACCTGTTTGGATACCCAGTTTTTGCTGCAGATGTGCATAGGTATTTTAATTTTAAGAATGCACATTGTTCTTTCTTGGCATCTGATTTTGGTTCTATTCTTTTTACTTTTTGTTTCTGTAGATTCCCAAATCTTCAACAGTGCGATGTCATCAGCATGTCATAAATTGTTTGTAGTGACATTGTTAAACTTTTTTTTTCTTAAGCAGAGTGGGAAAAGAGTATATTCCTGTCTTACAGCTTTCCTCATCTGATTCTACCTTTCTTAAACTGATTTTGTTTCTTATTGCTGATGTTGCATGAGATTTATTGTAGAATTTCATATCTATTGTAATTTCCAAGTTTTCTAAGATGTTGGATGTTACACAGTGAACTGTAAATTAAAGGTAGTTCAGTATCGCAATCTCATTGCTGAAACTAATGTTATCAGACACAGAAAAAATGAGTAACATTCATTTCATGTATGTGTATGCGTGAGAGCAATGCTTCTGTCATGTCTTTGCTAGTTCTAAATCCAAATTGTGTGTTATCTATTTTAGCACTCTGTGCTTTCAAGTGATGAATTGCTACCTTAAGCAGGATTTTGCTTGCATGGTTATGTATGCTGAGAAAACTGTGTTCAACAAGTTTCGTGGTAATATGCTTTTTAGGTTGAAACAAATACTCAGTTGTTCATCTCTTGAACTGTATTGCGTTTAAGTTTGAATAAGATTGTATAAGAACTAGTTGCTTTTCTTCATAATTTTAGTGTCATATCTTCTTTGATTATATGTGTTCTATTAGCAGCTATAATTCTTTCAAGTTCCTTTGATTATAAAGAGTTTTTATGGAAACCTTCCATGAGCTTTTGATCTCTTGTCCACACAGCTATTATTCCCTCTTTGCTTGCTTGTACTTAGTGGACCTGTGAATTCCTCTGTTCTTTTTTGAAATTCTTTTGTAATTTTCTTTTGTGTGTGTAATTTTTTTTTATTTCTATGCAGTTTTTTGTTCACCTTGTTTCATTAAAAAATTTAATCTGCTTATGTAGTATTATGCAAGCTGTTGGGTTTCTTTTGTCATTTTTCATTGTTTTTTCCCAATCACACAGAAAATGTCCCTACTCATCCAAGGATTTTTCTTTCCTTTCTGCCTTTGTGATAATATATTTTCAACTGTTTCTAAGGAAACTCATTAGTTAATTTGTATAATTCATTGTTTTCTGATTTAGAATTTAAATCTTTTTTTTTTTTTTTTAAGGTCTGTTTTGATGTTATTTTTATCTATGCTTTTGAGATCTTTGGTGTTTCTTTTTCTTTGCTTCAGTTTAAGATTCAAGTTACGGAAAGATTATTATTATTGGAACCACAGTCTGTCACACGATATCCTGTTTCTCAATCTAGTGAAATAACCGTTTTTTCCACCACACATTGGAAAACAAAAGCAAGTTTTGGCTGAAATGGAAAATTCCCGGTTTTAGAAAATTTCAGATTGCATATATATATATATATACTTTTTTAAAGCACCTTGCAGTGCTTTTAATAGTTTTGGTTTGATACTTCTGTCAAAAGTTACACTAATAAGTCATTCTTGAGCGAAACAATAGAGTAATTCGCAATGTGCCTGAAAAGTATTAGCGTGCAATGATCAGATTTGTCAAACATAATTTAGAATGGAATCAAACAAAATAAATTGTATGAAAGTTTCAATTACCATAGCTAATTTTTGCAGTATAAATTTCTTAAATAAAATCTTTTGTGCAATAAAATTTTTTGAGGTATCGCAGAATTGTCAGGAAATTAAATGGGAACTGGAATTTTATGGAAGTTCTTAGCATACGTTGGATTCGGTATCAGAAACGGTCTTCTGAATGACAAATGCATTCAGTTTTGTGGAAAGTGAGGTATTGTTTGTACAGGCATGCGAGAAGAGAGAGAAAAAGCATTTTAAATTGTAGAAGTAATGCTTCAATCAGCAGATGAAGCTGTAATGTAAATAATCCTTCTGTTAAAAAGAAAGTATTAAACTCAATGAGCTTTTGAGGAGAATTTTATCATATGCCATAAAATCGCAGTAATTCCCATCAAATTCGGAAATGTGGTTTCATCTTAAACCACCAAATTTTTAATCAAACTACGAAGCAAGAGTGTGTATGAAGCATTTAATTTGAATCTTGACTGAGAAGTAAAATTACATCATTGTGCGAATCGTTTTTACTCTTGAGTTGAGTGCATTTCGCGCACCGAACCGAAAACCATCGATTTTATACGAACGCAATTACGTTGTTCCTGGCTCACAGAATCAAAAGAATTGTTTACCCGGAGTCATCGTGTACAGATCAGTCGACGAATGATCCGAAGACGCCGGACGGCGAGAACCACAGCTCATTCAGGTTGGATCCGATTCAGAGTCGATTCGCAAAAATCGTACAAATCGAAGTTAGCAAGCAAAATAATTTAACGAAAGAATCACTGCGAGGAAATATTTTTTAGTCAATAGAATAAAAAAAGAATCGATTATTTCGAGAGTGGGTTCGCTGATCATTGGTTTACATCGAGAATTAAATGGATTCCTATTGTTGTTCCATTTTGTATTGGCGGTGGCTATATATATACAGTATATAAAGCATTAAGAGCCGGAGGCCGAGTGGTCAGAGGCGCTCGTTTCTGGCTGTCCGAGTAGGGCCCGAAATGACGCATGGATGGTGCGTTTGTCCTACGGCGCTCTCTTCCATCCCAGGAGCTAGTAGCCCCAAATTAGGGAACAGTGACCGCTTAAGTCTTCCATAATTAGTTAACTCATGGTGGTCGTTGAACACCGGAAAATTAAAACACTTTTTTTTTTTAATCTGATTTCTTACACGAAGAGTTGATTAAAAATATTCCTTGGGCAATTTCTAAGTTCATTGTTATCTTTATAGTTATAAGTATATTTTATATGCTTGTTAATGTTTTTATTATATTAATACGTATGCTTTATATAGCTTTGGTTAGAATAATATATAAATTAGAAAGAAAAAAAAAGCGCTGAGAAAAACAGTAAATTTTACTATTGCTTGGAAAACTCATTTTCAGTTCCTTTTGATGGAAACATTTATATTGGAAATTTAATTTTAGAAGATACCTGGCATTCCATATCGCGGTTATATGCACTGCAGGAGTTGTGTTTCGTGGCCAGTTCTTAAAGGAAAAAAAAAAGAAAAAAAAAGCATTTCACGTATCAGCTTTCATGTGATCTTTGCAGCCATCTTTACATAGATTAGATCGCGCAGTACCCCGTTAAATTCTTAATATTTTAAAAATACACCAAGCGGATTTCTCCTTTATATGGGGTTTGACAACCTTATATGATTATTTTTGAGTTCCTAGTTCAGCTGAATATCTCGCAACTCATAGTAGTTATAATAATTAATAAGCGGTTCAGAACGTGTTGAGAAAATCGAAATTTTGTCGTTTCAGTCAGAATAGTTGTGGGATTAACAGGTGTTCTTAAAAAATATTTTCATTCCTTTGTCTTCTAGAGAAAGTAATATAAAACCCTTTTCCGTGGCACCCCTACCCGCTTTCTAAGCACTACGTTCATACCAGTGGTAGTTTTCTCATGAGGCTGCTTAAATCAAGAGCTCAAATCTACAGCCTGAGGCCGTATTTAATCATAATAGAAACTTTCACCTGCTCGTTGAAGTTTGGTTTTTCGTATTAACTTGATTCCCTACTCATGGATTATGAAACGCACTGCCCGTATATTGTTTATCTGTATATTGTAGGTACGTAGAAGGACAAATTACTTTTGAAGAGTTTTTCAGTTATTTGCCGACTGCGTAAGAATTCCATCTTTGTTGGGGTAATTTCTAAATTATTTTTTTTAGCCAGCGTTTTACATAGAACACGGGAGTTTGCGTATATCAGATAAAACGTCACGTTAGAACATTCTATTTATTATTTGTTCTCTGAAATGCTTGAGACGTGAATTGTGCAGAGCGATGGTTCCAGTTATAAATATTAAACTTTCTTTTTTTTTTAATTAGTTTGGTTGAGAATTTTGAAGTGGAGAATGTGATGACTTTGTGACACGCGCATTACCTCAGCGGCGGTGTACCTCCCGCCTCCTCCCGTTTTTTAGCCATTCCTCAAGGACATTGCTCTGCTGACAGTGGTTGTCATGTTGAATGTTGTGAAAAATATTTGTATTACTGATAAATTTTCAGTCCTAGGGTTTAGTTGCATTACCTCTGCAATGGAATTTTATTTACACAAAGATCATTATTTCTTACTCTATTTTTTTACGCATCATTTTTAATCAGGTGGTTTATTAATTTCAGAAGTGACCAGAAATTCTTCATTTGTTGCGGTTTCGGATACTATTTCTGTGCGTGTACTATGTGTTAATTCTGCTATTAATTGCGGATATCGTACGTTCTGGTGACACCCCCTCCTCCCTTTCCCTGCATTGTTTTATGTAGGAGCCTTTAGATTGAGTGGAACATGTAGCCCGAGACGGACGGGCATGTAAATTACAATTTTCAACGTACTCTGTTCGTCTGTGCCGCATCATATTATGAAAAGCCGGAAATTTTAATGAAAAGTAACCTTCTTATGTATCCCCCTTTGCTTCCGCTGCTGCTTTTAGTAACTATAAATCTGACTCTGGAACAGCGTTGGGAGCATGGGATTGCCGGGGGATGGGGGTTCAAGGTTACCCGATGGTTTGGTGGCAAAATCTCACACTCAGGCCTTCGTTTATAGCCCCGGATGAGACGTTCGTTCGGTGCTCGGATTTTTGATGCCCTCTGAGGCCAGTGTCCCGCGATTAGCGGTAGATTATTCCTCGCGGCCTTCAGTGTTTTGAAGATTGGAAAAATAGACGAGAGTAAAACAAAAAAAAAAAAAAAATACTCGTCAATACGCGTGTATTGTATGATACTGTTTATGCTTTTTTGACGCCGTTTGTGCGTTTTTTAATCCCCAAAGACAGACAGCCCCCCCCCCAGCATGCTTTTTGAGCGATCCCATTCTTGTACAGTGTCAGAGGATGGCTATTGTTCATGTTCATTCTAGGTAGAAAGATTAGAGGGGAGGGGGTGAACCTTGTAGCCGATTACTAAGCCATTCATGCGTCTTAACTTGGTTTATTTCTGGTTCTCATTATATGCATTAGAGCCACGGGCATAATATATATAATTTTTTTTCGGGGGGGGGTGTAAAGAAAATGTGAGTTTTTGAAATCCACCAGAACATTAATAAAAAACAAGAAAAAATTAAGGAATTTTTTCTAATGTAAGTTGATGCATTTTTATTAAATTAAGGCAATTTTTCTAATTTAAAAGTTGCATTTTAACCAAAAACATAAAAAATAAAATAAAACACTTCAGGGAGGGGGCAAGATCGTTGTCCCCCAATACGCCCCTGATTTGAACATTCATCTTCGCTAGCATTTGATAAATACACTACATTACATTGCTATTCTTTCAGCATCCGCCAGGTTTTATGTGAAAGTGTATACCGCTGTCCAGGGATTATTGGTGTGGAAACATGGTATTTTAATTTAATTCGGTTTGCATTCATAAAGTTTTTTCGTAGAGTTGTAAGAGGACCCAAAACTATCGTTTTTATTGGGTGCCATTGTTTTTTTTACTTCGACCCCCGTGTTAATAAACGTTTTTCTCTCAGAGTTGAATGATTCTTATGCACCTCTGGGGCTATAAGAAAACGCCCTCTTAATTTAGAGCCACTGGTTTCTGGGAAGAGAGGAAAGAATCAATTATCTAGATAAGGGCACACATTTATGTCTTTACTTCTAATTTTCACCTTTCAGTTTGTATTGAATGCGCTGTATATTTCTAATAATATTTTATAGTGAAAAAAATCACGTATTCACTAGTGAGGAGTGTGTTGCTGACGACTATGAAGGTTTCCTTTCAAATTTGCACCTTACGTTCATCTACAGTATGTCGGTGACATCAAGTAACCGCCGTCCGCCAATGTTTGTTTACAAGTACGCTTTAAGAATTTAAGTTGTGCTGCGTAAATTCCCTCCTGATCTTTTCGTAGGTAGGAGTGAGTTCCTCTTGTGGAGTGGCGTCATCCAGGCCCTCAGCTCAGTTGGTGCACATATGTTAAATTTGCTTTGTATTTGTGAACTTAAAAATATCTGAGGGGGACAAGCCAGTGTTGTGCGTTGTCTGCTACGGCGTAGTTTTGATTGAGTGTTGCAGTATATCGTGTGGTCTCAGGGAAGTACAACCCTCCTAGAATGTGTGGCGGCGAGTTAGTTGGGTGTCCAATTTTCCAAGTTTCGGGTGTAATAATGCCCTTAATGTCTTATAAGTGACAGATTTGTTGGTATCTTTGCACACACCGTCTGTATAACAGGCCAATTTAAAAACTGAGATAACAGGCCAATTTAAAAACTTGTTTTGAGATTACAGCAATATGACATGACGCGTACATAATTTTTGCAGAAACGGTAGCGTGTTTGATATTAGCCTAAAATGAAATTTAGTGATTAGAATTTCAGTTGATTGAATTAGATTTTCAGTGTATCGGAGGCGCGAATTTGATCTTGAATCAAATTCGGTGGCCGTTGATGAAACGTTCCTCACCAGTTTTGACTCTCAGGTCCATTTTAAAAAATAGGAAAAACCTTTTCCGGACGTATGACTCGGAACTATATTTGAGTGATTGATATTCGACGTAATAAACGAACCTGAACAAAATGGATATAAAATTGCTTGACATTATGTATGTGTAAAATTTATGTTTTTCGTCCCGTAATCTGTTTTGTTTTCTTTCTTACTCGTAAGAACGCTGGTTAAAACTTGCGTAAAGAGAAAAAAAAAATAGTTTTATTGCTAACAAAGATGGACTTTTCTTGTAGTTGAGTTTTGAAGTCGCCTGCAACTGCTCTGCGTTAGTAGTAAACGTCAACAGTTTTTCTATACCCGTGGTTACGTTAAAATCATTTGTTTTTGAAATTTGTGTGCCTTGATTGTATGTAAGTCTGTCATATCGGTGTAAAATAATTGAATGCCCTCCCTCCCTCCCCACTTCGCATCACGCAACTGATAAAAATTTGCCTCTGTTAATTTCTTTTCATTCTTCGGAAGGCAAAAGGCATCGTATATGACTGCGGCCTGTAATTAATTACCTTTCGGAATTTATGTTTTTCACCATCCGTGGTTTGGATTTATATTACTGTATATTTTTCTTTTCATAAAAGATGTTTGAGAAAAATTTGATTGTACCAAAGAATGTGGGCGAATTCAACTTGGAAAAAAAAAAAAAATCGTGCGTTTTCTTGTTAGTGGTGGAAACGCATGTTTTTATTGAGTGCGTTTTTCCTTCCCTCCAATTTGTTTGCCGGCAGATATGAATAGTGACCTAAACTTTTTTCGTGGGGCCGTGGCGACCCCCCCCAAGCAGTTTTTTCCTTTTTAAATAGCTAAGATGGTAAAGGTAAATAACATTATTTATGTAAAATTATTGTAATAAATTCAGATTTTGTTGTAAATTTTTTTAAAGCAATTGAAATTCATTTTTACTGTGAATTTTGGGGATAAAATGTTTTAACTTGAGCTGAAAGAAAAGAAAAACTAGTAGTTCAGAAACAGATAAAGCATGGGAATAAAAGGGCTCAAACTTCATTGTGAAAGATCTTATTCAAGAGTGAGATTTATAAAGTGCCAAGCTCCTTTCCACGGAGTCGTCCGTCTCAAATTTTGTGCCACTGGTTCCACGGCAGGGGAGTGCCAGGGGAGGGGTATGGGACAGGCACTGCATTCATGCCTTACCCGGGACTCTAGCCAGGCCCATCTCCGACGAATGATTAGATTCCAGCTCCTTGTGCCACCGGGCGGACACATTTTTTGATGCAGTGTTGAAAAAACCGTGCAATGCCAGTTTAAACGCGTGCGCTTGTTTGAACCACCTATGTAAAGTCTTTTTTTGTTCTTTTCTTTAGACGAGAGCAACCGCCCTCCTCCTGGATCTATGGGGTGGTGAGTTAAAGGGGAGAAGTTGAAATTTTCTTGTTAGATATCCACAGCAGAGGTTGGGGTTGTTCTGAAATTCCTGATTTATATATATTATGAAAGTCTTTAATTTTTTCCATTTCTTACTGAAAATCCTGAAATTTTGAAAGAATAATAATTCTCTTGAAATTTGACGCCCCCCTTTCATCGAAAGCAGCTGCGATTGGCAATAGTGAAAATTCGCGTGCAACAAAAAAAATTTAGCTTTTCTAATACGAGATTTCCGTATGTTTGTGGCATAAAACATAAAAAAAGCTGTGCAAAACTTGGGGAACGAATAACTAAATTGAATTCAGAGAAGTCCTTAGTGATTGAACAAGATACATCACACAAACACTTAGTTGAAGCTTAAAAAAATTAGACAGTGGTGTTAAAGAAATAATTAAGGTTGCCCAGATGATGTTTTGTATGGGAAATAAGGAACTGGACAAAATAACAAAGAAACTAAGAGAAATTTGCCAAGCAATATACCCAAATCGCGAAAAGTAAAGAAAAACACACACACACAATAAAATGTGTCTTTGTTTAATATCTGCGATGTATCTATCATTCTGTATAATTTGAAAGTGTAGTTTAAGAAATAATTTTTTTTTTTTTTGCTTGATCTATTTTTATCTCCATTTGAAGTAAGGAAAAATATAAGATAAAGTAATTTTTTTTGCGTGCAAAATTTTTGTTTTCCGAACAACGACCATATGCGACCCATATTGTCTGTCTGTCTTGAAATTAAGAAAAAAATCTTGTCCAAAAATTGTTCTGAAATAAAATAAAATAAATTCTTGACCTGAAATTTTTAATTTATCACTTCTAGGCCTGCTGCAGTCTCAGATAAGGAATCAACTTGCTGTTTAGCACAAACATTTTAGAAATGAAACCGTGTGTATTTTTTTCTTTTCAGGAACATTTCTGTGGTAAAATTTTCGCATCTTTCTGTGTATGAAATGTTGAAAATCTGAACTTTTACTTCTCATTGTGCAGAATTTCGTTAGCTTGTCTGACAATATTGGTTAAAAAGATTATATTATAAATATTGTAAACATGCCCAAAATGTGAAAATCTGGTTTTGAAATATATGGTTACCTTGACATTCCGTTAGCAGTTACTAATTTATTTACGAGTGTAAGCGTTTTAAACTCGCTGCGGAAACATTTCGAAACAAGTAAATCATCCATGCAGATCGGACAATTCGCCTTGTCCTTCAATTGACATCTTATGAGCAGATCATGTTGGAAAGAATGCGTTAAGTTAAAGTGAATGTGTGACTTACTGTGTGCTGTCACCACAGAATGAGGCATAAACATTCTCTCTTAACTGTTCATCTGAAAATATTCAGTGAGGATCATTTTTTTAAAAGTATTTTTAAACATGTATGAATTGCATGGGGTCAGTTAGGGTTTCAGCTGATTCAGAAACAGGGGACCCCACCGCTCGAAGCCGACTTTGTGCAGCATTTTTTTAAAATTATTTTCTTTTACACCTTGCAGCAGCATATCGCTTATGCTTTACTCGAGTTGCAATAAACAATGAGCGAACTACACCTGTGTTTAAAATGTATTTAAAACACTTACTCCCAGACTTTATTCAGATTAAAATAATTAAATTCTATTTTAATTTAAAGAGCTTTCAAATATTCTTTATACCTTTTGAGTTCTTATGTATTTTCTGACGTTTTTGGCCTTTAGATGTTTATCAAGGCCAGTTCTCAATTATCAGAAATTATCAAAGGCTTTGGTTTACACAAAAAGTATTTAAATTCTTTGCCATGTTCCTCATATAGTATTGACAGTTCTCAAACTAAAATTTCTTATATTGTAAGTCTGTTCTCTTTTCGAATAATTATGTTGTTGAAAATACTGTTTATAAGTTTTGCATGTTCATTAATGGAACAGTTTTTCTTGATGTAGGAATTTTCTCTTATTTTTAAGAGGTTTATTGCCCAACTTTTTAAGTTTCCCCCTCAAAGGTTCGTATTTGCTTAATTGTATGTAATTTGCCATACACCACTTTGGTCTTTATTATAAATTAGCTATTAAATGTTCTTTAATTCTGATTTCTAATTTACGAGACATTGTCTTTATAATTATTGTTGAAGTGAAATTTGATATCACGTATATGACGAAGTTTGAAGGGAGGGAGTCAAAAACATTTGATATATGCGAATTTCGTCATAACCGGACAAATAAAAAGGGAGGCTATTTTGGGCATATATTACATTGTGTTAGGTTAAAACTAGTCAATCGTAAACTGTTTATCAATTAATCAAAGGTAATTGATAAACAGTTAAAATATAACTAGCAAAAATATGAGTGAGATCTGCAGTAAGCAAAACATTTAACAATTGTAAATATTAAAGGAATCAACAAATTAAATTTCATTTGTCACAAAATGACTTGCTGTTTGCATGTTTTGTCGGAAACGTGATTAAACTGTTACTTGTTTTCTGCTCGTCATGATATAGCCGTTCTAAATGTTTTCAAACTTCATGTGATGCCGTTATTAAGGCGTTTTCTGAATACTAAATAGAAAATTTCAAAACAGAGATTAAGTGATTGAATGGTGGCGAGGGAAGGGGATAAAAGACAGCTCGAACCCAGGCGCCTAGTCTCACTTCCCCTGTTCCGTTTCTCCTAATTCCCGTTTGCCCGAATCACGTTTATCCCAATCGTTTTTACCAGAAATCGCTATTGCCCTAATTCCCATTTCCCTAATTCACTTTGCCCGAATCACGTTTACCCCAATCGCGTTTAGCCGAAATCGCTTTTACTCTCTAATTCCCATTTCCCTTAATTTCGTTTGCCCTAATTCCCGTTTGCCCTAAACACGTTTGTCGTATCAAGTTTGCCCTAATTTTAGTTGACCGAAATATAATGGTGGGTCTTGTTATTTCAAGAAAATTCTTGTTTATAATGTCGACCACCATGCCATCAAAAGTGTAAAGAAGTGCACGTGGTTACTACCATTATGCGGCAAGTCCTTAACGCAGCCATTGTAGCCGTCACATTCAGCTTTTATTAAAACAAGAAATACTATTATAATGCATTCGCTGGAATTGCAAACTCAGAAGGCCCACTTTAAAAGTTCTTAGTGTATTAGACCTCCCTACCACCCCGTACTCCAGCTGTGAAAATACCTGTTGTTAATTCAGTTCCACCTTACTAGTAAACGTTAGTCTATTCCTCTCGAATGTTTTCCCATTTGCCACCATCCGTGATTGTATTTCATGGAAATGTCCGTCTGCCCGTACTTGTGTTTCTTTATTAATCTGGCGCATTTTCCGTATCTCGAAAATCAATAAACTATTTAAAAAAAAATGCAAGTGGATTTTTTTTCACTTTAGATGAAAACGTTTCCAAGATTTCCTTTCAGAGCTGCAGAGTATGATTCAGGAACTTGCTGAGAAGGGTAAAGAAATGGGATTTAAAATGAACTTTCAGAAGGCAAAACTGATGTACAATGATTTTTAAAAAAATGAAGAATTTGCGATTGATGGGGAAAAGCTCAAGGTAACCGATACCTACGTTTACCTTTGATAACAAATATCAAGCAAAAGTCACATTCATGAAGAAATTAATCGGCGTATAAAACTTGGCTGTAGAGATTTTGGAAGAAACGGTACAATTTTTAAGAGCAATATGCCATTATGTTTTAAAAGTCTTTAATGCAATGCATTCTTCCAGTTTTTACATATGGAGCAGAGACATTACCTTAACTAAAAAAAAAAAAAAAAAAACAACAACATAGAAAGGCTGCAGACAAATGAAAGAAACATGTGGAGAGATGCAGGCTTGGTGTAACCAGGGAAGATAAGAAGAGGAACTCGTGGATAAGGAAAATGACCTGAATGGAAGACATCATAATCAGAGTAAAATCCCTGAAACGGCAATGGGTTGGACGTGTTGCCAGAAGAACGGACCACCTATGGACAACTGAAATTTTAGACTGGATACCAAGGGACAGAAGGAGACCAAACCACGTGGGAGATGGATGGATGAAATTCGAAAGCATGCCGGAGATGATGAAAAATAAAATAAAAGAATAACTATAAAATATATATAAAAATAAAAGAATAACTGTGTCGAACAAAGAAAGAAAACTTTTCTGTATTAATACAAAACGTCTTCGAAACTCTTATCTAAAGCGAAAAAAATTCCATTTGCCGTTTTTTTTTTTAAATAGTTATTGATTTTCGAGTTGCAGAAAATATGCCAGATTAATAAAGAAGCACAAGTACACAGATGCAGCCGTTTCCATGAAATATAATCAGTGATGGTGGCAAATGGGAAAACATTCAAGCGGGATAGACTGACATCTACTATTAATATAAGGTGGAACTGAATTAACAAGAGGCATTTTCACAGCTGGAGTACGTGTGGGAGGGAGGCCCAGTACACTGATAACTCTTAAAGTGGGCATTCTGCGTTGGTAATTCCAGCGAATGCATTGTAATACTATTTCTTGCTTTAATAAAAGCTGGATGTGACAGCTATAATGGCTGCGTTAAGGACTAGCCGCATAATGGTAGTAACCGCGTGCACTTCTTTACACTTTTGCTGGCCTGGTGGTCGACATCATCAACAAGAATGGAAAGAAGAATTTTCTTGAAATATCAAGACCAACCGTTTTATTTCGGTTAACGAAAATTAGGGCAAATCAGATTTAGTGCAAACGAAATTAGGGGAAATTGGAATTAGGGTAAAAGCGATTAGGGCAAACGTGAATTATGGGAAATGGGAATTAGGAGAAACGAGATCAAGGTAAATGAGATTAGGATAAAAGCGATTGGGGTAAACGTGATTAGGGAAAACGGATTAGGGAAAACGTGGGTTCACCACAAAAACTCAGGGGATGGGGGGGGTTAGCGGTGGTTAGAAAAACAACTAAAGCATTTTTGTTTTCAAGCAAACTGACTTGCCTGTAAGGGGAATCATGGGCTGTTGTCGGCAGCAGGTAATTCATAATTTTCCAGGGAAAGGAAGAGGGGGTGAAAGCTGGGTTACTGCCACTTATGTTGTTTGTTGATAACCGTGCTGAACTTCGATACATGCGATTCCTCCAAAACTTACTGTTCGCAGTATTCGGTTAAATTAACAAGAGAGAATATTACGAAGTTCAAAGGATCTATAATAACTTCTGTGACAATACGGAACTTCGTATCATGCGAGCTCTTTATATGTGGGTTACATTTCATGTGAGTTTTTGGAAAGATCTTTATGGGCTAAATTGGCTACTTTGTCTTGAGCTGTACTTGCTACTTTTACATTATTCTGTAATAATGCCATAATTTTTTTTTCGTAAACAAAGTCTTTGATACAGTTTCTACTAATTGGAAACAGGCTTTGATAAAGATCTAGAGGCCAGAAACGTCAGAATAAAAATTTTATTTGAAAGCTCAAAAATAGAATTTAATTATTTAAAATGTTTTTATGTCAGGTTTGAAGTGTGTCGCCCTCTTCCATCGTCGTTTAGATGGCGGTATTCACTTGGAAAGCAAACTCAGTGAAATGAGGGGTTGTTTTCGGTATTTAGAGAGATGAAAGCTGATGTTGCTGAAGGGATTCCGGGACGTTTTGCATGTGTCCTTACTATTTATTCTTTTAGTTTTGCTTTGATGGGGGCGTTTTGCTTGTGTCTTACTATTTCTTCTTTTAGTTTTGTCGGTATTTTGAGGTGTAAGTTTGTAGCTTATTCCTTTGGTAATTCGTAGCTCGGTCCTTTAGCAATCGCGCCGTTCAGAGGTGTTTATTATTATTATTATTATTATTATTATTGGAGGTTTAACGACCACCGTTAAGCAACTCAAAGGGCAGTTGCCCGCGTCCCTAATTTAGGGCCACTGGTTCCAGGGAAGGGAGAGAGCCAGTGCCGTAAGACAAACACAGCATCTATTCCTCACGGGATTCGAACCCGGACCCATCTCGGGCGAATGATCCGTAGCTATCGCTTTTAGACCACTGCGCCACCGGGGCGGCCGGTTCAGAATTCATCGTTTTCCGTAACAACAGTATACTTTGTGTGTAGTATAACATTTTTTTACTACTGCAATCGTAAGTTGCTGTGTGGCAATCGTCTTGAATCTTATGCATTTATTTGTGTTTCTTTTTCATTAAGTATTCTCAGAATTCTTGAAACAAAAGGATGAATATTGACTGCATTATTGGGTGGGGTAAAACCTTTTTTTTTTTTATCTTGAGCGGAAAGCTGACGCGTAATAGAGCTGCCAGTAATTTGCATACTGATTGAATGTTAAAATAATCAACACAAAAGAGAAAATCCTGTATGAAATTACGAAGCGTTTCACCGTGTTTCCAGCAAGAAGATGAGATACCTAACCTCCGAGCATTCGAAATAATGTTCGATAGTAGTAACGAACAGCGTTTTATTAAATTTAGGTTGATATACACTATCTACTAACAAGTAATTGGACACCTGTGATAGCAAAGGAAAACGAAGTTTATTCACCTTCAATAGTTGGTGGAGCCTCCACGAGTGGCGATTACAGCTGCGACCCTCCGGGGCATACTCTCAACCATGTGCTGTACGACGGCTGGCGGTATTTTCTTACACTCGGCTTGGAGAAGACAGGTCAGTTCCTTCACCGATCTCGGACGGTGGGGGCACCCCTTAAGTCGACGCTCCAACTCGTCCCAGAGGTGCTCGATAGGGTTAAGGTCCGGGCTCTGCGCAGGCCAGTCCATTCGATTAACCCCATTGTCACCATACCAAGCCATGGTGGACCTCGCAACATGACAGGTGGCATTGTCATCCTGAAAGTAACATGGGTCCACCCCGTAAAACTGCCACAACGTAGGAAGCGCATGGTCATCCAAAATGGTGCAGTAGGTCTCGGCGTTGAGTCTACCAGGAATTGCGACCTAGGATACCCTGCCATTCCAGGAGGAAACACCCCTTAGCATAATTCCACCACCGCCGAACTTCACAGTTGGCACAATACATTCCGGCAGGAGGTGTTCTCCAGGCAGACGCCAAACCCAGACGCTGCCATCAGAACGGTAGAGAGTGAACCTTGATTCGTCGCTCCAGAGAACCTGTTCAACGGTCCACTGTCGACGTTCTTTTCACCAAGTTAACCGAGCACCGCTATTGGACTCGGTGATCAAAGGCTTGTGGGCGGCAGCACGCCCATGATAACCGAGCAGATGGGCTTCCTTACGGATGGTATTCATCGAAAGAACACTCCCGGATGCCTGTTGAAACTCCTCGCTGATGTGGCCCATCGATTTGATGTGGTTCTTCCGAATTTCTCTGGCCAGCATCCGTCGGTCTCTAACTCCCAGTTTTGTGGGTCTGCCGGGTCGGGACACATTCCGACAGTCACCCCTCATCTTCCACTTGCCAATAACGTAGGCCACTGTCGATTTTGGGTACTTCAACTCGCTGGTTATGTCACGTATGGATCGGCCATTTCTGTGATACCCCGCCGATTACACCTTTCTCGAAATCAGAGAGCTCCGAACAGCGTGGCATCTTGCATGCGACTGGTTGCGTTGTTGTTTCCCACACGATATTTAACGGCGGCGGCCGTGACGTGTATCAGGACCGCAGATATCGTCGATTGCAGGGGTGTCCAATTACTTGTTGGTAGATAGTGTATTTGTCTGTGAATATGTTGAAATACTGGTTATAGGAATTTAGTTGAAGGCATCGAGATTGGTTACAGCATTGAAAAAAGAGCGCGCTGATTTGTATATACACTTAATTCCCGTGACTACAAGCCAGTGAATTTACGATACAGGTGTTAATCAAGTTTTCAGAAAAAATCGTAGCGTACAAAGCGTACACGTAATGTTATTATTACATACATTGTAGGTTATGTTTGTTCATTAAAAATATAAGTTGAAACAGAGTTTGAGGCCAAGAAAATAGTGTTTCTGAATGCTAGTATCGATTATAAGTTTCCCCATCTCAAGCTTCAATTTCAGTATTACTGTAGCTTGAGGGTTCCTATTTCCTGCATTTTCAGTAAATTTTAGTCATCTTAGATCGTCGTGCGCTTTGTTTCTCTCTGTTTCGATCGAAGCCGCCGAAATTTCTTCCACAGAGGAAGTGAGTGAGCATTCGTTACTCTCGCGGGGTCTCGTTTGTTACTTAATACCGCTCTCGCTGTTAATTCTTCGTCATCATTGCGTGCCACCACTTCAGGTAGAGAGAGACGAACGGCTTGTTTGCTTTTTAGTATGTCTTTTATAGAGAGAGAGAGAGAGAGGAGGGGGCATCACATCCTCCGTCTGTTCACACAGTATTGCCGCATGCATAAGTTGGATTCGATTTTTTTCTGCATCGGCGTACGACGATTATAAATGAGAGATATCCTTAGCGTTGCTGAATATTAATGTTAGAATTTGAAAAAAAAAATTATTTTCTTTATATTACGAGCATCGGTACTGGAACAATTTCGTTCAGCGTTGAACGGTTAATGCTATTATAAATACAGACTGAGTCATAATATAACGGGCGAGTATTTGCCCGTAAAAGTAAATGGAAAATTTTAACAGTTACATATATGTTTGTAATTAGGAAGTTTTTCGTGGAATGGAATTATTGTTAGCAAACTTTTCAGCGAATTTATTCACTTTGAGTATCCTTCGCCAGTTATTCAACGATACGAACTTTGCTTGTCCGTATGTTGAATTGTTTGCGATTGGGCGCAGCGATTGTTAGTCCTGAAAGAAGCAACCAATAGCATGAATAAATAAACTATCTTCCGGAAAACAGCGCAGTAATGCTTACTTTAACCCTCTTCTGTTTTATAGATGTCATCAGTACGTTTAGTCACCCTTCAGACTTCTGTTTATTTACAACAGTTTTTAAAGGTCGTCACCTTTGTTCCGAGTGTGTAAACCTGAAATTGTAACTTGATGTTATTAGACGTTGGGAGCGTTAATGGGAAAATGAGGTAGCAGTTGTTTGGGTGATAACTTTCAAAAAATAAATAGTACATGCCTTCCCCACACGTTGGGGAACAAGTAGCAGCCAGTTGATTAAGTAATCCTGTATTGACAAACGTTGAGTGTTTTCTTTGAAATGTGGACATTATATTTTGTTTACAGAGAAGCGCTTCTCCTTGTATAATAAGCGTGGTGTTTGTTACCCCTGATTGTGTTTAATCCCTTTAGGTGAAGTAATTTTGAGTGGTTGTGTTGAGGCAGAAGTGTGTAGAGGTGCCAGTGACGAGAAACGAATGAGCGAGCGACCTTGGTCTGTCTCATAAGCCTTCGAACTTACGTGAACGCGCGCCGTGCCAGTCTGAAATAAGTGCGGTTTTCCCTTGCCGATGGAGCTTATCCAGAGAAAGGAGGTCATTAGCTTGTGTCAGGCAGGCAAGTTCTGTTGCCGTTGGACACTAATTTGTATGCTTACCAGCCCTTCCACAAAAAAGGACCAAATAGACTAGTGAAGGAAATTTCCTTGGAGGAGTTAATGGGGTCCTCTTCCGTAAATGGCGTTTTCTGCGGATTTCTCACGAAAAGTCACCACCACCAGCAGCAGTGAGCAGACGTTTACGGTCGGGTTTCTCTTGCAACCATAGGTACTAAAATTGGCCCATGAACGTAGTTCAGCATGGACACGGATTTGACCTTTGGTGCGGAACGACCGAAATTAGCACACAATACCGTGTTTTTGAAGGCTGCGTTCACCATTTCTGTGCCTTTTCGTTTTATATCTCGTAATGATCGAGGTGCCACGTTCCAGGGCACCATCAATATCTTTTGTTGTTGTTAATTTCGGTTTTGCAGGATTTTTTTTTTTTTTTCAGAATGATCAAAATTGCAAACATTACTTACCAGCGTGGTTACAGTTATTGAGTCATTCGACGGAATGGTCTATTTTTGGTTTCAAACAAGCGTGCTTGCCTTGCTACAATGCAGCCCGCGCATAACGTGATTTATGATTTCCTATTTTGGAGGAGGGGTCATGTGGACGACTTCAGTTGCTATTCGTTTTTTTGCAACTGAAGTAAAATAAGTTTGCTTTTTGGTATGTAATGGTGTAAATGTGTGTCTAAATTAAATAACCTAGAGTTAGTAAGTTCCTCTGCTGCTGTTAAACAATTGAAAGTTTCAACCTTTTCTGTCTTCACCATTACACATTAATTTGCATTTAGATATTTCGCTAGAGAAAGTACAAGGTAAAATTTTAATTGTGTCGTGCAGCTGTACTAAGACTGTTTGATAAATGAAATGTCCAACTTCTGTTGATGTGAGCTTCCTGTATAGTTTCAGAAATTCGTGTTAAGTGGACTACTGATTCCGTCTACATGGCTACTGGCCTATATTAATTTCTTTCCCCCTGTAACTTTCTTTTAAGCAAAACGCCAAAATTTGAGTTTTACTTAATGACCAGATTTACAGCATCAATTTTGCTGTTGAACTTTTTTCTTCTCTAAAAGTGTTTTTAAAGATTGCATCATTCATTGAATTTCTTTAATTCTTTATTATTTAAAAAAGTAAATTCAGAAACTTGCCATTTTCGTCTGTTCTAAAAGAAAATTATGTGCTTGTTGAAACTGTTTTCCCATGTATTACATAGCATATCCCCGCTGTCAGTCAGATGGCTAAAATTCTTGTGCTTGAAGGTGGTGACCATAAAATTTAAAATCCTGATGTTTTCCATATTTCCCTGTGCAGTTTTTAGTTTGCTAGGTGTGTACATATCATTTTGGCACATCTGTTTACAAGAAGTCAGGTTAGGTGGCCAAGTGGTTTGAGGCACTTCGTTTTGATTATTGGTTCGGTATGGGCTTACTAGAACCCGGTTACGAGTCGCGGTGTATCAAGGATGATGGCGCTGGCTAACTGTAGCCCTAAAATACCCTAAATTAGGGACAGGAAATTGCATATAGCTTCAAGGGTTGCTCACAATGGTCTTAAAAGAACCCTGAACAACAGCAACAAAAGGCTAGGTTGAAGGATACATTATTCATGCGAGATTCTCAAATGATAACCAAGATTTTGTCAACGTCTTCCAGCATTTACTGTTTAGTTTTTATATTGCTCTTGTGTTGGGGGTTTTTTTTTTCATATCTCGCAATGCTATTCTTCTGCGCATTGGACTGAAAAAAATTGTTTTGCACAGAATACCTGGAACATATCTAAGTTACCCACATCCTGGATCACTAGGATATTTTCAATTAGGTGTAAAAATATGCCTTTTCTACTCAAGATAATTTCGCACTTCTGGTAGGTGGATTGTAAAAACACCTTTTTACAGAAAAAAAAGGAGGGGGGGGGGACTTGTTTTTTTTTTTTTTTTTTTGCTTTCTCATGTGCACACATTTTGTTTCCGTGTGGTGTTATTGTCAATTTCACTTTTGCAAAGTGCAGTGTATAATGTCTGAACATGAAATAACGAAAGGTGTAGCAGCAGTGTTTAAGCTGGGATTTTTTCCCTTGTTGCAATTTGGCTGTTTTATCAGCAAAAGTTGCAGCAAAATGCCATGCAAAAGTTGCAGTAAATACTTACGGCTCTATTTTTTTCGCTATATTTACTTATGAAAACACAAGCACAATGCATTGGCTAAATAAAATTTTGTATTTTAAATAGAATTCAAGAATAAAAACAAATAGGCTTTTACACTTTTAATTTTAATAAAAATACATTTGCTGATTCTTGCAGTTTGTGAAAACATATACAAAGATCAGGACTGAGCAAATCCACAACCGACGACACACCGACGGACTGCCCGGTCGACCCGAACCGAAACGGCACGTGCTGCTCCTGCAGTTGCTGCTGCGACAGGGAACCCCCAAAGAAACAAACGAAACACCTCTTTCCTTATTCATCGCAGCAAAGCTCTTGCGAAAAGTGCTCGCGAGGCTAACCGGTGCTTTTTTGCAACAGGGGAAAATAGAACTGGGGTGGAAAAACAACAACAAGGCGAAGCAGCGTGCGACAGCGAAACGAAAAGAAAAAATGACGGTGAAATATACCAGGCCGGCAGGGCGAAGCAACGCTGAAGAAACGAAAAAAAAAAAAAAAAAAAAATGAGCTGTTAAAAAAAACAGCGCCAGGGTGGGTGGAATGACGAAAAAAAAAAAAACAGAAAAAAAAAACAAAAAAAAAAAAAACAGGAAAGATAACACCGAATTTTCGGGTGTAATGAACACGTCTTTTGAATCCGTTCTGACGCAAATTAAATTTATCAAAGCTATTCAAAGTCAATGGAACCGGTATGGAAAACAATAGTATCTGACGGAAGAAAGAAGTTTTCAATCGGGTTTTTAATCCCTCAGATATTGCTGTAAACGGAATCGTGAACTTACACCTTCTGGTTGTAGACTTGTGCATTAAAAAAATTTAAATTTATATGAGAAACCTTTCGCAGCGGAAACGCTCTTCAGCAAAGAAATAGAAATAATTTTTTAAACCGGACTCTTTGAAGCAGAGATATGAATATAAGATAAGCATCTGTGCCGGCGGGGGGGGGGATTTTGGGGAAAAAGTGTTCTCAAAAGGTTTTTTGATTTGAGCGGTATCGATCCAAGAAAAATATTTTTAGTCGAGTTTTCAGGAACTCAGATTTTGCTGCAAATGCATCAGAAGCAGAAACTACCACTTATGCTCCCCTGGTGGCCAAACCATTCTTTACCAAATATTAGAAATTATATGAAAAACATTTTCCACCAGGAGCTGTATGCGAATACAGGAAGAATTTTTCAAATCGGAGTTTTAGAAGCAGAAACATCGAGGGAAAGGCAATTTACCTTCGCGGCCCCGTGCGGGAAAGTCTATGGTCTACTTGAAAAATTTGGATTTATGTGAAAACATTTCGCATCGAAGCGCTATCCAACAAAGAAGGAATTTTTCAAATCGGACTCCTAGAAGTAGTGATATTGACCAAAATAAGATGTACATCTACGCTCCCTAGCGTAGAAACCATGCATTATTTTAAGAAGAAAATATTCCTAAAAGGTTTATCGACGTGAGTGGCATCGGTCCACGAACAAATTTTTTCAATCGAGATTAGAAGCTCAGATTTTATGGCAAATACATCAGAAGCAAATAATAACACTTACGCCCCCTGGTGACCAAAGTATTCTTTACCAAAAAATTAGAGAAATTATATGCAAAATATTTTCCACCAAGAGCTGTCTGTATCTGCTGAAGAAAAAAATTTCAAAGCGGAGTTTTAGAAGAAAAGATATCGGTGGAAACGTAATTTACGTTCCCTCTAGCGGAAAATCTATGCGTAACTTGAAAAAGTAACTATACCTAAAATACTCGTCGATATAAATGGAATCGAGAGATAAAATAATTTTTTCAATCTGATGTTTAAAAGCAAATATATGGAATAAAATGTATTTTGAATTCGATATCTGCGTTTACGCCCTCTAGCGGCGAAATTGTACATCGTAAAAGAGAAACGAAATGAAGGGTCATGATTTGCATATTTCAAGCTTCCCAATGCAAAAAGAATTTTTTAAATCGGACTAATAGTTGCAGAGATATAGTGTCTACAGACGGACGGACAAACCGATAACAAGCACCATACTTTTTTACAAAGGATGTGCTAATGACGGAAAACATTCGCATTTTGGAGATTCAGTGGGGACTTTTTGTCGCAAAATTACCCCATCTTTATCGCGATTTGTTGAAAATGCAAACGACAGCTGAAACACTGAGTAGCAAGCTGTCAGTTTTTTGGGAAACTAGATTATATACTGTACAATACCTTTTGATACTTTTAGGCATTTTGTCAGGAGAGGTAACCCGAGAATTGCGTAATGCCGCACGACCCCCCTTTTTTAATATTTTGTTAATCAAGAAATTTTAGTTTGAAATCATTCACGATGCTTGTAGCTTATTTCCCTGAAGTGTACAGAAACCGAAAAATTTCGGTAAGTATTCAGTGGAGGCTTCACCAGAAAGTTTCACGTCAATGTATCAAATGTATGTGCTATCCAAGAAGTTTGATAAAAATTAACGAAATTTAAAAGGTAGTAATACTCATTATATTACTCATTGATCGGTAATTTGAAAGTTCATATATTGTTGTGTTTTAGTCTGTCTTGGAAGGGGATTAACGAAATGATGGAAATACATTTCGTTAACCCCTCCCTCCCCAGGATTCCTCGATTTCAGGACTTTTTATGGTGAATTTCTGCATTAAATGAAACTCCTGACGATATGCTGCTAGTTAGTTTTCAGCTATCTGTGAGTGAGTGAGGGGGATTTTATGACAAAAGGACGAGACGATACCGCACAGGATGACTGAAGAAGAAAAAATGTTTAGTCACGGAAGACGCCGCTGCTCAAACAGCTGGTACACCAGTCGGGTGAAAATGAATTTAAAAAAAAATTGTGGAATGGGGAAATTTAAAGTGTCGTGGTAGATAAAGAGGTAAAACATTTTAGGAATTTGCAATTAGAAAGGGACGAATGGAAGTTTTGGTTTGTAAAGCGTTTTTATTTATTGAGTGGGATCTTAATTACCTATGCCATGTTTTACGGTTTATCCGTAAAATTTACGGAAATTGTGCTTGTTTTAGGGTTATTTTACGGACGACATTACACAGAATTCTTTTTTTTTTTTTTGTTGTTGTTGTTTTTCAGGTTAGGGTAATTTTGAGGGAAAAAAATAAGGGCCTCCAAGTACCACCACACATGTATTCTGATTTACCTGATCACAATTTCATCTACTTCTGCGTCTTCAAACCTCTCTGCTTGCAGCCAAGTGGAAAACACTCAATAAAAGCGCTGTAGAAAAGGGAGAGAGAGAGAGAGAGAGAGGAATGAAAAATATTCCAACATGTTGCGAAGAAATTTAAGGTCAAAACCTCAGTTGGTTAAAAGTAAAAAGTTACTACAATCACAATGATTTCTCAGTTACAAATGTAACTTTTATCTGTGTATGTAGTCTAAAGCTAGCGTGTTAATGCGATAAGTATGTATCGATTGCATTTTAATTGCTGTAAGCGTGAACTAGTGCCAAGTATCTAATTATAGCATGTGAAATCAATTAAAATCGACATCATTTGCATAAGAAATCGGTATCTAATTGATATACACTCACGGGCAAGGAAATTTGCCCACCTGTAAGAAAATATGCTACAACCGCGAAACTTTGCAAATCGCTAGAGTGCGTGCTGGTATGCAAATGATCCACGTTTGGTGCGATTGCGCATGACCGCACACCCCGTGGTGCTGCTGTAAGCACGAACCGGCAACCTTATAAACAGGCGTGTAGTCGATACCCCATAAAATCGAAAAGCACCGGCCGACGCAAGCAAGAGTACTGAGTGACAAGCATGCGGGGTAGACGCTAAAGACGTCGATTTACGCAACTTACGGACTTTGAGAGGCCTGATCATCGGGTTGAAAACCGCAGGGTGGTCGGCGCGCCGTATAGCCTGTCACGTGGATCGTTCTGACCATACAGTCCGACTGTGTTGGGAAAACTGGACACGTGACTGCACTGCCACACGGCGAAGCGGCTCCAGACGGACCAGGAGGCCCACCAGTAGAGAGGATCGACAGATCGTGCGCCAGGCACGAACGGATCCCTCAGGGACTCTGTCCACTATACATGAAAATGTAGCGGCTCCTGTGTGCCCACGAACCATTTCCCGACGCCTTGCGGAAGCGAATCTGCAATCCCAGCGCCCCTTACGTGTGCTGCCATTAACACCGGTACATCGCGGGCTCCGTGTGCAGTGGTGCAAGGCCAAAGCGACGTGGAACGCCACAGACTAGCGACGTGTGGTGTTTAGGGAGTGCCGCTTCGTTTTGGGGACAAATGATCATCGTGTCCGGGTGTATAGGTCCCTAGGGCAAAGGCACAACTCCAACCTCGCTATCGAACGCCACCTCCCCCACTGCACGCAATTTTGCTGGGCATTTTTCTGGGGAGCCATAGCCTACGATAGCCGATCAGCTCTAGTAGTGGCACGTGAATCATTGACGGGCCAGCGGTATGTGGACAAGATCCTACTACTCCATGTGCTCCCATTCCTGGCCGGGATTCCAGGTGCGCCATACCAGCAGGATAATGGCCGCCCGCACACTGCTCGGGTTGCCCAAGACTGCTTACGTCATGTCCAGACACTCCAATGGCCTACCCGCTCCCGGGACATTGTCCTCTATGGAGCATGTGTGGGACCAGTTGAAACGCCAGCTGCCTCCGTGCCGAACTGTCCGGGATTTGGAGCACACCGTTTAACACGAATGGGCCAGTCTTTTGTAGGACATCAGGCGTCTGTTCGCCTCCATACCGGACCCTATTGCAGCATGTATCGCCGCACGGGGCGGTGCGACACGCACGCTATTGAAGACGATCGGACTGCGTGCCACAGATCCCTCTGTAATTGTCCTGCAGCTCTGTTTTTGCCATCATGGGCATCATTCATCTGTATCATTACGCCCGTAAAATTTCAGTTGAATCCGATGCTTCCTTCTTGGTGCGCAAATTTCATTGTCCGTGAGTGTATGTCCGATACATTTAAGTGCCAATACGTTTGATACATCAGCCAATCGAGGATATCGATTAAACGTTCACTGAAAATTTTTTATGGATTTCAATTCTTGAAAGTTAACAGGTTTGGATCTAAACAGTGAACGTTTTTTTTTTTTTTGACGTCGATTAAAAAAAAAGTAAAAAAATCTGATTTTTTTGCAAACAGGTGATCATATTAAGTTTTATTTTGGCTGCCCTGATTTCTCGTGTGATCTAATTAGGAAGTGGATCGAGATTTCTTAGAATCGATGTAAATGAGGCTTGTTGCTAATTAAGTAGTGTGTATAATTTCGTCGCATGATTTTTAAAAATGATATACAATTTTTTAATATGTTTGTGGGTACTGCGCTTCTTTATCGTGGTTGATTTGGCTAGGGGTAAAGATTAGAAACTGAATGTAACACAAATCATTCGCGCTCCTTACCGATTAAAATCGACTAATCATTTTTATATTACGGGAAGCCTCAAAAACTTAACCCGAGACGAGCCACAGCCGAGCTTTGTATCATCCGTCCCGCCCGCGTAAACAATGTTGGAGTCATTGGCTAAAAGAGTTCAGAGTTACCCTGTTTAAAGAGCTTCATGTTACTGCGTCTTGAGCGTAACCGATAATGATTAGATATTTTTCTTAATCCACCTAATTGAGCTGCGTTTGAAAAGTTAGCTCCTTACTCCCCGCCCGCTCGCCCTGTAGATCGAAATGAAGACCGTAACAGGTTTAGTCTGGCGTGTTTGTTGCTCTCTGAGCCTTTTGTGTGAGGGAAAAATCGAAATATTAGATGCGGGGAGTAGGATGTCCTTATAGGAAAGTAAAAAAAAACTGAAATATACAGTGAAGTCCCGATAATCCGATGTACTTGTGACAGGAAACAACTCTGATTAAGATGAGTTAGAAAATATGAAATACGGAAAGTTAAATATACTTACGTATATAAATCCTTTACAAAATAATTTGTAGTGATAAAGAAGATGAATTGGACTTTAGATTAAACAATACAGTATAATAATAAAATTTACATTGCATTAACGATGAAAAAAAAAGAATCGCTCTTTTTCTTGCCGAACATGTTGGCAGTGTTACCTCGTCATCTTTTAGCGAAAAGAACATCAGATGGTGATGACTCTATATGCTGCTGTACGTACGCCACAATTCCTTCTGCATGAGTGAAATCTTTTTTTCTTGTACGCAGGTATTTCTTCTTTTTCAGACTCAAAATCCCCGACATATCGGACTATTCCTACGATTGCTTCTTGTGTAACATCTTCTACTGTCAAACCTACCTTTCTTATGCAGTATTCGGCTGCCTTTTTATAGCTTTCATGACGTCTCAAAATTAGGCTTGTGAGCTCTTCTCTGCCATTTCTTAGATTTTCACTAATTCTTCTCCACTGATCAGGATTCTGCGAAGGTCACAGGTTTGATTTAGACCACGATTCTGCTAACCACGTAATCATGCCTTTTTATTGGTAATGTTTTTCCGATGTATCAAAGATTCTTTCCCTTTTGTTTCATCCAAAAAGTGAGCAAGTGACTTCTTTCCATATTTATTTTTCAGACATTATAACCAAAAAGTGTGAAAGTGACTTGTTTCGATATTTATTTTTTTTTAGCATTCATAACCTCGTTTTCGTTTTTTTCTTTTCGAGATTTGCTCCCGAATATGTTTCGGTGTCTTGTACTTTGTACAACTGCAGTGTCATAAGATGGCTTTCTTACGAGAGGATCGGAGTTTTTTTTTTTTTTTTCCCATAGTATTTTAGTTCGTTTAAATTCGTGTAGTCTTTGAAATTAACTTTTAATAATTCTGAAATTTCGTAATTAAAAATTTTTTCTTCTATGCCTGCTTATCATACGTAATGTAATACTTTGAAATAGGCATATATATATACAGGGTGGGTGCAAAGTAACTCCCTATTAGAAATATTTAATAACTATAATACTAATTGATCGATTTTAATGGAACAAGTTTTAAGTTGCACAGTAAAATTGTACAACTTTTCTACATTGTTTAAAATTCACATAGGCACAAGTGTTAAAATTCCACATAGCCACCAACATTGTCCATGGGTTTTTGCAGTCTTCTGGAAACATCTTCGACTGACTTCAGCAGGAACTCACGTGGTATATCTACCAGAACATGCCGAATGCGTTTCTCCAACTCATCCAAAGTGGCTTTGTTCGATAAACTTCTTCCTTCGCCCACCCCCACAAGAAAAAGTCACATGGGGTGAGGCCAAGGCTTTTTGCTGGCCATTCATGTGGACTTCGATGACCCAGCCAACGTCCCGGTAATTGGATGTCAAGCCACTTGCGAACAGTGCGTGCAAAATGTGGAGGGGCACCATTTTGCGTGAATATGAGGTCATTGAAGTTGTCCCAAGTGGAAATTGTAGGTCACACATGTTCTTGAAGCATGGTTAGGTAACGATCTGCATTCATTGTGTCCTGCATAAGGAATGGCCCCGTAACTTGACTGGAGGTCATGCCGAACCACACTGTTACCTTAAGCCGAATTTGCATCTTTTCAACAATGTTTCCGGGATCCTCTGGCGCCTAGTAGTGGCAATTGTGGCGGTTCACAAATCTTCCAACATGGAAGACGGCTTCGTCGCTCCAAAGGATGTTGTGAAACAACTGGGGCCAGTCAGCATACCAAGCAAGCATGGTCTCTTCAAACTCCATCCGACAATCACAGTCTTCCGTTGATAATTCCTGGCCGCATTATAACTCTTTTAAAACAGTTCGTATTGTGTGACGGGATAGACCACTTTCACGAGCGGCCTGGTGTGTTTACTTTTGCGGACTTCGGGTGAACATATCCTGCACAACTTGCACATTCTCCTCCTGTCTGGATGTTGAGGGACGACCGCTTCTGTGTGTATCGCTTACAGATCCTGTATTCATGAGTTTGGAATGGCAGTTTTTGATGGTTTTGGCATAAACTGAAGCACGAGGTCCGTGAACACTGCGCTACCATCTTTCCACGTGCACAACAGACTGTCACACTTCGTAACGGCATGCGACCTGGGCACGTTCATGCAGCGTCAGGCGTTAGGTCATTCTGGGCTGCTGTTATCACTCTGAAATAAAAACAGAAATTAGCAATACAATTCTACCAGTTTAGGAATCACGATATTTTTTATTTCATCCAAATCTGTGATTTTTCAAAAAGTTATTAACACTTTTTAATAGGGATTTATTTCTCACCCACCCTGTATATATAATAATTGTCAATCCACTGCTTAATGAAGGTCTCCCCATGTTTGCTCCACAATTGTCAGTCTTGAGCCAGCCGCCCCGGTGGCGCAGTGGTCTAAGGCGTTGGCCTCTGATCATTCGTCCGAAGGGGTCCGGGCTCGAATCCCGGTGAGGCATGGATGTTGTGTTTGTCTTACGGCACTGGCTCTCTCCCTTCCCTGGAACCAGTGACCCTAAATTAGGGACGGGCGACTGCTTATAGCCCATTGAGTTGCTCACGGTGGTCGTTAAACCTCCAATCAAAAAAAAAAAAAAAAGTCTTGAGCCACTCTTCTTCATGCCACTTCAGCATGCTTTCGAACTTCCATCCAATCATCTCCTATGTGGTCTTCTAGGCCTTTTTCTGTCTCTTGGTATCCAGTTTAAAATTTCGGCTGTCCATCGGTGGTCCGTTCATCTGGCGACATGTCTAGCCCATTGCCATTTAAGGGATTTGACTCTGATCATGATGTCTTCCACTCTTGTCATTTTCCTTATCCACGAGTTCTCATCTTTTCTGGTTACACCAAGCATGAATCTCTCCAGACTTCTTTCCGTTATCTGCATGTGCCTCTGTGTGTCTGTTTTAGTTAAGGTTCATTTCTCTACTCCTATAGTAAGAACTGGAAGGATGCGTTGATTCAACACTTTTCTTTTAAGAAATAACGGCATATTGTTCTTGAAAATTGTGTTTCTTCCAAAAGCTCTCTAGCCAGGTTTTATACGCCGATCAATTTCCCGATCAATGTGATCTTTGCTTGATATCTTTTATATATATGTGTGAGGAAAAAAACCTTCCCTACCAAATAGCATCCCCATGCCGCGATGGTTCCGTTCCCGAGAGACCCCGTGGTTCGTCAAGGAAGAAACCTAAATTCACAGTTACTTAGCTTATAGCAATCTGCCTCTAATTTTTTTATTTTTCGTTCTTTATCTACAACGGTGATTTCCAATCTATGAGTCGCCATTTTATCACCGCGAAAATTAACATAATGCTATATTAAGCAGCTGAAACGTAAAATCAAAGTAATGAAAAACAAAAACAAAAAAACAAGCCCGTCTATTCATAAATTACATTGTTACTGTTTCCAAATGGCATTACGTTGTATTTAAATTTTGTTTAAACTAAATATAAGTAATGGTTCGTTACAGTTAAACGGAATTTCGTTTTTATTTTATCCTGGGTCACGAATCTAATCCAACAGTGAAAAGTGGAGTGGATCACTATAGCAAGAAGTTTCAGAACCATTGATCTACAACGGAACACTATGAGAGCAATTAAAACGCGCGCATTCGTTGGAAATAATAGGGAAAACTTTTTAAACCAGTTTTTGTAAACATTCGCTGCAGTTTTGCGCATAACTCAATGTGCCGCTGGAATTGATTTTCAAGTTCTTCTGTTAAAAAGTGTCTGAGAAGTAGGCCGAATGCGGCTGAAACCACTGAACCTGCGCGCCAGAAAGCGTTACTTTCCCCTTTGCTATGTTATTGAAAGCAGCAATTTAGGGGGATGATTGACACTAAATCTTTCTAATTAATTACCTATTAAATGAGCTATAATAATGGCGACGGGCCTAAGAAAGGTAAGAGAAGATGTTTGAGTAACTTGTTTCTACCCAGTGGCATGATATCTTTGTCAGGGAAACTGTACTGTAAAAAAATTGACTGTAGATTTTACGGTTTTAAACCGTTTCTCAGGGTGCCAACACAAAACCGTAAAATCCGTGTTGGAGCAAAGCTACACTGCATTTAATGAAGAAAACAGCACAGAATTTGGCTGGAGCGAGTCACAGTCCAAATAATCACGAAAACACAAAAATTTGGCTGGAACGAATGTGTTGCTTTGCTATAGCTTTGCTCCAACACTGCATAAAACTGTAGATTTTACGGTTTTGTGTTGGCAACCTGGAAAACGGTTTAAAACCGTAAAATCTACAGTCAAATTTTTACAGTGTAGTCTGCCTTGGATCACCGAACAGAGAGTAAAGGACTAGAGGGGAGCGCAGAAAATGATAGGCATCGTTTGGTTCCGGCGCATCTGCCGCCAAAGGGTTAAAAATAGATTTACTTTTAAACCCGTATACTTCGTTTTCCCTTTGTTAGATGCTGACATTATTTTTGAAAGAACTGACTGTAAGATGCTTATGGTTCGTTTTTCAAATCGCCTTTTCATAAACAGTTTAGTAAACCCAATATATGTTATATTAAAAACATAATAAATTTAAATTCTGAAATTAAGTCTTGCAGCTACAGTCGCGCTTATGCAGAATTCGAATCCGGCGTGAAGGTTAAGGCGACGGTGGGGTCACATTATTAGGTAAAGCGGTATACAGAAAAATTCGTGGTTGGTAGAGGGGGTAGTATATATGCAAGAGTATGTGTGCTTTAATATGTATATCCATTATTTTAACCGATGTGCGTTTTCCTTGTGCGGAAATCGGTTTTTCTGTTAAATGTTAAAAATTATGTTCCAACTGGTAACGACAAAGTCGCTATTGAGTATATGTAGTTTTAGTGTAATCTCTCTTGAACAATGCGTTTTTCTCTTTCGACTGCCTCGCAGCTTTTTCTGACTTCGCGGGAGGAAGAAGTGCGGTCGTCATTAGTAAACAAAAATTTTTAATGCTCCTTGATCGATCAACCCCCTCCCCCCTCCCAATTCTGCTTCGATGTCGGCGCGTGATAGCTCCGCGCTTTTCTCTTTTCAGAAAGGCGCACTTTTCTCTTTCGCTGTCTCTGCTCCGAAGAAATGTCATGTATGAGAAGAGTAGGGAGGAGGAGGCAGCAGTAGCTTATCTTCTGCGCTTCACTGCGCGCATGAAAAGCCATTGTTCGATCGCTCCGTTTTTTTTCCCCTTTTTTTTTTTCTCAGCTGCAGCAGCAGCTCGGCTAAATTTATAATTACGGAAAGATTCGGTGCCCGTAAAATCACGATTAATTTTATTAAAAACAGAACTTAAATACATGCAGATGAATCTCTTGTTCTTCCTGCTTTCTGCCGAACTGTCTTGCCATTCCCCCCGATTTCGGATTTGCTTGAGGGAAAAAAAAAAAAATGCTTATTGGCCTCTCAGCTTTATCCACTCGATTTCGTCATTCTGCTTTTGCTTCTCGCCTTTCCTCCGGCTTGGCATTTTTTTAGGAACTTGTTTCATGAGGGTAGTTTTTTTTTTTTTTCTCTTCAGCTCTTTTTCTTCCCTCCCACATCGTCAAATCTATTCCTTTCATGTTGCGTCCGCATAATCTCTGATGTGTGGGTTTCTTCTCTCCTTTTTTTTCAGAATAATTTAATAACATTTGAATTTTGCTTCCATTTCTTCGGGGAGGGGGGGGCAGACGAGGTGCTGCTCGTAACGTGTTTGGTTTTGCAAAATGAATATGAGGAAATAATTCATGCTCTCTGTTTATATGTTCTTGTTGCAGTCTCACAAATAAGGGAAGCGCCAGTTCACTATTTTGTGCCTGTATTTTAATGTTGGCCATTTTTGCAACTACTCCTTTACAGCTGCAGAGTATGATCCAGGAACTTGCTGACAAAAGTAAAGAAGTGGGATTAAAAATGAACTTTCAGAAGGCAAAAGTGGTGTACAATCCTTTTACAAGAAATGACGATTTATCGATTGACGGTGAAAAGCTGGAGATAACCGATACCTACGTTTATCTTGGACAACAGATATCAAGTGAGAGTCTATTGATGAAGAAATTAATCGGGGTATAAAACTTGCCTGGAGAGCTTTTGGAAGGAACAGCATAATTTTCAAAAGCATTATGTCTTAAAAGAAAAGTGTTTGATCAATGCATCCTTCTAGTGCCCTTACGTATGGTGCAGAGACGTGGTCCTTAACTAAGAGAGACATACAAAGGCTGCAGACAACTCAAAAAGCATGGAGAGATGCATGCTTGGTGTAACCAGGAGAGATAAGAAGAGGAACTAGTGGATCAGAAAAATGACAAGAGTGGAAGACATCATGATCAGAGTAAATAAAATCCCTGAAGTGACAATGGGATGGACATGTTGCCAGAAAGACAGACCATCGATGGACAGCCGAAATTTTAGATTGGATTCCAAGGGACAGGAAAAGACAAAGAAAAAGATCACATGGGATATGGGTGGATGAAATTCAAAAGTATGTGGGAGTAACATGGAGGAGACTGGCACAAGACAGACCGTTGTGAAAGAAACCTGCGGAGATCTTCGTCCAGCAGTTGACTGATAATGGTTGACAATAATGACGATTTTAAATTCGGATAGTGTTAGTGTTAGAATTTTCACAAACATGTTTTGGATCAGATTATGTGCTGTTGAAATTCATGTTTATAACTCTTTGGTGGTGAGCATTGCTTTAATAACTATATTTTAGCATTTAGTCTCTGGTGCACACGAGCACATTAATTTCACTAGCTGTTTTCTGCAGAGTGTAATAAAAAAGCCCGGCTACCCCTTTCCTTTCACTCAGAATGCATACCTGCCAACATTGGCAAAAGCCTTGTCAGTAGTAACTAGTATTATTGTGCGGCATACATACGACGCTTTTTTACAAAACGTCCATCTTTTTGTGAAAAAGAAACATGCGCCACAACAAAACGTTACAACAAAGAGGACACTAATGAAATAATCTTAACACACGTGTGAGACACAAAGTTGATTCCTCTGGTGAGGGCACAATAGGTAACATTGCGAAATTTAAGTTCGAAACTCCCACTAGTAAAAATCAGTCAGATGCGTTCAGAATTCCACAATGCTTGACAGACGGGAAATACAAGCAAGTGAACCCACAGTACGCGACCTCCAACTACCCTATCGTACTGCCTCTAAAATTGCAGTTTATGAAAAGATGAGACCAAAGTAGGAAAAAAGCGTAACGTTTTAACTGGATGAGAAATCAAAACACACAGCAAGAATGCGAACTCCTGTCAATTTGTCTTTTTTTTTTTTTTTATATAATGCCCTCTGATAACAGTTTCATCGATCATGATGAAATAACTTTCAACCTGAGGACTATGAGCACATGATATCAAGGTTTTAACTATTTTAGATAAATGGTGTAACTTTGAGGATAACACTTAATATTTTTGAACACCATGTATCAATTCTTACAAATTTTCCAACTTCATCACTTCCGTTTTCGGGAATTTCCTCCCTCCGTTATCAAGCTTAAATGCAAAAAGTTATGGGACGGGGGATATTTAACAACGTAGGAGAGTGGGAACATCGCCCAGGGAGAGGGGGTCCAGTTACGGGAGAAATCTTTGCTTCGTCCGACTTCCAGTTTTGTAAATTTTCCTCCTATTTTCAAGCTGATATACAAATATTTATGCACTAAAATGTCATTTAACAATAATACTGGACAGAGGCAACATCGCGAGGTAAAATCAACTCCGTCGACCTTCCGTTTTTCGAAAGTTTCGTAAAGATGGAATTCCGTCTTCTGACGAACATCACCCCCCCCCCTTCCCCAAATTTCTTCTCACTCGGATCTCGTGAATGACCAAAATAATAACGAAAATGGCGGACTTCCTCGAATTCGTGGAAGAATCTTATGTCTGGCGATTACGGGGAAATTAAAATTTTCGCGGCGGCTAACTTCGTTTTTCGCAAAATGTTGCCTGCAGTAGTTTCAAGCCGAAATACAAACATTTATGCAATAAAATATTTAACAAGAAGGTAATATCGGGAGAAACAAAATTACGATTACGGCAAAAAATATTTTATCCGTTTAACAACCGTTTTCGAAAGTTTTGAATCACGAAATACCGTCCCCAGACGGAAAACGACACCCTTCCCCTCCCAAATTCCCTTCAGTTTGCATCGATCGCAAGAATGATTAAAAAAAACAAAAACAAAAACGGAATTCTGCGAATCCGCCAAGAATTTCATGCATGCCATAAAATCATAGCAAAATAAATTATTTTTAGAGAAAATGAAAAATCGTTGAATTCGTACAAACTGCGGACATTCCGTAGTATTTGGCAGGAATGGGAATATGCTTCACCATAAAAGGAAAGGTGATTCTGATATTTTTGTGGAGTTAAATCGATGCTGTATTATAGCTAATTAGATCCATTGTAAACAGTATTTGAGGATTATTTACAGTGCGTTTTTGTTTAGTGATTGTGTTAGAATTTTGTATCCCCCCCCTTTGTAATGTGTTTGTGAATCAACAGATCTTTCATTACATTGTCTTCAGTGAACCCATAAGTGCTAGATATTGTTTCTGTCAGCTAGTGTAAACACTGTTATTAATTGAGATGGCTAAAACTTGTTAAGTCATTCATTTATTCTATTCATAAACTGACTTACTAGCAAACTAGAAATAGAGTGATAACTGTTATCAGAATCAAGATTCTGAGAATCGGCTTAGCTGAAATGTGGGCTGCGTTTGCCCTGTCATTAAGAAAGGTAGGGACCTTGTGACTTCTGGAGATGAACACAGTTCTTGGAGAATTATCAGTGTACCTTGCCTTTCACCTCAGCATAATTCTCAACACAAAAACTCATTTTAACTGTTTTAGTAGGCTTAACACCCCCCCCCCCTTTTTTTTTTTACAGATTGGTGTTTTGTTGTTCATTGCGTAGGACCATTCTAGAGTGTGACTAGAAGTTCTCTTATTGACACTATAATTGCAAGTTAAACTTAAGCAAACTGGCTGGGAGAGAAGCAGCTGTTAAATGATTTAAAACCAGGGTCACCTTTATCAGAATTATTATAATCGTGTGACATCACATACACACACGCACACACACACACGCACACACAGACACACACAGAAGGTCTAGTGAAAATAGAAGGAAGGGTAAAGTAAAGTATGTGAATGAGTCACTGATCATTTAAACCTACCAGTTCCTTCAGTCATATTTTACTATTCCTCTGCAAAAAGGCAGTGATTTTGATGAAAATGTATCAGGAAAGTTTAAAGTTACAAATAAGATTACTGGCAGGGTTAGAAGTATGTCATAGCTTATCTATGACAACAAGGACAAGTTTTGGTGAATTCTATTACTATGCAAGTGGAAGCTGGCAGTAGTAAACTGCAGGTGCATGGGTGGGTGCATTTATCACTTGTAACACAGAATAGTGTGTTTATGCAAAACTGAACTGGGTCGGTTCAGATCCATTGCATGATTAATAATTAAAAAAAATCATACCCTGCAGTTGCGCTGGCTTTTTAAAAATTTTCGCCAGTATATTCGCCAAAGTATTATAATAGTACAAAAAGGTAATCGCCAAAACTTTTTTTCCATCGCCAAAAGGATTTCTTTTTCATGAATTGTGAAGAATGCGATCAGCAGTGCAACCCTTGATGCCTAAAGTTGATGTTGAAGAAGAATGACAGAGATGCATTTCTATTTGCAATATAATAGGAAATTTTACGATGAAGTCTTTAATGATACGCAAAAATCGATCCTTTGGTTGGTTTAAGAGAATAAATAGATGTTTAATTTGGCATAAACACCAGTGCATGGATTTTACCTTTATTTGAACAAATGCCGAAGTCATCCAAAATAAAACTTACAGATCATTGAACTAAAATTTCTATTCCCATGTGCTGTGTTGCTGAATTCTCTCTCTCATTGAAATAAGTGTTAAACGTGTTTGATAGATTCTTTCTGAAAGTGACTGTTATGTATAAAGCAGGTGATGTAAACTATGTGTTAGTTCTTGTACATAGGATTTCAAAACAGGGGTGTTCCATTGGTATCACATGCTTTATTAGTTTCCACAGCCTGGAGTAAGAGTTCTGTGTATTTAAATGATGGTGATAGCATGCAGAAGTCTGAGGGAGTGGGATTTGTTTGTGTGATTCAAAGAGAAAAGTGGCCAAGGAGATGAACCTACAGAATTATTAACACAGCAATTGGACATCTCTGAATTGCCTGTATTTTCTGTTCATCACATAACATCAATCATATCAGAAAACTTTAAAGTTAAATTGCCCTGGAGCCAGAATTGCACCCACATTTCCTGATTTCCGTTTGAGCATGCTATCCGTTACACCACCCAGGATGATGAAGTCCCAAGTATCTGTGTGTTAAGAATCGGAACATCCTCAGATTTTCTCAAGTTGAAGCAAATTCTGCTTCCTCATAATGTAGTTAAGTAGATCACCAGTCTTTCAGGTAAATTGTGTGGAAGAAATATTCTTCTTATAACATGTGGAAATACTGTTTATCAGAATTATTAACACAGCAATCAGACTTCTGAATTACCTGTGTTGATTGTTCATCGTGTAACATCAATCACAGTTAATTTTAATCATTAGTAACAACAGATCTATCTGGATAGGTGAAGGATGAAATGGGGTACGGTCAAATTTCTCAGTCAATAGCTTAGGCAAGAAAACAAAAGTAAAAACTTCCATCTGTGTAGAACAGTGTTCCACAACCTTTTTCTATTCGTTGCACACCATAAATTATCCATGGATCAACACGGCACACCAAAAAATGTAAATCCCCTCACAAACTTATATGACACTATTAATATAAATACGTAATGTAATCAACCTATTATTATTATTATATTATTTATTATATTATTATTAAACAGAAATCGACTCATGCATTTATTAACAATTTATGAACTTTAATTCACTGTAGAAAATAAAATAAAATACTATTAAAGTAAATAATTCAACTCATACCTTCAATGTGATACTTGTGCCTGCTTAGCTGCACACAGGCAGCTGATCCGTGGCGGAATCATTGACAATGCAAGTCTCATTTCTTCATCGACGGATTTGAGTCTCTCCCTCTTTGATGTTTTAATTTCAGTCAACGTTGAGAAGCCCAGTTCACACAAATATACAGTTGAAAATGGCGATAACACATTAACTACCATCTCTGAGATAGCTGGGTATTCACTCCTTATTGCCAGACAAAATGTGTCCAAAGGCACTTCGAGAAGTTTTAATTTCAATCTTTTGTCTGCTTTTAAATCTGCAAGTTCCTCTTGTATATTAATTGGAAGAGGATTTAAATTCGCAGCGAATGTATCACGAACCCAGTCGAAACCTCGAACACTCTCTCCAAAATACTTCTTTAACTTCTGCTGTAAGATTTCTAAATTTTCAAGTCCATCACCACTTTATTACCGTCAGCTAGTGGCCATGCAGTCAGGAACATCTCAAACGACCCATTTTTAATTCTCTGTATCCACAAATTCAGCTTATTCACAAATCCTTGAATCTTATCCATGCTAGTCAGAATATTTTCGTTCTTACCTTGCATTTTTCTGTTTGGCTCATTCAAGTGTACGAAAATATCAGAAAGATATGCCAACTTACATACCCAGTCATCATCTGCAAATAAATCCGCGTGCCCATGTCTCTCAACAGTAAAAAGTGCACGAACCTCCTCTTTAAATTCAAATATTCGCGTTAACACTTTTCCTTGTGATAGCCACCGTACTTCTGTATGTAGCAAGAGTGTAGTGTGTTCTGATCCCATTTCTTGACACAAAACAGAAAAAAGCCGTGAAGTTAGGGGCTGCGATTTGATGAGGTTCAAGACTTTTACTACTTCGTCCAGCACAACTTTCAGAAAAGATGGCAAAGGCGTAGCAACAATGGCTTTGCAGTGAATGAGACAATGATCGTATCGTATGTTAGGATTTACATCGTGTACTTTAGCTACAAATCCTACTTGGCCTGTCATAGAAGCGGCTCTGTCTGTGCAACACTAATGCAATCCTTCCATTTTAATTCATTATGGAGCGCATATTCATTAGTCACACAAAATATTTCTTCATCAGTGGCTCACTTGGAAGTTCTTTCCAAAAAAAAAAAAAAAAAAAAAAAAGAAATTAGTTACAATTACAGCTCCATCGACGTACTGAATGTAGGCAAGAAGTTGTGCATGACCGCTAATGTCATTGGACTTGTCAATCTGAAGTGAGAACTTCTGACTGCTATTGATTTTCTCCTTAATGTCTTCAATGTAACTGGACATGTCACTGACTCGGCGACTGATTGTGCCAGCATAGAGGAATATTTGAAATTTCACTGGCAGTTTCTGAACTCGGGCCTAATTTCACCATCTCTTTGCAAGCAGGCATTAACAACATTTCAGCTATTGTGTGTTGTTTTTTGGCCTTTATGATAAGTTTGGCTACCTTATAGCTAGCTTCCTGTACCTTTTCCAAAACACGTACTGTCGCAGTGCTGAAGGTTACTTGTTTTTTGTTTTGTTCCAACAACCGACGGACGAAAATAAATAGATATCTTTGCTTGACAGAAAAGAACGTTTTGTTGACAAATGTCATTTCAATTTACTGGGAACCATAGCAGCATTACTGAGTTTTTCACCACAAATGATACACTCGGGGATTGGGCATGTTTTACCACCACACCAAAAAAACTCCCGTAGGATAAATAATTATCACTATACTGCCGGTGCACTAATTTTTGTTTCTTTTTTTCAGGCTCAATGCTTTTACTACTTGCACTCATGGACGGAACACTCTGTACTAGAAACTTGTCTGTCTTGAAAAATAAAATAGTTTAATAGTAATAGAAAATAGCAAGACTGACTAGCAATCAGAATTTTTGGACTACTTCAGAGCACAGCTGTGATAGAACTGAAATAATTGTAAGATGTGGGACCTATACTCTTCAAAGGGAAGAAGGGACACACATATACAGACATATTTAAAATAAAGTCTAACAATGGGTAGGTTTCTCAGTACAGGAAAAAAGTAATAAAGTTGAAGAAGAACTAACAAACAGTGTCAAATACCAAAACAACGTAATAAAATAATAAAAGACAGGGAAAGTTTTACTAATCCCTGCACTTTTAGGGAAAAGCGAACACAGAACATGCGCAAGTGTAACAAAGAAGCCTCACAGCATGGCGGTAGAGGCAAGAAAGTACACAGAACATGCGGCAAGTGTAACAAAGAAACCGCATGGCACACCGTTAGAGGCGAGAAATACAAATATATCAATAAGCAAAACTACGATATAACAACTGTGAGTAAATAATTGACATTTAATTTCTTAGAATACATAAAAATTTGTGGCATGTAATAAAGAATAAACAAGCATCGTCTTATTTAACCAGTGCAGCGGCAGAGAATGAAATGCAAGCATATAAAGCACAGTAACTGGGATAAAATTAAAAAATAAAACTCTACAATTAATTTTTTACAATATAAGTAAAAGTATGTGTCACACCTTTCACCTTGTGTGGGCAAACTGGTGTAGAATATCTACTTGCACATTTATTTCTGTTAAAATGAAAGTAGCATTTGCTCTGTCGGTCATTTGCTTGCATTTTTTTTGTGGGTTTTTAATAAATGCTGTGTATAACTCAGACAGTGGTCTGGGTTTCCAATTGTAAAAAAGCTTTGTTTTTGAATTCTACAGTTATAGAATGGGCTTTATTGAACCTAGGTTTGTACCTTGCTTTGTTAAAGATGTCAAGGAATGGAATAAAGGACTTAATTTCAGTAAGTACTTCATCAGTAACTTTCCAGGGTTCCCACGGTTCTTATAAATCCTTAAAAAGTGCGCCATTTTTTTAGGGTTTTTATAAGCCCTTAATTTTTGACAAACATTTCAGAAGGTACTTGTGAAGTACTTATTTTTCCTGATTAGCTGCATGAAATCCAGAAGTTATGATGTAGTATCTACAACTTTTGCTTCTGGTTGGCTGTGTTGGTGTCGCATGATGTCGACTAAAAGTCTGTGGAAAAGCACAGGACAGTATGAGATAAGTAATTTGTTGAAAAAAGTGAAGGACGGTGGGCTCTCTAAAGAAGACTTCCAGCAGGTCCTGGATATTGTTGTTTGTTCCAAGTCCCATCACCATCTCTTGGAACTGACAACTCACTTTTGTGTTTCCCCATTTTGTGTATGCAAGTAACAATTATCCAGGTATACCAATAGAAAATTGAGTGCTAAATTGAAATATTCAACTCATAAAGTCGACTTGTGGTTTTGCAGTTTAAACTATGAGATGATTAACTGCAAAATTTAAATCTTGAACTCATACTTTAACCACAGTTTTATAATTTGCACATCCTTTATTGCATATGTGATTCTCTCACAGAGAAAAACTGATTTGACCAGCAGAACTCTTTCAAATGGCATAAGTTCAACTTTATTACATCCTCTAACTTAAATTGTTGGGTTGTCGGAAAAGTCATGACATATTTTGGCACCCGATGGTGGTTGGAAGTACTAGAGGCATGCGCAGCTCTGCCATTGCTATGGCATTCGACAGATGCTAGTTCTAGCTACAGTCTAAAAGGAATAGTGAGCGATTTGGTTGATTTCCGGAGATTCGACATCAAGTTGAAGTTGGAAGACCAACCTGTGCATTTTTGCCATATTTTACTGTTTTACTTCCGTAAAGGGAAGAACGCGCGTCAAGCTTGTGAAAAGTTGGGTAAAGTGTACGGTGATAATGCTCTACAAAAACATCAGTGCCAGCGGTGGTTCGCAAAATTCCGTGCTGGTGATTTTGACCTGAACGATGTGTCTCGGTCTAGGAGGCCAACCGAGGTTGATGACAACCAATTCAAGGCATTGATCGAGTCAAACCCATATTACACGACAGGAAAGATTGCAGACACATTGCACATCCATCATTGAAGCGTTCACGACCACCTAAAAAAGCTGGGATACGTAAGCAAGCTCGATGTGTGGGTTCCTCATGAACTCAAAGAAGCTCAATTGACGGCGCATATAAACATCTGCGATATGCTCATTAAACGTGAGGAAAACGATCCTTTTTTGAAGCGACTGATAACTGGTGACGAAAAGTGGATTGTGTACAACAATGTGCTGCGCAAACGGTCTTGTTCCTGACGTCCTGCTTTGCCACAAACAATATCCAAAGCAGACATTCATCAGCGGAAGGTTCTGGTCTCGGTGTGGTGGGATTTTAAAGGTGTCGTGTTTTTCGAGCTCCTACCACGGAACCAAACAATTCGAATGTGTACTGTCGGCAATTGGACAGTTTGAACGAATCCATCATCCAGAAACGTCCAGAGCTCGTTCATCGTAAAGGTGTTGTGTTCCATCACGACAACGTAAGACCACACACAAGTTTGATCACCCGCCAAAAATTATTGGAGCTTGGGTGAGATGTGTTGCCACACCCAGCATACTCGCCTGACCTTGCGCTGTCAGACTTCCACTTGTTTCACTCTCTTCAACAGTCCTTGCGTGGTGTAATGTTCAATTCAGATGAGGCTGTAAATCAGCACCTTGTACAGTTTTTCGCCACGAAAGACAGGTCCTTCTATGAACGAGGCATTCTGCAGCTCACAGACAGATGGCAAAAGGTCATCGAACAAAACGGGCATTATGTCATTGATTGATCTTTGTCCTTTCTATTAATAAATGACCTTTGCAAAACATGGCTAAAATATGTCACGACTTTTCCGACAACACAATATATGGGGAAATATTGCAAAAACTTCATTGGCACTTCATGCATTTATTCTGTTTTAACTTCAAGAACTTTAAACACATCTTCTGAATCCTTTTGTTTTTACAGACATTTCTGGTCTTAGAGTTTTTTCAATGCTTGCTCTCAATGTATAGGAACTATCAAAAGTTTGATTTACATGGAAATAAATTAAATTTTGTTGCCAGGTTCCTCTTGCAGTTGCCAGTTATTTTAAATTAAAATCTTTTCCTTATATATTTTGTAAATCTGCTATTGTTTAATTAAAGTTGTTGAAAATGCTAGTTTTAATTTTTGAAGGTTTATTGGTGGAACTGTTTTTCTGGATGTAAAAACTTTATTTAATTAGTCTTGTTTTCATGAGGTTCATAGTCCAATATTTTAATATTTTGCCATAAAGGTCCAATTTGCACTAACTGATACACACTCAGTTGTAATGCACTTATTTTGTCCTCATTGAAATCTTTAATGCTCTAATTTATTTATTGTTTTATTAATTTTTCTTTATCCTATTGTTATCGTTCGTGCTTTGAGGGTTAGCAGCAAGTTTTCTGTTTCAATGTTTCTGTATGTAGATACATTTTGTTTTTTACAACTCTGCCAATAACTGTTATTAAATAGCTGCTGTTTAATTTTTACACTGCTAGTTGGTGATGCAATAAACACAGTTAACTCTCAGGTGTGTGTTATTGCATTAATTAAAAACCCCTTCATATGTTTCTAATTCAGAATGTGGAATATAAAAACTGATCATAAGTTATTGTTTTTTAGTATTTTTGTGAAAACCTTGAGGTATTGCTGTGAAATTCAGAAAGTGGATTTAGGAAATGTATGACTGAAGTAATAGAAATAATTTGTGAAATCAGTAGTAGAAAATTTCTTGATGTCATCAGGCACTATTTGAGCTGTGCTTTGCCACTGAAGCTTTTGCTTGAATTGTCAGACACAGGTGTTTGGTCTTAATATTTTATACATAAAACTAAGAGGATTAATCAAACTTGTGTCAGTCTATTCTGTTAGTGGCTCAAAAATAATTTCACTTTGTAAAACCCGAAAAGTGGTCTCTTACAGTGATACACATGCCCAGAAAACTAGTTTTGAATCCGTATGTCAAAAGTGTTGATCAATTTGGACATTGTAACTATAATGAGTTAAGGAAATAATACTGTAATGGTACTGTAATAATAGTTTAAGGAATGATACTGTACTATATAATGAGTTAAGGAAATAATACTGTAATAAGACTGTGGACTCCAGAGATCAAAGGGTAATTTGAAGTTTTTTCATTAGACAGTGGAAAGAGCTAGTTTGTACATTCTTCTCAGAAGAACCACAGTGCATCATCAAGACACAGTCAAGATTCAAAGGTGTAATTTAAAAAATTCATTGAAGCAATGCTAAACAGAGCATGTATGTATGTATTAGCAATAGTGAGCATACCTTGCTGCTAGGAAATTTAACTATAGTGCAGTGGTGGCTCGTGGTAAGCTGAGATGGGGGCTGCATCTCAATTTTGTAGATATCACGATACCACTTCGAAAGTTAAGTTACTGTGCCAGTGCTGACGCTGTCCGTTTAATAATAATAATTATAACTATAATATATATATATATATATATATATATATATATATATATACTGATCGAAAGTGCTTTTTTTACAAGAAATTAATATTAAGATTTTATATTTAGCGATTGATGGGGAAAATGTAAAGGTACTGATACCTAAATTAGACAACAGATATTAAGCGATGGCCACATTATTGTCACATTTATGAAGAAAATAATCGACCTATAAAACTTCGTCGGATACATTATTTCTTAAAAAGAAACTGATTAATCAGTGCATCCTTCCAGTTCTTACGCATGGAGCACAGACATGGACCTCAACTGAAATAGACAGACAGATGTTGCAGACAACTGAAAGCAGCATGTAGAGATGCATGTTTGATGTTACCTGGAATGATACAAATAGTAACTCGGAACTCGTGGATCGGGAAAATGACAAGAGTGGAAGACATGGTCAAAATTCCTGAAATTGCAATGGGATGGACATATTGCTAGAAGAAAGAACCACCGAGGGAGAGTTGAAATATTGAACTGAATAGCAAGGGAAAAAACAATATCCAGAAGATGACAAGAGGGAGATGGGTACATGAAATTCGAAAGCATGAAAAAAACTGACTCAAGACAGACTGTTGTGGAAGAAGAAACTTGGAAACTTTCATCCAGCAGTGGATTGATGGTGGTTGCAAATTATATATACATGGCATATACTGTACGTTTATATATATATAAGGACAAAAAAATTAAGAAAATTAATGCGTGTGCCAGTGGTACCGGAGACACACTTAAGGTCATGTACGCGTTCTCAAGTGTCATTGGGACCCCTAGAAATATGACAATATATATTTTTTCTTCTGATACACTCCCTTTGAAACTGCGACTTGATACCGACCACTGCAACTTGGACGGCGATAAAAAACATTTTGTGGAATTTTGAAGGGTCTTCCAGAATTTTGCGACGAGTTGTTATTGCGATACTCACACACCAGCATTCTCTTTAATAAAAACGGATTGCAAACATATTCAGTCCAGTTTTAATTCTGATGCCATCATGATAACAATTTAGCATAGAAAAATTTGTTTTCCAAAATTTATCAACTTCGTAAATTTTCTAAACAATGATATCTGATTAAATGTTCTTTTAAAAGTAATTAAGTACACTACCTCAATTGAAATACACAGCTGATTTTTGGGAGGGAGGGGGGATGCAGCGCAAAAATAAAATGTATCCAGTGGAGTGACTTCAATGATTTTTGGTGAATAAAAATTTACGTGAGTTTAAAAGCGAAAATTTTGCTGTGCTTGGTAAGTGAAGAAATCAATTTTGTGCAAGTATTTCGCTGCAGAAATTAGTATCTCTCTCTCTCTCTCTCTCTTTTTTTTTTTTTTTTTTTTTCAATTTATCCAATACTGAACTCTATTTTTAATTGCAATTTGTTCACATGCCCATTTTGACCAGAAGAGAAAATATAAGTAAAATTTTTTTTGCAAAATTCCTGGCATTCCGGCAACTGAGTATTTGTTATTAGATGGGAGCAACATTGTTGTTAGAATTATTACGTTGAATAAAAGCAGGAACAAACCAAAAATTGGAAGAAAAAAAACCCAGGTTGAGTAATACTTTCAAACGTACTTTATTTAATACTTTTTTCAACATTCGTCATTATTTTTAATTCATTCCCCTATTTTATGTCTTATTCGGAAGCACAAGAACCGTATTAATCAACAAAGCACACAGGCCCGGCGATGCATTCCCACCCAACGAAAGACTGCATCGCGAGCAACCCTGCTAGTGAGAGCTGCCATGAATGCAGTCCCCGGGGAAGTTTTTTTCAAAGGAAACAAACTGATGTGGGAATAGGCAGGGTTTCCCACATGAGTTGGTTTCAATAGCCGTCAGGGCTGCAAGAAGCACAGTCCGTGACGTTCTTCCCGCTCCCAGTGGTGTTATGCAGGGAAAACTTCCAGTTGAGTTCAGAAAACTGCAGTCGTGGCAGTATGCTGGGAAAACTTACAGCTGTGTTCACAAAACTTCTCTTCCTTGGTACGGCATGGAAAAAAAAACTGCTTTGTGTAGGGGGGTTGCAGCCCCACAGCCCCATAGCAGGAGCCGCCCCTGCTGTAGTGTAATGAACAACCGAGTTACATTGTATTGTATGACTTACACAATGAAGAAGAAATTGGGCTATTCACATTTTAAATAATAACGTAAGGAACTGTACACCAACTATACATAAGATAGTATAACTATACTAGTTATCCAAATTTATTGGCGTAGATAAAATCAAAGTTTCCATTCTGCCATTCGGGAAACATTAGAGATCATTGCCAACAATGAGGCCTGCAATGATAGTATTTTGCTAGAGTTACCATGAATTTGGAACCTATTCTTCAAATAATTAATGCCTTTTGTTTACCTCCAAGAATTCCACGTGCAAAACGAACACGATTCCTCATGTTTTATTGAATAATTACATTCGCATCTCTTCGTTTATTGTCAAGTTACCGCGTTCAAATTGTTGAAGCTTTCTATTATCTAGTTTGCAGTTTGCTGTCTACCTTCCTTGAAAAAACCACCTGGTTGATGTGCGAAAGCTTGGAAACTTTTATTTTATCTATGCCTATAAATTTGGATAACTAGTATAGTTATACTATCTTATATTCAAATTTTCATGATTTTTTTGGTAATTCATGAAAATTTATGCTGTTTATCTGGGGTAGATAGGCTACTGTGTTGAGACTGATGTATAGCACTGATCACAAAAAGAAAAAAATATTGCAATGTATATTGACATGTATAGCTTATTTGTAAATTTTTTTTCAGCCTTGGACTACAAAAATTGCATATTGAAATACGTTTTATCAGAAAAAAATTGAGGACTTAAAATTGTCAATTTTGGAAGCGACATGAAACTTAAAAATTCATGCTTCTAGGTGCTATGTGATCACTCCTCCGTATCCTCCCTCAAAAAGAAACTTGGAAGTCTTGCATGAACATTTCTCAGTTTTGAAAGGATACTTATTTGTGTTCTTGCCAACTGCATTTGTTTCAAAATTTCTCATATCACAGGCTTTGATTTTTGAAAATATTCACAGTTAATGAGAAGTTGTTGCATGTAGTAAAAGGTGAGTGGTTTCACATGCATTTTTGTAACTAGTTTTGGATTGTTCAGTGAAATTTCTTTGGATTTAGCTTACCCAAGATTTAGCTAATTGCTGACTAGCAGCATAACAGCAGTGAAATGTTTCTTTGCTTGTTATGGTTGTTATTCATTTCTGCAGACTATATTTCCATCCTTACCTTTTAGATTTCCAAAATCTATTTAGATGGGCATGCTGGTCACTTTGAAGACACCTATCACTTAGTAGAGGCACCCAGTTGCCATGCCTCCTGAAAATTCTCACACAGCACCATAGTTTTTAAATTCTATTCTGAAAATATTTTTCAAAATTTGGATTTTTGTTATGAAGCTTCCATCTCTTTAGTAAAGCAACAAATACAGTATATGTACTTTTTCTGTTTGCGTTAGTTATGTAGACTGCTTACCATAAAATCAGAATGTTGGAGATCCGAATATCAATTTTTGTCATTATCGCCATCAGAGTTGTTCGTTTTGCAGTGCAACCCAAGAGAGGTACAGGTTATGCATCAAAAATGTTTGTAGCCATGGCATTAATTTCACCTCAGGTGCTAATGAGTGTATTTATTCGTAAGCATTTTTAATTAATGTGGTACACCAGAAAACAAAGCTGAACTTGACAGAATGAAACCCTATTTTGAAACTATTGATGCAAGTGTGTAATATGTTCCCTAATTTTAGTTGTGGATGCACAGAATTATGTTGAACAATATCTATTAACAGTACATTTTGACTGTTGAAGGTCAAAATTCTGTATATGTTTTTTTGTTTAGATTGAACATGGTTTTTTCTTTCTCCTTGTATCTTTTAAAAAAATGTAGGTGTTTTGTCTACCCCTGCCTATCACAGTTTTTTCCTTCCATAAAAAAGTATGACGTATTTTCATTTAAATGACCGGAAAAAAACCCGTCAAGAATTACGTGATTTTTGTGTCTCCGCATTTTCATTCTAGATTATTAAGTCTGTATTATTTCCGATGCACTTATGCAACTTAGTGACGGATTCTTGAAGACAGTTGGTTTTTTAGTAACGGAGTAAAAAGTATTATCGATGTGAGAAGCCAACCCATCTTTTGGATTGATATCACAGCTGTATAAGCCGCGAACTTCAATTTGAAAGTAACAAATTAATCTTATGTTGTTTGCCTCAGGAGAGTCGGAACGTATTTTGATTTTATTTAACTTCGTTATCGTTTTGAGAGTTCTAACCGCGAGAACTGCGGAAGTCAGTCAAGCGATTTTTGGTGTGTGATGTCTCTTGCGCGACTGCGGTCTTAACGGTGTCTGTCGAGAAGTATCATGCACAGTGTGTGAGTGGAGGAGGAGGAGGGGGGTGCGCAAGGAAAGGGGGGATGATGTGGTCAGTGTCCGTTGCTTTATTCTGCCTCATATCGATTCTTTTTAGGTTGCCGGTGACTTTTCGATCGACCGTCTTTTTCCCCGTTGAGCACGCACACTGACAACCGGTTTCGCTCTTTCTCTCGGCGCTTATAAAGGTGGCTGGTGAGTTACTTGCTGCTTACAACGCCATTTTTGCCGTGGCCATGCATTTCTCACCCCCTTCTCCCGGCTATTGCCGTTCCCCCGATGCTGCCATCTGTCACGCTTGGTCGCTATTTTTGCAAATTGTCACTCGAGCAGGAGATGTAAGGAAAGACAAATACTTTTGCACCAAGTTTTGAAATGATAACCAAGGAAGTTAACGAAATAACTTTTTAGTCGACTCTTGTTTATAAGTTATCTTGTTTTGTTTGCGGCACTGCCATGTGGAAATTAAAATGTTAGGATTATTTATGTATCGGCACAGAAAATGTCATAACTTGCGACAGCAGTAGGGGAAACATTTTTTTTATGATGTGCATGATATGGTATATTTTTAATTTGTTTAAGAATTCGAATTGCAACAATGTTAAAACAGCTTTTCTTGTTGTTATTGTTCATTTTGTATCTCTGCGACTGTTGAAAATACAACTACTAATTGCTTTGGTTTATTTCATTTGCAACCAGTGCTCTTAAAAGGTGTAGGAAGAGTACTCATATTTCGGCAAATTCATTTATGGGAGGGGGGTCAATCAACGTCGCGCTAATTGCAGTGTGGTGTTTACACTCTCAAATAAAATAGATTCCATCGAATTTTCACGTTTAATGAAAAAAGTCTTGCATCTTTTACGCTCAAAGGTGACTTTCAGGGTAATAAAGTAGTTTTTGAAAAACATAAGATTTCCTGCTCAACATGTAGATAACATATTTCCTGTGCACAGTGGGTATAATCTTCGTGGTTTTAGAACGCAAAAATTTATTTTTCCGTATGACTTGTAGAAATAGATTTCATAATTGAAATACATCTGTACACAATCATTTGAAGGCTTTTTTATAAGAAAAAGCTGAGAAATCGTTGCCGTGGTTATAGAAATGGAATACAGAAAAGTGTTTGTGTGTTTTTTTTAAATAGGATTTTTAGGGCGCACAAGAGAGCAAGTACCAAGTTGACATCTCGCCTAGGGGAAACAACAACAAAAAACTGTTCTGTGCAAAGTAGGAAGTGCTGAGGAAGGTTTAGTGATAGTTCTAGCTGATAGCACAAAATACTTTTTGTGTCTGACTGTTAGCAGATATACTAAATACAAAAATACGCAAACAGAAAATTTTGTAATGAAGAAATTCGAAAGTGTACGAATTATCATTTTTGTGGTTAGCGCCGTGTGATGCAAAATAAACAAAAAATCTTTATCCAACGTATATGATGCGGAGAAATCGTATACAGAGGTGCCTATCAATACGAATTTTCTGTTATATATCAAACAAAGATCTTCGCTCTTTCCACGTTTATAAGTGAGTCACGGAAAAAAATTCTCATTGGCCGTTAAGGGAAGATACTTCGGTTTTAGTGAACCTCAGACATAGTGAACGAAATATGCGAGTCCGCAGAGGTTCACTATAAGCGGAGTTGACAGTATTTTGCATGATCACTGTGTTCTGAGAATAAATGACCCACAATTTACTTACTGCACATCTGGGTAGGTACTTACTGCAAATCTATGTGGTTGCCAGAAAGTTCTGTCTATAACAGACAGCATTAGTAAGCCTGCATGTGATATTCCACCAACAATAAAGGTTCTGACATGCCATACCATTGTGTGCTGTCATTAAAACTTATTATGCATGTATGTACGAGGATAGATCAAAAAAAAAAAAAAAAAGGTTACAAGCAGCAGCATTGGAAAAGTAATTAGTGTGGAGGGTACATTTGTTGCCCAGAGTGGAGACAGATGGAGCTAGTTGTCTGACATCGGTTGTTTGGGAAGTTAGTGTAAGTTTGCAGACGCGTGAGAGCGATTGAAATGGCAAGACGTTTGGAAAAGTGGTCCTGCTTAGAGGTGCGAGCCGTAATTCGGTTCTTATGGGCAAAGAATGTGTCCGCATCTGCAATTCACAGTCAAATAGTGGAAGTTTATGGTGAAGAAGCAATCAGCCGACAACATGTAGTGAAATGGTGTCGCTCTTTTCAATCGGGCAGAGAGGATGTGGAAAACCGCAACATTTTTGTGGTTAGCGCCGTGTGATGCAAAATAAACAAAAAATCTTTATCCAACGTATATGATGCGGAGAAATCGTATACAGAGGTGCCTATCAATACGAATTTTCTGTTATATATCAAACAAAGATCTTCGCTCTTTCCACGTTTATAAGTGAGTCACGGAAAAAATTCTCATTGGCCGTTAAGGGAAGATACTTCGGTTTTAGTGAACCTCAGACATAGTGAACGAAATATGCGAGTCCGCAGAGGTTCACTATAAGCGGAGTTGACAGTATTTTGCATGGTCACTGTGTTCTGAGAATAAATGACCCACAATTTACTTACTGCACATCTGGGTAGGTACTTACTGCAAATCTATGTGGTTGCCAGAAAGTTCTGTCTATAACAGACAGCATTAGTAAGCCTGCATGTGATATTCCACCAACAATAAAGGTTCTGACATGCCATACCATTGTGTGCTGTCATTAAAACTTATTATGCATGTATGTACGAGGATAGATCAAAAAAAAAAAAAAAAGGTTACAAGCAGCAGCATTGGAAAAGTAATTAGTGTGGAGGGTACATTTGTTGCCCAGAGTGGAGACAGATGGAGCTAGTTGTCTGACATCGGTTGTTTGGGAAGTTAGTGTAAGTTTGCAGACGCGTGAGAGCGATTGAAATGGCAAGACGTTTGGAAAAGTGGTCCTGCTTAGAGGTGCGAGCCGTAATTCGGTTCTTATGGGCAAAGAATGTGTCCGCATCTGCAATTCACAGTCAAATAGTGGAAGTTTATGGTGAAGAAGCAATCAGCCGACAACATGTAGTGAAATGGTGTCGCTCTTTTCAATCGGGCAGAGAGGATGTGGAAAACCGCAACAGGGCAGCGAGCGGCCGTCCAAGTTCGTCAACGACAGAAATCAACACTGCACGAGTTGACGAAATGATTCAAAATGATCGACGAGTAACTGTGTGCAATGGTGTCAGAGCTGGGGCTCAGCTATGGTACCGTTCAGCGTATCGTTTCTGATGTTTTTGGATATTCCAAGGTTTGTGCCCGCTGGGTACCACGTGCATTATCCAGGAGCAGAAAGCCACATGAATGATGTGCAGCCTCACGTTTCTGCAGCGTTACCATGCTGACGGCCAGCAGTTCATTGATCACATCGTTACTGGGGACGAAACTTGGCTTCATCACTTCGTCCCCACAACCAAAAGAGCCAGTATGGAGTGGAAACACGCTGGATCACCAACGAAAAAGAAGTTTAAGGTTACACCCTCTGCCGGTAAAGTTATGGCAACCATATTCTGGGATGCATGCGGTGTTATCCTTATTGAGTATCTGGAGCGTGGCCATACCGTTAATGCCGATCGTTATTGTGCCACTTTGACAAGGTTACGTGAAGCCATCCGACGCAAATGGCCTGGCATGTTGAGTGATGGTGTCATCTTCCTGCATGACAATGCCAGGCCCCATACTGCATGCAAAACTAAAGAATTGCTGCAAAAGTTCAAGTGGGAAGTCTGGAGCCACCCCCCACACAGCCCAGATTTGGCACCCAGTGACTACTTCCTTTTTCCAAAATTGAAGGAACACTTATCTGGAAGAAGGTTCTCTTCCGACAGTGATTTGAAAACAGCTACCGAGAACTGGATCAATGGGCAGGGACGTGATTTCTACCGAGCCGGGTTAAATAGGTTGGTCATGCGTTCCGATAAATGCCTGAACAGATTTGGTGATTATGTGGAAAAGTGATTGGCAAGTATGCCCCATAATTCCCTTTTGAATTTTCTGTCTATTGTTAATCAATCATTTTTTAGGACCCTTGTAACCTTTTTTTTTGGATCTATCCTCGTATATATCTGTTGGTTTTCTTATATTTTGGAGAACTTAAATCACGAAAATGAGAGTCAAAATGTGAAGCTATGAGAAAATTCAGTGCAACTGTAAAAAGCACTATGAGGCATTCTGAAAGTTATAGTAAACAGATTGCATGCTGTTGGTAGTATTCAAGCATGAAGGGAGTCAATTAGGATGCATACTTATTATGCCATGATATTCAGTTGCTAGATGTCAAGGTACCACAAGTCATTGATTTCTAGACCCCAGATTTGCTTTAGAGGGGAAAAAATGATTTTTTGTTTTCTAGGAAAATGCTGATATATAGATGGGCATGGCATCCAATTTCAGGAAAAGGTTGATGACTCATTTTACTGAAGTTAGTGGCATAGGCATAACCAGGGCGGGACAGTCGGGAAGGCTGTCCCAGGCACAGCTCAAGAGAGGGCGCTAAACTCATTTCTTACAATCTGATTAAAATTGGAGTTGAAACTTTTGTACCAGTTTCTAAATCAGTTTTCTTTGCGCATTACTTTGTCATTTGTCCATTTACTGAATTTTTTCTTTCTTTCTCAAAATGTTCAGAGATGTTAGTTGCATACATTCAGAAATGAAGGCGTGCTTGTACATACATTGAAAGATAAGGATGTCGTTCGCATTGTTGAATATTTTTGTAGCCTATTCTATCATTACTGTGATTGCGAGCCACAACAAGCTGCACTTCGTCCATTTGGTGTGGTACCGAAGGTCTGAACTAGGTGAAAAAAGCTGAACAAACAGTCGAAGTTTTATTTTATTTTATTTTTTGCTCAGGAGTTTAACGATTACCATGAGCAACTCACTCAGCAGTCTATAAGCAATTGCCTGTCCCTAATTTAAGGCCATTTGCTCCAGTGAAGGGAGAGAGAGCTAGTGCCATAGGGCAAACACACCATCCATGCCGCATTCGGGATTTGAATACAGACCCATCATCCGAACCATGGTTAGAGGTCAGTGTCCCTAAATTAGGGATAGGGGACTGCTTTTTAGCCCTTAGAATCACGCACGGTGGTCCACCCCCCACCCCACCCCCCAAAAAAGGTGGATTGGGTGCTGTAATTGGAGGTTTGCCCCAATCACAGAAATACCTAATTACGCTTCTGGTCAGGGGCATAACTAGAAATTTCGTAAGAAAAAGAGGGTGTCCGTGCATTCACACAAGTGAAAGTCACCTGGGAAAAATAGCCCAAATGGGAACAGGGAATTCCAACAAAAATAGAAAAAATATCTTACCATACGGGGGTGGGTAGTAGTTTAATCCGTTTAAGTGGCCATTGTATCTGAATCAAATCAAATAGTGCCCCAACATTTCTGCACTCTCCCCCAAATAGGAAAGTTTACATAGGGGTTGGGTTTTACAAAAGTTACAACAAAACAATTCCATTTCTCTTCACATCGCAGTGGTACTCAATATAAACTGGCCACTGGAAAAGCATTCCCTTGTAGCCCTTTATTTCTGCTCCACCTCCTCAATTGCGCAATAGGCTATGTGCTGGCTTGTGACCGTTGGTACAAATGGGTCCGAGTCCCTGATGAGATGTGGGTGGTGTGTTTGTCTCTTACTGCATTTGCTCTCCCTTCCCTGGAACCAGTGGCTCTAAATGAGGGACAAGTAGCTGCTTTAGCCCAACGAATTGGTTATGGTGGTAGTTAACAACAACAACAAAATCTGTTTCCCAAAATAGGATGGCGAAAGGCTAGTCTCCCCGACACACATCATGCTACTGGGTAGAAACAAGTGATTCAAAAATATTTCTCATTCCGTAGTTTAGTGTACATTGTTATATCCCTTTTAGCAGGTAATCAGCCAGAAAGGATTAGTGTAGATCGTCTCCCTAAATGGCCACTTTGAATAACAAAGCTAAGGTGAAAGCTATCCTTTTGGACGTGCACATTCACTCTTTCCAGCTGTGTTCAGCTCACTACTTAGACAACGAATGTACTCATTCGAGATGATTTCAGCCCATTTTTCTAACCCTGAGTTAATTCATTCCAGCAAGTTAAATGGTTAAAGCAGTGTATATGTATGTAGCTTTAAATTCTAAACCAAAGGAGAAAGAAAGGTGACATGTAAGTGTAAATTTCACTACACGGCTGCCAATATGGAAGAAAAGGGCAATGTCTGAACTGAAGCAGGAATTTTCTGTTAAATTACGGCCAGAAATAATAGTAGAAAAACATTTAAAAATGAAATCAGCAAATATGTTTGTTTTTGAGTATGTGCTTTTGCTTTTTTTTTTTCTTCTTGAATTGCCGTATTTAAATAATAAAAGATGTTGCATTTTTGTTTGTTGAGGAAGAGAGAGGTGTGTGTTTCTGGAACTATGCAATAAAACTCGGGCATAAAGGAGGAGAGCGGGGAGGGGGGTAAATATGTTCATATTTTCATAGTTTTCCTTTGTTAGTTTATCTCTCGGGTTTTTTTTTTTTCATCTCTGATAAATATCTACCTTTGATCGTGATCATCTGCGTGCGTGCGCGCGCTTGTGTGTGTGTGTGTGTGTGTGTGTGTGTGTGTGTGTGATGTTTGTAACTTCTCAGAGTGATGTGAGCTTTCACCGATATTTATTTTATTCAGCGCATCTGTGGCACTTCTTTCACCCAACAGGTAGGTTATTTTGTTGGTAAAAAAAATGGCTCTCTTTTCTGCTTTTACGACCTCGTCATTATTAAAGTGAGATGACACATTTTCGATGAATTACTTTCCGTTGCTTTTTTAATTTCATGAAACTAGCTGCCGGAAGAATTAAGTCTTTGGTATTTATTATTTCGTGGAATAAAAATGTATAAAGAAAACCAGCCCCCTTTATTTTTTTTATTTTTTTTTATTTTTTGCTAAAAACAATTTTCGACCTTGTTGGCGATATGTTATACGAAATTAACTGCCAATATTGTTGTGTATTTCCAGTTCAATTAAATGAACTGGAAATACAGTCTGTATGAAATTTTGCACGTGGGAAGAATGATCGCGTTAATTCACTCACTATATTGGAGTTAAGCGCTTTGTTGTTTAAGCGGAGCTATAAAATAACTAGTTTCCGGCATATTTAAAAATGGCAAATGTTTTCAAATTACAAGTTTTCTGCTATGTGTATTTTGATTTCTTGTTGATATTTACAGACGTTACGATTCGAGTGGCATAGGAGGATGCTTAAAACCAATTTTTCCGCCTAAATACGTTCTTCTCCTTTGCTCGTAGGCATGAGCAAAATTCTCAATTCCTTGTTGTTAGAAGAGAGAGGTGTGTGTTGAATGAATTAACCCCGAGATAGGTGGGTGGGGAAACAAAAAAGGCACGACCCTATGGTCAAAACCTTTTGATATTTCGTTGAAGTGTTGTGTGACGACTGTTCCAAAATTCCTCATCGTTTTACACCTAAATTAGTAACAGTTTCGGGCGGAAAGTCATGTTCCTCAGTGTTTACTTTTGGGATAAGTTTTTTCATCTTCAGTAACGTACGCAGTGTTAGTGTGTGGAGTGGAGGCAGAACGGGATTTTTTCATTGCGCTTATTCGCTGATTTACCATGTGTTAATTAATGAAGAAGTGAATTCTAACGTACTCCTGGAAACTGCGCTAAGCGTAGCCATTGTCACAGGAGGTAGGGACGTTTTCCTCAGATCTTGCCCCCTCCCCATTTTTTTTTCTCTTTTTTTATTGCTTCACTGCTTAAGAGATCCTTGAAAGAAAGGCTGTCGTCTGTATGTATGTGTGCGTGCGTGCGTGATTTGTTGGCTCCTCTGAAGGGGAGGAAAAGAAGTTCGGGAGGGATACCAGCATAACTAGGCGTGCGTCGCAGAAAGCTGGGTCTTTGTTATTGAGAGTAATCCCTGCGTTGATCTGTTCCTCGTAACTGCAGTTAACGCCCGCCTCCAGTTACTTAAAATGCATTTGTTCGCCATTTCATCTGTGTAAAGCTTTTGTGTGGAGCAATGGCTAACATGTTCTTTCCCTCCTGCCATTGCGCTGGAGACGACTTCGCGATAACAAATTACCAGCGTACTAGAGAGAACACATTTAAGCAAGCAGGGAATGATCACGTAAATTCTCATGACGGCAGCTCAGTTCTAAGTTTGCATTTGACTGACATCATTATCAGCTTCCGTTAATAAAACCTAGCCCTTATCATTATCATAATTTTTCCGTTTTGAAACTAGAAATGCCAAATATTGTGGACGAAAACTGTCGTAAGTAACGAGAGGTACAGAAATTTCGAGTGAAATTAATTACTTTTAATAACGGGCACACCAACAAATTATCTCGTAGTGATCATTAATTCGGTAAAATTGTGCTCTGTGCACTTAAAAAGTGTTTTATTTTTGATATTTTAAATACAGGTTATTTAACAAGAAGAAATAACATGTATATCACTGTAAGATTTAGCATTATTTCCAACATAGGTTCAAATTAAACTACTGAATTGATGCCATTAACACATTTCTTTTAACTTTTACACCTGTTGCAGTGGGATGATAAGCAAGAGCTTTGTTCTCTTCAAATTTTCCATTAAATGATGATCACAGCCACCAACTTTGAGAGGTTTGGGGGTCATGTGTGAGGGCCCTTTGGAGAGGGATGGGGGCTCATCAGTCGTGTGTTATGCACACATATTAATAACTCAGAAATCTGGGAATAAAAAAATCCATGATTAAAGATCTTCCCAGAAAAAAGGCTCAGAAATTAGGGAATAAGAAGTGTATGATTGAAAATGTTCCCAGGAAAGTATTCAGTGAAATCAGGGAATAAAAAGTGCATGATTAAAAAGTTTAATAGGAAAGGGCTAAGAAATCAGTAATACGAAGTGGAAAATTACCTCCCACCATAATCATGTAGTATAGTGCATCATGTTTTGTTTTTTTTCAGTGATTCCGTAATGATACAAAAAAAAAATATGTTTAAAATTAAAATCCGCGACATCCTTGTTACCCAATAATAATATTGAAAATGCTTTGTGGTAGTCACAAGGATTAGTTAAATATATTTTTAATTGTGAAAACTCAACTGTTTTAAAAATGGCTTTCTGCATCTGTCAGAATTGGTACAATCTTTCATATTTGTATTCTCCATTTCAATTTCAATTTTATTATTACCAACAGACATTCTAACTGTAAAATTTTATAATATCAAGGGGAGATTTTTAAAGGACTTATAGTGAACTAAACTGTTTAATATTGTATAATCATTCTGAGTTTTATAGAAAATAATTGCTAATCAAATAAAATAACTTCCTTGAAATAAAAAAAAATATTTTATCTTTAAAAAAAAAGAACTATTTCTTTTTTTTTTTTGGGTTCCATTTCAACTCAGGCAGGGTCGTACCATCATGGTCTCAGATTTCTCTAAAAAAATTTAAGGGGTGTTCCTTGACTAAAATAAGGCGACCCATATTTTTTTCTTTCGGGAAGAAAAAAAAATTCCCTTCGACATAAGATGGTTTCAAATCTTGCACCGTCAAACAAGCTCTTTAGAAAACGGTTATTTTTCGTAACTTCAGCTAGTCACTGCAGCGGAATTAAAAAACATATCTTGTTCTGGTATTTTTTATTACATTGTGTGTATAACGTATACAATAATATATGATGCTAATATTTTTTACACATCGTATGATTAAAATTTAAAAAATCGCAAACTTCGTGATCTTTTTTTTAATTTAATTTTTTTAAACAGGTTCGAGTGGAGTTTTTTTTTTTGTTAAATACATACAAATGTGCACTTTTTGCAATTTTTTATATGTCCGTAAAACTTCTAGTTTTGGCAGTTCTAGTATTTTTTATTACATTGTGCGTATAACGTATAATAATATATGATGCTAATATTTTTACACATCGTATGATTATAATTTAAAAAAATTGCAAACTTCGTGATTTTTTTTTTAAATTGAATTAAATTTTTTTTTAACAGGTTCGAATGGAGTTTTTTTTATATACTCGTTTTTTTGTCAAAGACATACAAATGTGCTTTTTTTCGCAATTTTTTTATATGTCCGTGAAACTTCTAGTTTCTGCGTTTCAGCAGCGCAGCCGATTTTGAAAAACCTCGAACTTTGCCAACGATTTTCTCAAAAACCCCATTTTTTTTTAATTCTGAATTTTAAATCACTGTTTTATTGTCAACAGGAGAATATTTGTAAATTTTCATGAACCGGAAAACGCCCGTTTCCGAGTTAGACGCGTTTGAATTTGGTTTGAAAGCCTGCGATTTCCCATGTTCTAAAGGCGCCATTTTGGAAAAATCTCGGGCGCAAAGTATTCCCTTCCCCGAATGATAGCGTTGGATCAGCTGGGCCTGGTTGGATTCGTCCACCTCACCTCACCCTTCCCCGAGCGATAACATGCTTAAAAAACGGCCTTGGGGGGGAAAAAAAAAAAATCTTGCTGCTCCACTAACAAAGTTGAGTTACGAAAAACAGTTGTTTGTTTACGTATATACTTAAACATCGCATAAGAAACTAAAAGAGTAGAAAACTATTGTGAAATAATTTAAAGGAAAAAATGCGGGCTACATACTGTAAGTAATTTTCGAGGGCTAAACACCTTCGAGTTTTTCTGGGAGCTGCTTACTGTAGGCTACTGTCAGAAGAACAGTCGCTGTTTTGTTATAGTTGCTAAAATTAACTTCTCAGTTTTTCGTAATAGTAAAATATTCGCTCAGGAGAGTTTTGTCCTCTGCGAACGGGGGTAAGGTGGGGGGGGGGGTGCAATGCTCTTGACCTCGCTGCTAGGTTGATAGCGCGGGTCGCTACCCAAACTCTGCATACCTCCTCTTCAAAACGTAATGGCAATTGTCTAATCTGCTAAATAAATAACAATTAACACATACGCGTGCACGCTTATTCATAAAATGTAAGTTTAGACTAATTTCCTGTTCATGTGACCTCCAGTGAGTTTTTTTTTCTTCTAAATTTCTGTGCATTTATAAAAGCACGCATAAAATTATCATATTGTGAAATTTGGCTGTCACATTACTTTTGATTGAAAAAAAGATCTAAACATGACAGTTTTTCGTATTTTTTTTTATTTTTTTTTGTTAAGGCTAACAAAAGTCTTTTCAGTAATAAAAAGCACATCAATCTCTTCAGTAATGAAAATTGTCATCCACCAGAGCAGTTCAACACTGGTAGGTTTAAGGCCATTTCATCATTTGTTAATGTGTTTATACTCCTGGCACAGCTGCAACAGAGTCCTTTTCTTCAACAATTGTCGAAAACTGAAAACTTCAGCAGTCTTTCTTGAAATGGGAACTGTGAACTTTTTGAACACTGAGGAAGTTTGCCCTACATTGTTCGTTTATGTTGAAGGGGCAAGAAAACTTGCTGTCATACACAACTTTCCCTATTTCTAGCAGTATAGACCAAGTAGAGTACCATGTAGTACATAATTATATGGAATTTTGATTTTTTTCTCTACCCCAAGAACTGCATTGGACGTGGTACCATAATCTAAACACTTCATAAGATGACCTGTTTTTTTTTTCTAAGTGATACTGCTTAATAGCAAACATGCTTCTTGTTCATACATTTCATAACTTACGGCACAAATCCTACAGACTCGAATAGTTAATAACAGTATGAACACCTCATCTCAGAAAGATATCTGTATTCTAGAATGTATATAACCATATGTGCAATATGCAAATTGGAAAACAATGTCTGTCGTTCTCTTTCTCTCTACTCATTCGTATTATGCTCTTTCTTCGTTATCAAAAAATTTCCTGCCAGAGAAATTTCCAAGTTTTTGCAAATACAAACCTCTTTACCGCCCCAACTCCTTAAGAAAATCATGTTCCTAGTGTTCAGATTGTTTTTAAATTATCGAAGGCAGTAACTTATTTTTTCAGTGGTCAAAAGATAGTGTGACAAACGATTTTTATTCCCTCCCTTCCCATTGCAAGGTGCCTTAATATAACATATTTCATCAGATATACAGGAATGTTTGATATAAGAGACAATGATCAAAATAAAAGTATTCTTTTTTTTTTTGTTTAAAAAAAAACAAGAAGTTAATTTTATGCTCCACTGATTCATACAGTTTTCAGCTGAAGCCAACATTTGACATAGCTTATCACTTTTACTGAGGGATATTCAAGCATACATTCTGTGGAAGAAATTTAAATTCTGTGGAAGAAATGTCCTCCACAATACGTGGAGACATGTCAGAATCGTTAATACAGCAACCAGACATCTCAGAGGTGCCTTTATTATTGTTCTTCACGTAACATTAATCACATCATAAAATTACATCATCCCGAGCGGGAATCGAACCCGCATCTCCCGATTTCTGTCCATGCATGCTATCTGTTAAACCACCCAGAATGATTAAGCCCCAAGTATCTGAGTGTCAGAACATTCCCCCGCAAATTCAGCTTCCTCGTAATTTACCTGACTACTTAACACTACGAGGAAGCAAGCAGTATTTGCTCCAAGTGGCATAACTCAGAGAATGATTTGATACCTAACACTCAGATACTGAAGACTTGATCTCCTTGGGTGGTTTAACTTATAGCTTGCTCGAACGAAAATGGGGAGATGCGGGTTCGATTCCTGCTCCTTTCTGATGTGATTAGATGATTTTTTTTATTGGAGGTTTAACGACCACCGTGAGCAACTCAATGGGCTATAAGCAGTCGCCCGTCCCTAATTTAGGGTCACTGGTTCCAGGGAAGGGAGAGAGCCAGTGCCGTAAGACAAACACAACATCCATGCCTCACCGGGATTCCGAACCCGCACCCCTTTCGGACGAATGATCAGAGGCCATCGCTTAGACCACTGCGCCACCGGGGCGGTTTTCAACCACCCAAGGAAATAAGTCTGATACTTAATACTTGATCTCCTTGGGTGGTTTAACTTATAGCACGCTCGAACGAAAATGGGGAGATGCGGTTCGATTCCTGCTCCTTTTCTGATGTGATTAGTGTTACGTGAAGAAGAGTAAATGTTAGGTGTGCTACTTAATTCTCGGCCACAGGCACGACACGTTGACAGCAAATTATAGCAAATCGAATACGTACCTAATCATGGAAATAATCCCCGTCGTGTTGGATACATTTGAGCCATCGGTCAGGGAGCTGCCGAATGCCACTGCGGAAAAAAGTGGGCTGTTTCGAGTTGATAAATAAAGTCATCAATACTTGTGTGGACCTCCTCGACAGAAGTGAAGTGCGTATCACTCAGGTGATGTTACAGGGAGCGAAAGAGGTGATAATCCGTCGGGGCGAAGTCTGGAGAATACGCCGCGTGGGACAAAATCTCTCATCCCAGGTCGATGATCGTGTTTAAAGTCGTTGTCAAGGTGTGAGGACGCGCGTTATCCTGAATCAACAGGACCGACCTTCTGCCCTTGCCGGTTTATGGCCTTTTCGCCTCCATTGCGTCACTCACACGAATGAATTGCTGACAATAACGCTCAGCATTGACCGTTTCACCAGGTTTGAGCAATAGTGTACGACACCGCGCTGATCCCACCATATGCACAGCAACAACTTCCAGGCATGGATATTCGGTTTGGTGGTACTGCTGGAAGGCTGACCTGGACAAACCCACAATTTGCGTCCCTTAGGATTATCGTAGAGGATCCACTTCTCATCAGAGGTCAAAATCTTGTGGAGGAATCCTTCTTCTTGAGTCTGGAGAGCAAGGACACAGCAACATCGTAGCGCCTAGACTTGTTCGCAGCTGTGAGTTTGGTGGGGCACCCAAGATTGTGCTGGCGCTTTGCAATGGCTTGCCGTGTTAGTCCGAATTCCTGTACGAGCTCTGACTTAGTGGGACAGGGATCCGCGTCCAACAGTTGTTCCAGTTCCTCATCGTCAACTTTCGGTAGCTGTCCCGGACGTTGTGCATCACGGAGATCGAAATTTCCCTGCTTAAACCGCTGGAACCACTTCTTACACGTACTGTAGGACACAGCAGCCTCACCCAAAGCAGCACAGATCATTTGCTGGGCTTCCGCAGCATTTTTTTTCAGCCGAAACGCGAACAAGAGGCAGTGCCTCAAATGTTGCTTCTCGAACGACATTGCTTTCACCGTCAACTTTCGTCCCTTCTGTCACTACAGCTGTGAGTGGTTACGGTTACCTGGAAAGCTGTTGGATGGCGCTGCAATCAGCCATTATAGCACACAGCTATTATTTACATTTGCCGACCTTCTATGATCGCTTGCGGTTAGGGGCCGAGAATTAAGTTGCGCACCTAATACAACTCAGGGATGTCAGAAAAGCAAGTATTGTTGAACTAAAAATCAAAATTGCTTCCTACCAAAAACATTTCATGTCAGAAATAAGGGGAAGGGGGGTAACACTTTTATCCATCATTGCACTGATATAAAAAAAGTAAAAGAAATCAAATTATGTTTTTTATATAAGCGGAGGTGTGCCGAATGCAAATATGCATTTACAGTCTGCACATCATCTTGCAGAACTTTAAAGTATTAACTCAACCTAGCAGTAAAACTGTCATGCAAAGGGAGAAGCTTGTTATTCCAGCCCCTCTAATTTCATGATTTTGCCTGCTTTATCTTATCTTTTCAAATGATTACTCATGCCCCCCCCCCCCCCCGCAATACATTTCTGCCATTTAAAAAAAATTGCGTCTGAACTGTAGAGAAGTAATGGTTGCGCGTGATCTCTTCGCTTTATTTATTTATTTATTTCAGCTTTCAGGGCTCACCCCTGTTTTTTCGATTTCTCGGGCAAAGAGCTTTATGCTAGTCTTTCCTTGTCCCGCTACCTTAAAAGTTTATTCTTTTATGGAAAGGAAAGGGCGCGAGTAAGGTTTTTTTTTACTCATTTTATTAATTTGATTGTTTAAAGTCCAATTAATGTAACACCTCCTTATTCTTGCTATGCTACATTGAAGATATTTTATAGGTTTTTCACTGATATACCAAATCGTGTAATGACAACTGTGTTTTTTATAACCGTCCGCCGGGATAAAACTATCATTAAAAAAAGAATGTATTTCGTCACGTGAGCGGGCAAGTGTTGCTTTTGGTGTGTTTATTTTCCGGACAAATGTAGATAACGTTTTTTGGTAAAGTTGAAAGGCTTCAGAATAATTTAAAATTCAGTCAAGTATTGCGATAACCAATGGCAAAAACTGAGTAAATCCGTTGCCAGTAACAATTTTTGCAGTTCTCATCTGTATGTTTAAAACAACAAAGTAGTTCGAAATCATTATGGTTATGCAGGATGAATGTATATAAACTCCCGAATTCTGGCTAATTCTGTGATTTTAACACTACTAGTCCAGTACAAACATTCTTCGTGGTAATATACAAAGGAGATAATATGTACTTGCAGGGGCGCACCCAGAAATTCGGAATTTGGGGGGGATGCAAGTAAAAATGCTCATGTCAGTGGCGTAGCCAGAAATTTCTTAAGGGGGGGGGTGTCCATGCGTTTGGTTCATTGGTGAAAGCCTCGCATACACGTATATATCGCTTTAAATTCGTGCTGTCTCCCCTCACGGGAGGGGTTCAACCCCCCTCCTGGCTACGCCACTGACTCACGTATATGTACTTACGCGACGTGACTGTTATAATAAATGTTTTGATCTGTGAAAGAATTTAATACATTGTATTCATGAATTATCCAGCTGCAAATGGTGTTTTCATTGGTGATTTTACTTTTTATAAAAATACGTACTTCAGAAAAGGAGTTAACCACAAATGTAATTATTTTATCTATTGCTATATTATAGCTTCAGAGAATGTTTTTTAGAACAAATTCTGTAATGCGTGATTTCAACAATTAGGAAAATTGGAGAACAATTAGAGGGTTAGGAATCTCTCTTGTCGGAAACCGATGGCGTCGGAATCATATTACAAAACATTTGGCTTCATGGGGTCCGGACCCGGGAACGTCTCCTGTGTACATGCCATAATTGTGATGCCGCATCCTTAGCGTACGGCCGTAGATCAGAAATCTTCAGACCGCGAGCTACTGATTGGAAAAGTACTGCTGCAGGTGACGAAAGTTCACGTGTTCGCATAGCGCGTGCGCCGATTGACCCTCGTTTCGTTGAATGAAACTAAATCCTTCACTGGCCTGGCTTCTTTTTCTCACTGTCTCCTTAGGTGCCGCTGGATAGTTTGCCATCGTTGCTCGAGAGCTGTGCTCCATTCTTCATGTTGTTAGTTGAGGAACTGGACCCAAAATGCGCTGAACTAGTGTCACCTGAATCATTACTGGGGGCAGTGCTGCAGCCGGTTTTCTTTCTCACTCTCCTTACTGCTCGATAGAAAACCAATGTTAGGATGGGGCAAATCCCAGCAACCTTCGAAAAACCTGCAGAAGAGGAAAAGGAGAGGGGGGGGATACTGCTGGACAAGCACGTTTGCTGTCCTACGCTTCGTGACTTGAGTTCCGAGATTCGAGAGGCTAGGAAAATGTCTTCCCCCTTTAAATGGACGCAGTCAGTTCAGCTCTCCGAGAGAGGAAACAAGGATGAGTATCTATTCTTGAGAAGGGAGGGTTATGCTGGAGGGAGGGTGGGGGTCAGGATGCAGATGATGTTCCTGTCTGAGCTACTTGCCTTCTTTCTGCGTGGGGAACTCAACTAAGGTCACGTTGTGTTGCACACCCAGAATTTTTTTTTTTCTCCCTCTCTCGCTTTCTTTCCTCGTCTCTCTCACGTTTAAAGTAAAATTTGGGCTACTTCGATGGAAAGCAGTTAGTTGTACGAAGATAAGTTTTCCATAATGCCAAATGCTTGAAACAGCTCGTTTAAAGGATTTCAATAATTATAATACACGTGAATCTGTTTCGTCTGCAGAATTATAATGCACATGCAAAACCTTTTAACGTCAGCTACTTCTTCAAAGATGTCTGTATCTACGATTGGTCGCTCGCCGCCATTGTGTTGATTCGCGCTGAAAGAGTTCTGGCAGCTGGCACTCCTTGGATCGTGATTAAATGCAGTTTTTTTTGTTGTTGTCGTGCACGTGTTACGTTGCTCGTTGCAATGCTGAAAGAAATTTTGCTTATTATTAATAGTAGTAGCAAAGATATTAAATGCCGACCCCCTCGGTCAGAGGCGCGGGTTTCTGACTAATCCGAGTTTTGAGTCCCGATGAGAATTGCGTGGTGTGTCTGTCTGACGGCGGTGGTTCTCCCCCTTACTTGGAACCAACATCCTGAATTTAGAAATTCCAACACTTGTAGCTTACAGGGGTCGTTAAACCTTAAAAAAAAAAAAAAAAATCTTCAATGCAAGCATATTCTAATAGGCCAGTTTGCATTCTAATTCATTGTGTTATTCCAAACAGCTGGCTATCACTCTTTTTCCAACAGTTTGCTTTAGGTGCATCTGGGGTAGTTTGCGTTGTAATGCTTCTCCTTAAATTGTTATGTGTGCGGTTGACGATGAGGTAATAGAATTAAATTTTAATCTGATGTTATTCACTTATTGTTTATATTTATGAGTTAAGTTTCCTACATGTTGCGCTACGACTGGTCTGACTTTTATACGAAAAACTGGGAAACCTTTTAGAGAAGGTGTCAAAAAGCGTTTGATTGTAGACTTTTCTCCCGCAGATATCAGTCCGCCACTCATCATGTGAGTCATTTTCTCCCGCAGATATCAGTCCGCCACTCACATGTGAGTCATTTTCTCCGCACATAAGCTGAGAGTGACCACCATTTATCTGTTTGTATTCTTCCCATAAAATTCAACGTTGTTATCAGCCGTGTTCCACATGCATTTTTATAAGTGCCCCCCCCCCCCAGAAAATAAAAAAATATTGCTTTCCAGGAGAATTTGTGTCTGTATAATCCCGAATTTTTAACACCTGGAACTTTTGGGTGCTTTTTATGGGAGGAGTGGAATTCGAAATAAGGGTGACTTAAAATTGGCACTCGTTAGTTCATATAGAAATCATAATATAATAGTTTTAGTGCCGAACGTTGGACAAGCTGTCATATGCACCTATATTGACAAAAGTCACCGGACACCTAGGAGAGAAACACAAATAGCATTTTATTGACATACATTAGTGCGGTGTCGGTCTACCTTTGGCCTTAATAGCATGCACTGACTCTTCGAGACATGGTTTCGACAAGGTTTTGGAACACAGCGACAGGTATGCGCTTCCGTTCAGTACATAATGCTACCGCTAACTGTTGCTTAGTAGTAGACCTTGGTTCCAAACTTCTTATGCGGCGCTCTAATTCATCCCATAGGTGCTCTATGGGATTAAGATCAGTGCTCTGTGCTGGCCAGTGCACACACGATACGGAATTATCGTCAAACCACGCCATAACAGTCCTTGCTTTATGGCTCGGTGCATTATCCTGCTAGTACCAACAGGGCTCTGTTCCATTGTATTGCCACGGAGTTGGCAGGGCATAATTGTACAGAATGTCAAGGTAGACTTCCTGGTTAACAGGTTTGTGCACGATAACCAATGGGCCGGAACCATACCACGAAAAACACCCCCACACGAGTGCACTGCCAGCTCCAAACTTGACCGTAGGAACAGTACACTGTGGTAAATAGCGTTCCCCCGGCTGCCGCCATACCCACACACAGCCATCAGACTGATGGATCGTGTGTACCTGGATTCATCAGTCCATCGGACCCGTTTCCATTGATATACGGTCCACGATCAACGTTCTTTACACCATGCTAAACGACCAGAAGCATTCCGAGTGGAGATGAAAGGCTATGAGCAGCCGCACGACCTCGGTAACCCATGGAATGAAGTTCTCTGCGAATGATACGTGTACATACCGAAGTTCCAGCATTTTTACTCACCTGTACACCGAGGTCTTGTTCAGTACTCCGTCGATTAGCTGTAACGACTCCTGAGGCTTCGACGTCCTCTATCACTGATTCTCTTTGGTCTGCCTGTACGTTTTGCTGCTTCAGTACATCCAAAACAGTTGACTTGGGTATGTTTAAACGCCTCTTGGTTTTTCTTATGGATAACCCACTAATATAACACCCAACAATCTTTCCTTTCTCAAAGTCAGTTCTCTCCCGCCGCGACATTTCCACTCAACCTCACAGAGCGATATGATCGCGATCACCTGCAGGCTTGTTTTTATACCTTTTGCAGCTTGTACTGCGCATCTTAACAACGCAGAGGATCCGTTCATTTGCTTTTGAAGGGGTGCCCGGTGACTTTTGTCATTATAGTGTATTAACTAGTGCAGTTTTCAAGCGTATCATTTAAAATGTTAATTGTATTGTTTCCATCACTGGCCTTTGCTGATTTGGTTTCAGTCCGTGACACATTTTAAAAATTCATTAAAAATATTCGGGATAGGAACACAATTTTTTCAGATCTTGTAAATTCACTTCAAAAAGTTTGTTTTCGTATAGTTGATAAACTTCAGTATGTGCACATTTTGTTGTGCAGAGTACATTAAGCAGATATTCAATGTCTGCCCATGTACGTGCCGAAGTTAATTCTGTAACAGATGCAATTGCAGCAACTATAGAGTTTTCAGTTCATCACTCTGCACTTTGGATGAATAAACCGTGTCTTTCACTTATCCCCCAAGAAGAAGTCTAGAGGCGTGAGATCTGGAGAGTGGGGAGGCCATGGGATGGGTCCGTCTCGTCCAATCCACCTGGTTGGAAATTCCGTATTTAAAAAACTTCATGCGCAACCGTACCCCAATGTGGCGGTGCACCATCTTGTTGCCAAACTAATATTTTACGGATGAGGATGAAAATCTACGATTTTTTCAGATCTTGTAAATTCACTTCAAAAAGTTTGTTTTCGTATAGTTGATAAATTTCAGTATGTGCACATTTTGTTGTGCAGAGTACATTAAGCCGCTATTCAATGTCTGCCCATCCATGTACGTGCCGAGGTGGATACTGTAACAGATGCAATTGCACCAACTATAGAGTTTTCAGTTCTTCAACACTCTGCACTATAGATGAATAAACATATCCCCACAAGAAGTCCAGAGGCGTGAGATCTGGAGAGTGGGGAGGCCATGGGATGGGTCCATCTCATCCAATCCACCTGGTTGGAAATTCCGTATTTAAAAAACTTCATGCACAACCGTACAACAATGTGGCGGTGCACCATCTTGTTGCCACATGACTTTAGGATGTAAATGGCAAGTTTGCAAAAATCTGAATCATGTCCAAATAAATTCCTTTTGGGACTGTGGATTCTGCAAAAAGGAAGGTTCAATCACACGATCAGCCATTAAGCCACACTACACATTCACTTTAGGGCTATCCCGGGCATGCTTGATGAAATAATGTGGATTCTCAGACCCCAAAATTTTGATGTTGTTGCGGTTGACTTTACCTGAAATATGTAAAGTTGCTTCATCTGTAAAAACAACGTTTCGTAGGAAGTCATTATCTGCCTGTAGATGATTTAGCGTGTCCACAGCAAAGTTAAAACGCCGTGGCTGTTCGTTCGACTGTAAAGCTTGCAATATCTGCACTTTGTAAGCATATAAGCGGGAGTTTTTGTTGCAAGATTATGCACTGTTGCACGAGGAATTTTCAATTCCTTTGCGGCAATTCGTATCGATTTAAAAATTTTCAACAATTTTTAAATATGCAATTCGTACGTGAAAAGGCTTCACGAATGCTTTCGACATCGCCATCACCCGTGCTTGGTCTTCCACACCTTGGATCATCAAGTATACTTTCAGTTTCCAGAAACTTCTTGTTCCAAGTTATGCTAGTACGACTTGGAGGATCTTTTCAAAATTTCGAACGAAAATTTCTTTGCACTTGGGTAACAGCTTTTGTTTCGAAAAACCAACCAACACATATCGCTCTCTCTGCTGGAGTAGATATTTTTTCAACTAACCTTTGCGAGTCGGATCGGTAGCGCCACCTTATGACCTATTTGGAAAACTGAAAAAAAAAATAACCTAAAGTAAGTCATCGAACTCTCCAAAAATTATGTTCATATCCCGAAGTTTTTTCTTAATAACTTTTTTAAATGTGTCAAGGATTTTTGAGACGCACTGTGAATTCTTCATTGATATCAACAAGTTCACTACTTCTTTTATTCGCCATCTTCACTTCCTGCAAATGCTTTTACATTAAAACCACCATACAACAACAAAAAATAAATAAAAAGAAACATGGTTGTTTCGTTTCCTTTGGGAACACAAAGAAATCTTTCACCACACTTTAATAGTGACTTTAAAAAAAAAAAAAATCAATATTTAAATTTTCTACTTGAAAAAATGCCTTTCGATGTGCCAGAAACAATGTCACCCACTTTTGTCGATGTGTCAAGAAAAGCCACCATTTCGGTTTGGTGTGCTTTAAAGCCAATTAAAACGCAAAACTGATGTTTCACCTCAAAAACGAAAAAAAAAAAAAAAAAATAATGACATGCTAGGAGCCCAATATCGGAGTCTTAATCACAACGGGTAGTATCGGCGCTCATTTTGTTTTATGACTTAAAAGCGAGCAAACCGGCAGTCAGATTTTTGGGATCTGTATCAAAAACTAATCTGCCTTATTGCCTAGCATGTACTAGGTGGCCTCACTAAAAAAATTGGTATTTAGAAATTAGCAAAATGTACTCGTTTTTGAGTACATTCTGGTCTTATAATAGCTCCGAGTACTTGTCCCATTTTTGGAAAAGACACGTACTAATTTTTGAGTGTATACAGGGAATCAGTTGTGAGTATATCTGGTATTTCTAATTTCAAATATATGTACTCAAAAAAAAAATCCATATATTTTAAATATATGTGCTCTAACTTCATTCAGTTTCTGTGCCCTTTCGGGCAGGGCACACAAACTGAAGGAAGTTAGAGCGAATCTAGCGATTCTGACAGGATAGTTTGTAAGTGAGAGAGAACACACTAGATGGCGCCACCGTACAAGCAAAGGATATCTAACTGAGAAGTTAAGGCTCTGTGAGACGTAACTAGCGCCGCCATATCTTAAGAGATAAAATGCAGTGCACAGAAGCCAACGTACAGGCTGAGCCGCAGATGGCTTAGTGGTTAGCGAGTTAGACTGTCAGTGGAGGTTCATCAGGTTCAATCTTGGCCGATCTTCCAGAGATGGTGTGATTGCTAACAGTAGCTGAATATCCGCCATGCATCGGACGAGTACGTTAAAGGACGGCCCCCGGGTTAGACCGCCCGGTTACGTTGGGTATCCATTCCTACTCCCCTCTCACCCCTCTAAGAGCAAAATCGTACTTGTACGGTGGCGCCATCTACTGTGCTCTCTCTCACTTACAAACTGTTCTGTCAAAGTCGCTAGACTTGTTCTCGCCCTTTCCGTTTCTATGCCCTGCCCAAAAGGCGGACCCGCTGTAGGTGGTTTGGGCCTAAACCTTCTCTGTGGACGGAAGTCCCACTTGAAAATGCCTGGCTATCTCTCCCCAACATACAGGCTGATGCCGGAGCAGACTGCGCACGCGTATTTCTGTTGACTTCAATTCTTTGGATAAAGAGTCAGCCGAGCTACTCACAGCACGTGATTGTTACGCCAATCGGGTTAGTTAAGGCTTTTGTTTGTTCTTCAGTTTTTCAGAAACATTTTCAGTAATGCCAAATACTAGGGAATGTCTGCACTTTGTACGGATCCTTAGGCCAACTGTAATATTTGCTGAAATTTAATTTAAATAGTAATACTAATGTTATTGCATATTTTTCTCGCCAACATATCATAAAATAAAAAAAACTGCTCTAAGCAAATAGTCGTCAGATCGAAGGAAACCATCGTAGATCAAAGAAAAGCTTCACTGCCGTAGTCCTCCTAACGTGTTTTGCTCCTGAATGTTAACTTTCCCGCAGAGCATATTACCTCTTAAGATGTGGTGGCGCTGTTGTCGCCTGTTTCACGTTATCTCTATGAGAGTTGGTGTTCTTCACGCGAAGCTATATATTCTTTGGGTACAAGCGTGCGATTTTGCACATAGAAGGCAAAGAGAAATTAGTGGGGGCTTAGGAAGGAACACCTTTATATGTAACCGGGGATTCCTACCCGGGGGCCGGCACTTAAGCGCTCGTCCGATGCATGGTGGTCGGTGGGTATTCAGCGATTGTTAAAAATTTACACCACCATGGAGAGCCCCCAAGTTCAAGCCTATCAGGCTAGGTTGGAACCTGGGGTACCTCCATCAGTAGTCTGAATCTCTAACCACTACCACGCGGCTCGATTTCAAATTTGGAATACGTGTATTCCATAATATACTTACAGTTGATTCATAGAATCAACTGTAAGTATATTATTCGATGGCACATCTGGGATAATAGATATACTCGTTGTCACATGCTGGGCAAATGGACCGCACAATTTTATGACAAATATAGTTCGCAACAATATATTATTTATGAGATTGACACAAATATGGTTAATGTAAAAACGTACACAAAGATACTTTATGCATAATTAAATTGCTTGTGATCAGTGACTTTTTGTTGTTCTAATTATTTATGTGTGCCACTGAACACATTTATTAAACAATTTTTTTGAAATCTATGGTATCTAAAATGAAGTAATACGAGATTTATATTTATTGACGCAGTTATTTGTAAGTACGTATGGTTACTTATATTTGAGCATGTCGTGTACTCGTTTACGACACGATTGTACTTAAAAAAAAAAAAAAAACCCGAGTAGGTTCAGGTTCTCATTTTTAAGTAGATTTTTTCTAACAGTGCTGTTGATATCCCATTTCGAACGATGCGGACACTAAGTTATCTCACTGTACTTAAATGAATTCTAGAAAATATCGTGCGGTTATAGTCAATTGTTTCTCTGTGGTCCTTGCCGTTCCGTGTGACAGGAAAGTGTGTTATTTCTCAGGTACGCACGAGTTAAATCCGTGCAGGACGCCCCGGTGGCGCAGTGTTCTAAGCCCTGCGATGGCTTCTGACCATTCATCCGTGATGGGTCCGGGTTCGAATCCCGGTGAGGCAATAGATGTTGTGTTTGTCTTACAGCTCTGGCTCTCTCCCTATTTTGGAACCAGTGGCCTTGAATTAGGGACGGGAGACTGCTTATAGTCCCTCGAGTTGCTCACAGTGGTCGTTAAACCCCAAAACAAAAAGTAAACGAGTGAATGTACCGCTGATATCACAATGCATTCTCAGAATAGCACTGGGGTTGTGTGCTGACTTATGACAAAGTTTCGTATGATGGGAGTTCTCATGTCATTCATTAAGGACGTTGTCCATCGTAGGTCTGTACCACGCCCGCAGATACAAATAAAGGGAGAAGGTGTACGGTTTCTTGGACACGAATTTAACACTGACGTGCTTGTCATTATCATCTGTGCTCATCCTTTTCCTGTGGTTCAGTTTTGCGCATTTTTACCCCGCGTTTACATAACTGTAGACAGCTTTCAATGATTTAGTTTGCTGATGATAGGTGAGTCGGTTAATTACAGTAGAACCCGCTTATAACGTGGACCTCGATACCGAGGGAAGTCCTCATTAAATCCGGGTTCTCGCTAATTCCGTTTTGGTGAGGAAAAATTCAAACATGTAAAAATATGCATACGTGATAATATGCACATGCGTTCATATTGTATTTCCATGTATATCATACCATATTGCAACATTTTTTCCTCATTTTCTAGTTCTCTAATGATGGCTACTTTGTCGTTTGCAGATAACACTTTTCTCTAAGACATTTTGTCACTTATGAAACTTTAGGTTTTCCTACTTGACGGTTACGTGAGATTGACTGCCGTTTAACGACACACATAAAGCAAAAAGTATCGTCGACCTTTTCAACGCAACGCTCACTTGGAAGGTGAAAGAGGGCAATAGGCACAACTCCAGGAATTATCTCTTGTTTCCCCTCAGACCACATCCTCAATCTATTACTCCCCTAATCATATTTGCTATCGTCACCCAGAAATCTAATACATGTGCGTGAACCCAACCCAACCCATCCCATCTTTTTTTTTTTTTTTTTTTTTGACTTTCAACTGTGTTGACGTTATAGTCCCAACGCACAGATCCTTGAATTAGGTGGCGGAGATTCTCTTGCACAACTCGCTTGTTGAGCGTTTGATGTGCTATTTCCCTTCCCATTCCTTCTTTATCAACATTCGTTCATTAGCAAATCAAAATTCCTCTGCGCTGTTGTAATTTTGACTTGAAAGCCACCACTTCCATTCCTATATTCCAGGACAGTGCGAAACAGATTGTCTCTGCCTCCTTAAATGTGCTATTTTCATTAAATTTCGCTACTTCGCTTGTTAAAATTAATATCTTAGCTGTTCCCACCCTCGTTAAATCCGTGGATTTCATTAAATTTAGCACCATAAAAACGTTCAAATAATTTTTTAATATTGTACTAAATAAAAGTTGCGCATTAAATCCGGGATAGCTAAATACGGACTTGTTATAATTGGGTTATGTCGTTGTATGTTTCCTCTTACTTCTGACACTCATTGTTTTGTATGATCCAGATGCGCACTGCAATTGAAGTTTGTCCACCATTAGTGCGAATAGTGATCTGCTCCTGACTTTCGCAACTCAACGGTAAAGTTCATTATGCCTTGTGCAACTTGCGTGCAGTTTTCTTTTTTTCATTTTTTACACTTTCTGTGTGTGATGTCTGCTGTGGGGAGATCTCACTTTGTGTGGTTTTGGCACAGTGAAAACGTTTCTAAATGATGAATTGCTGAGGAAATCGGTTGTCGCCTTGGACGGACGCCAGCCTGAGGTTTGACTTGGAAGTTGAACTCAGATTATTATGATATTTGTCTTCAAGAAGCAGTTGGTATAACGGAGTTGGACGTTTTCTTTCGTGGAAATGCAGGAATTTTTGCCCTGCTGAACATGAAGTTTACATTGGAAACGGTTTGTGTTAAACTTCTGAAGTACCCGAAGAAGAAACTGAAGAAGTGGTGTTGTTGTAGTATATACCTATTGGACTTATAATTCGTGAAAAAATACCCCCTCCTGATTTCGACATTGTTGGGTACACGCGTGACCCATGTCGTTTGGATTTTAGTCTGCTTCTGTTTGTGGGCTTCAAGCGTGGGCGCACTGTGGTTTGCTGTTCAAAAGATGGGTTGCAAACGTGTGCCAAGTAAGTGCTTGTAAACCGAAAAAAAAAAAAAAAGGTAGTGTGTTGAAGTTTGTGTCAGTTGTAGTTAGTTTGACCGCATAACTGTAGCCCGTTGTGAAAAAATGTGACTTAAGCATGTGTTTCACGTACTGTTCATACATCGGCGAACGAGGTGGTGTGAAATATTTCTTGTCGCACACAAACACCAAGAGTATTACGAAATCAGTAATGCACCCGAGACAAAAGAGGACATGGCTGTCAATTCTACATTGCCGCCTCGGTGGGCGAGTGGTCAGAGGCGTAGTTTTCTGGCTAGTTATCTGTGCTGGGCTAGCGTTGATTCCAGTTGAGTGTTTTTCCCAGGAGTATGCTTGCTCTTTCCCTTCCCCGGAACAAGTAGCCCCAAATTAAGCCCGGAAAGAAGTTTCCAAAGGCAAATAACTGATAAGGTTTCAGCTAGGAAATATAGTGCGTACACTACTTGTAGAAATATGTACATAATGAAGCTCGTCTTTTAAAATTGTGGCTATTGTTTGACAATGAGGGTTCCTTTTACCCAGATTAGTAAAAGAAACCCTGTGGTAGTGCAGTTTTATAACTTCATTTCGATTCTGCCGAATGTTGAGTTGCCACTTTTAAAGAATATGTATTGCCTGGCGATTTTTACGGTAACTAAGATATCGTTTAAAGTTCGGCAGCCGCAGTTATTAGTAGCTTTTGTGGCAACTACGCTGAAATGGAAATACTAGTATCTATCTATCTATCTATCTATCTATCTATCTATCTATCTATCTATCTATCTATCTATCTATCTATCTATCTATCTATCTATCTATCTATCTATCTATCTATCTATCTATCTATCTGATCTGATCTGATCTGATCTGATCTGATCTGATCTGATCTGATCTGATCTATCTATCTATCTATCTATCTATCTATCTATCTATCTATCTATCTATCTATCTATCTATCTATCTATCTATCTATCTATCTATCTATCTATCTATCTATCTATCTATCTATCTATCTATCTATCTATCTATCTATCTATCTATCTATCTATCTATCTATCTATCTATCTATCTATCTATCTATCTATCTATCTATCTATCTATCTATCTATCTATCTATCTATCTATCTATCTATCTATCTATCTATCTATCTATCTATCTATCTATCTATCTATCTATCTATCTATCTATCTATCTATCTATCTATCTATCTATCTATCTATCTATCTATCTATCTATCTATCTATCTATCTATCTATCTATCTATCTATCTATCTATCTATCTATCTATCTATCTATCTATCTATCTATCTATCTATCTATCTATCTATCTATCTATCTATCTATCTATCTATCTATCTATCTATCTATCTATCTATCTATCTATCTATCTATCTATCTATCTATCTATCTATCTATCTATCTATCTATCTATCTATCTATCTATCTATCTATCTATCTATCTATCTATCTATCTATCTATCTATCTATCTATCTATCTATCTGTCTGTCTGTCTGTCTGTCTGTCTGTCTGTCTGTCTGTCTGTCTGTCTGTCTGTCTGTCTGTCTGTCTATCTATCTATCTATCTATCTATCTATCTATCTATCTATCTATCTATCTATCTATCTATCTATCTATCTATCTATCTATCTATCTATCTATCTATCTATCTATCTATCTATCTATCTATCTATCTATCTATCTATCTATCTATCTATCTATCTATCTATCTATCTATCTATCTATCTATCTATCTATCTATCTATCTATCTATCTATCTATCTATCTATCTATCTATCTATCTATCTATCTATCTATCTATCTATCTATCTATCTATCATCTATCTATCTATCTATCTATCTATCTATCTATCTATCTATCTATCTATCTATCTATCTATCTATCTATCTATCTATCTATCTATCTATCTATCTATCTATCTATCTATCTATCTATCTATCTATCTATCTATCTATCTATCTATCTATCTATCTATCTATCTATCTATCTATCTATCTATCTATCTATCTATCTATCTATCTATCTATCTATCTATCTATCTATCTATCTATCTATCTATCTATCTATCTATCTATCTATCTATCTATCTATCTATCTATCTATCTATCTATCTATCTATCTATCTATCTATCTATCTATCTATCTATCTATCTATCTATCTATCTATCTATCTATCTATCTATCTATCTATCTATCTATCTATCTATCTATCTATCTATCTATCTATCTATCTATCTATCTATCTATCTATCTATCTATCTATCTATCTATCTATCTATCTATCTATCTATCTATCTATCTATCTATCTATCTATCTATCTATCTATCTATCTATCTATCTATCTATCTATCTATCTATCTATCTATCTATCTATCTATCTATCTATCTATCTATCTATCTATCTATCTATCTATCTATCTATCTATCTATCTATCTATCTATCTATCTATCTATCTATCTATCTATCTATCTATCTATCTATCTATCTATCTATCTATCTATCTATCTATCTATCTATCTATCTATCTATCTATCTATCTATCTATCTATCTATCTATCTATCTATCTATCTATCTATCTATCTATCTATCTATCTATCTATCTATCTATCTATCTATCTATCTATCTATCTATCTATCTATCTATCTATCTATCTATCTATCTATCTATCTATCTATCTATCTATCTATCTATCTATCTATCTATCTATCTATCTATCTATCTATCTATCTATCTATCTATCTATCTATCTATCTATCTATCTATCTATCTATCTATCTATCTATCTATCTATCTATCTATCTATCTATCTATCTATCTATCTATCTATCTATCTATCTATCTATCTATCTATCTATCTATCAATCAATCAATCAATCAATCAATCAATCATAATATGACCACCCCCGGAATCACAGTGTACCCGGCCAGGCGAGTCACAGACTTCCCGTGACAAGGTCAACCACACGGAGATATAAGCCAGAACAGATGAGTCATAGTGCTTAACGTAAGCACAATGAGCAGTGGTAGTGAGTTGACGTACGTTCCAAAAGGAATGTTCATTGGCTAACGCCCCAAGGGTGGAAGCATCTCAGAAACTGCAGACTTCGTGGGCTGTTCGCGAGGTGCTGTAGTATGGATGTACCAAGAATGGACCGCTAGCACACCGGGTACCTCCCGACGTCATAACTGTGAAGCCCCAAAAGCCACCGACACCAGAGAACGTCGACTGGTAAATGACAATCGACGCGTAACAGTGCAGCAATTGACCAAGCAAATGAACGCTGGGACACCCAGGTACATGTCCCCGATAACAGTAGAGCGAACCCTGTCATGCATGGGTCTCTGGAGTCGATGCTGCGTCAAGGCACCCATGTTAACCCAAGTCCATCGGCAACGACGCCTGTACTTCGCATGGGACTACCATCAGTGGAAGGGTGGGAAAACGTTTTCTTCTCCGACGAATCTAGGTTTCTACTCCACAGAAGTAATGGGCAGTGGCGGATATGACGTCAGACACAAGAGAACCAACACCCGGACACGCTTGTCGGTTAAGTACAGGCCGGCGATGGCAGTGCGCATGTCTGGGGTATGTCTTTCTGGTATGACCTGGGACAGCTGGTACCACTGGATGGGCCCCTGAGCACTAATGGCTTCCAAAAAACAAATAACTTATAAGGCTTCACTGACCACATGCATCCCTTCATGTTGGGCGTTTACCCTGGTGGTTATGGTGTCTACCAACAGTACAATGCGCCCTGCCACGTCGCTGAGGGAGCGCGTTACTGGTTCAAAGAACACGACAGCGATGTCTCCGTTCTCCCTTGACCGGCGAAATCGTCCGACCTCTCCCACAGGGCACTTGTGGGACTATTTGAATCGACAGGTTCGACGTGCCGACCCACAACCACGTCATCTCTGGGACCTGACTATCATACACCGTGATGTATCGTTAGTGGTGTTCCTTTTGAGGTTTTGTATTTGTGCTGTCTGTTCGGAAGATATTGATTGCTGCGTTACGGAACAGATGAAGTCGATTTATTTATCCTGTCGCAAACATTGTTTCCATGCAGAGCTGGCGCGTCTCTTCAACCTGTTTCCTTGCCCTTTGATATTGAAAGTGCCAGTTAAATACACCGATGGACTAGTCATTGCATTATGACCACCTACCTAATAAGCTGTAGGGACCCCCTTTAGCCCGCAAAACAGCCGCCACTCGACGTGGCATCGATTCGATGAGGTGGCGATAGTTATCCTGGGGTATCTGGTATAATGTTAATAGCAGGTCCTCCAGTTCCCATACATTTAGGGGTGGTGGTGATTTTGCGCGAACCCACTTTTCCAAGTCGAACCACAAATGTTCGATTAGGTTCATGTCAAGCGAATTTGGAAGTCAAGGCATTAACAGAAGTCACCAGCATGCTCCTCGAACCACTTCTTGACGATTCTGGCAGTGTGGCATTCTGTTAGTAATGGCCATCACCAGCAGAGAACACAGTTTCCATGAATGGGTGAACTTGGTCTGCAACAATGTTCAGATACATGACAGCTGTCAGGGATTGTGCTATTGGGATAATGGGGCCTAAAGTGTTCCAAGGAAACATCACCCACAGCATAACACCGCCGCCGCCGGCGGCCTGTTTCCGCCCAACAGTTCATCCAGATGCCATAGCCTCCATTCGTAATCGGCGTATCCGCGCTCGGCCGTTTGCGTGATGCATCAGGAATCTTGATTCGTCGGACTAGGCCACTTTCTTCCAGTCATCCACGGTCCAATCTCGATGATCTTGGGCCCATTTCTTGCGTTGTTGGCGATGACGTGCAGTGAGCATAGGCACCAGGCTGGGTCTTCTGTGCTACGCAGGCCCATGCGCAGAAGGCTGCGATGAACTGTGTGCTGTGACACATTGCCCTGATCACCAATGTTGTAGCTGCGGGTGATTTGTCGCGCTGCGGTGGCTGTGAACAATGCGCAGTGGCGGATTTGCAATTGGGCACACTAGTCGCGCGCATAAGGCCCCAGAGCTTGAGGGGCCCTGAAAACGTATAATTGGATTGCTAGTATTGTTTTTGGTTTTCACAGACTGGAAAAAAATAAAATAAAAATACAGACCTTAATTTTCTGATGAAAATAATAAGAAAAAATACTTTCAAGAAACTCTTCACATTCTCGCTTTCCCGCAATCCCTGATGAAATTCTTGCTGTCCGCCTTTCTTGGTCCATGGCATTCGTCTATGCCAAAACTCCTCGACGAAAAGTTATCCACCTTTTCAAGTGAAGCACTGTGCATAAACTGCATTTTACCCGTATTTTCTAATGTGGATAACTTTTACGGTTGCCAGTGTCTTCCAAGTATTTTATTTTTGCTTGATACCATGCTCGTTTCCTACTAATTTGCTCAAAATGTAAAAAAACAAGATGATTTTCCAAAGCTGAAGCAATGGAAAGAGCACGTTTTATAATTGAAATGCATTCCAATTTTATGAAATTTTATGGTAATTTACACGCGATGTACGAGATTTCATTTTCAGCTCCCTTAGCTTTAAATTTGCCAAGAAATTTGCAACTGAAAAGGTGTTAAAGTAATCAGTTTTGCCTAACGTATCAAATTCAAGAAGAAATTTTGCGGTAACTGAAATAGTCTATTAGTAGCGCAAAGCTAAAATTTACGAAATTTCCACTTGGAGAACTCCTAGCGGGAAATTTATGAACTAGTAGTGAAATTTAAAATGGGAAAATTTTAGCGAATTTGTATGTTCGATCATCCGCAAAAATAATTTTTGAAAAATCTGTCAAAAACCAAATTTTTTGGTCTTCAGCGCCTTTAGCAGGAAATTAACGAACTAACTGGAATATTTAAGATGGAACAGTTAAGCCTAATCTGATAAGCACAAAAAGAATTTTTCCCTTTAAGTTGAATAGTTTCTTCAAAAGGCAACTTCAGTTTTTTTAATTTTCGACTGGACAGCCCTTAGCGGTATAAGTGTCGAACTTAATGTCCTTAGATTTCCTATTAGCCTCAGAAATAATTTTTGAAATATCTCTAAGAACAAAAAGTTTGATGTGCACAGGCAGACAAAGGGATTGCACTAGCACCGTTTCTTACAAACCGTTCTAATAATAGGAAGATAGAATGGAATTTTAAAAAGCGTAAACACTTTTTTCTCGACTTTATACATTTTTTTTTTTTGCCGATCTGACGGGGGCCCGATGAATCTTTTAGCACCCAGGGCCACTAAAGGTGCCTCTGACAATGCGCGACAGTCTCCGCTGCCCTCTGGCATCAGTGAGCTGCGGACGACACACGGCTGTACGTACGACGGTCCATCGTTTGGCTATCTGTGCACCACTTTTGATATGCACTCACTACAGCGGCACGTGAACAACTCACAAGCCCCGCCATTTCAGAGATCGTAGTTCCGTGTGTCCTTTATCAAAGTCCGATAAATCGGCAGCTTTTTGCTTCTGACTCCGAGCACTCTGCTAACGAAAGCCGGTCATCGGGTTGTATATATACTGCTCTGTGAGCTTCACCGGCTCCACCGTTCGGTCTCCAGGCGCGCTCATTTCTCTAAGCTAGGGGTGGTCATATTGTAATGGCTCATCGGTGTATATATTGCTCTGTGAACTTCACCTGCGCCACCGTTCGGTCTCCAGACGTGCTGATTTCTCTGGGCTGGGGGTGGTCTTAATGTGATGTAATGACTCATCGGTGTATGTTAACCTAATTACTGTATCTCAGTTTTTATAGGTTACTGTACTGAGATGCGTTTATAGCTCATTTCAAGTTTATGTTCACTACATGCATCCATCATTCTACTGTAGTGTAATAATACCTTTGTCCATAGAAAGGAACGTTCACTACGTGCATGCATCATTGTACTGTAGCACAACAGGCTGATCCGTATGAGTAGGGTTAATTTAAAATTGCTGTGGTATGGCTTGTAACAGATATAAGTCAATATTTGGCAGAAATTATCTTTATGGATAGGAGTTTGTCTAAGCCTGTACATGACCCCCTTTGTGGACTCGGCAAAGTTCATGCCGGGTGCTCAGTTCTAGCCATGTGTTTTCTAACATCTGCGGAGTGATTTCTGCGAACGCCGCAAACATTTTACCTTCAAGACACCCAGGCTTTTTGAGGTCGTTGTGAGCAGACTATGTTCTTTACAAACCCCCACACGAAGAAGGGCGTGGGGGTGAAATCCGGGGAGTCTGCGGGCCGTGGAATAGGGCCATCGCGGCCACACCAGTTGTCATTGAATGTGTTGAGGAAGTTCCTGACTACCTGTGACCAGTGGGGTGGAGCCCCGTCTTGCTGTAGAATGGCATCATTATCCAGTTGTGGTACCAAGAAGGTCTGCAGCATGTTCGGGTATGACTACAGCGCATGAAACTCCCAGCATCTTTCCTCGCTCTTTCGAGCAAAATTTGACCTTCGTACTACAGCGTTCGCACGAATCACTCCGCAGATGTCAGAAAACACGTAGCTAGGCGGCATGAACTCTGCCGAGCCCTCAAAGAAGGTCATGCAGAGGCCTAGACAACTCCCATCCAGAAAGGTAACTTCTGCCAAATATTGACTTATATCTGTTACAAGCCATACTACAGCATTTTTTAATGATCCCTACCCAAACGAATCACCCTGTATAATAGTACCTTTTATACATTGAAAGGAACGTTCACTACAGGCATCCGTCATTGTGCTGTAGTGTAATAATCCCTTTTGTACATAGAAAGGAATTTTGCTGACATGCTTCTCGAAAGTAAACCTTAAGTTAAGGTCGCCGAGGAATGGCTATGCACGAAAGAAGTGCTTCATCTCTTGGATGATTGTTTTATTGCTATTATGAAATCTTAATATTTATTAGGCCTGTGCATTCAGAAGTTGGTGACGCAGTGGTCTAAGCGCTGGCTTTTGACCCTTCGTCCGAGATGGGTCCGGGTTGAAATCCCGGTGAAGCAGGGATGCTGTGTTTGTTTTACGGCACTGGCTCTCTCCGTTCCCTAGATCCATTGGCCCTAAATTAGGGACGGGCGATTATAGCCCATCGAGTTGCTCATGGTGGCCGTTAAGTACCCAAACAAAACAAAACAAAACAAAAAATTTGACGCTTCATCCGTGGATTCGTTGAATCCGTGAATTTCATTAAATTTAGCACGTTAAAAACGATCAAATTATTTTCGAACATTGTACCAAGTAAAAGTTGCGCATTAAATCCGTATAGCTAAATGCGGACTTGTTATCATTGGGTTATGGCGTTTATGTTTCCCCGTACTTCTGACACTTATTGTTTTGTATGGTTCATATGCGCGCTGCAATTGAAGTTTGTCCACCATCAGTGCGGATAGTGATCTGCTCCGGACTTGCGCAACTCAACGGTAAAGTTCATTATGCCTTGTGCAACTTGCGTGCAGTTTTCTTTTTTCATTTTTTACACTTTCTGTGTGTGATGTCTGCTGTGGGGAGATCTCATTTTGTGTGGTTTTGGCACAGTGAAAACGTTAACGTGAAAGCGTAACTGTTAAATTTTTGTTAGAATTTCGTGCTGTGGGAGGTAAGGTGGCAACCGTACATCGAACGACATGCATTGGTGACAACTAATCGCACGATGCTGTGGGAGGTAAGGTGCAACCGTACATCGAACGACATGCATTGGTGGGCAACTAACCGCATGCGTGGGCTGTTCAACACGTGCGATTAGTTGGGCGACCGACAAGATGAATATTTGTCGTTGTCTGTTTATGCCTAATCTCGAGAAAACCGCTGCAGAAGTGCCAGCGCGGATTTGTTCGGCAGACGTCAGAAAGCTGTAGGCCCGAACACCAGTCGTGAGTTTATGAAGTTCAGAAGTGGTGATTACAGCATGGAGGGTAAGCAGCGTAGCAAACGGCCGAAGGAGATGCATAGCGCAGATTTGCATGCTCTTCTGGATCAATATGCCACCCAGTCGACCACGGAATTTGCAATACACAAGCAAGTGGCAGATTAAATGCCACCTGCCCACGTAACTGCGACATCTGTTCGCCCCTTAAAAGCTGGAAATTAATGCATATACGTAATATCAATTATTTTTGTAGCTTTTAGTGTAGCAGAGCATTACATTACTTCTAACATTAACATTGCGCTCTTTCGGAAAGAAACTTCTGTGGAAGTAAGGTCATTAGTCACATTATTGTGTTTATACAGGGTGATTTATAAAGAAGTATACAGTTTCAACGCACTATAAAATAAGAACAATGTAAGATATTTTATGTTACCTGTAACAGAATTGTAGGGGAATGTTTCAAGTTTTTTTTTGAGACAGTCAATAATGTTCTATGTGTGCACCCTTAGTCACACGACGCACATCGAGCCTGTAATCCATTTCCGTCCAAACGCGAGGTAATGTATCTGAATCAAGTGCAGTGATAGTGCTGTGATACACTGTTTCAGCTCCGCTAGATCAACAGGAAGGGGAGGAGCGAATAACCTGTCCTTGACGTACTCCCACAGTAAAAAGTCACAAGGTGTTAAGTCAGGACTGGGTGACCATTGGGTCAGTGACATGTTGTAGTCCGCTGCTCGTCCAATCCATCTGTGAGGAAGATGTTCATCGAGATAATATCGCACGTCGCCTGACCAGTGCGGTGGTGCACCATCCAATTGGAGAATAAAGTTGTCGCTGTGAAATCTGCACTTTACGACTCACCCTCCGCGTTGATTTTCCCGGGCTTTATTTTCGATCACGATTCGGAAAATAACCTCCAACAAGAAATGATTTTCTTATTGGAGGTTATTTTCCGAATCGTGATCGAAAATGCCGTTGCACAACAGTTACAGATTCCGTTTTGCTCAATTCAAGAACACAAAACGCTTACTCCAGTGCAGACGCTGCCATTTTGACTGACTAGTCACGTGACACGTGCGCTGTCGCCTACGTCACTTCCCTCAGTAGCGGGACGCAAACTTAATGAGTACATCTACCTAACATTTTGCAGGTGTGGTCCGTGTCTTCAACTGTTAATGTTTTACAGCATCTGGAAACTGTATACTTCTTTAAGGATCACCCTGTATTTTAGGCAGTGACGAGTCATAAGCGTAGAAAAAAATCACATTTTTTTTTCTGAAATTGCTCTGAAAAATGAACTTTTCCATGATCAACAAGAATTTCATAAAATGTTTACCAGTAGAATTAATTCATTTAAGGGGGGGGGTAAATCGGGCGCGCGCACCCACACACATACAGTAAGTTACATAGTGAAATGCTCTACAATTACTGTTCACTAGGAAGAGGGAGGTGCTTCGTCGGTACGTAGTCCGTGGGTAATCATGCTGCTATCTAGAATGAATGGGTGGAGAGTAACTTGGCAGGGTGCTTGTATCAGAGAACCAATCTTTTGCTTACGAAGGAGTGAACAAACACACATGACATCGATTACTTAAGCATCTTTCGCGTCCAAGCCCTGCAGCGCGAGAAGTTAGCGCTTTGACCATATCGAGCCAAGTTCGTTATAGTGTTTTTTTTTTTTTTTTTAATGCGCGTGTCGTAGACAAATGTCACTATAAAAAGCCTAATGTGGCGTCGAGCAAATTTGTCTTGTTGAATGGCCTCAGTGGCGCGGAGGCTCTTTTCGTGATTAGGTAGTAACAGAAACTGGGCAAAGGCAAGGTGATCACGTATTAAAAAAAAAAAAAAAAAAAAAAAAGAGAGGAATACCATCTTTTATTTTCGTATCTTATCCATGATACGAATCACTCAGTAGGATTCATAAGGATTTCAGTGGCTTGTTTTCGGTTCCCTAGGGGCAACACAAAATAAATCTCATGCACCCACCTCAGAATGGCGTATTAGCCACACTGAATAGATATGACTACTGTATATTAATTACATCTGTTCGGTGTAACTAATACGGATTCACATTGACTTAGAAATCGTGCGGGATGGCAATAGTATCCAAAGAAAAACTTAACCTTATGTGACTTCCACGTAACATTCTTTTATTTAAAACCGCTAAAATTAAACAATTGTAACGAAAATCGATAGCAATAAAACAGATATGCTGAATAATAATGAAAACAGCGAATCAGATCGCTTTTGAAAATTTTGAGGGTCCCTCCGGATTGTTATTATGTAATCCTTTCACGACTAAGGTGCTACTTTTTGTTTAGAATTACCAGGGCCGGCTGGACCATAAGGGCAACCGAGGCGGTCGCCCCGAGCCTCGCGCCTTTAAGGGGCCCCGCAATTTAAGAAAAAAAAAATTTTAAGTTAGATTTTTTTACAATTATTATTTTGTGTGTGTAAGCTTTCGGGTGCAAAGCCCTTAAAAAGTTTTTTTTTTTTTTTTTTTTTGAGTTTTTTGTTTGTTTGATTACAATCCCCCGGTTTTCGAATATCTTATGGCCCTTCGCCGTACAAATACGGAGATCTGTAGATTTCAAATGATTACTGTAACGACCTTGATATTTTCCGAATCCATGAAATCGCAAATTTAATTTCATCATTTTGTGACCCTTGCTTTTATATATTTAACAATTTGCGTGCAAACCAGATATTTAAATTTAAATAAAATAATAAAGAACAATATCAAAGTTGGTTTCGGGCTACACATGGAGGCCATGTATTCAGTGACTTTAAAAACATTACTGGAATTTTTCTTAAAAAATTCACATATGAGCGCATATAGAAGTTTAAAAAAGTCACTGATTTGTCAGTTACTCCATTTTGCATTGAAAATCAATCATTTGTAAAACATGTCCGTCTGTCCGCACGATAACTCGCATAAAAATGGTTCGATTTCGATGAAATTGTAGTAATCAGGAGAAAAAAACTATTTATATGAATTTATTATTTCTACTCTAAAACATTCGCAATCCAAAAATTTTCGCCACGCGCGTAGCTTTTTGTCATTTTGTGAAGCAGTTTTTTAAGTGAAAATACAGCCTCAACCCTATCTCCTCGGAAAGAAAATCGTAGATTTTAACAGTTTTTACTCTCTCTCTCTCTCTCAACTTTCAATGCATATTCTGGTCTTTTTCTTGAGCTTTAAAGCAAATGCTTCTTTGAGATAATTATTTTGTCTTTATGATAGTTTTCGTTTTGAAGTACGACAGAGGTAAAGCACATGTCAAAAAGGAAAAGTTAAAGAGATAAATTCCGACGCATGTATCGGTAAAGCATTTAGCTCCGGAGCATAGGGATGCGAATTCGTCGCCGTCACAGGCATATTTGTGGGTTTCATATCCTGTGTATTCTTTACGGACATCTTTCACGTAACGACTTTATTAAAATATGAGATTTATTTCTTAGTGCAAGCAATGAAATTTTTCTCCGGGGCTTTGCAATGAAATTTCGCCCCGGACCCCGCAAAAGCTCCACCCGGCCCTGAGAATTACATTACTGGCGACGAGTATGGCTCCTACCAAACTGTAAATAATAGTTATGGCAGTGTGTGAAAATTTATTGAAATTAGATGGTCACATGTACATTTTTAAGTTGCTTAATTGCAGTCTTACCTGCCATTTCTGTTATCAGTGAAAGCGCTTTTCTTTTCATGTAGTCAACAGTAAACTTGTTACAAAGAAATGCGCAGTAGGTGAATTACACATACCCTTTCTTTACCTGTAGGTAGCATTATCAAGTTTTTCTATTGATAGTTTCGTGAATACGATCAAAATATTCTCCGTTCCAGGCCAGTGATCAGGGATGTCTCTAGGAAAATTCGCAAACCATGCTATCTATTTTTATGCGTTTGCAATGAATAAAAGCCAGCAAATAAATCGTTACTGCGCGTGCTGCCCTGAAATTCGTTTTGGTGATTTATAGGGAATTTTTATGTGTTGTTGGTTTAATAGTTGCACAATTGTGATATAAAGTATTATGTGCGCGTATGAGAGTAATGTTCCGACAATGTAAGTCAGATCTTCGAGTCACGGAGTGTTGGCACGCACCCATGATTTTGGGGTCCCGTGAGTTTGTATGCGCGCGCTTCGTAAGCTGTCCGCTCAGCTAGTCGGTCAAGTTTCTCTGTGGCCGTTGGCGTCGAATCTTTTGACATGGCGGCGGCTAGAGTTTCCATGGTTTCTGCTGTCTGGAACTTGGGTCTGGAGGCGTTTCCGTGGCGTTTTCTGCTCCGTCTGTCTTTACCGCTCTGTGACATTTGGCCCCCACCGAGACGTGTGCTTGAACACCATTGCAGCTCGCTTCCCTCAAGGGCAAAGAACTAGCAAAACAGGGTTATCTCCTCCCTCCCTCCCTCCATCATCCCAATCTTTATCCTCTCTAAAGCCAACTCCCTCCCCTACTTTTTCCACTCCTCCCGAATTCCATATTCTGTTCCTACTTCCTCTGGTATCGTGTTCACGAAGTATTCGAAGAGGGTAGCTGGCGTTCATTGTCTGTCTTGCATAATGTAGTGCAGGAGAAATCAGCCTCGCGCGCTTGATTAAAAAAAAAAAAAGTTGGCTGATGCCTCTCTGTCATCCTGTGTTCTGCCGTAGTATGTCTCGTGATAATCATGCAGAGTTAAAACACTTTTTCACCTTCCTTCTCCCCATTGCTAGTTTTAATTTCAACGCTATCACAAAATCTTTTTTTGTTATCATTTCATCTTGACGAGAATGGAAAAATGGAAAGAAAAAAACAGAAAAGATTCGACTGCCTAGTTAAGCAGGGTGCTGTGTTTACTGTGCAAATCCGAGCGACACGGCGTCAAACGTTAAGTTGTATACAAATTTTGAAGATGACAATCCGATTTTTGGCGTAAATGTGACAAGGATGGTAAGTCAGATAATATCCGAAAACTTTAAAATTTTCATTTCGGATATTATCGACTTACTGACTTACCATCCTTGTCACATTTACGCCAAAAATCGGATTGTCATCTTCAAAGTTTGTATTATATGGCGTAATCCCGTATTTCTTTCATGAGTTAAGTTGTATGATGGGATGATTCAGGTCCACACTGCAGATAGAGGAACTTTAGAAGTTGTTGTGGAGAAACAAAAGACAATGAACTTATGAACATGTTGAATATATATGAACTTATTAAACACTGAGCTCATTCCTTCGTATTTCAGAGAAGAATAGGATTGGTAACTTGGTCCACTGTTAACCCATTGCCAAAGAACAGTCCTGCTTAAACATACTTCCGAGTTCTCGCACGTAGTCGTCCTAATACTGCGCCCAAACTTATTTGTTTGTCGTGCAAAAATATCAAAGTGCCAATCTTTAAAAAAGGTAAGCTGCTGGTATTTTACTTCTTGCCCACCCTTCACTGATGTAAAGTCTTTGATTTTACAGACTTGACTGTGTTAGTATTGGTAGTAATACTTGGAATTTTGATCAGAAGGGTCTTCTACCTGCGTCCCCATTGCTCGACCAACGTAAAAGGGCCTGCATTAAAATTTGGAAATAAAATTTGATGAATGGTTTGGAACGTTGTATATGAAATCTTAACACAGAAGACAGTTTGCTATCACATGTAGAAAGAAAATGGTGACAGGTTAAATTCTGTGTGATCGTAAGCAGGCGTGAAGCTGCAGTAGAGTCGGCTGTAACTACACTGGTGTACAAAAATTAAGGACGAAGAGGAGAAATTAGCATAACAGCTGAACGAGCAGGCAGAACTGACCGAAAGACTACTCAGGAGATAGACTAGGGTCCGGTACAGTAGGACATGCGCATATATGCAGCATGGCGTAATGGGGGGTCGGAAGGGTATACAGCACACGGGCGGTGTACGCTCAGCAATTCGGTGAAAGCTATTGCACGGTGTACATCGGTTTGAACGACGTCGAGTTGCTGCCACCGTGTGATATGGCCAACCGGCAATCCAGTAGACGACATCTGGATGACTTTACCCGAGGTCGTGTCATTGGGAAGTTGGAAGAAGGTCGAAGTGTGACTAGTGTGGCCGAGGAGTTCGGGATCGCTCACAGCATCGTTTCACGATCTTGGAGAGCATTTCAAACGACAGGAACAGCTGTCCGAGAGTTTAGCAGTTGGTCGTCCACGAGCAACCACGGCGGCGGACGACCGGTATATTGTCCTACAGGCGAAAAAAGACAGACTGCAGACAGCGGGGAAATCGCAAGGCACATGCAACAGACAACTGGACGTCCGATATCTCGTTTTCCCGTGGCCAATATGCTGCACACAGGTGGTCTATTTGCATGAAGACCAGTATGGTGTGTGCCATTAACGCCTGCTCATCGGAGACGGTGGTTTCTGTGGTGCCAGGAGCACAAGAACTGGACACATCAGCAATGGGGTCGAGTTCTCTTTACGGATGAGAGCCGATTTAGTTTGACGAGCGATTCTGGACTATACACATCTGGAGAGAGCAGGGAAAACGCAATCACACCTACAACATCATCGAAAAGGACCGGTTGGGAGGTGACGGAGTTCTCGTTTGGGGCGGTATCATGCTTGTTAGCCGTATTGACCTCCACATCTTCCAAGGAGGTTCAGCCACTGGTGTCCGCTATTATACCGAGGTTTTCCTGCCTGACGTGCGTCTGTTTAGAGGTGCTGTGGGTCCTGAGTTTCCTCTTCATGGACGACAACGCTACACCTCATCGTACAGTGGCTGTTGCAGAGCTATTGGAAAGTGAAGATATTCAACGCATGGATTGGCCCGCAAGATCCCCGCACCAAAATCCGATCGAACACGTGTGGGACCTTCTCGGGAGACACTTGGCAGCACGTCACCAGCCGCCAGCAACGATTCTGCAGCTGCGATTGGCGCTACGAGAGGAATGGGCCGCGATGCCTCTACAGCTCCTTGACAACCTCGTCCTCAGCATAGACAGACGTTGTAAATCCTGCAACGCAGTCAGGGATGATCATATGCCCTACTAAAGTCTGGATTTTTCTTGGCAGCCGCCTGTCACATGGACGTTTCTGTCTTCTGTCCAGTTGTGCTCGAAGCTACCTTTTCAATAAAGTGCCTTTGTATCCTTTGGATTCCTTGTTTGGACGGTTTTGCTCACTTGTCCCATATTCTTACATCTTGGGGATCTTATGGTATGATTTGAGTCGATGTGGAGCACTTCTGCACGACGTTACATTTGAAAAACCATCTCGTCCCTAATTTTTGCACCCCGGTGTAGGTCTCGGAACCAAGGGGAGACTGAAGATTCAGTGGGGGCTTTTATGTTCATCCACGAATACAGATGCAAATTTTTTTTGTATTTTTGTTCCTTTTGTTTATTTACTAGTGAACAGTTTCTACCATGATGAAAAGTTGAAAAAAAAAATATGTGAAAGGGCTGGAAGGGGAAGGGGACTGAACTCCCTTGAAATATTAAAAATAAATCGCATTATCGGAATTAATTTTTCGGCGGCTAAGTTGCAGGGCAGGGCCATTATCGCTGGAGGAAAGAAAACTACCAACTTGCATGAAAAAACTATTTCTTTTTTAGTTTGCTGTTCTGGTTCCTTTCCGTGGATCCACACAATGATATCAAGGAGTTATAGATGCCGAATTTAGACTCTTCTCCATCTTTAAGAGTGCATGCTCCTTCACTTGTGCTTGGACCTACTGTTGCCATTCAAAACATTTGCACACTGATCTACTGTTTGCCATTCAAAAACATTTCATTACTGAGGTGTTCAAGAAATGGTTATACTCTGGGTCAATTATATTTTTTCAAACAAAGTAGTGTTGCAAAATGCCTTGGGCTGTGTCTAGGTATATCATTCAGTATTATGGAATGTATTTTAATGTAGCATGAGACTGTAATCCCAGTAGTGTTGAACTGTCCGAAGTTTTACTGTGCTTCAATTATGTCTCTATTTTAAACATAAATTACCTTATTTTTTGGAATATAAGATGCATTCTTACTTTTTGAAAAAAAAAATTAAGGAAAAAATAAAATCATATTTTAAAGATTTTTATTAAGAAAAAACAAACATTTTATGAGTAAAAACAGCAGCTTATGAATCATTGAATCCTTGTGATTTGCGAAATTAACAATGTGCAATACTGCAGATGAAAGCAACATAGAGAAATGCCACTCAGTTCATCAGCCAATGGCGTTTATGTGCTGCAGGATTTGCCAATAATTTTGCACCTTCATGCAACCAATGGCCTCCATTATTGGTTCAGATGATCATCCTTGCCACCTGGCTGAAGTGTCAAAGTAAAACAGCCATGGTCGAAGTCTATCAGCTTTCTGTGGCATACTTCTGTGGCAATTCTTGGGAACGGGGAAGTGTTTTTTTTTTGTTGTTGTTGTTGTTGTTGTTTTTGAAATTTAAAGGCACACACTGAAGCTTGGCAAGAAGCTTTGGAAATAAACAAAATATTGTCAAAGAAGTGAACGGGCTAACCAACCCTCTGCACGTTGTTGGTGAACAGCAAGGAAGTGAGACAGGCAGATGTGGTGGCATCTTCCATCATAAACTGCAAATGAAAATATGTCTACCCCTTTTACCCAAATTAAAGTTCAAGCAAAATTTACACGATTCACAAATGGATTTTTCCAAAACTTACTTCAGAATTCCGACTCCACAGTATTTATGTTCTTCCGAATGAAAAAGATCTTTGCATTTTGTCTGCAAAAGTTCTGCATAAAATGAAGAAAATGAAGCCAATACTGACTCGTTTGTACCTCCAGTTTGCTGGTGGATGTCTTAAGTGGCTGTCATGGTCTTTCATCCTGAGATGTTTTTTTTTTCTAGCTTTTTTATCACTCTGCTTTTTAAAAGAATTATGATAGTCCTTTTATGCCTGTTTCAGATCACTATGTTCAACAAATGAGGTATATGCTTTAACTGTATTTTACATCATTAACTCACAAATGTGTTCAGTGAATTCTTTGTTGAACACACAAGTATGTGCACATTAGGCACAAGTACACTTCTAGCATGATAGCAGGCCTGGCTCATAAAAAACAAGCATAGTTACAATGTATAAACATAAAGATATACTACAAGGGTCAGTCAGAAAGTAAAGAATATTTGGTTATAAAAGCTATATATGTACTTTTAATTTTTTCAAATACTTTATTCTATTTGCAATTTTTAATTCATACCTTTACCTAGTTTTATACACAGTCACCCTGGACATTTAGGCTCTTGTCATATCTTGGGATAAGTTTAAGTATCCCCTTCTCACAGAACTCTGCTGCCTGCCCTTTCAGCCAGTCTATAACAGCCTCCTTTAGTGCAGCATCATCATCAAAGCATCGTCCACCAAATAACTGCTTTTAAATGGGGAACAAGTGCTAGCCTGATGGAGTCAAGTTAGGGCTATATGGTGGATGCTCAGAAACTTCCCAGTGAAACTTGCAGGCAGCACCTTTGTCTTTTGGGCAGTGTGTGGTCAGGCGTTGTCCTATGTGAAACAGATTCCTTATGAGAGTATTCCCCTGCAGCAGTTTTGAATGTTGCCGTAGACGCTTCAGCATTTACAGTTGCATCTTTCCATGAAATGAATGAGTAAGACACTTTTCTGGTCCCAGAAGAAACACGCCATGATTTTATTTGCAAACCAATTTCGTTTGACGTTTGGGTGATTGAGGGCCTCTCAACTGATTTGTCTTTTTTTCTAGATTGTTGCACGAAATCCATGTTTCATCCCCCTTAACAGTTTGGTCAGTAAACTCATTGCCATCTTGGTGGTAATGCTCCGAGAACATCAATGCACCTCCCAGTCACTGGGTTCTGTGTTCATCTGCGAGAATCCATGAAACCCGTCTTGCACAGATTTTGTTCAAGTTCAGATGTTCTGTTACAATTTGATACACAAGTGTACAAAAAACTTCAGGGCAATTTTCGTGCTCTTTGCTAATCGTAAAGCGTCAGTTCTCTTTAGTGATGTCATCAACCTTTTGTTTGAGTTTGTCCATGATGCCCTTACTGTTTCTCATCATGAACGTTTGTTCTTACATTTTTCATTATGCACCACTTTCTGACACTGGATTCATTTATAATACCTTTCCATACACATGAATAAATCTCCAATCGATGTCAAATAGGCCTGGTGTGTTCAGCACTCAGAAAACATTACTGATCAAACTTTGCATTTAGCAAAATTTTCAATGCGCATGTTCATTTCGGAAGTTTGTAACTAACCACAAATGGAGAATACATGTCTGACAATAGTGCCAGGAGAATGCCAACAATGCACTGGGCCCAGATAACCCTGATTGGGCGCTGGCCAAGAATCTGCGCAGACACTATACGCAAATGTCTCGTACTTTCTGAATGACCTACGTATATACAAACATTCCTGATACAATAACATTGTAGAAAAAGTGCAGAGAATATCGATTACTGTGCCTAAGATAAAACACTAATTTTAAAGTCTTGCAGCAATCTTTATAGTAGTATACATACGTACATACATACATACATACATACATACATACATACATACATACATGTACATGCATGGTGATAATAATGACCTTTGGTGTATAAGATGCAGGAAAATTTTGCCACCTTTCTTTCTTTCTCCTTTTTTTTTTAAATAAAATGGTTTCAAAATCCTCCTGCAGAATCACACTTCTTGTGTTTTGTGTAATTTTGTTGAAATGGAAATGTGGTTTAGATTACTGATTTTGCTTTTGTTTATTTTAAAGGTTTGAAATTTATCATTTCAGGTGCATATTGTGTTCAGATGTGTTCCTGATGTTTTTACATGACTTACAGCTGGAAATATCTGCTTATTTATGCATTATAACTGTCTTCACCATAGAGAAGTATAACAGAGGTAAGTAGACTATAAAATTTTTCTTCAAACCATTGTCTTACAAGTTTTCCATATTTTCATCATATTCATATATGTATACCTGTCAACCCTTCCACTTTCAGTCAGTCTTTCCGGATTTTAATTTCATGCACCCGACTGCCTCAAGGAAGCTTCCATTTTTCTATTATGTGTTGAAATTTTGTTGGGTGATTGTGGAGAGGACCAGGATTTTTTTTAAAAAGCAGTTTGTTTGTTTGTTTGTGTGTGTGTGTGTGTGTTGGGGGGGGGGGGGGTTAAGTGTATCTCTTGGTATATCCATGGGTAAAGGTTATCTGTCTGTCATAATTTACCAAAAACAAAAGTTAGACGGGAAAAATTTCTCGTGATCTTTTCTTTTTTTCACCCTGTTAAAAAAATATTTTTTTAACAAATGTTTGTATTTCAGCATAAAACGAATGCAAAAATTTCTTAAAATGGAAATTACGCGGAGCGAAATTTTCTTTCGTTGTCATAATTTTTCTTTTGATGTTTCTCATGTTGTGAAGCATCAGTTCCTTCAATAAATGTTTGTATTTCAGCTTGAAAAAGAAGTTAATGTGGAAATACTTTACTTCACATTTAGAGCTTTTAAAAGTAGACCAATGAACACTTCAGTGCGTAGTTACAGAAATGCTGGTATCAATCATATTGATGTCTGGCCAAAATCGACTGGCCTTGACTCCTGTGGAGTGATTAAAATACAGCAATAAATTAATACTCAGGGGAAAATCATGTTATAATTTGTTTGTGTTGTGGTGGAATCTCTAAATACTTCTTTTGATTTTATTAAAATTTTGAACATTTAATATCAGAGCTTTTTAAAGTGTACCAATGAACACACATTCAGTGCGTAGCAAAGAAAATGCTGCTGTCTATCATATTTAAGTCTAGCCAAAATTTACTTACCTGTTTTAAAAGCAAAATTGACTGACTGAAATTTTGAACGTCAGAACTTTCAGAAGTGTACCAATGAACACACATTCAGTGCATACATACGGAAACACTGCTATCGATCATATTTATGTCTAGCCAAAATTAACTGATCTTGACTACTGTGGAGTGATAGAAGACAGCAATAAATGAATACTCAGGGGAAAAGCATGATTTAATTTGTGTTATGGAATCTCTAAATACTTCTTTTGATTTTATTAAAATTTTGAACATTTGGATGTGTCATGATATGGAATAGATTTAGTGGGTAAGACCTGAAAAATCAAAATATTTTTTCCGTTGTCTATGTAATAGTGATATCTGCGCGTGTGTATAAATAGTTTAGTTAGTATTGTAAAAAGAGATGAATGTGAGCATAGTGCTTAATGTGTATATAAATGTATCCAGGCTAGCACTAGCGAGTTCATGTATGCAGTGCTTTTTTCTAGCTGAAATCATACAAACAGCATTCTGGCGCTGTTTTTGATAGAAATTTTTTTTAATAATTATTTAATTAAAATATCGTAATAACTGTAACATGTAACAGCATGTAATTATTTAATTTTAAGTAATGTAATAACCATAACATGTGAGGGAGAGAGATGGCAGGAGTTAATAACATTACTCTTGCGTCTAATTTTTTTTTCCAAGTTGTACACGAAAAAGGTTGTTTTCTGCACATAATGTATTGCTGTACAACCTTTGTTCAACGATGCATTATGTATAAACATAAATACACTATATAGTGAACAGGAAATGGGAAAATTATCTAACAGGTTTCAACTAAATGAAAACTACATTATTTGTGGTTTTAGAGAATGCCTACAGCTCCAAGAAAAAGAAATGCCGGAGTAACTTTTGCAGCTGAAGTGAACTTTGCAAACCATCTATCTATCTATATATATCTATTAGGGTGTCCCAAAAAAAAAAAAAATTTAATGTTTTGACTCTCACCCCTTAAAAAGTTTTGTTTGGTGTACTTAAGATCTCCTGTAAAATTTCAGCTTAAAAAAATATATATAGATAGAGGTCCCTCAAGGTCCAAAAAGTTTAAAAAATAGTTTTAATTCGACAATTTCTTACAGTTACTTACGAAATTATTATTTTTTAAATATATTTTTTATTTAAAATGTTACATGCTTTTAATATGTCGTTTCTAAAAAAATGTACTCTATTGGTAATATTTAGTGTAGAAAATATAAGAAAAATTATTGAGAAAACGACAAAAAACAAACTTTATTCAACATTTCAAAATGCAATGTAAAAAGAATTTTTTATAGCAAAATTCACCTGTCAAGTTAAACAAGATAATGAAGAGGAAAATATTGCCTAACATTCTATAAATAATATAATTAATAATTTTTACAATCTTGAAGATCTTTACGGTTGCACTTCGTGAAGTTCTTTCTATGCATTTCAACTACCTGCAATAAATACTGTTTTTGTTCTTCATCTTTCGTTGCATCATTAAAAATTTCGATTAATGCTATGCCTCGCTCAGCACAATCATTAACACATGGCAAATGTTTAACAATTTCTTCAGCTTCTTTAAAAGATTGTGTTTCTGGCCATTTCTCAACAGGCACGCTTAGGAAGCTGTCATCTTTGTGCGGTGTGAAAGAAGCTGCGAGAGATATTTAAGTCATAAAATTTTAAAGGAAGTTTCTTTAATAGGTGCAAATTCTGTTTTTCACTGATTTTACTAACTAACATATATTTCTCCTTGGCACTAAGAAGTGTTGAAAACAAACAAAGAGTGGCAAGCTCTTCACTTAAATACCAGGAGCGACGTAAAATCATCTTTGATCCTGTTTTGCGTAGTTGTATATCATCATATTCAGGCAATCTTTGTATCAGTAAAACGTCGTTCACTGGTGCATCTACAATAGACTGACATGTGTACCATGATTGAATGTATATGTATACAACAAACCGATTAAACTTTTGAAGGCCTTGAAATTGTTGAGGTGTCAATTGTATGATAGATTCATTTCCATCAAACAGTAGTTCAATTTTTAATGAATAAATGGTATTTGCCATCCATCTAGCTCTGTGGAGAGCACCTGGTTTCCGAATAATATTGTTCGCATCTATTCCAATCATAAGAGCGGAAAGATTTAATAGTTCTCTGTAATCATCTCTAGGAAAGTGTTTAGCAGCTGTCTGAAGTTGATTAGTAATAAAAAATTTCAAAGTGTCGGATGATGCTATCAATGGCGTTGTTTGACATTTTGGGTTGCGGTGGTTAAGTTCAATCCATTTTTCTCGAAATCTTTTAAACATAATAATTTCGGGTCCACTCGACGGTCCAAGAGATACATGAAATATATCTGAAAGTAACACTTCAAACATGTGGTGTCTACAGGCTAACCACAGAAGGCTTCTTCCTATTTTATTTTCAAGAAGAACACATGTTCCTTTGAACTTTCCAGTATTTGAGGAGGTTGTGTCAAAGCACATACCAATAACCTGAGAATCACATTTCCATGACTGTAAAAGTTCAAAAACTGCATTAGCTGCTGCTTCCCCTGTACCAGATAACAGCTTAGGAATTCTAAGAAGTTTTGTACTACTATCATTTAGAGAGGAAACTAGTACTGGTAAACGGTCTACCTTTCTTGTTTCATTTAATGATAAATCAGGTAATAAATTTCCCATCCCAATGAACTACTGATTTTGAGGCATTAAACTCCATTTTTATCTGTTGCACAGTTTCACTACGTAAGCGTTGACGTTCACAATGAACAGTACTTTTTGAAATAATTACAGATTCTAAAGTTTCATTAATCTTTGAACAGTCTGCTTCACCATCCACACCACCAGCCATGTTTAAGACAGATGCAAGTAACATTGTTTATTTTCTTATACTTATATTATTTCTATCAAAAGCAGCAGCAACCTTTGGTGTTATGACAGACCTTCGACTTCGTTCATCTTTGTCTGTATGCTTCTCACATAATAATTTTTTTGTGGTGTAATTTCTGCAGCATATTCATCATCAGAGTCTTCTTTAGAGTTTTCACTTTCAGTCTCATCCATTGTTGACATAGAAGATGCAGTTGATATAGCAAAGGAATTCTGAGATGAAGCAGCTTCTTTTAATCGCTTTGCAAATTTTTTCTGTCGTTCAGCTAATCTTTTCTCACGTGTACAAAGCTTTCTGTCCAGAGATCCAGTACAACCTGTCCTAGATTGTCTTTGTAATCTGAGAAACTGACGATCCTCTTCATTTTTAATAAGCTGTTCTGAATTAGCGTGACTTATGTCAAATAACATATCCAGATTTTCACTATACATTATTTGATTCTCTTGGTCTTTTGCATTATTCCTTTTTCGATTTCTCATTAAGCCTACTTGTTTGCCATATAAATTTTTAATCTTTTTTAAGATATGCTGCTTATGTCTTGGCAATTTTGATTTTTCCCAAAATGGTACAATGTTATTGTTTACAAGAACAGCACTATCACTGATCAAAAGCTTCTTAGTACGGTAAAAGTACATAAAATTGGTCATAACATCTCTTCCAGATGGCAGACGTGAACCTGTTATTGATTCAGTAGGATATCCAATAAGCCATACATAATTACTACTTCTAGTTTGTTTTGCCATTATATTAAAAAGAAACACTAAAACCAATTTCTCTTCTGGACAAAACAGCAAAAAGGCAACACATACAATAGAACAAACAACAACACATGTGCAATAAGTGATGTTAGTGGCTACGGTTAAAGTTTAAAGTTACAGTTAAGGTGCAATAAGTGATGCTAGTGGTTACAGTTAAGGTTTAGAAATCATATATAGATATATAATTGCACTACAGAAGCAGGCACAGCTTTTAATTATGTTTTTATATTTAATTATGCTTTTTATTTTATTTTTTGTTATATAGATACCAAAAATGTATTAATCATGGAAATAAAATATATAATTGATCATCACTTATGCTTTTGATTAAAATTCCCAATTTTCACATAAATCAGTGTAGCTTGTGTGACCATAAATCAGCGTAGCTTGTGTGACTTTGATTAAAATTCCCAATTTTCACATAAATCAGTGTAGCTTGTGTGACCTCTTAAATCTTTTCCAAATGAGCTCTAACTTCATATATTTTAATAATAGGAGTAGAAGAATCCTTTTAGAGGGTGAGACCCACCTTTTTTAAGAAAAAAATTTTTACATTGAACTTTGGGACACCCTAATAATATCTATATATTTTGGAGAATGCGAAAGAGCCCCCAGTTAGCTATTCTCTCTCAATCACAGCAATAACCTCATTATTATTCATAAAATTGTTGGGATTCTGTTAACCCAGTTTGATCTTACAAAATACTTCCAATCATGGAAGAGAACTGTTGAATGAAATGCGTGCTCTAATTTGGGATCAAAATGCAGTTCTCTTCTGTTCCTCGGGGTACTATTGTAATCCTTTGTGCAAATTTAACTCTCAGCCATGGTTAATTTTAATGTTGACTTAATTGGATTTTAATTTCAGCATTTGCTGTGTATGTATGTATTATAAAACTTATGGAATGCTGTTTTTAATATGATATGTGATAGAATATAAATTATGTTTTTGCATTATGTACTATGGCTTAAAGAACAATGAAAATAAGGCTTGAAAAACAATGTTCAAGAAATAGGATTGCTTTTTATTAGGTCAATCCACCCCGTTTGTATCTTTGAGAGTTCCTGCACCTTCGTCTGTGGGGGCTAAAAAAAATTATGTGTATGTACATTTGCCAATACTTTAACAATGTTGAGTTGTAAATAGTGGAATAATAATACAAGTTACTTTTTATAAGAATTGGGAAAAAATTATGCATTATTTTGGAATTATTATTAACACTACAGTCTATCTAATTTGGTGGAATTGTCCTTGTGTATGTGTATTGAACACATTGCACATGTTTTTCTTGAGTTTAATCGTCCCCATTTTTAGAATTTCTAAGTTGGTATGTGTGTGTGTTGTGTCTTGCATATTTTTTTAAATTAATGTGTACTAGCTGCAGTGGTTCATATATTTTTTATAAATGATCAGTTTGAAAGGAAAGACTTATCTTTTGAAATTATTTGCAGTATTGTATTTGTTTCAATCTCAGTCCACTTTGTCATCTTTATTTTTAATGTGATGACTTGGCTTTAATGTAGACATGACATAAGCATATGCATCTAATGCTAAACATTGTTCATTTTTGAGCTCCTGTTGTTAAAATTTTTGCGAACTTAGCAAAATTTTGTCCTTTTTTTTGATTGGAGGTTTAACGACCACTGTGAGCAACTCAATGGGCTATAAGCAGTCGCCCGTCTTTAATTTAGGGTCACTGGTTCCAGGGAAGGGGAGAGCCAGTGCCGTAAGACAAACACAACATCCATGCCTGACCGGGATTCGAACCCGGACCCCTTACGGACGAATGCTCAGAGGCTAGCGCCTTAGACCACTGCGCCACTGGGGCGGCAATTTTGTCCTTGCAACAACACTAGATAGCATGTAGCATCTAACACTGTTGGTAGAAGTAAATAGAAGTCTGCCACCATTGTGGTTTAGTGGTTTAAGCACTAACTAGCTTCTGACCATTCATTCAAGTGCCGGGTTAGGCATGGGTGCTGTGTTTATCTTACAGCACTGGTTCTGTCTTTTTCTGTAACCAATTGCTCCAAATTATGGATATGTGACAGCCTCTAGCCCAGTGGTTCTCAATCTATTTTAGCACACCGAACGATAAAAATACTTCAATACTTACTGTAGAACCTTTACCTGTCCATGAACAAGTATAGATTTGATGTGCTGTGTGTAAGTGAAACCAAAAAGAAAAAATTGGAATCGAAGAAATCAGTGGAGCAGTGAGTGTGTGGTCTGGAGTATTGGATAATGTGAGAGGACAGGCTGGTGTAGGTGTGCTTTTAAGTGAAGATGAAGAACAACTTGATTCACTATAGTTGCATAAGTGAGAGAATTCTTTGGATTCATTTGAAAGTGAAACTTCAGAGAATAGTAATTGCTATAGTGTATGCTCCTTGTGACTCGGAACCTTCTGATAGAAAGAATGATTTCTGGAATGAACTAAAAGCTGTTTTGAGCCAGTTTGGTGCTAAAGAGGAAGTTATAATAGCAGGGGATTTTAATGATAGAGTAGGCACGCAGAATGAAATTTCTGACAATGTTCTGGGTAAGTTTAATAATCCTTGTGTGAATGATAATGGTGAAGATTAATTGAACTCTGCATTAAGAATGGTTTGTGTATCTAATACATTTCTCAACCACAAGTATATCCACACATATACTTGGGAAAATCGTATTCTTGGCCAAAAGAGCGTGATAGATTTTGTTGTCTATGATCAGCGCCTGAAACACTTAGTTGTTGATACTCGTGTGATGAGATGTGCGGATGTTGGTTCTGATCATTACTTGGTAGTGTCACAAGTGAAACTGAATGTTGGTTGGAGGGAAAAGAATAGGAGGAGGCACAGGATGGAAAGAAAAAAGGTTGAAAAACTCCCTGAAAATCATCAACATTATTTCTGACCTACTCGGAGAACGACTGAAGGAGCTGAAGTCTTGCGAGAGGGATGTAGAAAAGAAATGGGAGTGTTTTAAGAACTGTGTTGTCACTGCTACCGAAGAGGTCTGTGGCACCACAATAGTGGGTAACTGTAAGAAACGTGAAGCAGTTAAGCTGGTTCGCCAGAGTAAGGCAAAAAGATTGGAAGGAGAAGGTGGAAAGGCATGAGACAGGAAAAATAGGGGAAACAAAGTTGTAAGTTGTGCAAAGAATAGGATCGGGGAAATGACTTGGGAGCCCAATGAGTTAAGTGAAAGATGGGGTGAATACTTCTGTGAGTATCAGGAAAGTAAAGATGATTCTGAGGCAGATGATGGCACAGTGAAGTATGGAAGTACAGGAGGGATCTCAAGAGAAGAGGTGTGTAAAGCTCTAAAATCTCTCCAGAACGGTAAGGCTCTTGGAGTTGATGGCGTAACTTAACTGCCTGGGTGTTGAAATGTGGTGGTAACTCTGTAATTGACTGGTTAACTGAGATTTGCCAGTTGCGCTGGGTGTTAGGAATGGTCCCTTCGGGATTGGAAGGATGCTATTATTATCCTCTTGTACAAGGGAAAAAGTGATCAAACTGACTGCAACAACTATCATGGTATTAGCTTACTGAGTGTTCCAGGAAAAGTGTTCGGTAAGGTCATTATTGAAAAGGTACGGGGTCTTACATCAGAAAAAGTGTGGCATGTTCAGAGTTTTTTTATGCCTGGTAAAGGCTGCACTAATCAAATTTTTGTATTACACATGATGATTGAAAAGTATCTGGCTGTTAGTAAGAAAGTTTTTGCTGCCTTCATAGATTTAGAAAGAGCTTATGACCGAGTAAATAGGACACTTTTGTGGAAGGTTTCGAATGAATATGGTGTTACTGGGAATCTACTTAATAGTGTAAAAGCCATGTACGCTGGCAGTAGAGCTTGTGTACGTGTGAATGGTGTTTTATCAAAATGGTTTTCTATTAGTGCTGGAGTCGGACAATGTTGTGTAATGTCACCATGGCTGTTTAATATATTTATGGATGCATTCATGCATGATGCCAAAATAGATAATACTGGTTTATGTCTTAGTGATATTCGTGTGTGCAGATTGCTGTATGCTGATGAAACTGTACTGTTGGCAGAGAGCAAAAGTGAGTTGCAGAGTATGTTGTCCCGGATGTACGAAGTTTGCATGAAATTTAAAATGAGTATAAATAAGGGAAAGACCAAAGTTATGATTTTTGAGAGAGGAACTGGTAGTTCTAAATGTAATATAAGTCAAAATGGCACAGTGATTGACCAGGTGAATGAGTTTGTGTATTTAGGAAGCATGTTTGACAGAGAGAACAAATTGGATAGTGAAATTAGTAGCAAGTGAATTCTTCATTGAAAGTCATAGCGGCTTTGGGAGGTGTTCACAGGAATGATGAGTTTTCAAGAGAGTCCCGCATGGCTGTGTATGAGAGTGTAGTTGTTCCTACTCTGATGTATGGCAGTGAAACCTGGGTACTGCAGAAGAAACATAGGAGTCATTTGTGTGCTGGAGAAATGCGTTACTTACAGGCGGTTTGTGGCAAAACACGTTCTGATTGTGTGAGGAATGAAGACGTGTTGCAGTTGTGTAATGTAGAGCAAAATGTTAGCAAGGTGGAGACTAATATGCTATGGTGGTTTGGCCATGTTGGAACAATGAGTGATGAGATGCTTACTAAGAAAATCTTTTTAGCCCAAGTGGCAAGAAGGAAAGGCAGAGGAAGGCCAAGGAAGTCGTGGGAGGATCAGATTCAGGAGTGTCTGCATTAGAAAAAGATTATGGGTATGAAGTATAAAAGGTTTTGTGTACGGCATTGTGATGGATGTCAGTGAAGCCCAAGTTGTATGTCAAGATCGCTGTAAATGGAGGTTTGATACAGCAACAGTAAGGAAAAATTATCTGGTAGTTTGTATTTCTTTGTGGAGCTAACCTTTGAATCTCAGAGAACAGCTTAGGGATATGTATGATGTATGTAAGTAAGTGAAAATATATACCCCCCACCCCCCGAATCATGGTGTTCCTCCCAGGCGCGTCACAAAGTGCACGTAACAAGGACAACCACACAGAGAAATAAGCGGCTGGCCAGGACAGATAAACCATAGTATGTAACGTGAGCACAATGGGCAAAGGTAGTGATTTGGGCTACCGCGCCAAAAACAGCATCTCAGAAACAGCAGCTGTGGTGGGCTGTTTCCAAGGTGCTGGGTGCTGTAGTAAGGATGCACCAAGAATGGACCGCTGGTACACTGAGTACCTCCTGACATCATAACTATGAAGATCCCAAGGCCATAGGCTCCAGAGGAGAACATCGCCTCCGTCAACTGGTAAAGGGCAATCGACTCGCTAGAGTGCAGCAATTGACCTTACAAATGAACCCTAAAGAACACAGGTACATGTCCCCGATAACAGTAGAATGAACCCTGTTACATGTATGGGTCTTCGGAGTCGACACTACGTCAAGGCGCCCATGTTAACCGAAGTCCATCGGCAATGGTGGCTGCAGTTTGCATGTGACTACCATCATTAGACAGTGGAAGATTGGGAAAAGGTTGCCTTCTCCGATGAATCGAGATTTCTTCTCCACAAAAGTGACGGGTGGTGGCAGATACAGCGTTGGATAACGAGAACCAACACCCTTACAAGCTTGTCGGTCAAGTACATGCCGGCGGTGGCAGTGTGCATGTCTGGGAGATGTTTTCCTGGTACCACTGGATGGGTCTCTGAATGCCAATGGCTACCTGTCTTTCGTCGCTGACCACATGCAACCCTTCGTGTTGGACATTGACCCTGGTGGTGATGGTGTCTACCAACAGGCCAATGTGCCGTGGTTAACACGAAACACAACAGTGATGTCTCTGTTCTCCCATGGCCGGTGAAATCGCCTGACCTCAATCCCATAGAGCACTCGTGGGACTATTTAGATCGACAGGTTTGACGTGCCGACCCACAACCACGTCATCTCTAGGACTTCCAGGCTGTGCTGCAGCCCAAATAGCCATGTGTGCCTTGAGCAATCTTCCAGGGCCTCATTGTGTTCATGCCAAGCTGTCTCGCCGCTGTCATCCAGGCCAAGGGTGGTTACTCCCATTATATTAGGTAGACGGTCATATTATTCTGATACAATTGTGTATGACACCCTCCCTCTTTTTTAGTGTCATACTCACTGAATTAGGACCTCTATGCACTTAAACATCACTTACACATCATATACGCAAACAATATGGTTGCATACGTCACCACATGATAGTCTAGTCAACTATTTAAGACTTATCTGTAATCGAAATCGTTAACAGTAATCATCAGTAATCATTAACAGTGTTGATCACAATGAAAAAAAAAAAAATGCTTGTCTAAGACGTGTAACTATGGTGTGATGACAATCTGTCAGGAAAGAGATCACCATAGTCTATGAAGGCTTGTATGGAGAAACAGGATTTCCTGTGTGTGGCAATTGACCATAGCAGTCAATGAAGACTGTTTCCCAACCTATGGGCTAAACTATGCGTAGTGAATTGAAGATAATCAGTATTGGCAGTTGCATGCCTGTATGGTAACCACTGATTTCTGCGAAGAATAGGAAAGGCCGTGTACAGCGATGTCAAGAACACTGGAAAAAGTTGTAGTCCAACAAGTCGTGGTACACCTTGTTCTGTACTGATGGTTGGTAGATAGTTTGGCAAGAGCCCCACAAAGCAACGGACCCAGCTTGTCTTGTAAACACAACTCATGGTTCTGGAGAATCTGTGATTTTTGAACAGGCATGCATGCGTGGTGGAGTCTTAGTGTGGGGCATGTTTTATTGGTATGAAATAGTTCCTATGATATTGCTGGAAGGTTGGGTGTTCTCTGAGGATGAACACTGTTACCAGCCACTTCTAGTCCATCCTACAGTATTTTATTCATCAGGTGACAGCTGTTTCATGTGACAATAATACTGTCCATTGTGCAAGATGTGTTCAGATAAACTTTGCATTTTATGAATGTATCAGGTTAAACATCTTAATTGTCAAACACCTGCAAATTTTGGTTAAGGTTTGCTTCAGTTAAATATTTTATAAGTATTGATCCTATTACTGTCCCAACTTGAAAGTTAGCATACTGGTTATCTAAACTCGATGGGTGGCATGTAATTTTTTTCAAAATTTTAAAATTACAATATTCAAAGCAAACAATATAAATTCTGAATATGCTTGTAACACTTACTAGTCATCCATGTAACACCTCTCCGAAAACTTAAAAATTTCATCACTCTGGAGTGGGAATTAAACCCGCATCTCCTGATTTCCGTTCGGGTATGCTACCCATTACACCACCCAGGACAGTGAAGTTCCAAGAAGCCGAGACTAAGCAAACTTAGCTTAGGAATCTGAACATCCTCAGAATTTTGTTAGTCGAAGCATCGTTGCTTCCTCTTAGCGTTTGGGCCCAACACCCATATATATATATATGATTTTTTGGGGGACTTTTGCATTTATGACATAGCAGAAACCCATTTTCAACTAGGTCTTTGTAGAAATGAGTTAATACTGAGGTTTTGCTGGTCCTCAATAAAACCAAAGCCAAGCATGTTCAAAACTTCCTGCAGTCCTGCTTGTTTTCACTGCTCATTTGCTTTGGTGTTTTTTTTATTTATTTATTTATTTATTTATTTATTTATTTATTTATTTATTTTGCTCCTGTTGTAGTTGCTTCTGCTTGTTGTAAGTATATATATACTTACAAAAAGCAGAAATAACTTCTGCAGGAGCCAAAATATGAACAAAAAAATAGTTAAAATAAAAAACATAAAAGCAAGTGAGCAGGGCGAAAAAATGGAATGCAGAAAGCTTTGAAAATGACGAGCTTTAGCTTTATCAAGGACCAGCAAAACTCAGCATTTACTCACTTCCACAAAGACCTAGTTGAGCATGGGTTTCTGCTGTGTTATAAATGCAAAAGAAACAAGTCCCCAAAAATCACCCAAAAAAAAAAAAAAAACCACCCGCCCAGATATACTCGGAAACTTAAACATTAAGCAAACATTTTGAATTTTGCATTACATCTGTGACATCTGGCCCAACCCAAAACTCCTCATCTTACACAAAAACAGAAAAACTTTAATACAGAGCCCCAAAATATTGCAAGATATGCGTAGAATTTAGACCAATGAAACGAAAAACAAAACCTGGGGGGGGGGGAAAGCTGCAAAAGAACAATGTATATATATATATTTAGATTTACACAGCAATGTAAAATTGCTCAACTTGGAAGAATTAAAAAAAAAAAAAAACTCACCCTGTAAAAAGACTTTATTTGAAGGCACTAGTTCCAAAATTTTTGGACAGTGAAGGCACTAGTTCCAAAAATTTTTGGACAGCAGTGTCACGTGGCTTGCTACCTGAGAGAAAACCCAACTAGGAACCACAGCAAAAACAAAATGTGAAGTCAAGAGACAAATAATAATGAAGCAAATGCCTGTGCTAAGAAACAACAACTAAAATTTTCAGAAAAAAAGCACAAAGAACAGGACCAAAAAACACAGAATATATATATATATATATAAACTACAAAGCTGAGACTGAAACAAAAATTATTATTTTACAAGGAAAAAAATACAAATTAAATCTCAATACCCAACAGGCATGAGTAAAGAATAAATTAATAGCAAAACTAGAATGCAGAAAGTGTCGAGAATGCCGAGCCTTGGCTTTATCAAAGGCCAGCAAAACTCTGCATTTTCTCACTTCCACAAAGACCTAGTTGGAAATGGGTTTCTGCAAAGTTATAGATGCAAGTATAAATCTCACAATAATTTTAAATAACATAACCGCTTTCAATGATGCGGGAAAAATAATTCAGCTAAAGTTTTTGCATACATCTATAACTTTCTTGGCCCAACCCATACTCTCATCTGTCACAAAAAACAGAAAAACGTTTTCAAAAAGACTCACAAGTTGTGAGAAGGCTTGAGCAACCCCCCCCCCCCCCCAAAGAGAAGTTCAAAACATGAAACAAAGTACTAAAAGCACTAAAATAATGTCAATCCTTGGGGTAAAAAAAAGCTTTTTGGAAAATACAATAAAAAAAAAATAAGAGAATAAAAATTACAACTGAGATATGTAAGTTAAAAGGAACTTTTATTTGTACATACAGCTTCCACAAAAACGGAAGCCACATGAACAAATAATTGAAAGAATGCTTTGGAAAAAAATACATAAAGTAACAAATAGTTGCAATATTTACAAAATATTCAAATATTCCAGGAGTGCATTCTTTCAATTATTTGTTCACGTGGCTTCCGTTTTTGTGGAAGCTGCATGTACAAAAGTTCCTTTTTACTTACATGTCTCAGTTGTAATTTTTGTGTGTTTTTGAGCGTGTTAGTTTGAAATTATGCATGTTTTTGAGCACTTAGTTTGGGTAGTTAGCCGTTTTATTGTGCTTGTTGTCAACGATGTATTTTCATTGTTGGTAGGAACATAAAAACTACATTATTATACACTTAAAAGCACACCTGGATTATTTTGTAAATATTGCAACCAATTGTTAACTTCATATAATTTTTCCAAAGCATCATTTTAAAATTTTTTATTTTTTTGTTCTTGTGATGTCCGTTTTTTTGCGGAAGTTGTGGGTACAAAATATCCTGTTTACTCTACTAACTCTGTTGAAAATGTTTAATCTTTTTTTTTTTTTTTATTTTATGGCATTTTAGGTAAAACTTTTTTACCACAAATAATAAGACTTAGTAGTACTTCTAGTACTGTTCTTAAAGTTTAAATTCTCTCTCAGATGGCTTGGTTCCTCAGCAACGTGTTTTAACTGAATAATTCTGATGATTTGTTCAGACCCTCTCGCAATTTGTGTTTTTTGTAATCGTTTTTCTGTTTTGTGTGACAGATGACGAGTGTGGGTTGGGCCAGGAAAGTTATAGATGCATGCAAAAACTTTGTCTAAATTATTCTTTATGCAACTCTGAGGAGGTTTTGCTGATTAAAAAATTAGGTGGGCTTTAAACTTGCATCTATGGCTTTGCAGAAACCCATTTCCAACTACTAGGTCTTTGTGGAAGTGAGAAAATGCAGAGTTTTGCTGGTCCTTGATAAAGCCAAGGCTTGGCATTCTAGACACTTTCTACATTCAGATTTGCCATTACTTTATATTATTGTTTACTCATGCCTGTTAGGCTTTGAAGTTTTCTATATTGTTTTAGTTCCTAAAATATTTTTTTTTACAGTCTCTACTTAGTAGTGTGTGAGTTCTGAATATTCATAACTGCTGCGTTGTGCGTCATGATCTTATATATATATATATATATATATATACATATATATATGCATGCATGCATTGGACAGAATAATGTGAACACCTAGGAAAAGAAGGTTCTACGTATAGGGTGTGGGACCACCTTTGGCATTCAAAACCACCTGAATCCTCTTTGGAATGGACGCATACAAATCCTGGATGGTGGTTAGTGGGATGTTACACCATTCTTCATGCGGAAACTACTCCAGGTCCCTGAGAGATGCAGGAGGAGGATCAAGGGATCTTACTATCCAACTTAGACCACACTGGCTCGATGATGTTTAAATCTGGTGGTTGGGGAGGCTGAGGAAGGTGTGAAAGTTCGTCATGTTCCTTAAACCATGATTGGACATTCTGAACTCTGAATTGGGACGTTATCATCTTGATAGATGGCATCCCCTCCAGGAAACAGTGCTTGAGCCATTGGATGGATTTGGTCTGCCAAAATAGTTTCATACGCCTTTTTAGTCATCTCTCCTTTCAAAGTGATCAGGAGACCTGCTGAAAACCATGATATGACCACCCAGAGCATGGCAGAACCACCACCATGCTGCATTATTGGGAGCAGGCAGTCAGGGTTGTACACTTCTGATGGTGTTCTCCATACGTAACCACGTCCTGCGGTGGGGAATAGCATGGATGTGGATTCCTCCGACCACATAGCATGCTTTCATGCATCGACAGTCCATGTTGTATGCTACTGGCGCCATTGCCATTGTGCATTCACCCGCATCATCAGAGGTTTTGCAATAGCAGCTTTGCCATGAATATCTTGTTTATGCAGCTCTCTGTGCACTGTTTTCATTGATACTGGAATCAAATAAGAAGACCACGGCACCAAAAATTAGTGCAGAGCTCAATTTTGGTCTTATTACGGATAACAATCCTCTTTAATTCTCTCCTTCCTATCTGTCAGTCAAGGTCATTTTTCAGCTGCTCTAGTGTTTCTGTGCTTCGCAGACAAGGTTTTCCCACAAACACATTATGCTGTCGTGACGCTAGACATTGTAGCTCTCAATACCCCTACTACCCTGGTGACCATTACCACAGAGGCACTAACAGCCGGCCTCCAACAATTTGCCCTCTTTCAAAGTCTGTTAGGTCGCTCATTTGATCGTCAACCTGAAATAAATTTTACAACAAGACACTTTAAATGCACTTAAACAGGACCTTCTGGTTCTAAACAAAGCTATTACAACCAAAAAGTGGTGGATACCTTTTCGTATTGCGATGTCATCATCATTGGCAACCATTATCAATCCACTGTTGGACGAAGGTCTCCCCAAGTTTCCTCCACAACGGTCTGTCTTGTGCCAGTCTCCTCCAGGTCACTCCTGCATACTTTCGAATTTCATCCACCCATAGAGCGAACAACACGATCGAGGTAGTCCCACTGATGCTCCATTGGGTTTAAATCTGGAGGAATTAGGGGGCCAGGGAAGTACTTCGGAGTCTTCATCGTGCTCTTCCAACCACTCTTGGACATTTCTAGCTGTGTGACAAGTCGCATTGTCGTGCTGGAAGACCCCATCCGCCTCAGGGAAGACAATCAGAATGTATGGGTGTACGTAGTCTGCAAGGATGGATTCATAACGAACTCAGTCCATAGTGCCTTCCACAAGTATGAGTGGACCCAGAGAATGCCACAAAAACATTCCCCGGACCATCACGCTGCCCCCACAAGCTTGTGATCTTTCAGCAATGGTTGAAAAGTGTTTGTTCTCCGAAGTTTCTCGCCTTATACGCCAATGTCCATCTGTTCAATAAAGAGAAAACGTGATTCATCGGAGAAGCAATCCTTTGCCAATAAGTGGAGGTCCAATTCCGATACTGCTGTGCAAATGTAAGCCTTTTCTGCTGATATACCTTCGTTAGCATAGGTGCAGTGACTATCCGTCTGCATCAGAGCCCCATACACAGCAGGGTTCGCTGAACTGTCATTTTTGACACACTGCCGGTAGCCTCCTGATTCAGTCGGCCAGTGAGTTGCTCTACTGTAGCGTGTCGGTCGGCCCTCGCACACCTTCGAAGCCGACGTTCAGCTCTCACATCAATGACACATGGTACTCCGCAGTTTCCATCTTGCTTATTCGCAATGGTGCCATTTCTCCAATCATGATACACTTTAACCACAGAAGCATGCGAACAGTTCACAAACTGCACTGTTTCATAAATACTGTCACCCTTGGCCCAAAAGCCAATAATCGTCCCTTTTTTAAAATCCGATAAATCGCTCCTTTTATCCATGACAGCAGCAAGTAATGTGTTTTCAGATTGCCCACAGCACACCTTATATGCCCTCCAAGCCAGCTCATGACACGTGCCTTCTTTGATTGTATATGCGCTGTTGACATCAAAAGTAGGAAGTGGTTAGTTAGTTAGTTAGTTGATTTTAGTGGCACAAGGGCCAGGTTTGGCCAAAGAGCGCCAGACACAGAACTATCGGTTTAAGTAGGAAGTGGTCACAATAATGTGACTTGACTGTGTATATATTCGTATATATATCATCATCAACCATTATCAGTCCACTGCTGGATGAAGTCATCCCAAGTTTCTTCTACAACAATTCTGTTTTGAGCCAGTCTCCTCGATGTCACTCCTGCATGTATACCTGCCAACTACTACGGAATGTCCGTAGTTTCTACGGATTTAGTTGTCTAACTACGAAACTACAGATCTCACTGCCGAAAATACGGATTCTATGAATTTTCATTAAAAAAAATTTGTTTGCTATTATTTTATGATGTACATGAGAGTTTAGCGGATTAGCGGAATTCCGCTTTTTTTTTTTTAGTCATCATTTAGATTATTTCCAAGATCGTTGCAAAGCTGAAGATAATTTGGGGGGGGGGGGGTCGTTTTCCATATGGGGACGGTATTTTGTGTTTCAAAACTTTACAAAACGGTAGTTAAACAGAGAAATTTTTTTTGCCGTAATTGTAATTTTTTTCTCCCGATGTTGCCTTTGTGTCCAGTTAAATGTAATTTTATTGTATAAATGTTTGTATTTCAGCTTGAAACTCTAGGCAACAATTTGCAGAAACGGAAGTTAGACGCTGCAAAAAATTTCCCGTAATCTTCAGGCATAAGATTATTCCCCTAATTCGAGGAATTTTGCCTTTTTCATTATTAATTTGGTCATACACGGGATCGACGCACAAGTGAACAGAAATTAGGGGGTAGGAACTGGTGGTGACAGGGAGGGTTTTCGGAGGACGGAATACCATCTTTACAAAACTTTCGAAAACCGAAGGTTGACGGAGTTCAGATTTTTTCCTGTAATCATAATTTCTTTTTCTCGCGATGTTAGTTCTGTCCAGTATTATTGCTAAATAACATTTTATTGCATAAGTATTTTTATTTCAGCATGAAAATACGGGAAAAATTCCAAAACCGGAAGTCGGACGGAGCAAATATTTCTCCCGTAATCGCCCCACCCTCGATGTTCACACTCTTCTGTGTCTATGTGTGCCGTGCAATAATACTAGTTACTACTGACAAGGCTATTGCCAGTGTTGGCAGGTATGCTGCATGCTTCGAATTTTATCCACCCATCTCCTGTGTGGTGGTCTTCTGAGTCTTTTCCTGTGCCTTGAAATCCAATCTAAAATTTTGTTTGTCCATCAATGTCCCGTCATTCTTGCGACATGTCCAGCCTACTGCAATTTCAGGGATATTACTCTGATCATAATGTATTCCACTCTTGTCATTTTTCTTATCCACAAGTTCCTCTCCTTATCTTTCCTGGTAAACATGATACATCAAGCATGCATCTCTCCATGCATCTTTCAGTTGTCTGCAGTCTTTGTATGACTGTTATAGTTAAGGTCCTATCTCCCCTCCATATGTAAGCACTGGAAGGATGTGATGCTTTTATTAAACACTTCGTTTAAGACATAATGGCATAAAAATTAATACACATAATTGACGTGGATTATGACGATTATGGGCAAAACACGTAACAATATTAACAAAGAAAGGTGACTTTGATCACGCTAGTTACGTTAACTAAAACTTTTACAAAAAGTTCGTAAGTTGGAAGCTTTCGACCTTATCTTAGGTCTTCATCACGCCAATGGAGGACTAAGATTGTTGCCAGATTCTACATTTGAATTTTTCCTATTTTTGTTGCTGGAGATCAATTCTAAGTTTTGGCAACAAAAATAGGAAAAATTCAAATGTAGAATCTGGCAACAATCTTAGTCCTCCATTGGCGTGATGAAGACCTAAGATAAGGTCGAAAGCTTCCAACTTACGAACTTTTTGTAAAGTTTTAGTTAACGTAACTAGCGTGATCAAGTCACCTTTCTTTGACGTGGATTAGGAACATCAAACAAGAGTCATAGCTCTTTCCACGTTTATAAGTTAATCACGGAAAAATTCACGTTGGCCGCCACCGGGAATTGAACCCTGGGTCTTCCAGTTACGCGCCAGACATGCTCCCACAGTGGCTTCGAATTCTCCAGACTCAGATACGACTAACTGCCAAACTGCATGACAGGTTGCTTCTTGGAGCCCCGCACAATGCTGGGGATTCACCAAAGATGGTAAGCAGCAATTGAACAAATAACAAATAACTAGGAGGCAAATGAATAATTAATACACATAATTGATGTGGATTAGGAACATCAAACAGAAGTCATCACTTATTTCACGTTTATAGGTGAATCATGAAAAAATTATAACTTATAAACGTGGAAAGAACTATGACTTCTGTTTGATGTTCCTAATCCTTGCCAATTACGTATAGTAGTTATTCATTTGCCTCCTAGTTATTTGTTCGGTTGCTACTTACCATCTTTGGTGAATCCCCAGCTTTGTGCGGTGCTCCAAGAAGCAACCTGCCATGTGGTTTGGCAGTTAGTCGTATGTGAGTCTGGAGAATTCAAGGTTGCTGTGGTGCAGTGGTAGCATGTTTGGCGTGTAACTGAAAGACCCTGGGTTCGATTACCGGTGGTGGCCGATGGGAATTTTTCCGGGACTCGTTTATAAACGTGAAAAGAGTGATGACTTCTGTTTGATGGCATACAAATTGTACTGTTTCTTCCGAAAGCTATCCAACCAAGTTTTATACACCAATTAATTTCTTTCTCAATGTGACCCTTTCTTGATATCTGTTAACCGATAGCTAAATTTACCTTGGGCATCTCCAGCTTTCCCCCATCAATTGATATATTTGAATTTCTTGTAAAAGCATTGCACATCAGTTTTGTCTTCTGAAAGTTCATTTGTAATCACACTGCTTTACTCTTGTCAGCAAATTCCTGGATCATACTCTGCACTTCTGAAGGGGCATTTGCAAAAATGACCTCATCAGCAAAACAAAGGTGGGTTAAATAATCTCCATTAGTGTTTATCCCTTCTTTTTCCCAGTTCAATGATTGAAAGACATTTTGTATATATGGCAGATATGGTGTCACCTTGTCTCACTCACTTTCCAATTTTTATTGGTGGTGTATCCTCAAATAGCTTAACCTTTGCATTTTCATAGATGTTATTAATAATGCTAATATATGCATCTTCAATACTGCAGGATTTCAAAGCCATTGTAACTGCTGATGGTTTCACATAATCAAAAGACCTTTTTATATTTAATAAAAGCCATACATATAATGGGAGTTCACATTTCTTTGCTCTTTCAATTAGTTCACTCAATGCATGCATATGATCTGTAATGCTGTAGCCACTCCTGAATCCAGCTTGTTCTCTCAGTTGAGCCATGTCCAGTGTTACCTTGAAGCAATGTGAAAGAACCTTAGTGAAGATTTTATAAACTACTGATAGGAGACTGATGGGCCTGTAATTCTTGAGACCCTCAATGTCACCCCCCTTTTTTTTTTTTCCTATGTAGCAGGATCATTGTAGCATTGTTCCAATCCTCTTGAATCTTCCCTTCATTGAGACATCTAGTGAGAACTTGGGCAAGTCTAGTCTTAATTTCTTTTTCTTGCTTAATGTTCATGGTAATTCCTTCCTCTCCTGGAGCTTTTCTCCATTTCTCGTTCTCAATTACTTGTGTAATTTCTGCTTGGGAGGACTGGAGGGACTTAAGTACTGGCACGCGTACACTCACTGACACACACTCACCCTCTCTCTTCCTCTGTGTGTGTGTGTGTGTGTGTGTGTGTGTGTGTGTGTGTGTAAAATGCCAAAATAGGCCTTTTTCGATCTGTTGGGTTATAACATGAAGTTTCTTGTATTGAATGTTTTTAACTCTTCCTTTAACTTCATTATCAAGAATTGAATGCAGAATGTAAGGCTCTGCAGTAAAAAGTTGTTGGAATGAGAGTAGTGAAAGAAATACCACAAAAAATGTTGGCTTTGTTGGCAGCCTGGAATTGCTAATGCACATATCAGAATGAAACTGGGTACTCACTTTAGTAGAAGAAGCAGTTTGTGAGAACATATTGAGATAAATTGCACATGTTTGTAGCAGCAGGCTGCAGACATAGAGTAGACCTATAACTAGTTGGATTGTAGATATGAAATTAGTCATCTCCCAACAATGCTATCACGGTGCCCTCTGTGCAACCGGTAACTTCCTACTGTCATTTCTGTTACGGATGACTAATTTTTTTGTTTTGGTGTGCTTAAGTTTATCAAACTGTTAAAAATGGTAGTCAGCTATTCGACAGTGTGCTAAAAATCACCAGACTACTTCATCTGTCCTCACAGAGAAACTCCTGTGTTTGCCCGCTTATGGATAGAGGTTACGTGTACATGGAAAACCTGACCGTTTTAAGACATAACATATATTTTAATTCATGTACATAATTTTAGAAAACAATTTTTTTGTAATTTAATATTTGTGTATTAATTAAATTTAAGGTGGCATGTACTATCAGGGCTTGAAAAATACCTTGCCGGAGATGCCTGGGGTATGTAAATTATTGGCCTGGGCAAGTAAAAATGAAATCTAGTTGCCCAATCGGGCAACTAGGCTTAAAGAAAAAAAAAGTTTGGAATGGAGGATTTTCTACTGTAGAAAAAAAAAAAAAAAAAAAAAAATGTCATAACATGTTTTTCATTTTACTGCAAATCACCAGAAGTTGTATTATTATTACGGAATGAATGCCAAGGCCAGGAGGATAGCGCTTCTTCAATTATATTATGATCTACATCCAGAAATTGGGGCCATACGTAGTTTTGCTCCAGATGTCGTTTACTGTTAATGACAGGATGCTTGCCTCGGATGAAACTAGCCTCCGTTGTTTAGTGACAAAATGCGTAAACTGCCATGAAACAGGAGGTCGCAGACTGATGGGCAAAAAACAGCTGTGCTTTTTATGAGGAGGGAGTGACAACAGAATATTTATTGCACGGCCGCCCCGGGTGGTGTTGGGTCTCTGATACAACTTGTGTGAGTGGGGGGGGGCTTCCATCTGTGCCCCCCCCCTCAACAACTGCGGTACTACTGAAACAAAGCTTTAAATTTCGTTTAAGATTTAAGAACGAGCCTGTACATTTAGTCGGGAGAAGAGCGAAAATTACCGACGCCGATAACTTACCTAGTTTGTCTGAGAGAACAGTAGTTTGTGTTAGCTGCAAATATAAGATGTATTTAGTAATGGATATTTTTTTTTTTTTTTTTTTTTTTTTTTGGAAAAAAATCCAGCAATGAGATTATATCTCATAGTAAGCAATTATGTGAAATTCCTGATCTGTTGGCGGTTGTTACAAATTCGTCTTCCGCATTGTTGAGTGACGTTAATTTCAGAATCGGAATCTGCGTCGTTGGCAGAATTGAAATACGCAAGCGGACTATGATAAAGTGTATGCAAAAAAATGCCGTCGGACAGTTCTGGGATCTTGGATAAAAACATTTAATTCGCTCAAGTCAAATGACAAGACTATTATGTGGTGCACTGCTTGCCAAAATCATCCTAAAATTGACAATACCACCAGCAATTTTTTCAAGGAATGTGTGTGTGTGTAGGGGGTCCAGGTGAAATATAATATAGTTTAATAACTATAAGTGCACGCAAGAGTAGTCTAAAACGTACGGATTGCCTTTGTTTCTAAACAATTCTTGGGATATTTTATGATGCAAAATCACTTCTTTTTGCACAAGAGAAAGAGGTAAATTCAAAATTGTTGAAAACTACTTAAACTGCTGTATAGTTAACTACGACATTTTTTTTTTTTTGCAAAACAAGACTTTTATTAAAAATTCTTGAACATGGCATAATCACTAAATTTCTCAAATGCCATCGATTACCTTTCTTAAAACTTAAGATATATGCTTTTGTGCACTTTGAACACAGACACTTTAAAATGGCGATGCACAAGATGTATAAAAAGTTTAGCATAATTTTTAACTTTAAAAAAAATTGTTTTGTTATCTTAAAAGATAAATTGTTCTGGGCATGTAGATTTTACTTCTGCGCAAGTAAATATTTTCTGCACTTGCCCAGCTGGGCATGTAACTTTTCAGATATTTTTCAAGCCCTGACTATAAAAAAAAAAAGCACATCTGTGTTCCTGTATGTATTATAGCTGTGGTATAATGTAAACACGCCATACACTGGTGTGCAAAAATTAGGGACAAAGAGGAGAAATTAGCATAACAGCGGAACGAGCAGGCAAAATGGACAGAAAGACCACTCAAAAGATAGACTAGGGTCCGGTACGGTAGGGCATGCGCATATATGCAGCATGACGTGTGGGGGATGGGTGTCGGAAGGGTATAAATATAAAGCACACGGGCGGTGTACGCTCAGCAATTCAGTGAAAGCTATTGCACGGTGTACATCGGTTTGAACGACGTCGAGTTCCTACCACCGTGTGATATGGCCAACAGGCAATCCAGTAGACGACATCTGGATGACTTTACCCTAGGTCGCGTCATTGGGAAGTTGGAAGAAGGTCGAAGTGTGACTAGTGTGGCCGAGGAGTTCGGGATCGCTCAGCGCATCGTTTCACGAGCTTGGAGAGCATTTCAAACTACAGGAACAGCTGTCCGAGAGTTTAGCAGTGGTCGTCCACGAGCAACCATGGCGGCGGACGACCGGTATATTGTCCTACAGGCGAGAAGAGACAGACAGCAGACAGCGGGAGAAATCGCAAGGCACATGCAACAGACAACTGGATGTCCATTATCGCGTTTTACTGTGGCCAGGAGGCTGCACAAAGGTGGTCTATTTGCACGACGAAAAGTATGGTGTGTGCCATTAACGCCTGCTCATCGGAGACTGCGGTTTCTGTGGTGCCAGGAACACAAGAACTGGACACATCAGCAATGGGGTCGAGTTCTCTTTACGAACGAGAGCCGATTTAGTCTGACGAGCGATTCTGGACGTATACACATCTGGAGATAGCAGGGAACGCGCAATCCGACCTCCAACGTCATCGAAAGGGACGGATTTGGAAGTGGCGGAGTTCTCGTTTGGGGCGGTATCATGCTTGGTAGCCGTACTGACCTCCACATCTTCAAAGGAGGTTCAGTCACTGGTGTCCACTGTTGTACCGAGGTTCTCCTGCCTCGTGTGCGTCTGTTTAGAGGGGCTGTGGGTCCTGAGTTCCTCTTCATGGACGACAACACTACACCTCATCGTACAGTGGCTGTCGCAGAGCTGTTGGAGAGTGAAGATATTCAACGCATGGATTGGCCCGCAGAGTCCCCGGACCTAAATTTAATCGAACACGTGTAGGACCTTCTCGGGAGACGCTTGGCAGCACGTCACCAGCCGCCAGCAACGATTCTGCAGCTGTGATTGGCGCTACAAGAGGATTGGGCCGCGATGCCTCAACAGCTCCTTGACAACCTCGTCCTCAGCGTGGAACAGACATTGTAAATCTTGCAACGCAGTCAGGGGTGATCATATCCCCTACTAAAGACTGGATTTTTCTTGGCAGCTGCCTGTCACATGGACGTTTCTGCCCAGTTGTGCTTGAAGCTACCTTTTCAATAAAGTGCCTTTGTATCCTTTGGATTCCTTGTTTGGACGGTTTTGCTCACTTGTCCCATATTCTTACATCTTGGGGATCTTATGGTATGATTTGAGTCGATGTGGAGCACTTCTGCACGGCGTTACATTTGAAAAACCGTCTCGTCCTTAAATTTTCCATGCCCGTGTAGTAGACAGAGATGCCCTTAGGAGTGTGCGACAGGTGCGGTCGCCCAGGGCCCTACTTTCACACCTTAAGAAAGAAAATGAGTGAGGGAGAGAGAAAGAGCAAGGGAGCGAATTTCTTATTTTCAATTATTCTAATTTTATTTTTTAAACTCAGTCTCATTTAATTATTCTTTTTTTAAATATCAGTTGCTGAATTTATATTTACCCAAATTTCGGCAGCAAACCACAATATTATGTCTAGCTAAACATTAGTATTGAAGTCATATCATTCGACATGCACCATGCACTGATAGTTATCATAAAAGTTGTGCTACCTGAGTTACTTCCGTCTGATGTCAAAACTACAGTTGGTGCTTGAAGATACATTAATAAAATGCAGAATCCTTTCCATAATGCCTTCATTGCCTACAGGATATTTACTTACTGTCCCAGTAACGGTGGCAAGCGCAGAAAGAAGCTTTTCACGCTTGAAGCTGATTAAATCTTATTTAAGATCTGTCGTGTCTCAAGAAAGATTGATGTCTTTGGCAACTTTGTCAATTGAACAGGATGAAGCAAGCAAAGTAAATTTTGATGAAATTTAATAGCTGACTTTGCTGGGATAAAAGCAAAAAAGTCCTTCTTATAAGGTGAGTTCAATAATGTAAGTACTGTCCCATAATAGGTAGAGAAGGAGCCATTGTGAGGGAAGGACGTATGCTGGTGTGCTTGTTTTATCTACACCATTTAAGACATTTACAAAATATCAGTAGTGTTCAAAAAATTTTAAATGCTGTCCTTTGATATTGTTTTATTTTCAAACGTCTTGACGTTTCATTGAACTGTAAAGATAACTGTAATAAACTATGTTTTAAGTCTAGTGTAGGGGGGAGGGTTAAAGCAAAAGCCCTGTGGCTAGGTTCACGCCTGGCCCTGCAGCTGCTAAGGGCTGCTCCGAAACATCACTATAAAACATGTACCCAAATTTTCATCGTATAATTTGCAGATTAGCTGCTAAAAAAGCTAAAAATTTAGGTTCTGCGGATTATGCTGATGTGGATAATACACTATCTACCAACAAGTAATTGGACACCCCTGCAATCGACGATATCTGCGGCCCTGACACACATCACGGCCGCCGCCATTAAATATTGTGTGGGAAACAACAACGCATCCAGTCACATGCAAGATGCCACGCAGTTCGGAGCTCTCTGATTTCGAGAAAGGTGTAATCGTTGAGTATCACAGAAATGGCCGATCTATACGTGACATATTCAGCGAGTTGAAGTACCCAAAATCGACAGTATCCTATGTGATTGGCAAATGGAAGATGAGAGGTGACTGTCGGAATGTGCCCCGACCCGGCAGACCCACAAAACTGGGAGTTAGAGACCGACAGGTGCTGGCCAGAGAAATTCGGAAGAACCGCACCAAATAGATGGGCCACATTCGCGAGGAGTTTCAACAGGCATCCGGGAGTGTTCTTTCGATGAATACCATCCGTAAGAAAGTCCATCTGCTTGGTTATCATGGACGTGCTGCCGCCCACAAGCCATTGATCACCAAGTCCAATAGCGCTGTTCGGCTAACGTGGTGCAAAGAACGTCGACAGTGGACTGTTGAACAGTGGAAACATGTTCTCTGGAGCGACAAATCAAGGTTCATCCTCTACCGTTCGGATGGCAGGGTCTGGGTTTGGCGTCTGCCTGGAGAACGCCTGCTGCCGGAATGCATTGTGCCAACTGTGAAGTTTGGCAGCGGTGGAATTATGCTAAGGGGGTGTTTCTCCTGGTATGGTACGGGACCCTTGGTCGCAATTCCTGGTAGACTCAACGCTGAGACCTACTGCACCATTTTGGATGACCATGCGCTTCCTACGTTGTGGCAGTTTTACGGGGTGGAACCATGTTACTTTCAGGATGACAATGCCACCTGTCATGATACGAGGTCCACCATGGCTTGGTATGGTGACAATAGGATTAATCAAATGGACTGGCCTGTGCAGAACCCGAACCTTAACCCTATCGAGCACCTCTGGGACGAGTTGGAGCTTCGACTTAAGGGGTGCCCCCACCGTCCGAAATCGGAGAAGGAACTGACCTGTCTTCTCCAAGCCGAGTGGAAGAAAATACTGCTAGCCACCGTACAACGCCTGGTTGAGAGTATGCCCCGGAGGGTCGCAGCTGTAATCGCCACTTGTGGAGGCTCCACAAACTATTGAAGGTGAATAAACTTTGTTTTGCTTTGCTATCACAGGTGTCCAATTACTGGTTGGTAGATAGTGTATGTTGATTTAAAAAAAAAAAAAAAAGTGTTTGCAGTCTTTTGATTTAAAGAAAAATCTTGCAGGGTAATTGTGTAGGAGTGGAGGTATAATTGGAAAAGAAACTCCCTCGGAAAAAAATTTCTCAATTCAGGAGTTTCTACGGAGCGCTGAGGAGGGAGACATCATAATGAAAGGTTAGGGAAGTTGTAGGAGCGATGGCGAGAGTCTTTTTACTGTTGAGAAAGACAAAACGTTGTGCATGCGTGCGTGCCCTCTGTCATCCAGCCAATAAAAATGTATTCAGAGCATTTGCTGCACCAACATACGTTGCCTCCTTTCAAAGTTTCTTGTTCTGGATCTTGTGAGCTCGATACCTTGTGTTTAGTTCATCCTCCGTTTTGACCAACATCTTTGCTATTTTCCTTCATTGATATTTATGATGTCTTTGAAAAGGAAACGTTCCAGTTCCTCTGCTTAATTTAAACTTAAAGTAGGGGGCACAGCTGAGGATATGATCATGTCACCGAACAATAGTTTTCAAAAGGTGAGAAAACTAGTACGCTATGACACGTGAAAAACAGTGGTCTAAAGCATAAACAAACCTGTTTGTAAACTCCACGGGAGAATTGACAGCCCAGCCCACTTTTTTACTGACCCAGGTGTAAGCCAAATCCCCAACTTTGAAAGCAGTATTTCTTCCAAAAACTTTTGACCTGCATACAGGTATATATACAGTATTTCTGTGAATTCATTAAGATTTATTTGTGTCCAGAGAAAAAAATGTATTAAAAAGTAACGGTGAAAAATGAATCTTTATTTAATAATATCGTCTTTTTTTTTTCTTACTTCTTCAGACTCCTGGGTAATTATGTGACTGACATTTCTGTCTGAAATTCGGCTTCCGGATAAAACATTTGTGATGTGCGGATTATAGTGCAATTTTTATTGTATTTTTAAACTGAATGTCACGGTCTGTGGATTAAACGAAGGTAAAACAAATTGTGTGAATTCAAGAGTCTGCGGATAATACAATGTACAATGAAAATTATGGTAACTCAAGAATTTGCGAGCCCCAGAATAAAAAAAAAATAAGTAAAAGTTTTTTTCTTTGCAGGGAGAGACAAGCTAAAGGCTGAGGATAAAGCATTATTTTTTGGGCAGAAGTGTATATGACTTGTTATTATATAACACCCCCCCCCCCCCCCGACTACTAAAAAAGTTATTTGTTTCTCTGGCCACCAGATTTCAGAATGTTTTTCTACCCCTGGGTATAGTGTAAACACATCGTAGTAAGTTGTGGGTAAAGCTTATGCACATACAAAACTGTTGCAGTACCCTTTCAAAATGAGGAAAATTGTTATTTCAGTTGTTGTGCCGAGCATTTTGATAAGATACAGCAACAGGTTTGTATGTGCACAAGTTTCAGTACTCATTTTGCTTTACATTAAGAAAACTAAGAAACTTATGACTAGCGTATGAGCAACTTCCCACCTGTGAATGATTTTCACTTTATTGCAGTCCCATTTGTGACTGTTATTCGAAGGATTCATTGCATATTATATCCTTTTGCCAGGTTTACCATCTTCATTTTTACATTTCAACTGTAAAATCCATCATATTTACTTTTTCCTTGGTCTGTTTTTTCTAAGATTTGTTTAAACCATCATTTTTAAGTGCAGGGCTGAATTAAGGGGGAAGGGTCTAACAGAGCTATAGCCTAGAGGCCCACTATTACCAAGGGCCCAGGCGGCAAGCCATTACATTGCAAATAATACACAGCTTATTTATTTAATAGAGAAAAGTAAAATAGTAAGTTTTGTCTTGTATGTTTTTTACTCGATCACAAACAGTGGCTAGAAGGTGAACAGATTTCAAAGCGGTGATACACTAAGGGTAAATGTTCAGTGTCACTGTGTACAGCTTGGTCGAGGTGACAGTTTCAGCTTTTTCACTACCATTCACCGACACGTTCCTGTTTGCACTTCGAACTGTTGATGGGTGAAATCCACTGTGACTTCACATTGCATGACAAAAAAGATGCATCAAGAACAGTATACAATGCTACGTTATTAAAAATTCCAAGACAAAATCTAGGAATCGTAAGCTTTTAACTCATGTTCTTGTGAAAACAGTGGGAAATATGATGACTTATGAAAACTCTGCAGGCAATTTGTTAATTTGAAGAATGCATTATGTACAAGGTCTGTCCAGAAAGTAATGAGACTCATTCAATAACAGACGTTTAATTAAAGTTATACTTACATAACATTAAAATTCCTCGAAATAACATCCTTGAACATCAATACACCGCTGCCAGCGGTTCTGCAACGCCGTGTAGCTTGCCTGGAAGTCGGGAACGGGGATCGCTTTCAAAGCACTCGTCGCTGCAATTTGTAACAGTCCCAAAATGGTGTCCTTTCAGGCTGGATTTAAGCCGGGAAAACAAAAGAAGTTAGCCGGGGCCAAATCCGGGCTGTAGGGAGGTTGGGTCAGCATTGCCTCGTTGGGTTTCACCAGAAACTCTGGATATTTGGTACTCCTGGATATTTGGTACTGGGGATTTTTTTTTTGTCTTTTGTTGCTCATTTAGCAGATAGCCCAGGAGCAGAATGATGTTCAGTGTTCTGCAACATGACTTCCAAAGATTGTAAATATTCTGCGGGCAAAGCGCGAAACACTTTGACCAAATTAAACAAACATTAAAAAATTACCATCACTTTAAAACCCCTTGTTAAATATAACAATACATAAACCTGTTACTTAAATCAAATAAATTTATTTAGAACTAGGAATTTGATATTCTGTTAATAACTTTTGAAGTTAAATAGTAGTACGCCTTGGTTCCAAGTGTTTGTGGTAGTTTGGTCCATACATTGAAACTAGGGCAGCTTTCAATATTTTTCGGACTGACTTATGTCCAGACTGTGCTCTGTTTGACATTATAAACAGTCATTTATCATTTGCTCCAACTATAACATCTCCGTCATTAGTATTGGGTCTTTTACTTATACAATACGTCAATTGCTGAAACCCAGGATTCACAAATTGCCTCTGAGGCAAACAGAGAAAGAATAAAAGCAGGTTACTTAATAAATTTTGGAATCTCTGCTTTCGTTTCATTCAGAGCTTGTTTTAAGAGAGCTTTAATCTGGAAAAATTGTTCCACTTGTCCTACTTTCTTGCATATTTCTATAGATCCAAGTGACAAAAACAGTGTACTCAAAGAACAAATCTTTTTTTTTTTTCCTTCATAGTGTGGAACACATAGAAAAACCTTTACAAATTCAATGAAATTGGAAAGTTCTTCCAATTCTTTCTTCTGGTCAGAACTGACATGAGTTCTAGGAAATGTTAATTTTTTTAAATTCAATAAAATACCTGCTGTTATAATTATGTCAACAATTGCTTCATTTTCAAAATATACACTTTATTATTCAATAGATCAGCTATGTAGCCTGTTATCTATTGAATATCACAACATAAGGGAGCTATGTCAGAGTTATTCTGAGTAGAGTGCAGTTTTTCGAACTCTTTGCTCGGTCCTATTTCCATTTTTGGAAATTTTTCTTCTACTTTGAAGCTGAAACGTAATCATTTATTGGACAAAATCATATTTTACATTAATACTGAACAAGGGGAATCACAAGAAAATAATTGCGATTACGGGAAAAATCGTCACTCCGTCTAGCTTCCATTTTTGGAAGACGGAATTCTGTTTACAGCCAGGCAATGCACCCTACCCTCTTCTCAATTCTCTTCGCTCTCGAGAATGACGCAAATGATGACAACAAAGGCAAAATTTTCCAAATCCGCAAGAGAAACTCATGCCTAAAGATTACAAGGAAATTTTCGCTCAGTCGAATTTACGTTTTTGGAAAATTGTTTCCTACAGTTTCAAGCTGAAATACAAACATTTATGCAATAAACTGATATTAGTGACAATACTGGGCAGAGGCAACTTCGCCAGAAGAAGAAATAACAATTACGGAAAAAAATTTAAGTATTGAAGAATGTAATACTGTTTCCAGGTGGGAAACGATCCCCTCACACACAAACACACATATTAATTTCTTCTCCCCAAATTCTCTTTAGTTTTGTATCGATCCCAAATAATAAAAAAGGCAGAATTCCGCTAAAGAATCTCGTGCTTGATTTGTAACAGTTGGCGATATGCAAAATTAATCGTCCAGGAGGAAAGCCGATTCACGTGTCCATAAATTAATTATATTCCCGACATGAAAGATGTATTCGACTGCATTTTCATAACTCAGGGAAGCATTCGTTTTTAACGCACGTAAATTTACGAAGAATACATTTTTAAAGCTCAAATTTTGTGAGTGGTCAAAAAAAAAAAAAAATCCTTGAAATTTTCTAAGGCGGGAGACCCCTTCCTACAGCAACTTTACTTTGGCGGGAGTTTAATACTTAGGACGGGAATCCCGCGATTCTGCTGTAGTTGACCTGAGGTAATTTTTTCCAAGATGGTCACCTAACAAACACTCTCCCCAGCCAACAATATGTGCTTTAACATGGCTTGGCTTCTCCCACTTTCACAACATATTAGCAGGGAGGAGGTAAAGGGTCTTTCAAAAAGTGCAGGAAGGAATAATCATCTACCATCCCAAATGGTGGATGTGTGGGAGAGGGGGATTGTTTGGTGCTCCGGGCAGAAGGCGGGGAGGGTAGACAAGAGGAGTTAACGCCGGATCGGGGTACGCTAGCAAGCACTGCGCTTGCAAATATAAGATAAAAGAAAGTTCTGCAACGGATTGAAATTTAAGATTTAACAAAATATGTTCTACAAATAAAGATATCCTACAAGGAAAGGTTTCAGTAGGAGTGCTTGGATATAGTGACTCTACATCCATGCTCAACATTGTAAAATTGTGATTGAGAGGGTTAGAAAAGTGAGGACAGCCAATTTTCAGCATGGATGTAGAGTCACTATATCCAAGCACTCCTACTGAAACAGCAATTGAAATTATTGATAGTAGGTTAAGAATGTTGAAAATGATTGATACTGAAAAGAATATCATCATATCATCATTAAAGTTCATTAGCCAAAATAATTACTTTAAATATAATAAAACCATCTTTAGACAACAGTTTGGCACCCCAATGGGCTCACCCGTGTCTTGCTTATTAGCCGAGGTGGTGCTACAGGATATAGAGAAATGGGTATTTTCGTTGGATACACTCCCTTATATTAATTTTTCTAAGAACGTGGATGACATACTCATCTTCTGGAATCACTCTGAAAAGGATCTAAATAAATTCATACAAATGTACAACAGTTATTATCGTACTATAGAGGTTACTGTCGAAAAAGGAATTGATAACAAACTCAACTTCCTTGATATCACTTTATTTCGTAACATTAATAAGAACTGCATAGAAACATCAGTATACAGGAAAGATACATATAATCGGGTGATCATTCCTTTTGGGTCTTCACATCCATGGAGATATAAAACAGCAGCCTTTGTATTCTTCATTAGAAGAGACATTAATATGTCATCTTCGAAAGAGGCTGAAGAAAACGAGATTAAATGGATTGAATCGATTGCCCAAGAGTTTGGATATAATAAACCCTTGATAAGATCAATGCATGCAAATGTTAAAAACGAAGTGAAGAATAAGAAACCAGTAATTATGGAAACTGAAAATAAATGTTTTATAAAATTTCCATACTTACCACCAGTGAGCGATATCCTTAAAAAGGAGTGTGTTGATCACAATATTAGGTTGGTAGAGACGGTAATTGACAATGGGAAATTCCTGACTGCCAATAAAACTTCCATCCTTGAAAGTTCAGGTATATATTCTATTCCAACGATTAACAAAGAGGGAGTACAAATGAAATCATATATAAACAGCACCAAAAGACGATTATAATGCAGGTTGAACGAACATATTTCAAATTGGTGCAAAGGGGAGATGAAGACGTCTCTGATGCAGTATTGTTCTGAAAATAATTTTTCACCAGACTGGTCAAATATCATATTAATAACATCACATAAAAATACGAAAAATAGAAATTGTAACCATAATGTACCAGTTGAATTACCGTACGCCTGGAAGTACTCCATAGAAATTGAAGAGAAAATGAAGAAATGTTATTATAATAAAAGAAAGGAAATACAAAAGACCCAAAAGAAAACAAGTCCTTGATCTCACCATAGATGGCGCCATGGGTGTTGTGTTCTTGTGATCCCAGGATACTTTGCGTTTAGAAGACCAAGGGTGTGGCCTCCATGTCTGACGAATTTGGCATTGATGTGTGCATGTTCGTAGGATGAAGAAGCACTGTTGGAAGTACCACTGATGATAGCATGAGACTTGCTGAAACCGGTCTGGTCTGGTTATGTAGTTTGACGACTGACTGTCCAACTGCTTTTAATTCATTTTAATCTTGGTTCCATTTTATATTGTCGTCTTTGTTTGTCTTGTGGTCATTGTAGTGTCTCGTTTTAATTCTGACTTCGTCCAGTAGGACCGCATATTTTATCACACGTACGATTTTACCACCGGTGTTCCTGGATGTTGAACGAAAGAGGAATATTTGACTAGGTCTACATTGAGCCATTAGCAGTGGGTGTTTTTTGGGACGTACTCATTGACATCGAAGGTAGAGCACTTTTTTATTTATGTATATGTAATTCGGAGTGAGCTGCTTGGTATGTCGATATGAATAACTTTTACGGCACATTATATGTTGGACGTCACGTCGGAGAGCTTTATTTACACCAACAATAACGTGATGAACAGTAAACGTTTATACGTTAATATAGTCATTGATGCATGGTGTTCAAAAGTATTAATATTCCCAAAGTTGTACCATTTATCTAAAATAGTTAAAGGTTTGATATCATGAGCTCATGGTCCTCAGGCTGACGGTTGTTATCAGAGGGCATTAAAAAGGAAACAAGAAAAGAAAGAAAAGTGACAGTGAAGAAGTAGGGAGAGAATAATAGCAGAAAGAAAAATTAAGTAATGGATGCTGTGCAGTTGCAGAGTCGACAAACTGACAGTAGTCTGCATTCTTGCTGTCTGTTTTGATTTTTCACCAGTTAAAATGTTCAGTCCCCCCCCCCACACACACACCTTTTCTCATCTTGCCTTAAACTGCAGTTTTAGAGGCAGTATGATCAAATGGTAAGTGGAGGTTCGTGCACTTTATGTTCACTTGCTTGGAATTCCTGTCTGTCAGGCATTGTGAAATTCTGAACCATTTTAAGTGACTTTTATTGGTGGAAGTTTAGAACTTAAATCTCGCAATCATGCCCTCGCCGGTGAATCAACTTTGTGTTTCACACGTGTTAAGTTTGTTTCATTGGAGTCTTTGTTCGTTGTTACATTTTGTTGAGGCGCAGATTTGTTTTTTACATAGAGATAAAAAGAGGGATCATTTCGTAAAATAGAGTATGTGTGCCACACAATACTAGTTATTAGTAACAAAGCTATTGCCAGTGTTGGCAGGAATGGACTGTCTTTTTTTTCTTCTTCTGAAACATCATGGTCTGAGACATGCTGCCACGGATTATGCAAAGGAAAAAATAGTTTTTCTCAGAATTTCAGGATCTACGGATCATATGTCACTGCAGATTATATGTGGGATTTTTTTTTCACAGCCTTTGAATTATACGCCCTTGCATATCTCACAAAAGAATTTTTTTTTCTGAATTTTATAGATCTACAGATAATAAAAAAAAATATGGTACTTTGAATTAATATGTACAAAATATGACATCCGCAAATAGTATTTTAATAAAATTGAAATCTGATTTTTTTTTTTTTTTTTGAGATCATCTACTAAAAGAATGGAAAAAGAAAATTATGAAGCAAATTGAAACTTTAAAATTTTGCAATAAGTGGTTTGGGTAAAAAGAAATGGACAACAAATATGGTTTGCCGCTTTTTGTTCCAGCGTCAACCAAACATGTTTTTGTTTATGTGTTACTGACTTCGTTTCATCTGGCACCCAAAATTTTGGAGGAGCAGGCTCCTAGATCTAGAACATATTTGTCGAGCCCATGCCATATGTCAAAATGCAAAAATAAAACTTGAACAATATTGATTTTGGAAGAAACCAGACGGCAAAAAAATGTGCAATTGCAGTAACACTGTGGCAGGCAGTGTTACTTTGGTGGTTAAGTTCAGTGGGTAAGGTGCATTCATGAATGTTATGCACATAAATGATTTTTGATTGAATGTATGCATACATTATTTTATTTTCATTTTATATTTTCTGAGGACTTCATAAAGTGATGATAGTTTTGATGTAGTAGGTCTATGATATATACCATTAGTGTGATTTTTTTCCATATGAAGTAAATGTATTAATATCACCATTTTTTATTCTTACACCAGTGGCACAATATCAGCATTTTTTGCATAAATAAATTTAAAATATGAGTTTTATTTGTGCCAAAAATTACAACAAACTTGCTTGATTAATATATTAGTTCGTGTGGAAAGGGAGCAGTGTTTTAAGTGAAACATTTCATGGGAGTTTTCAAATTAATAGCCAGTTGTTGTTGGTATGTGAAAAATCCTGCAGTTCTAGTTGCAGGTGTTCAAATAGCATTGCATCATGTATTAATTTCAGGTGCAGCATAATTCCTGAAATAAAAACAGTGTAATGTGTTAACTACTGTACTGTATAGTAATTTATGTATGGTACATGTGTATTTGATCTGTTCTTTTCTCCCAGCATGATGTGTTTCTGTCAATCTGATGATGTACCAGAATTGGAGCAATATGGTTGAATTATATACCCTGTATATTTGTTTCTTTGCTGCATAGGTTGGGGCTCTGATAAGTACCTTTAACATATTTTTTTGCATCTTGTGTAAGACATAGCTGTCACAATTCCTTTCGTCAGCACGTGGTCTGCACATATGGACAAAAAGAAGCCGATCAAACGGCCTCGTATGGATGCTACACCCAGTGAGTAGTTTTTGTGTGACTCTAATGTGTACTTTTAAATATGTGGTATCTTAACATTTGAGTTTAAAACCATGCTCATTAGTGCCCTGGCATTGGAAGTGATTAAACCACCATAAATATATTGTAATGTCTATCTGTTGTACACATAAAATAGTAGAATAATTTTGTATCAGCAAGCTAAAGTTCTTTAGCAGTTATGGAGAAAGGACCAGGGTGGGCTGAAAGTTTTGTTTCTACTTGAATAAAAATGATTTGGGAATTTTTTTCAATGAAACAAAAACAGAAATTTACCTTTATCTTTTATTTAAGAAGCTTCATAATTACTTCTCCACATAATTGCTTCCCTGCTTCAATACATTGCTTTCATTGTTTCAGTAGCTTTCAAAGACCATCCTTAAAAAAACTTAAGATTTTGTTTCTGATGCCACTGCCATACTGGTGACTGTACTTCTTTGTCAAATGTGAAGTGATGGCCCTTCAAGTATTCCTTTAGTTTAGGAAACAAGTGGAAATCACTAGGAGCAAGTGCTTGACCACTCTGCCCTGCTTTCCTTTGCATATGAGTTTTCAGTTTCTTCAGAGTTTCAAGGTAATGCTTAGAATGTATTTATAGCTCCTTTTTCCAGAAATTCAGCAAGCTCAAGTCCTTCACTGTTCCAGAAGCAGACACAACCTTCCCAGTTGAGTCTCATGCTCTGAAACTTTGTTTTTACTGGTAATATTCCATGGACTGTATTTTGTTCTCGTTGACATAATGATGGACTGATGTTTCATCTCCTGTCACAGTCTGGTCCAGAAGAATCTCGCCTTCATTTTTGAAATACTCCACGAGTTCACATAAAACTCTCCAACATGCAGTATTTGTCTCCTCAGAAAACATGCATGGTATCCACCTAGCACAAAGTTTTGTGCGGTGTGTTATGGATGTTAATGAAGCTTGAGCTGTGTGTTGAGATCACTGTTAATGGAGACGTCTGATACAGCAGCAGTGAGTTCTTTGTGAGGAGGTAACCTCTGAATATCAGAGAACAGCTTATGTATGTAAAAACTTTTTGCAATCCAAGAACACTGATAATGTGTCCTACTCTTTCTTTTGAAGTGCCTAATTTAGAGGCAGTTTCTTTTTGCTTTATGCAATGGCTTCCTCACATCATTTCTTCGTGCTGTTGATGATATTGGTCTGTTGCAGGCACAGGCCTCCCCTGACCTGGGTTTGTTACTCAGATTTGATTTTTTCCACTTCACCTTTACATTGCCTTACTTACTTGTCATTTCACAGACCTCACATCAACTCACTGATTACCATAAACTGCTTTGAATCTTTGATGAATGTCAACAGGTGCAACTTTTTCTGCAGTGAGGAATTCAGTGACAACTTGCTGTTTGAACCACACATCTGAACAGCCCTACTTTGTGACTTGCACTGAACAGAAACTATGCAAAGCTGGGAGAACTGTCTCTAATATGGTGGAGGGGAAACTCTTGTGACTCCCCCAAACCAGTTTTATCTGGATTTCTCCACTTCATGCAAAATGTTAGTGGTGGCAAAACTTCTCGGCCTGCCCTCATATGAAGAAGAAAAGTGTCTTAATAATATTGAGGGGGAGGGTGTTTAAAATTTTCCAAAAGTAAAGGGAGTTTCATAGTCACCATAAACAAAGTCAAACTTGCATAACTGTAGCATTAATTTACTATGCAGCCTCTCAACAGTACCTCTTAGTTTTTGTTACAGTCCACAAGATTCTTGATTCTATCTGAAGTCTTCTTCACTACCAAACCACAAATCATGTAAAGCTTCTTTAAGTGGGCCAAAGAAAAGAAAATCTGTTGGTATGAGATCCAGGCTCTAATGTGGATGGGGAAGAACCTGAAACTTGAGGTTTTTAATTGTCCCCATAGTTGCAGCCGCTTTATCAGGGTGAGTATTGTCATGACGCGAAAGAACAGTTTTTGACAGCAGTCCTGCTCTTTTGTTGTGAATTGCAGGTTTCAGCTTTCATTGCTGAATATGTTGTGCTGTTAACCAATTTGTCCATGTTCCTGATAATGTTCCAAAATAGACCCATGTATTATATCCCAAAACAAGGTTAGCATGTATAAATATCTTGAAAATAGTAATGTATTTTCATGAAGTTAATCTGTTCTTCATATTTTTTAGGCATTAAAGAGCTTGACAAGTCCAGATTAGAGTATCTGTAATACTATTTTAGAATAACTACAGTGCAGTGCTAGAATTCAAAATATATTCTTCTAACCACTGCTTCAGCTACATGGTTGGTCATCTAATGGCTCCTTCTGCAGTTGTATCCTTATTGTAGATGTAAGGTCAAAATTGGACTCTGAAAACATGTTCAGTCATCTGCATTGCAATACAGTACTTTGCCCTTCCTTATTGTGTTCCATTCCACAATTGTTAAACTTCAAATGTGTTCATCTGTGCATTTCTGCCGGGTCAGAGCATGCGATGAAGACAGGCGAATTATTTTAATTATAATGGGGATGCCCAAATGCATGTTAGTTACGAGTCAGTTTTTGACCTTTCATCTATGGAAAAGAAATAACTGCAGAAATAGTCTTCAGACAGCCGATGCAGAAGTGATGGTGAAAAGAATATCTTCTGAGTCCTTGAGATGGACTTCTAGGTATTATAAAGTATTGCAGATGCTCTAATCTGAACTCTTCAAGTTTTTTTAATGCCTAAAATACATTACTGTTTTTAATATTATACTATTATACCACATAACTGATCTTACAATCTCTGATTATGAATATTTTCAAGATTCATATGAAATGTAATAGGGAGTTATCAAGATTTAGAATCATTTTGAACTATTTTAGCCAGGGATGAAGGGAGTTTGCATTCCATGCTTTGTTTCTTGCTTCTGCATAATGCTGCAAAAAATCTAGGTGGAAATCTCCATACATTGTTCTTTACATTGATCAGTCAGCTGTTTTGGGACCCATCTGGCACACTGTCCTACATTGCATGCACTGTGTTGTATAGGAGAACCAGCGTTCAAATTACCCAGTGGTCCGCTGGCCATTGGCTAGTAAAAATTTCATCGGACCACTGAAAATTTTATGTTACTGGTCCGGATGGCCAGTAAGCTTTTTTTCCAGTTTGTTTTAGAATTTGCAAGTTCATAAAGTATTAAACTGCAGATTTCAAAGAATCCAGGTTTCACTATAGCAGTTTTCAGAATTTTGAAATTCAGATATTTAACTCAAAAACTGAATATCAGACTTGCAAACCATACTTCAGTTTTCTGAAAATTTTGGACTGTAGGAATCCAAGTTCTGACTCAAAATATTTGGATTAAGACAGGCCACTTTTTCGCCCATGTGATGACCACAGATTATGGATGGGTCTTTTATTGTTTTCCAACTGGAAGTTGAAGAACCATTTATGCTCTGACTTTGCTAATTGTATTTCTGTCCACATGGGAGAACCTCCTGCCTTTCACACTGAAGCAAGGTATTCCACGAAATTGGCTTTTGATATGTTGCAAAGTACTTCATGATCAGTGCACTGATAGTATATTATATCAGCACCCTTACAATGAAGGTATTGTCCTAGATACTAGCACTACGTGTATACAAAATGTACTAGTATCTGTGCCATTCCTGGACCAGTAAAAATAAGTGAACTACCAACTTTTGGTATACACTGGTCAGGAGTTTCTCTTCAAATTTCAACACTGCTTAGCATGTTTTGTGTTTTATTTATTAGTACTGTTTTCATGTGTATACGCACACATTCTGTTCTAAATTTGCAATATACTACTCCGATGAAAATGTCACATTATTTGAAAATAACATAACTTTTTACTTTTGCACTGACCAGTGATTTGGAAACTCGAGTGGTCCGCTGGGCCTGTAAAAGATTTATTTCTAATTCTGACACTGGGCAGAACCGTAACTTCTGTCTAGCATATAGTAATTTGTCTGTCATCTTAAAAGAGGGAGTAAGCAACTTTGCTCTGGCTGATACTCCTATTACCATGATATGCCATCATCTGTAAAATTCAGTGGGCTTGACATTTCTGCCCAAAGAGACCTTATTATGGTGAGCTGTTTAACAGTAGTGTAATTGGAAATACAAGCTTCTGTGTTTACACACTCACTGCCAAAATGACATGCAGCATTGTACAAAACAGGTGCCTCCTTGTCTAACTGCTCTTATGACATGCTGACATTGGTCAGCTGCTGTTGCTTGTGGGATTCGTTTAATTCGTAAATTGCCTTTATTTTGTGATTAACCTTCATAAATGTATACATCGTAACCAAACAGTGCCAAAGAAAATAATTATTCTGCTCTCATTTTGTGTTAGACATGGCATTTTAATTGTTGATTTACAACGCTAGGGGTGTGTACACCTATAAAAAGTATTGTTTCAAGATTGTGCAGGGTGGTCGAAAAGTCCCCTAGTGGTTTTGATTGACAACTGTACAAAAACGAACAGATCTACAGCAATGCAGTTTGGGGCATTTGAAGGAGTAAATATTCGAGTTTTTAATACCATCTCTTTCCAAGAGATGGTGTTATGTGCTCGCAAATGCCGACGCCGACTGCAAAACATCTGAAAATGTCGTTGCCACAGCAGGAAGCAATGTGCGTGCATTGGTTTTTTGAGACTAAGTCTGTGATTACGGTACAAAGAAATTACCTTCGGACATATGGGAAAGATCCACCTATTGATTTCAATATCAGAGTGTGACAGAAGAAATTCTTGGATACTGGGTAGCGTCCTGGACTGACAAAGAAGTGGCAGAGCATACAGGAGGTTTTCGCTCGCAGTCCTAGCAAGTCCCTTCCATGAGAAGGGCTTCTTTACAACCGAATGTTCCACAATCCACACTGATGGGAGTGCTTCACAAATGCCTGAAACTAACCGCATACAATGTGCAATTCCTACACCAGATTAACCCAAACAATGGACCTCAGCACTTAGCATTTGCTCGGGATATGTTGGAGGTGCTGGAAGTTACTGAAAGTTACTGAAAAGTTTCCTACGCCGTATAATGTTCTCGGATAAGGCAACCTTTTACGTACATGGAAAAAGTCAACACTCAGAACGTTCGTATATGGGGTAGTGAAAACCCACATTCATTCAGGGAGCAAGTTGCGCACAGTCCAAAGGTGAATGTTTGGTGTGGGCTCGTGCATAATCGTGTAATTGGGCCATTCTTCTTCTCCGAGCCCACAGTGCAAATGAAATTACCTGGACATGCTTCAGAACTTTGCAGTTCCTCAACTACAGGACTTTCAATCAAACATCATACTGCAACAGATGGCGCTCCCGAACATTGGGGGCTTGTTGGCATTCATGAATACCTCTCTTTCAACCTTTTTTAAAACTTGTTTATTTTATTTTCACCTGAACTAAAAGCAACGTCTTGTAATCCCCCCTTTTCTGCGCGATAGGAGTTCTATCTTTAGGTTTCATTTAAGTTACAAATATTAGAAAATTTAGGTGTGTGTGTGTGTGTGTGTGTGTGTGTGTGTGTGTGTGTGTGTGTGTGTGTGTGTGTTACTTGGAAAGCTGCTTTGGGGGCTGAAAATGAGTCGTTTATTATAATTTATTCTCAGAGGAAGGGCTGTAATACCAGTTTTTACTAGTGTTGGTTGGCATCAAGAAGCATTAATTTCACTAAATTATTATGAAGAATATTTCTTCCATACTATAATTTCAATTAGTATAAAATTCCTGTTTTAAAACAGGTTCCAAAATTATTAGACATTTTAAAACTTGGTTATTTTATAGGTTGTTGAGGCTGCAAATAAGGCTTGTGAGGTATAGCTGGTTGTAATGATCAAAAAGTCAGAGCTTCTTGGCAAGTAGCAGATATTAGCAGAGCTGGGTCATTCCATATCAACTCAACACAGCGACTTGACTTGACCATCTCAGATTTTAATGAAATTTGATACATAGGTGGCCTCTATACAGATTAAGAAAAATACCAAATTTCATCATCATATATCCACCGGTTTTGAAAATACAGCTATATAAAATGTCCAAAAACACCCCAAAATCAAAAGATAGATATATTTTTAAATTGTAATTGCAGCTCCCCTAATTAACATAGAGATATGGGAAAGGTATCTTTTTGTAGTATTTTTTATGCTCTTTTATTTGATGCACAATACCATAGGGGTTAAGATTTAAAAAATTTTAAATTAAAATTGTGAATTTTTCAAAATGTGACGCTCCAAAAAATTTGAATTTTTTTTAAAACCATCTTTATATGTTTGGTATTTGATTGTGTGAGTTGTAACTTGGGATGATAATGGCTGTACTTAAAAAGCTATATTCAAATTTAGTCTAACACAAGAGTTTAATGAAAACAAAAAAACAAGAAAAACCATGTAAACTGAAAATAAATTTGGGCTGAATCTTAAAAAAGTTTCATTAATAACAATAGATATAGTATTTTTGTTATTTAAAACCATTTATTTAAACAATGTTTTATTTTTAATTGATTTGTTTAAAATCTGAGACTACATGGGTTTAAAAATTTTATTAACTTCATTATTCAGAATTTGTAATAATTCACAATACAATAAAAAAAAAAAAAAAAAAAAAAAGACTGTGCAGTTGTACTGTAGGCTACATTTTGTTTTGGACAAAACTCTGCATGTTCTGACTTGAAAAACTGATTCTGTTGTTTAGATCATTGGTAACAAGACCCAACAAGCAGCAACTTGCATTACTACCTTGCAGACCTCAGTCTGCTGTAGGTTTTGATGGTGATCAGATGTGTTTCTCAGTCTGCTTTAGGTTTTGATGGTGATCATATGTGTTTCATTCAGTGAAAGTGATATGTGTTTGAAAACTTTTGTGGTTCAAAACTTTAAATTGAATAAAGTATATCCTTTCAGTTTTGAAACTAGACTTATAAATTGAAGCGGTGCAGGATTTTTTTAGGAAAAATAAAAAGGACAGGTAATGGGAGGCAGTTATTTTACTATTTGAATTTTACATTTTATGCACAAATAATCAACATTGGAAAACAGCAAGATATGCAGTAATACAATGTTTCAATCCATTTAAAAAAAGTGACCATAGAGTAAGGGATAAAAAAAGCTAAGAAATGTGACAGACTTGATGCTGGAAAATTTTGATGACTTATCAAAAGAGACTAGAATTTGTGATTCTTGCAGAAAGCAGCTGAAAACTTTAAAAAAATTTTAGTCAAAAAGCAAATGAAACCTGTGCTAATGAGAAAATGGACGGAAATTTTGCATCTACGTCAGAAGTAATTGAAACACTGAATACTTCGCTCCATGAATTGGGTGAATCACCTGTCAATAAGAAATAGCTAAAATCTAAATGTTATGCTTCAACTAAAATTCAAAAAATCAGTTCTGCTATGAAACGGAAGCTGTTTAAAAATATTCATGAGTCATCTGATGCTGAGGATGAAATACTTCATGACTCTCTTATGGGCATGGGCAATCTTAAAAGTAATTTTTCTAACTGCACTAGAGATAAACAGTTGATGATTTTGACTTGCTTACCAGAGTCATGGAGTGTTAGGAAAATCATGCAGGAGTTCAATGCTCCTAATTATATGGTAAGACAATTAAAAAAAAATTCTGAAGGAGAAAGGAATTTTGGAAAGCCTTAATAGAAAACCAGGTAAGACTCTCTCTTCTGAAGTAGTTGAAGTAGTACGATTGTTTTACCAAAGTGATGAAATTACTGGGGTTTTACCTGGAATGAAAGATTGTGTTTCTGTTAGGGCTGAAAATGGAGATAAAGTTAAATTGTCAAAGAGGCTGATTTTATGTAATTTGACAGAAGCTTGTAAGTCATTCAAAGATAAATTTGCGGGCACCAAAGTCAGTTTTTCCAAATTCGCAGAGCTCAGACCACAAAACTGTGTCCTGGCAGGGTCTAGTGGTACTCATACAGTATGTGTATGCACCACACACCAAAATGTAAAACTGATGATGGAAAATGCAAGAATTGGTTCACTAACAAATGGACAATTATCTTCCTACAAACATTATCTTGCAAGAGTATTGTGCAGCCCTGCTTCCATAGATTGTCATTTGGGGAAATGTCCCTCCTGTCCTGGGAATGAGGAAATAAGAAATGTAATGGAACACGGTTTTGAGGAGAACTTGGTTAAAAAATTAACTTTTCACCAATGGATTACAGTTGAAAGATGCAACTTGGAGACATTAGAAAAATCAACTTCAGATTTTATTGATTTGTTTTGCAAAACGCATGACAGTGGTAAAAGAATTTCTGGCAAAAATGGCAAGATTCAGTGCTCAGTCTAAATTGTACAGATTTCGACTAGGTTACTGAGTTTTTGTATCTGAAAAATATGTGTTTGACAGAGAAAACAGCTCAGATCGTGAAAAGCGAGTGAATGCAGTTGTCAAAGTCATATACGCTATAGGTCCCAAATGTCTGTGTGTGAAAGTGTAATTTTTTCTACTTTGATATAAAGTAATGAAATGTATGTATAAGTACTTCTTGAAGAGATACAAAAGTTGTTTGTGTGCTGGGTAGAGGAATTGTTTGCATGGGATTTGTGTCAAGACTTGTTCCAATTGTGTGAGTGAAATGACGGTGTGTTGTGAATATGTAATGTGAAGCAAAATATTTTTAGTAAGCTGGAGATGAAAATATTCTGAGGTGGTTTGGCCATAATGAATGATTAGGTGCTAAGAAAATTTATTCAGCCCGAGTAGCAGGAAAGAAAGGTAGAGGAAAGCTGGGAAAGAGGTAAGATTGAGAAACAATGTTTCTATACATTGAGAACAGGCCTTGGTAATTTTTTAGAGGCCATAAACGTCTGTAAAAACAAAGAAACTCAGAAGATGCAAAGAATAATAGAAAGTTCTTCAAGTTAAAATAGAATTAAGTATATTTATCTGAGTAAAGCCTTGAGTAAATCTTTTAATTCATGAGAGTACCAGTTTCAGGAATGCCAGCAAAGGAAAATGATAAGTTCAACATACAAGGTCTTGTGTAAGACATGATGAATTAACCTCGCACTGTGTACCAAGTTCACTGTAGATGGAGTCTGTCTGATATGATACATATATCCAGCAGCAAGTAAAATCTATTAGCAATAGTAGTTGTGATATGACACATAATCTTGCTTTAACCAGCAAACATCTGAAACTCAGATAACAGCTTATGTATATATCAGAAGTATATATTCAGGGTGTGATAGGTGTGCATCCATAGAATCCCATTGTAGCTGAAATGATGTTTTGGGATTTATCCTTATTGAAAGCTTTTTCTAAGGCTTACCATCATGCATAAAATTAAGTTTTGTATATAACATTTCACAAAGAAGACTAGGTTCTGTGCATATAAGCATTGTATACTGTTCACGTTGAGAGACTTATCGTTAGGCATGTGGCCCCAGGTGTGGACACCTTTTTGAGCTCTGTAAGCAGATGTACAGAAGCCCAGCACATCAGATTCTTTTCCTTCCCGTGGTTTCAAAGTGGCCAGTGCAACATGGTAAGGTATGAGCCGATAGAACAGCACCTGCAGTAGCAGTTACTGTTTTGTGGTGCAATCCAGTTAAGTGCTGTGTCATAAGTTGCTGTTTTTGTTTTCTGTATTTTGTCTGCTCTCTGTGTCTTAGGATTCGCCAAAGAAGGCTCAGCTGAAAAAACCCACTTGGGTTTTTTGAAATTAAATTCTATTTTTGCTTCTACAATATTCTGAATTTAATCAGTACCCAATATAATATTTTCTTTAACAATTATTTTTACATGTAGTTTGGTATTTGACCTATTTGCTCAGCGTGTGTGTGTGTGTGGGGGGGGGTTCGTAAATGACTCGGTCATTAATTCTTCCATCTGTGTCTAACTGCTAGCTGTTAGCGGCTAGCTCTTGTAAAATGTGAAAAATCTACTTTCTGAGCTCTTCGCCAAATACATTACTGTTTTTGGAAATTGCAACCCCAAGAAGAAACCATGCAATTTGAATGGAATTTATACCACACATTACTGATATGACTGTACATAAGTGATTTAATTTTCAGAACAATACAACAATTTTTACCTGCAAAAAACAGTATCTTGAGCGCGAGCTGCAATAAGAACTTCTAGACAGTGTGGCATTGAATCGAAAAGGCGTTGGATGGTGTCCTGGGTGATTGCTTGCCAGGCGGCATGTATGCGAGTCCACAGATCATTGTTACTGACCGCTGAAGGACTTTGACGGGCCAGTTACCGAGTGACTATATCCCAGACATGTTCAATAGGCAACATGTCTGGCGAACATGCAGGCCAGGGACAAAGCAGTATCTGCTGTGCTGCTAAGAGAGCTTGAACATTCCTGGCAACATGTGGTCGGGCATTGTCCTGCTGGAATATAGTGCCAGGAGTGCTCTGAAGGAAGGGTATGACTTCTGCTTGTCCAGCTTCCCTGATGTAGCGGTCGCTGTTGAGATTGTGCTCAAGTCATAACAGCCGAGATCATGAATGGTACCCAATGGCACCCCACACCATCACACTTGGCATTCGGTCCGTATGACGCTCGACGATGCATGCTGGAAGAATGCACTCACCACAATACCTTCTAATGCGTATGTTGCCATCATGGTAGTTCAAGTTGAATGGGGACTCGTCCAAAAACACATGTTGTCAATCAGCACGCCATTGTCTGTACTGAAAACCCGATTTCAGTCTGAGGCATCCATGGTTTAGGGTCAAAGGAATCCGCCACAAAGGGATGTGTGCAACCAGTCCTCTGAGCAACAGATGGCGTTGAACTGTAAAGGCAGACAATGCCACACCTGTTGCAGTGCGGCTCCACTGTTGTGCTACCGCAAAGATGCAGAATGGTTCATCACTGCCATGCGGACAAGGTGTCGGTCATCTTGTGGTGTCACCACATTTTTCGGTCCGCTGCCGGATTGTCGATGCACCTGGTTCTCCTCGGTCCACTGCTTCCACACACGCTCCACTGTCATGGCGTTATGTCATGTCTAAGCCGCAATGTCACTGTACGAAAATGCACCACGCAGACCTATCATTCATCCCCATTCAAACTCTGTCGTATGGTGATATTATGCCCTTCGTCATTGCCGAGGCATTGAATCCTGGGGACACTTTTACAACTCGCTGTCTGCGATGCACTACTGGTGTGTATCCTAAACAGCCTTCTCTTTATACCCCTCACTCGACTGTTTAGAGGGCGCTGCCGGGTCCATACATGCGCAATGCCTCTGCGCTTCTAATCATTTGCATGTCCTACTCTGCTCTGCATATTTTGTAAGTTTCATGTGTTTACAATAATTCCTTCATGGTGATGCAATTTTCACAAACAGTAGTTTATGTTACTGAAAGAAAATTTCATCTGATAATGCAGAGGGTTTTTTATTTGCAAATTTTCAGCAGTTGTAACAGTTTTTTTAAAGGCATTAAACTAATAATTGCTAAATTTCCAGTTTTTACCACTTTCGTAAATATTCTGTGTTGCCATTACTGATTCATGCGAATATAATGTTTAAGAGTGGGACCAGACTTAAAAGCAACAATTGTTGTTTGTTTCATCAGTGAGATTTAGATTTTCCTTTTCCATGCACCATTTTATTATTTATCATCAGCCACACACTGGGTTTTTAAAATTTCCTCTCACCCGCTATATATTTTATTACTTTAATTTTTAATTGCACCTTTTTGTTCAACCCCACGCCCTTTAGAGTGGATTTGTTGTGATTTGATAAATCAATGGCAAATGAAAAATGTCAATTTGCTGAAGCGAAAAGATAAGTGAACAAGTGATACATTTAACATAGTAAAAAAAAAAATATATATATATATATATCATCGTCAACCATTATCAATCCACTGCTGGACGAAGGTCTCCCCAAGTTTCCTCCACAACGGTCTGTCTTGTGCCAGTCTCCTCCACGTCACTCCCGCATACTTTCGAATTTCATCCACCCATCTCCCACGTGGCCTTCTTCTGGGTCTTTTCCTGTCCCTTGGAATCCAATCTAAAATTTCGGCTGTCCATCGATTGTCTGTCCTTCTGGCAGTATGTCCAGCCCATTGCGATTTCAGGGATTTAACTCTGATCATGATGTCTTTCACTCTTGTCATTTTTCGGATCCACGAGTTCCTCTTCTTATCTCTGCTGGTTACACCAAGCATGCACCTCTCCATGCTATTTGAGTTGTCTGCAGCCTTTGTATGTCTCTTTTAGTTAAGGTCCACGTCTCTGCACCATACGTAAGCACTGGAAGGATGCATTGATCAAACACTTTTCTTTTAAGACATAATGGCATATTGCTCTTGAAAATTATGCTGTTCCTTCCAAAAGCTCTCCAGGCAAGTTTTGTACGCTGATTAATTTCTTCACCAATGTGACCCTCACTTGATATCTGCTGTCCAAGATAAACGTACGTGTCTATTATCTCCAGCTTTTCTCCATCAATCGATAAATCTTCCATTTTTGTTAAAGCATTGAACATCACTTTTGTCTTCTGAAAGTCCATTTTTAATCCCACTTCTTTACTCTTGTCAGCAAGTTCCTCGATCATACTCTGCAGCTCTGATGGGGTAGTTGCAAGAATGACTATGTCATCAGCCAAACGAAGGTGGATTAGATAATCTCCATTAATCTTTATCCCTTTGTTTTCCCAGTTCAGTGATTGAAAGACATTTTCCAATGTGGCATTAAAGAGCTTCGGAGATATGGTGTCACCTTGTCTCGCTCCTTTTCCAATTTTTATGTGTGTTGTATTTTCAAACAGCCTAATCTTTGCACTTGCATTTTCATAGATGTTATTAATAATATTAATGTATGCATCTTTAATACCGCAGGATTTCAGAGCCATTGTAACTGCTGATGGTTTCACCGAATCAAAGGCTTTTTCATAATCGATAAAAGCCATGCACAATGGAAGTTCATATTCCCTCGCTCTTTCAATTAGTTCTCTCAGTACGTGGATATGATCTATTGTGCTGTAGCCACTCCTGAATCCAGCTTGTTCTCTCGTTTGAGCCATGTCCAGTGTCGCCTTCAAGTGGTGTGAAAGAACTTTAGTGAAGATTTTATAAACCACTGATAGGAGGCTGATAGGTCTGTAGTTCCTGAAATCCTCAATGTCACCTTTTTTATGTAGCAAGATCATTGTAGCGTTGTTCCAATCCTCAGGAATATATATATATATATATATATATATATATATATAACAACAGGCTTTTGGGGAATGTTTAAAAAATTTTCAAATCCTTTTTTGATAACAAAAACCACAGATCACAGACTATCATGTGTCTTTTTGCTGGGGATTTTTTTAAACTAATGCACGCAAACATGTTTATAACATTATTATTTTACACTGTACCTTAAATATTTTTATATATCACTTAGTTTAAAAAATTATGAACCAATAAAATATGATAAATTGGAATTTCCAATACTGTTTCATATAAATTCCAGCTATGCAAATTAGAAATAAAAAAAGCCCAATACCCCCCTCCCCTCCTCCCCCTCCAAGTGGGTGGGGTTCAAATCCTTCACTGTGTCAGTATGTGAACCAATGTGTTTATGAGCACAGATTTAGACAAAATTTGCACTTTTTTATTACACATATTTGCAATGGGGAAGTGTGTTGATGAAGTGTCTCATTTCTGGCAGAGCTTTTGCTGATTGTATGATAGTATTAAAAAAAGGTAAGCCTTGGTCTTCCTCTTTCAAATGTACTGTGTGAGCATGAAGATAAAAATTATGACTGCACAAGACATTCCTCTGTTTCAAATTATGATAATTTAAGTTATTTTTGTGTAAACAGAGCCTTTGGTACAGTTTCTAATTATTGAGAAGACCTTTGTTCTAGATGCCAGAAACATGTGGAAATGCAAAAGAACTCAAAAGATATGAGGAACATTTCAAAGTTCAAGTTAACATAGAATTTAAGAAAATTATATTAATCAGTATATTAACATACTCAAAATTACTCAACAATTATTCACATTTGGAGTAATTAAAAATATTGCTACTGCATTTTTCACTTTTAAAACTTACACACACGCACAAGCAAACAAACAAGTGCAATTCCACATTGAAATTGGATATGCTGATTTTGTGGTGCAGGTTGCTTGAATTTTTTTTTATCCTGAAAGCATCCCAACCTAAATGGCACATAATGCACTGTTATGTACATATTAATGACCTACTGGCTATGGTATTGAATAAGTGTAAAATCAGTGATTACCATATTGTTTCTGGAATCTAATTAGAAGGTACACAATGAACTTGCAGTGAATGTTAAGCAGAATATGTATTTTTGACATACTTTGTTGTAGCATTGAGATAGGCAAAGTTTATTGCCAATATTTCAGAAGTAGATTTAGTTGTGTATACATTGCTTTAGATGTTATGTCAAGAGCTTCAAAGTGGGACATCATTCACATGGTAACTTGAACCAGCATTTGTTGTATGATACACCATGAACAGACACCCACACCCCAGGACCGTGGAGAGCGAACTCTGGCCCCAGTGCAATAAAATCTCTGGGGCCCCCACCTCGGCTGTTCCACTAACCATATAATCCATATTTCCGTTTCCTCACCTACCCCCACCCACTATTCCCGTACTTACCGACAACCCGACCGGTTGCAACTCTTCAATCTTTTTTTTGTGGTGGATAATTTTTCATATTCTCCCCTCCGTAAACAAACCCTCGAACCCTCCCTTTCAAGAAAATTTTTCTCAGAAAACTCTCAAACGCCATCTACCGACAGACATTCTTATTTTTCTTAGTACTTTTTCATAATCGTCACATTTTTCGTCTTTCATTTTTAGAGTGTAATATACGTCTAAAGATGCAGCCTCTGGGAAAGTATCCACAAAGAGTTCTCATAAGTAAACATTAAATTTTGTGTTTTCTCTTTTAAGTTGTCGCTGTGAACAGGACGACTTCATCGGAATAAAGGAAAATAAACAAAGTCGGAATTACGCACAAAGACACTATATTCGTTTAAAAACAATTACTGCAATGCGAAAATAATGCGTTGAGCATAAAATAAAAAGACAAAAGATGCCGGCTTCTGGTGGGAAACACAGTGACAAAATCCACATGATGAAAATTGTCTGCAGCCTTTGATGATTAGCAATAACGTTGTATATCGTACACAATGGTCTGTGTCGGCGAGTAGCAAAGCAACACAGAGAACCCAATGTGTGGTGTTGGCATGTTGTTGGAAAGAAATGAAAAATGTAATATGGAGAGCTCGTTTGATTTGCCGCAGGTAACTCACGCACGTGTTGCAGTTATCCTGGGAACTCTAGTAACATTGTAACACTTAGTTGTTTTTTTATTGTGTTTAAAGCAAGTTTTGAAAAAAATTTAAATTTTTTTACATTTATGACATAATTACGAATTTTTACGTGTCACATAGAAAATATTTTTTTACGCGTAACTTCCCAACCCTGGTGATGGTATAGTTTGAAAAATATTCGGACACCATAAAATAAAAATTAGAAAAAAATTACTTTAGAAGCGGGCTCTGGGCCCCGGTGCTACAGTACCACCTCCCCCACCGTCTTGTAAGGCCTGCCTCACCCCAAAGTCGTAAGTGTTGAAACTTATCATTGAAATAAAGTTTTCATATTTTGTGGACTATTACTTTTCATGGGGATGTCCCCCCACCCCCAAATTTTTATCACCAATCGTTTAGGTAAGGTTATAATACGAGAACTCGATGCATTGATTTGTTCTGGAAATCATCTCGGTAATAGTAAATATGTGATATATTAAAATGTTATATTGTTTTGTTTTTTCTTCTTCTGGGTGCTGTTATGTAAAAATGTTAGTCATATCAGAAAGAATGCTAAGTAAGAATACAACACAGATTTTTTTTAATGTTCAACGAACTTTCAAAGTTTAAATTAAAAAGATTTTGTATGTTACTGTCAGTTAAGTTGTACTCTTTCCAGATTTTATATACTCATGTTGGCACATAGTATATGTAATTTATTTCTCTTTCACAACAGTTGGTGCTCGTGCTCCCACCATTCCCAACGGACCCATGCACACTCGACCATTAGTTGCCCTTCTAGATGGAAGGGATTGCTCAGTGGAAATGCCAATATTGAAAGATGTTGCCACAGTTGCGTTTTGTGATGCACAGTCTACACAAGAAATTCACGAAAAAGTAAGCACTTTTTAAACTTAAACTTTCTTTCAGTACGTTGTTTAAATCCATGGAGTTTGGTATGCTATTCTGATGTGTATCATATGTTCATAGCCGGTCATGTCGAACCAGGTAAAATAAAATGCAAGTGCTTCTAATTTGAGCCATTCATCTTGTGTAGGAGTCTGGAGGAAATCATGTGTGTTGTTGTTTGGCTGGCAGCTGTTTCCTGTGTACTAACCCAATCCTAGGAATGTGTGAGACAAGTAATTAATTCACTTGTTCCAATAATTTTTACATTCTTCATATTTCTGATTTTTTTTTATTTATTTATTTTTTTTTTTTTTGACATTGGCAGTTGGTGGATGCCAAATGTGTATGGCAGTATATCAAGGGATTTTTCATATAGAGCATGTCTGAAAATCCTCCAAATATGTGGGGTCAGTAATATTTGGTGTGGCGTCAGATGTATTTGAGCATGTCTGTTCAGACCAAAGAGGTGGTGTTATGCAAGGGTAGCGACAAATTGAGGAGTGGTATATTGACGGCTGATTGTACTAATTTTTCCTAAATGGCTGCGTAAAATCAAGAAGTTATAATGTAGTACCTAGAACTTCTGCTGCTAGGTTGGCTATGTTGATGGTGTCATGTGATGCAGCTGAAATCCTGTAAGAGAGCACTAGGCAGTGTAAGATAAAAAATTGCTGAAAAAAGTGAAGGACCACTGGCTGAATAAGTCCATACCCCATCACTATTTCTTGCTATTGATATTTCACTTTCATATTTCTCCTTTTAATATATACAAATAACAGTTATTCAGTTATGCCACGAGAAAATTTAGTGCAAAATTTAAATCTTGATTGCTTAATTTTGATTTCTGTTTTGAAATTTAAACCTTTATTTAGGTGATTATCTGTAATATTCAAATCTTAAACACATAACTCTAAAACTAGTTTTAATAATTTATTATACATGCTCTGGTATTGCATGTGTGATTATTCTCTCAGAACTGATTTATCCTGCAGAACTGTCTTTTAAATTGCATAAATTCTAATTTATTGCATCCACAAACTTGCATTATAGGGGGAAATATTGCAAACTTTTATTAGCATACTTCAATTTGAATAGTAAAGCATGTGTAAAAGTATATTTGTGCACATGTCATTGTTGTGTATGCAGTTTGTAAGATCCTTAAAAAAAAAGTCTTGAGAATTGCTTAAAAGTCTTTTAAAGTGCTTATTTTTTTGTGTTATATTTAATTAAAAACAAATTGAAACAAACAAAGAAACCACTGTTACTGTTGGTATGACATCGGAGCAGATTGATATAAGAGGGAGAAACACAAAAAGTAAAGGCAATACCCTTTAATGCTGGTTACTGTGAACAAATGAATATAACTGTTATTTCACTTTCCCATGTACCCCCCCCCCCTGCAGGTTGATGCACTTCTTGTATTCTTTCACTAGCTTTTTCATTCCTTGGAAGAAGCTTTTCGGCTGCTCCCAAATCCAGGTCTGCACCACTTTCTTAATCTAATCATCTGAGGTAAACCTGCAACCACACAGAGCCAGTTTAGGTGAACTGAAGATGTGGTAATCACATGATGCCAGATCAGGGCTGTAAGAGGGATGTGGAAGACCTTCAAACTGCAGTTGTTGCATTTCCTTCACCATTGCGGCTGCTACATGGGGACATGCATTTTCATGATGAAGCAAGACTGTTTTTGACAGCATTCCTTTTCTTTTGCTGCAAATTGCAGGTTTTAATTTCTCTGTAAGCATAGCACAGTACATTGCACGGTCACTGTTTGTCCATGTTCCTGAAAATGTGCCAGAATAGGACCCCTCGTGTCCCAAAAGAAGTTCAGCATGATTTTCTTGGCAGAGGTTTGTTGTTTGAATTTCTTTTTTTTTTTTTTTTTTTTACTTGAAAAGGTGAGCAATTCCCACTGCATGCTCTGTCTCTTGCTTTCCAGATGACGCAGTGTCACGTCGTCAGTGACTCTTCTCCAAAATACTCGGATCTTCTTCATGGCATTTTGGGAACTGGGTTGCAACCTCCATTTGCAACCAGAAAGATCTTGTGCAGACCAGTAAGCTGTTTCGGTACCCATCTTGCGCAATTATGATGCCTCAAGTCATCCTTCCCTATGGCATGTGCGGATCCATAGCTGATATCCTAATTTGCAGCAACAGCAGACAACATAATCCATCGGTTTTCTCTTATCAGGCCATTCGCCCTGTTGATTTGGGATTGTGTTTACGATGTTGATGCTGACCAAATCGAGCTTCATGTGTCAGTCAAACTTGTTTTTCCCACTTTCAACCTTTCTAGCCATTCATAAACTTTTCATTCGGTCATGCTGTTTTCACTGTCACACTGAGCCATCGTCAGTGAATTTCAGCAGGTTTGACTCCCTCTGCCCAAAATAATCATACTACAGTGCATTGTTCAACAATGCTGCCTCGCTCCAGAGTGTCCATGTTTATTTGACCTGCACTTCAGCTAAACTAATGGCAGAGCACTGCACTGTGTGTGATTGAATTACCCATAAGCCATTACAAACGTATTGTATTGTGTCATCTGTCCATTGCCGCATAATTTTCAAATTGTTACTTTTGATTTACCTATGTATTTATGAGCATAAAAACTTTTTGTAATAGATGATTTCATAGAAATATCAGTGGCATGGCTGCAATACTTCTGTCTTTTGAAAATTTTGGAAACCTTTCATGATTGTCATATTATTTTAAAACTGTTCTTCCTTTTACTCCCACCAAAAAATGTGCAAAATCATATTTCTGTGATAACTGAAATTGTGGAATTGCTTCAGATGTTTGAAATGTGTTCAAAATGTTTTTAAAAGTTTGACGCAATTGCATACCTACCAAGTTATCCAGACTTTTGCTGTTGTCTTCTGGTTGGCAAAAGCTTTTTACTGGATTTCCAGATATTTGCGAGATGTCCATCAATGGCTGAGTTTTTATTTTTTTTTATTTTGAATTGGGAATAATGCCCATTCTAGCGAGAATAAAAGTATTCTGTAATTTTCCGCATTTTGAACTTTTCTGATGGTTTATTTTTTTTTTTTCCCGCTTCTTTTTCTCCCCGCTCTCTTTATGGGCGTATTCCTCATTTTTAATTGTTTACTGGTAGCGTTAATTTCTTATTTTTTTTGTAATGGTGCAAAAGAGCGACTTGGTATTTAATGGATGTGTGTGTTTCCTGATTCGGCATCTCTCCTTCAATATCAATCGGTAGAGCTTGCATTTTTACTCCCTGCCTCCAAGTTTTTTAAGTGAAATTAAATTTCAAACTCAGTTCTTAATCTGCCCATTATAAAATTGGTGCCATTTCCGTGACCCATAAAAATTGTTTTCAAGGCAGAATGAGCTATGGGCAGTAATGAGTTTTGGAATTAATTTCACTTAAAATGCATATTTTGCTATACCTTAGTCACATCTTGCTATATTAAGGAACAGAGCAGGCATTTTCTCATTTGCTTAATGAAATTAAAATTTCAGAAACAACATGATGATAAATGGAACAACATGAACAACAGAAACAACATATGATAAATTTTGCTTGTGATGATAAATTGCAGCCAACAGTTGAATTTCCAGTTTTAAACTTTCTCTTCAAAGAAAAGGGAAAATGCTCTTATCTTTTTGCTTCTTGGTATAGCAAACATTGACTAATAAACAAAAAAACATTCATTTTCAGCTAAATTAAAGTTAAAAACGTGAAATGCTGCTTCTTGTTCTGCTGTGAAAACAACTGTACAATCTCCAAAAACTGCGCTATTTTTATTACACACAGGGTAAGTAATGATTTTTAACTTGAATTGTACTTGGCAAAAGAAGAAAAAATGTTTTCTCCTGTGATGGTTACAGCAAGAAGGGAAAGAAAATTTATTAAAAAATATGAAGTATTTGTCATATTTCCAATGATGTATCTGGATCAATAAAACAACCAAAAGAAAAAAAAGCTTCATCTTCAAGAAAGTATTTATGACTAGGTATGTTTTTAGTATTTTTGCAAATCACATTTAATTGCTTGTAACCCCCCCCCCAATCCCTTCACATCTAATATGGGTTTCAATTTTGAGTAATCACCAATGGCCCAAGAATTGGATGTTCTGAAAACTTCCAATTCATATCAGTGTCTAAATAACCATTAGAATATATACATTCAAATGTATCTGACTGATGTCTTATCTATTTTTTTATTTAGTAATATCTCTAAATGATATATTTATCTTCTGCTGTTGTGTGTGTGTGTTGGGAGGGGGGGTAAATGTATATACGAGGGGTGTAAAATAAGTATCAGGATTTTTATTCTGATCAACACAAAATCAGGTGTATCATCATATGCATGTGTGAAACTATTATGACTACTTTCAGTGAAGCACCGTAAAAGTGAAGTTGCTTGATACTAATGTTAAATGGTGCTGTCGATCAAAACATTGGTAGCTACGTTAAGTGTTCAGTTCTAACAGCAAGCAGTAGTGAAAGTTTCAACGTAAGAAGGCGTAAAGGCTGTGGACATTACGAGAAGACTTTGGACAGTGTATGGTGATGCAGCTATGTCTCATTCCAGTGTTTACGAATGGGTTACGAAGTTCAAAGCTGGCCACGAGAGCGTTGAAGATGAGGCATGTCAGGTAGACCTCACATGACGGTGACTGATGAAACAATTAAACGGGTTGACAACTTGGTAAGGTGACAGACGCATTCGTGTTCAGGATATTGCCATGGAACTGGATATTAGTAAAGATTCTGTTGGATGAATTATTCATGAAAATCTCAACTATAGAAAGATCTGTGCCAGATGGGTACTCCGAATGCTTACAGTGGTGCATAAATGCCAAAGGCTAGACATTTGCAATGAACTGCTACAGCACTGCAATGAGGAGGATGACGCATTCCTGGGATGCATAATCAGAGGCGATGAAACGTGGATTCATCAGTTCAAACCAAAGACAAAATGGCAAAGTATGCAATGGCATCATCCGAATTTGCCCCCATTAAAGAAGTTCAAAGTTGTTCATCGGCGTCCAAGGTCATGGCTACTGTCTTCTGGGACAAGCACGGGTATCCTTCTGGTTGAATACTTGGCAAAAAAATTAAATAATAAACGTGAAGGCCTATGTGAAGACACCGAGAAAACTTGTGCAGCGTTTCCGGACCAAACGGCCAACAATAAACAATCGAGCATTGCTTCAGCATGATAATGCTTGCCCGCATATTGCTAAACCAGTTCAAGCAGTTGCGCAAAACAGAGGTAGACCATTCTTCTGCACCCTGCTTACAGTCCAGACTTGGCACCTTCTGATTTTCATGTTTTTGGTCCCGTGAAGGATAGTCTTCGTGGCCACCACTATGAGAGCATGGACGATCTGCGAGTGACTGTCCGTCAATAGATTTGCAACACCCCTGCTGATTTCTTCACTATTGGAATGAATCGACTTGTTGATAGGTGGAGGAAATGCATTGTGCTGAACGGAGAATACGTGGAAAAGTGACTTTGACTGTTCGTACCACTGTATTACATATGTTAGTATCATATTTATGCATCCTGTACTTTTTATTTCTCTCCTGTAATTGATAGGAATAAAAATCCATATACTTCATTGGGCACCCCTCACATATTCTCCTTGCACTGCATTGACTGATTTATAAAGCTGTAAACATTGCTAAGTGTGACATAATTTTCAGTCTTGGCTTTGAGCACCTTAGATTGGTGGAAAGTGTATAGATAATTAATGGACACCTGAAAGACTTCTACAGTTTCCTTGACCCGTATCGCTACACGAGGTCTGGCGTTGTCATGCTGGATAACAACCTTGTCATGTCTTTTCTTCGCATATTCCGGACATTTCGCTCTCAATGCACGGCTCAAATTTATTATTTGTTGTTGATAACGTTCAGCATTGATGCTCTGGCACGGTTGCACCACCTCATAGTACACCACACCTTTCTGATCCCACCAGATGCACAGCATAACCTTACTGCCATGAATATTCTGCTTTGGCGTTGATGGACTTGGTGTACCTGGCCTCACCCATGCTTTTGGTCATTTCAGAGTATTGTAATGAATCCATTTGTTTCGTCTCCCGTAATAATTCGATGTAAAAATGATTTTCTTGTGTGTCTTTGCAGGAGCAATTCACATATGGTTATGCCCTTTGTAATGCCTCTTTCTCTCAATTTGTGTGGGATCCAATTTCCTTGCTTTTGAACCATTTCCATTGCATGTAGACTTTGAGAAATTCATTGTTGGGTAACATGTAATGCCATTGCTAAATCTGTTTCTGTTTGGCACGGATCTTCATCTAGTAATGTTTCCAAAGTAGCACCTTCAAATTTTTTGGTGCACCTTCACGTTCTTTGTCTTCCACGTCGAAATCTTTCCCTTTGAATTGTCGGAACCACTGTCTACACGTGCTGTCAGCTAGAGCATATTCACCATAAGCTTACACAAGCAAACAGTGACTTTTGGCAGCGATTTTCTTTAAAAATAATTAATGCAGCAAAACTTTCCGCATATAGTGTTTTTTTTTGTTTTTTTTTCTGGGCACGAAATTCAACATTTTCAATGCACTGACAAACAATGATGTTCACACTGCAACAAACTGTCCTCCACTAATTATCAAAGCTTGTTGCAAGGATTTTCTTATACACGTGTTGTCCTTCTCAATCATACATGAAATCTGTGCTAGTTACGCCGTCTATTCGCAAACGATGTAAACTTATTTAATTTGTACACCCAGTATATAGGGTGCCCAGTAAAGTCCTTTCTCAGCCCCGTAACTTTTGAACACCGACAGCTATAGCCATAAAAACGATATCTAGGGTATAGTAAAGTGGCTATGCGTTATTCGACGAGACCGCTTACAGCGCCTCCTAGCGGCAAAGTCAGGAAAATAGTCAATTACAAAGTTGTAGAGCAGCATCGATTTAGTACGAAAAGACACCTTGCGCACATGAATGCTAAGAATAGAACGCGTACAACGCTCGTTTCTTCGTTCGCGATGTCGAACACTGTTACATCACGAAACGCATCAGAAAGGAGCAATTAGTTATCACTAGGCACATTTACCGTTGGTGCTCAATGTGCTCTCCGTCAGCCACAATACACATTTGGACTCTAGATTGAATCTCACGCTGCACATTTTGCAGCATGTCAAGTAACACGCTGGAACAAGCGTCAGTTGTACGGCGTCGAAGGTCCTGCAACGTTGTTGGAGGGGTCTGATACACCTGCTCTTTGAGGTAGCCCCACAGGAAGAAGTCCAATAGGGGAGGTCCGGTGAGCATGCAGGCCACTCTACGCAACCACTATAGCCGATGATTTGTTGCTCGAATGTCTCGACCAGGTACCTTCTTACGTTTCCTGGCTGATTCGGAGGGGCGTCATCATGTTGGAACCAAACATTCCGCAGTTGAGACAACTGCAGGTTGTCCAAAAGATCGAGATAAATTGTCACGATTGCCACAGAGTCCACTTGTTTCTTACAGACAGTGACTATAGCATGGACCCGACAAAGATCGAACGAAGGTCCTATCGCATGCGAAGAGCGCCCGCTACCACTGGGCCACGAGTCAGGCTAGTGCTTTGCAGAAGGCGATTAAATCTTCTTTCTGACGCGTTTCGTGACGTAACACTGTTCAACATCGCGGACAGAGAAACTAGCATTGTACACGTTCTATTCTTAGCATTCATGTGCGCAAGGTGTCTTTTCGTACTAAATCGTTGCTGCTTTACAACTTTGTAATTGACTATTTTCCTGTATCTCGTATAGTTTTCGAGATCGGCACGCTAACTCCTGACTTTGCCGCTAGAAGGTGCAAGCAGTCTCCTCGAATAGCGCATAGCCACTTTACTATACCTAAATACCGTTTTTATGGCTATAGCTGTTGGCGTTCGAAAATTACGGGGCTGAGAAAGGACTTAACTGGACACCCTGTATAGTCAACCAGATCATTTGGAATTTTCAGCTTAAGGGACTTTGTGTGTGCCTTATGCTAATTTCACATTCTGAGAAGTTGATATGCATGCGCGGTCGTATCAGAATAATATGACCACCTACCTAATAACAGGAATAACTACCCTTGGCCCGGATGACAGCGTGGCATGGATGCATTGAGGCCCTGGAAGGTTGCCTGAGGCAAATGTCCCCATTCGGACTGCAGCGGAGCAGCGGTCTCGGAGATGACGTGGTTGTGGGTCGGCATGTTAGGCAGTCTGTCAATCCAAGTAGTCCAACAAGTTCTCTATGGGCTTGAGATCAAGCGATTTTGTCGGCCAAGGGAAAAGGAGACACGCCCCTGTCGTGTTACCGGAACCAGTGTAAATGTCCTACATAAAGGGATGTGTGTGGTCATCGAGGATGGGTAGGTAGCTATTGGTGTTCATGGACCTATGCAGTGGTACCAGCGGTCCCAGGTCATAGCAGGAAAACACCCCTGCCGCCCCGGTGGCGCAGTGGTCTAAGCGATGGCCTCTGATCATTCGTCCGAAAGGGGTCCGGGTTCGAATCCCGGTGAGGCATGGATGTTGTGTTTGTCTTATGGTACTGGCTTTCTCCCTTCCCTGGAATCAGTGACCCTAAATTAGGGACGGGCGACTGCTTATAGCCTATTGAGTTGCTCATGGTGGTCGTTAAACCTCCAATAAAAAAAAAAAAACATCCTCAGACATGCACAAAACTTAACACGTAACAAAACTTACATACCCAATTTGCGAAGTGATTATGCTGCCGAGAAGATTACAATCACGTGCTTGTGAGTCTGAGTAGCTCGGCTGACAACTGACTGTTCTTTACCCAAAGAATTGAAGTCAACAGAAATACGCATGTACAGTCTGCTCCGACATCAGCCGATCAGGCTGTATGTTGGCTTCTGTGCACTGCATGTTTTCCCTGAAGATACGGCTGCGCTAGTTACGTCTCGCTGAGCCTTAACTTCTTCTCGTTAGATATTCTTTGCTACCACCCTTCCAGTTCTCTTTGTACATCTAATAATCTCCTAGATAGCAGAAGTTAACAGGAGTGGGCGTCTCCCCTGTACTTTGGATCACACAGGCTATGTTTTCTTTGTTCAGCAAAAAGAAATGACTGCGGTGTGAAAACTTTTCTTTTTTTCCTTTTATGGTGCCCATACCAAGGTTATTCCCCATTAGTATACATAGACATGTAGAACCTTCAGAAAAGTTTATGGAATTTTTAATTTTTAATGGAATTTTTTAATTTTTGAATACACTTTACACTAATAATTTTAATTTTAGAAGGTGATTTGATGCTTACTAATGGAAACATCAGGTCTATTTTCACATAGATAGGTTCTGTCTTGTATGTAGACTGTCCCATAGTGCTGATTTTCTGGACTGTGGATGTTGACAGGCAGCCATCAGCATCTGCAGTAGGAATAACATAAAGTGGATGATTGTACACTTGATGTGAGGTTCTGCTGTATGCTGTTCCTGCTGATAAATATTTTATGTAATGGAGTTTTCTCATTTCTGTACAATTCAAATTATGTTGCATATTTAAATTGAATTGGTAACATGTTCTCTCTGTAATGTGTTATGCTTTTGTTTCAGGTTTTAAATGAAGCTGTTGGTGCCCTAATGTGGCATACAATCACACTGACAAAAGAAGACTTGGACAAATTCAAAGCACTCAGGATAATAGTGCGCATAGGTTCTGGGGTTGATAACATTGACATTAAAGCTGCAGGAGAATTAGGTAACAGTTTCATGTTCTGTTTTCTTGTGTTTTGGTCTCCTCTGCATTCCTATCTTATACTTACTGCTTGATATACATCAATTTTCCTGTTTCTTTTAAAGGTGCAGTGTGTAATCAGTCACAGTATGTTATGTTTTGTATAAAATTATTTTCCTGAAAAGATTTTAATTACTTTAAGTCATTGTTTTTTTGTTTGTTTTTTCTGAGGAATGAAGAAACACCAATTATAACACAAATGAAAAATTTTTTAAGTTAATATCTAGAACTTGAGTGAATTATATAAACAACAGCATGACAGGTATTGGGTGTGTGCAAAAGTTCTACATGTTTTTGTAATGGATTCAAATTGCGATTGGAATAGTTACGTCACAGATGATGCTGCAATGCCAAATTTTGGCCAATAAATCATGGAGCGGTAGAGCATATAGGGGCTTTAGGTTTGTCCAAGTAAGTCATTTGTAACGAAAATCGTGGACGATGTAACCAGACATGCGATAAGGAGCACATTAGACATTGTTTACTGTACGAGCTCGATAAATGCAGTACTTCAGCCGCAGTTGATGATAGCACATGTCGTCGTTGGTTTTAGAAATTCCGGGATGGAGGCAGAAGCTGGAAAGATCAAATTTCATCTTATTTTATTCCTAATAATAATAAAAATAACTGAAATAAAATAATTTTTATTTTCCGAATAATAGTTATAGAGGATTAAAATTGTTCTAAACACAAAACCAGGCAAATTTCTCAAAAATATGCTAAATTTCACTAAGATGGGCAACATTTCACAAAATTGGGTGTCATCTTTAAAATCCTGAATCGACCCCTGACCTTTCAGCACATGTGCGCGCACACACCAACAACCAACCATTGGAACTGAAAAATATGCCAGCACATGGCTTGAGATTAATGGCAGTACATCAAAGATGTAAGTTGCTTGAACTTTTGATTTTTATAGATATGCCAGGTACTGGACTCATATGATGGATGTTGAAGTAAGTGATTGCTTTCATATCTCAGCAGCAGTTAGTGCAAATGATGTGTAGTGTTAGATTTGAAGGTTTTGTACTTGCTGAGTAGATGTGTGAAGTATTTGGAATTAGGATAAATGCTCTGAATTATGAATCACAGGTGTTGAGTCAGAATTCAAATATTGTTTATTTCATCAGAGATTTTATATCTAACATATTGTAACTGTGTGTATGTAGTAATTAATAAAACAGATAAGCTGGGGGAAAGTTTTGTCAGCCATGTAATAAGACTGTTTTCACCAAGAAAAAGGTTTGACAATGAAGTGAGCTTGCTTGTACAACAATGTTTAGACCTACCCTCCTTTATAATATTCAGAATTGGGTACAAAGTAAATGCCACTTAAGTATCTTCAAAGCAGGCAATATTTGTGTGGTAAGAGAACACCAGGAAATATGAGTTCATTAGCTTAAAATTTGTAATGCAACATAGGTCTGAGTTTGGCACTTCATTTGTTTAACGCAGAATTTTTGAAAACATTGTCCTGTGTGGTGTGTTATATGGGGGATATGGAACTGGGAATGATGTTACATTGTTAGGTAGCAAACTGTAAACAATATGATTAAAGATGTAAAGTTGTTATTAGTAATACGATGTAGGTATCATACATTTATGAAACATGTAACTTCAAGGCCGCTGACAATGACGGAAACTGGCAATTGTCCTAAAGCAATGGGATGCTCTGATTGAGCACTTCATGAAGTTCATCCCTCAAAAAAGTCAAAGAAAATGTCATCCGACAAATACCAGTCTTATAACCAAGCTCCTCAAAGGCTGAGATAATTTTTTTACTATCTAGCACAAAAGTTTTTACAGATCTATATCACAGGTGTACTGCAGAAGAATGAACCCCTTGTACAGGTCATTCACTCTAAATTAGTGAATGACAAAAACTTTTCCTCTTCACTTTGTTAAGAAGGATGTTGTTTCATCATTGGAAAATCTTCATGAAAGTATTGTTGAAGTAATGGCAATTTCTTACCACTTTCACAAGTTGAATGTGGGCACACAGCTAGTGAAATTTTGAAAAATTTGACAGGCAAGCAAACACTAGATCACTACATTGCTGCCAACAAACATATTGTCACTACTACTCCTGTCTCTAAGGATATTTTGTCGTACCTGACTTGCCTTCATCCTGACAATATTAAGTGACAGTAGACTTAACCTCTTTTCAATCAATGTTGATCCTGAGATACTGCTTGATGAATGGAAATTATTGCAGGTAGAAGAAAAAATTTCAACATTGAAAAAAGATCACGGCATTGGCCACTACTGGAGACAATTTTTCTCAAAAATAAAAGCATAGGTAAAGTAGTGAAGGCATGATTGTCTTTAATTCATGGCAGCACAGATGTCAAGGAAGGGTTTTCTTTATCTGGTCATTTGCTGGCAGAAGATTGTGCTGCAATGAGTTCAAGAACACTAGATGCCAAGTTGACCATCTTGTCATGTATAAAGAAATATGGGAACAAACCAGAGCTGGTACCCATAACTATTGAACTCCTCAAACAAACAAGGTGTGCTGGTCATAATTATAAGGCATACTTGGAAAAGAAAAGGACAGAAAAAGCTGAAAAGGAAAAACTGGAAGAAAAAGAGAAACTTGCCAAAGAACGAGCAAAGAAGAAACTTAAAAAGAAAACTGTGATTCAGGAAATGGGAAAGGATCTTCAAAAGAAAAAGAGTGAGAATGCTGTGAAAAGGAAAGCACAATACCTTTCATAAGAAGCAGCTAAACATACTAAAACTGCCATTAGCCACAGTGATATGTCCAAAATACATTTAGCACAAGCGATGCTTGAAGGTATGAGAAAGGTGAGGAAAGGCTTGAAACAAACTTGATCAGTTTGTGAAGCATTAAAATTAAAATCTAGAACATTTTTTTTTTGTCAAAAGCCCTTTATATGAGTAATTCTTGTATTAGTAATTAATAATTTCTTGTATCAACTATTAACATCCTTAAAAATAAAAAAGCCAAACCCCATCCAAATCAAAGCTTAAGAGGAGTGAGATAGATCTTTCAATGTGTCATTAGCCAACCACCTAGGCTATGACACCATTTGTTAGCCCAAAAGCCTATATATAGTTTAAGTGTTTGTTCATGATCTGTTTTTTTTTTTTTTTTTTTTTTAGTGTGTAGAGTATAAAAGGATTAAATTGATATTTTACCATTATAAGAATACCATTTTGACTGTGAGTTATAGTCAGTTATAGTTAATGCTTCTGCTTTGATTCAACTGGCCATGAAAATTTGGTCAGGGGAAATCATGAAAAAGTATATATAATGTTGTAAATAATATCTTTACAAAGAAAAAAATTTAGATTTTGTGTGGTCCAAAGGTCCAATTGTGTCCCCGAAACAAAATACGTACTCAGATTCGGGCATACCATGGGTACCTCTGTAATGCAATTATTGTCCTTTTCCCCGTATATCCACATTATAACAGGCTTTCACTGTATATCACAGTTCGACTGCATACAAGAAACAAAATTTGTGCATAAACGCTACTAATTTGTGGAAATCCAGAGGGAAAAGTCACAATTGGTAACTTTTTCTGAGTTTTTGGTCCAATTTCAACTAAAGTTCGTGACCTGTTGTGATCCCTGCATGGATGCAACATTGTCCAAAGTGACCGAAGAGATACTACACTGCTGGACAATTGCTAAGGACGGATCATAAACGGCTATATAGCGCATAAAAAATTAAGCGTGGTTGGATGCCAAGTGAAATAGAATAATGTCAGAATGCCAGGACATTACAAGAAAGACAATTTATGGTGCTCTGAAATCCAGAAGGCTTTGGAACATGTTCAAGGGACAAACAGGCCATTTTGTGCAGAATACGTAAACGTGAAAAAAATGCAATTACCGTCCGCAGGCGTTCCGGTGTAAGATGTCAATACAGGATATGGCCACCATGGAGGGCGATGCAAGATTCCACATGTTGTGTCATGCTTTGCACAATATTATCAAGCAGCTGTTGGGGTAATTTATCCCATTCCTCTGTCAGTGCACGGATGAGGGTGTCCTTGTTTATTGGAGGGCATTGGTGACCAGCAAGACTCCTCCCCAAAGCATCCCACACATTTTCAATGGGATTCAGATCTGGAGAACGTGCTGGCTATACGAGGCGTTGAATATTCTCGCTCTCAAGACACTCCTGGACAGCGACTGTTCGATGACATGTTGCGTTGTCGTCCATGAAAATGAATCTATCACCGACAGCACCACGGAATATGCGAACATGAGGTAGCAGAACATCATTAATGTATCGTTGGCCAGTCATAGTCCCAGTTGGAAGCACATAGAGGGACGTACGTTCATTGATCATGATGCCAGCCCATACCATGACACTACATGTCGGATATCGGTCCCTTTCCTGTATGTTTGCTGGGCAATATGCAGTACCACTATCACGCCAGATCAGTTGTCGTCGACAATCAGACGATAGACTGTATCTACTCTCATCTGAGAAGAGGACAGCAGACCAGTCGTTATCAGTCCAATTGCGATGTTGATGGCACCATTTCAAACGGGCGGTACGATGAGGTCTGGACAATGGGATGCACACAACAGGACGGCGGGCGTATAGTCCTCCTTCATGCAAACGTCTGGCGACAGTTTTTCGGGAGATCCGCTTGCCAGTAGCAGCCATAAACTGATTTGCTACCTCACTAGCTGTGCTGCGCCGGTGGTCTTTTTGTTGATAGCACTACGTACCGATCTTCTGCAGGTGTCGTACTGCAAACACGACCTCCCCATGACGTTTGCCACACTCTCCATTTGTTTGAAATGATTTCCAAAGCCTTGAAACAACACTGTGGCTGATGTCGAACTCCCTGGCAACATCTGCTATTTTTCGCCCTTCTTCAATCTTGCCAATAATACGGCCACGCGTAAAATCATCTAGGTGGTGTCGGGAAGACATACTGAAAATTGCAAGTTCGCCAATTGATTCTTTCCCTTTCAACTTTGCGTTTGAACAACAACGGTCAATACGCGTCAAATCCTTTATATCTCTTATCAGCGCTATGACGTCATGAACAAGTTCGGCAATCCAAAATTTGCATACGCACAACACGTCTTACTGTATCCCGCACTTATGCTAATTTCCACATTTTCCTGCCTTCCATTTTATGATTGCTATTGTCATCCGTCCTTAGCAGTTGTCCGGCAGTGTATAAAGGAAATAACATCAGAGGTAGGAATGTTAATTGGAAATGTTTTCCATAATGATTTGAACATGAATGATCTTTGCCAGAGACTAGACATGGTGTTTTTTTGCATGATCCACAGACAGAACATGAATCCTGTGAATGAAAATCAACATTTTTCCCTCAAAAACAGAAACCTCCTTTATAAAAGTGAAAGAAAAAAGTATTGCTAGAAGTTTTCTTTGACTCTCAGTGCCTTGTCCACTATAAATTTATTCCAGCTGGGAGTGCTGTGAATAAAGAAGTTTTCATCAATGTACTCCATCATCACCCCAGGGATTCGATCGAAAGGAAACATCCAGGAAAATGCGTGTTTTCTTCATGACAATGTGCGTGTACATCAATCCCTGGTCAACAAAGCACAATCTGACGCCACTGGAGCATCCTCAGTATTCTTCTGATCTAGCTTTACCTGATTTTTACTCATTTCTAGGATTGAAATCTGCCCTAAAACACTGATTCATGAGTGCTGAGAATGTTATCCTAAACATGACAAAGCTGCTGAAAGAGGATTATTTAGCAAACAGGCAGTAATTTCCACTTACATGTTCAAGAGTTGTGGTGCTCCCACCTAATTCCACAGCTAAGTATGTAGGCTGTCTGAAAGGGTGGCGATAAATTCTGGGTTCATCTGTCCTTTTAATATATTCCAAGAAGTGTTACCATCCATTTTTAGAAATTACTATTTGTTGAACATGTGTGGGAAAATCATATATTTGTAGTAATTAATGACTTCATGGCTTCCTCTTATTACTTTCAGTATTGTAAATAGTAATGTACCTAATAGATTTATCCTCGATAATTCCCGTTAACTAATCATATATTTGGTAAAGTGATGGAATTTTTTTGTGTTGTTTAATTTCTTGATAAAACAGATTGCTGTTCATATACTACTGTGTAATTTTGACAAAATCTTGTAGACTAAGTTACTTTCGTTTTCCTTTTCAGGTATAGCTGTGTGCAATGTTCCAGGTTATGGAGTTGAAGAAGTAGCAGATACAACTTTGTGCCTCATTCTTAACTTGTATAGACGCACATATTGGTTAGCAAATATGGTGAGAGAAGGAAAAAGTTTCAAGGACCAGAACAGGTCCGGGAGGCTGCTCAGGGATGTGCCAGGATTAGAGGTGACACCCTTGGTATTGTTGGCCTAGGTAAGTAGCAATGTTATTACATGAGTGGTGCCTTTTATCCTGAACAGAAGTTTTAAAATTCTACTGAGATTACTACGTGTATGTTTATGAAACGTGGTCGAAATAGATAAATTCAGTGTATTCTGTTTAAAACTATGTTCAGCACTGTGTGAAATCACATTAAATAACCCCATCTTGTCAGCTTGCATTAAGTACAATCTCCTGAATGAATAAACTTTAACAACTTTTTGTTCAGCAGTTAATTTTCTAATCCTCATTTTCTGAAGTTAAACAGGAGAAAATGTTCAACATTACCTGGAATTTCCATGTCTTCATTCACCAACAATTTCAAAAAATATATTCTTAGTGTATCTGCAAATACAGGATGATTTGGAACTTGCTGTCAAAAATTCTTGCCATCATTTCAACTTATTTCTTTGTCAGTGGTGTCTTTTCAGTTATAAATTGTTAAGGGTGTCCCAGGAAATGTTAAACTATTTTTGGAATTGTCTTAGATTTTTAAGCATAATGTTAATTTGTGACTAAAGTATGAAGCGGGGGGAAAAAATGTTCAGAGCAGAAAAATGTGTCTTTGAAGTCCTGCTTCTTCTTTTTTTTTTTTTTGAGGAATGTTTATTTCAGTAAAAATGTCACTTGAATATGAAACCAAAAGAGATGGCTGAATTTTGAAAGGTTCATAAACACATGCATTAAGTAACCTTCAATATCTAAAGTTAAAAGTATTTCAATTCCAAATGTATTTTAGTTAATGTTCTTTGCAAAATTTATTGAAGCTTCAAATGGAAGTGGAAAATTAACTGATGAAGGACATCACAGCTTTGGGAGGGATGGGATACTAGGAAAAAATATATATTTGTGCTCAAGCTGCTTTCCGAAAAGTTCTGTGTGATGAATTAGGATTTACATGTATTGACTTTTTAAAAGGCTTTTCACCAGTTGCTATGGAATATATAAAATTGTGGTGCAAAGGCAAGCTGTGGAAGTCACTTACAAGTCTAAGAACCAGAGTTTTACAAGAGTTAGGTTTTAGGAAGTAGTGGTACATGGTTTGAGATTAATTCTGGAGTAAAACAGGTATGTAGACTGCTGCTCCAGAATTCTTTTATCTACATGGGTACATCGTTTAAAAAATAAAAACTTAATTTCAGATATTGAAGTAGGTAGGTGGTCTGTGATGTCTGCTGTGCTCATGACTTCATGCTGACTGCTAAGATTGTAAACAGTTTGAGGTATAATTTCAGTTAGTGTGTGACTTGTGAAAAATTCAGAAAGATTTTAAGTTTTAGAATGTTTACCATTGAGTCAAACATTAAACAGGGTTCCTATTGATTGGCCTTATAAATCCTTAAAAGTCCTTAAAAAGTGCTTATTTTTTATTAGGGTGCTTAGAAGTCCTTAATTTTTGCTAAAAATGGCATAAAGGTGCTTACAAAGTACTTTTTTTTTTTCTTAACTGGCTGTGCGAAATCCAGAAGTTAAAATTTAGTGCCTGAAACTTTTGCTGCTTTGTTGAATATGTTAATGCTTATGTTCTGCTTGTCAGCTGAAACCCCATGGGAAAACACGTGGCAGTGTGATATAAGTAATTTACAGAAAAAAAAGGGAAGACCATGGGCTAAATTAAACACATCCAGCAAATTCCACCCAACAAACAAGCCCCATCACCATCTCTTGGTACTGATATTTCACTCATGTATTTCCCCAATATATTTTTTTTTTTTTTTCTTCTTATGCAACAATTATCAGCTGAAGTTAAAGAAAATTGTAAGTGCGAAATTGAAAATCTTGAACCCGCAATTTTGACTTTGGATTTGCAGTTTGAACCATGAGATGATTACATGCAAAATTCTAATCTTGAATGTATACCTTTAACTACAGTTTTTCAATTTATGTACACTTTATTGTAAATGCAATTATTCTTTCATATAGGAAAACTGATTTGACCAGCAGAACTGTCATTTAAATTGCATAAATTCTAATTTATTACATCCACAAACTTAAATTATATGGAAAATAATAAACTTCAGCATATTTTAATACGCATAGTTAAGTCTTGTAAAATTATATTAGTGCACGTCATTATTGCATATGCGGTTGATAAGGTCAAAAATTAGGGGGGGGCTTATTTTTGGTTGGAGAAAAAGAGTGGGGACGCTGTTAAAAAAAATAACTTTTAATCATGTAGCACAAAAGAAGAGGTCAAAGCATGTAACAGGCATTAATATTTGGGGGTGAGATAATTGATCAAAATTACTTTCACAGGCCTGCTTACCCTTTGGGTTTAGACCGGCAATGCCGGATTTCATTACATTTCCCGGAATTCCGGATTATAAATTAATATTGCAGGATTCCATCATGATTATCGTAGCGTAAATTAAAAAGTAACGAGGGGAAAAGTTCGAAGTTCTTAGAGGCATCGGTTCATTAGCGGAGAAGCGACCTTTCCCCTCTGAGTCAGCAGTTGGCAGCGATGTTTACTCTTCTGTCCGCTAATGATCTCTGGCACTGCAGGAACTGGCTTGGCGTTGACTGTACGTACTGACACAGACTTCTCATCTGTAGACGGTATCGGAAGCGCGTTTTGGTTTGTTTGATGTACTTCGTTTCTCTTAACAGGAATTTCTGAGAATTTTTCGTGCACGTGTTTAATCACGTGATCGCTGGTAGAAAATATCAGTCTGCTTTTAAGATATGTTATACCACAGATTATCCATGTATAATCTAGTCAAGCAAGGGCCAACAATTTGCCTTTTGCTCTATTTGTAGATGTGATTTTTCCGTTGTCCACAAGGGCAAAGGAGATATCGTTAATCACATTCATATGCAAAAACACGTGGACAATTCTAAGTGCGTAGAAAATAACAAAATAAATTTTGCACGAGATAGTTCCTCTTACGATGCCATTATCCGTGCTGAGTGCTTGTTTACTTCATTCCTTGTGTAACATAACTTACCTTTAAGCTGTGCTGACCATGCAAGTGTGATTCTTAAGAAAATGTTCCCAGATAGTAACATTGCAAACAAATATATGCATGTGACAGGACAAAAGCATTGTGTGTCGTTGCCGAAATGAGGAAATCTTCAAAAATGGATTGCATACTTGCCAACTTTTACGGATTTCTGCTTAATTTTACTGATTTACGGATAGAGGTCTTTTTTTACAGATTTTTTAATATTTCAATTGCTCAATAGAAATATTTCAACCCCCTGCAACCATCCACTTAGATTTTCTACCAGACCTTACAAGCACTGTGTCACGTGATGATGTCATCTTTGACTCGCTGGCTTCGTGACATCATGTGGTAGCTCTCCCCTCATGGGAGTGCTCAAGTGATGTGCCGACCAGAGTTCACCAAAATACGTAATTATGTGTTTAGTACGCATCGAAATTTTACCAACGCATAAAAGTATGCATCAGGAATTTTTCTCGATGTGTAAAAATATGCATCGAGAATTTTTCTTGCCGCGTAAAAGTACACATCGAATAATTTTACCAATTCGTAAAAATACACATCGGGACAGTACTTCGTCTTTCAGAAACGGAGGTAAACGAAATAAACATTTTTCTGTATTCTTAATTTCTTTTCCCTGTGATGTTGCCTCTGTCCAGTGTTGTTATGTATATCATTTTATTCCATAAATATTTGTATTTCAGTTTAAAAATGGAGGAAAAACTTCCGAAATCGGAAATTCAACGGCAAAAAATTTCGCTCTAATCTTTAGGCATGAGAGTGCAACGGCTTCAAGGAATTTCTCCTTCTTTGTCATAATTTAGGTTATCCTCAAGATCGGTGCATAACTGAACAGACATTTTAAAAATATTGTTTTAACAGAAATTTTTTATGTTCCTTAACGTAACATTAGTGCTTCAAATTATGTCCATTGATATTTCAAACATACGAAAGTATGCTTGCAGGATTTTCATAGAAAATTGCAAGATTTTTCTCTTAAGGTTGGCAAGTCTGCTTTCATTAAGAAATAGGTTAGTTGGGAACCCAAATTGTTTTGTTACAATGCAGCCTTTAGGCATACTATAATCTTTTACGGTGACAGCTGGGTGAGAGAGAAATAAAAAGAGCTTCAGGGGCTTGGAAAGTTGCTGATACGAGATGTTACATGTAATATCGGGGGTAATAGGCGCGTTCGTGGACAGAACAGCATTATCCAGATACAGTGTTTCAAAAAGAAAAAAAAAGGTAAGAAGAGTACTGATGAGGTGGTTGGGCATGTGTGTCGTATGATAAGTGAAAAAGATTTCGTAGGAAGACGTATCAGGCTACAAGCCAAATGGTAAACTTGGACAGTGTGTTGAGGGTGTTAAAATCTGCCGTTAGCGGTTATTAAGGAAGGAAAATGTTAGAAACAGACAGGCTTGCAACTGACAGAAATGAATGGAGAAAGTTTGTTGAAAACCAGTATGAATGTTTCCTTGCGGTGTATGCCAGTCCTGTGTCTGAGCACCATGTTGATATGTGTGTGTGAGATGATTTCAACTGCATTGAAAAATGTTAACAAAGGACAGGCAGCATTGCTTGATAAAAATCAAGTAGCTGAGTTGGTGAAATTCATGTTGTTGCCTCAGAGAATTGTGAATACCATCTGGGGAGAAGCACTATTTTACTGTGCAGTGCAGGATGTGACAAGTGTCTTTTAAAGTGGTAGATCATGTAGGAACACAAACCTGGAACCAGTCAGTGACAAATGAATGACTGGGCTGCCAGCACTTTTGTATATCTGTTAACAGCAGAGGGAAGGAGATCGTATGCTCAGCAGTGTATGTATGAAATCGCTCAATCCATTACCATATACACAACATAAGAACTACGTACTTAATATGATATAGGCCTCCTCTCACCAACAAAAGAGCTCTCACCAAATGAGTCATAGATTCAACGAGATGTTGGAAGGTGGTGCCTCTTGATATTTGGTACAATGCCTGCAACAGAAGAACCCGCAGTTCCCGTAAATTACGTGGTTGGGGTGATGCTGCTCTTACCTGTTTCTCCAACTCAAACCACAAATGCTCAATACATACAAGAGATTATTCCGCAGATTTGCGGAATTCCACTTTCTTCGGCATCATTTGGGTTAGCTCAAGATCGATGCAAAACTGAAGAAAAATTTTTGAGGAATTTTGGAAGATGAAATATACCGTCAGGGGACGGTATATTTCATCTTCCAAAACTTTTGAAAACAGAAGTTAAGCGGAATGAAGAATGTAATTTATTTTTCTTGGGATGCTCCTTTTGCCCAGTATTGCTGTTAAATATAATATGCGGATTTCTTGTTAGACGGCGTGAAAATTTTCCAGTAATATTCAGGCAGGAAATTCTTCCATTTGGGCAACTCACAAGATCGATGCATAACTGAACAGAATTTTGGGAGTGATTAACGGTGTTGTGTGTATGTGTGTTAGGGGTAGTTTTCCATTGGAAGACGGAATGCCGACTTTCGAAATCTGAAGTTGGACAGAGGAAAAGATTTCTCTTGTGATGTTTCTTCTTCCCATTGTTGTTTGCCAAAAACCATTTTTTCCGTAAATATTTGCATTTCATCTTGAAAATGGAGGAAGAAAATCCGAATACGGAAGTCTGATTTTGGCCGTAATCGTAATTTTTTCTTCTTGTGCAGTGTGCCCTCTATGTTATGTAGATGTGGTCCAGTTTAATATTTACATATATACAAATTAACATGAACAATTTTGTCTTGCTCATGCTACCTTACATTCATATTATTTCACTGCATGTTCTGATTTTTCACCCGGTTGAAAAATTCAGCTTTATTTTTTCTTCGTCAGTCTCATGTATGTCAATAGGATTCATGTCCGGTGAATTTGGGGGCCATGGAAATAGTTTCTCTTCGTGATCTTGGAACCATTGCTGAATCTTCTTTGCAGTGTGGCATGGAGCATTGTCTTGTTGAAAGACATAATCTAAACCAGGAAATACAGTCACCCTAAAGGGAATGTTCTTGGTCAGCCATGATGTTCAGGTACATGACAGCTGTCAGAGTTTGCTCTGCAGGGATAATGGGGCCCAAGTGTTCCCCAAGATATTACCCAGACCATCACACTCCCTTCAGCCACCTGTATCCGCCCCACAGTTCATCCAGATAAGAAGGCTTCCTTGGATAAACATCGCACACAAGCTAGCCTGTCGACATGGTGTAACAGAAAATGAGATTCGTTTGACCATAAAGGCCCTCTTCCAATTTTATGTGGTCCAATGCTGATGATTACGTGCCCACTGTTCAAGTGTTGACAACGGTGAACGGCTGTGAACATATGCACACAAATGGATGTACAGCCAAGAGCGTACAATGAACTATGCTCGGACACATTGGGCTCTTCATCGCAATGGAAATTATGGGTAATGTTTGTTTGTTTTTTTTTTTTTCCCTGACAAGCATATTTATATAAATCCATGTGTGAAAGTTTTCTGTTGTTAGGATGAAATTCCATCTTTTGTAAATTTCCTAGGACTTAAGTTAGATGGAGCAGAAATTTCACTCATAATTGTAATATTTTAAAATTACTCCTGTAAGAATGACCCCCCCCCATCTCAGTGGCTGTCCTGTGTTGTTGGATATCACTTGTTTCAATAAATGTTTGTATTTCAGCTTAAAAAAGAAGGCAAAAAAGTTTCTATAATGAAAATCAGATAGAGGGAAATTTTCTCCTGTAGTCATAATTTCTTTTTCTCCTTATTTCCTGTTCTGTATTGTTGTTTAATGATATTTCCCACCATAAAAGTTTACATTTCAACTTGGAAAGGGAGGCATAAATTTCTGAGCACACAAATGCTGAAGTTGGAAACTTCATAAGAATGGATGCATGGTGGGCAAAAATGTTCATCCTCTCAAAGTACACTATGTTTTTTAAAATGGTAAAAAGTCTTGATGTGATCATAAAAATGTGAAGTGTTTTTTAATCAGTCTCTTCAAAACCATAGCCCTTCTATCTTGTCATGTCTATTTGAATGTATACTCAAGTTATTTAAGGATTTTATCAATAGATTTAACTTACTTGCTGCAGACATAATTATGCCTCTTGGAACATACTCAGAAAACTTGATTTCATTTGCAAAAAGTTTTATGTATTAAGTGTTACTAAGCAAACAAAACACACAGTTTGACTGACTTTTCTCCTATATTATGATGTTTAGCTGAAACAAATCAGTGGATATATTATTATGTATTCTTAATTTGTGCAAACTTCTAGAATTGCTTTACTAAAATGCACAAAACTTTGCTACAGAAATACTTTTCACCTCAGGATTTAACAACTCATAATTCACATGTAAGTTTTAAATCTCATTTTTTTTTAGCATGTTGCATTTTTTTAGTTCAATTATTTTATATTGTGAATACAGAGATGAGCTCCAGTTTTATAATTTTGTACATAAATTGTAGCAAATGATTCCATGATGCTCATGTTAGCTTAAATGTTGTATGCAATATATTCAATTTCTTTCACCATGTGTTCCAATTTTTCACTTAGTTAAAAGGTTCAACTTTTTTTGTTTTTTCCTTGGTCAGTCTCTTGTATGCATTGATTTACCAGAGTGCAATTATCAGTTCTAAAGTGAGGGTGATACTTTTCTTTATACTGACTCGTGGTGACAGACCAGGTGATTCACACTCCTTAGCTGAAGAAACAGTGAGTTATGCCACTGGGAGTTGCCTTAGCCCCCAAATTTTTGACATTGTCCGAATGTGCACTGTTACCTACAGGGGTTGGACAGAATAATGTGAACACCATGCTCAGAGACGTGACTTTTAACGCAGCTGCGTACATCACAATATGCAAAGGTATCCACCACTTTGTGGTTGTAATAGCTTTGTTTAGAACCTCATGGTCCTATTTATGAGCATTTAAAGTGTCTTGCTGAAAAATTTCTTTCAGGGTAATGAAATGAGCGACCTAATGGACTTCGAAAGAGGGCTAATTGTTGGTGGCCGGCTAGTTGGTACCTCCGTGACAACAGTCACCAGTGTAGTGGGGGTATCGAGAGCTACTGTTTCTAGCGTCATGACAGCATATCATGTTCATGGCAAAACCTCATTTGCTAAACACAGAAACACAAGAGCAGCTGGAAAACGACTTTGACTGACAGAGACAGGAGAGCATTAAAGATAATTGTAATCCATAATAAGAAGACCACAGGGCTGAAAATTAGTGGGGATCTCAGTCTGCATCTCCAGACCCCAGTATCAACGGAAACACTGCATAAACAAGATATTCATGGCAGAGCTGCTATTACCAAACCTGTGCTGACCTGAGTGAATGCACAACAGCAATAGCAGTGATGCCAGGATCATACAACGTGGACTGCCGATGCATGGAAGCATGTAATGTGGTCAGATAAATCCACATTCGGACTATTTCCCACCACAAGACGTGTTTATGTGTGGGGAATGCTGTGAGAAGTGTACAACCCAGACTGTCTGCTCCCAACAGTACAGCATGGTGGTGGTTCTGTCACGTTCTGGGCAGTCATATCATGGTTTTCAGCAGGGCATATGAAACCATTTTGGCTAACCAAGTCCATCCAATGGCTCAGGCATTGTTTCCTGCAGGGGATGCCATCTATCAAGATGATAACACCCCAATTCACAGAAAATGTCCAATTATGGTTTGAGAAACACGAAGACAAACTTTCACACCTTCCTTGGCCTCCCCAATCACCAGATTTAAGCATCATCGAGCAACTGTGGTCTGTGTTGCAAAACACAGGAAGGTCCCGTTATCCTCCTCCTGCATCTCTCAAGGACCTGGACCAGTTTCTGCACGAAGAATGGTGTAGCATCCCACTAACCACTGTCTAGGATTTGTATGTATCCATTCCAAGGAGGATTCAGGAGGTTTTGAATGCCAATGGTGGTCCCACACCCTACTAGGTACATAAAACCTTCTTTTCCTAGGTGTTCACATTATTCTGTCCAACCCCAGTATGTGACTGATGTCTTGAAAAGCAAAAATCATGAGCTTTCATTGTATTTTGTAGATTTTTTATCATTATTAGCCCATGAAATTGTCATGTTTACTTAAAAATGGTAAGTGCCTCTGAATCCAGTTCAAAAGAATGTGGCTTAACAACATTAGTCGAGTGTGCAGAGGTGTGAGTGTGGCCAGATGAGGTTCTAAACAGAAGGGTTGTAAACATTCAAGTAGAAAAGTAAAATTTCCTGGTAACCATTGCTGTGTTTCTTATTAGTGTTGTTTGATTTGGTGGCTTTGAAATCTTGAAAGTAGTAAAACTCTGAGCTATTTCTAATGCTTCCAAGCTCACTGGTAGTGAATGATTTTATCACTTTTGATGTTGCTTCATCTTACCCTTCTTTGCAATGAGGTTATGATGGAAAAGACTTGAAAGTTTTCGATAGTTCCTATGTAACTTCAATTGTGTGATACAGATATCACTTCATCTCATTGGCTCATTATCACTGTTCAACAAATTTGGGGTTTCATCCTGTTATGGCAACAGAAATAAGTTTACTTTATACAGGGCATTGAAATAATGACTGTACACTGAGTGTACGGATTGCAGTAATGTAATAGAGAAGTGACCTGCTATGTGGAAGTGCTCTGTGTCTGGTAACCTTCATGTCTTCCCACCCCAAGGCGCTCACAGCTATCATTCCCGAGTGCTTGGCCAATGGATGCAGAGGTGTTGATTGATCACTCATCTCGGCCCAAGGACAGTGGTCTTGATGGTTGGAACAGGGAGTGTTTTGGTGGAATATGTCCTTTGCCATGACTACATGTGCACGGACGAAGTGTAAAAACAGTTCACTAGGAAAGTTCACTGAAGGGGAAGGTATACGCAGGTAATCCACATACACTTCAAGAGCTGCAGGCTGCAGTACCAACCCACATCCAACAAATCACTCCACATACCCTGAGAGAGGTCTTCACCAACATGCAGAAGTGTGTGCACCTCGTGTAGGAGCCAGCATGGTGTTACTTTCAGGGCACATTTATTTTTCTAAACACCCTGTAGATTTGGGGATGCTGAACATGAAAATAAAGATTAGATTGACAGATTAGCTCATATTCTCCAAAAAATATCACTTTACATTTACACTTATGGCCATATTGTGATATGGAGCAGGATACAGGTGTGAACATACCTGCATTAAATACTGCACCTTGTCGCTTGTACTAAACTTCTGGATCACCCCTTTGTACCATCCAGCAATAATCATCTAGCACCATGGCAATGAATTTTCCATCTCTGCTCCATTGCCAAGATATCGTGGTGGAAATGTTTACTACGTTCATCGCTTATGGCACCACAGTAAGAACGACAGATGTTAATTGAGGTAATGCACCTTCAGCGACATGTTGCAGCCCAGTTTCTGAGATCCTCCATAAATCATGACATTGCCTAGAAATGCAGTCAAAAAACATGTTGGACAGGCATTCAAGGATTTCTTCTTGTCATTACTGAGTGCGAGATCTAACTGCTGGTCTTGGAAGAGTTGACATCTTATGCCAATGAATTCTCCTCCTTTTATTATTGGAAATTTCTTACCCAAGTACATAAATACTGGTCTGTTCACATCCAATGCTTTTGAAAAAAAATTCATGCAGCCCAGGTTTATAATATGTGGAAGGGGAAGCAAAACTTGACTGGAATCTTCCAGTGTCTCAAAAACTAGGTGCTTCATTATAGATGTGATTTATGGTTGAGGCAAATTCTCCTTGTAATGGATAACCATTTGCATGACTATCCCTTGCATAGAAAGCAACGGAACTTTGTGTAACCCTTTTGCATTCCCAGCAAAATGGTGATTACCTGCAAATCAGCCATTTATATTTTTTGTAGTTCACACAGCTAAGAATGTTCTTTATGTTTTACTTGTATTTCTCTGTGTGGATGGCATGGAGCAACAGAGATTGAAAGCAGCACATTGCCATTGTGCAAAAGTATAGCTTTTGGACTAACTTTATAAGAATATGAATAATCTCCTTTCCAGATTGTGCCCGATGTTCATTTCTGCTATCAGGCCATCTTCATAAACAACAAGTTTACCTTCTGTTTCTAAGAACTGTTGCACATCTCTTTCTCTTTAGCAAAAGACAGTCACTTTCACAATGTCCTCGAGGAAATTCCGCTGCTGCAGCCTTGAAGCTAACAGTTCTGCTCTATTTGACAGTTCCAAGATCCTTGACGAGGTCGTGGCAAAATTCTAGATCTCTTGAAGTGGATAGTTATGGTGTTTCATCAGCTATATATCATACTGTTCCCCATTACAGTCTAAAACTTTTGGGTGTTCCGGAATGGTTAGTTCTTCAGCTTAAGGCACTGTGAAGGCAAAGCAGATGTTGTACTTGGGTACACCCTGTCCACTTTCTCCTTGGTAACGAAATCTGTTTCTGAATTGGAGGCACCATACAAAACTAAGAGTATGTTATGTGATGTGTCAGCCCCCTCCATATCGTGGGTACTGCAAATGGCATGGCGCATCCTTTGCAATTCACCCACATGTTGGGCTTTGACGAACAGGATGTGCATTGCGCATTTGGACCTCAACTCTTTTCCTGGTCACCTACTTTACAGCCAAAAAGCATGTAGCCATTTTTATTTTTTATTACTGGAGTTTAAAGCTCACTTCTGTGAAGCAAACGTGACATCTCCACATCTGTGTTAGAAGTTACCCACACTGTTTACACACTTACAGGGAATATCCTGCCTATGGCTAACAGATGCTCACAAAGGCTCACCAAGAATAACAGCTAATGCAAAATCATGGATCACCTAACATTTCCAATGGAACAATACAAGACTGAAGCATCTGTGCTACAGGAACTGATCACATGATGCTAAAAGTGTTGTGACCTTGGAATGTGATGATGTCCCATCTCATCTGAGAGTTAGAAATAGTTGATATGGGATCCCTTCCGTAACTTGAAAACCAAAGCCAGTGCAAAATTTTCAATGTCATTTTTCTGTTCAGCACCTAGAAATTAGTAAGATTAGGTTTTTGTTTTCACAAAAAATCCCCATGTTGAACAGGTTTATATTTACCTTTTGTGTTTGTAGCATGTATCTTGGCATGGAAGGTATGCAGGAATAGTTGATCAAGTACAAGTCATCTTGTTTTGGTGCAGGTGCTGCAGCAGTTGCACCAAAACACTGCCCTTTTGTTCTGCTGCAAAAATTCACCTTTTCAGTTGACACAGGAACTTTATTTCAAATCTGATATTGTATTAAAGATCGATTGAAAATGAAAATAAATGCTTTACCTAAGGTTCGTGGCAAGGTTATGGCATTATTTGAATATGATTTTCTTGGAATAAATACATCTTTAATAAAAGAAAAATAAGTTTTGTGGCAGTTAAAATAATATCTATGTGTTATTTAAATGTGATTGTCATGGAAATAGTACATTGGAAAAAAACCCCACCAGGGCTTTGTAGATGTGTTGGTACTTGAATAAATTATTTTACAATCAGTGCAATTTAAAAGAAAATTTCCAGAGGCAGAATAATCATGGCAGTTTTTTTAATGGTATTTTTCTTGGAATCTGGGGGGAGCTGAAAGGTTATGCCCTCATTAAGTCTTTTTTTTTTTTTTTTTTTTTTTTTTTTTTTTTAATCTTCAATGTGCCTGTTAAAGAGAGTGCACTTGTTTTTGAATGAATACCTCTTTATACGTACTTTAGTGCAAGAAGTAAGTACTTATATGTGCCCGCTGTTAAGAGGGTCACCAGACTTAAATTACCAAGAAATGCGTACTTACGTAAATAACTAAATAATGCACACAGCTGTGTTATAATAAAACAGAAAATTTGCATGCGGTATTTGTGAAATGTATGTTTTAGGCAAGTTTTAAAGCACTGAAAAAATTTCTTGATCAATAATATTTGCAAAGCAATATTCTTATACTGTCGTCCAACCCCTGGAAAAATATTCTGATTTCACCACTGCAAATCAGTTTTATTTGTGGTAACTCATTTGAGTAACTGAAACCAGCAAAGCCTTGCTCTTGTAACTTCCAGGGTGCGCACGCGTGCTTGAAAACCTGGAAAGTCCTGGAAAATCATGATTACGTTTTCAAGGCCTGGAATATCCTGGAAAAACGGTATTTTTTTAATGCTGTCTTGAAAAGCCTTGAAATTTGAAATTAGTGCTTAAAAAAAATGCCCTTTTAGGAAATCGTGTTACTGACTGTTACCCCTTCATTTTTTTAAGTTCCTCTCCTCTGTTCTCAAAGAAACCGCCGGCAACAGTGGTGTTTTGGATGTGCCCAAATCCTAATTTGGCTTTGGGGGGGGGGGGAAGCACTACTTCCAGTGCAATAAAATTGGATGATTACTAGCAGGTCTATTAGGGAAGGGAGCTTGATGCATTCTCTAGCCCTGAGCTTGATGTCCGTCCGACAACTACTGAGAACAACAGAAGGGGAAAGAAGAGACATTTAGCATTTGCAAGGGGGTCGCGTGTTTACCAAGTCAGCTGGCACCCACCAGTGAAGAGTATGCCTGAACAACACATTCATTTGCTCCTTGTTTATTGCATTAAGACGCTTGCTTCCGGCCCACCCCTCAAGAGACTTCGGCTACTTATGATAAAAAATAAGAAAACTATCTTTGCGAATTTTTCACAAAAGTGGCTGAAATTTTTACATTTACTATAATTGGATTACAGAAGCTCACTCCCAAAATTCCATTTGAATCGGTTTAAAACTTAAAAAGTTAGCGTTGGAAATTTTTATTATGTGTGCCTCTTTAGACAGTGAGCCTTGAGCAGAAAGTGTGTTACCATAGCAACGGTTGATGACAGCTGGGAGCGCTGATCCGAAGCCCTTGGTTAGGAAGAAAGCAAGCACCTGTTTATCACTTCCACGGCTCAAAAGGACTAAGAGATATTTTCAGAAATCCATTTTCCGGAATTTTGAAAATAACACAGTAAAATTTTTACAGTGGTTAAAATACAGCACAATAAAGTTCTAGTGCAAATTTCGCCAAATTCTGTTTGAAACTTTAGCAGATGCAAAAAAAAAAAAAAAAAAAAAAAAGAAATCCTCCATTGCAAAATCGGATTGAAAAAAAGAAACGGCAATTATAAATTACGGGAAAAGCAAGCAAATTATTTTTTTTTTTTTAGATGCCATGGTTTATTTAAACAGAGTGATCCTTAAATTTTGTTTCTGTGATGATATGGACTCTGTTTTAATTACAAACATACATTTTTATTCAGATGTCTGAGTTACTGTTTTAATAAAAAAATCTATAATTAAAAAGTTTTCAATGGATTTAGGCGAAATTCAGCAGATAAACGTATTTTAGTAAATTGCAACGTTATGACGTAAATTTGGTCATTTTGTCGAAAATTGGGCAGCTTTTTTTTTTTTTTTTTTTTTTTTTAGGTTTTCTCCTATAGTTAGGGTGAAGGAGGAAGACACTTCAGTGAGCTGCAGGTGGTGATTTATGGCGATGTGCCAAATGAAAAGAAGGACATTCCAGAGGTTGAGTGTGCGTGGACGCGTGCTCCTGCTGCTTGAACTTAATCGGAATGTTTTCGGGAGGGGGAGAAATATCCGTTTCAGCTTTACAGCTTTCAGGCTCCTTTTTTTTTTCTTGGTAATAAATAAAAAACCATAGTTGCTGCATTCACCATTGATCCATATTCGCATTTCTTGAATATAAACAGCAGACAATCGGAAACATGGTGTTGGGTGGGTCTTGATGTTCTTCATTTGTATCTGCTGAATTTTGTTCTGTGGGAATACGGAATGAGTTATACTGTGAATACATACAAAACTACATATTTTTGAGCTGAAAAAATAGGTCTACTTGTACACAGTAGCTAACGTGTGAACTCAGACGAAGACAATCAGACATATGGACGTCTGATTCCATAAAAAAATCAACCCACTTTTATTATACACGACAGATAAAAAAGAAAAAACATTACATGTTTTTAAACATTATAAAGGAAAGCGGATTTTTGAAACACCATGACTTGATGATATTAATTTCTGAAAGTTTTTTTTTTTTCGATTTTAATTTCTGAAACCTTTTTTTTTTTTTCAATTACAATACGTTGTAACAGGATACCTGTGTGTTGTATCCCTTAGTTGTATGGCAGATTTTCAGTTGGCCGATATCCGCGATCGTAAGTGGTAGTTACATTGCTATTGTTGATGATGACAAGATAAATACTGGAGTAATGTAGAATGTTGCATAAAGTAAAAAAATCGCCCCCCTCCTCCCCCTTCGAACTTTTATGCGGTTATCATAGCTGATCAACCATTTCATTCCATGAACATCAGCACATTTCAATCATTTGACCATTGGGGGTCTGACGGAATTCAGCAGTGCTAAGCGCCTAGCGCAACGAGAACATGCTAATTATGGACAGTTCTATTCCCTTCCCCCTATCATCCCTAATAATTGAGAGCGCATACTGTAGTTTCAAATATTCTGTGTATGAGCTAGTTTTCACGCTGTTCGTTATGTTTTTATTTTAGAAATTACTAACCCTTTCGAACTGTAGGTTGCAGAAACGTTTATGCTTTGGTTTTTTCCATTTGTCCATACGATAATTCACGTAAAAGGGGTTGGATTTTGGCGCAATTTTAGTATGCTGTTAGGTACAACCTAGGAACCTACCCTGTTGAAAATGGTCGAAATTAAATTCAAAGGCATAGATATAAGAGCAGTCGAAATTAAATTCAAAGGCATAGATATAAGAGCAGTATTCATTCTCCAAGCTTGAAGCCCTACGTCCACTCTCCAGCTGGGTAAGTATGAAAGATTTGAGACTTGGAGGAGGAGACCCAGTACAAAGTTTTGCTTCCCTCAGGCACTAAGTGTTTGTTAACATTTCCTTTCCTCTGGTTTGGAGCCCAGCTGTAAGAGGTGATGCTTTGTAACAGTCTTTTAGCACAACACTCTGTCTACTGATTGGCAGACAGGTCATAAAACAGTAACTTCACTAAGTGTTGTTTCCTTGTTTTGAATGAAGACTAAATCAATGCCAAAGCATTTGCAACCCAGGCTGCCTAAAGGACAAAGCTGGGGGAGCAGGAAAGAACATAGCAGTAAGACCCCCCTTTTCTTTAATTACTTAAAATCTGGCCTATAGTAATTGGTCACATGTGTAGCCCCTTACTCAGAGGAAATTCTCAATTTTTAGTTGTGTGCTTTCCTTTGTGTCAGACAGTCATTCAAATTCAGTGTGGTTCCTGATCTTAGATATTTTTTTGGTTTTCATTTACTGTTTCAGTTGATTTACCCATTTTTTTCATCTCCCTCCCCATTAAATATGGGTAAGTGTACTTTTAGTGATCTTTGGCTAATAAATCCTAAATATGCTGGATGGATTAAAAAAGATGAAAGCAATTGCCATGTTGCAAAATGCATTTTATGCATTAAAATAATAGATGTTTCGAATATGGGGGAATCCGCTTTAAGAAGCCACATGAAAGGAAAAAAACATAGTATGTTGACAGAAAGCTGTAAAAATGTTCCGCTAACTGTTGATAAATTGCTATGTGTATCAAGTGATAAACAAGTACAGCCTATTGCATCCACATCTAATCCTCTGCATATTCCTCTTGAAAAAAATGCAACCATTAAAGCAGAAGCATTGTGGTGTTTGAAAGTGGTTAAATCCCATTACTCTTACAGGTCTTGTGCAGGTAATGATGTTTTATTCCGCCTAATGTTTTCTGACAGCAGAATTGCTGGAAACTTCAGCTGTGGCGAAAAAAAATGTTCCTACATTTGTTGCTTTGGTTTGGCACCTCACTTTAAATCAGTGTTGGTTCAGGAAGTCAAAACTGAAAATGAAAATTTTGTGATTTTGTTTGACGAAAGTTTAAACAAGTTTAGTCAGTCAAAACAAATGGATATACATGTTCGTTTATGGGGAAAAGGAACAGTTTCAACCAGATATTTGTCATCAGTTTTTTTGGGTCATGCTAGTGCAGACATAATGATGGAAAAATTTCTTGAATGCATGGTGTGCCTCCCACTGTGTAACATTGTGCAGTTATCAATGGATGGACCCAATGTTAATTGGAAGTTTTTTGATATGCTGCAATCAACACTTAGTGCCGACTCAAATGTCCAACTCCTAAACACAGGGAGCTGTGAACTTCACATTGTAAACAATGCCTTTCGACATGGAGCCTCAGCAACAGGGTGGGAAATTCAAAAGTTGCTTTCATCATTATTTAGACTTTTTAAAGATTCACCTGCAAGGAGGGAAGATTTTTCTAAAATAATTTTAGCCAGTAAGATGCCATTAAAATTCTGCCCACACAGGTGGCTAGAAAATACTCCTGCCTGCGAGCGAGCATTTGGGCAGACATTGAAAATTATGTTAACCAAGTTGAAAAGAAGTGCATCAAGAATCCCCACACTGTATCATTTGTATCATTTGATGCTATCAAAACTTTCACTAAAGATCCTTTTGTTTTGGCTAAACTGCATTTCTTCAATTCAGTTTCAAAACAGCTGGTACCATTTCTCAAGGCGTATCAGTCAGATAAGCCAATGATTCCTTTTATGGCCACAGATCTTGAAAAGATGCTAAGAAATATGATGAATCGCTTTGTTAAAAGAACCGTAATGGCAGAAGCTAACTCTGCCTTAAAGCTGTTACAAGTAGACCTTACAGATGCATCTCAGTGTTGTCACTATAAAGAAATTGATGTTGGGTTTCAAACAGAGAAGGTATTGAAAGAATTAAGTGCTAAGAACATTAGTGAACGTAAACTTATGGAGTTTAGAATGGAATGCCGAATATTTTTGCAAAAGCTAGTTGTGAAGCTATTGGAAAAAAATCCACTTAAGTACTCCCTTGTTCGCCACATGAAGTGTTTAGATCCTCGTTGATGTCAAAAAATAGTGAGACTTGTATTAAGAATCTAACATCCATTCTCATACTTCTTGTTGATGCTCATAGAATACAACCAGAATTATGTGATGGTGTAATATGGCAGTTTAAGGAATTTGTGACCAGTGTTGCAGCAGTAAAATCTTCATTCATAAACTTTGATCCAGAAGATAAACAACAAAGAGTAGACACATTATTGTATGAGTACATGTCTTCTACTAAAGCTTTTAGTGAACTGTGGAAAGTTGTGAAACTTCTTTTACTGTTGTCACATGGGCAAGCTTCTGTTGAGAGGGGTTTCTCAGTCAATAAGGAGCTCATTGTAGAAAACATGAGAGAGGAGTCAATTGTAGCACAGAGAATTATTTATGATCATATATCCTATGTAGGTGGTATTGATAAGGTAAATATCTCAAAATCCCTTCTGTTATCAGTTGGAGCTGCAAGGCAAAAATACATACATTATTTGGATGATAAGTCCAAAGAAAAGGAAAAAGCAGCCATATGTGGAAAAAGGAAAGCTATTTTAGATGAAATTGATAGCATAAAAAAGAAAAGGAAACTCATTGAAGGAGAAGTCAAAGAATTACTTAGCTCTGCTGATGATTTAGCTTTAAAAGCTGAAACTACAAATAACATTACATACATTGTAAAATCTAATGGCTTTAGAAAAACTGCTCATGAGAAAAGAGCAGTACTTAAAAAAATGGATATGGAACTTGAAACCAAAGTCAGCAATCTTAAATCTGTATAACCATCCATTGATACTCCATATTTGTGGTATCTTCCAAGCATATAGAGAATTAATACTAAAACATAAAATTTTTATATTTGTACAATTTACAATAGAAATGAACTTTTTTTTTTTTCTTTGAAGCATGTTGAACTTCAAACCAGTTTTGATCTTATATCTTCATAATTATTTAGTGTTTTTCATATGAAGTTCATGTAAATAGACTAATGAACTCTTCTGTTCCAAAAACTTATAACTTTCTGCAACTAACTTCCACAATTGGGCTTCTTATTGGACTAAAACTTTGGTAAGTAATATAAAACCTTATATATACTTGTACAGTAAATACTCATGGGCTCCTAAAACATATTTTTGCTGTACATTTTACTATGAATTTGTGGCCAAAACAATTCAATCAATTGTCCTTAATACATTGATCAGATTTTGGGTTTATATAACCGACAAACTTCAATTTTTTAAAAAAAGCTTTTAAAAACTTAATTCATATAATTAAGATGTCTTATGTTTTGGGAGTTGAACCAAAAGTGGTTATTCTGATTCTGGTTATGATTGAAGCTTAACTGGAGGTAGAGATTCCTTATGCTCATCATTTTTCATTTATGTAAAATACTTAAGAATATCCTAATTTATACCAATAAAAAACTGAAATTGTTTTATGTTTAAGGTTTTTATAAATAGTTTAGCTAGTTCCACATTTTGGGGTAGCACTTCATAAATTTAGTTTAGCAGTGATTTTGATTTAAAAAAATATAAGTAAATTGAGGCAATCTTGTTTGATATGAAAAATAATTTTTGGAAAGTAATATGAGGCAAGTGTACTGGTAGACATAAAGGTGGTTTGATTCTTTTGGGTTGGGTGGTGGGCCAGGACTTTCTGACTTCTATGATGAAACTTATTTGAAATTTGTCGCCATGTTCCTAAAATTACACTTTCTGTTTTAAACTCTATTGGTTCACCCTTCTATGATCGTCCACTCCCGAATCATTTCTTGAGGTGCATAGTGATTCCGTGGCTTATGCTTTTTGATTTAACATAACTGTACTACAATTGGGGAAAATTTTCCTCATGTCTGGAACATATTCTGTCTAGTAATTAAGATTTTCATTGCCTTCAAAAGTCACATCCCAATATGCAGCCACCAGTGGCAGTCATTGGGAATGTTAAAAAAAAAAAAAAAATCATTCCCATGTATGGAAACACTTTTTATCAGAGCTAGAATCCACCTGTGGGCATAACAAGCACATGCCCCATTTCAAAAAGGGGGGGGGGTTGAGTAAGTAGATAAGTGCTTTGCTTTGTCTCACGTTTCTTGTTTTCAGACATCACACTTTTTTCACTTATGGATTTGCAACTCCACGTTTTGTCTTACATTTGCCCGAACTTTTCAGTGATCCACACAGCAGTACTTCAGAACTGCTGTTTGTGATGTACTCTGAGAGGCAAGCACCCCATCTCCCCCTTATGGGTCCTCCATGTTTTACCACCGTGTTTTTTGGAGGAAATAAATCTCAGAGATTTTTTACCAGTCCTCTGTTAGACGTGCGCCCTCCCCATTCTTAAATTCTGAATCTGCCCTCACTTTATTTTATAATAATTTCAGTTATCAATAATAGTCTGATTACATGGAAGATAGTGCAGTATAGTGATGCAGCTAAAATGACTGATTGAATTAATCATTTTCTGATTGAGGGAAAGGATTTTCTGAATAGTAGCCTTGTGGTAATTGCATCATGATTCAATTTAGCATTATTGGGTAATTCGGCAATTAAAAACATTAAAAAGAAATGTAATGGGTAAAAAAGCACACTCATTCATTTGCATCTTTCATCATTTTTATTACTTAAAACTGAAATTGCTTTTAAAAAATAATTTGAGCATGATATTGTAAAGCGTAATAATCATCCTGGAATTTTTTGTATATGGCCTGGAAAAGGCCTGGAAAGTCCTTGAATTTTTTCCCCCAAAAAGAGTACGAACCCTGAACTTCAATTATTTTTATGTCTTAATATGGTATACATGTTTGCATATTACCATATTTCCACGTTTGCAAACTTCTTATATGCGTAAAATTTCATACAAGTTTTTGATCTCTTGGAGTTGTGCCTTTATCAAAATGCTTTCGTAAGTCTTTTTTTTTTTCCTTCTTCTTTTTTATCTTTCTATATTTTTTTAACAAATACAGTTGTTTGTGGAGGCATGTAAAACTAATTAACAGAAACTGCAAGTGATTTACATCCCCAAACTAAAGCTACATGCACCTAGTACACCAACACAAGAATCAGAGCTCATCGATATTTATGTAAACATTTAAAAGAGCTGTGGGCATTTTCGTACTCTATCTCGAGAATTGGGCATTCCTTCCGTAGTCATTTTCTGTGGATGTTTGTGTATTTCTCTTGAACAAAAAAGGAGGGGGGGGTTATTGACATTTGTTGCAGAGGTTCTTAGATATTTTTTTTTTTTTTTTAGGAAATGGACTTTTTCTTACTGTTAAAACTTTTTTTTTTTTAACTGATCTACAGTAACATTATGTTTTTTTTGTGGTTTTTTTTCTGCATTGCAGCAACTACTGTGAGCAACTTAATAGACTGTAGACAATTGCTGATTGTTAATTTAGGGCCACTATAGAAGCAGGGGTGAGAGCCAGTGCTGTAAGACAAATACAACATTGTTGCCTCCCTGGGACTCAAACACAAGCACGCATTGGACTGTTGCTCAGAGAGCCAGTGCCGTAAGGCAAACACAACGTCCACACCTTACCGGGACTTGAACCCAGGCACATATCTGACGATTGGTCAGAGTCCAGTGCTTAGACCACTGTGCTACTGAGGCGGCTGATATTAAGCTTTAATTTGTTTTTTGTATTTGTTCTGCAGCCCTTTTAATAAACCGTGTGTGGAAGGATTTAAAATTATGTGCTGTGGCTCACACAGAGCTTAGACAGAATGGTTAGCAATATGTATTCTGATTGATTAAATTTAATTTTGTTGCATGCTAATAAAATTATCATGATCACAGGCAAATCCATTAAAAATGTTAAGCTTTGTATCAGGATGGGGTGTGAGGTTAAGTATATGTATTAAACTTGAGGAAATATTTGCCAGCTAACGGTTTTGGCTACCACCTTTTGCTCCGTGATTACGGCTGTGCAAAAAATATCTGAATTCAAAGCAAAAACGAATAGCAGTAAATCCGTTTAATGGCACACTAAACTTTGTTAAATAACGAAATAGCAAGCTTTCACCATGTTTGCTTGCTATTTCATTATTTAACAAAGTTTTGTGTGCCATTAAACAGATTTACTGCTATTCGTTTTTGCATATCATTGGTGCACCATACCCATATATATTTCTATTGTTTTGCTGTTTCCGAGCAATCGATGGGTTCATATTAGCAGTTCCGCAGTCTCAGACTTGGATTAGAAGAGCAAAGATGTCATCTCAGTTTTCTAATGAGCTGCAAGTGCAGCAATGTTATTTCGCTTTTCCTTAGATTTAAATCCACACTGCGTGCAGTCTGGTTCCAAAGAAGAAAGGACATTTTCCAGCATCAGACACTCCCACCTAGTTCAGCAAAAATGAAAGCACGTAGTGGCAATGGAGACAAACCTTTTTAAGCTTCACCTACGTTTGGCAGAGGAATTCTCTCCTTTAGAGCTGGACATCTCTTTGAGATGCATTGACATGCTAGTTCAACGACAGTATCAGACTTTGACTTCGATCCACGTTAAAAAGCTGTCCAGGCTGCAGGCAACTATTAATCCTTTACGTTCACGTATTAAGGTCCCAATAGTAAACACATCCTCAAAAACTCTCCCAAGTGGATATGACCACCCTTGAGAAAGGCCTGAAGTTCTCTGTGGCCACCCCTATCTCCCTAAAGGACATCGTTCCTGAAGTAGAAAACATGCTTTCGGTGATTCCCACCGACCACCGAGATTCCATATGATATGCCTGCGCATCGAGGCTACAGTATGCCCACAGAAAAGTCATTAACTCCTGCAGCACGAAGCCTAGGCCTTTAGCAACACTCGGACGCCTCAAAAACTACCCTGCCATAGTCTTCGCTCTGACTGACAAGTTGGGCCAGCTAGCCATAATGGACCACACCGACTATGAATGCAAGATCAACGACTTCATTTTACAGTCCCAGTCAAAGCAACAAACCTGTGATCCATTAAATCATTGGATTGTGTCAGTAAATAGGATTGCAAGGATGAGAGTACTCCTGGACTCCCTCAAAAAACAAGCTCGCCTCCCACCGGGACCAAATATACCACCTATCTTTGCTTGCCTAAAACATCACAAGCCTGGCTACCCGATTTGCCTCATTGTCTCAAGGAAAGTGCTCGCCCTCTTGCCATTTGGAAAACGCCCTGGCCAATTTCCTCGCCGACTTCCTGCCTTCGTCAAGAACGGTCCTACGCTCCTCTGAGGACTTCATTAATAGAATAAAAAATCTGCAAGTCAATCATAACCATATCTTGGGTAGTTTTAATGTGACTTCTTTATATCCCTCCATCCTGGTAAAGGAAGCCACTGACTGACGCTCGTGCGAAGGCTTTATCTGACTCGGAACTTTTCACCCAAGATGCCGTTGATGATATATAGCAACTGTTTTGAATCGAATTACAGATTCCAGTTGTTGTTGTTTTCGTTCCAAGGGCACATCTTTAAGCAAACTAAAGGCGTACCAATGTGTTCTTCACTCGCAACTGTGCTTGCCGCGGCCGTTCTTCGACCGCTGGAAACTCGTATTCTACACCACACCTACACCGCTGATGTGGCTACGCTACACAGACATTTTTTTCCCCCTTCTTCTTCCGTGTGGGAACATAGCGAACATGAACTTGATCAATTCTTCATTTCCATCAACACTCAGCATCCAGACCTGCAATTTACCATTGAACGTGAAAAAAAACCGGGTCACTACTCTTGACATGTTGGTCAGCAAGACAGAGGATGGTTCACTACGCACCCAAATCTACTATAAACCTATGCATGTTCCTAATGTCATCCAACGAGACTCTGTATGCCCAATGTCACATAAATTGGCACTATGGTGATACAGGACACGCAGAGCCTTCGCCCTGTCATCTGGAACTGAAGAGCATCTTAGCAAAATTAACCATCTAAGAGACTTGGCATCTCACTCTGAGTTGGACCGCCACCTCTTTAACAACATTGTACGCCGGGCAAAGGCAGACTTTTTCAGCCCGCCTATGACAAACCAGAAGCCTCAGTTACAATATCTGGGATCCTGCTCTTACATACCAGGTTTCACCTTTTTTCTTAAGAATGCACTCAACAAGCTTGGTTTTAGCATGGGTATAAGAGCTTCCTCTATCTCATCCATACTTACCTCAAAGAAACTTCCAGGCATGAATCTTATGGGCGCAGGAGTGTACACGGTGCATCTCAAGTACCCAGATGGAACTTCTAAATGCTATATTGACATGACAAAGCGTTCTTTTAAGCAGAGACTGCAGGAACATAAGCATGACGTAGCCTATGCTAGAATCACCACTGCCTTTACTAGGGAGGTCAACAACCATTGCGCTACACCGAAATGGGGCGGAACCCAGCAGCTGGCCTCTTTCACAACAACAAAGGGACAGCCTACCGAGAGGCTATAGAGATTTTAACGAACTCCACCCATGTAATAAAGAAACTACCATTGATTTGCCGCACGTCTGGCTTGTGATGCTGGATATCCGGAACAGCTAGAATCTGAGGAATTGTTTCCCTGTGCGCAAGGCACGAGCGAGCGCATTTTTCTTATATTCTATTGTTTACCATTTTAAAGTTAGTCTTCCGATTTTTTGAGCGTTTGTGAACTATGTTTTGTATCAGATTACTGTTATCTGTTACTTGCCTGACGAAGCCACACGTTTGTGGTGAAAGCTTGCTATTTCGTTATTTAACAAAGTTTTGTGTGCCATTAATAATATCTGGATTCTTTTATTTATCTTTTATACTATGCATAAAACCATAGTAAAGCGGAAACCACGAGTATATAATTTTTTTATATTTTTTTAATTTTACAAAATACTTTTTTCGCAGAAGAGGGCTATTGTGAGTGTTTGTTGTGACATTTCCGGGGGGGGGGGGGGGTCATGTGCTTGCACTGGAGCTCATAAATTTATGGTTGGGGACTGCACACAACTCATGAACTATATATAAATATGTGTATTTTTTTAAAGAGGTTTTTCAGAAGATTGAAAATGTTTCATTCAATACACTACTTAGACCAACCTTCCTTTACAGCAGTAAGGAGTTAGGTTAGAATTAACGAGACTGCATAGAAGGTTAGAAGCTGCTAACATGAGAGTGGTACGGGAAATATCTGGGTGGAATAGGGGAATTCAGTGGCAGGACTCGCTGTTAAACGCGTATTGGAACTCAGAAGGATTCTTTTACAGAGTTGAAAAGGTTAAATGAGGACACGTTTTTTCTTCACATGGGAGACAGAGATGTTAAATGCATGAGCAGAGTAAATGCAAAGTTAACATTGCAAAATGAAGAATAAGGTGGGTGGCTCCAAACTACTTGTTACAGACCCAGAAGAGTATATTTTGACCACAACATGAAGAGAACCAAATGTGAATAACTACCAGTGACCAATCTAGAGTACACTGAACTTCCAATTTATTAGGTATGCCATGATATGGCTATGGAAAGGAACATTAATTATAAAACATAACGTTCTGAATAATAATTTCTCTTGCTGCATGAAAAGTTTTATAAAGAATGCTTTTGGTGTAGTAAAGAAACAAGTCACACTCTGCACCTGATTTGGATGTACAATAACTTCATAACTTGTACATGATGAACACCTAAAATTCAAAATTGCATATGTAGTAACAACAGTTGCCATATAGTTATACAAATTTGATTGCTGTGCTAAAGAATAACTGTTCATTGATTGAAGGACTACTATAAAATATTGCTTGCACCACCAGGAAATGTGCAAATCATTCAATAGTAATTAAAAAGAAAAAAAAAACATTTCATTTCGTCTAGACTAATTTGAATTAAATATTTTAATTGAGCCAAAATGAAAAGCTAGCTTTTGTAAACCAAGAGTACTAAAGTTATTAACATCTAAAATGGTGCAGAAATCTTTGTTTAAAAAAAAAAAAAATGCAAGTGGAAATTTTCAATTATATAACCAGTTTGGTTTTTTTGCACATTAGTAGCTGCATTGTTTTTACCAATAATATGTGTTCCCCCAACAATGCTTCACATTGTGTATAACTGTTCCTGACCAATCAGGATATTTAAAATAAATTAATAACAGCTGGAGAAAGTGATTTATTATTGTCACATGTGAGAATACAACAAAATTATATTAATGTGTAACCTCATTTTAAAACAACTTTGTCATGGCTTTGTTGAATCAAACTTAATTTTTGCTGCTTTTCTGATTGTAAGTAATGTTCACATTTGTTTACAGGCCGCGTAGGGACTGCAGTAGCATTGCGTGCCAAGGCATTTGGGTTTAATGTGATATTCTACGATCCATATCTTCCCGACGGAATTGAGAAATCATTAGGACTAACAAGAGTTTATACATTACAAGACCTACTTTTCCAGAGTGATTGTGTATCTCTTCATTGCACCTTAAATGAGCATAACCATCATCTAATTAATGAATATACCATTAAACAAATGAGACCAGGTAAGTAATATTTTTGTGTAATGATTTAAAATTTTAAATGCAGTTGTTTTGCAAAAGGACCACAAGCAAATAATATCCAGTCCACTACATGGAAGGCAAAGAAACTTGGTATTTTATGTCAGGGAGGCAACAGAATTTATTTCCATCTGTGGCCCATCTTCAAAAAACTTGAAAATTACATAGACTTTGAGCAGGAATTAAGTCTTATCTCCTTATTTTTGTGAAACAGGGACAGAAAATTTTCAAAATTGAAACATGTCCAGTCAGGCATGTCCAAAAAAATGCATGACTGAGAATGAAAATTATACACGCCCACACACACACGCCCACACACACACACACACACACACACACACACACACACACACACACACACACACGTCAGTATCGAGTGGTTGGTTTTTTTTGTTTTTTTTTCAAGTCAACCAAGTCAATTTCTGACAACTGATTTTGGGACCTGCTGTTTGCATATGATGCATGATGCTCTGAAAAAAGGACTAGATAAACTTCACATTGATATTGATACTCTTGCTACTGATATTTATCAGTGGTTCAAAATGTCTTCTTGTTGAAGGGAAGATTATCACAATGTACAATTAGAAAACCTCATGGATTGTGCAGCTAAAAATTCCTTTGTCATGTTGAGAGCAGGTGATTTACCGTAGGACCTGTTTGTGAGAGAATTATTAAACAGAACTCTGCACTAATTGGATATTTCTGTACATACTTTCCCAAGCAGAAAAATGTGAAACTTGGTATTAAATATGATTAGGTAAATTCCCAGTTGAAACATTCCCGTACTATTATTTATTTGCATTTTGGGCACTTTCTTACAGGAATATGCCATACCTCAAGCTTTTACAAATGAAGAACCCATGATTCATGTGTTATACAGTAATTAAACGAACTGGTGCACAGTATAATGTTAAAATTTTAAAAACCAGATAACGTTGACACAAAAGAAGCATCTAAACTTTTTAAAGTTGGCTTTCAAAAAAGTGACTATTGGTTGCCGTTAAATAAATTTGATGTTGGTACTAGTGCCAGCTATATTCTGGCACAGAACAAAAACAAAAATGAGTAGAAAGTGTTATTGGGGATAAGAAGCTGTTTCATAGCTGTAACAGAATATTTGCTAGAAGAACTCACACTGAATAACCTCCTTCTGTGAGATATGCAATTCATTCATCCTTTGTTTCTGGTGGAGGAAAGTGCAAGAGTTACTATGAGATGCCTGAGTCATGTGTTTAAAGTCACCAAAACTGACAGTGTGTATGGCAAGATAAATACAGAGTGGTCACTGTACATTAGAGCTGAGTTTGGGCTCAATTTCCGGAGCCCGAGCCCACCTGAGCCTGACTGAATTTTATATTGCAAGATAGAGCCCGAGCTCGAAAACAGGCTAACTTGTCCAACCATTAATAAAAAACTTCTCCTTTTCCACACTTCCACTCTCTCCTCCTCCTGCAATTAACCAATGTATTTCTCAAATGGGAAGTGGGGAAGGGACCTCTATCTATTTTTATAGTGTAGCTGTACGATTTTCTTTGAACGTTCGTTTCCATCTGAGTGCTTCGGGCGGCCGGGAATCCAAAATGATCGGGTGGTGCTGCAATTGTATCTTGCTTAAATGATGCTAATATTATCGTGCCATATTGCGCTGCAATATGAACGTTGCTAAACAGAATTAGCAGAGAGCTACTGCCTGGAGATGAGGGAGTAAATTATCGTCGGCAAGCTATCAGCTATCCAATATCTATAGTTCTTAAAAAAGCTTTTTCTTCTCTGCAGAAACACACTAATGCGCGGCCTATGGCATTTTCTACCCCAGCCCAGAGTAAATAGCCATCTCGAATGCCTGCTCCCCAACCAGAACCAGTTGCCGAAGAATTCCCTTGACCAACTATAAAGTGTCTCATTTCCTAAATCATATAAAATCACATTTATATATAAAAAAAAACTATCTCTTCCTCTCTCTAAGAGCCCGAGCCCGAATCGCAGTAAATATTCTACAGCCCGAGCCCGCTTTGGGCTTTCGGGCTCAGCCCATCTCAGCTCTGCTGTACGTGTGTGAGGAGATGGTAGCTCACAGTAAAAGTTGCAAGGAAGATAATGATATTTGTAAATATTGGTCAGTAGTGACTAGCATTGAAGATTCTGCAGGTTTACCAAAGTACAGTTCATTTTCAACCCTAGTGTAGACATGTTTGACATTGTCACAGAAGAAAGAGTGTTACTTTCAGATTTATCTATTAGATCATTACATACCTACCTGCAAAGAAGCAATTCGATTGCACAATAACTCCATACCTTCAATACGCAAAACTAAAGGCCTCGTAAATAGTGTAAAGTAGGCTTATACTTTATATGCCTCTTATTAAGAAGAAGAAAGAAAGCAAAAAGATGTTGAAAAAAAGACTGAAGAACAAATTATGCAGACTTTGAAAATGCAAAAGAAGCATCTGAGGCTCGATAAACAGCTGTCCAAACTTAAGACAGAAGAAATGTCCTTAATGAATGACCAGAAAATTGCTCATAATCTCTTTGCTGAAGCTTCAAAAAAGATTGGACAGTGTGATAAAAGAAAACAGCAGGAGTTACATAAAAGTTGCCCAAATGATGTTATCAACAGCAAATATGGAACTGGAAAAAACAACCGTGTGAAAGAAATGAATAAATCAATAGTAGAACTTGAAGGCAAAATTTCCAAATGTTAAAAAGTTTTCCAAGTTGTAAATACCAAAAATTTTTACTTTAGTGAGAAACTTACAATGATTTTATAGAAATCAGGCTGATAGGACAAAGTTTCAGTGACGATGACAGCTGCTTCCTATGTTAAAAAAAGGGAAAAGCTGTGATGGTGCAAAAAACTTCCTGTTAACAATCTGGCTATAATTTAGATAGCTTTTTGGTAAAACAATTAACAATTTCTGCATTAGTACCAATGTTTTATTTACCCGTCAGCTCCACCAAAATATGTCCTGAAATTAAAAAAAGAAAAATTGTGTCCTGAATTTTTGTTGTTGTTGCTCCTACCATTGTTTATGTTCAATATTTTGCTTTATTACTTCTGCAAGTAGACCTGATAAGGGGTAACCCACTGAAGTGCCAGTTTTGCTTATATATTACATTGTTGAAGATGAAGTAAATCTTTTTAGTGATGTCGTTTAATCTGCATCTGTGAAACTCTGCTGAATCCAGGGGAAAGGCTTGTGAAATCTTTAACATACTCATTTTTTTTTATTTTTTATTTTTTTTTTTATTAATTATGCCAAAATGTTCTTTACAATAGAATTCATTTTTGTGGGTATAACTATAAAACTTTTTAGTAATGCATGCTTTTGTTTACATACTTCAAATGTTATTGCTGTTAATTCACATTAAGTTACATAGTAACTGTTGTCATGTGTAATTCTGAAGTTGTAAAAATCAAGAAATTGTCAAACCGATATCAGGTTTAAGACGTGTTCATTCTGTGCTTCTAGTTGAAAATAGATTGCAAAGCAGCAGTAGTTTTGCTGCTTATTTCTGCATTCTACAATTAACCAGTCATTTTGAAAAAAAAAAAGTTATTGTGTTTAAAACTGCATTTAAGTATTTAGTGCAAGTAGTAAAATCAGTCATTTTTCTAGGAGAAAAGTGATGCATGGTTACTGCAGATATATTATATTACCTACGTGAAACTGTGATGACTTCTAGCTATTTTGTGTTACATTTAAAAACCACCAATGGAGCCTGTGGGCTAATCTCCCCCTCTTCCCTTTCAAAGCAAAGGACTAAATGTGAACTTACTCAGTGAGAGTTGGGAGATGGCTGTAATGTAAAGCACGCTTATCTTTACTTTGTTGACTGCAGTATGTACATTGTAGGTCTTTCGATTTCCTTAGAAAAGTTGTTCTTTTTCTCTAAAAGAAAGCGAAATTTCTGTACCTCCTTTTAGTGCAGAGTTAAACAAAAAAGAAACCAAAACAGCATACTTTCACAATAAACATTTCCTATTTACCCCTTTTGTCTGTTAGGTTGTGGGATGTTACACATTGATCATTTAGAAATTTGTTGTAAATTAATATTTTGGCAACTAAAATATTATAGAAAGATGCTGACCACTTAGAGAAAGTGCAGAAGAGGACACTACCTCATATTCATTATATGTAGATTTTCTGAGGATGAATATCACTGTAAGGAGCATTCAGCAGCCAAGCTGGTTCGCCAGAGTAAAGCAAGAGATAGGAAGGAAAAGGTGCAAAGGCATGAATTGGCTTTTTGGAAAGATAGAAAAACTTTCTGGAAGTACATAAGACATAGGAAAAAACAGAGGAAATAAAATTGTAAGCCATGTGAAAAATAAGATTGGAGAAATGATATGGGAGTCCAATGAGTTTAAGTGAAAGATAGGATGAATGCTTCTATGAATGAGTTATTAGATCATGAAAGCAAAGGTGATTCTGAGGCAGAACAGCACAGTGAGAATTGGAAGCACAGGCGAGATCTTTGAGAGGAGTTGTAGAAAAGCTATAATATCTCTTAAGAGTGGTAAGGCTCTGGGAGTGAATGACATAACTGCTGAGATATTAAAATACGGTGGTGACTGTAATTGACTAGTTAACTGAAATTTGCCGATTTAGCTGAGAGTTAGGAATAGTCACTCGGGATTGGAGGGATGCTACCATTGTTTCCTTGTGTGGGGGAAAAGGTTATCAGACTGAATGCAAGAACTATCGTGGTATCGGCTTGCTGAGTGTGCCAGAGAAAGTGTTTGGAAAGGTAATTATTGATAAGGTACAAGGTCTTACATCAGAGAAAGTGTGGGATGCACGGAGGTTTTATGCCTGGTAAGAGCTGCACTAACAAAATTCTTGCAGTATGTATGATGATTGAAAAAGTAATATGTATCTGTTGTAAGAAAGTGTTTGCTGCCTTCATAGATTTAGAGAAATCTTATGACATAGTAAATAGGATACTTCTGTGGAAGGTACTGAATAAATATGGTATTACTGGGACTCAAAGTATGAAAGCCATGTATGCTAGTAGTAGAGCATGAGTAAGAGTGAATGGTGTTTTATTGAGTTGGTTTTCTGTTGGTGCAGAAGGCAGAGAAGGTTGTGTAATGTCACCATGGCTGTTTAATATATTTATGGATGCGTTCATGTGTGATACCAAAATAGACAATACTGGTTTATGTATTGGTAATATCCGTCTATGCAGATTGCTGTATGCTTATGACATGATGCTGTTGGCAGAGAGCAAAAGTGAGTTGCAGAGTATTTTTTTAGATGTACAAAGTTTGTATGAAATTCAAATTGAGTGTAAATAAGGAAAAACCCAAAGTTATGGTTTCTGAGTGAGGAACTGTTCGTACTGAATGCAAGACAAGTCTAAATGGCACAGTGATTGACTAGGTGAACAAGTTTGTATATTTGGGAAGCATGTTTCACAGAGAGAACAAATTAGATGGTGTAATTGGATTAGTTGGCAAGTGAATTCATCAATGGAAGTCATAGCTGCGTTAGGAGGATTTCACAAGAATGATGGGTTCTCAAGAAAGTTGCGAATGGCTGTATATGAAAGTGTAATTGTTCCTACTCTGACGTACAGCAGTGAAACCTGGGTACTGCAGAAGAGACATAAGAGTTGTTTGTATGCTGAAGAGATGTGTTATTTATGGGGGGGGGGGGGGGTCAAGACAAGCTCGGATCATGTGAATGAAGATGTGTTGCAGTGCACTTGTGTAATGTGGTCCAAAGTGTTGTTAGTAAGGTGCAGACTAATATTCTTAGGTAATTTGGCCATGTTATGGAAGTATGAGTGATGAAATGTCTACTAAGATAATTTTTTCGGCCCAAATGCAAGGAAAAAAGGAAATAGGAAGGCCAAGGAAATCATGGGAGAACCAGATTCAGAGGTGTCTGCATGAGAAAAAGATTATGAGTATGAAATACAGAAGGTCTTGTGTACGTTGTGTGATGGATGTCAGTGAAGCACGAGCTACAGAGACAAGGTTGGCCAAAATTGATGGCAACAATACATTCCTAGACTGGGTATGCTTTTCAGATGAGTCTACATTCCATGTGTCTGGAAAAGTAAACAGACATAACTGTTGCATCTGTGGGTCCAAAATTCCATATGTTGTTCATAAACACTAACAGGATTCTCCAAAATGCATTGTTTGATGTGGGATCATGAAGGACAAAATCATTGGTCCCTTTATTTTTGTGGAGGCCACAGTAACTGAACTAACATACCTGGACATGTTGCAAGAATGTGCTGTGCCTCAGCTACTTGAGGGAACAAATTTTCAAACAAGATGGGGCTGCACTGCGCTTTGCCAATGATGTCCGCATGTTCTTGAATGACCACTTAACTACAGGATGGATTGGGAGGGGATCAACATTCATTGCATGCCTCCCCCCCCCCCAAGATCGCCAAACCTGACTTTTTCCTGTGGAGCTTTGTTAAGGACCAGGGGTACGCTCCACCAGTGTGTAATCTGGAAGACTTACTAGACAGAATTTGTGTTGCAGTCAACAATGTGATGCCACAAATTCTTCTCACCATGTGGGCTGAGGTAGAATACTGGTTGGACGTTTGCTATGCCACCAGTGTGGAGCTCATGTTGAAGTTGGTTCGTAAAGATAATTCTCAGTTCGTGTATCTGGAACAATACGTGTCGCTAATAAATTGGGGTAATTATTATATTTGCACTTTTAAGGTATTAACCTCTTTGCAAAGTGCGCATAGTTTACGTGCAATTCATAAATGAAAAAACCATTAGAAAGAACCACTCACTCACCATAAAGATCATGGTAACCTCCAATGACAACACACTTCCAACACGTCATTCATCGTGATGTAACTGGGCTTCCAAGGTTTACAGACTTCTTGCTTACGCTTCTTATTTTCGGGTGTGAAACATCGTATTTTTTATTTTTTTTTTCCCTAGGATTCGGGGTAAGTTCAGAATTTATGGTACTTCCTTTTACTATACATCTAAGTAAAACACCCTATATTTCAATTTCTAGTTTGTTTTTATTTTCATTTAATTATTTTCTATTTCATTGTTTTGGGACTCTGCACTAAAGAGGATGTATAGGGTGATTCATAAAGAAGTATACAGTTTCCAGATGCTGTAAAACAGTAACAGTTGAAGACACGAACAACAACTGCAAACCGTTAAGTAGATGTACTCATAAAGTTTGCATCCTGCTACTGAGGGAAGTGACGCAGGCAACAGCGCGCGTGTCACGTGACTAGTCAGTCTAGGAACACCTTCCTCACCAATGGATTCGACGAGCTGTGGACTACAACATGCCACTAACCCAATGGCCACTCAGAAGTCCTGACTTTACACCATGTGACTTTTTCCTGTGGGGGTACGTAAAGGACAAGGTATTTGCCCCTACCCTTCTGTTGATCTAGCGGAGCTGAAACAGCATATCACAGCCACTATCACTGCACTTGATTCTTACCTCGTGTTTGGGCAGAAATGGATTACCGGCTCGATGTGTGTCATGTGACTAAGGGTGCACACGTAGAACATCTGTGACTATCTCTAAAAAAACTTGAAACATTCCCATACAATACTGTTACAGGTAACATAAAATATCTGTTATTGTTCTTGTTTTATAGTGTGTTCAAACTGTATACTTCATTATGAAGCATCCTGTATTTACAAATTTACGAAGTGTGGTGCATATTTGAATACTGTAGATAAGTAATTGCATTGATAAAGTGGGAGTTTATGTGTTTTATTAATGCAGTTACTATTCTTTGATAAGTGCATCGTGACACATTTTATTGCATTTGTTACAGAGCATTCCAGCATGGGCAGCCCAGAGCTTTTAAAACACTATGCCCGAGATTCTGGGGGCATGTACGTTATTGACCCGGGCAGGAAAATAAAAAAATCTAGTTGCCCGGTCTGGACAACTAAATTTACAAATAAAAAGTTTGGAATAAAATTTCCTTCTATTAGAAAAAAAAAAAAAAGACAGTGATTGCATGTCATGCTTCATTTCACTGCTAATCACCAGAAGTTGTATTATTGTTGCCGAGTACCAAGGACAGAAGAATATCGCTTCTTTAATTATATTGTGCTCTAGGTCCATAAATTGGAACCATATGTAGTTTTGCTCCAAATGTTGTTTATAGTCAGTGACAGGATGCGTGCGTCTGGTGGAATTAGCCGTCGGTGTTTAGTGACAAAGGGTGAAAACTTTGACAAAAAGAACATGGCAGAATCACTAAATTTCGCAAATACCAATTTCATCATGACATTTCGTACCAATTTCAGCATAATCTTAGAACTTGAGGTACATACGTTTGTGCATTGAACATTTTCGATACAGACCCTTAAAATAGAAATGCAAAACATGTTTAAAAAAAAAAAAAGCTTATATTTTTAACTTAAAAAAAAAAATGAAGGTTCTGATTTGTTACCTTAAAAGTTAAATTTTCCTAGGCATCTAGCTTTTACTGGCTGGGCAGGTAAAATAATTTCTGCACATGCCCGGCTATGCATGTAACTTTTCAGATATTTTTCAATTTTCAATCCCAGCAGCTGGTTGCCAGTGGCTGTTTAAAAGACCTTTAGTACTCTCACATACCTGTAGACTCATGTCCAGCTCATCTTTATGCATATCAAAGCAACTTCAGGTAAACAGCAGCATGTGTGAAGGTCATGAAATGTTATAAATAGCACCTGATTCTGAGCTCTGTTAATCAATGTTGTTCTTCAGATGGGGAAAGCAGTAGACTTAAGTGAGTTTGAGAAAGGCCAAATTGTAATGGTCAAATGACTGGGTCAAAGCATTTCCAAGATGGCAAGACTTGTGAGGTGCTCACGGTCGGCCATGGTTAGTACCTTCAAAAGGTGGGCCAACCATGGATCATCGATGCTAAAGGTTAGCGAGGGTTATTCCTTATGATACGAGCCAACCGAAGGACAACTCACTGGTAATTTGAATTCTGGTGATGGGAGTAATGTGTCGCAACACATAGTACATCAAACCCTGCTGAAAATAAGGCTGCTCCGATTGCCCATGCTAACCTCATTTCACTGTTAAAAGTTCCTGCAATGGGCATGCGAGCATCAAAACTTATATTGTTAACAATGTTTTTAGCCAAGTGAACTACTACAGGTTGTCATTCTTTTTATTAGTGGTAACTGGTCCATTCATGTTTAATATAATGCGAGAAACAGTAATTTCAACATTAGATTCCTGACAAATTATGAGTATATAGGCCACTTAATATTGGCGTTCAAACAACTGTTTGAACTAAATTATAGTCATCAAAACTGGACCTTGGCTGATGATTGGAAGAAGGTTGTCTGGTCTGGTGAATCTTGTTTCCTGGTATGTGTGTTGTTTACCTGGGTAAGTGTTGGCGACAGCGTGCATCGTAGAATGAAACCAAGCTACACCATTTGTTATTCCATGATTGTATATAAATGCCTGTAACCATCCTTTCGCACAATTGGGCCCGATGATGAGGCTAAAGTAACCTCGAAAGTGCTTGCCAGTGTAGCTGATTTTAACTTGCATTTAAAAAATGATATTTATTTACAAGTTTTTAACTATTCAATTGTGCATACGACAGCCTCGGATTCTTCATTATGCCATTTGGCACGAAGTCTTTTATTACTAAACACAGGTAGTTGTAGCTTACCCGTTGTGCATTGAGCACTGAAAATAGGTGGGGAGTAGACAAACTTTTATTGATCTTATGTTATTTTGAAAACACTCCCACTCAATGAGATGATTTTTTGAGTACATAGCAAAGTCAGAAATGTTTTTCTACTCCAGTTTTGTGCAGGTAGATGGGTGGGAAATGTTGCAGTATTCGTGAATGAGCATTGCAGATTTGGCCTAGTGTATTAGATTATATCAAAGCATAGTGAAGTGCCATTTGTGAAAGACTCATGTGCAATAAATGGCTCTTCGCTGTGAATAGTGAATGATTCGCTCTTACCGATGTGAATGATCATTCAATCTGCTATTACCACAGCACACACTGAAGTCGCAGCACATTTAACTTTCTTCCACCCACATGAGTTCGTAAACGAATTTCCATTAAGAAAAGTAATGTTAAGAAGTAATAAGTGTCAGCTGTTAAGTAAGTGAGGAGTCAGCTAGGAAATAATGGTGAAACATAAGAATGGGAATTATACGTGAATGGTGTGCCTGAATTGTGACAACTGCATTTAGAGAGTTTGATGTTGAAGTAAGCCAGATAGATTCTCTTTTGTATGGTTACTGTAAGGGGAAAAAAGTATTTTATTGATTTTTGAAAGGCTTTAACCCCTTCATTCGGCCAACATACGAACTACTTTCAAATTAGTAAAATGGGCCCGAAAATGTTTCATGCTGGAACGCAGTGAGCACTAAGCAGACCACAGAAATCTTTTGGGCATACCACTTAAGAGGTTAATAATATTATGTTCGGTGCTTTTGCATGGATAAGCAAGTGTTGAAAACAGGATTCTTCCCATTAACCCTTTAACGACCACAACGTCCAAAACACCCGTACATACAAATGGCCATAGCCGCCCGAAACATCTGTATAAAGTGAATCAGATTTCCTACCCTTACTTGTTATTCAAATTTTCTGGACCTATGAGGAATCAGCAGGAGTTGCTCTCAATCACTATTGTTGTTAATAAACAAAGAAGTGAACCAACAGACAGTTTTGGCCGGTATGATATTTGGAGTGATAAAAGATTTTTGCGTCATGGTCGTTAAAGGGTTAACAAAGAAATAGAGGTTGTGTATTTGAAGCCATAATCTTTTGTTGTGCAGTGACTGACCAGCGATTATATATAAGCATGGGTGTCATGGGGGGGGGGGGTGCACCCTGTTGCCAGTTTTCAAACTGAAATGTTTTCACCGTTTATTTTGTAATTCCGTTGCTGTTGTTGTAATTAAGTTGTTTAATACACTACTTATTAGTTTTGAAGGCTCATTGATGGCACTGTTTTTTTTATGTAATAACTTTCTTTAATTAGTCTCTTGTTTTTATGAGATTCATAGTCCAATATTTTGATTTTCCCCCATAAAGGTTCGCATTTGCATAACTGCATATGATTTGCTAATACACTATTTTGATCTTTGTTTATTGGACTTGGTGGAATCAAACCACCTTTGCACAGAGCCTTCCAGATACTTACCATAATAAGATGTTGAATTTCCAATTAATCATAATGCACAATCAGAAGGAGAATTTCTACATTATGTCACAAACCAATATGTCAAAAAAACTCCAGTTTATTTTGAGATGTCTTTTAGACCTGATTGTGAGCAAGGAAGGAGGGAACACTTTGAGCATTGAAGGGAATGAGAAACAGTATTGTGCACCGTGATTATATGCATTACTTATGTCGTTATCGACCCAAGAAGCAGGATGGATGATCCAAACTGTCTTGGAAGACTATGTAGAAGTGGTAGATGGTACAACTGTGGGCATACAATGGAAAATGTAGAAGTGTTTAGTGGTAATTCCTGGCAGGCTCCTGTCACTTTTACAATCAACATTTGTATAAATTAGCTCTTCAAGGCTGCATGCATTTTCTAATGAACATCAGTTGATACCTACGGGTTGCATACAGAAGTCAAATGAAATACACATTAATGAGTGGGTGAAAAAGCATGTGTAACTGCATACCTGCTGAACTCTTAGTTAAGTTTTTAAAATTGTGGGACTCTGAACGGCTCTGGTGAGACGAAGATGACTTGTTGCACCAGGATTGCAGCTTGACTGAAAGCTGCACATTCGGTAATGAGGGCAGTAATTAAAGACAAAATATGACTTCATTGATAGTAAATAAATGTTTGCAATAGAATTACCAGTAATATTTTTTTTTCTTCTTTTGATGCTGTCTAAGTGCTGGTGAAACATGACTCATTTTTCTTTCTTTTTTTTCTTTTTTTTTCCTTTTTTCTCTTACATGTCTCCCAAAAAGAAGGGGTGCGGGTCTTGCAAGGTGGCAAAGGTTACATGGGTAAATGCAGTATTTAGCCTTACTTTAAACATGTAAATTTAGCAGTTGGTTCTGTTTTATATACATAATTATGATTTTTATTTTATCAGACTGTGTTTCCCTTTACAGGGACAGATAGTTTTGGTGATACACTAACGGAACTGAAAACAAGGACACCATTACATAGGGAGTCCATCTTTGACAAATTTTGATGATAATGTTGAGAGGGATTATAGAATAAATACACTTCCATTAGATTATGAGATGGATGAGAAGAGAATATTTTATTGGCATGCACATGAGGATTTATAAAATGGTGCATACTTTTGCAAGTATGTATTAGTACAATAACATATGTTAACGGGAAAAATTCACTCAAGAAATGTTGCTGTTCAAAATAAATAAAGTAACAATTGTTCCTTTGATGGCTTATCTGTACATAATACTGAGTTGTGAATGAAGCATCATTTTAGTATGAAAACTCACAAAACTGCTGAGAAAAAAGCCACATTAATTTATTGATGGAAATAAGAATATTTTTTTCTGAGGAGCTTTTATGTTCTTACAACAAACACATTAAAAAGAAAAACCAAGGAAAAACAAGTTAAAAAAAATATTCAGATACAAAGTAAAACTATCTCCATTCTGTATTTCTTCCCTTTTTAAAAAGCAATTTCACATATATTTCATCTTTTGACATACTAATCTATTTTCTAAACGAAGCACCCACAAGTTTTCACAGTTAATTCAGTCTGTAACCAAATAAAGGTAAGTCGATCATGCTAGTTACGTTAAGAGATTAGAACTTTTACAAGAAACTTTGTAAGTTGGGAGCTTTCTTGTAAAAGTTCTAATCTCTTAACGTAACTAGCGTGATCGACTTACCTTTATTTGTTATTCTTGTTACGTGTTTTGCCCATCATTGTCAAGAGTCTGCAACCTGTGAGCAATTCCAAAGTATGATGCAGAAGAATTAGTTCAAAAATACTCTGTCAAATTTCTGTAGAAGACAAAAATGTTGCTTTTGTTCTGTCTGTATCAGTATGCTATTGTTTGGCCACAAAAACAAAATGTGACATTTTGGATGAAGTCCTAAAAATGTTGTTGAGTTTCTTATGTGAGTGAGCTGTAGGTATAGAAAGAAGGGGGTGTGTGCATGAGAGAGAGAGAGAGAGAGAGAGAGAGAGAGAGAGAGAGAGAGAGAGTTACATGAGGAGTTGATCTGCTGCTGTTGTGGCAGCAGTGGTACCAGCTAGACTCCTGTGATCTATGCAGTGAAAGGAAACAAAAGCTATTTTATGTGGGAGAAAAGGATTAGTGGTAGCATGGAGATTTTGCCACAAGAAGCTATAAAACTTTGTAGCCCCCTCCATTTTTTCTGCTTTATACTTACTTAAAAAAAAAAAAAAAACGATTGTTAAGGTGCTCCTGTTCTTCATTATTGTTAAATCAAGAAAACACATTTAATTGCATAGTTTTAAGATGAAACAGTCCTGTTGGCAGAGAGAAAAGGTAACCAGAGTATGTTGTTCCGGATGTATGAAGTTTGTAAGAAATTTGAACTGACTATAAATAAGGGAAAAAACAAACAATTTTTTTTTTTTTTTTTTTTTTTTTTTGAGCGAGAAACTGTCAGTACTGAATGCAAGGTAAGTCTAAATATGGCTCAGTGATTGACCAGGCGAACGAGTTTGTGTTTTTAGGAAGCATGTTTGACAGAGAGAACAAGTCAGATGGTAAAATTAGTAGGCAAGTGAGTTCTTTATTTAAAGTCACAGCTGCTGCCTTAGGAGGATTTCACAGGAATGATGAGTTCTCAACAGAGTCCCAAATGGCTGTGTCATAGCTGCCAAGTGTCCCGGTTTATGCGGATTCTGTCCAGTTTTGAAAATATTTTCCGGGAATACAATTTTTCTACAAAAAATCTGATGTTGTGATTTTCTTATTTTTATTCTTGTACTTATTTATTATGTATGTTTTTCGCCCCATTAATCTTATCAGCCATCATTTTCCTCCAGCGTCAATGCTTGCTGTGGGAATCGGTAACGAATGGAAACAAAATAATGTTCTTTTGTTAATCCATGACATTTCGAGCACTAAGCTTGTGTGCCCCGCGATGATAGCAAGATAGTCAAAGGCTTGGAAAGTTGAAGTACTGGTTTATGATGTCACATCCACTGCACTCGCAGCTTCGTGGGAGTGGAATGGAAAGCTGTCTGTAAGCGCTCACGTTGGACGCTGATTCCTTTCTTTGTTTGTTTTTTCAGACGAAACAAGTTGTGTTGCAAGTTATTATTTCGGTTCACAACCCCAGAATGGGGCCTTTTTTAAGAAATACTCCATAGGATTTGGCTTGTGAAACCATCGCAAGAGTGACTTTCATGCATATTGCGCTTTGTGTAACACTGATTTCCCTGTTTCTCATGCTGGTCTTGGAGACATCGGCGCACATGTTGAAACTAACAAGCATGTAAAAATCATTATAGCACAAAAAGTGTGTGCAACATGGAGCGCTTTGTTTCAGTGCCGAAAGATTTTCAAATGATTCATGCAGAAGTTCAGTTTTTTTTTTAATTTTTGTTAGAGCACAACATACCACTAGCATCTGCTGATCATGTTTCTCAATTGTTTTCAGATGTTTCCTCCTCAGAAGTGAGTAAAAAGATATGCATGTGGCAGAACAAAAAACTTTGCATATTGTTCAAGAAATGGCAAAATATCATTCAAAGAATGTCCTCTGTGCTATTAAAAGTGGACCATTTTTCTGTCGCAACTGATGGCAGCAATGATGCTGACAATCAACTTTATCCAATTGTGGTAACGTACTTTGATAAAGAGAGATGCACGCTGCTCTCTTTGCCATGTCTAGAAACCAGTTCAACAGGTGAAAATATTGCCAAACTTGTGTCCAAAGAATTTCAGTATCATGGTATTCTGTGGATTAACTGTCTTGCCTTATCGTATGATAACACTCCTGTTATGGTGGGGAGAAAAAATAATGTCTCGCTCTCTAAAAATGAAACTCATTAACAAGGTTTGTTAATCTTATTTTATACTTAAATACTATTTTTTTTTTTGTAAATATTTCTGTGGGGGTGTGATACGGTGGCTATGGCTTAGCGGTTATTTTATAGCACTGGAATGAGAAGCATTTATTACCCCTACATTGGTATGCTGCCACCATTCAAACTATTCTGGTACCGGTTTGAATCAGTACATCATTCACCTGCCGCAACACTCGGCTGCTGCAGATTAATACTTACAGCACTCGGAGTTCCTATGTACAACTTTATTTACAAGCATCCCGGAAGGGAATCCGGTTTATGTACACTGATCGGCTGATGTCGCCAGAGTTTAACATATGATTCACCAACATATCAGACATGAATATACACACTTCAATAGAGCAGGATGCCACTGTCAATAGGAGAGTCCAGGTCATGCACTCCTCCGTGAGCGACGAAAGTTCCGTTATTATTGCTGGGTGAGTTACCAGTGATGCAGCAAGTTCTGAGTTCTCAAACTCTTTATACTGTTTTTACCTCAGTATGTTATCAGTTACACTCATTTACTGCAGTACATTGCTAAGCACAGTTATAGGATTTTTTTGTGACCTCAGTCACACACTTTCCCTAATTTTTCCGGCACCCTCAGGTGTCAGAGATCACTCGTGGCCATGTTGTCAGACCCAGGCGTGAGCAGCGAAAAGTGCCCGAAAATCTCCACTCCGTGTTTAGCCACCGTTTCTCCCGGGGTCCTCTGCACTTTCTCTGCCAATCACAGACGTGCATTTCCTCCCCCAGCTGCTAGCACTCTGATGACATAAGTCAATGTCACTCTCTCTTTTTCTCCATGCTCCCAAGCTATCCGCCTGCTGCTATGGGACACGCCCACGCACTCCTGACCTCCGCATCCTTCTCAATTCTGAGAAAGCTGACCACCTTCTGGCAATCCTGACGTAACTTTTTCTACGGTCCCTTGATCAGAGTAACTTTTTATACTGGTCCCTATCGTCCCTGTCCTTCACCTCGCCACAATTTCTTTATTTGTATTAAGTAATTAACTGTAATAAAAAATAGAGAAACCTATAATATATAATTTTATTATTTACAAATTGTAAATGCACACCACCGAACGGGCTTTGGTGTCCCAGTTTTTTATTTTAAAAAGTTGGCAGCTCTGCTGTGTATGAAAGTGTAATTGTTCCTACCCTGATGTTTGGTGGTGAAACCTGGGTACTGCGGAAGAGACATAAGGAGCCGTTGGTGTGCGAGAATGATACGGTACGTACAGAGGGGGTTTGTGGCAAGACACGTTGTGATCATGTGAGGAATGAAGATGTGTTGCAGTTGTGTAATGTGAGGCAAAATGTTGTCAGTAAGGTGGAGACTAATATTCTGAGGTGGCTTGACCATGTTGAAAGAATGTATGATGAGATGCTTACTAAGAAAAAATATTCAGCCCAAATGGCAGGACAGAAAAGGAGAGGAAGGCCAAGGAAATTATGGAAGGACAAGCTTTAGGAGTGTCTGCATAGGGAAAAGTTTACGAGTATGAAGTACAGAAAGCCCTGTGTACATCATATGATGGATGTCAGTGAAACTCGAGCTGTGTGCCAAGATCGCTGTAAATGGAGACATTTGATACGGCAACAATAAGTAATTAATCAGTGAAACATTTACTTAGTGAATTATCTTTCTTTGTGGAGCTAACCTCTGAATCTTAGAGAACAGCTTAGTGATATGTATTTATTGTCTGTTTGGTGTAGCAAAGTTTTGAATATACCGTGTAGTTTGTTTAATATTAAAGTTTTGAGTATCATGTAATTTTGTATAAATTGAATGCACGAAAGTGTCTGTCTATTGAATACATTGCTCAGGGATTTTCCCCCTCCTTTCATGTGTGCCTATTTTTTGCAACACTTCCATACATTTTGGTTTTGAAATATTGTATATTTAAAATTATCATATGTTAAATATTTGGGCTATGGTGATTCAAATATTCTTTGTGATTGTTGTATTTTTAAAAATGCATTTTTTGCAATTTCTAGTAATAGCTATTCCTTAATGATATTTCAGTAACTGCCACATACTACTTGTTCAGATAAGCTTTTCATTAGTAAATAGTTGGCTAACTTCATTTGTTTCCCATGCCTTAGCTTAAGAAACTATGCTAACTTGAAATGATAGTATTACTTATGTAATTTTAAGTCCAGCTGTACAAAATTTACCAACCAGAATTTTCTTATCTAGGTGCATTTTTGGTCAATACTGCTCGTGGTGGTTTGGTTGACGAGAGTGCTCTAGCATCTGCTTTAAAGGATGGCCGTATCAGAGCAGCTGCCTTAGACGTCCACGAGAATGAACCGTATAACGCCTTAGCAGGTAAACTTTATACTTAACATTTCATAAGGGACATAAATAGTACTAATCGTGAACATCATTCTGTTGTGCCTTCAAACACAAACTGGATGCTGGTTAACAAGGTACTTCAAAAATTTTGAGTTCATATTATAGTTCCTCGTTGCACTTGTAAACCCACCCTGCATTCAGTGTGCCTTCCCACCATGAATTATTTGGTCATGTAATGAAGATGCCATCTTTGACTTAAATTATGTAGTAAAATTAGGGGTACTGATTCATAAAGAAAATTCTGAATTTCACCACGCAGAAATTTAAAAAAAAAAAAAAAAAAAAAAAAAATTCTGTCTGCTGAAATTAAATGAGTTTGGGTAGTGTTGCAGTAACCTGTAATGCAATTTGAACCAGTTCAGTAAGAAACCTCTACTTGAATAGCATTATGCATGGTAAATAGAAGCAACAGGGTGTTTTTACACCCTGTTGAGGCTGCCAGACATGTTTTCTGAGCATCCCCTGTAATGTACAGAAGTGAACAAACAACACCTGAGTTGCCCACAAATAATATGCATCTCAGTCAAATGTGTGGCATAATTTACAACAGCCATTACTAATGTAATGGTTGCAGCAGGAAAAAGATTCTGCAGATTCGTGAAATTCCAGTCTTACCCCCTCTCTCTCTTTCCATTATTTGGGTCATTATTGAGATTAATGCAAAATGGAGAGAATTTTCAAAAACAGAAGTTAGACAGAGTTAACATTTCTCCCATAATTGTAAATTTATTTTCTTGTAGCTCTGTGTCCAGTATTGTTGTTAAATATTATTTTATTGCATAAATGTTTGCATTTCAGCTTTATTAGGAAGGGGAAATGTTCTTACAGTGAATTTGACAAAATTGAAAACTTTGTAAGAAGTGGTGCCTGGTGTTCAAAGTGTTCAAGTTACACTGTTTAGCTAAAATCAGACCTGTTTGTAATCCGGGTGTAGCCCAGAATTCCGGGTTTTTGTCACATTCCAAACCCGCATATCCGGGTTTTTAAGTTTAAGAAGAATTTGATATGCTTCGGACATTTCATTTCTAAAAAATGCCATCCAGCTTTCAGTATGTTAACTAAAGTTCAAGTTCCATTTTCTTTGAGAATTACAGTGTTTGATTAAAAACACTGGCATGTCTGTGGGGATAGTGAATTAAATGATTTGTGACACCTTGAGTGTTTCTTTTGTTATCAAACAAGCTCTCAAGATAACAGCCTGCTGAAAAGAAGAATTTTTTTATTATTTTGAAAGTTGCATCTGCATCAAATAATTTGATTATGTTAGAATTGGTTAATCCAGTGAGCTACTTTTAGAAATTGAATGGAATCCACATAGACTGCTCAATTAACATATAATATGAAGTGCGAAATTTGTTTTCAAAGATGCAATGCCTGAAGGATTTTTCACAGTGACAGAAAATTGGGTACATGAAAAGGTACAAAGTTTAACTGCACAAGTACTGGGGCCTATTTGTTGCATAGCTAGTTTACGTGTGTGTAATATGTAGTATAAATATTCGTAATATGCATTATATGTATTTTGGCGCTGGGCTGAAAGTTTCAGGGTGTCTTGTGTCGCCTCACAATCGCCCCTGTAAAATAGTGAAAGCTTTTATATCATATGTCCAGGGTCCTCAGGCCAAAAAATTTTTTGGCACGATGGATGAAATCATAATCAGGAAGAATGAACACCGAAACCTATTCACCTGTATGAACTACAAAATTGAAGCACGGGGTAAGTGCACAGTTCAGTTCTTTAGTAAAATGGGTTATTTGGATGAATCAGTATATTCCTACTTCACCCAAATCTCGGAGCAAAAGGAAGGGGGAGAAAATTTAAAAGCAACAATGAAGAAATGGGAATGGAAAGATATCAGCAGAAAGAAAAAAATTTGCAGTGAATGCTGTGCAACTGCCTGCAGAGTCAATGGAAGACAAATGTGGCGGTTGAACTTGGAACTTGCTGAGATCAAGTCTTGCTTTCAAAACTAAACTCTGATGTGCAAGCAAGTGCAACAACAAAACAAAACAAAACAAGAAATTTCTGTGTATGGAGCAACATCTTTTAAAGCCATCTTGAATTCATTAATTTTGTATTGCTAATACAGTTATGTGCTCCAGTTTAATATTTACATGAATAAAGTACAGTAAGCAATTCCATCTTGCTCATGATGCATTTATTCACACTTTTTCACTGCACATTCCGATTTTTCATCTAGTTAAAAAGTTCAGCGTTTTTTAAATTTACTAGTCTCATGTATGCTGCAGTCACACCAAGCATACTTGGTGGGAATTGCATATTTCGATGTTAGGTTGCAAAAATTGAATATGAAAATCTGGTGCCATGGGCTGTCTTCAGTGTGAATAGTAAAGTAAAGCATCTGAGAAAGTAAATGTGGTTTTGTCATATGAATGCAAGCACAAAATTAAATATCCTTTGGCTGCATTGTAAAAAAAAAAGGAAAACAAATTAATAGTGAGAAACACAGAATATTGTTAGGGCTAGTGCTAAGAAATTTGAAGTGTTAGCTAAATTAAAAAATCAGTAGCCATATTTTGAAAAACTTAGCCAGTTTGTCAAAATATAGTTTTGCTACCCTAGTTTTATTACCATTTACTGGAACACATCATTTGAGAAATGTGTACTTTGGTTACTGTGTTTGCAAGTTTCAGGTGATATTGGGGTAAAACTTATTTTTAAATTCCTTAACCTCATTTAAGCACAGGGTGTTCGAGAATTATTGGACACATTACAAAATTATGCACAAAGAAAACTATGAGCGTTGTCTGTTTTTCTATGTCACGTATTACTAACATGGTTTCTATTTTTTTGTTTTGTAGAATTGTTATTCCCAGAATCCAATAGATGGCGCTACATGTGGCCTGATGAGGAATGTATGAGAAATGCGCAATCAGTAGTCATGTCATCCGTACCGCAGAAGGCGTTGTGTGTGTTATGGCTTGCGGAATTAAAGTCTGTCATTAAAGTTAAAAGACGGTACCGTTTAGAGTATGGTTGTAATCCTCCATCAACAAATTCAGTCAAGTGGTGGATGAAACAGTTTAAAGAAACTGGCAATGTGGAACATCGTGGAGGAGCCGATAAGCCTAGCGTCAGCGGTGAGACGGTTGACCAAGTTAATGAAAGTTTCCAACGAAGCCCCAGGAAATCTGTTCGTAAAGCAAGCAGAGAACTGTGCATTCCGAAATTGACAGTTCACGATATCTTGCACAAGAAATTAAAGTTTCATGCTTATAAAATTCAAATAGTGCAAAAGATGCATGTAAATTATTACACTCTGCGATACGATTTCACTGTATATATGCTGAATTGAGTGGAAAACCACGAAAACTTCCTCAGTACTGTAATTTTTAGTGATGAATCCACGTTTCATGTATCAGGTATTGTAAATCGTCACAACTGTAGGATATGGGGCAGTGAACCGCCTCATGCTGCTATTGTACTGGAACGTGATGCTCCAAAAGTTAATGTGTGGGGATCCCTATCAAAAAGAGAAGTGATTGGCCCTTTCTTCTACGAAAAAACCATAAATGGTGACATCTACTTGGATATGCTAGAAAATTTGCTATACCCCAGAGCAAAAGATATGACAATGTCGTTATCCAACAGGACGACAAGCCTCTGCGTTGGTCACCATGTGTACGTAAGTGCCTAAATGAGCATTTCCCCAACAGATGGATTAGGTGTGATGGTCCCATTCTGTGACCTCCTCGCTCTCCAGATCTAACTCCATTGGATTATTTTATGTGGGGTTATGTGAAGGATTGTGTCTGTCAGACACCTTGTACTGATTTGCAAGAACTGAAGCAGCATATCACAGCTGCTATTGATTCCATAACTCGTCAGATGCTCGACAATACATGGCATGAAATCAAGTATCGCTTGGACGTACTACGAAGCAACCAAGGGATATCACATCGAAATTTATTAACTTGTGTAGTTACATTGTAAGTTAGTACAGTCAGTTTCTTTTTGTCTGTTTAATGTTTTGTTTTATATAATTTTGTAATGTGTCCAATAATTCTCGGACACCCTGTATTTACTTACATGTTAGTTTGTAACCTTAAGGTGTAGCCTGTACACATAGTAGCTTAGCTATTCTGTCGAGAAGAGAGGATATTGATCAAAGATACTCAGCCCCAAGAATGCATGAAGCGATCCTTGTTCCTACTTTGTGTGTTGTCTATTGTGTTTGAGGTCCAACTGTGAGAATTGGAAATGACACACTAGAAAGTGTTTAAAAGAAATGCGTAGGTATCAGTAAACTTTTAATTTCAGTTGTGTAGAAAATGCCATCCAGCTTTCAGTATGGTCCAGATTTAGTTTTGCAAATTGATGGTATTCTTAGAAATATTCAGTCCTGTACATCAAAATATGCTGCTCATAATGTAGATTAGGTACAGCATCAGAATTTGAAGAAAAGTATGTTTCCAGGTATATAATTCTTATATTGAGCTGTCATTTTACAAATAACCTGGCAGTGTAGCAAATCCATGATTCACTCATCTTCACATGGGAAAGAGTTCTGTTTGTGTTCCAAAATCTGCAGTTACTTCAGGAAATATCCATAGTAGTGTTCAAATTCCTTGGTGATCCGCAGGTGTCCAATACAATTAAAAATAGAGTTGGATGACCAAAATCAAAAGTGATGGTTCAACGGACCAGTAACTTTTTTGAACAATGTCATTTATTTCAGCAAAAAGCTGCAGTATTTTTCTCCTGTACAGTGTAGTAGTTGCAAAATATTTTTCTTTCATGGTAGATACACTTAGCAAATAACTTATTAGTTAATATTTAATGTGGGGAATCAAACGAGCCGTGAAGCATGTGTCACGACCCGTACGTTGAACTTGTACCACAGTCAGTTGCAATGGCTACAAAGTTTTAAATATTGGTGGTTCTATTAAACTGGAAACAGGGGTTTAAAGTTGCTGAAGTAGTCAAAAGAATTAATAAAGTTGAAGCTTGGCAGTTACTCAGACCATACAAGCATGGTTCAAGGAATTTGTGGCTTGTGATTTGAGCTTGAAAAGAAAGGAAGGTTCAGGTAGTCCCTCTCCTGTTGATTCGGACATCCTGCAAGCGGCTGTGGAAGACAATCCAAGGAACAAGCCCCCGCAAATTTTCAGAACTGGGGGTTTCTACCTACCATCGCTGAGCACCTACACAAGATCAGAGTGATTTACAGACAATGCCATGAGGTGCTTCATGAGCTCACCCCAGCACAAGCTCAATGACAAGTCCTGCGAGGAACTGCTCAGAAATGCACTTGATTTATCAAATCAATAGTTACTGGTGAGGAAAAGTGGATACACCTGCGTAATCCTGATTCTTCACAACAGTGATTGAACAGAGGTGAACCAGCTTTAACTACCCTCAAATGCAGACATTTTGAGAAGAAGTTCATGCTGTGTGTGTGGTGGAATTATGAAGTTATACTTTACTTTGAGCTCATTCTGAATGGTCAGTCTATCCATGTCAAACTGTACTCTCAGCAATTGGACAATGTAGTAGTGGGAGTATCCTGCCTTGGTCAACTGTGAAAGCAAGGGTTGCTGCAACGAGACAATGCAAAACCTCACACCACTAATCGAACCCAAGTTAAACTTCAAGAACTGCATGAAATTGAGGTGCTGCCTCATCCATCCTGCAGCCCCGACCTTATCTCTTCAGACTACCGCTTGTTTTGGGTGATGGCGCATTTTCTCTGTGGCAAGCAGTTGACTACTTTGGATGATGTTGAACTCGAGTGCCAAAAGTTCTTTGCCTGTAGACCAAAAGCTTGTTTCCATGCAGGAATTTAACAACTGGCACAGATGGGTTCAAACTATTGAACATAATGGCATGTACTTAAAATTTAGCTTGGATCCTTCAGAAGTTCTGGGTAAGTGAAACTGTTGTATAAAAAATGCCAGGTTTTTTTTTTTTTTTTTTTTTTTTTTTTTTTTCTGAACACCACAATATTTCAGATTAAAAGTTTATGCTTCACTGAGCCCTGTGTTGTAGAAAAGCAATAAAACCAATACATAGTACATATTAAATGAATTAATATCTGTCATTTGTGGACCAGTAGAAATGGGTGTAGACTACAAACTTCTGGTATACAATGGTCTGCAGGACCAGTGTTTTTTTTTTTTTTATTTATTTATTTCAAAGTTTTACCCATGATTTCTAGTCATTGCTGATGTTCAGCCACATGTTTGTTCATTGCTTCCTGAGAAAAAATCTCTGGTACTGTTTCTTGTTAACAGTCCCATGATCAGTGATGACAGAGTGTTTGCATAGTAGGTGCTTTTTTCTGCAGATTTGAAAACTGTTGGGTGCCATGCCAAATTTCAGTTCCCTTGCAGTGCCATTTGGTTGTGATGCCTCTATCTGAGCTGAAAATGTCACCAAGGTCACGTGTGCTGGTGTGTTGTTGGGGTAAGTTGATTGCTAACTACTTCTTGTCTGCTGTTATGTAGACAAGAAGCAATCAACAACCATGCTCCTTACTTAATTGCAGCTGCTGTTTTGTCTCGTACTCATTGTGCTGAGATATCATTGGGATTTGCACTTGTGAACTTTACTTCAACGTGGGAAGTGCAAGTGGAGCTGTCAGTAATATCAGAAATATTTATATTAAGATTTAAAACTGTCTGCCCTGGGAGGGGTGGGGTGTATTAATGCATATGTTCATTTTTATGGTTGGTTTTCCAAAGTAATTCGTTTTGTCAACTAGAGAGGCTTGTACTGTGCAATTTCACTTTTTAACAGGAATTACAAACTTCTGCTCACAGGCATTACTCAGATTAAAATAATTAAGTTCTATTCTAACTCAAGGAGCTTTTAATTATTCTTAGTGTCTTCTGAGTTATTTTGTATTTTCAGACGTTTTTGGCATCTAGATCTTTTTATTAATAATGGAGAACAAAGTAGTGTACAGAGTAATCCCTCGTTATCTGCAGGGGTTACAATACAAAAACAGGTATTATGTGTACAAACTGTACCAGTTTAACCTATAAATGACAAAAAAAAATTGTATAATTTTATAGGTTATAAGATAAATTAAAAATGAAACTACCAACTTAGACATTTATCAATATATTAAGGTAACATTTAATTATGAAGTGCGTTTTAGAAAGGCACTTACTAGAGTATGCAGGCTAAGCTGTAAACATGCAAATAGACTGACAAGGTGGAAAAAAACATGTGATTGGCATCCCTCCCCCTTCTTTTTTAAGCTCTTTATGAATTTCTTGGTGAGGCTCATATAAGCTTTCTACACCTTTTAAATTTCAATCCTCTTTCTGTAAAAGAGTCTAAATCTAAAACTTTATCAGTCAATTGACCAGCCAATGAAAACATTTCATTCAGTGTTTCCATATGCAAATCAGGCTTAACAACTTCCGTTTCTGTTTTGTCTTCCAATTTGCTTTCCTGTGGATCAGTAATCAGTTCTTCCAACTCCTCCAGGGTGGGAAATTAGAAAAATTGAAATGTGCAAAATCGCGCTCGTAGCTAAAATTCTAGGCGCGAATCTTACTGTAGCATGCGCAGAATCTGTTTTTCGAGTGAAAAGCATATAAATGATCTATCTACTCACATGAATTTAAAAGAAATAAATTGTGAAGTAAATAATTAAATATGGGATATTTGGGAAATACTACTATATGCTTGAAATTTGGCCTACATGAATAAAATAATTTTATTTGTGGGGGGTGGCAGGGGATGATTTTTATATATTTTTAAACCACATTTTATCAAAACTCACTGTAAACTTCTGTTTAAAACCTTTACCAGTGATATGTTTTTATTTTCTCTATCAGATGTATAATAAATACCATGAAATCTAAACTGAAATGAAATTTTCTGGATTTTCATAATTTGGGGATTGAGGTCCACCATATTCAGCTTCTTGTACTTAAACTGCATGTTTGAATTTGCATATTTCTCAAATTCCAGATTTATCAGTTTAAAAAAAAATATGAAAAGATTGGGGGGGGGGGGGGTTGTCTTTTGCCATTTACTGAGTTTTCATCAGCTACACTATATGAGTCCGAGAAGTTAACATACTTAGTCCATACATCCAAAATTGCAACTAGGCTATAGTTACCAAAAGTTGTATAAATTTTCGACACACCTTTTCCATGTGTATGCGTCGCAAATCAAACATTTATTAACCTTCCTATGCCCTTTGGAGTCTTCTTATAAGACCAAAGTAGATCATTGAGCTTTGCTAACTCTGTTTACTTTTGAATTTTTTTAAACTCCATTGCGTGACTTTTTCTTGCAATTATTTTCATTTTGTTGTAGTTTCTTTTTACCTTTACCAAGGAAAACATAATATCAAAATAATTTCAAAAAAGACTAAAATTTGTGGTCTCAAATTTGCACTCTGTGCTCAAAATACTTGTCGCAGAACGAAAAATTACGGTCGCATTTTGGCCTTGCGCCCGCTAATTTCCCATCCTGCCTGTGACCATTTCTTCTATGTCTGTCATACTAATAACATCGAAACTTTCACACTCCATGTTTTGTGTCATAGTTACAGTTTGGTTTATTATCACATTCATATCTGGAGTTCTGGAATCTCTCACAACTTCTGGTTGCAATTTCTGCCAGCATGTATTAATTGTGGATTGTTTAATTTCATTGAGGGATTCTTTTTATGTTCAGGACACAGCCATACATGTAATTTTTCTAGCTTTTGCTCTCTGTTACACTTGATTGATTGTCTATATTTTTCAATAGACCTTCAAATGTTCTTACATAGGACAACACCATGAAAAAAAAAAAAGAAAACTGCAATCACTCCTTGATTTAATTAATGGCTGTAAAATCAACGTGGTATTTGGTGGCCAAAAAAAAAAAAAAAAAAAAAAAAACACTTTTACTTTTGGATGGTCAAATTTTAGGGTTTGAGGATGGCCTGTGGCATTGTCTATTAAGAGAACTTTAAATGGTAGTGATTTAGATGTTGCATAGGTCTCTACCTCCCAAACAAAACAGTTTTTGAACCAGTTAATTTAAAGTGGTGTTGTTACACAAGCCTTCTTATTAAATCTCAGAAGACTGGCAGCAGGTGATCCTTATTTTTCCTTTTAATGCTTGGGGATTCAACGTCATGTTCACAACAATAGTTTTAATCACGTAGCCACTTGCGTTTGCGCAAAATAACAGTCAGTCTTCCTTTTGTGGCTTTGAAACCTGATGAAGTTTTCTTAGATTTGTCCAAAAAGGTTCTTGACAGCATTCTTTTCCAAAACAGCCTGGATTCATCTGCATTAAACACTTGTTCTGGTCAAATAGCCTTTTTTTCTTCTATTATCCTTTTCAACTCTGAAGAATAGTTTTTAGCTGCATCTTAGGTCAGCTGAAGCTGCTTCACCTATTAACTTTACATTGTGCAGGCAGAAACTTTTTTTTTTTTTCTTCTTTCTGAACCAGCCCTTACCATCTGCAAAATTCCTGTGTACTTTCACCCAGTCTATCTGTAAAATGTTGATACAGAATTTTCATCTTTTTGTGGATTAACATAGAACTTAAAGGTACTTTCTTCTTAGTCTGGTCTCCAATCCATTGATTTAAAGCTCTTCCAGTTTTTCCATTCTGGCGTCACTTGTTGTGGAGCATATCTTCATGGCCATTGGACCACTCTCCTGAATGCTACAACAAATTTTATCTTCAGGCGCCTTGATAGTAAGAACACTAGACTCATTGATCCCATAAATCCTAGCAATTGAAGATAAACTCTCTTTTTACGCTAATTTATCCAATAACTCAATCTTTGATAATGTTGATAAAGTTCTATCAACTTAGAGGGCAGTAAACAGAATAACGCAAGAATGACAGCAGATCTACAGAATCTGTTGGACAACACACTTTAAGAAAAAAAAATGCCGTTAGTAATCAGCAAGTTTGTTAAAACAAATGCAGGGATGATTCACTACCAAGGGGAAAACAATCAACAAAAAAAAAAAAAAAAAAAAAAAAAAAAAGTTGAGATGGAACTCAAAAGACAAATCTCTACTGGCTATACAGTCAGATAAATCAAATGAGGTGGTGGTATTATCTAAAGAACAATACATAGACAAAATTTGAATGGAGTACTGGGGGATTTGTTCCAAAATGAGATTGTGTTGACAACATAGAAGAAATAGTAGGGAAGATCAAAGATGCCACTAAATTAATGAACCTGAAGAACTTGGTGGTTGATAACATAGCTTTATTTCAGAATTGTTTGGGTTTGTTTAAACTCATAAACAAGACTATCCGACCAGTAGTGACCACTAAAGGAGGTCCATTACATAAACTTGTGATATTCCTTTTACAGATAATTCAGCAGGAGGTTAATAAAAGTACTTAGGTGTTAAAAGATTTCAAAGAACTAACAACAAAATTAAAAGCTACCAAAATTAATGAACAGTCCAAAATGACAAGCCTGGATATTAAAAATATGTTCCTTTCAGTTCCACTTAGGAGGTTATTTACCAAAATCAATTCTTACTTTGAAGATACAGTATATGTATTCATGACAAAATGTAACATTACTGCAAACAAATTTGTGCATCTCCTCAACTTAATCTTCAGTTCCATCTTATCCAGGGTAAGCTTTATAGACAAAGGGGACTGACTATCAGTTGGTTCAGCAATTTCCCGTAGGTTAGTGGAAGAATTTTATGTGGTTGCTCTTTAGAGACTGTATTCAATCAAAACTTATTGCCATTGCAATTATATACAAGATATGTTGATTACATCTTGATATTTTTTTATTCATGACTTACCACAGCAGAACAGATTTTGAATCACTTCAGTAATTTAGATGCTAACATTTAGTTTGAATTAGAGAGAGAGAAAAAAAAATTCCTGGATGTAAAAATTCATAGATAATTTTTTTTTTTTTTTTTTTTTCCAATTTGAATATGCACTATCTACCAACAAGTAATTGGACACCCTTGCAATTGACGATATCTGCGGTCCTGATACACGTCACGGCCGCCGCCATTAAATATCGTGTGGGGAAACAACAACGCAACCAGTCACATGCAAGATGCCACGCAGTTCGGAGCTCTCTGATTTCGAGAAAAGTGTAATCGTCGGTTATCCATACCTGCCAGGTTTTACGATTTTCTCGTAAAATTTATGGAAACGTGACTTGTTTTACAGGCAAAATGTTAATTTTACAGATTTTATGGTTTCCCGAGATTTATTTTCCTTTTTTTTGATGATTTTGCACCCGCTATTAAAACTTTTTATTTAACTTAATCCATTTAAAGTAGTAAAGTGCCGATGTAAGTTACGAACAACTTTTCAGTTATTATAAATAAGCTTATTCGTAATGTGTTTGTGGGAACATTTGCAGCAGCTTTCCCACGTGTTAGGTTTTGCGTTTTTTCAAACACTAAAACTTGTGCTGCGCGTAAACTGATAAGGATAACAACCAGGTGGGCTTGTTTAACCTTGGGCTTGGTTCTCTCTCGCTGTCCGTCCGTTAGTAAGTTTGTACGTTTTCCGACCGTGCTTTGTTCGTCTCTCGATAACATGCGTAAAAATATTTTGCCTTGATTCAACCAAATTAATATGTTGAGGTACTATTTTTTCCTCTGCAAATTGCATCTCTTTAAACTGTTACTGTTTTACTATAGCAGTTTTACTTGCATTTTTTTCAAGTGTCAATAAAATTTAGTATTAGTGATTCACTATGAACAGCAATATAAAAATGCCTATTCTGCGGAGTTTCCTGTGTATTGCAAAATCTTCAAAAAATGAAAAATATGCATTTTGCTCTACGTGTCGATGTAATTTCAGCGTTTCGCGTGGTGAAAGGAATGATATTGCTAATCATATAGCGCCACGCATAAATCTAATGTTGACTGCGTGAAAAAAAAATACGAAATTAACTTCCTTTGTTAAAAGTTATAATGAACTGGATACGATTCGTGCAAAATATTTATTCACTTCGTTTTTAGTTGAGCATCATTTACCAATTAGTGTCCCTCAGTCACTCATTTATTTCATTTGACTGTCTCATCGTTCTTCTCTCCCTAAGATAATCCTAGCATGAAAATGGTTCATTTTTGAAAATATTTTAGTTTGTTCCGTGATGGCGTGGGATACGATCCTATTGGATTTGGGGGTTAAAGGGTGGAGCATCCTTCCCTTGAGATGCAAACATCCATAAAAATAGATTTTTATGTCTTTATAGATCATATTGATAGCATAGTAATGAGATATTATGTAGAGATTCTATTTTAATCGAAATAAACGTGCCGATAAATTCAAACATCTGTAGTCATATCAATTAAAAGTTGATACTTGTTTCAAAGGTAACATATTGTTTTTTAATCGATATGTTCAGTACATTTAATCAATATGCGCAACAAGTAATTTCATTGAATATATCGATTAATTTTTTTTACGGATTTCGGTTTCTGAAAGTTGGCAGGTATGGGTATCACAGAAATGTCCGATCCATACGTGACATATCCAGCGAGTTGAAGTACCCAAAATTGACAGTGGCCTACGTGATTAACAAGTGGAAGATCAGAGGTGACTGTCGGAATGTGCCCCAACCCGGGAGACCCACAAAACTGGGAGTTGGAGACCGACGGGTGCTGGCCAGAAAAATTTGGAAGAACTGCACCAAATCGATGGGCTACATCCACGAGGAGTTTCAACAGGCATCCGGGAGTGTTCTTTCGATGTACCATCCGTAAGGAAGCCCATCTGCTCGGTTATCATGGGCGTGCTGCCGCCCACAAGCCTTTGATCACCAAGTCCAATAGCGCTGCTCGGCTAACGTGGTGCAAAGAACGTCAACAGTGGACCGTTGAACATTGGAAACAGGTTCTCTGGTGTGACGAATCAAGGTTCACCCTCTACCGTTCGGATGGCAGGGTCTGCGTTTGGCGTCTGCCTGGAGAACGCCTCCTGCCGGAATGTATTGTGCCAACTGTGAAGTTCGGCGGCGGTGGAATTATGCTATGGGGGTGTTTCTCCTGATATGGCACGAGACCCTTGGTCCCAATTCCTGGTAGACTCAATGGTGAGACCTACTGCACCATTTTGGATGACCATGCGCTTCCTACGTTGTGGCAGTTTTACGGGGTGGAACCATGTTACTTTCAAGATGACAATGCCACCTGTCATGATACGAGGTCCACCATGGCTTGGTATGGTGGCAATAGGATTAATCAAATGGACTGGCATGTGCAGAACCCGAACCTTAACCCTATCGAGCACCTCTGGGACGAGTTGGAGCTTCGACTTAAGGGGTGCCCCCACCGTCCGAAATCGGAGAAGGAACTAAGCTGTCTTCTCCAAGCCGAGTGGAAGAAAATACTGCTAGCCACCGTACAACGCCTGGTTGAGAGTATGCCCCGGAGGGTCGCAACTGTAATCGCCGCTCGTGGAGGCTCCACCACCTATTGAAGGTGAATAAACTTTGTTTTCCTTTGCTATCACAGCTGTCCAATTACTTTGTTGGTAGGTAGCATAGTTTTAAAGAAGTCCAACGTTCTCCTGAATTATGATTCATCACACACAAGGTCGACCAAAAAACAACACAGCAGGAAATCTTATTTGAAGAGATCAACAACTGCCTTTACAGGACTTTTAGCATAAAGCAATGGTCAACATGGCAGAAAGGTTGACAGTCAACAACTGTCCAAAGAAAAATAATTGTGTAAATGTTACATCAAGTAAGTCAATAGAAAATGACCAAAGATTCAGAAGGTACTTCTTTTCTTTTCTTTTTTTTTTTTTTTTTATTGGAGGTTTAATGACACCTTGAGCAACTCAATGGGCTATAAGCAGTTGCTCGTCCCTAATTTAGGGTCACTGGTTACAGGGAAGAGAGAGAGCCAGTGCCGTAAGGCAAACATAACATCCATGCCTCGCTGGGATTTGAACCCCCTTTCGGGCGAATGATCAGTAGCCATCGCTTAGACCACTGCACCACTGGGGCGGCAGAAGGTACTTGATAAAGCCATTACCAAATACATCAAATTAGAAAATTATGGGAGACTCAACAATTGCAACAAAAAAATTTGAAACCCACACAAAACAGAATTACAACTCCAGCCACTAACAAGATTTCAAAATTGGCAAATAGATTGGATTCATTCATAAAAAAAAAAAAAAAGACAAGTATGGACAGACTTTTCAAGGTTTTGAAAAAAAGACTTTGTGAACATTTTCTAGCAGTTGAGAAGAGGGATCAAAATAGTACATTATCCCAACACATTCAAACATGTGGTTGTAGACCAAAATGGAATAATGTACAAGTGCTCTAGATTGAGGAGAAAAACCTGAATAAAAGGCTCATTAAGGAAAGCTTTTTATCCAAAAGAGGGAAGCTATTAACCAGCCAACAAAATCAATCAGCTACATCTTCAACAGATGGATCAATCACTAATGGATACAAAAAATCACAGATTTCACTTCACACATATCATTTCTTGACATAATGAGAATAGCTACAGACATGGCTTGCAAGAATCTGTCAACTGAAATGGGCACAGTTTAAAAACTCTTTGGACAAATAACACTAGTAAAGCATTGATAATATGACCTGAAAGACATCAAGGTACACAAAATGTCTGCACATAAAATAAAACAGCCCAGATATAAGGAATAATTTATGGTGCATTATTTCTGATGAATTATTTTTTTTTTATTGTTTCACAGTTGAACCCCTTCCTCTAAGAGCCATTTTGAGAATGTTAAATTAAAACAAACACGCAAATAATGCATCCACATGCAGCGAAACTGTAAAGAGACAATGCACAAACCACCTGCTATGAGACAACAAAGCATTATTGAGTTCAGTCACAACACCGATATCGCACATTTAGACGGCATTGGAAGGGTGACATTGGTCAATCACGTGACTACAAGAAAGAAAAGCATCCCTAACCTACATGGTAATTCAGAAAGCTTCACCAGTATGCCTCCCAGCTAGTTACCACACGATTTTGCATTGTGGTGCATCTCCTGAGGGCAGGCTGGATACGGACTATGAATTACTTACTGCAGTTAATTGGTGAGCTCTGCATTGCACTAAAAGTGCTAGATCGGCCCCAAAGCATCAATCCATCGTTTTCTCTCTTGGGAAGAACAAAGGATGGGCTGATGATTTGGCCCCATCTGGCCACTTTAAATGCAGTGTTGAAATCAACCAGAGAGGGAGTCAAGATAGGGAATAATTCTGCATGCTACTTTTTATTCCTACAATATTTTTCAATATTTTTTTATATATATTCATCCATCATTTTCTCTCTTGGGAAGAACAAAGGATGGGCTGATGATTTGGCCCCATCTGGCCACTTTAAATGCAGTGTTGAAATCAACCAGAGAGGGAGTCAAGATAGGGAATAATTCTGCATGCTACTTTTTATTCCTACAATATTTTTCAATAATTTTTTATATATATTCAGAGGTAAATTCAGGTTAAAACATCTATAGCAGAAGCCACAGTTGTTTTTTTAAATTTATGTGCATACAATTATAATAATTACAACGTTGCTTACCTTTTTCACATTTCACTGCATGTTTTATTCTTTTTGTTGCCATGCTTGGTTTACGGTTTACGCCTCCGGTGCGGTGTTCTATTTTTGTCTTCAGGTTCTTTCAAATGTTCGACGAACGCTCAAGTCCATGAAGTGCCTTGCTTTCCACGTCGCAAAATTGTATCCTCCACCTTCCCTACCCTTCCCACCAGCGTGTAGAACCCAACCTTCGTTGGTGAAAACCCCAATTCTTGAACTCAAAACCTTTTGATGTTATCAACGAACATAAACTGCCTATTTACATACATACAAAATGCTGAACGAAAATATTAAAAACGTATATACAACTATTTACATAGGACTCATCTTATTCTTTCGACTCTCCTTCTCAACACCTCATGAACAACCAGAACATTCATTCACCACACCCTAAGCCATTCCAACACAGACTGCCTCTAGTACTTTCTACCCTCTGCAGGTTTATCTTCAGGAGGTGTTCTAGATGCTTTTTCTTCTGCCATCGCAGCAAGAGTGAGCGATACGCTCGTCTTCCTCGCCCCGCCCCGCCCCGCCCCAATGTCATCTACGAAAAGCTTCCACCGTGGCTCCATCTGTTATTGACTTTAGTGAACTCTTCATTTTCTTCTGTGTTTTTTTTTTTTTTTTTTTGGTTTAAGTCTCCGGTGCGGTGTTCTATTTTTCGTCTGGCATTTTGTATGTATGTAAATAGGCAGTTTATGTTTGTTGATAATATCAAAAGGTTTTGAGTTCAAGAATTGGGGTTTTTTCCAACGAAGGTTAGGTTTTGCACGCTGGTGGGAAGGGTAGGGAGGGTGGAGGATACAATTTTGTGACGTGGAAAGCAAGGCACTTCATGGACTTGAGCATTCGTCGAACATTTGAAAGAACCTGAAACAAAAAATAGAACACTCTTTTTAAAAAATAGGAGGCTTAAACCAAGCATGACAACAAAAAGAATAAAACATGCCGTGAAATGTGAAAAAGGTAAGCAACCTTGTAATTATTATAATTGTATGCACATAAATTTAAAAACAACAGTGGCTTCTGCTATAGATGTTTCAACCTGAATTTATATTGGAATACATGCAAATTTTCCGGGGTTTGCCGCCCCGGTGGCGCAGTGGTCTAAGGTGTTGGCCTCTGATCATTCGTCCGTAAGGGGTGCGGGTTCGAATCCCGGTCAGGCATGGATGTTGTGTTTGTCTTACGGCAATGGCTCTCTCCCTTCCCTAGAACCAGTGACCCTAAATTAGGGACGGGCGACTGCTTATAGCCCATTTGAGTTGCTCACGGTGGTCGTTAAACCTCCAATCAAAAAAAAAAAAAATTCCGGAGTAGGGCGATCGTGCGGCTGAGACTACCCGGTCTCAGAATAGTCGGTAAGAATGCACTACCGTGGCTTTTTTCAAAAATAGGAATTTAATATATTGAGAGAATTCAAAAAAAAAAAAAAAAAAGGAAAGAAAATGAAATTAACAAAATTTGAAACCCAAGTGGAATTTTTGATTGCATGTAGAGACTTTGACTTAACCCCGAAATATATAAGAATAACGAACTCCTCAGTGAATAAGAAAGATGAGAAAATATTAAAAACTTGCCAAAAGAAAAGATTTAGTGCAGAGATAGTGAATAAGAGAAGAATAATTGTTGGTTTACAAATCACCTGTTTAAAATTGTGGAAAAATATAAGTAATACGACATAGAAATTTCAGTGGATCATGGAAGAATGAAATTTTGGACACTACGTTAACAGAAATTACTGAAATAGTTGATAAAGAAAGAAAGTCAGCCAAACAAAGTGTTACGGCAAAATTACATCGACTATTGGACCAATATACAGGGCATGAACAAAAAAAAAATAACTACGAGGTTTACCAGAACATGTCATTACACGAGCTAACTTATTCACAGAGAGCTGTATTACAACGGGGGGGGGATATGCATTTCCACAGAAGATAACAAAAACCGAAGATTTAATACCAAATTTTGAAGATATCATCAGAAATATCCCTAATGAGGATAAGGAGAAGTTTAGTGGTAAACTATTCCGAATTATATTAAAGGAATATAATGAAAAAAATAATAAAAATTATTATTTAAAGAAGTTAAAATATGAAAAAAATCAACTGTTGAAATTAAAAGAAAGACAAGAATATCAAATTTTGTGAGGCTGATAAAACAGGCCAAATTGTGATCTTGAATACAGTAGAATATAACCTAAAAATAAAATTGGCAATAGAAGAATTGAAATGTTCTGAGGTGAAAAGGGACCCAACTGATAATCAAGTAAGACATTTGGCTAACATCAGGAACCACAGCTCCTTACCTAATGAGATCAAAAATGCAAAACCACCAATGGGTACAAAGGTCCCAAGAATGTTTGCAAAAATTAAAACACACAAGAATGGTAACCTCATGAGACTTATAGTGTCCAAAAAGAACTCTCCATTGATTAATCTTGAAAAGAATATTCACAGTTTCTTGGCACCAATGTTTATGAAAACACAATACACTGTAAAGAATACATATGAATTTATTGAAATTGTGAAAAATGTAAACTAAGATCTAAAATATTACAGAATGGCTAGTATGGATGTCAAAGCACTGTTTCCAAGTACCCCTGTACCAGAATTAATTGAGATTATTAATAAAAAATTTACAACAGGATCAATTTCTTAATAACACACAACTACAAGAGTTAAAAGCAATTTTATTATACATCTATGAAAATAATATCTTCAAATATGATGAGAAAATATACAAAATAAAATTGGAGGCCCAATGGGCTCTCCTCTGTCAAACGTGTTTGCTGAAGTAATTATGAACAGCATAGAAGAACAAATTATCAGTACATTGGATGAACCACCGTAGGTTTACTGCAGATACGTAGATGATATCTTCATCATGACCAGAATGAAAATTGATGAGCTGGAATCTTTAACTCAACAACTTAGTAATGTCTATCCCACAATTAAATTGACAGTAGAACATGAAGAAGAAAATATCTTACCTTACTTGGATATTAAGATCATTAAGCAAAATAACCAATTGCAGTACAAGGTACATAGAAAACAAACATATGTCCCAGTTCTGATACCATATAACTCAACACACCCTTACACACAGAAATGTAATAGCATAAAAACATTAATTAAAAGAGCTATCACACATTCCTCTAAAGAAGAATTTCGTAATGAAGAAATAAATTACATTAAAGAAATCACATACAGCTATGGATACCCTCCACAGAAGATAAATAAATGGATTTATGAAGTACAAGTAAAGATGCAAGATACATATTCACCTAAAAGAAAAAAACAATTGCAATATGTCGGAGCAACACCTTACCTACCAGGAATCTCTACAGAAATCAATAAATTATGTCATAAATATGGAATTCAGATGGGAAACAAAGTAAGGACTATTGGAGATATGATAATTAATAACACTGAAAAATGTAGTATCTTGGAAAAAGCTGGTGTGTATGAAATACCTATAAGTGGAATCCCACCAATATCATATATTGGAAGTACTAAAAATCAGTTAAAACATCGCCTACAACAACATACTAAAAATTGGCAAAAAAAAAAAAAAAAAAAACAGCACTGATACAATACTGTCTAGATAACCACACATACCCGAATTTTGAAGATATTAAAATAATAAAATCATGTCGCAATGAGAGACACCTACGTACGCATTGCAGAGTCTGTATTAATTGAAAAAAATAGAGATCAAATCTGTAATAATAACGATCCAAGTATCCTTAATGAAAAATGGAAAGAACTAATAAAAATTGACCAAAAACACAGAAGAAGAAAATGAAGAGTTCACTAAAGTCAATAACAGATGGAGCCACGGTGGAAGCTTTTCGTAGATGGCGTTGGGGCGAGGAAGACGAACATATCGCTCACTCTTGCTGCGGTGGCAGAAGAGAAAACATCTAGAACACCTCCTGAAGATAACCCTGCAGAGGGTAGAAAATACTTGAGGCAGTCTGCGTTGGAATGGCTTAGGGTGTGGTGTATGAATGTTCTGGTTGTTCATGTGGTGTTGAGGAGAGTCGAAAGAATAAGATGAGTCGTATGTAAATTATTGCAGGGATCGCATTCCTCCTAAAATTCCTAAAATTCCTAATATTTTGTGACCCTCCTTAAATTCCTAAAATTAGACCTAAAATTTGCTATTCATCCTAAAATTTTCGTAAGCTTATTTTTATTAAAAACACAACCGTTATTAACGCCAATAAATTTACCATTACGGTAAGGTAAAAAGACCTGTTATTGTAGAAACACAGCCTATATGCTGTGCTGCTGAAGGGAGGGAAAAATGACGCCATCGAGATGCACTTGCTTCGGGGCGGGCGTTCCATTTTTTGCCTTCGAACAGTTTTCGAGAGTAACAAGAGATCTAAGGGAAAAGGGGAGGGGTCATTGTCACCCCTGGTTTGCGCTTTGCAGACGAACTCCGTGGCACGCAGAAGATCGTACTTTATTTTTGTACATGCCTTGTGGAACCTCCTCTTTCTGCTGATGTTTTGTTATTGTAAACCGCAGGTGGGTGGAAGCAAAGAGGAAACATGTGGTCTCCTTCCGTAACCTCCGGTAATGACGATGGGATGGTAGCTGAGTATTATCTTGGCAGGCAGTAGAGCACGTGATCATTGACCTTCGATCATGCGTCGGCGGCGACAGCGACCTTCGATGCGCAATATATCTCGGCTCCGACTCGCTTTGACTGAACTTGCGTGAGATGCGTATGATAGTTTCTGGTTTTACGTCTTTTATGGTGTTCTCTGTGCTGTGTGCAGGTTCAGTTCTCTAGTGGTGACCTGCTTTTTTTTTTTTTTTTTTTTCATATCTTCTGACATCCTCGCAGCCAAATTTCAGGAAGTTGTCTGGTTTTGCAATATTGGAACGTGTTTTTGTACTTCCCTTTCATTTTCTGGTTAGTAATACAAGTGTTTAAGATGCCTAAATCCAAAACGAAATTTCAAGATGCGTGGCTCGCCAAAGAATTGGACGGAGTGAAGTTGAAAGAATGGTGTTCTGCAACTGAAACAATATTTTCTGCTAAGTGTATATTGTGTTCAGAAATTTTCAACATTTCTAATAGTGGCTTTTCACAAGTAAAAGCGCATCATAAAGGAAAAAAAACATTTGCAGAAATTTCAAAGTAAATTTCAAAATAAGTCTATCCTGAAAGCCTTTGGAGGACGGGATCTTCAGCCCAAAACAAATATTAGTGAAGTACTGAGTCATGATTTACAGTTGGCTAAAGCCGAAGCATTATGGGCCATGAAAGTTGCTAAGGACAATATGTCTTTTGTTTCATGCACTGAAACAGTTGAACTTTTCAAAGAAATGTTTCCTGATTCTGCTATTGCAGCCAAAATGCAACTTAAAGAAAAAAAAGTTGCTTATGTGATATCACATGGATTGTCAAAATATTTTGAAGAGGATTTGAAAAAAGACATTGCATCTAGTAGCCCAGGAAAGGTTACTATAGCATTTGATGAAACTACAAATACACAAGTGAAACGGCAGTTGGATGTGTATCTCAGGTACTGGTCTTCAGAAATAAATTCAGTTTCTTGCCGATACCTAACAAGCGTTTTTTCTGGGTCATGCAACAGCAGATATTTTGCTAAAAGAAATTCTTGATGTGTTATCATCCTTCAATATTTCGTTGAACAGAATTATTTGTGTATCCATGGACAGCCCAAATGTAAATAAGTGCTTTTTACGCAAATTCAATGAAGTTGTAAAACAAGAAACAGGCCAGAAATCTTTGGAACTAGGTTTTTGCAACCTGCATGTTGTTAGTAATGCATTTAAAATTTTTTTGACAAGCTTAAATATAGATTTTGACGAATTTGCTACTGATATGCATTACTTTTTAAAGAGTAGTGCTGCAAGGCGAGAGGATTATAAATCTGTCGAGGATATAACATTGGTCACTGCCAAATTTCTTTTGCGTCATGTCAGCAACAGATGGTTAACCGTTGGTTCTGTAGCCCAGAGGCTCTTGGATCAATGGCTAAATATTACAGAATATTTTTTAAACTTCTTGGCATCTCAAAAAATATTTGAAAAACAACTGCGCAATTCGGCAAGGTATAAAAGAATTCACTGTTTCCTGAAAAATGAGCTTACTCCTTGCTATTTAGCATTAATTTCATTTTCACACCAAAATTTTGAAAAGTTTTCATTATGTTATCAGAGTGAAGAACCAAAAATGCACCAGTTATATTCTGATTTAAATACTTTAATGAGGAATGTTATGGCTCAGTTTATCCAAGATGATGTTATAGCAGGGAAATTTGGAAGACCTAAAGAATGTAGATTTTGAAAACAAAAATTCATGGAAAAAACTAGGGGAGTTAGAAGTTGGTATGAAGACAAAAATCTCCTCAGGAATGTTCAGGAGACCAGGCAGAAATTATTTCTCTTAGATGTAAGATCATCACTAATTGCAACCACAAAATATTTAAAGTCAAATTTGCCATTCTGCAATCAAAAGCTAAGAGACATAGAAGTTTTAAGGGAAAAGAACCAAAGAAAGAGTCAACTCAACTTTCAGTCACTGAAGGACTTTCGGAAATAACCAGAATTTCAAGTGTTTTGCATCTTTCTGAAGAACAAATTGATAGAAGTAAGAGAAGAGTGGAAACTTTTAAATTGTGATAAGCCAACTCTAGATGAACTAGTGAAATTTTCAGAGGAAGGGCATATTCCAGTGCGGATTGATCATTACTGGCGTAATATATTTAGTATTAAAGACTCTAGCGGAAAAGAAAAATACTCAAATCTTGCTAAACTCATAAAGTCAATTTTAGTTTTACCTCATGGTAATGCTGATGCAGAAAGGGGATTTTCGGTTAACACTGCTCTGTTAAGGAAGGACAAGGCTAACTTAAAAGACTCAACTATAACATCATTAAGAATAGTTAAAGGGGCCATTAAACACTATGGGTGTGTAAGTAAAGTTCCCATAACAAGAAATTTGTTAAATAGTGTTTGTGATTCACATAAATTTTATAAAGAGTATGTTGATAAGCTGAAGGAAGAAGAATCAAAAAAGGTAAAAGAAAGGAAGCAGAAAGAGAGGAAAATAAGGAAAAGCAGCTAGAGAAAAAAAAGAAAAGCTGAGTTTGATGACAAAATTAAAGAAAATGATGCAGAAATAAATAGACTTAAAAACGATAAAGAAGCCTCCCTAGCAATAATTCAAGAGGGAACAGAAAGAATGAGAAAAGCTGTAGAAAAACAAAATACTGTTGAAATAGCAGTTGCCTCTAACTTGATCATACAAGGTTCAGCTGAAATAAAGAAAACTGAAGGTAAATTAGTTGTGGTAGAAGCAGAAAAAGATAGGCTAATCAGGAAAAGGTTAAAACAATAATATGAAAAAAGTAATTCAGTGAACAATTGTACATAGTTCTTGGTTTTCAATTACCTTTTTAGGATATTATAATTTAATGTGAAACCTGAAAACTTTACTGTGAAAATCGTGAATTGCTTCTGGTTCAACAGCATATTAATGTTCAAAGTGAAACTTGAATGTGGTAAATATACTTGAATATGATAATAACACGTGAAAAGATAAGAACTGAACATTAGAAGTAAATCATACTTAAACTTTAGACATTAGACATTATGCAAAAAATTTGGGTGTTAACTTCGACCATATATACTAATGGACTGCACATTGGCAATAGCTGCATCAAAGCCGCCATGGCTCAAACATTGGGCACGTCATCATCAGACTCCAAATTTCGTGTAAAAATGCTGTTATGATTACTAATTTACGCTGCAGAACTTCAGTGTTTTCGGTGTATTATGTCAATGCGCCTCATATATAATGAAAACTCTTCAGGTAAGTTTACTTATGAGCTATATACATGCATGATCGGGTTGTTTACATTTTGTGATTTATAATGTGATGAACATTTGCGAAGAATTTGGAACATGCATTCCATTTTTTTTTCTTAAGTTACTATATTTTTATATCAATAGCTGCAAGTTTCTGGTTAAGTAATTGAACTTTATTGACTTAGGTATTTAATTCGTTTCTTACCCATGAAAAATCATAGAACTTTCTTTACTATATCGCTCAGAGCAACCATAAGCACAGCAGGTGTAACCCATCTTTTTGACTGTTGTCATGTGATTTTATGTTGGAGCCAGAAATTTTGATGTCATGCGCAGTCTATCAGTATATATGGTTGAAGGGTGTGAAGCAAACTCTTTACAATGTATACAAAGTTGTTTTACTAGATGTATACAAATATACATCTAGTTTTTATTGAAATACACTCCTAAAATTTTCCTAAAATTTTTCTAAAAATTCCTAAAATTCCTACCTAAAATTTTCCAGAAGTATGCTATGATCCCTGTTATTGTATATACGTTTTTAATAGTTTCGTTCAGCATTTTGTATGTATGTAAATAGGCAGTTTATGTTCGTTGATAATATCAAAAGGTTTTGAGTTCAAGAATTGGGGGTTTTACCAACAAAGGTTGGGTTCTACACGCTGGTGGGAAGGATGGGGAGGGGGAGGATACAATTTTGTGACGTGGAAAGCAAGGCACTTCATAGACTTGAGCGTTCGTCGAACATTTGAAAGAACCTGAAGACAAAAAATAGAACACCGCACCGGAGGCGTAAACCGTAAACCAAGCATGGCAACAAAAAGAATAAAACGTGCAGTGAAATGTGAAAAAGGTAAGCAACCTTGTAATTATTCAGAGGTGCCAACCGTGACAGATTTTCCGTAATTATTATGGTTTCGGCTACCTAATTACGAACAGGTTGGAATAATTATGGATTTCAGTGTATTTCATAAAAAGTTCCGAATTTTGTGTCCCTTTTTTTTTTTTTTTTTTTTTTTGTTAAAATCACGGTTCAAACTGCGATCACATTTTGCGAATATATTTATAGTTCTTTTCGCACAAATGCAAAAATGTTTAAGTGGTCCCATTTCTAAGTAAGCACCATTGAAATTTAAATTCAGATATTGGATATATCAGCAAAGCCAATATCGGACTGATATCGGGTGAAGAATATCAAGAGGATATTGGATGCATTGGCAAAGCTGATATCGGGTGAAAAACGGCAACACAATATTGTACAATATGTTGGAAAAGCCGATATCAATGCAATGACACCAAGTATTCCGGATTTCCCGGAAGTTTAACGGAGTTTTAAGTAGTTTTATGGTTTTACTGTCAGAAGATAGTTTTTCCTGGATTTTCAGCAAAATTGCTTGTGAATTTTTTTTTTATTGATGGAAATTGATATCATTGTTATTCTTGCTTAGTGTTAACTCCTGCTTTTGTTTTATTATGATCTCATAGCGATTGAACTTTGTGTTATGTCATGTTTCCAGCAGTGAGCGATATTTATTTATAGATCGCCCTTCCCCTCTCGCCAATCCTTCCAAACTTTTTCTCTCTCAGTGTTGGAATAGCTACACTAATTGCGCCGAAGTGCGAATTTTTTAAAATTCTGCGCTGTGCTGAGTTTAATAAAATGCGTAATTTTTTACGCACAACATCAAGTTCCGTATCTTTTATGATGAATCGGTTTCTGCAGACATAGCGGCAGAAGAAGATTGGAAAATAAAATTAAAATAAGTTTTGAAAGATTATCCTGTGGGAAATCAGTTCAATGCAGGTGAAACTGGACTTTTTGTTTTTATCGGCAATTACCAACAAAATCTCTTGTACAAAAAATGAAAAGTGTTCAGGGGGCAAATTGGTAAAGGACAGGCTTTTTCCACCGATTCTCTGCTGAAGTTCGAAAACTAAAATACTTTGTAATGCAAATGTGATCATTTACTCGTAACCCTGAAAAGACGCAGAGAGTTTCAGCCGGCCGTGCAGTAAAATATTGGAACAGAACTCATTTGCGCAAAATTTTTGAAAGACAATTTTTAGTTTGCTAAAAATAGTCTTTCAAAAACGGAAGTAAACGAAATAAAGATTTTCCCCTGAATCGTACTTTCTTTTTCCTGCAATGTTGCCTCTGTCCAGTATTGTATTTCAGTTTTGAAAATAAAGGGAAAATTTCCAAAAACGGAAATTCGAAGATGCCAAAATTCCCCTGTAATCTTCAGACATGAGTGCAACGGCTTCGAGGAATTTCTCCTTTTCCGTCATAATTTGAGTTATCCCCGAGATCGATGCATAACTGAACAAAAATTTCGGGGCAATTGGCAGCAGGGGGAGAATGTTTTTCACCTGAATCTTTTTAAACTTTCGGAAATGGAAGTTAGACGCAGTGAAAATTTATCCCGTAATCGTAATAATTTTATTTTTCACACGATGTTTCCTCTGCCTAGTATATTGTTGTTAAATATCATTTTATTTGATAAATATTTGTATTTCAACTTGAAAAGGGATGGGGAATGTCCGAAAACAGAAATCGGATGTAGCAAAGATTTCTCCCGTAACTGTATCCCCCCCCCAGAAAAAAGGTGTGCATTTCAGCTTGACAAAGAGAGGGGGGGTGTCGAAAACAAAAGTGACAGCTGAAAATTTGTAAGAATTGATGGATGATGTTCAAAAGTATTCATGTTCTCAAAGTTACATGACTCATCCTTTATAAAAAAATAGTGCTACCATGCATTCATGATGGATAAAATTGTTGTCCAAGGGCATTAAAAAAAAAAAAAAAAAAGGAAAAGGTCACTCACTGTCTTGTCATTGCTTAAATGAAATCAAGTTATCTCTAATATTGCATCATTCAATTTAAAAAAATTCAAAACCTTGAAAATCATCACAATTTCTGAACTCCATCGAGTGACTGATACAGAAAAATAATGGAAAACAAGTATCATCAAACATACTGCTAGCACATCCCATACATTACCACTCTCCCCTAATAATAGATAATCATGAATTACCAGTTCTGGTACTGTCGGAAATCTTGATTTTATGGGGAAATCGTCTTGATTTTAAGGAAAACCTTGATTTTATGGTAAATCTTGATTTAGGAAAATTTTGGTTGGCAGGTATGCATCCGATATTAACCAACATTTTGCTGTCATAACCAATATCTGCACGATGTCTAGTCGATATTCATTCCCACTTGGGTTATTAAAAAATGTTAACCATTGAAATAGAAGGGTCATGTTATGAGGTATTTGATTTTATAAGGTTATTGCACATTTCGCACATTAATTTCTCATGAAATACCCTTCCCACACGTAAACGATGAGGCTTTGTATGGTGATTACTGATAAGCACTACAGAAGGTTGGCACCTGTGTATATATATATATATATATATATATATATATATATATATATATATATATATATATATTTTAAATTTTACAAATATGTGTATAACCAAAACTGCAGATAACAAGGGTTTACTGTATTGACAAAATCACATACAATTAGGCAAATGTGAGCCATTTGTGGCATAAAAGTAAAATATTGGATTATGAACTTCATAAAAATAAGAGACTAATTATAAAGAGAGTTTCTGCATCCAGAAAAACTTCCATTAATGAACCTACAAAACTAACAAATATAATTTCAACTACTTAATTAAAAAGTATTAAACTGTTAAAATACACAGTAAGAAGATTTTAATTTAATGGCCAGTATAGGTGGAACCTGTCAACAAAAGTTAAATTCTTTCTGCGTAAATGAAACTTTTGATACAATTTCTAATCATTGAGAACAGGCTTTAAGTTTTATTTCTCTAAGGAGTATATGATCAACCAAACACTTGTTCATATTTTAAAATACAGTGTGGTCGAAAAGTCCCCTAGTGGTTTCAATTGACAACTGTACAAAAACGAACAGATCTACAGCAATGCGGTTTGCTGCATTTGAAAGAGTAAATATTCGAGTTTTTAACGCCATCTCTTTCCAACAGATGACGTTAAGTGCTCGTAAATACTGACTGCAAAACAACTGAAAATGTTGTCGCAGGAGAAAGCAATGTGCGTGCATTGGTTTTTTTTGTGATGAAGTCTGTGGTTACGGTACAAAAAAATTACCGTTGGACATATGGGAAAGATCCACTGAGTGATTTCAGTATCAGAGCGTGGCAGAAGAAATTCTTGGATACTGGTAGTGTCCTGGTCCGGCTAAGAAGTAGTAGACCCCCTGTCAGTGAAGAAACTGTGCAGAGCATACAGGAGGTTTTCACTCACATCCCTAGCAAGTCCACGAGAAGAGCCTCTTTACTACTGAATGTTCCACAATCCACATTGATGGCAATGCTTCACAAACTCCTGAAACTAACTGCATACAAAGTGCAACTCCTACACCAGATTAAACCGAACAATGGACCTCAGCACTTAGCATGCGCTCAGGATATGTTGGTGCGGCTGGAAGTTGATGAAAGTTTCCTACGCCGTATAATGTTCTTGAATGAGGCAACCTTTTACGTGTACGGAAAAATCAACACTCAGAATGTTCGTATATGGGGTAGTGAAAACTAGGTTCAGTCAGGGAGCACGATGCACACAGTCCAAAGGTGAATGTTTGGTGTGGGCTCATGCATAATCGTGTAATTGGACCATTCTTCTCCGAGCCCACAGTGCAAATGAATAATTACCTGGACATGCTTCAGAACTTTGCGGTTCCTCAACTACAGGATTTGCAACCAAACGTAATACTGCAACAAGATGGCGCTGCTCCACATTGGGGGCTTGACGTTCGTGAATACCTGAACCGTGAGTTTTCCGAAAGATGGATTACAGAGATGGTCCTATTCCTTGGGCACCCCGGTCCCTGGATATCACTCCTTTAGACTTTTTCCTCTGGGGCTATGTCAAGGACATGGTTTACCAGGAAAGATTAAGCAGCCTTCAGGGAGCTCAAACAGTGCATTACAGCAGTGTTTGATAGAATTGATCCTGACATGCTGGAGTGCACATGGCAAGAAATTGAATACAGACTGGATGTGTTACTTGCTACCAAAGGCGCACATGTCAGGGTGTATTAGGGTAATATTATTAAACTTGAATATTTACACTTTTAAATGCCGCAAACTGCATTGCTGTAGATCAGTCAGGGATCGCATTTCTCCTAAAATTCCTAAAATTTTGTGACCCTCCTTAAATTCCTAAAATTATAACTAAAATTTGCTATTCTTCCTAAAATTTTCGTAAGCTTATTTATTAAAAATACAACCGTTATTAACGCCAATAAATTTACCATTACAGTAAGGTAAAAAGGCCTGTTATTGTAGAAACACAGCCTATATGCTGTGCTGCTAAAGGGAGGGAAAATGACGCCATCGAGATGCACTTGCTTCGGGGCGGGCGCTCCAATTTTGTGCCTTCGGACAGTTTCGAGAGTAACAAGAGATCTAAGGGAAAAGAGGAGGGGTCATTTTCACCCCTGGTTTGCGCTTTGCAGACGAACTCAGTGGCACGCAGAAGATCATACTTTATTTTTGGACATGCCTCGTGGAACCTCCTCTTTCTGCTGATGTTTTGTTATTGTAAACCGCAGGTGGGTGGAAGCAAAGAGGAAACATGTGGTCTCCTTCCGTAACCTCCAGTAATGACGATGGGATGGTAGCTGAGTGTTATCGTGGCAGGCAGTAGAGCACGTGATCATTAACCTTCGATCGTGCGTCGGCGACAGCGACCTTCGATACGCAATATATCTCGGCTCCGACTCGCTTTGACTGAACTTGCGTCAGATGCGTATGATAGTTTCTGGTTTTGCGTCTTTTAAGGTGTTCTCTGTGCTGTGTGCAGGTTCAGTTCTCTAGTGGTGACTTGCTTTTTTTTTTTTTTTTTTTCTATCTTCTGACATCCTCGCAGCCAAACTTCGGGAAGTTGTCTGGTTTTGCAATATTGGAATGTGTTTTTGTACTTCCCTTTCATTTTCTGGTTAGTAATACAAGTGTTTAAGATGTCTAAATCCAAAACGAAATTTCAAGATGCGTGGCTCGCCAAAGAATTGGACGGAGTGAAGTTGAAAGAATGGTGTTCTGCAACTGAAACAATATTTTCTGCTAAGTGTATATTGTGTTCAGAAATTTTCAATATTTCTAATAGTGGCTTTTCACAAGTAAAAGTACATCATAAAGGAAAAAAACATTTGCAGAAATTTCAAAGTAAATTTCAAAATAAGTCCATCCTGAAAGCCTTTGGAGGACGGGATCTTCAGCCCAAAACAAATATTAGTGAAGTACTGAGTCATGATTTACAGTTGGCTAAAGCCGAAGCATTATGGGCCATGAAAGTTGCTAAGGACAATATGTCTTTTGTTTCATGCACTGAAACAGTTGAACTTTTCAAAGAAATGTTTCCTGATTCTGCTGTTGCAGCCAAAATGCAACTTAAAGAAAAAAAAGTTGCTTATGTGATATCACATGGATTGTCTAAATATTTTGAAGAGGATTTGAAAAAAGACATTGCATCTAGTAGCCCAGGAAAGGTTACTATAGCATTTGATGAAACTACAAATACACAAGTGAAACGGCAGTTGGATGTGTATCTCAGGTACTGGTCTTCAGAAATAAATTCAGTTTCTTGCCGATACCTAACAAGCGTTTTTCTGGGTCATGCAACAGCAGATATTTTGCTAAAAGAAATTCTTGATGTGTTATCCTTCAATATTTCGTTGAACAGAATTATTTGTATATCCACGGACAGCCCAAATGTAAATAAGTGCTTTTTACGCAAATTCAATGAAGTTGTAAAACAAGAAACAGGCCAGAAATCTTTGGAACTAGGTTTTGCAACCTGTGTGTTGTTAGTAATGCATTTAAAAAAATTTTGACAAGCTTAAATATAGATTTTGACAAATTTGCTACTGATATGCATTACTTTTTAAAGTAGTGCTGCAAGACGAGAGGATTATAAATCTGTCGAGGATATAACATTAGTCACAGCCAAATTTCTTTTGCGTCATGTCAGCAACAGATGGTTAACCGTTGGTTCTGCAGCCCAGAGGTTCTTGGATCAATGGCTAAATATTACAGAATATTTTTTAAACTTCTTGCCATCTCAAAAAATATTTGAAAAACAACTACGCAATTCAGCAAGGTATAAAATAATTCACTGTTTCCTGAAAAATGAGCTAACTCCTTGCTATTTAGCATTAATTTCATTTTCTCACCAAAATTTTGAAAAGTTTTCATTATGTTATCAGAGTGAAGAACCAAAAATACACCACTTATATTCTGATTTAAATACTTTAATGAGGAATGTTATGGCTCAGTTTATCCAAGATGATGTTATTGCAGGGAAATTTGGAGAAGACCTAAAGAATGTAGATTTTGAAAACAAAAATTCATGGAAAAAACTAGGGGAGTTAAAAGTTGGTATGAAGACAAAAAAATCTCCTCAGGAATGTTCAGGAGACCAGGCAGAAATTATTTCTCTTAGATGTAAGATCATCACTAGTTGCAACCACAAAATATTTAAAGTCAAATTTGCCATTCTGCAATCAAAAGCTAAGAGACATAGAAGTTTTAAAGGTAAAAGAACCAAAGAAAGAGTCAACTCAACTTTCAGTCACTGAAGGACTTTCGGAAATAACCAGAATTTCAAGTGTTTTGCATCTTTCTGAGGAACAAATTGATACAGTAAGAGAAGAGTGGAAACTTTTAAATTCTGATAAGCCAACTCTAGATGAACTAGTGAAATTTTTAGAGGAAGGGCATATTCCAGTGCGGATTGATCATTACTGGCGTAATATATTTAGTATTAAAGACTCTAGCGGAAAAGAAAAATACTCAAATCTTGCTAAACTCATAAAGTCAATTTTAGTTTTACCTCATGGTAATGCTGATGCAGAAAGGGGATTTTCGGTTAACACTGCTCTGTTAAGGAAGGACAAGGCTAACTTAAAAGACTCAACTATAACATCATTAAGAATAGTTAAAGGGGCCATTAAACACTATAGATGTGTAAGTAAAGTTCCCATAACAAGAAATTTGTTAAATAGTGTTTGTGATTCACATAAATTTTATAAAGTATGTTGATAAGCTGAAGGAAGAAGAATAAAAAAAGGTAAAAGAAAGGAAGCAGAAAGAGAGGGAAAATAAGGAAAAGCAGCTAGAGAAAAAAAGAAAAGCTGAGTTTGATGACAAAATAAAAGAAAATGATGCAGAAATAAATAGGCTTAAAAAAGATAAAGAAGCCTCCCTAGCAGTAATTCAAGAGGGAACAGAAAGAATGAGAAAAGCTGTAGAAAAACAAAATACTGTTGAAATAGCAGTTGCCTCTAACTTGATCATACAAGGTTCAGCTGAAATAAAGAAAACTGAAAGTAAATTAGTTGTGGTGGAAGCAGAAAAAGATAGGCTTATCAGGAAAAGGTTGAAACAATAATATGAAAAAAGTAATTCAGTGAACAATTGTACATAGTTCTTGGTTTTTAATTACCTTTTTAGGATATTATAATTTAATGTGAAACCTGAAAACTTTACTGTGAAAATCGTGAATTGCTTCTGGTTCAACAGCATATTAATGTTCAAAGTGAAACTTGAATGTGGTAAATATACTTTAATATGATAACACGTGAAAAGATAAGAACTGAACATTAGAAGTAAATCATACTTAAACTTTAGACATTAGACGTTATGCAAAAAATTTGGGTGTGAACTTCGACCATATATACTAATGGACTGCGCATTGGCAATAGCTGCATCAAAGCCGCCATGGCTCCAACATTGGGCACGTCATCATCAGACTACAAATTTCGTGTAAAAATGCTGTTATGATTACTAATTTACGCTGCAGAACTTCAGTGTTTTCGGTGGATTATGTGAATGCGCCTCATATATAATGAAAACTCTTCAGGTGAGTTTACTTATGAGCTATGTACATGCATGATTGGGTTGTTTACATTTCGTGATTTATAATGTGATGAACATTTGCGAAGAATTTGGAACATGCATTCCATTTTTTTTTCTTAAGTTACTATATTTTTATATCAATAGCTGCAAGTTTCTGGTTAAGTAATTGAACTTTATTGACTTAGGTATTTAATTCATTTCTTACCCATGAAAAATCATAGAACTTCCTTTACTATATCGCTCAGAGCAACCATAAGCACAACAGGTGTAACCCATCTTTTTGACTGATGTCATGTGATTTTATGTTGGAGCCAGAAATTTTGATGTCATGCGCAGTCTATCAGTATATATGGTTGAAGGGTGTGAAGCAAACTCTTTACAATGTATACGAAGTTGTTTTACTAGATGTATACAAATATGCATCTAGTTTTTATTGAAATACACTCCTAAAATTTTCCTAAAATTTTTCTAAAAATTCCTAAAATTCCTACCTAAAATTTTCCAGAAGTATGCTATGATCCCTGACTGATCTGTTTGTTTTTGTGCAATTATCAATCAAAATCCTTGGAGAACTTTTTGACCACAGTGTAGTACTAGAGCACAAAATTGTTCATTTCAGATTATTTATTTGCAGGTTGATTGCTACTTTTCCACACCACATAGCAAATAAATTTTCTCTTTCTTTAATTTTATGTTCAAAAAATGATTTTATAGATTCACCGTTCGGAGAACGGGCATGGCTGATAGTGTATAATACTTTTTCATAAAACTAATTTAAAAAAATTTGCATAACTTCGATGTCCATTCCACATGATTTGAAGTACAATTTTATAATGTATGAGGGTTGATTAAGGTCTCCTGTTGCGTGGCGTCACTAGTATTTGGGGAAGAAAAACATTTGCGAATGCCTTCGGTAGCTGATACTGTATACTGCAAACTAGCTTAGTGTCAGTTCACTGTTTGATGTCCTTGAGTAATGGCATTCATTAGTCATGAGTGCTACTTCTGACTTACATATAAAGAAATGACTAGTAATAGAGTTTTTGACACTAGATGGTTGCACACCGATCAAAATTGCCACTGAAGGTGAATCCTGGGTTCATCGTTATGACCCAGAAAACAAAAGGCAATCCATGGAATATCATCAAGAAATTCAACAGAGTTCCTTCAGTTCAGAAAGTCACGCTCACTATTTTTTTGAGGATGCAAGGCGCTTGATTTGCACAGAATTTCTGCATAAGGGACTGACTGTTAATTCCAAAAGGTATTGTAAAACCTTCGAGCACTCAAGCAACGCATCTGCAAATATCATAGCTGAAAGGGGGACTTTTCTTTTGCACAAATGATGGAAACATTCACACTTGTTCCATACCCTCCTTACAGCCCAGATTTGGCACCGTCCAACTCTTGGTTGTTCCCAAAATTGAAAAAGATATTGAAAGGTCAACATTTTTCATCCTGTGCACAAGTGAATCGAAAGCAAATCACAAACTTTCTTCATGGACGGAATGAAAAAGTGGATAACGTGTTTTGAAAAATGCGTAGCAATAAATGGTGATTATACCATTGATTCATAAAGAATTTACCATCTAAAGCACGATTTTAATAATAAAAAATGAATTATATGTACAATTTAAAACCAATATATACATTAGTACTTTCGAGGCAGCGGCTGCCTCTTCATCAGATGGAATGAGAAAAACACAGTTAATCATATATAACAAAGGCATGGTGCATTCTTCTATTATTAGATCACCAGTAACCTTAGTGATCTGATAATAGGAGAGAGTGTGTATTGCATCTGGTATACAATGTTGTAATGACCACAGCCCATATGAGCTACATAATGAATGGAAACTCTCATTAATTCAGCAAACTTTAAATTATAAATTTAAAATACATATTAAATTTAATTGTGTCCCACCCCCCACCCCCTTTTTTTTGTCTGTCTGCCATAATTGCTTTGTAACCCTATTGGGTCAACAGCTCACTCATTTGACGCCTGTAGAAAATCATTTGACTTTCATTCCTTTAATGTTACCCACAATGCACCGAAAGTGCTAATGTATATATTGGTTTTAAATTGTATATATGATTCATTTTTTATTATTAAAATCGTACTTTAGACGGTAAATTCTTCACGAATCAATGGTATATTTTTTTGCACGAGTCTTCGTGTAATTTTTGAATGGTGACTATGTTGAAAAATCAGGATGTGATATTAAAGAGAAATAAATTTTCTTCATATTGATACCACGTTCATTATTTTATTTTGTCGGAAAATTGTTTTATACGATTGAAGACTAATAAATCAACCCTCGTGTATAGTGCACTCGTTTAATCATTAAAAATAGAGAAATTGATTTCATGAAGCTTATGCAATTAATAACTTCCTATTTTAAGTTTCATTGCTTTCTCAGTAAAAGTCAGTATACTGTACTAATCTTTACATGAGCTGTACTAATCTTTACTTGAGCCCCTCTTCCCCAAATAAACAAAGTAATAATGTTTCAGCTAAAGGTTTAATCGCTGAAAATGGAGAAATTTGATATGGCAACAGTAACTATTGAGTTGGTGTTAATGAAATGTCCGGCAAAGGACCAGCACAAGTAGACGGTGAGAGAGGAAAAGTAGGACAACTTACCCAGGCAAAATAACCCCCATCGACATCAACACATAGTTGCTATCTGTACAGCAAAGCCGTGATCCTGGAACGAAAAAAGTCTTGTGGCTGGGACCTGAAGAAGTCATCGACTGCACATTGAACCTCGTCTGTCATGAACTGTTTCCCAGACAGAAAGTGATCCAGGTGACAAAACAGATGACAGTCTGTCGGTGACATGTCTGGGGAATAGGCAGGATGAGGCCGTGCTTTGTAGCCCAAGGCACTTAGTGTCAGCATCGTTCGTTGTGCGACATGAGGGCCAGCATTGTCCTAGAGCAGAAGAACACCATGTCTGTTGGACAAAGCCAGTTGTTTCTGCAGCAATTTCTGGTGCATCTGGTGTAATTCAGCACAATAATGTTCTGTAGTGATGGTTTGGCCTCTTGCCAAGAAACTCTGATGAATTATTCCGGCTGTGGACCACCAGACAAGGAGCATCATCTTCTTGGTTGTGTAGGGGTGTCTTAGGATGCAGTCCAGCGGGCGGTGCCTTGCTTAACCATTGTGCAGATCGTTTCCGATTATTATAAAGGACCCACTTCTCGTCGCAGGTGACGATTCGATGCAGTAGATGTTCCTGTTTATTCCTGCAAGCAGTGACGTGCAGACTTCCAAATGCCTAGTCTTGTTGGCAGTTGTCAACTCGTGCGGCAGCCACATGTCCAGCTTTCTGACCTCACCCAGCGCAGCCAGACGCTGAACAACTGTCGTGTGGTAGACACCTACCTCTGCAGCTATCTCACGACGTGTTTTTCGGGGGTCCGCTTCAACCTCACGTAACGGAACATAGTCAGAAACGCCAACAGGTCGGTGGCCACGTGCTTCATTTTGCAGGTCCGTATCTCCGCTTCGAAACTTCACAAACGATTGCCGAATGGTTCATCCGTTGGCTTGTTCTCTCCAAACGCTTTGTTGAAGTTTCAAGCGGTAATTCCTGCAGAATGGCCCAGTTTAAATTCATATGGGAAGATCACTCTCAAATCTGGCGTTTGCATGTTTCCTTTGCAAGCCACGGTACATCCAAACAAACCACGCCTGCACCTTGTTCTTGACACACATGCTAGCATTTATAGTAACTCTGTGGCATAATACCCACAACACTTTTGGTGGTTCCATTCTGCTGTGGCCGCCCCGGTGGCGCAGTGGTCTAAGCGATGGCCTCTGATCATTCGTCCGAACGGGGTCCGGGTTCGAATCCCAATGAGGCATGGATGTTGTGTTTGTCTTACGGCACTGGCTCTCTCCCTTCCCTGGAACCAGTGACCCTAAATTAGGGACGGGCGACTGCTTATAGCCCATTGAGTTGCTCACGGTGGTCGTTAAACCTCCAATCAAAAAAAAAAAAAAAAAAAATTCTGCTGTGGTGGGGGGCCTGTCTCTACTGCTCGTTCGCGCCAGACATTTCATTTGCACTAACCCACTGGTAGTCTGTACTTCTTTGTGGGGCTAACCTCTGAATCTCAGAGAACAGCTTTGTGATATGATGTATGTAAAAGTTCAGCATACATATGTTTTTTATCATGCTGATACTATTGATGAAACCGGCCACATTTTTATTTAGCACTACAACTTGGAGGACGACACTATTGGCTTGTTTCCAAGTGATTTGCATATACTTCACTTACTTAAAATGTTTTACACTGCATGCCTGTATTAATTAATATGTACTGAAATAAACATACAAAAAATAAATTGGTGCATACCTCATTCTTCATTTTGGCTTTACTTCTGAAGGTATTCTTTATGCATGAGTTTACCTCAGTTGAAAGCTTCAAATAGTTTTTAATGTCTGTTGTCATTGTTCTCACCTTTCATATCAGATTTACACAATAAGATCAATACAATGCATCCTACAAATGACATAGTATCAACTGTATTACATGGAAACTGAAAAAAAGCAGATCATTAAAATTTTTTGCAGATCCTTAATCTGATACATGATGTTATGCCTCTGTTTATGTGATGAAACACACAAAAAATGTCTTACAAGCCAGGGTAAATGAGGGGTGAGTGATTTCACGTACAGTAAAGATAAGGAGAAGAAGACTGAATTAGAGATTGAGAGAAATCTGAGGAAACTTACAGTAGAATGCTCACAGAAGAAGAAATGCAGAATTACCCCAAGTCAGAAAACAACAGTAAAGTAATGTGTGTATTGTCTCTTGTATCGGAAGCAGCATTGAGCAAACAAAGAATTTTCGTGTAGGGCTTGGAATGTGCTGAGGTTCAAGAACAGATAATCATATTTGTCATGTGTGTCATACCAGGAGCTAGGGAAGCACTATTGTAAATTATGTTTTTTGCTTGGGATTTGGAAGATGAAGGGGTGAAAATGACAGAATCAAACTGTTCTAGTTAATACTCAAAATGAATTAGAGTAAAAAGACTAAAACACTAGGAGTAATATTAAACAGAAATTTAACTGTTTCATGTTTAGTTGAAGAAGTTTGACTGCACCTGTAATTTTTATCATGAAGGTGAAACAGATAATACAGATTCTCAGCTGCATTCCTACCAAATGAGTTAAATTATGGTTTTGTTCTCAATTGTTACAAGTAGATTGATGGGTCTGTTCAGCACTATGTACAGTGAATCCCCCAAGGATAATTAATTCCACTGGTAAATTTATGGAGTTAGCTCTATTAATTAATGCTTTGGAAGATACAGTTGTTCTTACATCACATAGAGTGGCACACACAGCAGATGAATCTGACATGGCACAATAGGGCAGCATTGAATCACATTAAGTCTTAGGTGTTGCTGTGTTCCTGCTCGTTTAGAATGGGCAAGATGGAGTAATTAGAGGAAAACAAAAGGTTACCAGTGATGCTGAAAACTAGTTTTCAGGTCTGTAATTACAGCAGCAGTGTTGACAAATGAAGAATGAGACTTGGCCAATAACTGAGCATATGTAGAATAGACCAAGCATTGCAGAAATAATGATGCTGAGGTAGGTGAGAAATATGATAAAGGATAGAATTAAATGTGAAAGTATAAGAGTCATTGTTACAGGAAGAGTTCTGAAGAAGATGGAGGAAGCAATGTCACACCTTCATGAACATCTGTTGAGAAGAAATTAAGGTATTTATTTATTATATGTAATGTATGCAGGGTTTGCACAACCCCCAGAAAAATCCTGGAATTTGATTCCCCTTTTTTCCAGGCCTGGGAAGTCCTTCATTTGTCATATTTTTGTGAAAGGCCCTAGAATTTTTTCTTGCAATGAAAACAAAAAAAAAAAAATGGTCTAAATATTTGGATTGATTGTCACTTTGTTCAAGCTACCTGCGGTGTCTGCTCTGCGACGACATCACTTCTTTCCATGGAGTGTGGAGACATGATATGATGTCTTCTGTTTCATTTCGTGCTCCACTGAAGTGTAAGATGTTTGAGTGCCATATTTCCAGCCACCTTGGTTTATAGCATAGCAGTTGTGTGTAGTTGGAGTCACAATAATGTGTGGAAACCTTCTGGTGAGTCCAATACGCCCTTCCTTCTAGCATCCACTTTCCTCACTGAAGGCGATTGATATCTGGCCTCGCTGCCGTTAACATGCATTGGGAATGATGACTGTGGAACAGGGAATCTTCAGTGCCATGGCAAAATTGTTTTGTATTATTATCATTGTGCTAGGTTCCATATTGCTTCATAAAGTTTTATACAGGAAATTTTTAGGTCGTCATCCAGGCTTTGGTTATCACACACAAAACAGAAATAGCAAAGTGACAGTGACATCAGTATCAGTTGTATTGATAGAAAATTTGTGAGCATAACATTTGTATTGATAGAAAGTTTGTGAGCATAACATTTGTATTGATAGCAAGTTTGTGAGCATAACATTTTGTTTAGGCTACAACAAACTTACTTTTTTGTCACGGGTTGGTGGGGGCAGGGATTTGTTCATTCTTATGTGAATATCTTGAGTTTAACAAGTATATGTCGTTGAAGTCATGACGTCACGGAATGGCGACTGGGCATAAACACACATTGTTTACATGTAAGCAAATGTTAGTTTTATTGTTGGCGGCTGTCGATAGTCCTGAAAATCGATTTTTTAAGGTGAAACTGAATATATTAGATATGGTTTTACGTTTTGTAGCATACTGTAATCACCAGACTGTCAAAAGTCAATATTCATTTTATAGATTTCCGAGAAACAAACGGAAACATGCCCTGTAGACTAAAACGTCGGTAAATGTGTAGTTTAGCATCATTTGGTTATATATTTGGAAAAAATGAGATATACATTTGTTAAAGCATGTGATTTGATGGCTAATGGTGAAATAATTTCATCTGTATACCATAAAACTTACCTTTAAGTACGACAATGTGAACACCGCTGCTGCAGGCCTAACAGAACGCCACGGCAACCACATCAAACTTGGTTCCGCTGAAACGATGGTCTCGTTCCAGTTGCCATTTCATTCCAGAAACAGTACAAAAGGAACGGGGTATGTTTTTGTCAGGAAAGCGTTCCATTTTGTACTGCTATGCTACTGAAAATAACTCATTACTGTCTCAGTTTTTCACATCGAAATATGACACTTTCTTGATTTTTTTGCGTATAATTCTTTGATGTGGAATGTATGAACTCACTTCTCCATTTTTTTTTATTTTTTTTTTAATCCGATTTGAAGGAACTGCGAGCCACGGCGTCAATACCAGGAGCAAAACTTTCACTTTCCGATGCCATGTAACTTCCGTTGGAGAGAACGCGACATCTATTTTAATGCTTTTCTAGAAGAAAGAAAGGCATCTGCATACTTTCTACTTTGTATCAGGGAATAATTATATGCATAAGAACAAAGCAATTCTCACCATGTGTTTTGAAAAACTGCGACAGAATTGAAGAACTATTTTCTGTTATGTAGCTCTACATACAACAGGATGTAGAACGTACCCACATCCTGTTGTAGTCTTTCTTCAGTTAGTTGGCCGTCGGAGCGAGACCTTCGTTTCAGCAGAGCCAAGCTTGACGTGGTCACCGTGGCGTTCTGTTAGGCCTGCCACAGCGGTGTTCACATCGTCATACTTGGAAGTACACTGGCGTACAAAAATTAAGGATAAGACGGTTTTTCAATTGTAGCGTCGTGCAGAAGTGCTCCACATCGACTCAAATCATACCATATAATCCCCTAGATGTAAGAATATGGGACAAGTGAGCAAAACCGTCCAAACAAGGAATCCAAAGGATACAAAGGCACTTTATTGAAAAGGTAGCTTCAAGCACAACTGGACAGAAACGCCCATGTGGCAGGCGGCTTCCAAGTAAAAACCCAGTCTTTAGTAGGGGATATGATCACCCCTGACTGCGTTGCAGGATTTACAACGTCTGTCCATGCTGAGGACGAGGTTGCCAAGGAGCTGTTGAGGCATCGCAGCCCATTCTTCGTGTAGCTCTAATCGCAGCTGTGGAATCGTTGCTGGCGGCTGGTGACTTGCTGCCAAGCGTCTCCCGAGAAGGTCCCACACGTGTTCAATTGGATTTAGGTCCGGGGACCTTGCGGGCCAATCCATGCATTGAATATCTTTACTCTCCAACAGCTCTGCGACAGCCACTGCACGATGAGGTGTAGTGTTGTCGTCCATGAAGAGGAACTCAGGACCCACAGCACCTCTAAACAGACACATGTGAGGCAGGAGAACCTCGGTACAATAGCGGACACCAGTGACTGGACGTCCTCGGAAGATGTGGAGGTCAGTACGGCTACCAAGCATGATACCGCCCCAACCGAGAACTCCGCCACCTCTAAACCGGTCCCTTTTGATGATGTTGGAGGTGTGATTGCGTGTTCCCTGCTCTCTCTCCAGATGTGTATACGTCCAGAATCACTGATCAGACTAAATTGGCTCTCATCTGCAAAGAGAACTCGACCCCATTGCTGATGTGTCCGGTTCTTGTGTTCCTGGCACCACAGAAACCGCCGTCTCTGATGAGCAGGCATTAATGGCACACACCGTACTGGTTGTCGTGCGAATAGACCACCTGTGTGCAGCCTCCTTGCCACGGTAGAACGCAATAACGGATGTCCAGTTGTCTGTTGCATGTGCCTTGCGATTTCTCCCACTGTCTGCCGTCTGTCTCTTCTCGCCTGTAGGACAATATACAGGCCGTCCGCCGCCGTGGTTGCTCATGGACAACCACTGCTAAATTCTCAGACAGCTGTTCCTGTCATTTGAAACGCTCTCCAGGCTCGTACTGTGAGCGATCCCGAACTCCTCGGCCACACTAGTCACACTTCGACCTTCTTCCAACTTCCCAATAACGCAACCTCGGGTAAAGTCATCCAGATGTCGTCTACTGGATTGCCTGTTGGCCATATCACATGGTGGCAGCAACTCGACGTCGTTCAAACCGATGTACACCATGCAATAGCTTTCACCGAATTGCTGAGCGTACACCGCCCCCCCCTTCCCATCATGCTGTATATATGCACATACTCTACAGTACCGGACCCTAGTCTATCTCCTGAGTGTTCTTTCGGTTCGTTCTGCCTGCTCGTTCCGCTGCTATGCTAATTTCTCCTCTTCGTCCTTAATTTTTGCACACCAGTGTAAGTTCTACGATAAAAATCTTTAAAATGCATTTTACAGATGAAATTTTTTCACCATTTGCAATCAAATTATATACTTTAACATACAGGGCGCACAGGAAAGTCCCTTTAGCCTGAAATAACTTGCGAACAGAGAGAGGTACAGTAATGCAAGTGAGATAACGGTATAGTAAAGCGACTACACCCGATCAAATGCAACCAATAGCTGCACCCCTAGTGGCGAAATGCGGGAGTTAGCCATTGGAAAATGAAAAGAGATATAGCAAAATTTCCAATTGCAAAGTCGTAGAGCATCAATTAATTAGTACAAAACGACATTTGTTTCACACGGATAAGATAAATTGTCGCCTGAATACCCTAAAATGTTCAAAATTGATGCGCAACCTTTTGTGTGAACGTTTGAAGGGAACAGGCATGGGTATGAGCAAATACACACAATTTATTGCGTAAATGCGTACTTATGTCAATACATATGCCAAAATATCCTTTGCCATTATACGCATACCTGCACCCACTGTTCTGCCAGAACGAGAACGACTTTTAATGCTTCCTGTCTCGCCGAGCCGTCTCACTTACACTTGCGATGGTAACTGCACTTGGATGTGGCTCAGCTGGAAAATGAACGGCATATTCCCATGCAGCTAGCGCCGCGTTTCGTTGGCATTCGCTGTAAATAAGCACCATCTCATAATATTGGGAGTGAGTGAAGCTCGCCATTCTCACATAGCGTACGTAGGTCTAAACTTCTGATCAGGGTACAATGTCACAATCTGCATTTGCATACGGCTACATTTGCGAAATGTGAATATGCAGATTTGAATTGTCGCACATCGATTTCGGACATTTTAGGGTATTCAGGCGACAATTTATCTTATTCGTGTGAAACAAATGTCGTTTTGTGCTAATTAATTGATGCTCTACAACTTTGTAATTGGAAATTTTGCTCTATCTTTTTTTGTTTTCGATTTGCAATGGCTAACTCATACCTGCCAACTACTACGGAATGTCCATAGTTTCTACGGATTTAGTTGTCTGACTACGGAACTACGGAAATCACTGTCGAAATTACAGATTCTGCGAATTTTCATCTTTTAATTTATTTTATTTTTTTTACTTTAGCTATTGTTCTATGATATACATCAGATTCTTAAGCGGATTCATGGAACTCTGCTTTTTTTTTTTTGGTTATCAATGAGATCATCCTCAAGATCGATGCGAAACTGAAGAGAATAATTTGAGGGGGATGGGGGTCGTTTTCCGTCTGGGGACAATATTTTGTGTTTCAAAACTTTCGAACCCGATAGTTAATTTTCTCTTGCATTTCTGTTCAGTATTCTTGTTAAATATCATTTTATTGTGTAAATGTTTGTATTTCAGCTTGAAACTGTAGGCAACAATTTGTGAAAACGGAAGTTAAGACGCTGTGAAAATTTCCCCGTAATCTTCAAACACAAGATTCTTCCACGAATTTGTGGAATTCCGCCTTTTTCATTATTATTTTGGTTGTTTACGCAGTCGACGCCTAAGTGAACAGAAATGGGGGGGGGGTACAGAGGACGGAATTCCATCTTTTATAAAATGTTCGAAGACGGAAGATCGACTGAGTTCAGATTTTTTTCAGTAATCATAATTTTTTTTTCTCGCGATGTTACCTCTGTCCAGTATTATTGTTAAATAACATTTAACTGCATAAGTATTGGTATTTCAGCTTGAAAATGGGGGGGGGGGTATTCCAAAACTGGAAGTCGGACGAAGCAAATATTTTTTCTGTAACCGCCCTTTCCCGCGATGTTCCTGCCAATGTTGGCAGGTATGCTAACTTCCGCATTTCGCCACTAGGGGCGCTGCTGTCGGTTGCATTCGATCGGGCGTAGTCACTTTACTATACCGTCATCTCATTTGCATAACTGTACCTCTCTCTGTTTGCAAGTTATTTCAAGCTAAAGGGACTTTCCTATGCACCCTGTATATATCTCATTTTTTCTCATACTTTCAAAGTATGTAGCCAAATAATTTAGGACTAGTTACCCTTACCTTTCATAGAAGCATGAATTTGACCACATATTTCTTCGTTGTGCGGTTAATAAAATGACTTGATGTGAGAGGACTTCACTGCGTTGAATTAGCTTCAAATTGTCAGAAAAAAATTAAGAAATTGCAAAATATAAGCACATTTGACCAATCGTGCTGAAATGTTGTGGGAATCACGGAGGAACAGACATTTGTTTATGCCCAGCGCCATCTTATGATGACACACTTCAACGACATATTGTACCATTCTCCATGACAAGAGAGAGCACCGTTACATGGGTGCCATTTCAAATTAAGGCTATCCTAAAGGAGTGGGTGCAGGAAGAAATCAGATGGAACATTGTGCATCACCTATTGCAAAGGGCAAAGTTATGCTTTTTTTTTTTTTTTTGCAACTTTGGTGTGAGCCAACTTGTTGAAACTTAAAGATAATGATGAGTGTTGAAAATCTGTGAGTGACCGGATGAGGAAATGAACTTGCTGCAGAGTTTTAGTTTGTGCACATGAGAGGGCAAGATGGGTGAGATTTAATAGACAGGTAAATGTCTGAAAATTTATTGAAGACAGTTTTGTAATGTTTGAACTTTGGGATAGTGGGAAATTTTGTGTGCAACTTCATAACTTGTTTGAAAGTTAGTTCATGTGTATGTTGACCCTTTTGGAAATAAATATTTGTTGAACTAAAGATATTTAACTGTATATAATGTGTAAGCCCTTCCTTAAGTAATTTTGCTTTATTCTTTTTACCAGGACCCTTGAAAGATGCACCCAACCTCATCTGCACCCCACATGCAGCCTGGTACAGTGATGCAAGTTCTACCGAGTTGAGAGAAATGGCTGCAACTGAAATACGGAGAGCCATTGTTGGCCGTATACCAGACTCTCTTCGCAACTGTGTCAACAAAGAATACTTTGTTAGCAGTGGATATGGTGAGAGTATTAATGGTGCCAGTGGGTACAATTATAATCCAATGGGGGTTCCTCATTCCACCACTCTTGAACCCTTATCAACATCGCCAGCCATCCCTACACCTCATTCTCAGCCCCACTCAACTCTCCAAGACACACCCAATCACATGGCTCCAAAACCTGAGAGCTCAGAAGTTCATTAGCTGACCTACTTCCCTTTGCCGTGCCATGGAATTGCATCCCACCTACTTCTCTCCAGCAAGTCAGGGCTTTTTACCAAGACAGCTTTTTAACAATCCAACTGCCGGTTGTTAAATCCACTCCATTGATGTAGTCTGTCTGGACAACGTTGTATTATCAGCCATCCAATCTTGTGATTTGGAAGAATAAACTTGAACTAGGGAAGGAATGCCTTTTCCCTCAAATGATCACTGAGAATTTTTATAATAGATTTGTAAAAAAAAAAAGGAAAAAAAAAAAAAAAAAAGGAAAAAAGAAAGAAAAAAATAGCATTTATTGTGTGATGAATCATTGAAATCTTCTTTCCCCATAAGAAAGATTTAAAAAATAGAAGAAAAGGTGGGTATAATAATTCACAGTAGTCCGGCCACACTTTTAAGTCCTTAAATGTCAGTAGCAGTCTTCATGTGGAATCAATGCAAGATGGTAATGACGTGTAATATGATGTTACCAACTAAATCAAAGAACTTTCATTTATCAAGACGACTTCAAACCAGGTTGAATTGTATAAGTGGCTATCAGTCAACTTTTGGTAATCATCATGCTGAAATCAAGTGCAGAAATGTACACATATATATATAAGTATATATATATATATATATATATGGTTTTGTTACTGTGTGAAGAATTCTTTATTATCTGGAGGAGAAGAAAGATGCAAAAGAGAAAATAAAAAAGAAAAAAAATCTGCACATCACTACAGCCTTATTATATCAGGGAAACAAGAGCAGAACTGCTTTCTTTCTTCTCCTTCCATCAAATCTCATCAGTTGTTCTCTGGGGGGAGGGGGATAGGGAAACACTGAGTCTTTGCAGCACACTTGTTCTATGGTGTAATCACAATTTTTGTGTAAATCTGTGTGCTGAGAATACAGTTTTTCTCAGGAAGCACGTGCTGTACAAGATGAAAAGTAATCTTAAGCAACACTATATGCATTGCATGGCTACTCTTACTGTCTTTTTAATTCTTAGCATATTTTTTAAAACATTTAGCGCTGCTTCATTCGACAAAGTATTTCTTTGTGTTAAGTTTGTTTTATGCCATTGTTTCTGAACCAGTTGTATTTAGTGTTTTCTCATGTCCGCTACTCAACACCCACACCGTTTCATCTGCTCTCGACATATCGTAGTGGGATCATTCCATTCTCATAGTAGATTGAAGACAGCAGGCCACGATCTTGCTTCTTAGTCATGCATTGATTTTTGTAATGCAGTACCCCCTTTTGTTACCGTGTAAGCCTTTATTACTCATTGTAAATAACTATATTTTGCATTAAGTTCAGCATTGGAAATGCTGGTAAAGTCTGTTTATAAAAATGTTAAGTGTCTCAAAACATTCTGTTGAGTTCTGAGTTGTTCATGATTTTTCAGGTGCCAATGATTGGGTACGCATAGATGTGCAACTGTACAAAAAGGTTTTACTCTGAGAACACCTATGCGCAAGTTTTCATTAGAGCTTTTTTTATTATTATTATTTTTATTATTTTGTTTTTGTGATTGAATTATCTTCAGGGATACAGGAACAATTGTCATTATCTGTGTAATTTCAATGGATTGCGCATGTATAGGACTTTTTATATGCTTATCTTGGAAATTGTTCTTTACTACACATTAAGTGTTAAAATTTTTTCCCCAAAAATTTTCTACAGTTGCTTCATCGTAAGCTGCTTTTGTATCAGTTGTGGGTAGAATGGGTGGAAAAGATACTCATCAGATGTCATAATGACCTGACCTGTTTTTGAGATATTGTATACATTTTTGTTGCAGATGGCATGCTAGGGATTATCTTGTTTTGTCATTTTTTGTTAATAAATTTCGCTGTATTGGCCATTATCCAAAAGCATTACTTAAGAAAAATCAAACCCTTGGTGTATTGTTCCTTTTTTATATATATATATATATTATATATTATATATATATATATATATATATATATATATACATTTATATTTTCCAGTAATGTATAAGTTGCTTATATAAATTCTGATTTGAAACATTCACTGTTTGTTATATTTAAGGCATAATTGTGGCAAATGATGGTTGTATAGTTTGCTTTGCATTTAGTATGTAATGTGATGTATACTTGGATGTGTTGTCTTAAAAAGACTCCCCCCCTCATTTTGTTCCCCTGAAAGTAATGAAAAAGCCCTTAACTTTTTTTTTTTTTTTTTTAAGAAACCAGCATGTCAGTGGTTTACACCAAAGGGGTGTACTATTACAGAAAAACTGAAAAAAATAATTATAGATGTAAAGTTCAACCACACTTATTCATTTCCCTGTTTTGCTTTTACTTGTAACTGCCAACTTTTTTTTTTACTCAGTTCCATAATTTTAAGGATGTGCCTAAATCATAACTTGCTTCAATTCAGCTTTGTTGAGATTATTGAGCTCTGATTTTACATTGTAGTCCAGATGATGTGTTGTCTAGCAATTTTCATTGAAGCATATGAGTATATATTTTTTGTAATACTTCATAATTGTCTTTAGTGTTCTAATTGTCTCAGGTTATGGACAGAAATAAAAAATAAAAAAAAACTGCTTACCCCTTTTACCACATCATATTTTCTTTTGGGCATTACTTTGACAACTTGCCCACTGTATAAAGTAAGACGAGAAAATGATTTAGTTTGTGAAATCGTAGTTTTAGCAGCCTGTAGTTTCCATTCTTTATTCTTGTCTTCATGTTAATCTGCCATGTGCGTGTGTGAATCAAATCATTTCATGGGTGGCAGTGAAAATAAATATGACAATTTTCATTTGAGTCTGTGTGTATCTATCTTATATTTTCAGCTACAAATGACTATAGCTCGTGAAGATAAGCAAAGAAAGTTATTGTTCTCTGTATTGAATAGAGATTTAGGGAGAAGGGATATAAAGGAATGGTGTTAAGATATAAATACAGTTAAAGCAAGTAAAAAAAATTAATGACAAGACATGCACCTAAAAATTGTGAAACATTTTCTGCCTGACAAAAAAAAAAAAAGTTGGGAATTTTTTTTTTAATAAAAGAAAATAATTAATATACGTCATTCAACAGATTAAAAGTAGGGATAATGTTAGCACGTTTTATGTATGGTGGCTATCTCATGGGCAAGAATTTTCCAGGGTTTGTGCTGCACCTGGAATCTTGGAATTTTATTTCTCTTTTTTGCAGGCCTGGGCTGTCCTTGATTTTTCATATTTTTATGAATAGTCCTAAAAGGGTTTTTCCTTTTTTCATTGAAAAAAAAAAAAAGAAAGAAAAAGAAAAATGTTGAACAAAATGTTTGGATTTATTATATCATTTTGTTCTATCTCCATGTAGCATCTGTTTGTGGTGACATCACTTCCTTTCATTGAGTGTGGATATGTGGTTTCATCTCATATGATGCTGGAATGCAAGATGTTTGAGTGCCAGTCACCTGTGTTTATGGCGGGGGCAATATATAGATTGGGGGAGGGCAACGGAAATTGGAAGTTTTTCAAATCCATCAGGACAAAATAAAAGTTAATGAAGAATAAAAGAAAAAATTAAAGCATTATTTTCTAATGTAAGTTGCATTTTTAGCAACAAAAAAAAGACACTTTTTTGGAGAGGCAAGGCCCCCCTCCCTTGCCCTCTAAATACACCCCTGGTTTATGGCATAGCAGTTGTGTACAGTTGTATGTCACAACAGTGTGGGGAACCTTCTCGTGAGTTCAAGATGGCCTTTCTTTCCACCTATGGTATATCATGAACTTTCTTGACTAAAGGAGATTGGCAGCAGAGAGGCCATATATCAATGTGTATGGGAGCTCTGGAGTTGGGAATCTTCAGTGCCATGGTAAAATTATTTTGTATTATTATCTTTGTGCTAGGCTCCAGATTGCATCATATAAGTTTTATACAGCATAATTTTTGCAGGAAAAATTTGCCACTTCATTGAAGATATAACACACACACACTCAAGAAAACTCTGCAACAATGGAATCCATAGTACTTCACAAGAATTTTAAATGCGTAGTAAATTTCATCCCAATTCGCAAAATATAAATTAACAAACAAAGTGCTGTGATTCTAGCAAGAATTTTAAGCTCCTGGAATTTTTTGATGAAATGGAAATGCCCTGGAATTTATTCTCTGTGAATGTGTATGAACCTTGATTTTCTTTTTCTAATTTTACCAGGAACCAGGGTGCAAGTTGTTTTCTGTCTGAGAACAAAATTCTGCCTTTTAAATATTTTTCCTGGAATCAGAGGGTTTTGTTTGATTGTTTTGTCTTTGTTCCCTCTGTTCTGTATTGTTAAGTATCATTTTATTTCATAAATGTTGGTGTTTCAGTATGCATGTAAGTTGAAAGATATTATTTTGCACTTGGAGCATTGAAAAGTGTAACAAAAGGAATGCAGGTTCTGTGCTTGAAAGCTGCTCTTAGTCACTGTTAAGCATGGCTCAAATAGACTCGCTCTTGTGGCGTGATGTGGTATTTGCAAGGACAACAAACATGTTCAAGGAAAAACATGGTAAAATTAATTCAATGGTGCTCTGAAACCTCAAAATATTTTTTGATTGGGTTGGAGTTTTTCACATAATACAATATAGTATGGAAAAAATTTAGGAAGCAAGGCATAAAAATTTAAAAAAAAATTGTAATAAAGTGGCACTCTAATATACAGTCTATATACGTAAAGATTTGTATAAATATGTGGCATTACATTCAAAACTTAAGTGACAATTGTGGGTCTTGTGCCTAATTTATTGTTGTTTAATGTGGGTGGGGATTGTAGAGTGAAACAATATTCAGCCTTGCCAATGCCTCCTAGCTTTTACTCGTGTTTTGGTACAGTTGCAGCCTGATTAAGAATAAAACAAAATTTTGTTGGAAGATTATGTTTTTGCATCATGACTGAAAATACCTGACTTGAACTTATCAAAAGAAGGTTGAAGTTGTCTCCCCGGTGGCACAGTGGGCTAAGCGCTGGCTTATGACCATCTGAGATGGGTCCGGGTTTGAATCCTGGTGAGGCATGGATGTTGTGTTTGTCTTATGGCACTGGCTCTCTCTCCCTTCTCTATAACTAGTGGCCCTAAATTAGGGATGTGCAACTGCTTATATTCCATTGAGTTGCTCGTGGTGGTCATTAAACCTTCAATAAAATAAAAAGTTGGAAGTATATGGGTTCAATTTTAGATGTTCATAGTATGTGTATTGTACTTCCCAAAGACCATGTCTTTAGTTTTCACCTTTTCAGTAAATCTGGTTGTGGCCATCTCTTCCTAATAACATTTAATAAGTATTGCAGCCATTTCTTTTGAGGAATTGTGCCCTTGTGCTGTCCTTTATTAGAAACAGTGTCTAGTGTCTCTTGCCGTACCAGGGCCCAAGTGGATGTGGGCTTGTGGCTAATCATCTGAGTTAGATGCAGGGTCAAGTCTTGAATGAGACTTTGGTGGTGTGTTTGTGTTAATGTCCCTAAATTAGTGGGACTGGCAACTTATTATACATAAACTTAGTTGGGAGGGGGTGCCCCTACCTAATTTGGGGCCACTAGTTCTAGGGAAGGGAGAGGGCCAGTGTCATAAGACAAACACACCACCCATGCATCATCTGGGACTTAACCTAGACCTGCTGATATGAAAGGTCAGATGTTAACATTTAAGCTAGGATGATCCTTAAATGTTTATGGGCATGATTAAAACTCTAAAGAAACATCTGCATACCTGCCAAGTTTTACGGTTTACCTGTAAAATAACGGAAATTGTACTTGTTTTACGGATATTTTTTTCCCTATATATTACCTAAACATTTTTTCAAAGAGAGAATAATCATCCCAAAGGACTTTGGCACCTGTATGGTATGTTCAGACCTGCCAACTGTTATGATTTTATCGTATTTAATACGATAAGATTTTGCTTCCAAAAATAAGATTTTTTACCCTCCCTTTTCAGACAGAATATGAAAAAAAAGTGTAGAATGCCCCCACCTGGTCGAAATATTTTTTTCTCGGAGAGGTTTCCGATTTCTCTTAAAAAATTCCCCTTCATCTAGTTTCCCAACGGAAATAAAGTAAGTCATGTGCGATCGGCAACCAATGGACAAATATTCTGACTCATTTCGTGATTCGTATCTTCGACTCTTCGTCATACTTAAAAGCTGCCGATTGGTCAGAGCTGGAATGTGGATGAGCGTCTGTTTATTCAAAGATACCCCCCCTCTCCCCTTACACCTGCAAGAACTGATGCACGAAGCGGATAGAGCATGTGGTCTTTCATTCGTTTTCGCTGAATTTGCTTACTTTCGCTCTCTGTATATCCGTTTAGTTTTCACGAATTGATTGAATGATGTCTGCAAAGTAGAAAGCCTGATCTCAAATGTTTTCCATAAAGTATTGCAAGGAGTTTGAGGTCATAAAAGAATAAAAAACAAGTGCCTCTTTTGCGTTTTATGTTTTGTGCAACTACAGTATCTCCATCTCTCATAGCGGACTTGCGGATATAGTTAGGCATTCGAAAACAGCCGAACACTAGAACAATTTCAAGACCTTCAAGTCTACAAAACCTGTAAGTCAGTTTTTAACTGTGACTAGGGAGTTGTAGACTACTCAAGCAGAAGTAATTTTCACATCTTTCATTTTGGAACATAATCTCCCGATAGCTACTATGGACCATGCTCGCCTATTATTTCAAGCGATGCTTCCAGATTCAAAAGATGCAAAGAATTATTCCTGTGGGCAAACCAAAACAACATTTATTATTAAAGAACTGGCTAGTGAAAATCAAAAGCAAATCATTGGTGCAGCTACTGAAATTCCCTTTACGGTGTCCACGACGGAAGCCATAGCGGCTATGATCAGTTGTATCGGATCGTTATAACTATTTTAAGGAGTTGTCAAATGGGATAAAAACTGAGCTGTTGTCTTTGTCAAAGTTAATGGAATCCCCTACTGAGGAAAATATTGCCAAATTAATAAGTGATGAATTTCAATGACACGGAATTACATGGGAAAAACTATCTTGCTCTGTCATGAGGCAACACCAGTAATGATTGGCAAGAAAAAAGAGTTTCAGAAGTTTTAAAAGGTAAGCAGCCAAATTTATTTGCTTTTGGGTGTTTAAGCCATTTTGTTAATTTGGCAGCACAAAAATCTGCTGAAAGCTTACCTGTACTATTTCATTATCTTTTAATTGATATATATTATTTTCTATTAGGTTGTCCATAATGAAATGTCCGATTTGTACAGTGTTCATCAATCACATATATCTCAGCTCAGAATAAGTATGATTAATCGAATTTAGAACCATTTGATTCAACAAATTTTTGCCAACGAGAAACATGGTTATGTATTCCGGTAGCATAAAAATCAGTTGTGGAAGCGACAAAAGCTAGAAAGGCGTTTTGAGCATCAGCTAAGTTGTGAGAAATTTTCCCCTGCAAAAATTGGTCCACATGCGTGAAAAAATGGTAGTCGGTTGTCGAAAGGTCTGGTGAATACGGTGGATGAGGTAGAGTCTCATAGTCCAATTTGTTTAACTTTTGCAGAGTGATACCCGCGACGTGTGGTCTTGCGTTGTCGTGCGGAAGTATTGGGCCCTTTCTGTTGACTAATGATGGGCGAATGCGTTGCAGTTTGTGGTGCATTTTGTCGATTTCCTGACAGTACTTTGCCACAGTGATTGTCTCGCCCACATTCAGGAAGCTGTAGTGGCTTAAACCAGTTAAAGACCACCAAACAGTCACCATAACCTTCTGTTGATGGAGTTTGGGTTTGGGGAAGTGTTGAGGAGCTTCGTTGTGGTCCAACCACGACACGGAATGTCGGCGATTGTCGTACAGGATCCACTTTTCGTCGCATGTTAAGATGCGATCGAGAAAAGGATTGGTTTGCTGCTTCAAAAGCAGCCCCGGCGAAACTTCCAAATGATGATTTTGTTGATTTTCATTCAATTCAAGTGGCACTCATTTGTAGAGATTCTTGGACTTTCTAATTTGGTTGAGGTGCACAGAAACAGCTGATTTGCTTTCTCCTAGTTCTCCCGCAAGCTCACGAACAATTGTATGTGTATCTGCTTCAACAAACGCCTTTAATGCGTCGTCACTGGTCATCCATGCTCTTCATTGTCGAGGTTCGTGTCGCCAGCCTTGAATTTTGCAAACCATCTTCACACCGTACACTCGTTAGCCGCATCCTCCCCAAAGGCACCAACTATGTTTCGGGTCGCTTGCACTGCGGTTATGGCCCAGTTTGAACTCGTATAGGAAAATTACCCGAAAATCACAATTATTCATCTTTCACTGAAACAGAAATATAGAGTTGGAAATATTATGTGTTAATAAAGTGAATCAAAGGGTTACAATCTGCAGATTTCAAACTTTCCAATGATATATTACACTTGCATACATATTCACTGTATTGAACACATTGTCAAAACACGAGAGATCAAAAATCGGATATTTCATTATGGACAAAATAAAAAAAAAAGTTTTAAAAGAAAACGGGCTTTGACAGAAATTCAAGAGTTATGGGATGTTGAAATGTAAAAGATTTTAAAGACTGGCTGCACTCGTTGACTTTCACTTGTCTTGACAGATTGTTACAGCAGTGGCGATGATTAACTTTATTTTTAAAGGAGTGTTCTAATGAAAATGAAAAAAGAGATTGGTTTCTCTCCAAGAACTGGTTAATATACCATTCCAAAATTGGATCATTGAAAATCAGAAAGTTGTAAACCCAATAAAACATTAAAGAGGGAAAATGTAAGTTTGACTTCTGTAAATAACAAATTTAAAATGACTGCAGTTAATGCCAAACATGATAAAAAATCTCAAACACGTGTAATTAAAAAGCAACAAGAACTGCATGAAAAAAATCTTCTAAAAAATGCATTAAATAGCAAGAGAGGATATTTTTTTTTACCTTCGGTTCAACTGTGGATCACACTTATGCACCGTTTCTTTGCTATGTTACAAAAGTTTTTGAAAAATACAATATAATGTTTCAGCAGGAGGAACCTCTTATGCGTACACTTAAATCTGATATGAAAGTCTTTTTAATGAATTCCTAATTAGATTTGTTATTTTATCAGTCAGTTTTGAAACCAAAGAATTGATTAAAAGTGCTAAGTGTTATTAAGCAAGCAAAATCAATATTTAAATATAATGAAATAGAGAACCAAAACGACAGAGTTAGTTATCAGTCAGTTTTGAACCAGAGAATTGAATAAAAGTTAGCACTGAGGTGCAGGGAAAAAAAAAAATTTCTAAAGTTAGAAATTATTATTTTTTATTAAGACTATAATTTCTAAATTTCCATGGAATTTGGAAATATTAAATCATGCCCAAGTTGCTGATATTTCTAGAAGTGTACAGTAATTTTTCTTCAATTCAGTATGTAATAGATATGTTCCCATATCTCCTTTTAAGGTGTGAGAATGAAACAAGTTTTGAAGCTGCTGATGCCATGAAAAGTGAATTTTGGAAATTTCATGTAGCATCATTACCAGATAACATTTTAAATAGCAAAAGTATTAGTGAACAATTGTATTTATTATCAAAAGAAAAGGACTCTTGTGTCAAATTTCTTTATAGCAGACTTTGTAAAATCATGTTAGGGATTTTAAACTTGCCTCATGTGGAAGAGTTTTTAGTTTAGTATGGAGAAGTAAGATTGATGTAAGAGGCTGTTTGAATACTTCAACACTTGAATCACTTTTAATTGCAAAAACCAGCATGTCTGGACCTTGCTTTCAGCAAAAATAGTAAAATACTGCAATGTGAAATATTCAATTTAATAATTAACAACATACAAGTTTTTGCTGATTAGATTCAATTAGTTTCTCAATAAAATCTTGATGTAGGGGAAAAAATCCTTACATACTGATCATCAAGAATCTATATAGCTGAAATGGGCTTTGAAAATTATTAGCACTGTTGTGTTACAATTTTTCTGGGTGTTACGTTTTTTGGTTCTGAGAGGTTGGCAGGTCTGTATGTTTCTAATTTCCCTGATGATAATTTCATCTCCAAACCTCCCTGATCTCTCATCCAGTTGAAAGAAAAAGACAGAAATAAACTTTGTAAGATTAAGATTGGCACTAGTTACAAAAAAAAAAAAAAAAAAAGAAAGAAAGACAAAAGATTTTGTTTTGTTTTTTAAGACACAAAAAATTAAGTTCAAAACCACTTGTAACTTTAAAATAGTCACTGCAATACTGTATATGTCTTATAGCCAGGGCTCCAAAGTTACACTCTTCCATGACAAGTCAAAAATTGTATGAGGCAAGCATTTTTTTTTGTTTTGTTTTTTTGCCTGCTTTTCTACCATAATGTGCATCAGAACAAGAACTTAATTAGTCATTATATGTATATGACTAATTATGTTCTTGTTCTGCATTTTAGAGAATACACTAGTGTTTTGCTTTTTAACCCTTTAAATGGCCAAAGTACCTGAACCATATAGTGCCTAAAATTTTCTGCACTTTCCAAACAGAAATGTTTACAAAGTGGCCGGGTTTTAAGAAAATTATGGCAGAACAATTCCTTTCCCCCACTCATCACAGCAGTATGGACCATAAACTTGTCATTCGTGAAAAGATATCCCCTCTAGTCCTATGTTCTCTGCTCTATGACCTAAGGCATGATGGGGAAGGGATAGTCCCTCTGACATGGACATCATGCCACTGGGCAGAAACAAAGAAACATATCTCCTTTCATAGGTTTGTTGCCATTGTTATAGCCCTTTTAGTAGGTAATCAGTCAAAGTATTAGTGTCAATCATTCCCGTAAATGACCCATATTCTTTGAACAACAAAGCTATGGAAGGGGAAAGCAGCATTTTCTGATGCGCAGGTTCACTTTTTGTAGTCTCGTTTTAGAAAGCAAATATATTCATTGGAGCTGATTTCAGCCCATTTTTCTAATCTCGAGTTAGTTATGTTCCGGCTGGTTAAAGGTTAAGGCAAAGAATAAAAATGGAAGCTCTGTTCTGCTAATGCTAACAGCTGTCCATTTACCCGACGTCCTCTGATATGCAAGTGAAAGTGGAGGTGGGTTTGAAATCATGGGGTCAGTCCTAGAATACAGAACAAAGAGAGCATGTCCATGAAACACTAAGGTTTGGGAAGGGGGATTGGGGAATTCAAGAAGTTGTTGGGGAAGCCGGTCTTGTTACTGAGGAGGGAAATACCAAAATCTCTTGGCAGCGACATTTTCTGCTGACTGGTGGACAAGAAGTTTTGCAGTTACAAATGATTTTTTTTTTTTTTTCGGTATATGTAACCTTATGATTGTATGCTAATGACTTACTTATGTTTCGACTACATTTTAATTGTTATGAGCAAGAAATAATGCCGAACTTTTTACTTGTGTGGCATATGAAATCGATATATCATTCGCATAATGAATCGGTTCCTGATCGATATGCTTGATACATTTTATGAGTGTTCAATAATAGGTTTGCCAATCGGACATATCGATTAAATGCTCACTAAATTTTTTTTACAGATTTCAATTATTCAAAGTTGGAAGGTCTGCCTCGGGTATCTTTCTGATAATACACACCTTCCTTCAGGAGAAAAAAATCTCCCTTCTTGCACACAGTTGAAGGTTTTGGGAATTCAGATCCTAAATTTCTATAAGATGTTTTTTAAAGTGGGTAATTTCTTTCATCTTTTAGTACTTCTAAAGTTTGAAAGAAAAACAAAAATCCTATGTTTAATCCTTGTCTCGTGATCATTTTGCAGCCGTATCTTTTAGATCTGTGTTTTCTACAGTGGCTGGCAGTTCTAGACAAAACAAAATTAATTGGCAGGGGTGCACAATTCCTGCTTGTGCCCATAATTAATCAAAATTAATATATAATGGGGGGGGTGCCCCGACCTAGAACCGCAACTGGTGGCCTGCAGAAGGAAATTTTGCAGCCCACAAATGAAGAATAAATCAAATTTAATTTCTGACTGAAAAGAGATTGCATCAAATCAGAAATATTACATGTGGATCTTCACTGAGACTATCCAATACCATGGACAATATAGTGAAAGTAATGAATTTAATTAGTGGGAAAAACCATGCTCATAGAAAATTCTAAACATTTTTAGACGAACTTGATGCTGAGTATAGTGCCTTGTTTCTGCACAGTCAAATCATTTAGTTGAGTGGTGAAAAATGTGTAGTGAGATTTGCCAACTTCGGAAAGAGCTTTATCTCTTTTTGTTGGAAGAAATAATATGATGATACTGATCAAACTATAAGTCTTAGTCGTGTTGCTTTCCTTAGCTTACTACCTTTCTTAACAAATATCACGCAGTATTTGTGTGTGCTGAATATTGCTCTGCAAGAAAAAGACCAACGCAGTTATATCACTGGTTTTTGTAATTGTAACAAGCTGACATTGTTTAAAATCAAATGTAGAAATGAAAGAGTTCGAATAATTTCAAATTCTGCAAGAAGTGTCTTGATAAAATGACAATGCTTAGTGGAACTATAGGTCTTACACTGTTATTTCTTCCTCAAGTAGACACATCAATAAGAATTTTTTTTTCTTTTAGTCCTTCTAAAGCGATGGCTTCTGATCAATTCGCCCTAGATGTGTCCGGGTTTTAATCTCGGTGAGGCATGGATGTTGTGTTTATCCTATGGTGCTGGCTTTCTCCCTTCACTGGAGCCAGTGGCTCTGAATTAGGGATGGGCTACTGCTTATAGCCCAATGAATTGCTGACTGTGGTTATTAAACCTCGAAAAACAAAGTGGTATGCAACAACTCTTAGTGGAATTTAATGTTCCACAGTGCTCACATATAAGTATCAGTTTTGTTTTTTTTAATTTCAACTGTTCCGATAGTTAAAAGAGCACAAAGGTTTAATAAATTTTGCAGAACATCTTTATATCATACAGGTATTTTTTAAAACATGTGGCCCACACTCTATCTTATAAAACGTGTGGCTTTGAATGTGTACAAGTTGGATAGCATAGCTATATATATACCAGGGGGAAACCTCGTGTAGAATAGAAGAAATACAAATTAGCAGTAATGAATCAGCTGTTAAAATGCAAAACGGTAGCTGTGTACACTTGTGTTTACTAATAATTTTTACACGGTTTATTTAATTCTTAAATGTATCGTACATGAGGTTCTTCTGTGGATTCTCAAAGTTCCGCTTCTTTTGTTGTCATTTGGGACATTCTCGAGATCAATTCAAAAGTGAAGACAAATAAGTGGGGGGGGGGGGTCTTTTCCCATCTGGGAACAGTATTTCGTTTTCCAAAACTTTCTCAAAAAAAGGAGTGAAGATTTCCCCCGTAATCATAGTTTGTTTTCTCGCTATGTTGGCTTGTTGTTAAATACCATTTTATCGCATAAATGTTGAATTTCAGCATGAAACTGCGGGCAACGATTTCCGAAAACGGAAGTTAAGACGCCGCAGAGATTTGCTTGCAGTCTTCAAGCCTGACATTCTTCCTTGAATTCGAGAAATTCCGTTATCATTTGAGGCATACTTGATATCAATTCACAACTGAACAAAAATTTTATGCTGGGGGCAATTCATTTTCCGTTTGAAGATAGAATTCTGTCTTTAGAAACTTTCGAAAACAGAAGTTGGGCGGAGTGATAATTTCTCCCATAATCGTAATTTTTTTTTCTTGCGCAATGCTTCTTCTGCACAGTATCGGCCTTTAATATCAATTTATTCCATAATACTTGCATTTCAGCTTAAAAATGGAGGGAAAAGTTTTCGAAAAAGGAAATCGGTCGAATTTAATATTTCTCCTGTAATCGTAATTTTTTCTTCTTGCAATGTTCAGTGTCGTGTTTAAATATTACTTTCCCCAAAAAATTTTGCATTTAAGTTAAATCAAGGAAGTTTTTTGAAAACAGAAGTGACGAAGTTAGAAAATTTGTAAGAACTGTTCAAAGTACTCAGTGTTTTTAAAGTTATCCAAAAAGTGAAAGCTTTGATATCGTGCATTCAAGGTCCTTAGGCTGAAACTTCTTTCAGCATGTCAGATAAAATTATTCTTATCTGTGGGAATAACAAAAGCAAGAAAGAAAAGTGACATGAAGATGTCAAGAGAAATTAAGCAATGATTACTGTGCATCTGCAGTCAACAAAAGACAAATATGGTTGTAAAACTTGCCGAGAAGAAAGCAACACGAGGAAAATGGAGCTGATGTTCTAGCAAGTACAACAACAACAAAAAATAAAATAAACTGTTTGAAACAATGTGTTTTAAAACCATTTTATTTTGTTTTGAATTCAGTAATCTTATATTGTGATTATGGTGATGTGATCCAGTTTAACATTTTCATAAATTACTCTGAAAAATTCTGTCTTGCTTGTGCAGCGTTGTATTCACATTTTGTCATCACACGTTCTAATTTTTCACCCGGTTTAAAAGTACAGTTTTTTTGTTTCTTGGTCTGTCTCGTGTATTTGGATTTCAAAGTGTGATATTAAATATGTAGAGATAAGACTGTACCAGATACATATACTTTATTAGTAGTCAAGTTCTTGAATTGTGAGAAATTTATAATTTTTTAGGTTTTTAATGGTAATGTATTAATTAGCAGAAGTGTTTGGTCAGAAGCAGAGGCAAAATAGGGACAGCATCAATATGCTTCTGAGGAAAATATTTTTTCCTCAGAAACATTGATGACGGCGCAGTGGTCTAAGTGATGGCCTCTGATCATTCGTCTGAAAGGGGTCCGGGTTGGAATCCCGGTGAGGCATGGATGTTGTGTTTGTCTTATGGCACGGGCTCTCTCCCTTCCCTGGAACCAGTGACCCTGAATTAGGGACAGGCAACTGCTTATAGCCCATTGAGTTGCTCACAGTGGTTGTTAAACCTCTCCAATCTTGCCTAGCATATTAACTACATATTATGTTGCTGTGACTAAATACTTTGCTCACTTCTGCACAGCAATTCTCCCTTCCAGTTTCTGTGTTCTTAGTACTGGCACAGTTAAAAGATTCTAAGTTGAAAAACTTAAATGTTGGCATTAAACCTGTTTCTCATTATCTGGATTAGTAGAGAAATCCTCTTCCCTTTCCACACAGTTGCCCAGTGATTTTGCCTAACCGTGAGGATTCTAAACTTGACCGTGTGGTCTGTGTTTTCAGAACAGGCATCCTTTCTTTTGCACTCATATAAGTGGAGAAGGAAAGTGTATACAAAGCACACAACCTGGTGTGCTGATCGTTAAAAATTGCTTTTGAACTCTTTGAATGCATACACAGTGGAACTTCCAAGGACAGGCATAATTGAACACTTGTAGTTAAAAGGTCAATTCATCTGTACTGAGAAATATATAAACCATATAGTTTACCTATTCTGCATCCCCCCCCTCAGTGGTCTAGGTAGTGGTCAGGATGTTCAATTCATTTGAGCCGCCCGGTGGCGCAGTGGTCTAAGGCGTTGGCCTCTGATCATTTGTCCGTACGGGGTCCGGGTTCGAATCCCGGTCAGGCATGGATGTTGTGTTTGTCTTACGGCACCGGCTCTCTCTCTCCCTTCCCTGGAACCAGTGACCCTAAATTAGGGACGGGCGACTGCTTATAGCCCATTTGAGTTGCTCACGGTGGTCGTTAAACCTCCAATCAAAAAAAAAAAAAAAGAAAAAAAAATTCATTTGCTTGTACTCTATCTGTTAAAAAAAAAAAGTAATAATCTCTTTCTGCTTACAAATGAATCAGTAGGGATGAACAAACTAACTATTGTTTTTTTTTTATTATTATTGGGTTTAACAATCACTGTGAGCAGCTCAATGGGATATAAGTAGTTGCCAATCCCTAATTTAGGGCCACTGGTTCTAGGGAAGGGAGAGGATTGGTTCCATAAGGCAAGAAACACTACATTCGTGCCTCACCGGAACTAACCCAGATACATCTCGGACAAATGGCCAGCTCCAGACCACCGCACCACCGGGGTGGCAAACTAATTCATTTTATGATTCTTGCTTGCTTACATAAATATTGCAGGCTTAAATGAAGTCACAAAATTCCTTGTGTATGTAAAGTGGTGCTTGAGCCTAATGTATCTTTTAATTTTTCTCCACTTTGCCCCCCCACAGAAGGCATTATGTAAAAATGGGTGTGCTGCCCGGTGGCGCATTGGTCTAAGCGATGGCTTCTGATCATTCGTCTGAGATGGGTTCGAATCCTGTGAGGCAACGTTGTCGTGTTTGTGTTACAGTGCCTGGCTCTCTCCCTTCCCTGGAATCAGTGGCCCTAAATAAGGGCGGGCGACTGCTTATAGCCCACTGAGTTGCCCACGGTGGTCATTAAACCTCCAATAAAAAAAAAAATGGGTGTTTTTAAAAAGTAAAACATTGGTGTATTTTTTTGTATAGGAAAGTCTTTAAACAGGGAAATAACTTTTGAACGCAAAATGCCAGAGTTGTGGAAGTAGTGTGTACGTATAGTAGTGACTATGTTCTATCAGATGAGACCGATTGCAGCACCCGTAGCGGCGAATTTTAGAAGTTAGCGATCCTATCGCGCTAACCGAGATAGCGAAAAAAAGTCAATAGCAAACGTGTAGAGCGTCACCTATTTAGTATGAAATGACGCCCTACATTCTTCACCAAAAACTCCAATAGAAGTACGGAAAGGCAGATCTCTCTGTATCCGATCACCGGCATAAATACGTCACTCATCGCGTGCAGAAGAGTGACATTATAAGGTGATGCAAATTTACTAATAAAACTAATACATGTACGTGTCAACAAGGTACAATTTATTATGTACTGTACAGTAAAGTAGGAAATTCATACAGCAGTAGGATACTATGATGAAGAAAGACACAAAATAATGTTCTAGAAATACAAAATGTCAGTACTAATACTTAAGCATTCGCGATGTGTCCACACATCTGCAGCAATACACATCTATATTCGAGCTAGAGTTTCTCGTTGGACGTTCTGCAGCATTTCAGGTGTTACATTTACTGCCTGCTTGGATAATTTGGGATTTTAGAAATTTACCATCACGACCAAATTTAAGGCCACACGTCGCACTGATGTCTCTCGTACTGCAGTGTGGGTGGGCTAGCGCATAGGCCAGGATGGCCTACCTGAACGGGAACGACTGGTAGTGCTCCCGGTTTCTCTCAGTCGGCGAACGACATTGATTATGATAGCCGCAGTAGCATGAGAACGATTAAGGAAACGTAATGCATATTGGCGTGCTGCCTCTCTTGCCCGACGACGGCATTCCCCGTACAACGTAACCATCTCGCAGTACTCTTCGTTGGAATAACTAGCCACGCACTGTCTGACAAACCTTCCCTGACCGCCAATTTATGCTTCCCGATGAGGTATGACGTAGCGTTACCATTTGCATACTTTCATCCATCCGCTGTTTTGCAGGCACAATTCGTTTACAGATTTTACGCTTTGCGGTGTCATTCGTGACCTATTTATGCCGATGATCGAACACAGAGATCTGCATTTCCGGACTTGTATCGGAGTTTTTGGTGAATGTAGGGCGTCATTTCATACTAAATCGGTGACGCTCTACACGTTTGCTATTTACTTTTTTTCGCTATCTCTTGGTTCTCGCGATGGGATCGTTAACTTCCAAAATTCACCGTTAGGGGTGCTGCAATCGATCTCATCTGATAGAACATAGTCACTTTACTATATGTACACACTACATCCACAACTCTAGCATTTTGCGTTCAAAAGTTATTTCCCTGTTTAAGGACTTTCCTATACACCCTGTATAATCAAAAGATATTTAAACTACGTGATTAGCGTTAAAACATCAGATGCCAGTCACCTGTACCCTCTGCTGATGTTTGTGTCTACCAGGAAGAAAAAGGGTTGGAGAATTTATGAGAAATTTTTCATTACTTAAATTTATCTTTTAATAGAAGTGCTAATTGTTAGACAGTGGCATTTAAATTGCGAATAGTGCCACTTGATTTTTATGGTGAAAAAAAGTTATGTTCAAGTTTATTACTGGCTGATTTGATGTGTAATTTAACATATGCCAGCCACTTTTTGCACAATGGTTGCAATCATAATGTAGTGTTGAATCACTTAAATCTATAACCGTTCTGCACATTTTTGCTGACTGGCTATGTTCTTGCTGGCACTGTCTTCCAGTAACGCTCAGTTTCATCTTCCTTAATCCATAGTGTATTCGTATATCCACCCTCTTTCATGAAACAAAAAATTTTGCGGATTTAATTATCTGCAATGTAGTTAGTTTCCTACTGGTTTTTACATTCTGAAAACAATGACAACCTTTACAATTAGAAAGCAAGCCATTTGCTGCAAAAGCTTTTCTGTCAAGTTTTGTGTAAAACATGCGTCATGTAGCACAGACAGTAGCTGTAGGGATACTTTATAGCATGTATCTACGTATATTCCCAGAATTTTTAACCTTGTTATGTGGTGCCTTTTTGCATCCTAAAGGGTACTGCTTTGTATTTTTCGGCATAATTTTTTCCACGCGTTTTTTTTTCTCCTCAACATCAGTTGGCCGCCCTGGTGGGCTCTGATCATTCGCCCGAAAGGGGTCCTGGTTCGAATCCCGATGAGGCATGGATGTTGTGTTTGTCTTACGGCACTGGCTCCTTCCCTTCCCTGGAACCAGTGACCCTAAATTAGGGACGGGCGACTGCTTATAGCTCCTTGAGTTGCTCACGGTGGTCGTTAAACCTCCAATAATAAAAAAAGTTTAGCTGTCTTCATGTTTCATCGTGTGTATTTTCGAGCGACTCAAGTTGCCCGTCCCTTATTTAGTGCCACTGGTTCCAGGAAAAGATAAGAGGCAGGGCCATAAGACAACACAGCATCTATGCCCCAGCGGGATTCGAACCGGGACCCACTTGGACGAACGGTCATGAACCACGGAGTCCAAAGTTATTGGTAGCCATATTTTCCTGCAGTTGAACTGGCACCACTTCATGAACGCTTGCTATCAACCGCACAATAGTTTCTGCCGTCTCGGCGACGCAGTTTTCTAAGCGCGGACTTATGACTATTCGTCCGCAATGGGTCCGGGTTCGAATCCCGGCGGGGCATGGGTTTTTTACGGCAGTGGCTCTCTCCTTTCTCTTAAATCAATTATCCTAAATTACGTAGCCGCCCCGGTGGCGCAGTGGTCTAAGCGATTACCTCTGATCATTCGTCCGAACGGGGTCCGGGTTCGAACCCGTGAGGCATGGATGTTGTGTTTGTCTTGCGGCACTGGTTCTTTCCCTTCCCTGGGACCAGTGACCCTAAGTATGGGACGGGCGACTGCTTATAGCCCATTGAGTTGCTCATGGTGGTCGTTAAACCTCCAATCAAAAAAAATTACGTACGGGCGACTGCTTGTGGTTCATCGCCATGGAGTTGCTCATGGTGGTCGTTAAACTCCAGACCGTCGCCCCGGTAGCGCAGTGGTCTAAGCGATGGCCTCTGAGCATTCATCCGAAAGGGGTCCGGGTTCGAATCCCGGTGAGGCATGGATGTTGTGTTTGTCTTACGGCACTGGCTCTCTCCCTTCCCTGGAACCAGTGACCCTGCTTATAGCCCATTGAGTTGCTCACGGTGGTCGTTAAACCTTCAATCAAAAAAAAAAAGTCTCCAAAGTCACTCGCAGAAGTTTTGAAGTTCTTCTGGCAAGGGATGGTGGCATACCGCTAAGTTTTACGGTTTACCTGTAAAACTTACAGAAATTTTGCTTGTTTTATGGGCAACAGATTTTCATGGGGGGGGGGCAGCATTGTCCCCAAAGACCTCCGCGTCTGTATATTCTGATTTACTTTATCACAATTTCGCTTAATTCGGCGTCGCCAGCCCAGCGGGGAAGACTGTAAAGCCGGTGGTCTAAGCGATGGTCTCTGATCATTCGTCCGAAAGGGGTCCGAGTTCGAATCCCGGTGAGGCTTATGGCACTACCTCTCTCCCTTCCCTGGAGTCAGTGACCCTAAATTAGCGACGAGCGACGGCTTATAGCCCATTGAGTTGCTCATGGTGGTCGTTAAACCTCCAATCAAAAAAAGGTGCTGTATGTAAGTTAGGATTGACAATAACTGCTAAAAGAGAAATTTAAAAAAATGGTTCGCTAATAAAATTGCGTTTTGTTAAGATATTCTGATACATTGGCACAAAATTTTGAAGTCGAACCTCAAGTTAAAGTAAAAAGTCAGTGCACTATGTATCACTATAATTTCTGGGTTACAGATGGAACTTTTATCTGTGTATGTTGCAGTGCTGAGTTCGAGTCAGAATTTTATATGGCAAGATAGACTGGGCCAGAAAGCTATGACTAACCTGATAACTCTGATTAGGCTTAATCAAAAGAATCTCCTCTTCCATTCTGAAGAAGAAAATTCGGTGTCTTTCTCAACTGCATACCTGCCAACTACTACAGAATGTCCGTAGTTTCTACGGATTTTGTCGTCTGACTACGAAACTACGGATTGTACGAATTTTCATTTTGTTTAATTTTTTTTTTTTTAGGCTATTATTTTGTGATATTCATGAGATTCTTAAGCGGAATTCCACATTTTTTCTCGTTTAGAACATTCTCAAGATGGATACGAAACTGAACAGAATTTGAGGACAGGAGGAGTGTCGTTTCCGTCTTGCGAAGGTATTTCATGTTTCAAAACTTTCGAAAACGGTAGTTAAACGGAGTAAAAAATTTTGCCATAATCGTAACAATTTGCGAAAATTTCTAATTTTCAGGCATAAGATTTTTCCGCGAATTCGAGGAATTCCAGCATTTTTGTTATTATTGTGGTCATGTACGAAATCGATGCACAAGTGAACCGAAATTCGGGGGGGGGCGACGGGTAGGGGAAATGTTCTTCGGAGGACGGAATTCCTTCTTTACGAGACTTTTTAAAACGGAAGGTCGGCGGAATTCAGATATTTTTTCTGTAATCATACTTTCTTTTTCTCACGATATTGCTTCTGACCAGTATTACGGTATTGTTAAATAACATCTTACTAAATAAATACTTTTATTTCAACTTGAAAAGGAAGTCGGACGGGGCAAAGGTTTCTCCCGTAATCGAGCACCCCCTCCCCCCGCGATGTTCTCACTTTCTTGCATTGTTAAATATCCCATGTCCCATAGGTTTTCGCATTTAAGTTTGATAAGGGAGGGCGAAATTCCCGAAAACAGAAGTGACGGATTTGGTAAATTTGTAAGAATTGAATTTCTAAAAAATGCACCGGTGCAACTCGCACCGCGGAAGAGGGGGCCGGGGGGGGGGGCAAGGTTCTGAAGACACTGAATCTAAAACCATAATGAAGCAAGAGTAATAAGGATTTTTTTTTTCATCCGCATAGTTTTTCCCTTCACACTTTTTCCAGGCTTAGGACTGGCAGGGACTAATAGCATCTGGCGTGTTTAAAAAATTTGCGGAATGAGTTTTCCTTGTCTTTGTCTTAAAACAAGATAATGTTCTCTTGTCTTGTTTCATGATCTGTCTTTTACCTCTGTCTTATTTCTTCTTATCTCTCCTAGAACCATAATAGTAAACAGCTTTTAAAAATTCAAATCTTGTAAGTTCTTTATACTTGCACTTCTGCTTTTTTTTTTTTATTTATTTATTTTTTTTAAGGTTTAACGACCACCGTGAGCAACTCAATGGGCTATAAGCAGTCGCCCGTCCCTAATTTAGGGTCACTGGTTCCAGGAAAGGGAGAGAGCCAGTGCCATCAGACAAACACAACATCCATGCCTCACCGGGATTCGAACCCGGACCCCTTACGGACGAATGATCAGAGGCCAGCGCCTTAGACCACTGCGCCACCGGGGCGGCGCACTTCTCCTTCACTCTCTCCATATTTCCCATCCTCTTCTTCAGATTTTGGTTTCGTTGCTTTATGACATTTCCACTATTTTTTCAACGCATAAACATCAACCTGGATTTGCCCACCAGATGGAGACGTCTCAGTAGCTGAGCCCATCTTACGGATTTATAATGCCAGATGCTGACGGAAAAACGCACATAGCGCCGTTGAGAGATCTGGGATTCAATTCCCCGGCGGCGGCCGAATAACAATTTTTCGGTTGCTGTGCGTTTGCTAAACGTGGAAAGAGCGATGTTTTTGTTTATTCACCGACGCCACGTATTTGGAGGATTTTCACTTTGAAATGACGTAACCAGTCGATTGACATCTCAGTGGTCCGCTCTCCCTCTGGCGGCAAAAATTAGTGCGATCGTTGCTTAGGTTTGGTTGGTTTGTTTAGGGTTTTTTTGTTTTGTTTTTGTAACATTTATTCTGGAATTAGAGGGTAGTGCACTGGAGAATTCCCTGAAGAACAGTAATTCGTATAGTTGCATCCAGCATTGTCGTTCCCAAGGTTGCAGCTGTGGTTTTCACAAGTGAGTATAAACGTCTGTGCTTTAAAATTTCGTATTTCAACATGCTGTGGGAAACAAATAATTGGCCTCATGCACATAAATTTAAACTCGATTAAGGAGCTAGATTTTCAATGCTCTGTCAACAGTCACCAATTCAACAGAATGTACAAATTTGAATGTGTTATTGTTAACAGAGTATTGAAAATGATTCCTGGGAAACATTAAGTGAACCGAAATGTCAGCCTTTAATAAAGAACATTTAAAAATCTTATCACAAATGAAGCACTTATTTTCCATATTTTTAAGTTCCCAAATTATAAAGTACAGCACAAATTACTAAACGTTCATTCACAACACGGACATGGAAATAGCGCGGAGTAAACGAATATTATCGAGTACTTTCACCAACTAAACTTGAGCATGCGCACGGCGGTAAAAGGGAGCAGCAAAGTTTAAAAGCATTAGGCATCCTTCTGTCCCTAGACGCGGGTGGCCTATTGGGCAACGTTCGTGACTGCCACGGAAATGACCTCAGGTTCGATCCCAGGTAGGTACGAACGCTCGATCCACTAAATATCCGCCGTGAGTTGGATGGGCACGTTAAGCCGTTGGACCCCGGGTACTGTCCCCAGGTAATAAATAAGGGCGTCTTCCTCCCCCTTTCTACTTCCCTTCCGTGTCACTTTCCTATCGGGCACCCTAGCCCAAATCTCCTAGCTTCCTATTTCTAAGGGTTGTTTAAGACCTGGGGTCAGACACTTCCTTTCTAAAATCCTCTACATAGGATCTGACCTGTCCCTAGACGCTTGCTTCGGGCTCGGCCTGTCTCAGCACTGGTATGTAACCCAATGAGAGCGTACTAATGAGATGAATATGTATCTACTGCATTTTAATCGCTGTAAGCATGAAATAGTGCCAAATGTCTTAATATGGCATATGAAATCGGCAAATCATTTGCATAATCGGCTTTAATCGAGAAGTTCGCTGTATTTGATCAATACATCTGTCGAACATACTGATGAAACTTTCACTTAATTTTTTTTTTTTTTTTTTTTTTTTTTTTTTTGCGGACTTCAGTTCCTGAAAATTCATACGTCTGGATAACCCGTGTATTTGTTTGCCATCTATATCCTAGATGGAATTACTGTAAAACTAGTATACAATTTACGTGACCCACTAGCTTTGAAATGTAATTCTTCGTGATTTTTTGGAATCCGCACTGTTTCGAGTTCCCATTAAATTTGACTGACTGCCTTGTATTTCTGTGTTTGTAAATGTGTCGATGTGAGAGCATGTAGGAATACTTGCGTGCAAACCGCGCAGATTGCCCTCAAGAGCTAGTCCTTACCTTCCTGTAGTTTTCCATTGCGCTACAAGTTGTCCATCAACTGTTTTATGTCTTAAGTGATTTAGCGTTACATTAATTGTTTTCTAATTCATTGATTCCTTCTTTGTGATGCAAAAACGTGAAAACTCGTGGCGCAGTGGTCTTCGGTCCATTCGTCCGTTGTGGTGTCGAATCCAGGCGATGCAGAGAAGTTATCAGGGTGTCTACCAGCTCACGAAAGTCACCAAAAGGTCAAGAAATGAGAAAACGGTCACGGACTTCAAGTCGTAGGTCACAGTCAACAGTTTTCGTTTTTTATTTTGTTTTGTTTTTTTTTCCTTTTTTTTTGTGTCTTACCCTGTGAAAATCAAATTTCGCCGCCCCGGTGGCGCAGTGGTCTAAGGCGCTGGCCTCTGATCATTCGTCCGTAAGGGGTCCGGGTTCAAATCCCGGTCAGGCATGGATGTTGTGTTTGTCTTGCGGCACTGGCTCTCTCCCTTCCCTGGAAACAGTGACCCTAAATTAGGGACGGGCGACTGCTTATAGCCCATTGAGTTGCTCACGGTGGTCGTTAAACCTCCAATAAAAAAAAACAATCAAATTTCAGATTTGATCTGAAAAGGAGAAGTGTTTGAGGATGACGTCATTTCCTTTCTTCAGAAAAGTTCTGAAAATACACACCGCGGTGCCGTTTTCCCCTTCAGCGTTCATGGACTCCGCTTGGCACTTTGCCAACCTCGGTTTTCTCAACTGTGGGCCGACAGTAAGGTATTTTTGTCGAAAGTAACCAATAACCTGCTTGTTTGTTTCGCAGAAAAATTCGTCGCGGGTCATTCGGGCTGGGCGATGTACCGGTATATCGCGGAAAACCTGTTTAAGTTTTACATCGGGGCTCCGATTTTTTAGCTAACAGGACCTACTATGTGTCGTCCTTCGCGATGCGGTGTATCGTGAAGTACGATGTTGATGAAACCACACGATGGCGATGAGCTTCTTCACGAATGATAGGAATCCGTCACGAAGCAAACACTATGTTTAAATCGGTTCTTATCGGGCCGCCGCGTGTCGATGATGCCATAAATCGGCGAAATCGCATGTACTGCTATCTGCCAGCAGAAATTATGTTCGAACAGGTTTTGATCAGTACGATTCCAAAACTGTAAATCGTTCGAAATCATAATAAACGCTGCTGCATGTTTGTATTTCACCATGAAAATAGTTATAAATGATGCACTGCATGTTGAGTAGACAGGCACAAAAATATCACACTTTCAAAATTTTTAATAAGCCTAGGCTAGGCACAAACAAAACAAAAAAAACGAATAAATAAAAATACAGGCCTAACCACAGGTTTGGGTACTTCCTGATAGAACTTCACCCGAAAAATCTTTACAAATGCACTAAGCGTAAAGTAGATGGACAAAATGACATAATATAAAAAAACTAATAATCAGGCCATATATTCAAAATAATAAAACTAAATGCTGCTTCAAAATGTAAAGAAGCACTAAGAAAACAGAAAAGTCAGCAAGCACAGAAAAAAAAGGAAATCAGATGTGCTGTGGGAAGAATTAAAAAACTGAAAGAAAGAAAAAGTTTTGGAACAGGCTGAAGAAGCTAATGCAATAGAAACAAAAATTAAAGCAGCATACACATACAAACAAACTGCAGAATTAAAGATATGTCATGCATTGCATTTGGATTGTTAAAGCTCTTCATTAGTACCCTGGGGGCTAAATATTATCCAATGAGGAAGTGTTTGATTTAGATAACTTTTTTAGTTTTATGTATGCACAGTAATACCGAGCCTTACATGCCTACTTAATGCATGTTCGCAATAACGTATGTACAACATTTTTACCCATTCCCGACATAACTTATTAACATCACGCTGAAAATTTCCACCAATGGAAGCTGAATACTCTGACGTCTAGAAATGTTTGTTTACGGTACACTTGTTACTGGCTTCTCTGATCAGAGGAGGAGGAATTCGCATTGGTATTGCGTTTTTATTGATTCACTAAGGACATTCTTGTAAAAATGTCTTCCAATAAAAGAAAAAGGGGTGCTAAAAGTGAAATATTGGTAAAATGCCACAGAAATCTATATAATTACAAGAAAATGCGGACAATAAATATGAGGCTGGTGAGTTAATAACTAAACTTTCAAACTCTATGAAATGGTCCTAGCCACCCCACATATTCAACAGACCCATACTCTTATGTAATTTTTTTCCTTTTGCTACGTAACAAACACACCTTAAGTTCAACCTATGGAACCAGGAGCTATTGCCACTTTTGAATCGTATTATTTATCACATCGTGATATGAAGATAGCTTGTTTTAGTAACCGTTATTAAGGACAAGGTAACTGTTAAACAGTTTAGTCATGATTACAATATTTTGTATGCAGTATCACAGGAACTTCGATAGTGCATGAAAAATGATGACACGGTAATACATGGTTGGACTTTGACATAAACTTTTTGTCCACAATTTGTGACTGATTTGGAAGGATTTGAACCAAATGTTAGATTAATAATATTGTTCAAGAAATTCTCTAGCTACCTGAAAAGCTTGATTTTGAAACTGATGATGTGAAAGAAATGTTAGCCTCACACAGTAAAAGACTAAGCACTGAGGGCTTGATTGAAGTGGAAACATGGTCAGGGAAAGTGACTCAGTTGAATAATTTCTAAAGAAAACGTACACTAACAAACATTCTCGATAAAACTTTCAAAGTCATAGAACAGCTTGTAAATAAAATTGATAAATGTGGCCCTGATATTGAGTGCAGTTGTGTATATGTTCGGATTCTTTGTGCAAGAGTGTGAAGCTTGTTTTGAGTAGCATTTATTTGCTAAGTAAATAATGTCATCAAAAAGTGAAATAAATGGCTATTAATGTTAATTGTTTATAACAGTCTAAACCCTGTGTAAGTACTTCCTATACTCGCTCAACGTACTTTTGTGTAACGTGCAGGTTTCTTTTTTTTTTTTTTTTTTGATTGGAGGTTTAACGACCACCTTGAGCAACTCAATGGGCTATAAGCAATCGCCCGTCCCTAATTTAGGGTCACTGGCTCCGGGGAAGGGAGAGAGCCAGTGCCGTAAGACAAACACAACATCCATGCCTCACCGGGATTCGAACCCGGACCCCGTTCGGGCGAATGATCAAAGGCCATCGCTTAGACCACTGCGCCACCGGGGGGGGGGGCGTGCAGGTTTGCTGGTTACTAGTAATTCTTCATAGTGCGATGTTTTGAGTTTTTCACTAAATGCAAGCGTATTGGTTAAAAAAATTGCTATTTATTTTAACTTTTTAGAAATCATTTTATATACTCAATTTCCCCTTTTAATTTCTTAGTTACAGTATAATGAGATTTTATATTTAATTAATTAGAATGGCCAAACTCGCACAAAAACAATTGTCGAGAAAACTCAGTTTTGGGGTCAAGAAACGTCCCGTAACATTAAAGGAAAGGTCAAGAAATTGGGTCTTCTGAAAATGGTAGACACCCCGGTTATGTTTGTCTTACGACACTGACTCTCCTCCTTCCCTGGAACCTGTGACCCTGAATTCCATTGAGTTGCTCACGGTGGTTGTTAAACCATCAAACAAAACTTGCCTAGTCACATCTCCAAACAGAAAAAAAGAGTACAGGTTTTAGCTCTTTAAACCAATCATATAGACTGCTTTTATTTTTATTTTTGGATTGAGGTTTAACGACCACAGTGAGCAACTCAATGGGCTATAAGTAGTCGCCCGTCCCTAATTTAGGGCCACTGGTTCCAGGCAAGAGAGAGAGCCGCATGCCTCACCGGGATTGGAACTCGGACCCCTTCCGGACGAATGATCAGAAGCCATTGGGTCACCGGGCGGCTCGGTTGTCATTAAACCCCAAAATAAAATAAAAAATTATGACAACTGCAAACATCTTGTAGAATGTTTGCAATTTGTCTTGACAAAGCAGGGATATGATGGAGAGAAAATAGCAAAAGTTAAATACACTCGTCACAAACAGTTAGGAATATTGCATGAAATGAAGGATGTATGTATCTCGCTCAAGTAACATGCATTGAAATAACATCAGTGAGGATACGTAATTCGAACGCCTACAAAAACAATACAATTTATTCTGAAATTTCTGCGCACAATAAAGCAGCACTGCAATATACACTGCTGGCCACCCAAAATGCAACGCCGCTCCTGTGGCGCAGTGGTCTAAGGCGCTGGCCTCTGATCATTCGTCTGTAAGGGGTCCGGGTTCGAATCCCGGTCAGGCATGGATGTTGTGTTTGTCTTACGGCACTGGCTCTCTCCCTTCCCTGGAACCAGTGGCCCTAGATTAGGGACGGGTGACTGCTTATAGCCCATTGAGTTGCTCACTGTGGTCGTTAAACCTCCAATCAAAAAAAATGCAACACCAAGAAGGTCACGAGATAGCAAAGCCAGATTTACTGGACACATAACAACAGATACAAAGATGAAACGATTGAGCTTACAGGCCCGTGCGACTTGCGGAACACGCAGACATCAATAGTTCGTGTGGCCCCCATATCTGGCAATAACGGCCGCGGCATCGAACGAAAGAGGCTTTGGATGTGGATTTGTGGTATGTTGGTCCAGGCTGCTTCCACACGTTGCCACAGTTCAGCAGACGTAGCCGCGGGTGGTGCTTGCCTGGCCACTCTGTTGCCGATCAGCGACCAGACGTGTTCGATGGACAACATATCGAAAGAACAGGCGGGCCACGGCAGCAGTGACACCTGGTGGGCCGTGAAGAATTGTAGCACGATGCGTGCCACGTGCGGGCGCGCATTGTCCTGTTGAAACGTGGCCACTGGTAGGTCCTGCAGATAAGGCAGGATTACAGGCTCCAAAACGTCGATGTAGCGGTGGCTGTTGGGTGTACCGGCGATGCGTACCAGAGGGGTGCGGGTGTCATATCCAATTGCGCCCCAAACCATAACGCCCGGCGACGGACCGGTATGTCGATGCATAATGTAGGCGTCATACAGTCTCTCGCCGTGGATCCGACCATCGTGGTGTTGCAGGCAGAAGCTGGATTCGTCGGAGAAGACAATGTCGTGCCATTCCGTAGTCCAGGGGCGGCGTTCAACAGCCCACTGCCGCCGCACTCGCCGGTGGTGTAACGTCAATGGTAATCGGAGCAATGGGCGCCGTGCGTCAAGTCCCCGCTCCTGCAGACGACGTTGAACGGTACGTGCTGACACAGGTTGTTGCGCAGCACACCCTAATTCCTGCGCTAACGTTCGTGATGTGGCGGTGCGAGCCGTCAATGCCCGCCGCACAACAGGCCGGTCCTCTCGATCGGTGGTGTGCCGCGGCTGCGGCAATCGCTCACGTCGGTCCGTCCGTCCCTCCTGCACCCGCCGAATCCATACTCGCCTCACTGTGGCTGGATTTCGTCCCACACTAGCGCCGATGTCTCGGTACGATAAACCGCTGTCGCGATAAGCCACTATTTGTCCTCTGTCGAACTCCGAAATGTGCTGGAATGACTGCCGTATTCTGCGACGAGGCATCGGGAACCTTCCCATGCACAGGTCCGGCAGCACAACATACTTCCACTACTTACACCCGCCTTCTGTGCACCCTTCGCATAGTGTTCCTCGGTGGCGTGCCGGGCGCACATGATTTGCATATGCCCTGCAATGCTAATCGTTTGCATGTCCTCTCGCGGGTGACGCGTGCTGCGAATTTTGGGCCAATTGGATGCTTCCTTCTTGGTGTTGCATTTTAGGTGGCCAGCAGTGTAGATGAAATGGTAAATTCGGAGAATGGTCATACGTTTGGATTTCAATACCCGGTAAAACCGCCTGTGTGTCGAAGAACGTCCTGACACCTAACAGGCATACTTGGAATCACATTATTGATGAATGTCTGGTGCAGCTTGTCCTGTATTGCAGACAACACGATACGGATGTGTGCCAATGTGCTGGGGTATGGAACTTGGCTATCCAGACGTCGCTGTACAACGTCCCTAATGTGCTCAATATGATTAAGGTCAGGAGGCCTCGGAAACAGATGTAATGATTCAATCCCATGATTTTCCATCATCTTAAGCATGCTCTAGGCACGGTGACTGACTGCACTGTCATGGAGAAAACGGAATGCATTTCCAATAGCAGCGTGGAACAGTGGCACAATGATCTCGGTTCGTAATACTGAGGTATTCGTGTTGCCTTGACAAACACACAAGGAAGTACAGCCAAACCAAGTCTGCGGCGCAGTGGTCTAAGCTCTGGCTCATAACCATTCGTCCGAAAAGGGTCCGTCTTCGAATTCCGGTGAGGCATGGATGTCGTGTTTGTCTTACGGCATTGGATCCCTCCCTTCCCTGGAACCAGTGGCCCTAACTTAGGGACGGGCGATTGTTTATAGTCCATTAAGTTGCTCACGGTGGTCAAACCTTCAATAAAAAAAGAATTACAGCCATTAAAACATACTTCTGCCCAGAGCAGAACTGACTGCAGCTAGTAAGGGTGGTAGGACTGCACATAGTGTGGTTGCATTCGTATGCCAGATCTACTCCACACGTGTCCTTTCCGAGTATCAGGATAAAGAGCAAAACAGGATTCGTCTGTGAAAAGTATATGGTGCCACTTTGTATTCCATAATCTGTACGGACCCATGTACATCTTTGACGACGCTGAGCTGATGTCAATGCTATACATCTCAGAGGTGGAACCAGTTACCCTAAATTAAGGACGGGCGACTGCTTATAGCCCATTGAGTTGCGACTTCTGAGCTCCGTCAATTCGTGCGTATTTTGTGTGTTTCTAGTGAGTTGTGCATCCCACGTTTCAAGCACTTACATTTGGAAGGTTCCGCTATCATGTGTGAATACTCCCAGATTGGTGAGTTGCCTTTTTCTTTTTATTTTTTTTTTGATTGGAGGTTTAACGACCACCGTGAGCAACTCAATGGGCTATAAGCAGTCGCCCGTCCCTAATTTAGGGTCACTGGTTCCAGGGAAAGGAGAGAGCCAGTGCCGTAAGACAAACACAACATCCATGCCTCACCGGGATTCAAACCCGGACCCCGTTCGGACGAATGATCAGAGGCCATCGCTTAGACCACTGTGCCACCGGGGCGGCCCTTTTTCTTTTCCGATTACGTCTTGTTTATCTCTCGGCCGAGCTGGTAGAAGCTACGATAGTCGGCGCCATTTTTTTTTTGAGGTTTAACGACCACCGTGAGCAACTCAATGTGCTATAAGCAGTCGCCCGTCCCTGATTTAGGGTCACTGGTTCCAGGGAAGGGAGAGAGCCAGTGCCGTAAGACAAACACAACATCCATGCCTCACCGGGATTCGAACCCGGACTTCTTTCGGACGAATGATCAGAGGCCATCGCTTAGACCACTGCGCCACCGGGCGGGTCGGCGCCATTGCAAATGGCGTCTTCCGGTGTCCCATCGATGTTAACGACAACCTCTTCTTCTTCCATGGGTGCTTCTTTGTTGCCCTCCCTAGTGACGGCGTTGCACTGCCCTCAACTCGTGATGTGAACAACCCCCTTCCTCAGGCTGTTCAGTTGCCTTCTCACTCATCTCAAGCTGCTATCATCCTCGTTGCTGACGACGACGCAATGGATGTCTCGTGCAATGGTACCTTCCCCATGTCATCTAAACCTATGACGTCTACGTATGCCAATGCCATGGCCTCTCCCACTGTGCAACGCCCACTGCAAAGCATGTACGCCGGCGCCGAAACTCTCCAATCACAACTACAACGAGACGGAAATTCCCAAGGACTCGCCAGCAGGTACCGCTTTCACTACGATCTTAGACAGAGGTGTTGTCTTTGAATCCTTGCCAAACACCTTCTTCAAAGATTATTCCACCGCTTTAAAGCGGCAATTTCCAAAACATGCCATTTCACACACGTTTCGGCGAGGCCGAACGATTGTCGTGTACTTTTCTAAGGCCGACTCTGCTCGTGCCGTGACGAATGCCGGCTTCACCATCGGCGATCAACATCTTGTTCCCAGCCCAGTTGCCGAGCGCCCGCTGAATGTGTCCTTCTACCCGGTGCCCCAGAGGTAACCGATACAGTTTTATTTGCGGTTCTTGCGTCATTCGGCCGTGTGGTTGGAACGATTCAGACATATTCTGCTGCCCCTAAAGACCCCGAAGACAACTCCCTGTTCGGCACTAGTCGCGTGAGTAGGGTTGTTTTTTCTTCCCCGGCGGACATTCAGCCATCCCGACTCAATTCAAAGCCAAGTGCGGCAACCAGATCCGCTATATTGATGTGCTTACTGAACATCACTGCAGCAAATGCAAGAAGTTTGGGCACTTCTATAAGCAGTGTCCCAATCCTGCTGCTGCCCCACAAGATTCACCGAAGGTGACTTCTCTACAGTCCTCTGACTCGCCCTTTCCTCCACGCCTGTCGTCTGAGGCGCCTCTAAGACAAGAAGGTGCTCCGTCATTGACTGATGTGCCGCCATCTCTCTCCGCGACCGATTTTCCAGTGCTGTCGGAGTCCTCCAAGTTCCGCGCCCCTGATCCACCGGCTGATTCTGCAGGCGACCGTATCGTGTCAGATACTGAAGTATCAATTGCGGATACTGACGGCGCTTACACCAGTGCAGAACAGACCACGAGTGACACCCCTGAGCCTGATCACAGGAGGAGAGATCGGACCAAGTAGACCGTTGTAAAAGAAATTTGGGGAGACCATCATCCAGCAGTGGATTGATAATGATGATGATGATAATGATATACACACAAACATACACCTTATATTAAAAAAAGGAATAATAACCAGAGTTAAGTGACTAAGATCAAGTTTAGTCATTCATTTCAGGGGAAAAAAATAAGACTTTCTTCCATTCATAATAATTAATTAATAAAAAAGCATATTTTTTTTGCATTGCGATTAGGGAACGCAGTGGCGCACTCAGGAATTCTTGTTGGAGGGGGCTGGGGCTGTATATACAGTATATAGTATACGTGCACAATGTGTGTACATATATATAGTGAATAGTGTACCCCTATAGTTTATATGCGGTTGTGACGTATATAATCTCTTTGGGACTTGGGGAAGAAGACACCATTTAATAGAAGACAGTTTGTAATTTTTTGAACATGTAATATAATATTTTGAATGTTTAATTTGTGACGTACGTCGCTCTTAATCTCTTAGGGGCTTTGGCAAGAAGACCCCGAGTATTTTTTTTTTTTTTTTTTTTTTATTGGAGGTTTAACGACCACCGTGAGCAACTCAATGGGCTATAAGCAGTCGCCCGTCCCTAATTTAGGGTCACTGGTTCCAGGGAAGGGAGAGCGCCAGTGCCGTAAGACAAACACAACATCCATGCCTCACCGGGATTCGAACCCGGACCCCTTCGGACGAATGATCAGAGGCCAACGCCTTAGACCACTGCGCCACCGGGGCGGCCAAAAAAGAAGACCCCGTGTAATAGAAGACACTATGTAATTTTTTGAACAGGTAAAATATTATTTTTAAATGTTTAATTTGTGACGTACGTCGCTCTTAATCTCCTTGGAGGAGGCTTAAGCCCCCAAAGCCCCCTCCGTGGGTGCGCCAATGATGGGACGCCCTAAAATCCGGGGCCCAAGGCCCGGGCCTTGCAGGCCTAGCCGTAAATTAGGCTCTGTTTATGATTAACGTCGGGTGTCGGATGTCATCTAGAATTTGTTGCCTTATCTTACCAGCAATAATTTCTAAGAACTCATCTTGAATTTCATGAGAAACGTAACCAAATGGGCCTCTTTTGTGGCTCTCCAAATGTTCCTTAAGTGGAGGACGGTGGTGAGGAACAAGTTCAATGGTGTTCAGAAATTTTCTGCTTCGAAGACCTAGCAGAAATCTTTCTTCGTCTGATCCTTGTACTTGGCACCTTGCTGTGCCAAGTACAAGAGGATATCAACAACAGCATACGTAACAGTACCACCATTTTCATCTACGGTCGCAGCCAGTAGGTGTTTGCCAAGAATTTTGGAGCAAAGAGTGAGGCACGTGTGACGTCACTGACAGAACAATCGTCTTCGAGCTGTCCCGTCCACAGAGAATTACAGCATCATAAACTGAGCAGCCTTTACTTTACGGTTCGAATAAGCTCAGTGATCTTATTGGTACTGTTGTGAAGGCTGTATATTTTACCAAAGCTCACAGCTACTGTGCCCGAGACATTACTCGCTTTTGATTAAAAAATTTTTATACATTGTGGAATTTGAGATGTAATTCAAAAACACGTAAGGGTTTTATGAGCGTCTGCGTCCCGTCTTTCCATGTCGCGCGGGTCGGCGCGCCCCTATCACCGGCGTCCGGGGCACGTGTCCCCGCTGTCCCCCTAGCTCCGCGTCTTGACACAGTCAGAAAAAAATTGTTAAAAGGGCCTAGGCCTAGGGCCTGTGAATTAATATTTCGTGCCTAAGTAAAAGCGCAATATTATTAACTTGATTTGATGTGTAAAAGTTGCGAATGTGACATTGGAAGAGTAAAAACTATTAAAAAGGCCTAGGCCTAGGGCCTATGAAATAATATTTACTGTCTAAGTGAAAGCACAATACTATTAACTTAATATGATATGTAAACGTTTAGATTATGATATTGCTAGGGTAAAAACTGTTAAAGAGGCCTAGGCCTAGGGCCTATGAATTAATATTTCGTGCCTAAATAAATACATAATGTTATTAACTTGATTTGATGTGTAAACGTTGTGAATATGGCATTGCTAGAATAAAAACTGTTAGAAAGGCCTAGGGCCTATGAATTAATATTTAGTGCCTAAGTAAAAGCTCAATGCTCTTAACTTGATTTCGTACGTAAGCTTTAGGAATATGAAGTCGGTGAAATTAAAAGCTGTTAAAAAGGCCTAGGTTTTGGGCCTATGAATTAATTAAGTAAAAGAGAAATATTATTAACTTGACATGTTATGTAAATATTTAGTGCTTAAGTAAAATCGCAGGGTTATTAAACAAAAACCACCTTATCGTCCTTTTCTGAACACATCTCAGTCATGCTGTAATTCCGTTGTTTCGTCGAACACTGTAGTTTTCAGAAATGTACTAAGTCACGACAATTTATTTCTTCTACCTTTTTGGTTGTGTAAAAATACACAAAAAACAAAAACAAAATTATCAAGTGGGTGCGACAGATTATTACTCAGAAACTCACAAACACCTATAAAAATCGCCATAGTTATGCTCGCTAAATCAGACCCCTCCCTTTAATTAAAACAACAACAACGAAAATATGAGGAGTGTAAATACTGCAGGTACAAAAGTTAAGTAAGACAAATTTATTTGCTAAACCAATAACTGTAGAATAAATATAAGACTCTACGATTTTCGCTAGGACAGAAATAATTGTAATAGGTCGATAATTCTCAATAGTCTCGGCTGCCTTTTTTGAAAACAGGAATAACTTTCGCTTTTTTCAGATCAGGAGGGAAAATACCAGTAATGAGAATTATATTATAAATAAGAAGCACCCCCCCCCCCCTCCCCTCAAATATACTTTTTTTTTTTTTTTGTAATTCATCAAAGTCTACCTATTTATTTAGAGATTACTGCGATGTTATGGTACCGCGATGTTTTGACCTGCGATGTTATGTCGTAGACTCGGTAACTTCAACATCAGAGTGAGGAGGGGGGGCTGTAAGATCTTATTGTTTATGAAATGTATCATCAGCGGAAGACTGGATGAGGTCATGCATGAAAAATAAAGTTTCATTTATTTGTGATATTTATAGTTATGTATATGTTTTCGTTATATAACAGCTATGTGTATATACAGGCCTTTCTTGTAGTTATTTTTATATGTGTTTTTGTCTTCACAATGGGATTTTTCATGATAGGACTCCTGATTACCTAGGCTTCAGGCGGAAAGCGCTCGATTTAAATATGTTTTCATTTTTCTTCTAAAATGTTTATAAAATAGAAAGAAATTGCACCGTTCTACATGTATGTTTCAGAAAAAAAAAAAAAAGGCAAATACATACATAAATTCTTTGTCGAAATCAATATTTACCAAAATTTTCCATGGCTATTACGTATTTTTAATAATCCCTGAAAAAATTCTTATAGTAAACTAATGTTCCTATTTAAAAAATAATATATGTATGTAGAAATCGTAATTTGATTCTTATTTGACGTGGGTCAAGACGATTGGAACTGGAGTTGCTGCGAGCACCTGTTTCTTATTACATCCGAGCTCTATGAGTAAATAATCACTGGTGATCCTACTATTCTGAAGAGTAGTAATCTGCAAACATTCTGCGGAATGTTGCTGGAAATTTTTTGTACATTGTTTAAATGTACTTGATCAGTGAGGATTGAAACATGACTTGGATGGGGTTGGCACCATAATTTTGACAAAAACAGGCAGACCGTATATCTTCTCATTATCTCCCCAGTTTGGCCTCATGCGTCACACAAAATATCAGTATCTCTTCCCTTTTCCTTTCTGTATTTTAGTATACTGTGCAACTGTGCAAATTAATTGGGACAAAGTAAGAAATCACTCTTTTTTTCAAAACTATGCCTTTGTATCATTCTATGCCTTGATATACACTGATAAATACCTGTATTAATATGAAGTATGTCCTCCTTTAGCAGAAATGACCTCTTGAATTCGTTTTAGCATTGACTCCACTAATTGAGTGTACATATTTTTTTACTTCATAATCGTGGAACCACACTTTTATAGCATTCGTTATCTTGCGTTCTTTGGTTGTACAGTTAATTTTACCTAAACGTCTCTTTAAAATATTCCACAAGTTTCCTATGGGATTTAAGTCTGGCGAATTTCCAGGCCAATGAATTTGATTTTTCAGCATGAAATTCTTGACCAATTTCGAATTGTGACATGGGGCCAAGTCATGTTGAAATGTCCCATCAAAAGTTTGCAAGAATGGAACAATCCTATGTTGTAATATTTCTACGTACTTGGCTGAATTCATCATACCTTGAACAGGAACTAAGTTTCCAGTGCCATTTGATGTGAAAAATCCCCAAAACATCTGTTTCAGAGGGTGTTTTAAAGTTTGTTTGACATGCTCAGGTCTTAAGGGTTCACAGTTGCTTCGTCTAACGACATTTGCTTGGTAACCCTGCACAAATAAATGAGTTTAATAATTGAAAATTACCTTTCTCCAGTCGTCAGCAGTCCATGATTTATATTTTCTTGTCCCATGCTAAACGTTTTATCTTCATTTTCGCATTCAAATATTGTTTTTTCGTTGGTCTTCTTGCCTTCCGGCCAACTTCCAGAATCCTACGGCGTACAGTTGAATCACTAACATCACAACCACTGCCGCCCCGGTGGTGCAGTGGTCTAAGGCGCTGGCCTCTGGTCATTCGTCCGTAAGGGGTCCGGGTTCGAATCCCGGTCGGGCATGAATGTTGTGTTTGCCTTACGGCACTGGCTCTCTCCCTTCCCTGGAACCAGTGACCCTAAATTAGGGACGGGCGACTGCTTATAGCCCATTGAGTTGCTCACGGTGGTCGTTAAACCTCCAATCAAAAAAAAAAAAAAAAAATCACAACCACTAGCCAATAAATCTCTTTGAAGGTAAATACTTGTTTTTTTTTATTCATTTTACTATTTCTGATTAGATATTTATCGGTTCGAGGAGTTGCTTTTCGTTTTCTTCCACATTTACCTCTCCTTTTTGGAGACGATGACCAGATGTATTGTATCGCGTAAGCAGTCTTGATACACTTGATTTGCTTACATCAACTGCAGAAGCGATATCTCTCACTGTCATAGAAGTGTGATCCTTCAGAGCAATTATTTTTGCACGCTTCCTTGGGGAAATATCTATTTTTCAATACACGAAAGCAACACGTACGCACAGAGAGCAAAAACTAACATCCACCTGTCACACACGAAAGCTCGCAACTGAAGCTGAAGTGCTTATTTCCTGTGGTGTCACGTCAATTCGTCGCGTGCGTCAATTCATCGCATGAGTCAATTCGTCGACCACGACGATTCGTCGAGCGTCAATTCGTCGCGGACAAATTCGTCGACTACGTCAATTCGTCGCGTTTACAGATTTTGATTACATACAAAACGAATGCAGGAAAACGTACGATTTCTAACGTCTTGCTCCCTGATCAAATTTATAAAGTTTGGACACGCAGACAGGATAAGAATATTACGTTTTTCTTTGGCACTAAAAATATTAGACGGTAGACGATTTTTGGAACGGGACAGGGCCCGGTTGGTCAGAGCCCCCCATATACAAAATTTTCGTAAAATCTACAGTTTTCAATTCAGAACCACCAAATATGGTATACTATCTCGTGGTATTCTAACTTAGACTGCAGACGGTTTTTGGAGGCGGTTGGAACCAGGGGGGGGGTCAGAGCCACCCCCCCATACAAAATTTTCGTAAATTCTACAGTTTTCAATTTAGAACCACCAAATTTGGTATACTATCTCATGGTATTCTAACTTAGACGGTAAATGGTTTTTGGAATAGGTCAAGGCGAGGGGGTAAGAGCCCCGTAAAATCTATAGTTTTCAATTTAGAACCAACAAATTTGGTATCATGGAACTCTTACTTAGACGGGAGACGGTTTTGGGAACAGGTCATGGCGCGGTGGGTCAGAGCCCCCCCCCCCCCCACCTACCCAGACACGTACAAAATTTTCGTGAAATATACCGTTTTCAATTTAGAACCACCAAATTTGGTATGCTATCTCATGGTGTTCTAACTTAGACTGTAGACGGTTTTTGGAAAGGGTCGGAGCCCGGGGTTCAGACCCCCCCCCCCATACGAAATTTCGTAAAATCTACAGTTTTCAATTTAGAACCACCAAATTCGGTATACTATATCATGGCACTCTAACTTAGACGGTAGACGGTTTTTGGAACTGGTCGGGGCCCGGGGGTTAGAGCCCCCTCGTACAAAATTTTCGTAAAATATACCGTTTTCAATTTAGAACCACCAAATTTGGTATACTATCTCATGGTGTTCTAACTTAGACTGTAGACGGTTTTTTGTAAAGGTCGGAGCCCGGGGTTCAGAGCTCCCCCCCCCAAAAAAAAATTCGTGAAATCCACAGTTTTCAATTTAGAACCACCAAATTTGGTATACTTTATAATGGTACTCTAACTTAGAATGTAGACGGTTTTCAGAACGCGTCGGGGCGCGGGGGTTAGAACCCCTCCCCGTCAAAATTTTCGTAAAATCTACAGTTTTCAATTTGGAACCACCAAATTTGGTATACTAACCAAATTTGGTATACTATCTCATGGTACTCTAACTTAGACGGTAGACGGTTTGGGGAACGGGTCAGGAACGGGGTCAGAGCCCCTCCCCATAAAAAAATTTCGTAAAATCTACAGTTTTCAATTTAGAACCACCAAATTTGGCATACTATGTCATGGTACTCTAACTGAGAATGCAGACGGTTTTTGGAAACGGTTGGAGCCATGGGGTCAGAGATCCCCCATGCCAATTTTTGTAAAACCTACAGTTTCGAATTTAGATCGACCAAATTTGGTACACTACCTCATGGTATTGTAACTTAGACCGCAGACGGAAAGGGTCGGTGCCCGGTGTGAAGGGGGCCCATTCAAAATTTTCGTAAAAATTACAATTTTTACTCTTAAGAACTGCATCCCAATACCGCACTCCATTACCCCACCTACGGTCTAGGTTAGAGGCCGTAGATAACAATAAAGTGAAAAAATATCCGGTTCAAGGTGTATTAAAAACACAAATTAATAAACGTTAGCTTTCACCACCAACGGTGGCCTTATCAGGCAGAAATACAATGTAATGTAAATAATGTAAATTCTTTTATGCTTCGTATAATTAAATTAACTAAATCAAAAAATTTAAAATAAGTTTACTGGAAATTTACGGAAATAGCTTTTTCATTCATTAACTTTCACCCGCTGAACTTGGTGATTTTAGTCAGGTACAAAACATTAATTAGAAAGCCCTAGGACTGGACCTGTTTAGCATTTTTCAGTCTGCCGTGCTAATTTTCATAAGGTTTTCATAGAAGTCCAAGATTTTAGCAATGCGCTTTTCTGAGGTTCGAACTATTAAGCAGACCCTAGGCCTAGGGCTTTTTGATAGTTTTCAGTCCTCCGAGCTGATATTTATGCAGTTTTCATAGAAAATAAAATGAATTCTGTTTAAATGTTACTCGAGCACAAAGCATTAATAGATACGCCCGAGACCTAGGCATATGCATTTATAGTAATTTTTATAATGCTGTGATCATATGTGGTTTGCATGACAAATCAATTTAAAAGTGTTACGCTTATCAAAAATTATTTAAAAGGCCTAGGCCTAGCTGCCAATAATTAGTATTTGGTGCCTAAGTGAAAGCGCAACATTATTAACTTGATTTGTTATGCAAACCTTATAAATACGACCACAGCGATTAAAAGTTACTAAAGAGTCCTTGTAAGTAATATTTTTTGACCGATTGCAAGTACAATTTACGAAATGTCAACAGGTTAAAATATCTAAAGTAACAATGAAATTTGGAATATTTCTTTTTTCTTTCTTTTTATTTCAGTTTTGACACTTGTATTAAGGTTTAAAAACATATATTTCTCCTATCGTTTACCTTCATTGTGCTTTCAACAGAATTTCTTACCATGTTTTGGGTGTATTTTGTTTTGTGTGGTTGCAGTTTTTTTAATGTTTTGGGCATTTCATTTTGTGTGGTTACTTGTTTTTATGTTTTGGGCATTTAACTTTGTATGGGTGTTTTTGTTATGTTTTTGTTATTTTCTTTTCTGTGGTGGTTGTAATGTCGACAGGATGGAAAGGGGAAACTGTGGACAGTCACGATGCCTACTTACTTATAATTTTTTTTTTCAAATACAGCACATGATTTTGTATTGATTTATACCACTTACTCATTAAGCGACTACAGGTTTCTTTAAATATGAACTTTTTGTTAGAGCCTTTTGTTTCCTCTACCTAGCTTTTTCGGCTCGGCAATTTCTTTTTTTGGTTTTAGAATATTTTCCTTATTATTAATCTATTTTCTCATGCAAACTCTTTAAGTAAAGTATGTTTATTCTATCGAAGTATTTTGCAATTATACGTGAAGCCCTCTTGCTGAAGTAAAAAAAATATTTCCAACTGAAACAACGCAGTTCAGATATTTTCCCGCTGTTAACTCAAGGAATGAAAACAAAAACAACAAATCTGTGCAATGGTTGAGGCATGAGACAGTACTTACTGGTAACCAGGCAAAGTTTTAAGGAAGAATGAGCTTAGGAATTTCTAACTGCAACAAAAAAGATCATCCGCACTGTATCCCTCCCCATCCCTTAATGCCGGCCTTTGGATGTCTTGAAAGAGAAGTCTTAAGGACACATCTGTATCGTAATTGCCTGAGCATTCGCGACAATCTTCTGGTGTCGTAGTAGAAAACACACTTCCTTCTTCGCCTAAATTGCTTGGATGTAATGCCAACGAACAAAGTTTTGCTCTCGCATTGGATTTCTGTTGCTTTTGATGGAATACTTTTCCCCTGGGGTTCACCGCTTTCAGTATAGTCTTCAGGACACACGGCAATACACCCCAACGTAAAACACCAATTTCACGGCAATTAACTGCAATTAGCGAAAGAGAGGGGCGGTACAGGAAATAAGTCGAACGAGACAGATCTGAACTTAGAAAGTCAAGGGAAGGTGTTGCATGAAAAACTGTGTTTGGCTTACAGATCATTTGGCTCGTAGGGACGTAGGTTTCGTTTAATACGTTACGGGGTAAACAAATTGTCTTTTCAGTATAACAATTTTCTTTCATACGCATGGTGCAGCACAGAAAAAAATTGAATTTATTTTTGAGAATTAGCATGACGCCTACCGGCCCAGAGTACAGCTGCCCAGTCCGCGCCTGCTGCCGCCTCCGGAACCTGGCTCTCGAGTTCCTCGCATCTGTTGATCCCCCGCCTGGAGCGGTCCAGCTGTAAAATACATGTACCTCTGCGTTTTGGAAAAACAAAAGATAAGATGCCGATCCTTAAAACTAACCACTTCTTGTGACCGCAGGTACGAAAATCTTGAACTTCGCTTAAACCCTAACTGGAGGAACAAGCTTCACGTGATTGTCTGTATTCTGAGTGTTTTATTGAATGGTTGCTCATCAGTTCGTAGTTGACTGGAGAACAGAGAACGTGCTTGTTGAAACCTTTGTTGTGCGTTGTCAAGTGATAATAGTGGAAATATATCATTCTAAATATTTTGGAAAGAGAAAGTGCATTGTTTCCTGAAGGCACTATGCAGATGAAGAATGCAACATAAATAGTTAACTCACAAAAAGAAAATGATTTGCTGAAATGGAAAGGGTATTTATTTTGCCATAACAGAGTGCGAGGTGATTTACGGTATTGTCACTGTATTGAAAGAAATTATGGAAATTGTACTGGCTTTGCTAGTACTATTCTTATTGGAGATGAACACAGGATGCGCAATGAGAAACCACATAATCATGCTTCAAGACCGGAGAAAAGTGATGTTGCTGTTGCAAGAGCGCAAATAAAAGAACGAGCGAGAAATACTGACGAAGCCCCTGCACAAATTATTCAAACCGTGACAACGTCAATGGCTACAGTAAATGCAGCTTACATGCCTAATATGGATGCACTAAGGCAAGTTGTAAAACGAATACGAAGAGAAGACATGGCTGCGGAGCCTACGACTTCAGAGCGGATCGATGCCCCAATAAATTTACAGGAAGAGATGGTGCAAAATTTCTTGGCAGAGATAGCGCAATTGGACATCAAAGAATTATTTTATTTTTAACAGAGTATAATTTACGAAAGCTTAAAGAAGCACTCCTCTGGATTAAGGATGGGACATTTGAAACTTGTCCAACCCTTTTTAGGCAATTATGTACTATTCATGCTATGGTTGAAACGAATCCAGAGATGCACAGACTTGTCCCACTAGTTTATGGGTTACTTTCCAGCAAGTATAAAGAATATAATACTATTATACAGTATTTTTCTAGGATTTACAAGACTATGCATCAGACTATGATATTCAGCTTGCACCACAATATACGCACAATAATAGATTTTGAAATAGCTACCGTTATAATGCTGCTAAAAAGGAATTTGGAAGCAGCACACACAAATGTTGTTGGTTTCATCTCGGAAAAAAATGTGCTGAGGAATATCCATCCTCTGGCATAGCCTTGGAATATAGGGAAAACAGTGAGTTTGCTCTCAAAGTCAGACATTTGCAAGCACTCGCATTTTTTCATCTGATGAAATTCCAGCTGCTTTTAAAGAAGTGAAATCAATTTTACTAGAATATGCAGATTCTGTAGTTCAGTGGTTTGAGGAAAATTATGTTCTTGGAAAATTTCGTGGAAGCAGAAGAAACAATCCGAGCAGAAGCCCTCCGCTGTTCCCGCCAAGAATTTGGTCAGTAAGTGAAAACAATTTATTTGGCTTTCCCAGAACACAAAACGAACTTGAAAGATTAGACAGACGCTGGAATACAATTATGGGAGAGAAAAAACTGTGACTGTACGAAATAATCAGTGAAATTGCGAAAGAGCAGAGAACAACTATGGCTAAAATCGAAAGAGTGATAGCACAGATTCCAACAAATCCACATAGAAGAGAAACACTGGCAAGATAAAAAGGAATTCGAACTTCTTTGGCGCACAGAGACAATTTTACATGCTGGACTTTTTAAGAGGAATTTCATATAATTCTACCCTTTACTAAAATGTGCTGGTATTTATCACTAATTGAATTATACCTTTTACTAACTTGTATTTGAATTTTTCAAGAATGTAATTCCGCCGAAGATGCAAGAATATAAAACACAACGCAAAATTAAAAAAGACAAAATTTTCAAAATAGCATGTCAAAAACATAAAATGTCAAAAAGTAATCCAAAATGTGAAACAAATAAAAATTCAAAATGCAATCACAAGTCACAAGCATTACAAAAATGCGAAACGCTATGTAACAAGTACAACACAAAATAAAAAAAATGCCAAAAAAAAAATGCATACGCTTTGTAAAATGTACAAAATAAAATAAATGCCATATTCATAAGGATTTCATGACAAGTCAAGTTAAAAATGAGCTTTTACTTAGACTTCAAATAATAATGACTAGCCTCTACACTTTTTTAGGTCTTTAATAAGTGCAACATCATTAACCTGACTTGTCATCAAACATTATCAATATGACCATAGCATACAATCACTTAAAAGACTTGTTAATGGATGAATTGAGGAATCACCAAGTTCAGCGGGTGAAAGTTAATGGCTGTTTATAGTTTTGTACTCGAGTAAATGCGCAACACAATAAACTTGACTTTCTCTGAAAACTTTATGTATATGAGCACGGTTGATTGAAAACTGATAAAAAGGCTTAAGGCCTGTTTATTAATTGCTGTTTATTAATTTTTGTGCCTCAGTCAAAACGCAGTACCATAACCTTGGCATGTTATCGAAACCTTATGAATACGTCGGACTAAAAATTCCTAAAAAAGTTTACGCCTAAGGTCTTGTAACCAAAGTTTTGTGACAGGGTAAAACTGCAACATTAATAACTTGACATGTTATGTTAACGTTGTGAATATGAGCACGGCGGATTAAAGATTTCAACAAATAGCCTTTGGGATTAATGTGTTGTAGCTGAGTAAAAATGTAACATTATCTTTATTTTCTATATAAACCAAACTACGTGCTGAAATGGCCCAACTATATATACGTATACTTCAACCATATACCGAAGCGCTGACAAGGTGAAAACAAAAGTGCAATTTTGTACGGTCCCCTAACATTTTATGGCCAGCCTACATGGAAGAGGACACGTTGATATCAAAAACATACTTTTTGTATGGTCCATAACAAATAGCAATGGACACGTCGCAAACTTGGGGGGGGGGGTTAACGACCACCGTGATCAATTCAGTGGGCTATAAGCAGTCGGACGTTCCCAATTTTGGGCCACTGGTTCCTGGGAAGGGGAACAGCCAGTGCCAGAAGTCAATCACAACGTCCTTGATTCACCGGGATTTGAACCAGGATCCTTCTCGACAAGTGGTCAGAAGCCAGCGCCTAGATCACTCCACCGCCGTAGCGGCACACGTTGAAATGTATTTTTCATACGGCCCAAACGCTCTTATGGACATACTAGGTTGAACTGGACGCAAATAAATCATTAATATAATTTGTACTAGCAGGGATACCAGTTATTTGCCAGGTACATATTACTATTTGTGGAATCACCAAGTTCAGCGGGTGAAAGTAAATGAATGAAAAAGATATTCCTGCAATTTTCCAGTAAACTTATTTTAAATTTTTTGATTTAGTTAATTTAATTTTGCGAAACAAAAAAGAAAGAAAAAGGAATGGGAATACTTACCTTCTAGAAGACATCTATAGAACTGCCGTACATCTGGCGTGTGCTTCTGTGAATCCCGCGACACAGAAATGCAATGTACCTATGTGATGTCGCATGCGTACGACTTCACATTGGCATTGATCATCTTTTTCTTACCGTTTTGAATTTTGAATATCTGGAACTCTCTATTTACATTACATTATATTTCTTTCTGATAAGCCGCTCGTTGGTAGTGAAAGCTAAACTATATTGATTTGTGTTTTTAATACACCATTAAACGCATATTTTTGGACTTTATTGTTATCTACAGTCCCTAACTTAGACCGTAAGTTGGTTAGTTGGTTGGTTGATGGTTTATGGTACAAGGTCCTCAAAGGGCCAAAGAGCACCTTAGAACGTAAATAGGGTGTTCTTAAGAGTAAAAAACGGAACTTTTTACGAAAATTTTGCATGGAGCTCCCTTGACCCGGGCCCCGACCCTTTCAAAAACCGTCTACCGTCTAAGTTAGATAACCATGAGTAGTATACCAAATCTGGTTGTTCTAAATTGAAAACTGTAGATTTTACGAAATTTTTAAGAGGAGGGGGAGGGCTCAAACCTCCCGGGTTCCAACCCCTTCCAAAAACCGTCTAGCGTCTAAGTTAGAGTTTCATGCTACCAAATTTGGTGGTTCTGAATTGAAAACTGTAGTTTTTAAGAAAATGTTGTATGTCTGTGTGTATGTGCGGGGGGGGGGGGGGGCTCGACTTCCCGGGCCTTGACCCGTCCCAAAAACCGTCGACCGTCTAAGTTTTACCATGAGATAGTATACCAAATTTGGTGGTTCTAAATTGAAAACTGGATTTTGCTATTTCTTTATGAAAGGGGTCCTTACCCCCTTCACAAAAAAATCTGCAACCCCTTCCAAAATCGTCTAGCGTCTAAGTTAGAGTACCAGGAGATAGTATACCAGATCTGGTGGTTCTGAATTGAAAACTGTAGTTTTACAGAAAATTTTGTATGTGGGGGGCTCTGACCCCCCGGGCCTTGACCCGTTCCAAAAGCGGTCTACCGTCGAAGTTAGAATACCATGAAATAGTACACCAAATCTGGTAGTTCTAAATTGAAAACTGCAGATTTTACGAAATTTTTATGGGGGGCGGTGGCTCCAACCCCTTCCAAAAACCGTCTAGCGTCTAAGTTAGAGTTTCATTATATCATATTTGATGGTTATGAATTGAAAACTGTAGATTTTACGAAAAAAAATTATGGGGGGGGGGGCTCTGACCCCCTGGCCTTGACCCGATCCAAAAACGGTCTACCGTCTAAGTTAGAGTACCATGAGATAGTATACCAAATTTGGAGGCTCTAAATTGAAAACTGTAGACTTTACGAAATTTTTTATCAGGGGGCTCTAACCCCCGGGTATTGACCCGTTCCGAAAACGGTCGTCTAAGTTAGATTACCATGAGATAATATACCAAATTTGGTGGCTCTAAATTAAAAACTGTAGATTTTACGATATTTTTTATGAGGGGGGCACCGACCCCTAGGGCTCCAACCCCTTCCAAAAACCGTCTAGCGTCTAAGTTAGAGTTTCATGATACCAAATTTGATGGTTCTGAAATGAAAACTAGATTTTACGAAAATTTTGTATGAATGTGGCGGGGGAAGGCTCCGACCCCCGGACCTTGACCGGTTCCAAAGACCGTCGACCGTCTAAGTTAGAGTACCATGAGATAGTATACCAAATTTGGTGGTTCTAAATTGAAAAACTAGATTTTGCGTTTTTTTATGAAGGGGGTCCTTACCCTCCCGGCTGCAACCCCTTGCAAAAACGGTCTACCGTCTAAGTTAGAGTACCATGAGATAGTATACCAAATTTTGTGATTCTAAATTGGAAACTGTAGAATTTACGAATTTTTTTATTGGGGTTAGGGGCTCTGACCCCAGGGCTCCAACCCCTTTCAAAAACCGTCTAGCGTCTAAGTTAGAGTACCATAAGATAGTATACCTGATTTGGTGGTTCTAAATTGAAAACTGTAGATTTTAAGAAACTTTTATGACGGGGGGGGCTCTCACCCCCGGGCTCCAACCCCTTCCAAAACCGTCCAGCGTCTAAGTTTGAGTTTCATGATACCATATTTAATGGTTCTTAATTGAAAACTGGGATGTAAGGTCAGGTGATGCGTAACATCACAGCCTCTCCTTGACAAATGTCAACCCCGCCTTCTCGTGGTACATCCTGTTCCCACTAAAGGGGCTCTGACGACCGCCAATAGCGGTATAACTATACCATCGGGATTAGAGGAAATTCTATCCCACACTCACCAACCCGCTTGGCCAGCGTGGTGAGTTATGGCCAAACCCCTCCAAAATGATTCCACAACTTAAATCTTGGCCCTCAGTCTCCGGCAGCTGGAATGTACCTGGCCAAGGCAGCGGCCAGTGCGACATGAAGGCAGAGGGTGCTAAGAATCCCCGGAGGACCGGACTAGGCTGCCATCTGATGCTGACTTTAGCTACGTACAACGGACGCTCCCTATCTTCTGATTCAAGGCTTCTTGAATTGGAAGAGGAACTACAAAGGATCAAGTGGGACATCGTGGGGCTAAGTGAGGTAAGGAGAAAAGGAGAAGATCTCATCGAACTGAAAAGTTGACATCTCTTCTATTATCGTGGGACAGATACTGGCAGAACTAGTGGTGTTGGATTTATAATAAACAAGAAACTGAAGGATAAAGTTGTAGAAGTTGAAAGTTCCTCTGACAGAGCTGCACGACTTGTTATCCAACTCTCGAAAAGATACCAGGCTCAGATTATTCAAACTTATGCACCCACCACAAGTCATCCTGAAGAAGAAATTGAAGAATTTTATGAGGAAATTTGTCATCTAAATAATAAAGGTAAGCAGCACTTGAAAATAATTATGGGAGATTTCAATGCAAAAATAGGGCAACGGCAACAGAATGAAACTTCAGTAGGTAAATTCGGTCACGGCAACAGAAACCAGCGTGGAAATACTCTCGTTGAGTTTGCAGAGGCAGAAGGGTTTTTCATCTTGAACTCCTTCTTCAAGAAAAAGCCACACAGGAAATGGACATGGAGACATCCAAATGGGACGACAAGTGAAATTGATTTTATTATGTGTAACAAAAAATTCGTCATAGAAGACTGCAGTGTGCTAAACAAGTTCAACACAGGTAGTGACCATAGATTGGTGAGATGTAAGATGCACCTCAACACCAAACTTGAACGTGGCAAGCTCATAAGACAAACAAAATCTATTGACATAACCAACCTTAAAAAACACCATAATACCTTTAAGTTGGAACTGAAGAACAGATTATCTGCTTTAGAAAGGATTAACATCGGAAGAAGTGGACATTTCTGAAGTTAACAGAAAAAGTAACCACAGCTCTTGTTGAAACAGCAACAAAATTAACTGGGTCTAAGAACAAGTTGCATGTGAACAAATTATCAGGAAAAAACAAAATGTTGATGCAAAAAAGAAGAGAGATGAGGACAACTCAAGAAGATGTGACTTCCAAAGTGGATTATATAGAGCTATGCAAGACAGTAAGAAAAAGTATCACTGAAGACGTAAGGAAATTCAGCTGTGAATTAGTGAGGAAAGCAATTGAAAACAACCAAAGCCTAAAGATAGCAAAGGGACATCTCAGTAAGGGAAGAAAACAGATTATGGCACTGAGAAAAGAAGATGGTTCTGTAACAAGAAATAGAGGCGAAATTTTGACAAGAGTGAAAGATTTCTACTCCAAATTATATAAAAGGGATGATACATGCACTCCAGACATCATGAAAGATACCAGTACCAGAGTTCCTCCAGTCCTTCCAGCAGAAGTTGCACATGCAATCAAGAACATGAAGCGGGGAAAAGCTCCAGGAGAAGATGGAATTACTGTAGACATCATACAAGAAGCAAGTGGAGAAATTGAAACAGTACTCGCCCAAATTTTCACTCGATGCCTTAATGAAGGAAAGATTCCTGAGGATTGGAACACCGCTACAATGATCCTGCTACATAAGAAAGGTGACATTGAGGATCTCGGAAACTACAGACCTATCAGCCTCCTATCAGTAGTTTATAAAATCTTCACTAAAGTTCTTTCACACCGCTTGAAGGTAACACTGGACATGGCTCAACCGAGAGAACAAGCTGGATTCAGGAGTGGCTACAGCACGATAGATCATATCCACGTACTGAGAGAACTAATTGAAAGAGCGAGGAAATATGAACTTCCATTGTGCATGGCTTTTATCGATTATGAAAAAGCCTTTGATTCGGTGAAACCATCAGCAGTTACAATGGCTCTGAAAACCTGCGGTATTGAAGATGCATACATTAATATTATAAATAACATCTATGAAAATGCAAGTGCAAAGATTCGGCTGTTTGAAAATACAACACACATAAAATTTGGAAAGGGAGTGAGACAAGGTGACACCATATCTCCGAAGCTCTTTAATGCCACATTGGAGGGTGTTTTTCAGTCGCTGAGCTGGGAAAACAAAGGGATAAAGATTAATGGAGATTATCTAACCCACCTTCGTTTTGCTGATGACGTAGTCATTTTTGCAACTAGCCCATCAGAGCTGCAGAGTATGATCCAGGAACTTGCTGACAAGAGTAAAGAAGTGGGATTAAAAATGAACTTTCAGAAGACAAAAGTGATGTTCAATGCTTTTACGCGAAATGAAGATTTATCGATTGATGGAGAAAAGCTGGAGATAACAGACATGTACGTTTATCTTGGACAGCAGATATCAAGTGAGGGTCACATTGATGAAGAAATTAATCGGCGTACAAAACTTGCCTGGAGAGCTTTTGGAAGAAACAGCATAATTTTCAAGAGCAATATGCCATTATGTCTTAAAAGAAAAGTGTTTGATCAATGCATCCTTCCAGTGCTTACGTATGGTGCAGAGACGTGGACCTTAACTAAAAGAGATATACAAAGACTGCAGACAACTCAAAGAAGCATGGAGAGGTGCATGCTTCGTGTAACCAGGAGAGATAAGAAGAGGAACACGTGGATCCGAAAAATGACAAGAGTGGAAGACATCATGATCAGAGTTAAATCCCTGAAATGGCAATGGGCTGGACATACTGCCAGAAGGACAGATCATCGATGGACAGCCGAAATTTTAGATTGGATTCCAAGGGACAGGAAAAGACCCAGAAGAAGACCACATGGGAGATGGGTGGATGAAATTCGAAAGTATGCAGGGGTGACATGGAGGAGACTGGCACAAGACAGACCGTTGTGGAGGAAACTTGGGGAGACCTTCGTCCAGCAGTGGATTGATAATGGTTGACAATGATGATGATGATGAATTGAAAACTAGATTTTACAAAAAAATTATGGGGGGGCTCTGACCTCCGGGCCTTGACCTGTTCTAAAAACGGTCTACCGTCTGAGTTAGAGTACCATGAGATAGTATACCAAATTTGGTGGTTCTAAATTGAAAACTGTAGATTTCACGCTGCCTTTTTATGTGGGGGGCTCTTACACCCGGGCTCTAACCCCTTCCAAAAACCGTCTAGCGTCTAAGTTACAGTACCATGAGATAGTATACCAGATTTGGTGTTTCTAAATTGAAAACTGTAGATTTTGCGAATTTTTTTTTATGAGGGGGGCCTTACCCTCCGGGCTGCAACCCCTTCAAAAAATCGTCTAGCGTCTAAGTTAGAGTACCATGAGATAGTATACCAGATTAGGTGGTTCTGAATTGAAAACTGTAGTTTTTAAGAAAATTTTGTATGTGGGGGCTCTGATCCCCCGGGCCTTGACCCATTCCAAAAACGGCCTGCCGTCTAAGTTAGAGTACCCAAAGAAAGTATACCAAATTTGGTGGTTCTAAGATGAAAACTGTAGATTTTACGAATTTTTTTATGAGGGGGGGGCTCCGACCCCTCGGGCTCCAACGCTTTCCAAAAACCGTCTAGCGTCTAAGTTAGAGTTTCATGATACCAAATTCGATGGTTCTGAAATGAAAACTAGATTTTACGAAAATTTTGTATGTATGTGGGGGTGGGGGTGGGGGGCTCTGACTCCTGGGCCTTGACAAATTCCAAAAACCGACAACCGTCTAAGTTAGAGTACCATGAGATAGGATACCTGATTTTGTGGTTCTGAATTGAAAACTTTTGATCTTCCCAGCCAAAACACAAGTGCTGGGAAACTGCTGGCCACCAGCTGGCAGTGATGGGTCACTGCTGGCTGAAATCTGCCGCTCACGGCCCAGTAGTGGTCCGTTGGTGGCAGCGCTATCAGTTGGCGAGCCATTCATGGCCCTGTAGCATCGCCGTGAATTGTGGGCCTCCAAGCAAGCGCCACTAGTGGTCCGTTGCTGGCAACCAATGCAACCCCCAACAGCCGGTGGAAGCATCGGGACTGCGCATGCGCAGAAGCAACACTTGCTATGTCTCTCATGGTACCAGTTAGTTGAAGACGACGCTATCGCCATCGTGTTATTTTAGTGGATGTTAAGAAAAAAATCCATATGTGAAGAGGCGAATTAATTTCCTAATGAAATTTTACGTCGACGAAGATATCAGATTAAGCCGTGAAATACTAGATTACAGCCATGAAATACACCCACTCCATTCCCATGAATAACAATTCATGTAATGGAGTGGATGAATAACAAGAAAAAATTTGAAACCGCTTGAAACACATATCCTGGAAAACCATTTAAATAGCGTTTGTTGGGGGAAACAAAAATTATTATACGCGTACAAAATTTATTAATTATTTGAAAGAAAAAAAAAGCAACGTTATGTGGTGTACTCATCCATATGTTGAATACACAAGACTGGGAGGAATTCGCTTCTAAAAATAACGAGAAGTAACATAAAATATCTTTTACTCTTTAAAACAAATGTAGCTTCGGACAACGGAAAGGAAAGACACAACATTAAAAATGTAACAGAATGTGACATGAACCCTGGTAAATATATATTTATTCAACAATCTCTTTTCAAGACGGCAAGAACAGTACAAAACTCAGGAAAGCGACTCTAAGTATGTACACGCCTTGAAAATGAGTGAAGTTCCCTTAACGTAAAAAAAGAAGAAAAAACTATCGTTACGTTGAAAAAATTAATTTATCAATTATATGAAACTGACTTTTATGAAAAATACCTTGCAATATTATAAAATGAAAGAGGGAAGCATTCGATTACAAATTGCATACCAAACAGATAGCTTCCAGCACATACCCGAGCGTCGTGAAGTAGTCCGGTCGGTAGCGAGCGCGGCTTCCACGTAAACTGCCCAGGATCGAATCTAGTCAGATGCAAACGGCGTTTTTCCGGTCTGTTGCGAAAATTTCTCCAGCTCAGTGCGTTAATTCACAAACTTCGTAAGGGTGTAGAAAAAAATTGTAGCTCTAGGAAACTGCGGTTATCCTTGCTTTTTATTATTATGGCTAATACTGGGAAACTGGCGGACAAGATTCGGCAAGCCACCAGTTACGTCACGTGGTTGCTGGCTGCCACTAGCGGACCACATTAGGCTAGCCATCATTTCTGGCACGTGCTTACAGGGCCACTGAAGGGCCCCTTGTGGCAGCTACTGCCTGTGATGGACCACTGATGGCCCTGTTGTGGCATATGACAACTGATGGGGTGCCAACTGTTGGCCTGAACTGCTGGCCCTTCTGTTGGCCGCCCGGACATTTTATTGACGGTTCGGCAGCGGCAACATAGTGCTGGGCCAGCAAGACTGTTTTTGCTGGGTTACGAATATTTTGTGCATGGGGGCTCTCACCAACCGGGCCTCTGACCCGTTCCAAAAACCGTATACCGTCTAGGTTAGAGTACCATGAGATAGTATACCAAATTTGGTGATTCTAAATTGGAAACTGTAGATTTTACGAATTTTTTTATTGGGGGGGGGCTCTGACCCCAAGGCTCCAACCCCTTTCAAAAACCGTCTAGCGTCTAAGTTAGAGTACCATAAGATAGTATACCAGATTTGGTGATTCTAAATTGAAAACTGTAGATTTTACGAAATTTTTATGACGGGGCGGAGGGGCTCTCACCCCCGGGCTCCAACCCCTTCTGAAAACCGTCTAGCGTCTAAGTTTGAGTTTCATGATACCATACTTAATGGTTCTTAATTGAAAACTGTAGATTTTACCAAAAAAATTAAGGGGGGGGCCCTGACCTGATCCAAAAACGATCTACCGTCTAAGTTAGAGTACCATGAGATAGTGTACCAAATTTGGTGGTTCTAAATTGAAAACTATAGATTTTACGCGGCATTTTTAAGGGGGGGGCTCTTACCCTGGGCTCTAACCCCTTCCAAAAACTGTCTAGCGTCTAAGTTAGAGTACCATGAGATAGTATACCAGATTTGGTGGTTCTGAATTGAAAACTGTAGTTTTTAAGGTAATTTTGTATGTGGGGGGCTCTGACCCCCGGGGCCTTGACCCCTTCCAAAAACGGTCTACTGTCTAAGTTAGAATACCATGAGATAGTATACCAAATTTGGTGGTTCTAAATTGTAAACTGTAGATTTTACGAAAAAGTTTTTATTCGGGGGAAGGGGTTTGACCCCCGGGCTCCAACCCCTTCCAAAAACCGTCTAGCGTCTAAGTTAGAGTAAAATGAGATAGTATACCAGATTAGGTGGTTCTGAATTGAAAACTGTAGTTTTTAAGAAAATTTTGTATGTGGGGGCTCTGACCCCCCGGGCCTTGACCCATTCCAAAAACGGTCTGCCGTCTAAGTTAGAGTACCATAAGAAAGTATGCCAAATTTGGTGGTTCTAAGATGAAAACTGTAGATTTTACGAAATTTTTTATGAGGAGGCGGGGGCTCCGTCCCCGCGGGCTCCAACGCTTTCCAAAAACCGTCTAGCGTCTAAGTTAGAGTTTCATGATGCCTAATTCGATGGTTCTGAAATGAAAACTAGATTTTACGAAAATTTTGTATGTATGTGGGGGTGGGGGTGGGGGGGGGGCTGTGACTCCCCGGGCCTTGACCCGTTCCAAAAACCGACAACCGTCTAAGTTAGAGTACCATGAGATAGGATACCTGATTTTGTGGTTCTGAATTGAAAACTGTAGATCTTACGAATATTTTGTGTATGGGGGCTCTGACCAACCGGGCCTCTGCCCCGTTCCAAAAACCCTATACCGTCTAAGTTAGAGTACCATGAGATAGTATACCAAATTTGGTGAATCTAAATTGGAAACTGTATTTATTGGCAGAGTTCCATTGTCATGTACATAGAAATGTTATTTTACTGAAGAATAAAGGCAATTTTGAAATGTAGATTTTACGAATTCTTTTTATTGGGGGGGGGCTCTGAACCCCCCCCCCGTCTCCAACCGCTTCCAAAAACCGTCTACAGTCTAAGTTAGAATACCACGAGATAGTATACCAGATTTGGTGGTTCTGAATTGAAAACTGTAGATTTTACGAAAATTTTGTATATGGGGGGCTCTGACCAACCGGGCCCTGCCCCGTTCCAAAAACCGTCTACCGTCTAATATTTTTAGTGCCAAAGAAAAACGTAATATTCCTATCCTGTCTGCGTGTCCAAACTTTATAAATTTGATCAGGGAGGAAGACGTTCGAAATCGTACGTTTTCCTGCATTCGTTTTGTATGTAACCAAAATCTGTAAACGCGACGAATTGACGTAGTCGACGAATTTGTCCGCGACGAATTGACGTAGTCGACGAATTGACGCGCGACGAATTGACGCGCGACGAATCGTCGCAGTCGACGAATTGACGCACGCGACGAATTGACGCACGCGACGAATTGACGTAGAACCATTTCCTGTTTAAAACCGGTCAAACCACATTCTTACTATCAAGTTCTAACAGTCACACCACCTCACAGCTGATAAAACCGGTTTACGTGGGTTTCCGACATCAACTGGCGATCACATTACAATTCTGAGAATAAAATAGCTTGTGTCAATTAATTTGCACGATATAGTATTAACTGCGTATTTCTTCTCGCTTTTTTCTGTTTATTTCTATTCATACTTATTTCCGCTTTTCTCTGCTTATTTCTATTTCCTCTTCGTTTCTCTTACTCCGTTCCTTCCTGTTTCTCCCACCTTCCACTGCTCTTCTTCATTTGACATGCTTATTTTCTTTCTTTATACATCTCTTTCTCTCAGTCTTTCTTCCTTTAAACTTTCACTGGATTGCGTCTTTGTGTTTCTTTCCTTTATTTTTCACACCGCAAACTTTCGAGGTAAAATCCCATAGAAGTTTGTCTTTAAAATGAAATAAACTAAAACGACAAATAGTGCCTGAAGAAAAATTCAAGATAAATTTTCCAATGATTAACAATATGTCAGAAGTACCATTTTTTAAATAAATTTAACTGGGCAATTCAGGAGCTCAATTTTTTTTAAATTGAACTGCAGAATTTGTATAAGGTGTAATTTATATCCATGAGTGGTTTTTGCATTGCATTTTCTAAAGTTGACTGTGTAAAGCGAATTCTCTATTTTTTCAACTAAAAATATGAGATAGAAATGAAACGATGAAAACGTAGCTGGAAAAATAGTAAGCAAACAACTCGCAAAAATAGATAAAACATAAAGTAATTATGAAAAAAAAAACGAAAAACGAAAAAAAAATAGTTTTGTGAAGTTGACAGTGTGAGCTATTTTGTTTCTTTATGTTTCTTGATCATTTTAAATACAAAAAAAGTTATAAGCAAAAAAAAAATTAAAATATAACTAAAAAGAAATAAAAAGTAAATTAATTGTAAATGGATAGGCAAAACTGAAGAAAAACATAAATGGTTAAATATAAAATGAACGATGGGGGTTCGAATGGCAGAACCAAAGAGGAGATTTCTGTCAAGGAACCCCAGAGTACTTAATGATAATAGTAGTTATTTCAATAATGTTCTCCGAAAACGAAGCGAAAGAACAAATAAAAAAAAAAGAAAAAAAAAGATTTCTTTGGAATTTATAAACAACCTTAGAAACACGTAAACATAACGTTTGTGCAATTTCATTTTTAAACAGTGTACCTAAAACCATTAACATAAGCATATGTTAATATTTTAAAATAAATTGTTCAGAAAACTGAAAGAAAAAACTACTTCTTTCACGAGAAGGAAAGATTGTATGTAAAACAGTATGTGTAGAAATTATACACATACATATGTTAAAAGAGTACATAATTTAACAGATAAAACAAACGTAACTTTTCGTTTGTACAGTTGGCCGCTGCATTGAACGTACTTCGTTATTTTGTATAGACATACAGGGGTTGGACAGAAAAATATGAACACCACGCTCAGCGACGTGAATTTTAATGCAGCTGCGTACGTCGCAATACGCAAAGGTATCCATCACTTTGTGGTTGTAATAGCTTTGCTTAGAACCTCAAGGTGATGCGTAACATCACAGCCTCTCCTTGACAAATGTCAACCCCGCCTTCTCGTGGTGCATCCTGTTCCCACTAAAGGGGCTCTGACGACCGCCAATAGCGGTATAACTATACCATCGGGATCAGAGGAAATGCTATCCCACACTCACCAACCCGCTTGGCCAGCGTGGTGAGTTATGGCCAAACACCTCCAAAATGACTCTACAACTTAAATCTTGGCCCTCAGTCTCCGGCAGCTGGAATGTACCTGGCCAAGGCAGCGGCCAGTGCGACATGAAGGCAGAGGGTGCTAAGAATCCCCGGAGGACCGGACTGGGCTGCCATTTGATGCTGACCTTGGCTACCTATAACGGACGCTCCCTATCTTCTGATTCAAGGCTTCTTGAATTGGAAGAGGAACTACAAAGGATCAAGTGGGACATCGTGGGGCTAAGTGAGGTAAGGAGAAAAGGAGAAGATCTCATTGAACTGAAAAGTGGACATCTCTTCTATTATCGTGGGACAGATACTGGCAGAACTAGTGGTGTTGGATTTATAATAAACAAGAAACTGAAGGATAAAGTGGTAGAAGTTGAAAGTTCCTCTGACAGAGCTGCACGACTCGTTATCCAACTATCGAGAAGATACCAGGCTCAGATTATTCAAACTTATGCACCCACCACAAGTGATCCTGAAGAAGAAATTGAAGAATTTTATGAGGAAATTCGTCATCTAAATAATAAAGGTAAGCAGCACTTGAAGATAATTATGGGAGATTTCAATGCAAAAATAGGGCACCGGCAACAGAATGAAACTTCAGTAGGTAAATTCGGTCACGGCAACAGAAACACGCGTGGAAATATTCTCGTTGAGTTTGCAGAGGCAGAAGGATTTTTCATCTTGAACTCCTTTTTCAAGAAAAAGCCACACAGGAAATGGACATGGAGACATCCAATTGGGACGACAAGTGAAATTGATTTTATTATGTGTAACAAAAAATTCGTCATCGAAGACTGCAGTGTGCTAAACAAGTTCAACACAGGTAGTGACCATAGATTGGTGAGATGTAAGATGCACCTCAACACTAAACTGGAACGTGGCAAGCTCATAAGACAAACAAAATGTATTGACATAACCAACCTTAAAAAACACCATAATACCTTCAAGTTGGAACTGAAGAACAGATTCTCTGCTTTAGAAGGCCTAACATCGGAAGAAGTGGATATTTCGGAAGTTAACAGAAAAGTAACCAAAGCTCTTATGGAAACAGTAACAAAATTAGCTGGGTCTAAGAACAAGTTGCATGTGAACAAATTATCAGGAAAAACCAAAATGTTGATGCAAAAAAGAAGAGAGATGAGGACAACTAAAGAAGATGTGACTTCCAAAGTGGAATATATAGAGCTATGCAAGACAGCACGAAAAAGTATCACTGAAGACGTAAGGAAATACAACTGTGAGCTAGTGAGGAAAGCAATTGAAAACAACCAAAGCCTTAAGATATCAAAGGGACATCTCAGTAAGGAAAGAAAACAGATTATGGCTCTGAGAAAAGAAGATGGTTCTATAACAAGAAATAGAGGCGAAATTTTGACAAGAGTGAAAGATTTCTACTCCAAATTATATGAAAGGGATGATACATGTACTCCAGACATCATGAAAGGTACCAGAGTTCTTCCAGTCCTCCCAGCAGAAGTTGCTCATGCAATCAAGAACATGAAGCGGGGGAAAGCTCCAGGAGAAGATGGAATTACTATAGACACCATACAAGAAGCAAGTGGAGAAATTGAAACAGTACTCGCCCAAATTTTCACTTGATGCCTTAATGAAGGGAAGATTCCTGAGGATTGGAACAATGCTACAATGATCCTGCTACATAAAAAAGGTGACATTGAAGATCTCAGGAACTACAGACCTATCAGCCTCCTATCAGTGGTTTATAAAATCTTCACTAAAGTTCTTTCACACCGCTTGAAGTTAACACTATACATGGCTCAACCGAGAGAACAAGCTGGATTCAGGAGTGGCTACAGCACAATAGATCATATCCACGTACTGAGAGAACTAATTGAAAGAGCGAGGGAATATGAACTTCCATTGTGCATGGCTTTTATCGATTATGAAAAAGCCTTTGATTCGGTGAAACCATCAGCAGTTACCACGGCTCTGAAATCCTGCGGTATTGAAGATGCATACATTAATATTATTAATAACATCTATGAAAATGCAAGTGCAAAGATTCGGCTGTTTGAAAATACAACACACATAAAAATTGGAAAGGGAGTGAGACAAGGTGACACCATATCTCCGAAGCTCTTTAATGCCACATTGGAAAATGTCTTTCAATCACTGAACTGGGAAAACAAAGGGATAAAGATTAATGGAGATTATCTAACCCACCTTCGTTTTGCTGATGACGTAGTCATTTTTGCAGCTACCCCATCAGAGCTGCAGAGTATGATCCAGGAACTTGCTGACAAGAGTAAAGAAGTGGGATTAAAAATGAACTTTCAGAAGACAAAAGTGATGTTCAATGCTTTTACAAGAAATGAAGATTTATCGATTGATGGAGAAAAACTGGAGATAACAGATACGTATGTTTATCTTGGACAGCAGATATCAAGTGAGGGTCAAATTGATGAAGAAATTAATCGGCGTACAAAACTTGCCTGGAGAGCTTTTGGAAGAAACAGCATAATTTTCAAGAGCAATATGCCATTATGTCTTAAAAGAAAAGTGTTTGATCAATGCATCGTTCCAGTGCTTACGTATGGTGCAGAGACGTGGACCTTAACTAAAAGAGACATACAAAGGCTGCAGACAACCCAAAGAAGCATGGAGAGGTGCATGCTTGGTATAACCAGGAGAGATAAGAAGAGGAACTCGTGGATCCGAAAAATGACGAGAGTGGAAGACATCATGATCAGAGTTAAATCCCTGAAATGGCAATGGGCTGGACATACTGCCAGAAGGACAGACCATAGATGGACAACCGAATTTTTAGATTGGATTCCAAGGGACAGGAAAAGACCCAGAAAAAGACCACATGGGAGATGGGTGGATGAAATTCGTAAATATGCGGGAGTGACATGGAGGAGACTGGCACAAGACAGACCGTTGTGGAGGAAACTTGGGGAGACCTTCGTCCAGCAGTGGATTGATAATGGTTGACGATGATGATGATGATGATGATGATAGTGTCTCGTTACAATATTTCTTTCAGGGTGACGACGAAATGAGTGACCTAACGGACTTCGAAAGAGAGCTAATTGTTTGTTGCCGGTTAGTTGGTGCCTCCGTGATAACAGTCGCCAGGGTAGAGGGGATATCGAGAGCTATTGTGTCTAGCTTCATGACAGCAGCATACCGTGTTCGTGGCAAAACCTCGTCTGCGAAACACAAGGGCGGCTGAAAAACGACCCTGTCTGATAGAGACAGGAGAGCATTAGAGAGGATTGTTACCCGTAATAAGAAGACAACGGCGCCGAAAATTAGTGCAGAGCTAAATCTACATCTCCAGACCCCACTATTAACGAAAACAATGCACAGGAAACTGCATAAACAATATATTTATGGCAGAGCTGCTATTGCAAAACTTCTAGTGACCTGGGTGCCAGGCTCATACAACGTAAACTGCCGATGCATGGAAGTGTGTAATGTGGTCGGATGAATCCACATTTACACTATTCTCTACCGCAGGACGTGTTTAGGTGTAGAGAAAACCATCAGAAGCGTACAACCCAGACCGTCTTCTCCCAATAGTACAGCATGGTGATGGTTCTGTCATGCTCTATAGGCGGTCATATCGTGGTTTTCAGCAGATCCCCTGATCAGCTTGAAAGGACGGATGACGGGCAGGGTATATGAAACCATTTTGACCAGATTTAGTGCCGCACCAGGTCCATCTAATGGCTCAGGCATTGCTTCCTGCAGGGGATGCCATCTATCAATATAATACCGCCCCAATTCACAGAGCTCGGAATGTCGAATCATGGGTTGAGGAACACGAGGACGAACTTTCACACCTTCCTTGACCTCCCCAATCACCAGACTTAAGCATCATCGAGCTACTGTGGCCGGTACTGGAAAACAGAGTGAGATCCCGCTATCCTCCTTCGGCAAGGACCTGGAACAGTTTCCGCATGAAGAATGATGTAACATCCCACTAACCACCACCCAGGATTTGTATGCGTCCATTCCAAGGAGGATTCAGGGGGTTTTGAATGCGAAAGGTAGTCCGACACCCTATTAAGCACGTAAAACCTTTTCCTAGGTGTTCACATTATTCTGTCCAACCCCTGTATATCGTACAAAATAAAAATAAAATCATTTACCCAACACAAGTTCGGGAATGGAACACCGTTGAAAAACAAAACTTTCTTTGGCCAATTATGTACTTTCACTTTATACGTAATTTTACTTTTCATGCAGTTTTATGGGTACAAATCTATAATACTTGAATGGATGTTCTTTGTAAGGTATACTCAAATATTTTATGGGTACAAATCTACTTGAATGGATGTTGTTTGTAAGGTATACTCAAATATTTTATGGGTACAAATCTACTTGAATGGATGTTGTTTGTAAGGTATACTCAAATATTTTATGGGTACAAATCTACTTGAATGGATGTTGTTTGTAAGGTATACTCAAATATTTTATGGGTACAAATCTACTTGAATGAATGTTATTTGTAAGGTATACTCAAATATTTATGGGTACAAATCTATTTGAATGGATGTTCTTTGTAAGATATACTCAAATATTTTATGGGTACAAATCTACTTGAATGGATGTTGTTTGTAAGGTATACTCAAATATTTTATATGTACAAATCTACTGGAATGAATGTTATTTGTAAGGTATACTCAAATATTTATGGGTACAAATCTACTTGAATGGATGTTCTTTGTAAGATATACTCAAATATTTTGAGTTACAAGATAGTGGATAATCGGCTGTCTGGAAGGCAGAGTGGATCTAGGAGTGGGTACAGGACGTCAGGATGATATATTTATTCTCAGGCAGCTTTCTGAAAAATTTTATGTAGTGAATTAATGATTATATGCATTGTGCTTATTGGTCCCGGAAAAGATTTTGAATAAGCTGTTCAGTTATAGAGTTGTGACGTACTATAGAGGTGAAGTACATGTCAAGACGACAAAGTTGCAGCGAAACATTTCGTCTGTGTAGCTTACTTGGGAAAGCATTCAGCTCCGGAGCAGAATGATGCGGTTTTGATCTCCACCACCGGTAATTTTGGGTTTTCACATTGGCGCCCGAACAGGGATATGGATCTGCTGGTCGTCGGGTTCTTCGAAAATTACGTGATGTTCCTTTCCCATATCGTCAGGAATTAATGAAAATTCCTTCTTCGCCTCGAAAAATGTGTGACGATTCTTCCACCCGTCATGGAATTAGAACTCCTTCTACAGAGAGTTGCTTCAAGCATGGTTTGCGGCGGACCCGAAACGTGCAATTTCGTGCCCTCGCCTTTCTCGGGGAGGGGGAAAGAGGGGGGTATATGTGACATACTACAGAGGTAAAGTACATGTCAAGGCGGCAAAGTTGCAGCGAATAATTCTTCCGTGTGTGTAGTTTAACTGGGAAAGCATTCGGCCCCGGAGCAGAAGGATGCGGTTTCAACATCGCCGCCGGCAAATTTGGGTTCTCACAGAATGAAAAACAGGTTTGTGAAGTCAATCACAAGCCTGTATACCTAGAGGTTTTCAAATGCCAGGATGGAAAGAACTTTATTGTCGGCTGATTTGAAATTATCTCTGGGATAAGGGAGGAATGTAGCTCGTTATCGTTTCCAAATTTATCGTTCGTGACCTATAATGATTAAACGTTAAATAAAAACTAATTGTGTTTCAGACATTGACGTAGGTGTAGGGACCCCTTTTTAGCCCGCATTACACCGATGAACCATTACATTATGACTACCTGCCTAATAAGCTGTAGGGACCCCTCTTTAGCCCGCAATACACCGATGAACCATTACATTATGACTACCTACCTAATAAGCTGTAGGGACCCCTCTTTAGCCCGCAATACACCGATGAACCATTACATTATGACTACCTGCCTAATAAGCTGTAGGGACCCCTCTTTAGCCCGCAATACACCGATGAACCATTACATTATGACTACCTGCCTAATAAGCTGTAGGGACCCCTCTTTAGCCCGCAATACACCGATGAACCATTACATTATGACTACCTGCCTAATGGGCTGTAGGGACCCCTCTTTAGCCCGCAATACACCGATGAGCCATTACATTATGACTACCTGCCTAATAAGCTGTAGGGACCCCTCTTTAGCCCGCAATACACCGATGAACCATTACATTATGACTACCTGCCTAATAAGCTGTAGGGACCCCTCTTTAGCCCGCAATACACCGATGAACCATTACATTATGACTACCTGCCTAATAAGCTGTAGGGACCCCTCTTTAGCCCGCAATACACCGATGAACCATTACATTATGACTACCTGCCTAATGGGCTGTAGGGACCCCTCTTTAGCCCGCAATACACCGATGAGCCATTACATTATGACTACCTGCCTAATAAGCTGTAGGGACCCCTCTTTAGCCCGCAATACACCGATGAACCATTACATTATGACTACCTGCCTAATAAGCTGTAGGGACCCCTCTTTAGCCCGCAATACACCGATGAACCATTACATTATGACTACCTGCCTAATAAGCTGTAGGGACCCCTCTTTAGCCCGCAATACACCGATGAACCATTACATTATGACTACCTGCCTAATAAGCTGTAGGGACCCCTCTTTAGCCCGCAATACACCGATAAGCCATTACATTATGACTACCAGCCTAATAAGCTGTAGGGACCCCTCTTTAGCCCGCAATACACCGATGAGCCATTACATTATGACTACCTGCCTAATAAGCTGTAGGGACCCCTCTTCAGCCCGCAATACACCGATGAGCCATTACATTATGACTACCAGCCTAATAAGCTGTAGGGACCCCTCTTTAGCCCGCAATACACCGATGAACCATTACATTATGACTACCTGCCTAATAAGCTGTAGGGACCCCTCTTTAGCCCGCAATACACCGATGAACCATTACATTATGACTACCTGCCTAATAAGCTGTAGGGACCCCTCTTTAGCCCGCAATACACCGATGAACCATTACATTATGACTACCTGCCTAATAAGCTGTAGGGACCCCTCTTTAGCCCGCAATACACCGATGAACCATTACATTATGACTACCTGCCTAATAAGCTGTAGGGACCCCTCTTTAGCCCGCAATACACCGATGAACCATTACATTATGACTACCTGCCTAATAAGCTGTAGGGACCCTCTTTAGCCCGCAATACACCGATGAGCCATTACATTATGACTACCTGCCTAATAAGCTGTAGGGACCCCTCTTTAGCCCGCAATACACCGATGAGCCATTACATTATGACTACCACCCTAATAAGCTGTAGGGACCCCTCTTTAGCCCGCAATACACCGATGAGCCATTACATTATGACTACCTGCCTAATAAGCTGTAGGGACCCCTCTTTAGCCCGCAATACACCGATGAACCATTACATTATGACTACCAGCCTAATAAGCTGTAGGGACCCCTCTTTAGCCCGCAATACACCGATGAACCATTACATTATGACTACCTGCCTAATAAGCTGTAGGGACCCCTCTTTAGCCCGCAATACACCGATGAGCCATTACATTATGACTACCAGCCTAATAAGCTGTAGTGACCCCTCTTTAGCCCGCAATACACCGATGAGCCATTACATTATGACTACCAGCCTAATAAGCTGCAGGGACCCCTCTTTAGCCCGCAATACACCGATGAGCCATTACATTATGACTACCATCCTAATAAGCTGTAGGGACCCCTCTTTAGCCCGCAATACACCGATGAACCATTACATTATGACTACCTGCCTAATAAGCTGTAGGGACCCCTCTTTAGCCCGCAATACACCGATGAACCATTACATTATGACTACCTGCCTAATAAGCTGTAGGGACCCCTCTTTAGCCCGCAATACACCGATGAACCATTACATTATGACTACCTGCCTAATAAGCTGTAGGGACCCCTCTTTAGCCCGCAATACACCGATGAACCATTACATTATGACTACCAGCCTAATAAGCTGTAGGGACCCCTCTTTAGCCCGCAATACACCGATGAGCCATTACATTATGACTACCTGCCTAATAAGCTGTAGGGACCCCTCTTTAGCCCGCAATACCATGATGAGCCATTACATTATGACTACCACCCTAATAAGCTGTAGGGACCCCTCTTTAGCCCGCAATACACCGATGAGCCATTACATTATGACTACCTGCCTAATAAGCTGTAGGGACCCCTCTTTAGCCCGCAATACACCGATGAACCATTACATTATGACTACCTGCCTAATAAGCTGTAGGGACCCCTCTTTAGCCCGCAATACACCGATGAACCATTACATTATGACTACCTGCCTAATAAGCTGTAGGGACCCCTCTTTAGCCCGCAATACACCGATGAACCATTACATTATGACTACCTGCCTAATAAGCTGTAGGGACCCCTCTTTAGCCCGCAATACACCGATGAACCATTACATTATGACTACCTGCCTAATAAGCTGTAGGGACCCCTCTTTAGCCCGCAATACACCGATGAGCCATTACATTATGACTACCTGCCTAATAAGCTGTAGGGACCCCTCTTTAGCCCGCAATACACCGATGACCCATTACATTATGACTACCTGCCTAATAAGCTGTAGGGACCCCTCTTTAGCCCGCAATACACCGATGAACCATTACATTATGACTACCTGCCTAATAAGCTGTAGGGACCCCTCTTTAGCCCGCAATACACCGATGAACCATTACATTATGACTACCTGCCTAATAAGCTGTAGGGACCCCTCTTTAGCCCGCAATACACCGATGAACCATTACATTATGACTACCTGCCTAATAAGCTGTAGGGACCCCTCTTTAGCCCGCAATACACCGATAAGCCATTACATTATGACTACCAGCCTAATAAGCTGTAGGGACCCCTCTTTAGCCCGCAATACACCGATGAGCCATTACATTATGACTACCTGCCTAATAAGCTGTAGGGACCCCTCTTCAGCCCGCAATACACCGATGAGCCATTACATTATGACTACCAGCCTAATAAGCTGTAGGGACCCCTCTTTAGCCCGCAATACACCGATGAACCATTACATTATGACTACCTGCCTAATAAGCTGTAGGGACCCCTCTTTAGCCCGCAATACACCGATGAACCATTACATTATGACTACCTGCCTAATAAGCTGTAGGGACCCCTCTTTAGCCCGCAATACACCGATGAACCATTACATTATGACTACCTGCCTAATAAGCTGTAGGGACCCCTCTTTAGCCCGCAATACACCGATGAACCATTACATTATGACTACCTGCCTAATAAGCTGTAGGGACCCCTCTTTAGCCCGCAATACACCGATGAACCATTACATTATGACTACCTGCCTAATAAGCTGTAGGGACCCCTCTTTAGCCCGCAATACACCGATGAGCCATTACATTATGACTACCTGCCTAATAAGCTGTAGGGACCCCTCTTTAGCCCGCAATACACCGATGAGCCATTACATTATGACTACCACCCTAATAAGCTGTAGGGACCCCTCTTTAGCCCGCAATACACCGATGAGCCATTACATTATGACTACCTGCCTAATAAGCTGTAGGGACCCCTCTTTAGCCCGCAATACACCGATGAACCATTACATTATGACTACCTGCCTAATAAGCTGTAGGGACCCCTCTTTAGCCCGCAATACACCGATGAGCCATTACATTATGACTACCAGCCTAATAAGCTGTAGGGACCCCTCTTTAGCCCGCAATACACCGATGAACCATTACATTATGACTACCTGCCTAATAAGCTGTAGGGACCCCTCTTTAGCCCGCAATACACCGATGAGCCATTACATTATGACTACCAGCCTAATAAGCTGTAGTGACCCCTCTTTAGCCCGCAATACACCGATGAGCCATTACATTATGACTACCAGCCTAATAAGCTGCAGGGACCCCTCTTTAGCCCGCAATACACCGATGAGCCATTACATTATGACTACCATCCTAATAAGCTGTAGGGACCCCTCTTTAGCCCGCAATACACCGATGAACCATTACATTATGACTACCTGCCTAATAAGCTGTAGGGACCCCTCTTTAGCCCGCAATACACCGATGAACCATTACATTATGACTACCTGCCTAATAAGCTGTAGGGACCCCTCTTTAGCCCGCAATACACCGATGAACCATTACATTATGACTACCTGCCTAATAAGCTGTAGGGACCCCTCTTTAGCCCGCAATACACCGATGAACCATTACATTATGACTACCAGCCTAATAAGCTGTAGGGACCCCTCTTTAGCCCGCAATACACCGATGAGCCATTACATTATGACTACCTGCCTAATAAGCTGTAGGGACCCCTCTTTAGCCCGCAATACACCGATGAGCCATTACATTATGACTACCACCCTAATAAGCTGTAGGGACCCCTCTTTAGCCCGCAATACACCGATGAGCCATTACATTATGACTACCTGCCTAATAAGCTGTAGGGACCCCTCTTTAGCCCGCAATACACCGATGAACCATTACATTATGACTACCTGCCTAATAAGCTGTAGGGACCCCTCTTTAGCCCGCAATACACCGATGAACCATTACATTATGACTACCTGCCTAATAAGCTGTAGGGACCCCTCTTTAGCCCGCAATACACCGATGAACCATTACATTATGACTACCTGCCTAATAAGCTGTAGGGACCCCTCTTTAGCCCGCAATACACCGATGAACCATTACATTATGACTACCTGCCTAATAAGCTGTAGGGACCCCTCTTTAGCCCGCAATACACCGATGAGCCATTACATTATGACTACCTGCCTAATAAGCTGTAGGGACCCCTCTTTAGCCCGCAATACACCGATGACCCATTACATTATGACTACCAGCCTAATAAGCTGTAGGGACCCCTCTTTAGCCCGCAATACACCGATGAGCCATTGCATTATGACTACCAGCCTAATAAGCTGTAGGGACCCGTCTTTAGCCCGCAATACACCGATGAGCCATTACATTATGACTACCAGCCTAATAAGCTGTAGGGACCCCTCTTTAGCCCGCAATACACCGATGAGCCATTACATTATGACTACCAGCCTAATAAGCTGTAGGGACCCCTCTTTAGCCCGCAATACACCGATGAGCCATTACATTATGACTACCAGCCTAATAAGCTGTAGGGACCCCTCTTTAGCCCGCAATACACCGATGAGCCATTACATTATGACTACCAGCCTAATAAGCTGTAGGGACCCCTCTTTAGCCCGCAATACACCGATGAGCCATTACATTATGACTACCAGCCTAATAAGCTGTAGGGACCCCTCTTTAGCCCGCAATACACCGATGAGCCATTACATTATGTCTACCAGCCTAATAAGCTGTAGGGACCCCTCTTTAGCCCGCAATACACCGAGGAGCCATTACATTATGACTACCTGCCTAATAAGCTGTAGGGACCCCTCTTTAGCCCGCAATACACCGATGAACCATTACATTATGACTACCTGCCTAATAAGCTGTAGGGACCCCTCTTTAGCCCGCAATACACCGATAAGCCATTACATTATGACTACCAGCCTAATAAGCTGTAGGGACCCCTCTTCAGCCCGCAATACACCGATGAGCCATTACTTTATGACTACCTGCCTAATAAGCTGTAGGGACCCCTCTTTAGCCCGCAATACACCGATGAACCATTACATTATGACTACCTGCCTAATAAGCTGTAGGGACCCCTCTTTAGCCCGCAATACACCGATGAGAAATTACATTATGACTACCTGCCTAATAAGCTGTAGGGACCCCTCTTTAGCCCGCAATACACCGATGAGCCATTACATTATGACTACCTGCCTAATAAGCTGTAGGGACCCCTCTTTAGCCCGCAATACACCGATGAACCATTACATTATGACTACCTGCCTAATAAGCTGTAGGGACCCCTCTTTAGCCCGCAATACACCGATGAACCATTACATTATGACTACCTGCCTAATAAGCTGTAGGGACCCCTCTTTAGCCCGCAATACACCGATGAACCATTACATTATGACTACCTGCCTAATAAGCTGTAGGGACCCCTCTTTAGCCCGCAATACACCGATGAGCCATTACATTATGACTACCTGCCTAATAAGCTGTAGGGACCCTCTTCAGCCCGCAATACACCGATGAGCCATTACATTATGACTACCAGCCTAATAAGCTGTAGGGACCCCTCTTTAGCCCGCAATACACCGATGAGCCATTACATTATGACTACCTGCCTAATAAGCTGTAGGGACCCCTCTTTAGCCCGCAATACACCGATGAACCATTACATTATGACTACCTGCCTAATAAGCTGTAGGGACCCCTCTTTAGCCCGCAATACACCGATGAGCCATTACATTATGACTACCTGCCTAATAAGCTGTAGGGACCCCTCTTTAGCCCGCAATACACCGATGAACCATTACATTATGACTACCTGCCTAATAAGCTGTAGGGACCCCTCTTTAGCCCGCAATACACCGATGAACCATTACATTATGACTACCTGCCTAATAAGCTGTAGGGACCCCTCTTTAGCCCGCAATACACCGATGAGCCATTACATTATGACTACCTGCCTAATAAGCTGTAGGGACCCCTCTTTAGCCCGCAATACACCGATGAACCATTACATTATGACTACCTGCCTAATAAGCTGTAGGGACCCCTCTTTAGCCCGCAATACACCGATGAACCATTACATTATGACTACCTGCCTAATAAGCTGTAGGGACCCCTCTTTATCCCGCAATACACCGATGAGCCATTACATTATGACTACCAGCCTAATAAGCTGTAGGGACCCCTCTTTAGCCCGTAATACACCGATGAGCCATTACATTATGACTACCAGCCTAATAAGCTGCAGGGACCCCTCTTTAGCCCGCAATACACCGATGAGCCATTGCATTATGACTACCAGCCTAATAAGCTGTAGGGACCCCTCTTTAGCCCGCAATACACCGATGAGCCATTACATTATGACTACCAGCCTAATAAGCTGTAGGGACCCCTCTTTAGCCCGCAATACACCGATGAGCCATTACATTATGACTACCTGCCTAATAAGCTGTAGGGACCCCTCTTTAGCCCGCAATACACCGATGAGCCATTACATTATGACTACCTGCCTAATAAGCTGTAGGGACCCCTCTTTAGCCCGCAGTACACCGATGAGCCATTACATTATGACTACCAGCCTAATAAGCTGTAGGGACCCCTCTTTAGCCCGCAATACACCGATGAGCCATTACATTATGACTACCAGCCTAATAAGCTGTAGGGACCCCTCTTTAGCCCGCAATACACCGATGAGCCATTACATTATGACTACCAGCCTAATAAGCTGTAGGGACCCCTCTTTAGCCCGCAATACACCGATGAGCCATTGCATTATGACTACCAGCCTAATAAGCTGTAGGGACCCGTCTTTAGCCCGCAATACACCGATGAGCCATTACATTATGACTACCAGCCTAATAAGCTGTAGGGACCCCTCTTTAGCCCGCAATACACCGATGAACCATTACATTATGACTACCAGCCTAATAAGCTGTAGGGACCCCTCTTTAGCCCGCAATACACCGATGAGCCATTACATTATGACTGCCAGCCTAATAAGCTGTAGGGACCCCTCTTTAGTCCGCAATACACCGATGAGCCATTACATTATGACTACCAGCCTAATAAGCTGTAGGGACCCCTCTTTAGCCCGCAATACACCGATGAGCCATTACATTATGACTACCAGCCTAATAAGCTGTAGGGACCCCTCTTTAGCCCGCAATACACCGAGGAGCCATTACATTATGACTACCTGCCTAATAAGCTGTAGGGACCCCTCTTTAGCCCGCAATACACCGATGAACCATTACATTATGACTACCTGCCTAATAAGCTGTAGGGACCCCTCTTTAGCCCGCAATACACCGATGAACCATTACATTACGACTACCTGCCTAATAAGCTGTAGGGACCCCTCTTTAGCCCGCAATACACCGATGAGCCATTACATTATGACTACCAGCCTAATAAGCTGTAGGGACCCCTCTTCAGCCCGCAATACACCGATGAGCCATTACATTATGACTACCAGCCTAATAAGCTGTAGGGACCCCTCTTCAGCCCGCAATACACCGATGAACCATTACATTATGACTACCTGCCTAATAAGCTGTAGGGACCCCTCTTTAGCCCGCAATACACCGATGAGCCATTACATTATGACTACCTGCCTAATAAGCTGTAGGGACCCCTCTTCAGCCCGCAATACACCGATGAGCCATTACATTATGACTACCTGCCTAATAAGCTGTAGGGACCCCTCTTTAGCCCGCAATACACCGATGAACCATTACATTATGACTACCTGCCTAATAAGCTGTAGGGACCCCTCTTTAGCCCGCAATACACCGATGAACCATTACATTATGACTACCTGCCTAATAAGCTGTAGGGACCCCTCTTTAGCCCGCAATACACCGATGAGCCATTACATTATGACTACCTGCCTAATAAGCTGTAGGGACCCCTCTTTAGCCCGCAATACACCGATGAGCCATTACATTATGACTACCACCCTAATAAGCTGTAGGGACCCCTCTTTAGCCCGCAATACACCGATGAGCCATTACATTATGACTACCTGCCTAATAAGCTGTAGGGACCCCTCTTTAGCCCGCAATACACCGATGAACCATTACATTATGACTACCTGCCTAATAAGCTGTAGGGACCCCTCTTTAGCCCGCAATACACCGATGAGCCATTACATTATGACTACCAGCCTAATAAGCTGTAGGGACCCCTCTTTAGCCCGCAATACACCGATGAACCATTACATTATGACTACCTGCCTAATAAGCTGTAGGGACCCCTCTTTAGCCCGCAATACACCGATGAGCCATTACATTATGACTACCAGCCTAATAAGCTGTAGTGACCCCTCTTTAGCCCGCAATACACCGATGAGCCATTACATTATGACTACCAGCCTAATAAGCTGCAGGGACCCCTCTTTAGCCCGCAATACACCGATGAGCCATTATATTATGACTACCTGCCTAATAAGCTGTAGGGACCCCTCTTTAGCCCGCAATACACCGATGAACCATTACATTATGACTACCTGCCTAATAAGCTGTAGGGACCCCTCTTTAGCCCGCAATACACCGATGAACCATTACATTATGACTACCTGCCTAATAAGCTGTAGGGACCCCTCTTCAGCCCGCAATACACCGATGAGCCATTACATTATGACTACCTGCCTAATAAGCTGTAGGGACCCCTCTTTAGCCCGCAATACACCGATGAACCATTACATTATGACTACCAGCCTAATAAGCTGTAGGGACCCCTCTTTAGCCCGCAATACACCGATGAGCCATTACATTATGACTACCTGCCTAATAAGCTGTAGGGACCCCTCTTCAGCCCGCAATACACCGATGAGCCATTACATTATGACTACCTGCCTAATAAGCTGTAGGGACCCCTCTTTAGCCCGCAATACACCGATGAGCCATTACATTATGACTACCTGCCTAATAAGCTGTAGGGACCCCTCTTTAGCCCGCAATACACCGATGAACCATTACATTATGACTACCTGCCTAATAAGCTGTAGGGACCCCTCTTTAGCCCGCAATACACCGATGAACCATTACATTATGACTACCTGCCTAATAAGCTGTAGGGACCCCTCTTTAGCCCGCAATACACCGATGAACCATTACATTATGACTACCTGCCTAATAAGCTGTAGGGACCCCTCTTTAGCCCGCAATACACCGATGAACCATTACATTATGACTACCTGCTTAATAAGCTGTAGGGACCCCTCTTTAGCCCACAAAACAGCGGCAACTCGGCGAGGCATCGATTCGATCTGGTAGCGATCCTGAGGTATCTGGTACCATAATGCCAACAGCAGGTCCTTCAGTTCCCGTAAATTTCGGGGTGGTGGTGATTCAGCGCGAACCCGCTTTTCGAAGTCGAACCACAAATGTTCGATTAGGTTCATGTCAGGTGAATTTGAAAGCTAAGGCATTAACAGAAAGTAACCAGCATGTTTCTCGAACCACTTCTTGACGATTCTGGCAGTGTGGCATGGCGCATTATTCTGTTGGTAATGGCAATCACCAGCAGGAAACACAGTTACCATGAATGGGGGAACTTGGTCCGCAACGATGTTTTTTTTTTTTTTATTTTTGATTGGAGGTTTAACGACCACCGTGAGCAACTCAATGGGCTATAAGCAGTCGCCCGTCCCTAATTTAGGGTCACTGGTTCCAGGGAAGGGAGAGAGCCAGTGCCGTAAGACAAACACAACATCCATGCCTGACCGGGATTCGAACCCGGACCCCTTACGGACGAATGATCAGAGGCCAACGCCTTAGACCACTGCGCCACCGGGGCGGCGCAACGATGTTCAGACACCAGAACGCTGTCAGGGATTGTGCTATCAGGTTAATGGGGCCTAAAATGTGCCAAGAAAACATTGATCACTGGGTAACACCACCCCCGCCGCCCGGTCTGTTTCTGCCCAACATTGCATCCAGGTGCCATAGCCTCTTTTAGTAATCGGAGTATCCGCGCTCGGCCGTCTGCGTGATGCACCCCAGGAATCTTGATTCGTCAGACCATCCAATCATTCACGGCCCAATCTCGATAATCTTGGGCCCATTTCTTGCGTTGTTGGCGATGACGTGCAGTGAGCATGGGGACCCGACTTGGTCTTCGGCTACGCAAGCACATGCGCAGAAGGCTGCGATGAACTGTGTGCTGTGACACATTGCCCTGATCACCACACTTTTGTAGCTGCGGGTGATGTGTCGCACTGTAGCTCTGAGGTCGCTTTGAGCAATGCGCGACAGTCTCTGCTCCCCCCCCACCTTCGGCACCAATGAGCTGCAGACAACACACGGCTGGACGACGGCTCGTCATTTGACCATCTGTGCACCACTTTTGATACGCACTCACTACAGCGGCAAGTGAACAACCCACAAGCCGCGCCGTTTCCGAGTTCGTAGTTCCGAGGCTCTGTGCCATCACAATTTGTCCTTTATCAAACTCCGATAAATCGGCAGCTTTTCCCATTCTGACTCCGAACACTCTACTAACCAAAACCGGTCCTCGGGTTGTATATATGCTGCTCTGTGAACTTTATCTGCGCCACCGTTCGGTCTTCAGGCGCGCTGATTTCTCTAGGCTGGAGATGGCCATAATGGAATGACTCATTGGTGTATTGTCTAACCAGGTGTCAAAGACCTACATCAAGATGGATTGAAGTTGGGAAATGAATCATAAGTGTAAGGGAGACAGTATTTTAGAGGTAAAAAATCTTGTAGTGAACAGAAAGACATGGGAAAAGTTTATTTCATACAAGTGTTGTTTTATATACAGAGGGTGAGTCATAAGTAATGAGCACCGCCCCGGTGGCGCAGTGGTCTAAGGCGCTGGCCTCTGGTCATTCGTCCGTAAGGGGTCCGGGTTCGAATCCCGGTGAGGCATGGATGTTGTGTTTGTCTTACGGCACTGGCTCTCTCCCTTCCCTGGAACCAGTGACCCTAAATTAGGGACGGGCGACTGCTTATAGCCCATTGAGTTGCTCACGGTGGTCGTTAAACCTCCAAACCAAAAAAAAAAAAAAAAAAAAAAATCTCTCCCTTCCCTGGAGCCAGTGACCCTAAATTAGGGACGGGTGACTGCTTATAGCCCATTGAGTTGCTCACGGTGGTCGTTAAACCTCCAATAAAAAAAAATAAAAAAATAATGAGCCATGTGAGAGGTAGTTTGAGATGGCGTTGTTTTTTCTGAAAGAAGCAATCGCTTGGACTGGAACTTGTTTATAGGTAGAAAGAGCATTTCATGTACTATCAGAATTTGCTTTGGTGGTGGACATGAATTAATTGTGTTTTTTTTTTTGTTTTTTTTTTTTTTTTTTTGCTTTCAGAACATGGACAAAAAAAAACGGCAGTTCGAGTACTGTCGCGTCATTGTTGGAAAAAAGGACTATCTGCGCATGCTGCGGTCGCCGAAATTTGTGCAGTGGAAGGTGTGGGTGTTGTCAGCTACGTCACAGCAAAAAGATGGTTTGTTCGCTTTAACAAGAGGGACACCAGCCTTCAAGATGGACCTCGCTCTGGCAGACCCCCAACGGTGCATTCGGAAGCCCTGCAGGTAGCCGAAGAGGCAACACCAACCACAAGCCCTCGCAGATTGTCGGACGAGATTGGTTATCGCAATCCACTGTGATTCGCCATCTCCACAAGCTTGGGAAGGTCAATAGGAGCTGCCGAGTGGTGCCCCACGATTTGGCCACGGCATAAGCTGCTGAACCACTCCATGAAAAAGCGTTTCATCAGGCGAATTGTTACGTCTGATGAAAAGTGGATCTTTTTCGTAATCCCGACATGCGAAACCAGTGGATTAACCCGGGACACCTTCCAGAACCCGTCGCTAAGCGGGGACGCTTTGAACACAAAGTCATGTTGTGTGTTTGGTGGAATTTTATGGGGCCCATACACTTTGAGTTCGTTCCACATGGGCGAGGCGTCTCCGCTGCGCTCTACTCTCAACAACTACAGAGGATGTACGAAGCTCTGGTCCGTAAGTACCCGGCCCTGGTCAACAGAAAACAGGTTCTCCTTCAGCACGACAACGCACCAACCCATACCGCCCGTTCAACGAGGTATAAAGTCCAGGAACTCGATGGAATCGAACTTCTTCCACATCCTGCCTATAGCCCAGACCTTGCCCCCAAGTGGCTACTATTTGTTTCAGTCGATGGCACATTTCTTCCGTGGCAGAACCTTCCGAAACCGTCATGAGGTGGAAGCCGGGGACCAGGAGTTTTTACCTCAAAACCCAAGGTGTGGTACAGAGCGGGAATTCACAATTTGGCAGAAATATGGCTCCAGACTATAGAACATAATGGCTTGTATTTCGAAGATTGAATCGTATTCGTTTGCACTTTACACATGTTTGAAGTTTTCCTATCCAAAGGCTCATTACTTTTGACTCACCATCAGAGCCGAATTGAGGGAGGGGGCAGCAGGGGCGGTCGCCCTGGGCGCCGAGCTGGGAGGGGCGCCATCGAGACGTAAATTTTTTTTTATATAAATGTAAAAAATGTGAAATTAATTTATACGCGTAATTAAAAAAATGTATAAAATTTAAACTTCTTTATGCTTTAAGAATAAAATGGCGACCAGATGAAACCTAAATTAAAGGAGAACTCCAATCGTCCGAACGCCAAATATTCGGATCGATTTGGCTTGGGTGTGACAGTACATTTTAGTTGCTATGTTTATGAAACATTTGAGACGCGCGCGCAGCGGCTAGTGTAGGCCACGACTTTAGAGGGGAAGGGCTAGTACGCCCCTTTGAAGTGCTGAACACCGACCCGTGTCTGAAAGGTTGGGGAAAAAATGGGTAGTGTACTTGTTTCTACGTCATCACGCTGGTCTTCTGGCTCAGCTCAGTTCCCACCAGGACAGAACTTCCCTCTGTTACGACGGTGTTTTACGCCAGCACTTTTTCTTGGTGTATCATATTTGTTTCACGTTGTATTTTATTTAAGTTGTACACTGAAAACCCAAACTGATGCTCTTAGCGAGAAGAAACAGATTTTAAAATGGACACCAGAAGACACATCAAAATGCATTGTAATTCCAGCACTTTACCTCAAATCATATGATTTTTGATTTTGAGATCAGAAAAGTATATTTGCTATATTAAGCAAAATACTTTTTAAAGAAAGAGCATGCATAACAGAAAATGTTCATTTAAAATTATCCAATTTATACTATAACATCAATGTTTTCCGATTTTTAGGCCCCCAAAACCATGAACTTTTGTTTTCCAAAAAGATAATTTTTGATATTTGAGTGCGCCTTGCAGTAGATGACACACTGTAATCGGGTAAATACGGTAGTAACTTTGACTGAAAGTACCTTTCATGTGGTGCTCTGACAGAAAGCTCCCAGGCTTTTGGCGAGTGCAGGTACGTCATCGACCACGGCTGCATGTCTCAGGGGATAAAATGTAGGCGACGGGTGCTGTGACCTTCACGGCCTCCTCTGTCCATGATCCATCACTCCTTACGTGTATTGAGAATGAATGACGGATGGTGACGATTCGTCGACAGGGAAGCCTACAGTGCGCATGCGCGGAACAAACATTACTCAGTTAAGGTTGCGACAGTTTAAATGCAATATTTGCCGTGACACTATGACGACATTTGTGCGCTTAACGTTGTCTGTATAGCTTGATTGGTTGAGTAGCGCGCTGAATTAGTGCACTGTGCCACGCGACGTGCGTGTGTGTGTCGAAATGGGACCTACAAAGTTGTCTGGAGCACAAGGCAGAAAACGAAAAAAACAACAAGAAGCGGATAACGCAGTCCAAGCCAAGCAGTGGCAAACACTGGGATGGGTAAAGAAGGTGGATCCCTCAACCGCTGCGCTCCCACTACAGCAAGTGATTGAAAGTAAGCCATCTACATCAACACTTTTAGAAAATGAAACGTTACTGAAGGAACTGAGAATATAACTGGTAGTGTTAGTGTGCATTCAGATGATTCTACACCTTATTTTATGTGCATTCAGATGATTCTACACCTTATTTTATGTGCATTCAGATGATTCTACACCTTATTTTATGTGCATTCAGATGATTCTACACCTTATTTTAACCCGTCCTTTCCAACATTGAGTCCTTATGAAGGCGTACAGGAACAGGATTTGTAACAAACCAAAATTCAACTTAATTTTAATGATCCCACAACATGGCCTGATTTGAATGACCACGTGGGAAGCTTGTTAGTTGAACACGGTCCAGAACAAAATAAAAATGGTAATTTTCTTTTATCAATTAATGCAGAAAAAAGGCATTTTACGGGAAATTGGTTCCACAAAAAACTTTTGAATGGAGAAAATGTAGAGCGGGATTGGTTAATTTACAGTGAAGCAACAAAAGTTATTTATTGTTTCCCTTGCATCCTATTTGGAAAGCATTTGAAATCACGTTTGGCAAATCCAAAAGTGAGATTTTCTGAGTGGAAAAAATTACACCCTCGAATTCCAGAGCATGAAAATTCTGTAGAGCACCGTGAGTGCTATGTTTCCTGGAAAAGCTTTGAAAAAAGGATTAAAAGAGGGCTGTGCAATTGATACTGAACTACAGCAAATGATTACAAAAGAAAAAGATAATGGCGGCACATTCTCAGAATCATTGTCGATTGCATTTTGTTTTGTTCAGTCAACAACTTGGCCTTTCGAGGTTCAAGTACAAAGATAGGTGAAGACAAATGTGGAATTTTTTTACATTTGCTAGAGTTTGTTTCTCATTATGATAAACAGCTAAAAGAGTATATTACCATAGCCAAAGAAAAACCAGGAATTCCAAATTACCTTTCCTCAACAATTCAAAACGAGTCCATCAATTTAATAGGTGACACTGTACGCCAAGAAATACTAAAAGACATAAGAGAGGCAAAATATTTCTCAATTTCATTTGATTGCACACCAGATGTAGCCCATCAGGAACAAATGTGCCAGATTATTAGGTACGTGAAAGTTTCAGAGGTTGTTTGCTCTATTGAAGAAAGTTTCATCGATTTCATAAAAACTATTGAAACGACTGGGGCTGGTTTAACCGAAGAAATTCTACAAAAAATAGAAGCCAATGAGCTTGACATTCGTAATTGCCGAGGGCAAGCATACGATAATGGTTCAAACATGGCGGGGAAGTATTCAGGAGTCCAGGCCCGTATGCAAGCAATTTGCAGCCATGCACGTTTTATGCCATGTGCTGCTCATTCATTGAACTTGGTTGGTGTTCACGCTGCTGGAGTCTCTTCAGATATTATCACATTTGTTGGCACAGTGCAAGAACTGTACAAAATATTTGCTCACAATGTCAAAATGTGGGAAATATTATCCAACAAGCTTTCCACCACTCTCAAGCGTCACTGTGATGCAAGATGGGCATCCAAATACTACGCTGTTCATGCACTTTATTCACAGCTTGATAAAGTCCTCGAAGCCTTAGAGGAAATTTCTGACAACCCTCAATTCCATGATGACTGTTTATCAGTGGTTAAAAATCTTCTGAAACAAATTAATTAGAAGTTTGTTTGTTATTCTGTTATGTGGGACAAAATACTAAATCAGATCTCCCGCGTGAATGAACAACTACAGCGCAAAGATGTGACCGTGGACTGTGCAGTTAGTCACTTGACAGGATTGAAAGCTGCTTTACAAGACATCCGGGATACAGGGATTGATGTTATACTGGGCGAAGCATCGGACATCTGTGCCGCAACAACTCTTGACGGCTTCTTCGAGGAGAAAAGGGCAAGGAAGAGTTAACGACTGACATTGGAAGAAAGTGAGGACACTGTTTTGACAGGAAAACAAAGGTTCAGTATGGACTTTTATGCTGTTTTGGACAAAGTCTTAGAACAAATGGAATGGCGTTATAAATGTTTGATTGAAGTGTTAGATGACTTTAATTTCTTAACGGGCAAGTCTTTGCAATCTATGACCGTAGAAGAGTTAAAGGCTAGTGCAATGCGCTTAGCAAATAAATATGATAAGGATCTGGATGCCACTGAAATAGAGGGGGAAATAGCTAGTTTTAAGTTTCAGGCCACTTCTTTATTTTAAAAAAATCAGGATTTTTCAAAAGCAACCTCTCTTGACCTATTAAATTTAATCCACCAAATGTCTCTTGCTACATCTTATCCAAACTTAGTAATTGCTTTCAGATTATTCTTAACATTACCAATTACTAATGCGTCTAGTGAACGAGGTTTTAGTAAGCTGAAAATAATAAAAAAATACTTAAGGTCATCAATGGGACAAGAGAGGTTAACCCCCTGGCAATTCTGTCAATAGAAAAAGATATTGATAAAACTATTAATTATGATCAAATAATAAATGATTTTGCTGCTGTTAAAGCTCGAAAGGTACATTTGTAAATACAAAATCAATCTGTTAAGGCTTAAGCACAATTTTAAACAAATGCTACTTGTACTTATTTTTTCAGTTGTTCATAAGCACTTGAGGTAGCAATTAATTATAAATAAAAAGTATTCTTCATTCAAACTATGTTCAATGTTTTTTCTTTCTTCAACAATCCCTATTGAAGCTCACATAGTCACCACTAGCTATTGAATAGGATTACCAATATAAGTTTTTTTTTAATATTATATTTTGAGCAATATTTTACACAAAAAAAAATTACATTTTATTACTATTTCATACAATTAGCAAATTATATACGGGACAATAATTGCAAATAACAATAAAAATCGCAATATTTTTTTTATACAGGTACTGTACTATATCTGCAAAAGGTATATAATAAAACCTGACACCATCGCCTGTTCCAGTTGGACTGGAGCAGGGGGTCGCCAATTTTACTGCTTGCCCCGGGCCCCAATACCTCAAGCTACGGCCTTGCTCACCCTCTGTAGTGTCTATCTATTTATATTTTTTAATGATCTGAGAAAGAATTTACAGAAGTCCGAATATATTGTTTGAACACAGGAGGAAGATGACAAAGTAATTTCACTTACCACGTCCTTTTTCAAGATAGTTGCATATATTCAGTTAGACAGCAGTGTTGTGCAGCCTCCACCTGTTATGACTTTTAAGCTCATATTCACTTTAAACGGATTATAGCTTCCGTAAGTGAAGAAACAACTGTAACGTATACTCTAGATTCACTTTCCTTTTGATTTTTACTATCTCTGGTTATTTTATTTTACTATGTAAATTATCTTCTTACTGAACGAGATGTTATTTCACCCGCTGAATGATATGTGGCAATGAGTGTAAGTCATGACGTGTGGTAGCCAGTATAAATAGGCGCGTTCAACGATACGTAGGGAGAGCGTTTGTTGTTGAAAAAAGAGCGTTTGTTTATGTGAAAGAGAGCTTTTTGTTGATGTGTGTAGGGAGAGCTTCGTTCTATGTGATTAGGTTTTTCTTCATTATTGTGATACGATTAGTGTGTGTGTGTTGGATGATTCAAGAGTTTATCTAATAAAAAGTTGTTCTAAGTAAGTACGTTTTTCTCAGTTCATAGTTTTGTCAGATTTCTGTCTGGCTGTTAGGTTTATTTCATTAAGTGTTATTAGTAACAACCAGAATAAGACTTTATTCATCTTTAATTACTACATTTTGCTACCCAAATACCACACACACATTGTACTAACACATTCACAAATAAAGAGTATTCTGTCAAGAAATTTTCAAACTCCCCACTCTCACTTTGTTGCAGTAATACTACAGATTAATCACTAATCAGAGACAAATGCCTAGAACACAAGCTGGGTGACCCTGTGCTTTCAGATAAAATACTAGATTGTTTCCTGACAGGTGTCAGGAAGCAATACATTTATATTACCAATCACAATTATTACTTCTGCAATTTAAGTAACCATAAATTGATTGCTTTACCAGTATTTGCTATCTAATGGGCATTACCCATGGGTACATGATCTTTATTGAAATATTTGTTGTCTTGTCAGACAAGTTGCATGTACACTGTACATATTCTAGAATATATATGCAAATGCCATTTGCAAGACATCCTCAGTATATTGAAAAAAACAAAACATTTACATAGGTAGAAATTGTACCCAAAAAGCCTCAAAGTTGGTAACCCACAGTTAACCTCAGCTTCCCAGAGTAAACATCATTCAGTTTTCACATTGAGTACGACTGTTTACAAAATATAAGAAATAAAAAGTCTTAAGATAACACAGATATTGAAATGGCTTATCTGCTGGTTTAATCACCAGCTACACGGATTAGATGTTTTATTTTTGTGTTTGATTAACTGAGCATTTACAGCTCAACCTTATTTTAAAATGCTTACTTGTGAAATGTAGTTCCATAATCCTTGTTCCTTTTATTCTTACAATCAAGAGCTGCGCAGTAATATGGCATTTTAAATATCAACAATGTGCTGATAATTGTGATTATTCACGAAACTGCAGCACTAAATTTGTAATGAAGCATAACACGATCGCCGAACAGCTGAAAGAACCGAGGTGACTCCTTGACACACGCAGAATTTGTACCTCATCAAAGATGGCTAGCTATCCCCGCGTTGGCTTCAGCTGCCTCGGCAGAGAACCAATCACAGAAGCACTCTATGTATTTCTATCTCGTTGGTAGTAGTAGTAAAAGGCAAATTCATTATACAACTTAAAAGAAATAAAGAGATATCTTAAAACTCCTACGATAGATGTACGATACCCAGTTGTCGAGTGATCAGGAGCTCGGGATCCGATGTCTTTCACTTCTGGTCCTGGGTTCAAATCTCGAGGCAAGACATTAATGGTTTTTTTTTCCTTTCACTGCTAGCTCCCACCCCTCTCTGGATTCAGCGACTGCAAATTATCTACTGGCAAACCCTTATGCTATAGGGAAAATGCACGAAAATCAGGTACAACGTGAAAAATAAAATTATAAAGCCAAATTAAAGTGCGGATGCGGAAGATTGCCGCAGTCAGCGGTATTTGCAAATGCCTCTGGCGTTAACATCGGGCATTTCGGGAAAGTCCTCTTGCGAAAAGAAAGTAAGATTTGTCGAGAGTGTAGATCTGTTTGACATATTTAATAAATGCCATTCATTGCAAGAAGTCAGGCTGTTAAAAGATCTACACGGGCTTTTACTTGGGAAATCCGGTGCAGCCCGCAACCGAACGTTTTACACCCGGCCCTTGGCTGGCACGTTTCAAAATTACAAATGTATAGCCCTGTCAGGCGCATTTAAAACATTCAATTTATCGTTTTTTCCTCTGAAGACTTTCAAAATGTAGCCAGTACCATTGATTTTTGTTAAAATTAAAGAACACGCTCAGCTTGTGTTATGCTTTGATGTCTTCCGTTTCATTCTGTGATCTCCGTAACTCTTACATCTTACGGGTAATTAAACCACTATATCTGACAGCGAGACGACTTGTCTTGTTTTATGAGAAACAAATAGAATGAGACAAAGTTGTTATGGCTTACTAGCCGTTGTCAGATGATACTGAATAAGAACACCTGTACTCTGAAAGCATATAACCTCGATTCCACGCAATCTGGTTTCTTTTGTTTAACGCCGGCAGCAAGGTTTACGTGAAGTCGAACATAAGTGTTTGAGAATTCTTAATTATTGTAAACAACTCTTAACTACGTATAATGAGTCATGCAGATGATACATCACGTGCATCAGTATTCGGAATGAATTGAATGTAGGGAGTTTGTGCGATAAAAAACCGAATTGGCATTTGTGTGCTGTTAGCTTCTTGATTGTCGTACTTGTTCTAGTGGTGCAATCTCATTTGCTGTTTCGTTCTTGGCGTTGCTTCATAATTGTTTGATAAGCATTCTTAACGAGATTTTCGGCCAGATACGCAACAAAACCAACAGAAAATATCGTATAATCAAAACAAGTTTCATTTCAGCCTTTCAGAATTCAGATTAACGGGAACAGAGGTGGGGATGGTAGTAATTGGGAAGAGAGAGCAAGAGAGGGAGACTGTAGGACGATATCGTTTCTGCTAAAAAATTTAAATGATATGTCTCTTTAAACACACGCGTTTCGAGGAAATCAACTTTCGAGTGTAAATTAAATTTGATTTTGTATTTCAGGAAATCGGATTTGGTTCATTTCATTTGCTAATTTGAATCATTAGTTTGGGGAGGTAATACAGGAAACAACTGATTGCATTGGAAGTCATCTTACATTTTGACATCCAACATGCTTTTCTTTAATCCAGCCGCAAAATACTAAACGTGCTGATGTTGTGGCATCCTGGAGATGCCGGTGGGAGTGCGCTCGGCAGTCGAGAATGATTATCTTGCAGGTAAGAGCGCGCTCGGCTGCGGAGAATGATGATGATGTGGCAGCCTGATGATGATGCCGGCAAGAGCGCACTCGGCCACGGAGAACGATGATGATGACGTGGCAACCTGCTTATGATGATGCCGGCAAGAGAGCGCTCAGCTGTAGAGAATGATGATGTTGCAGCCTGACAAATATACCTGAGGCAGCGCGCTTGGCTGCAGCGATAATGATGTTGTAGCAACCCACTGATGATGGTGACAGCTTGCTGGGCTCTGGAGAATGATGAAGTTGTGGCTGCCTGATGGTGCCGGAGATAACGCGCTTGGCTGCGGTGAATTGTGACACTGTGGCTTCTCAATGATGCCGGTGACAGCGCACCCCACTAAAGTTCTTCACGGGGTTCATTTTGTTCGTACTCCCGATCCCAACCCGTCCCCCAGACAGGCATGGACTTTCTTTTCCGTCAATGAAAAGAAAAGATTAGGTCTATGGTCGAGTGCAGCCTGAGCTAAAAGATTTAATATTTGCCTGCTGGATTACGATATAAAAATGCTGTATGGCAAAACATGGACTGATTTGTGGCCCAATCATTTGTACCTTACATTACCTTCCCATGCTGATTGACAACGGCAAACAAATTGAAACCTAATTTTATTTCGTAAAAGAAAAATCTGTTCATATTTTCACTTGAAAATCTGTCTATTTTTAAACAGATATATTTGAAGAAAAATTCCATTTAGATATTTCAATAGAAATGTTAATCTCACAGTCTGTCTTTCTCACTTCTCCATCACCACTACACGTACCACTGTTTCCCCTCAACTGAAAAACTGAAGTTTGAAACTGAAGTTTTTTTTTTCCTTTGCTTTCTTTTATTACCCTTATGAAGGTATAGGAACGACAAAGTTCACCGACTGAAACGGAAGGCGTCAACGTGCAACACGAACTCAATGCATTCATTAATTAGACCTGAAATCAGCGGGCCAATCTGCAAATGGAAAGATATAACACACAGGGCGGGCTATAACTGGAACGTTTGAAATTGGCGGGGCCAGATTTCCCGAATTATGGTTCATGCAGATCAGAGTTGGAAACAGGTCAAAAATTTCAGCCCCGGACCAGACCCGACCCGATCCGGACCCTAAACTGATCCGAACAAAACTGCTTTGAACTATAAATTCGAAACTCAATTTATATAATATATATCATCATCATCATTGTCAACCATTATCAATCCACTGCTGGACGAAGGTCTCCCCAAGTTTCTTCCACAACGATCTGTCTTGGCCGCCCCGGTGGCGCAGTGGTCTAAGCGATGGCCTCTGATCATTCGTCCGAACGGGGTCCGGGTTCGAATCCCGGTGAGGCATGGATGTTGTCTTTGTCTTACGGCACTGGCTCTCTCCCTTCCCTGGAACCAGTGACTCTAAATTAGGGACGGGCGACTGCTTATAGCCCATTGAGTTGCTCACGGTGGTCGTTAAAAACCTCCAATCAAAAAAAAAAAAAAAAAAAAAAAAAACGATCTGTCTTGTGCCAGTCTCCTCCATGTAACTCCCGCAGACTTTTGAATTTTATCCACCCATCTCCCATGTGGTCTTCTTCTGGGTCTTTTCCTGTCCCTTGGAATCCAATCTAAAATTTCGGCTGTCCATCGATGATCTGTCCTTCTGGCAGTATGTCCAGCCCATTGCCATTTCAGGGATTTAACTCTGATCATGATGTCTTCCACTCTTCTCATTTTTCCGATCCACGAGTTCCTCTTCTTATCTCTCCTGGTTGCACCAAGCATGCACCTCTCCATGCTGCTTTGAGTTGTCTGCAGCCTTTGTATGTCTCTTTTAGTTAAGGTCCACGTCTCTGCACCATACGTAAGCACTGGAAGGATGCATTGATCAAACACTTTTCTTTTAAGACATAATGGCATATTGCTCTTGAAAATTATACTGTTTCTTCCAAAAACTCTCCAGGCAAGTTTTGTACGCCGATTAATTTCTTCATCAATGTGACCCTCACTTGATATCTGCTGTCCAAGATAAACGTACGTGTCTGTTATCTCCAGCTTTTCTCCATCAATCGATAAATCTTCATTTCTTGTAAAAGCATTGAACATCACTTTTGTCTTCTGATAGTTAATTTTTAATCCCACTTCTTTACTCTTGTGAGCAAGTTCCTGGATCATACTCTGCAGCTCTGATGGGGTAGTTGCAAATGTGACTACGTCATCAGCAAAACGAAGGTGGGTTAGATAATCTCCATTAATCTTTATCCCCTTGTTTTTCCAGCTCAGCGACTGAAAGACACCCTCCAATGTGGCATTAAAGAGCTTCGGAGATATGGTGTCACCTTGTCTCACTCCCTTTCCAATTTTTATTTGTGTTGTACTTTCAAACAGCCGAATCTTTGCACTTGAATTTTCATAGATGTTATTAATAATATTAATGTATGCATCTTCAATACCGCAGGATTTCAGAGCCATTGTAACTGCTGATGGTTTCACCGAATCAAAGGCTTTTTTATAATCGATAAAAGCCATGCACGATGGAAGTTCATATTCCCTCGTTCTTTTAATTAGTTCTCTCAGTACGTGGATATGATCTATTGTGCTGCAGCCACTCCTGAATCCAGCTTGTTCTCTCGGTTGAGCCATGTCCAGTGTTAACTTCAAACGGTGTGAAAGAACTTTAGTGAAGATTTTATAAACCACTGATAGGAGGCTGATAGGTCTGTAGTTCCTGAGATCCTCGATGTCACCTGTTTTATGTAGCAGGATCATTGTAGCGTTGTTCCAATCCTCAGGAGTCTTCCCTTCATTAAGGCATCGAGTGAAAATTTGGGCGAGTACTGTTTCGATTTCTCCACTTGCTTCTTGTATGATGTCTACAGTAATTTCATCTTCTCCTGGAGCTTTCCCCCGCTTCATGTTCTTGATTACATGTGCAACTTCTGCTGGGAGGACTGGAAGAACTCTGGTACTGGTACCTTTCTTGATGTCTGGAGTACATGTATCATCCCTTTCATATAATTTGGAGTAGAAATCTTTTACTCTTGTCAAAATTTCGCCTCTATTTCTTGTTACAGAACCATCTTCTTTTCTCAGTGCCATAATCTGTTTTCTTCCCTTACTGAGATGTCCCTTTGCTATCTTTAGGCTTTGGTTGTTTTCAATTGCTTTCCTAACTAGTTCACAGTTGAATTTCCTTACGTCTTCAGTGATACTTTTTCGTACTGTCTTGCATAGCTCTATATAATCCACTTTGGAAGTCACATCTTCTTGAGTTGTCCTCATCTCTCTTCTTTTTTTGCATCAACATTTTGTTTTTTCCTGATAATTTGTTCACATGCAACTTGTTCTTAGACCCAGCTAATTTTGTTGCTGTTTCCACAAGAGCTGTGGTTACTTTTCTGTTAACTTCAGAAATGTCCACTTCTTCCGATGTTAATCCTTTCTAAAGCAGATAATCTGTTCTTCAGTACCAATTTGAAGGTATTATGGTGTTTTTTACGGTTGGTTATGTCAATACATTTTTTTGTCTTATCAGCTTGCCACGTTCGAGTTTAGTGTTGAGGTACATCTTACATCTCACCAATCTGTGGTCACTACCTGTGTTGAACTTGTTTAGCACACTGCAGTCTTCTATGACGAATTTTTTGTTACACATAATAAAATCAATTTCACTTGTCGTCCCATTTGGATGTCTCCATGTCCATTTCCTGTGTGGCTTTTTCTTGAAAACGGTGTTCATGATGAAAAACTCTTCTGCCTCTGCAAACTCTACGAGAGTATTTCCACGCGTGTTTCTGTTGCCATGACCGAATTTATCTATTGAAGTTGCATTCTGTTGCTGTTGCCCTATTTTTGCATTGAAATCTGCCATAATTATCTTCAAGAGCTGCTTGCCTTTATTATTTAGATGACGAATTATCTCATAAAATTCTTCAATTTCTTCTTTAGGATGACTTGTGGTGGGTGCATAAGTTTGAATAATCTGAGCCTGGTATCTTCTCGAGAGTTGGATAGCGAGTCGTGCAGCTCTGTCAGAGGAACTTTCAACTTCTACAACTTTATCCTTCAGTTTCTTGTTTATTATAAATCTAACACCATCAGTTCTGCCAGTATCTGTCCCACGATAGTAGAAGATATGTCCACTTTTCAGTTCAATGAGATCTTCTCCTTTTCTCCTTACCTCACTTAGCCCGACGATGTCCCACTTGATCCTTTGTAGTTCTTCTTGCAATTCAAGAAGCCTTGAATCAGAAGATAGGTAGAGTCCATTGTAAGTAGTCAAGGTCAGAATCAAATGGCAGCCTAGTCCGGTCCTCCGGTGATTCTTAGCACTCTCTACCTTCATGTCGCACTGGCCGCTGCCTCGGCCAGGTACATTCCAGCTGCCGGAGACTGAGGGTCAAGATTTAAGTTGTGGATTCATTTTGGAGGGGTTTGGCCATAACTCACCACGCTGACCAAGCGGGTTGGTGAGCGTGGGATAGCATTTCCTCTAATCCTGATGATATAGTTATGCCGCTATTGGCAGTCGTCAGAGCCCCTTTAGTGTAACCAGTATACAGCACGATAAGGCGGGATTGACATTTCTATATCATCATCATAATTGTCAACCATTATCAATCCACTGCTGGAAGAAAGTCTCCCCAAGTTTCTTCCACAACGGTCTGTCTTGTGCCAGTCTCCTCCATGTTACTCCCGCAGACTTTCGGATTTCATCCGCCCATCTCTCATGTGGCCTTCTTCTGGGTCTTTTCCTATCCCTTGGAATCCAGTCTAAAATTTCAGCTGTCCATCGATGGTCTGTCCTTCTGGCAATATGCCCAGCTCATTGCCATTTCAGGGATTGTACTCTGATCATGATGTTTTCCACTCTTGTCATTTTTCTGATCCATGAGTTCCTCTTGTTATCTCTCCTGGTTACACCAAGCATGCACCTCTCCATGCCTCTTTGAGTTGTCTGCAGTCTCTGTATGCCTCTTTTAGTTAAGGTCCACGTCTCTGCACCATATGTAAGCACTGGAAGGATGCATTGATCAAACACTTTTCTTTTAAGACATATAGGCATATTGCTCTTGAAAATTATACCGTTTCTTCCAAACGCTCTCCAGGCAAAGCTTTATACGCCGATGAATTTCTTCATCAATGTGATCCTCACTTGATATCTGCTGTCCAAGATAAATGTAGGTATTGGTTATCTCCAGCTTTTCCCTATCAATCGATAAATCTTCATTTCTTGTAAAAGCATTGTACATCACTTTTGTCTTCTGAAAGTTCATTTTTAATCCCACTTCTTTATTCTTGTCAGTAAGTTCCCTGTTCATACTCTGCAGCTCTGTTGGGGTAGTTGCAAAAATGCTACGTCATAAGCAAAACGAAGGTGAGTTAGATAAATTCCATTAATCTTTATCCCTTTGTTTTCCCAGTTCAGTGATTGAAAGACATTTTCCAATGTGGCATCAAAAAGTTTGGGAGATATAATGTCCCCTTGTCTCACTCCCTTTCCAATTTTTATGGGTACTGTATTCTCAAAAAGCCGAATCTTTTTTTTTATTGGAACCAGTGAACCTAATTTAGGTTCACTGGTTCCAGGGAAGGGAGAGAGCCAGTGCCGTAAGACAAACACAACATCCATGCCTCACCGGGATTCGAACCCGGACCCCGTTCGGACGAATGATCAGAAGCCAGCGCTTAGAACACTGCGCCACCGGGGCGGCCGAATCTTTACACTTGCATTTTCATAGATGTTATTAATAATATTAATGTATGAATCTTCAATACCGCCGGATTTCAGAGCCATTGTGACTGCTGATGGTTTCACGGAATCAAAGGCCTTTTCATAATCTATAAAAGCCATGCATAATGAAAGTTCATATTCCCTCGCTCTTTCAATTACACTGCTGGCCACCCAAAATGCAACACCAAGAAGGAAGCATCCGATTGGCCCGAAATTCGCAGCATGTGTCGACCGAGAGAGGACATGCAAACGATTAGCATTGCAGGGCGTATGCAAATCATGTGCGCCCAGCACGCCACCAAGAAGCACTAAAAGAAGAGTGCACAGAAGGCCGGGTATAAGTAGTGGAAGTGCGTTGTGCTGTCGGACCAGTGCGTGGGAAACTTCCTGATGCCTCGTCGCAGAATACGGCAGTCATTCCAGCACGTTTCGGAGTTCGACAGAGGACGAATAGTGGCTTATCGTACCGAGGCATCGTCGTCCGTGTTTGACATCCAGCCACAGTGAGGCGAGTATGGATTTGGTGGGTGCAGGAGGGACGGACGGACCGACGTGACCCATTGCCGCGGCACACAACCGAACGAGAGGACCGGCATGTTGTGCGGCGGGCATTGACGACTCGCACCACCACATCACGAACGTTAGCGCAGGAATTAGGGTGTGTTGCGCAACAACCTGTGTCAGCACGTACCGTTCGACGTCGTCTGCAGGAGCGGGGACTTGTCGTACGGTGCACATTGCTCCGATTACCATTGACGTTACACCACCGGCGAGTGCGGCGGCAGTGGGCCGTTGAACGCAGCACCTGGACTACGGAATGTCACGACATTGTCTTCGACGAATCCCGCTTCTTCCTGCAACACCACGATGGTCGGATCCGCGTGTGGCAACACCGCGGCGAGAGACTGTATGACGCCTACATTATACATCGCCATACCGGTTCGTTGCCTGGCGTTATGGTTTGAGGCGCAATTGGATGTGATACCCGCACCCCTCTGGTACGCATCGCCGGTACACTCAACAGCCACCGCTACATCTCCGACGTTTTGGAGCCTGTAGTCCTCCCTTACCTGCAGGACCTACCAGCGGCCACGTTTCAACAGGACAATGAGCGCCCGCACGTGGCACGCATTGTGCAACAATTCTTCACGACCCACCAGGTGTCACTGCTGTCGTGGCCCGCCTGTTCTCCCTATATGTCGTCCATCGAACACGTCTGGTCGCTGATCCGCAACCGAGTGGCCCGGCAAGCACCACCCGTGGCTACGCCTGATGAACTGTGGCAACGTGTGGAGGCAGCCTGGACAGACATACCCCAAGCCCACATCCAAAGCTTCTTTCGTTCGATGCCGCGACGTGTAGCGGCCGTTATTGCCCGCCATGGGGGCCACACGAACTATTGATGTCTGCGTGTTCCGCAAGTTGCACGGGGCTGAAAGTTCAATCGTTTCATCTTTGTATCTGTTGTTATGTGCCCAGTAAATCTGGCTTTGCTATCTCGTGTCCTTCATGGTGTTGAATTTTGGGTGGCCATCAGCGTAGTTCTCTCAGTACTTGGATATAAGCTATAGTGCTGTATCCACTCCTAAATCCAGCTGGTTCTCTTGGTTGAGCCATGTCCAATGTCACCTTCAAGAGGTGTGTAATAACTTTAGTGAAGATTTTATAAACCTCTGATATGAGGCTGATAGGTCTGTAGTTCCTGAGGTCCTCAATGTCACCTTTTTATGTAGCAGGATCATTGTAGCACTGTTCCAATCCTCAGGAATCTTCCCTTCATTAAGGCATCGAGTAAAAACTAGGGCGAGTACTGTTTCAATTTCTCCACTTGCTTCCTGTATGATGTCTACGGTAATTTCTTCTTCTCCTGGAGCTTTTCCCCGTTTCATGTTCTTGATTGCATGTGCAACTTCTGCTGGGGGGGGACTGGAAGAACTTCCGATACCTTTTGTAATGTCTGGAGTACATGTATCATCCCTTTGATACAGTTTTGAGTAGAAATCTTTCACTCTTGTCAAAATTTCACCTCTATTTCTTGTTATAGAACCATCTTCTTTCCTCAGAGCCATAAGCTGCTTTCTTCCCTTACTCAGATGTCCCTTTGCTCTCTTTAGGTTTTGGTTGTTTTCAATTGCTTTCCTCACTAGTTCACAGTTGAATTTCCTTACATCTTCAGTGATACTTTTTCGTACCGTCTTGCATAGCTCTATATATTCCACTTTGGAAGTTACATCTCCTTTAGTTCTCCTCATCTCTCTTCTTTTTTGCATCAGAATTATGGTTTTTCCTGATAATTTGTTCGTATGCAACTTGTTCTTAGTACCAACCATTTTTGTTGTTTCCATAAGAGCCTTGGTTAGTTTTCTGTAAACTTCAGAGATGTCCACTTCTTCCTATGTTAGACCAACTAGAGCAAAGAATCTGTTCCTCGGTTTCAATTTGAAGGTATTATTGTTTGTTATTTCTAAATAAATAAAACCTATAATTGATGATAGCCTTTTATGTAACGCAGTAAGCCACTTGCCAGCTGCAGGAAGATCTATCCTTTAGTCATCAGAAAAACAAATGGATTCCACACTTATAAATTCTTGAATGATAACACATTAATATTTATTGTACACCTCCACATAAAGGTAATAACTCACTATTCCAACATGCACACCCTCTATATATCACCGACATTGTTGTTGTTCAGTCAAAGATCAACTTCGTAGATTACTAACCGACGTGAGCAGCAAAAGGGATCCAGGCAACGCTCGCTAGAGCAAACAAATAAAACGGTTCGATCATTGCCACCTGCGATTCTGTTAAATATATGCTTTGGATTCTAGTTCTAATGTCGTGGAACTCTAAAAGTCATATTTCTTATAATAATTTCTAACAGTCTCCCACTTGGCTGGAGGAGTTCATTTTATCATGCCTAGTGTCAGTCTAAGTTTCTCAAACTGAGGTCCAGCCAATGGCTTGGTGAAAATGTCCGCAACCATTTGAGAATTATTACATTAGTCTAACTGAAGAACAGTTCCACTCAATTCTTTCACAAACTGATACTGCACAATAATATGTTTAGATCTGGAATTGATCTTTTGATTTTTTATAAGATGTATAGTTGATTTGTTATCCTGAAATATTGTAGTGGTTCTAGTCTGTTCACAATGAAAATCCTTGAGTAACTCTCGCAACCACAATAGTTCTTTGCTTGCTTCAGCAGTGGCGATGAACTCTGCTTCGGTTGTCGATAAGGCTGTTGTTGACTGATTACGGCTGCTCCAACATATGGCACTCTTTCCTAGCATGAAAATAAATCTAGATGTTGATTTCCAGTAAGTCCGGTCTCCTGCCCAGTCAGCTTCTGCATAGCCTTTTAAAATTAGTGGGTCTTCTGAAGATAGTCTTAATTTAAGGTTCACTGTTGATTTCAAATAATAAATTAACTTCATAATGGCTAACCAATCTTGTTTACTTGGTTTTTATACTTTTATGCTTAGGATGCCTATGGCAGTTGAAATGTCTGGTCTTGTTACGGTAGATAGATACATGACAGCTCTCACTATTTCTCTATAAATTCCATTATCTTTTAGAAGTTCTTCTTCTTCTTGAATGCTCTTTCTGTAATCTGCACTGAGTGGTGTTTTACTTTCCTTATTTTGATCTGTAGCATAACTTTGTATAATTTTCTTTATTTTATTACTTTGACTCAGAAGAAAACTTCCATCTTCTTCTCTTTCTATTTGAATTCCAAGATAATATGTTATGTGGCCTGAATGTTTGACTTCAAATTGATTTTTCAACAAATTTGCAGTTTTCTTTATATTTTCTGTGTTATTCGATGCAATTAATATATCATCTACATAAATAGCAAAATAACTTGTTTGTTTTTAATCCTTAAGTGATAATAAGCAAGGATCTGTTGTACTTTGTTTGAAGCCCTTGTTGCACAAATATTCTGTTATGGTTTCATTCCAATTTCTGGCACTTTGTTTGAGACCATATATGCTCTTATGCAATTTACAAACTTTTTCTTCTTTTCCTGATTCTCTGAAACCTTTTGGTTGTTCCATAAATACATCTTCTTCTAATTTTCCATATAAGAAAGCAGATTTTATATCAAGATGATGAACATTCCATTTTCTATTTCCTGCAACTGATAAAAGAGTTCTTAAAGTGGTATGTTTTACTGCGGGTGAAAAAGTTTCTTCAAAGTCTAATCCCGGTTGTTGTGTATACCCCTTTGCAACAAGCCTTGCTTTATAGCTTTCGACTTTTCCACTTGCATTGTATTTTGTTTTGAAAATCCATTTATTTTTAATGGCTTTCTTCCTTCTGGAAGATCTACCAAAGTCCATGTTTTATTTTTCTTCAATGCATCTAGTTCTTCCTTTATGGAATTCAACCAATTTTCTTTTCCTACTTCGCTCATGTCCTGGATTTCTTTTAAATTTTGAGAATACTTTTTATATTGAACTTTTGCAACATATGCTAATCATTCTGGTGGTTTTCCTTTGTTTATTCTTGAAGACTTTCTTTGAACATTTTCACGTTCTTCTCTATCATTATTTTCTTCCACAGTTTCTCCTGACATTACTTAATTTTGAACGAAAATTTCTTGTTCATCTTCTTTCCTTTCAGCAGGTTACCTTTTTATTACAGCTCCCTTACGTTCATCAAATTTTACTGATCTGGTAATTACTATTTTGCTTGTTTCTTTAATACTCTGTATCCATTAGATCTTTGATCATATCCGAATACGATCCCCTCTTGTGCTCTATTGCCAAATTTTCTTCTTTGTTGCTTTGGTACATATACATAAGCTTTTGATCTAAATACTTTAATATGGCCAAGATATCGTTTAAGTCCGGTCCATAATTCAGAAGGAGTTTTTCCTGTTGCTTGTGTTGGAACTCTATTTTGTATGTAAGCTGCTGTTATTACAGCTTCTGCCCAGTATTTGCCTTCCATATTAACATCTAACATCATAGTTTTTGTCATTTCTGTCAAAAAACTGTTTTTCTTTCAGCAATTCCATTCATCTGAGGACAGTACGGAACAGTTGTTTTATGTTCTATTCCTTGTTCCACTAAATAATTTTCAAAATCTCTTCCACAATACTCTCCTCCATTATCTGTTTTTATTGGTTTTGGCATTTTTCCAAATTTGTTTTTCACTAAAGCTACATATTGCTTAAATTTTACTAATGCTTTATCTTTACTTTTAAGCAAATAGATGTAACAGTATCTGCTATAGTCATCTATAAATGTGATAAAATACTTGTAACCACTAGGACTGGCCTCAACCATGGGACCACAAATATCTGTGTGTACTAATTCTAATACAGCATTGGCCTTTAAACTACTTTGGACGCTCCGGTGGCGCAGTGGTCTAATCTATGGCCTCTGATCATTCGTCCGAAAGGGGTCCGGGTTCGAATCCCGGTGAGGCATGGATGTTGTGTTTGTCTTACGGCACTGACTCTTTCCCTTCCCTGGAGCCAGTGACCCTAAATTAGGGACGGGCGACTGCTTATAGCCTATTGAGTTGCTCACGGTGGTCGTTAAACCTCCAATAAAAAAAACTACTTTGTTTGGAGAATAACTTCTGTGTATGTTTGTCTTTTATGCAAAATTCAAAATTTTCTTCCTTTTTACAATTGGAAGGAGTTATTTCTCTTGCTAACTCCTTTTTCTCCATTTGTTTTATCATTTCAATATCCCTATGTCCAGTGGCGTAGAAACGGGGTGGTACAGGGGTACAATGTCCCTCCCAAATTTTGTAGAGGGGTACATAAATATTTACTGTACCCCTCCCCCAGATATGAGCAAACACAAACCAATCATTCATAAAGAGTGAACTGTAACTTTGGTACTTTCGATATATAATATGCAACAGCAACACTCTATTTAATTTGGCCAGGAATTTATTGTGAAATTGACTTGTATCATAATTAGTCACCATTTCGGGTTCAGTGAATTATAGTAAGTTTCTGTTTTGCTGTCATATTAACTGTTTTTTAATTTCTTTGCTGAAATACACAAGTTTTAACTTTTTTTTATTATATCTTTTGTTAAAATGTCTGAGGAACATGTTTTCACAAGACGAGATTTTTATCAACTTGATTAACAACATGGATGACACAGAAAAAAATGTTAAAAGTTTTATGATTCACTGCGTTGAGTCCAGGTGATATTTCTTAGTTTAAAAGAAATTAAAGGTTTTGCATTGAGATCGGCGAATTAATGATGCGAATACTTATTTAATGAGTAAGATATCACCTTTAACTGTCCTAAAAAGATAAAATATTTGTATGGTGAACTATTATGCCCTTGCTAGCAGTAACAAATAGGTTTGCGTTTTAGAGCACGTCAGTAATCGCTTAAAACAAAATTCACTAACTACTAATGAAGTGCGAGGTTTTTGTTAATAACTTCAAACAGCATATGGTAGGGCTAGGGCTTGATAACATACTTATGATCAGTGTTTCTTTTCTCTTAAAATTCCATGCATCTTGATCAGGTCGTCCTTTCTGCACTTTTAAAAAAAAAATAATGCACAAGTGGACATTTCAGCGCCCGCAGCCCCGGCACTAAAATTGTTTTCTGTCTTAAGATCTGTAGCAATACATCAAGTGCATTACGGATTTCACATACCACTCATAGAACTCCAATTCCTCGATATCTCCACCATCATTTAGCTTTGCACCAGACCAATGTGCTTTTTACATCAATTGTCAGCCTATGTATCGTTCAAAGTTTTTAATATAGACTTCATAATGCTTCAATGGTACTATCTTTGCGGGTAGAGCAGCTTTTATCTTACTGCGGTTTTACTTTATTAACGTAAACAAAAATGATAAGAAATTTAATTCGTTCTTTTAAAAAGTTATATGACATTTCCTGAGAAATCCCTCTTTTCCAAACCCTGCGGACAAAAATTCATCCTAATGTTGACTTGTCCCTGCTCAATATTTTAATGGAAAAAAAAGTACAAAAATTAAAAAGAGAGAACACACAAAAAAAAAACTTCTCCATTCATTTTCTGATAAGAAATTAATAATGTGAACTTTTTGTCAGCAATAAAAATAATAATGGTAATAATTAATAATAATATGATGATAACAATGTTCATTCGGATGAATTCTTTATCAGTATACGTATTTTATAAAAACTCTAATATACTACCCCCCCAAAAAAAAATTCGGAGGCGGTCATCCATAGATGGCTTAATCCTTGAGATGTAAGGTTCATGATGAGCTTGTACCCCCTAAATCAAAAGCGTTCCTACGCCACTGCCTATGACCTAGCCTTCTGTGCCATAAATTCAAACAATTTTTATTTTCACATGTAGTGGCCAAAAATTGCCTTTTCATCTACTATTTGTAGTTTGTACAAGTTATCTGAGGCATCTATTAAGCCTATAGCTACAATAGTATCCCCATACTTAATTGGGCATTTTTTATTCTTGAATAAAACTTCAAATCCTTTTTCTGTGGCTTTTCTAACAGACAACAAATTAGTGTCTAAATCTGGAACATGTAACACATCCTTTACTTCCACTTTTCGAACTTTTCCTTTTTCGATTTTGCAGTTTAAGGTTATATTTCCCTTGCCTTCTGACTTTATCTGAGAACCGTCGGCAGTAGTGATCAGCTCTGATTCACCTTTTGAAAGTTCTTTAAACAGTGTTGCATCATTTGTCATGTGACACGTTGCACCGGAATCAATTGACCAACCTTTGGATATTTTGTTGGGTTTTGACTTCGTTTCTAATGAGAAATTTTAATTTTTTTCTTTTTATGTCATTTTGTTCACAATCTAATTTTGTTTTTCTTGTCTTCACGGCAATATTACTGTGAGACTCTGCATGTGAGTTAATTTTGTGAAACTTACCAGTGTTCCCTTTATTTCGATTCCTCTTGTAGTGCCAACAGTCATCTTTGACATGATTCTTTCTTTTACAAAAAGGGCAAAATCTTTCTTGTTTAGAGCTGTAATTTTTCTTTTTATAACTTGTTTTCAAAACAGTTGTGTGATCGGTGTGTGCCTGTGAGTTTTCTTTCCTTCTATTAGATTCATCTATCACTTTACATTTGATAAACTCAAGTGTTAAATCTTCTTCCTGTCTTGCTTCTAATGCAGTACTAAATTTTTATAGGTACTTGGTAAACTATTTAGCAAGATAGCCCTCAAATGTGTGTCTTTGAGTTCTCCATGTGCTTTAAGCTTGTGAACTATTTCCAGCATTCTATTTACATGCTCTTGCATAGTTGATCCATTTTCTTGAAAACGTAAACTATACAGTTTTCTAAGCAAATACAATTTATTACTCAAACTTTCTCTTTCGTAAACCATTTTCAAAGCATTCCACATTTCGGAACTTGTTATCTTATCGCGTACGTCAATAATTTGATCATCAGACACGCAAAGTGTTGTAGTAATTTTAGCCAGTTCGTCATTTCTCAGCCATGCATCACTCTTTTCTTCTGGAATTGGCTCTGAAACAACATTCCATAAATTATCTTTAATAAGAATCATTTACATTCTTACTTTCCAAATTTGATAATTAAAATTATCTAATTTTGTTATGCTGTACATGCTGCTTCCTATGAATGACGCCATTTTGTTCCACTTTCGATTTACGAATGAGGAACTACGCAGTAACAAATACGCCTTTAATCGAAAACTCGACTCATGAATTTGACGGACTTTGCTTTTAATCTTCCTGACAGCAGTGAGATTTCAGTCTCATAATCAAGATTGTTAGTTATTTCTAAATAAATAAAATCTGTAATTGATGATAGCCTTTTATGTAACGCAGTAAGCCACTTACCAGCTGCAGGAAGATCTATCCTTTAGTCAAAAAAAAAACAAATGGATTCCACACTTATAAACTCTTGAATGATAACACACTAATATTTATTGTACACCTCCACATAAAGGTATTAACTCACTATTCCAACACGCACACCCTCTATATATCACCGACATTGTTGTTGTTCTTTTTTTTGTTTGTTTTTTTATTGGAATTTTAACGACTACCGTGAGCAACTCAATGGGCTATAAGCAGTCGCCCGTCCCTAATTTAGGGTCACTGGTTCCAGGGAAGGGAGAGAGCCAGTACCATAAGACAAACACAACATCCATACCTGACCGGGATTCGAACCCGGACCCCTTACGGACGAATGATCAGAGGCCAACGCCTTAGACCACTGCGCCACCGGGGCGGCACATTGTTGTTGTTCAGTCAAAGATCAACTTCGTAGATTACTAACCGACGTGAGCAGCAAAAAGGGATCCAGGCAACGCTCGCTAGAGCAAACAAAATACGGTTCGAGGAGCGCCACCCTGCAGTTCTGTTAAATATGCGCTGAGGCTTCTAGTTCTAATGTCGTGGAACTCTGACAGTCATATTTCTAATAATATTTTCTAACACTTATGATGTTTTTCAAGGTTGGCCATGTCAATACACTTTGTTTGTTTTATGAGCTTACCACGCTCGAGTTTAGCATTGAGGTGCATCTTACATCTTACCATTCTATGGTCACTACCTCTGTTGAACTTATTTAGCACACTACAGTCTTCCATGACAAATTTCTTGTTACACATAATAAAATCAATTTCACTTGATAATCTATTGGGATGCCTCCATGTCCATTTCATTTGCAGCTTTTTCTTGAAAAAGGTGTTCATGATGAAAAACCCTTCTGCCTCTGCAAATTCTACGAGAGTATTTCCACGCTGGTTTCTGTTGCCGTGACCGAATTTACCTACTGAAGTTTCAATCTGTTGCCGTTGCCCTATTTTTGCATTGGAATCTCCCATAATGATCTTCAAGTGCTGCTTGTCTTTATTATTTAGATGACGAATTTCCTCATAAAATTTTTCAATCTCTTCTTCAGGATAACTTGCAGCGGGTGCATAAACTTGAATAATCTGAGCCTGATATTATCTCGAGAGTTGGATAACGAGTCGTGCAGCTCTGTCAGAGGAACTTTCAACTTCTACAACTTTATCCTTCAGTTTCTTGTTTATTATAAATCTAACACCACCAGTTCTGCCAGTATCTGTGCCACGATAAAAGAAGATATGTCCACTTTTCAGTTCAATGAGGTCTTCTCCTTTTCTCCTTACCTCACTTAGCCCGACGATGTCCCACTTGATTCTTTGTAGTTCTTCTTCCAATTCAAGGAGCCTTGAATCAGAAGATAGGGAGCGTCCGTTATACGTAGTCAAGGTCAGCATCAGATGGCAGCCTAGTCTGGTCCTCCGGTGATTCTTAGCACCCTCTGCCTTCATGTCGCACTGGCCGCTGCCTTGGCCAGGTACATTCCAGTTGCCGGAGACTGAGGGTCAAGATTTAAGTTGTATAGTCATTTTGGAGGGGTTTGGCCATAACTCACCACGCTGGCCAAGCGGGTTGGTGAGTGTGAGAAAGCATTTCCTCTAATCCGGATGGTATAGTTATACCGCTATTTGGCGGTCGTCAGAGCCCCTTTAGTGGGAAAAGGGTGCACCACGAAAAGGCGGGGTTGAGATTTGTCAAGGAAGGCTATAGTATATTGCTCATCACCTGACCTTACATCCCACATTTCTACGCTATCTACCAACAAGTAATTGGACACCTGTAATAGCAAAGGAAAACGAAGTTTATTCACCTTCAATAGTTGGTGGAGCCTCCATGAGTGGCGATTACAGCTGCTACCCTACGGGGCATACTCTCAACCAGGCGTTGTACAACGGATAGCGGTATTTTCTTCCACTCGGCTTTTAGAAGACAGGTCAGTTCCTTCACCAATTTTGGACGGTGGGGGTAGCCCTTAAGTCGACGCTCCAACTCGTCCCAGAGGTGCTCGATAGGGTTAAGGTCCGGGCTCTGCGCAGGCCAGTCCATTCGATTAACCCCATTGTCACCATACCAAGCCATTGTGGACCTCGCAACATGACAGGTGGCATTGTCATCCTGAAAGTAACATGGGTCCACCCCGTAAAACTGCCACAACGTAGGAAGCGCATGGCTATCCGAAATGGTGCAGTAGGTCTCGGCGTTGAGTCTACCAGGAATTGCGATCAAGGGCCCCGTGCCATACCAGGAGAAACACCTCCTTAGCATGATTCCACCGCCGCCGAACTTCACAGTTGGCACAATACATTCCGGCAGGGTGTTCTCCAGGCAGACCCTGCCATCTAAACAGTAGAGGGTGAACCTTGATTCGTCGCTCCAGAAAACCTCTTTCCACTGTTCAACGGTCAACTGTCGACGTTCTTTGCACCACGTTGGCCGAGCAGCGCTATTGGACTTGGTGATCAAAGGCTTGCAGCACGTCCATGATAACCGAGCAGATGGGCTTCCTTGCGGATGGTATTCATCGAAAGAACACTCCCGGATGCCTGTTGAAACTCCTTGCGGATGTGGCCCATCAATTTGGTGCGAGTGTTCCGAATTTCTGTGGCCAGCACCCGTCGGTCTGTAACTCCCAGTTTTGTGGGTCTGCCGGGTCGGGACACATTCCGACAGTCACCTCTCATCTTCCTCTTGCCAATCACGTAGGCCACTGTCGATTTTGGGTACTTCAACTAGCTGAATATGTCGCGTATGGATCGGCCATTTCTGCGATACCCGACGATTACACATTTCTTGAAATCAGAGAGCTCCGAACTGCGTCATCTTGCATGCGACTGGTTGCGTTGTTGTTTCCCACACGATATTTAACGGCGGCGGCCGTGACGTGTATCAGGACCACAGATATCGTCGATTGCACGGGTGTCCAAATACTTGTTGGTAGATAGTGTATATATGCGTATATATATACATATAATCGTAATATATATATATTCATCCCAATAACTGCTTGATATTTAATAATTGAAATCCTTTTTCAAGAATAAAATTTGGTTACTTGCTAAATTTTAGTGCTATTTTTAGAGCCACTGTTTTGCGTAATCCAAAAGTAATAGCTAACTATGACCGTGACCATGGAGTATATTACAAATGGGAATCATTATTTACAATTACACAAATATATTTTTTAAATGTATTTATATTGTTCATTCTTTCTACGCTTTGATGGAAGTGCGTATACTTTCATATGGTCCGTTAGATTTTTGGTTCCATAATCTTGTGTTACATCGTCGACATCTTTCTTTGTAATTATACACTTTCCACATTTTGAACAATAAGCAAGACCAAACAACACAGAATTATTCACCGGTTCCTTAATGACACGAAACAATTTCCAGCATTCACTCTTCCCCTTGTGGTTTTCAACAAGCACGCATTTGTTGGCCTCGACGATTTTCTCAACCTCCTTAATATTAAATCCATCCATATTAACAAATAAGGAGTTAATTTCGACATTACATGTCATGGGAACGGGATGTTAGCATATCAATCGAAAACCTCTAAATGCTTAATGTGAAAGATGCGATGTAAAAAGTAACTCTTAGTCATACAGTGAACTTCGCACGGAGAGAGTGAATCAGCTGAGAAGCAGGCGAATGGCGTTTGCCTGTACCTTGCCCTGTACACTCGTACTGTAAAAGAACTCAAAGGAAGTATCTTTTTACGATATGGTGTTGATGTGTCTGACGTCGGTCGGTGGAAATCTTCGTTGCTTTAAGAAAGAGACGAAAATATTTTTGCATGGCAAATCATTATTCACTCTGTGGGCACCAGTACCGACTACAGAATCCCACAACGCGCATTTTTCTTTGGAACATATTTTTCTCTTTCAAAAAATAAAACAGGAATAAAACCGGGTCAGGGACACCTTTACCCGACCCGTTGGACCCGCAAGAAATTGTCCACCCGTTGGCCAGTGACGCGTTTCCATCTCTGATTCAGATCGCTACATTCTGTGCAGAAGACGATGATGTCGTGGCTGCCTGGCGACGTCTCCAACAATATGCTTTGCTGCAGAGAATGATTTTTTCATTAGCAAAATAAAACTATGTACACAAGAATGATCTATACACACTTCAAAAGACCCGAGTAGTGCCAAATTCTAGCCAATACAATAAACCGTGTATAATAAAATTAACGGTTCATTACATATGTTTTTTGTTTAAGGGTTTAACGACCACCGTAAGCAACTAATTGGACTATAAGCAATCGCCCTTCCCAAATTTAGGGACATTGTTTTCGGGGAAAGGAGAGAAACAGCGCCGTAAGACAAACGCAATATCCATGCCTCACGGGATTTGAACTCAGACTCACCTCAAACGAATATTCAGAAGTCAGCGCTTAGATATGCCGCCACCAATATGCCGCCACCAATATGCCGCCACCGGGACGAATATTCAGAAGTCAGCGCTTAGATAGCAACTCCAATATGGCTCCATCGGGGCGGCATATTGGAGTTGCTAACATCAAAAAAGATCGTGTCCGAGTCCAGCTTTGTACGATGTTTTAAAATCATGTCTTATTGCAAGTTAAAACCGGATACTGGTAGTCAGCTCGAAGGCGCGAAGGCAACCTGAGGATAAACTAGGCATGAAATGCCTGTTTTGCGATGTATAGTGTAACCTCGATATCTCGAATCTCACAGGAACAGAAAAAAATCGAAAAAAAAGAGTTTTCGAGATATCAAGGTTCTATTTTAAATAAAGCTTTTCAAATTAAAAACACATTATAGTTTACAAATATGTATGCATACAGCGTACCTTGACAAAAAATAATCCGTCAATAAAGTCTAATGCCTAGCTAAGTCTTTCTGCGAACTTTCTCTAAGGCAGCAATTGAGGTAAATGATTCGGGACCTATATTTTCCGAGAATTCCAGAAAAGTACGCAACATATTAACAGATTTTTCTGCTTCCTTCACAGTCACTTTTTGGCACTCTCCCTGCTGTTCCACTTCACCATCTTCTTCGTCTGATGCTACTTTTACATCCGCTACAATCTCTGCATCCGTTAAAGTACCGCATGTTTGAAGGGAAGTGTCAACTTCCAAGAAATCATCGAATGAAATGACAAGATTTAGGTTCTGTTTGATGAGCATCCACTGTTCCGAATTTACGCTATCTTCATCTTGAGCTTCGACTGCATTTAAATCGGCAGTCTACTTTTGTTCCTCATTATTGCTTCTTTCTCCGAATCCTGCTTTGATGAAACATTTTTTTGCCTTAGTAACATTTCTCCAAGAGAAGTCAGCCATCCGCATTGCATTCAAGACATTGATGGTGGGGAGGGCTTTACCTTCACCAATAATGTCTACAAGTTTCCTAACCAGCTGCTGCCTGTATCCGACTTTAAAGCTACGGATGATACCTTGATCGAGAGGAGAGGTTATCACTTCGATGTCATGTTAGAAAGCGAAAATTTCACAGTGATATTTTTTAGACTTGGAAGATTGGAGTGGGCATTACAGTTATCAATAAAAAGGAGAATCTTTCTTATTTTCAGAGCCATAGCTTTGTCAACTCCCTTCATCCAATTACCAAAAATTTCGCTTGTCATCCAGACTCTCCTGTCTGCTTTGTACGTCATGGGAAATGATTTAACCTTAGCGAAACACCTGGGCTTTTTTGCTAGTTCAATCATTAACGGTGGAAGGTTTTCAATGCCACTTTGATTTGCTGCTAAGAGTATAGTAACACGTTATATAGTTTGCTTTGTTTACCGCCACGGCACTCCTCTCACTTTTAAATAGCTGTTTTATCTCGCAAACACCGGAAGAATAACCTTGTTTCGTCAGCATTAAACACATCATGTGTCTTGCATCTTTACAAAAGAGAAGGAAGCTCTTTGAACCACTCTTCACAAACATTTTAGTTAACCGACGCATTTTCGCCACTAAGTTTCCTAAAGACGATATTCTGCCTATTATTGAAGTTTTCCAGCCACCCATTGCCAGCTTTGAATTCACTGTAGCTAAGTTTCTTAGCAAAGTCCCCGGATTTCTGCTGCAACAGTGGTCCGCTTACAGGAACTCCTTGATCGCGGTATTGCACAAACCACTTCTGCACACACTCTTCCACTTCGGGGTATGCCGATTTTCGAATTTTCTTCACTTTTTTCTTGTTTTTATCATAGTTTCTTTCGATAATTTCTCTTTTTTTTATGATTGTTGAAAGCGTACTAGAAGATATTCTAAACTTTGCAGCAATTTCGCTTTTCCTAATTATTATTTTTTTTTCCAGAAATTTCAAGATTTTTACTTTTTGTTCAATTGGAAGCACTTTTAACTTTCGTTTTACTCCTGTCATTGTCGTGTTTTAACGTTACAATCACTGACTGAGGGTGACCACTGCATCAAGAGCATCCAGGAATGTCTTACTGTGCCCATGGACTTTGCAAACTGAAACGATTTCCATGAACAAAGAGGGAAGGAAAAGTAACGCTGTCCAGGTCATGTGGTCTCCTATTCACAGGAAATGAGTGAAATCAAAGACGGCTCTGAGTGGAACTGGTTCCGAGCAGCCCGAGTGACGTCACCCTCCCTCTATTCATGCTCCAAGAAAGTCTCGTTTGGCCAGGGAATAAACCCCACCCCGAACGGAATTCTTAGAACGCATTCCTTTCAGACTAAACAAAAGACCCTCAGTCCCCTAAATGAACTGAACGATGAACACAAAGACATCTGAACACCTGTTTGTAAACGCCTTGCATTTTTCCGGCACAGGAATCTCTAATAATTCAAGATAGCAAGGGTTTGAAGAAAATGCTTCGAGATAACTATGGAAAATACACTGATTTAATGCCTAAAGTGAAGGGGAAAAATATTTTTTCGAGATATCGAGGGATTCGAGATATCAAAGTTCAACTGTATTCGTTTTGTCATTGAACCGAAAGCCAGTGGGTGTTTGAAAAGTATATACAACGTGCTTTTGAGTATATGTTAAAACAATAAAATTCTCCGAAGACAATAAAGCAGAAAATCTAATATGATACATCGAACATGTTCTGAACAGTATCTGGTTGACTGCAATACGGACATGGAGGCAAGGAAATCATCTTGAAACGGAATAACATTTAAAGAACGAGTAGCTTGCCATGCACCATTGCACGTCATTTTCAGTTTTTTGTTAAATGTAGCGAAGGTATTCCTCCAGACCGGGGGATGCAAATCAGAGATGCACCTTCAAACGGACGAGAGGAAGATTTAACAAGCAGGAGCTCTTGATACCAATCATATGAAGGCATAGTGCTTAGCCGACGATGTTGAAACATTGAAGAGCAAAAGAAGGGGACATCTGGTAAAACCGTGAAGTACGATGAAATCTCCATGTCATTTACCCAGTCAGGGTAACGTGTGCGTAGAGCCAGTTGTAATTCATGCAGCTTCATGACGTTAGTCTTCACTCTGGTGAGGTAGAGAGAGTATCACTTAATAAATTCCATCGAAGGGACGGAGTAAAAAGTTGAGAGACGATCATCACACTAGCGGAGATACATGTAGGGTTGGCAAAGTGCGGGTGATTCGAAGGGTGAACCTGAGAGTTATAGGAAAAAGGTTCAGAAAGTAGTTCCATAGACGAAGTAGGAGTTACTCTAGTAATAGTTAAAGAGCGCCAGACAGAGATGCCAGATTTGTAATTTTCACTCAGCGTTGGAGGAATCAGGCTATAGTGATCCATCTTGAGAAAGTTATGGACGATAAGGTTTCGGCGTACACTCATGAGATCAACAAGCCTGGTTGACCGCGGCTGATGATCCTGAACAAGACGAAGTAATCCATGAAGGGAAAAGGACTTCACCCGATCATCGAAGGAAGCAAGTCCTTGACCTCCAAAATCTTGCGGAAGCACTAGGTCATGAACTGATACCCAATGGATGGTTTTCTAGATTTATTGCATCAAGGAACCATCATTTTAGCAACATGCTACAAAAGCGACGAAACCAATGTATTGGCGGTGACAATCCTACAGCGGACAGACGTTTGTTCAGGACTGTAGTAATTTTATGTTGTAGGATAGTCCAATTATGCAAGTAACTAGCAACATAATTATTTAACCAGACCTCAAGGTATCGTTGATTCGTAGTGCCCGACAGGGTAGATTATGGTTGATCGAGACAACCTCTTCAGATCTCATACAAGGGCACTATACATCAGCCATATTTCTGATAAAACCCTGATGTCATCAGTATAAGCGGAGACGGCCGTGAGTGAGCTAGTAGTTAGAGAAACTACCTTCCGATTAGGTGGACGCGGATTCATCCCAGGTATATTGAGTTATTCTGAACCACTTTTCTGATAAAACCCTGATGTCATCCGCCATATTTCTGATAAAACCCTGATGTCATCAGTATAAGCGGAGACGGCCGTGAGTGAGCTAGTAGTTAGAGAAACTACCTTCCGATTAGGTGGACGCGGATTCATCCCAGGTATATTGAGTTATTCTGAACCACTGATTACTCGCCCTGCTCCGATAGACACGTTAAGCCATCTGTCCCGGGGTATTGGACCCCCGTTACAAATAAGGTCATCTGTTCCTATCCCCCCATCTCTTCTATTTCTTTCTGGAAGAGCTCGTTGCGACGTCATAGTCTGGCACTCCCAACTATGTTGACACACACTTTCAATCTAGCATGCTTGCTTCTCTGACCTATGTCTGGCCTTTGTCGTATCTGAGCCTCCAGGTTCAATCTAATGTAACTTCGTTTCTGATATGCGACATAATAGGCGCTACTATTAATAGTTGCGACAAAATGTTCCCTGTTGGTGTGCAAAAAAGGCTCAACGGGGAAGGCAAAAAGTTGTCCAGACAAGGTGCAACCCTTACGCGACAGCGTTCTCTACTCTTAAAAAAGATGATGTGGGTTGCCTGACGATCTGGGATTCATCTCGTTCAATAGCCGAGAATGGTGATAATGTGGTTGACGGACTATGACGGCTAGAAAGTGCTCTACAGGAGAGAATGATGGTGATGAAGTGCTTGGTGAACGAAGACGGCGACAAAGTGTTCGGCTGTAGCAAATGATGTGGTTGGGCGACAGTACCAGTGACAGCTCGCTTGGCTGCTGAGAACGAGGATGGTGTTGGTGTATCTCCATAATAATGTTGATAAAAATTGAGAAAACTGATGAAAGACATGTTTTGTAATGTCTCCATTTTGAATAAAACATGCTTGCGTCTTAGTAGCAGTGGGTGCCGTTTTTTCAAGTGCTTTTACTTTTGCAAAATTCTTATAATAAGTTTTTGGCAATTTTCTAATTATTATATTTACATATGTTTACATAGATATTTGTGAAGGTGTACACGTTAAGTCTTCCTGATCCGGAGTGCTTGAATTCCGAAGTGTCTCCAATTTCGGATTTTTTCCGTTTTGGGTGCGTAGAAGAACCCGTTTATAACGAGCCGGTATTTAGCGAGATCTCTGATTTAGCGAGCAAAGGAATTTTGGTTAGGCATAATGTTAATTGAAAGATAATTTGATCAGTTTTAACAAACAAAATTTAGTGAAGTCCCAGGATTTAACGAGGGGAAAAAAAGGCTAAGATGATCACTTTTAACAAAATTTAATGGAATTGCATATTTATCGAGGCAGAAAAAATCTGCTGTGCAGTAATCTGGAATGGAGGAATAGAAACTATGGCATACACTAGAAAATTGTTACAGCGCAGAGGAAAAATATGGAATTTCATTAAACTGCATGGTAGTGAGAGCACATTATTTAAGGAGGCAGGGGTCCGGGGCTGGGCATTTTGAAGCCCCAGTATTAGTGGCACATGAATAAAATTACTCAGGAGAAAACATTCCCAAAATATGAGGAGAAAGCCATAAAAATATCCCGGCGGTATTGAAGTGTTTATCTGATTCATGGACGAATCAGTGGTAGCAAGAAAATGTAAAAATGCATGGTTGAAAAATGAATGCCGCCCCGGTGGCGCAGTGGTCTAAGCGATGGCCTCTGATCATTCGTCCGTAAGGGGTCCGGGTTCGAATCCCGGTGAGGCATGGATGTTGTGTTTGTCTTACGGCACTGGCTCTCTCCCTTCCCTGGAACCAGTGACCCTAAATTAGGGACGGGCGACTGCTTATAGCCCATTGAGTTGCTCACGGTGGTCGTTAAACCTCCAATCAAAAAAAAAAAAAAAAAAGTGAATACCAGTTCAGTTCTGCTTTAACTCTCCCCTCCATCAGGATTGGGTTTAGCTTGTTGAAAGTAGTGCACATAATAATATGGCCCAAATATCATGATTTAAACGAATTCTTAATGTATGAAAATTTTCCCCAATTACAGATCTGTACAAAAAAAAAACTTCTGTAATGCTTTCGAAAGATTTGAGGATGGATTAGGGGCGACTATATTTTTTGAGGACTCCTCTAAAAAAGCGGAAAAAAATAGAAACAATTTTTTACAGGGCAGTTTTTTATAGTTCCTCCTATGCTATCTGCAACCCCCTCCCCAAAAACCCTGTAGAACTCTGTCAATTCTTCAGGCATCCTGTTTAATTCTGGGGCTCCTTGAAACTGCAGGGCCCAGGGCTGCAGCCCCTAGCCCCCTCTTAAATGGGCTCTGATGTTAGTGGAAGAATGTTGATAGAAAAGCAATGGAGAAGGACTACATTAATCCTCAGGTGGTAAGCACGCATGTATGCGTTCGGAGATATCTGTTCCCGAAGCGGTGACGGCGTAATAATAGGTTCATCGCAGACCTGTTAAAATGCGGTGAGAACGCAATATTTCGTCGGAAACTTTTTGGACCCCTAATAGCGAGAACGCATATATACGCATCTTCTCTCCTACTTCATTAGGAACTAAACCACACCTACTTATTAACGTTAACTAGGAAAGATTAGCTGAGAAAGGGAAGGTTGTGTGGGGGATGTAAGGGAATGAAGTCTCCCTATTAGGGCCTATTGTTGGGATGAGGGAGATGTCCGGGGTCAAGCACGAGTGATTCTGAAGAGCTGCTGGTACTTTGTACTTGTATCTTCTTAGCTTTCTTTATTTTGTGCGTTCCTTATTTTAGATATGGGAAAAAATCCCTAAAACCTAAATGTGCATTTTGTTTTTTAATATCTTATTCTGAAACTTCTTTTGAATTAAATGATTAATGCAAAATGTTTAGCATTTTATTGCTTTCGGTACATTTCGGAAATAGAATGGATAATTTCTACAGTTAAATCGCAATTAAGAGAAAGAAATAAACTTTCTGATAGATGAATGGATTTTTCTCATTCACCTGGAGAACGAGTACAAACGAAAAGTTTCGAAACTTGAAAAAAACAAAAAAAACAAAAAAAAAAACAAATATGATTTAACCGAATGACTTATTCGTTTCTTTGTGTTTAGTCCAAGGTAAAAAGTTTTTTTATTTATAAAAGAATGAAATTATCACTCTCTTGCATGTCGTTCTTGAAAGAACTCATAATGTAAGACAGAAAGCGAAACGTACCATTATTCGTAAACTGAACTGGGAAGAAGACATATTTATTATCTTTCAGCTGACTGGGGAAGAATAAAACCACAAAAAATTTAGATTTTTGCGCATATGTATTTAGCCATCGGATAATTTTTTGCTCTTAAAATACGCAATTACACGGTACCTACGATGGAATCCTTAGGATAAAAGTTGGAGAGAGAGAGAAGCAGTTCTTACCTCAAAGTAGCGGTAGAGGATATTTCGGCACACCACCACCTTATGATTTTAAGTTCTTACTATCAGTGGCGTTCGCCCCCCCAGGATTTCGAACACGAGTGAGGATGCATTTTCACAGTGTGTGAGTGTGTTGGTTGGGGGTGGGTGTTAGGAAGTCAGGGAGAGTGTCTGCAAAAGTAATGACGGTACCTAGAGCCCTGTAGTTTTAACTTTTTAAGTAATAGATTTAACAATACGTGTAATTGCTTTGTCCAAAACTAAAATAAATCACTTGAAGAAATCGCCCTCTTACACATGCAGATCTGAGGCTGCTGTGAATAAATGTGGACGCCTGTCGTGCACGTAATCCTAGGTAACTGACTGTTTTCTCACATCCTCCACGGGAAGTCCCACTCTAGCTTTACGCTTTCCTCAGCAGCGCAGAGAGAGGGCGATTGGAGAACGATCGTTTTATTACAACCCATTGCAGGGCAATCGTATTACAACCCGAAGTCAAAGAGCCGAACACTTTCAATGTGTACGTTATTCAGTGTTTTAAAAGTGACTCTAGGCACTTATTTAGGCAACGCTAAATAAATCTTAAAGCAAATATGAATCTTTGGGTTAATTATTCTGTGTGTTCGAATTTTTTCATAAAACTATAACTGGCAGCTGCAGTACGCCCTTTCCTTACCTGCGCCCCCACCCCCTGAGGGGTGGTAGTAACGCCACTGCTTATTATCAACAGTAACATATTTTCTCATATTGACCGACATACATGCATACATACATATTTCGAAATCCATCTACCCACCTACCTCCTCCCTCTGTAACGTACCAGGAGATGTGACATACCTGCCAGAAGGACGCACACGACATAAAGGCAGATAGGAATTAGAATCAATGTCCGCGTAGCTTAATTGGTAGAGCAACTTATTCCGGAATGAGTGGACCCGGGTTCGAATCCTGGCGCGGATAAAAATGACGGAGAAATTTACTTCGTTATAATGGCGCCCGAACTATCCGGATGACCCGACCGTTCAAAATCTCGCATTGGTGTGATGTTATTTCCACACCGCGAGATAGGAAAAATAAGAGAATCCTTTCTCCAGCACTTCGAAAAAAAAAAAAATAAGGGGGAGATGATGTAACGTACCAGGAGATGTGACGTACCTGCCAGAAGGACGCACACGACACACAGGCAGATAGGAATCAGAATAAAACGTCCGCGTAGCTTAATTGGTAGAGCAACTTGTTCCGGAATAAGCGGCCTCGGGTTCGAATCCCGGCGTAGACCAAAAATGACGGAGAAATTCACTTCGTTATACCTCTTGGTCTTCTTCCGGTCTTTTCCTGTCCTTGGAAACCAGTCTAAAATTTCGTTTGTCCATCGATGTTCTGTTCTTCTGGCAATATGTCTAGTTTATTGCCATTTCAGGGATTCTACTCTGATCATGATGTCTTCCACTCTTGTCATTTTCCTGATCCACGAATTCCTCATTACATTTACATGCAGTAGTGGATTTCCAATTAGGCACGGTAGGCACGTGCCTATGGGCGCAGCTCCATGAGGGGCGCAAAAAATTCTGTGAGGGTGTAAAAATGTGGTGGGACTGGGAATAATGCTAAGCAGAATCATGTTCAGACATAGCAGCGCTCCCTAAAATTTATTTTTGGTGTGTGTGTGTGTGTCACACACTATAAGTGCCTTTGGGGCACCACAGCACCACAACCTCCTGTTCGGGAGGGGGGGGGGTGTCTTTGTCTGAGTGAGTCCTAGCTCAGATTCCTGGACGGAACTACTGCTGCAACGTAGGGGGCATGGCCAGAAATGATTTATCCTGATCATTCCGACCGAAACTTGAACAGGTTGAGGAGAAAAAGAAAAGCGACGTATTCGGGGAAGGGGATGGGACTGGGTACGCGACGTCTGTCCTGTTCCCTCCCTCCCCTGATGGTGACCACGACACAACAAACAACGAATAAAGAAAAATAAAAGAAAGTAAAGGACAAGGCATACTTCATTTCCAGGGAGTCCCATGGGCGGGGCATGGGTGTGTTCGTGTGAAATTCGTTTACCATACCATATGTAGTCGAAGACAAACGTTTTTAAATTCTTTTTTTTTTTGATTGGAGGTTTAACGACCACCGTGAGCAACTCAATGGGCTATAAGCAGTCGCCCGTCCCTAATTTAGGGTCACTGGTTCCAGGGAAGGGAGAGAGCCAGTGCCGTAAGACAGACACAACATCCATGCTTGACCGGGATTCGAACCCGGACACCTTACGGACGAATGATCAGAGGCCAACGCCTTAGACCACTGCGCCACCGGGGCGGCCGTTTTTAAATTCCTTTCGTCTGAATGGCTGAGCGTGCGTGTATAGCGTACGTGTACCCCAACCCCCAACCAGATGAAAATGCGCTTCACAAAGACAAAGCTCAGGGAACTGTAACTGGTCAGACACTCAGAGCTATTAGTGTATCAAAATATCATACTCGTAATTAACCTAGCGTTTGCGGCAGTTTCTGCGGTGAGTTGTACTTTTTTAGATTTTTACTAGGAATTTTGAAAAAGCTTGTTTTAGTGTGTGTGAGATGCCGTGCTGAAATCTCCAAGAGTGACGAGTGAAAAAAGGGGAAACTCAGTGGAGTTCAGAATCGGAAAATCGCGATTAAAAAATAAATAAAGGGAAACTAAGCTGCTGAAAAGCCTAAGCTAAGTAGACAGTTAAAAAAAAATCGATGGAGACAACAAAAACTTTAGCCAGGATATTTGAGATGCCATCCAGAAGCATGTGAAAGCAAAGAAATACCAGAACAAATTGTAGACGATTCGGCAGCTGATTTGAACTTAAACTTGCCGTTTGTTTGCGAACCAGACCTTTCAGAATTTAAGAATGATTTCGTCAGCGATGACTCAGAGGAATAGAATAGTAATGAACAAGTGATTGATATTCTATTACGCCGAGGATTTAATCAAAATAAAGATTCCGATTTTTCCAAATCGGAAAGAAAGATGAGTGGTAAAAGTCGCTTTTTAAATGAAAGTGCTTTCTATCGAAAACTGTTGAATGGTGAGGTAATCTCTCGTGAATACCTTGTGTATTCATGCAGCACGGGTTCGTTATACTGCACACCTTGCAGGCTGTTTAGATCAAAGCATGCTGCTCCCTATAATCTTGCGACTAACGGTGTATCTGATTGGAAAAACATCGCACATATTTTATCGCATCATGAAAATTCGCTGGAGCACAAAAGCAATGCATTAGTACTGTTAACTAAGAGAAGAAAGATTGGAAAACTAGAAAATGTGTACGAGTCACGAGTAGAGACTGAAAAAAAATATATATTGGCGAAATGTTCTGAGCCGCCCCGGTGGCGCAGTGGTTTAAGCGATGGCCTCTGATCATTCGTCCGAAAGGGGTCCGGGTTCGAATCCCGGTGAGGCATGGATGTTGTGTTTGTCTTACGGCACTGGCTCTCTCCCTTCCCTGGAACCAGTGACCCTAAATTAGGGACGGGCGACTGCTTATAGCCCATTGAGTTGCTCACGGTGGTCGTTAAACCTCCAATCAAAAAAAAAATGTTCTGACTAGAGTTTTTGCAATTGTCAAAAAGCTGGCGAGCAGCGGACTTCCATTCCGCGGACGGGAAGTGAAATTTGGGGATATTCATAACGGGAATTATATGATGTCGCTAGAGCTTATTGCTGAACTCGATCCATTCCTGGCGGATCTTATAATCCGATATGGAAATCCAGGGTCGGGAAAGACATCATATCTGTCTTCCACAATACGTGACGAAGTCACTGAGCTAATGGCAACAAACCTGAAATTAAAGGTTGTTCAGGATGTTAAAAAAGCAAAACACTATTCAATTATCGTCGATTCAACTCCCGATATTTCACACGTGGACCAGCTTTCTTTCGTGATGAGGTACACAAACGAAAAAGGACAACATGTTGAAAGATTTTTACAATTTCTCCCGAATCCCGGACACAAGTCAGAAAATTTGGCAGATGCAGTGATTGATGTTCTGAATGCTAATTCGATAGACGTTACCGATTGTCGTGGACAATCGTACGACAACGCTAGTAACATATCCGGAGCATATAGTAGTCTGCAAGCTCGCATTAAAGAAAAAAATCCTAAAGCCCACTATACGTACCATGCGTTGCGCACTCTTTGAATTTGGTAGGCACTTGTGCTGCTAGTAGTTGTGAAGAAGCCTGTTCATTTTTTAAATTTGGTACAAAGTTTGTACATTTTTTATACGGGATCAACAAAACGCTGGGAAGTGTTACTTTCATTCATGGAACCTCAGAGTAAAAATATAAAAATATATCAGATACTCGATGGTCTGCGCGTGACGAAGCCTGCGAATGTCTAAATGAAAACTGGGATAGCGTGATTTCTGCACCGACAATACGTGTTGAAAACCAGCGGCACGTTGCGAAGCTTCAGGATTATTGAAATAATTAAACAGACTAGAGACTGCCTTCATAGTAATCTTCTGGAAATACATCCTCAACCGATTTAATAGTGTAAACAAGCAGCTACAGGGTTTTCATGTTGATATCAGAACGGTAGATTGCCTTTACGAATCATTGATACACTTTATAAGTTCCGCCAGAGAAATGTTTGAATTTTACGAGGAAAAAGCAATGGAGAAAACCTCAATGGATTGTGAATCGAATTATAAATGAACCAGAAAACGCAAACTTCAGGCTGATGAGGACAGAAATTGTGAAGTCCATCTGAGTGGAAGACAAAAATTTTAAGTTGAGACATTTCTCACCATAATCGATCTTTTAAATGGCGAATTAAAGAAAAGAAAAGCAGCGTATAAATTGTTAGCAGACATATTTGCACTTTTCAATCAGTTTAATGGACATGCATTAGTTGCTAATGTTGTTGAGCGGGCAAAAAAACTGAGAATGTTCTATGAAAATGATTTGGAGTCATCTTTTTCAAACGAATGCGTACATTTCATTGGATATTTGAGAGGTTGCCACGTCGAGGACTATTCAGTTCTAGGAATGAGGAAATTCCTTCGTAATCGAAATCTTCATTCGTGTTCTCAAATATTGACATAGCCTTTGGAATATTTTTGTGCACGGCTGTCACAAACTGTTCTGCGGAACGTTTATTTTAGGCCCTGAAAAGGATTAAAAATTATCTACGGAACACTATGTCTGAAACTAGGCTAAATTTGCTCTCTCTGCTCCATATCGAAGCAGAACTTTTAAGTGACGAGTTCGTGTCACTGAAATCAAGACGGAAGACTTTCTGATGAGTGATGACTGAGTCCCTGCTCTCGTAAAAGTAGGTAAATTAATTTTATGTTTCAAATTTTCCAACGTTGTGCATATCTCTCCAACAGACATTAAGTTTACGGAACTGTCACACTGTCAGGGCTCCCAACAACCTACAAAGCTACAATGAAGAAAGAAGGACTTAGGGACCTGCTGCCTTAAAAATAGGTGCCGTTTTATGGACCTGATGAAAAATTTAGGAATTTTTAGAAACTTTAAACATTACGAATGTATGCATAAAAAACATACAATACACGAAACAGAAAATATATGAATATTGAATTATATTACTAATTACACTAGCACTGAGAAAAAAGGAATTTGTAATTTGGATTGCTGTGTTTATTTTTAAGAAACATACGAGTTACAACAATATAAATTTAAATATTCGATATTTGTTTTTGAAAAAGTTTATAGCAGCTTCTGTTATATAAAAAATAAAGAATTTTGGTTTATGCAGTAATACGTTTTTGTAAATCTATTATAATAAAAATCATATTTCTTTGCGGTGTTTCTTTACAAATTACCAATTTCTAATAGTACGATATTATAGTTACATGCATGTAGATATTTCTGTTGATTGAGATATTGAAGCATAATTGAGAGTTATGTAAAAATTTAAAAATTGATCATTCTGACAAAAATTTTGAGGACCTTCATTTCATAGAAAAGAAGGGACATTTTTAAAATTATGGACTTTTATGAACCAAGCTGAAAAAAAGGGACTGTTTAGATCACGAAACTGTAAAAACTTTTGCCAAGAAAGTGACGGGGTGGGGGGATTCAGCGCCGCCACATCCTGCTTAGAACCGGGCCCATGGCACGTACGCAGAACTTAATTTCGGAGAGGGTCCAAGCTCCAAGGGCGTAAGCACAAAAACACATATGCGCTCATCCAATATATGAATATATATGTTGTTTGACCATGAAGTCAAACATTTCGGATGAGGGGAGGTTTAGACCACCTGGAGCTGGACCCCCTTCCCCCCATGGGTACGACTCTGCCGGTCCCGATTTCAGAACGCGAACGGCTGTATGGGTGATTAGCTCCTCCGCAAGGGCCGCTTGGAAAATTTGTGCCTATGGGCGCCAAATCTGTAAGTCCGTCACTGTTTACATGGGCATTCGTGTATAAGATAGAACAATGCATAACAAAAAAAAACTAAAAACAATATTCGCGCTTAAAATAATTGTAACAATAGTCTCAGATTATTAAATATTTGGTATAATTTTAGTATTTCGTGCGTTTTTGTGGCCCGCCTGATTCGAAACGAACTGATCTTCCGAATAAAAAGCAGAATGATCAAATTTTCGTTCATCCAATAAAACAGTGGCGAACGATACACTTCCTTGCATGGGCTTTGTATCTTATTTCCTTCTAGAATTGGGCTTCAAGCAAAAAAAAAAAAAACCCCGCAAATGCTTTCTTTGTGGAAGCACTACCTGATGACCTTAGTAGACACCTCCCGCCTCTTAGCGGAAGGAAAGAACACGATCCCCAAAAGTCTTTGCCGCTTTGCCAATGTGAAGGGATAATCGTCCAGGCAGACACGACGTTTTTGGCTAGTCTTCTGTAAAACATGCGTGTGAAAATTGACTCTGTCTGCTTCAAAGTTCCTGCCACCAGCAAGGTTAAGAGAAATTAAAGTTTTAAAATGTTTTTAAAGTTCTGAAGTCATCGACTCCTGGAAAACTTAAATGGGCATACCAAAAACTAGTACGACACCCATGTTCTTGTCACCCAGGGTTCCCAAATTTTAGGCCCACGAGAAGTGTTGGACGCCATCTCCAGGCTCACCTAGGAAAAAGGAACTATGTTAATGGACATTGCCTCAGCCGACTTGTGATGTTCCTAGTTCATCATGACTAACAGTGTGAATAAAAGTCAGTTTCCCTAGAACATTATATTACATGAATAAAAATAACTTAGACTGAAACATTTCGTAATATTTACTCAATGCTTCGGATAGCTTAACCACAAATATCTCTTAATTAAGCACTGATTGGTCTGAACGGCCACCAAAGAACAATTCTACTTACTGAATTTTCAACGTCTTTATTATCATCCAAAACTTGTCCGTTTAGCTATTGACACAATGAGTCATATCACTACTAGAAAGTAAAATTCAAGCATAGCAGATTTGGGCAGCGACGGTGGCATAGTGGCCTAAGCGCTAGTTCAAATGAGGCTTCTGATCATTCGTCCGAGATGGGTCCGGGTTCGAATCTAGTGAGGCATGGATGTTGTATTTGTCTCTTACGGAACTAGCTCTCTCTCCCTTCCCTAGAAAAAGTGGCGCTGAATTAGGGACAGGCAACTGCTTACAGCCCATCGAGTTGCTCACGGTGGTCGTTAAACCTTCAATCGAAAAAAAAAAAAAAAAGAACAGAAAAGGAAAGAAAAAGTAGTACAAGCTACCTACCAATCGCTCGCCCAATATAGGCCCTGGCCTGAATTCTGGGTGAGGCATGCATGGTACGCTTGTCTTACGCCCCCTGGTCCTTTCCTTTACCCGGAACCACAGCTCTGAAAGTAGGGACGCGCGACTGCTTAGGCATCCCAATGAGTTGCTCACGATAGTCTTTAAACTCACGAACAAACAAACGAAAACATCCTTTTCCCGTAATAATATATTCAAACGTACTTACAAGCCTAACGACATAGTGAAAAATGAGTGCTGCCCCGGTGGCGCAGTGGTCTAAGGCGATGGCCTCTAATCATTCGTCCGAAAGGGGTCCGGATTCGAATCCCGGTGAGGCATGGATGTTGTGTTTGTCTTACGGCACTGGCTCTCTCCCTTCTCTGGAACCAGTGCCTCTAAATTAGGGACGGGCGACTGCTTATAGCCCATTGAGTTGCTCACGGTGGTCGTTAAACCTCGAATCAAAAAAAAAATGAGCACCATTTCAAAACATTTACCGTAGGTAACGATTAATAATAACGCATCCTTATTTATTTAATTTCTCATTTATTTCAAGGAAAAATAATGTACAGGCGCCATTTTTCTTGATTATGCCCACAAATATCATATATTGGCTGTCTGTTTTGTTGAACATAGTTAGTTAGCGCTGTGAGAATCATGGAGCCACACTGAGCGCATCAAAATGTCGGAGCGTGGCATATTACGAAGGATAGTATTTTTTTCTTTTTTGATTGAGGGTTTAACGATCTCCAGCAACTCAATAGGCTATAAGCAGTCGTCCGTCCCTAATTTAGAACCTCTGATTCCAGGGAAGGGAGAGAGCCAGTGCGGTAAGGCAAACGCAACATCCATGCCTCACCGGAATTCGAACCCAGACCCACCTCGAACGATTGATCAGAAGCCATCACTTAGACCACTGCGCCACCAGGAAGCATAGTTTCGAGTTGGTTATTGTGTAAATCAAGATTAAAACTTCCTCACTTTGCTTCCTCAAGTATAAATCGCACGCTGAGAGACGAAAATATAATTGCACTTACTCATCTGCCATTTGTCCAATGCTGAAAAAAGAATCCGAGGAGGCATTAGTTAACCAGACAAATTTAATGCTGCTATTGTATACAAATATCGAAAAGGACTGGAAAGCATTTTTAAAATCGGAATGTAGCGAAGGTTCAGGGACGTCGCTAGACCTCGAAACCAGGGTGGGCGAGTATTATTTCTGCTGGGGCAACTTTGATAGCAACTTTATTTACGAAATACTGAACAAAACAATTTGTAATGTTTTTTAACTACAGGATGCAGATGTATTTGTGCAACCCCCTCCCCCTTCCCGTCCGGGTATAAGCATTCCGTACATTGATATGGGACTAGGAAAATTTTTGCCAATCAGAGGGTGGTATTCAGTTTCAGTGATGACACATATGGGTGGGCCTTATTTTTATGTGTCACGTGTGTTTACACCTGAATTTTTTTTTTTTTTTTTTTTTTTTTTTTTTTTTTTGATTGGAGGTTTAACGACCACCGTGAGCAACTCAATGGGCTATAAGCAGTCGCCCGTCCCTAATTTAGGGTCACTGGTTCCAGGGAAGGGAGAGAGCCAGTGCCGTAAGACAAACACAACATCCATGCCTGACCGGGATTCGAACCCGGACCCCTTACGGACGAATGATCAGAGGTCAGCGCCTTAGACCACTGCGCCACCGGGGCGGCACACCTGAATTTGTAAGCATCATGTCCGCTGCTGGTTTTAGCGTAAAAGGATATATTGGGAAATAATCTTCGTGAATCACTTTCCAACGGAATCGTTAATGATTCCACGACCCAGGATCTGACGTTTAGGAGCAATGTGAATTGCATATAAAACTGTTTTAAAAAATTTGGTTTAAAAACTAAGACATCTTGGAATTATAGTACTACAAAATCTCGCGGCGAACTTTTTGTTTGTAAGTTTTCTAACTTTTCTATTTTCAGTGTTAGAATACCTGTTTTGATTTTAAAAAGATCCGTTTATTCAGAACCAGCCTTGTTTCATTGTATTCATGGTAGAATTTATGTTACTAATTAATGAATTGGTTTAAGCCAAAAGGACCATCGGTAATATAATGTGAAGTATTCTAAAAGTTGATGCTTCTGGCTGCTGTTTCCTTCCCGTTTTGTACTAATAGTAGATGGATTTCATTAAGTACAGCACACCACTGTGTTAGTAGGGGACCGTTTTACACAGTTCATGCGTAGCTCTGTAATTGTGATCAATTTACATAAAGAAAAACATACGGGAATTTAAGTATTTAGTTACCGATATATTCAAAATTTGTATTTCTGTAACTTCATATATTTGTTCATGTTCGCTCTATGTAACGGCGTATTTTTTGTTTTATAGCAGATTTTCGCCGAAATTGAGATAACTTATTGATTAAAATTTGGTCTAGAAACCTGTTGTTCGCACGAGAATATTCTTTAATGTGCTATTCATACCGTACAGATTCAGTTGAGCTCTTCAATTGATGCCACCCCGGTCGCGCAGTGGTCTAAGCGATGTCCTCTGATCATTCGTCCGAAAGGGGTCCGGTTCGAATCCCGGTGAGGCATGGATGTTGTGTTTGTCTTACGGCACTGGCTCTCTCCCTTCCCTGGAACCAGTGACCCTAAATTAGGGACGGGCGACTGCTTATAGCCCATTGAGTTGCTCACGGTGGTCGTTAAACCTCCAACCAACCAAACAAACAAACAAATCTTCAATTGATTCCTGTCACATTGCGTTTACCAGTCTTTCTGTGTACAAGGTCTGTAAAAACATTTCCCTTCCCACCTCACCAACATATTCTGAAACAACCCATGCCGCATCATTATCACACATAAAACACATTTCCTGCCTACAAACATTTACATCAGTCAGTTTTTTTAATTGGAGGTTTAACGACCACCGTGAACAATTCAATGGGCTATAAGCAGTCACCCGTCCCTAATTTAGGGTCACTGGTTCCAGGGAAGGGAGAGAGCCAGTGCCGTAAAACAAACACAACATCCATGCCTCACCGGGATTCGAACCCGGATCCCTTTCGGACGAATGATCAGAGGCCATTGCCTTAGACCACTGCGCCACCGGGGGCGGCAGTCAGTTTGCAATATCCGTTCCTACCATCAGTAAGTAATCACAAGTGACGCAGGCAAATAAGCCCCCGCCGCCCCGGTGGCGCAGTGAATTTCTTTTCGCAATAAATACATCGCACAGAAGGCCCCCTGGTGGCGCAGTGGTCTAAGCGATCACCTCTGATCATTCGTCCGAACGGGGTCCGGGTTCGAATCCCGGCGAGGCATTTTTTTTTTTTTTGATTGGAGGTTTAACGACCGCCGTGAGCAACTCAATGGGCTGTAAGCAGTCGCCCGTCCCTAATTTAGGGTCACTGGTTCCAGGGAAGGGAGAGAGCCAGTGCCGTAAGACAAACACAACATCCATGCCTCACCGGGATTCGAACCCGGACCCTGTTCGGACGAATGATCAGAGGCCATCGCTTAGACCACTGCGCCACCGGGGCGGCCCGGCGAGGCATGGATGTTGTGTTTGTTTTACGGCACTGGCTCTCTCCTTCCCTGGAACCAGTGAACCTAAATTAGGGACGGTCGACTGCTTATAGTCCATTGAGTTGCTCACGGTGGTCGTTAAACCTCCAAAAAAAAAAAAAAAATAAGCCCCACCCATAGCTATCGTCACTGAAACTGAATACCGCCCTCTGATTGGCTGAAATTTTCCCCGTCCCCTATCAATGTACGGAATGCTTATACGCATCCAGGCAACTGTTGCTTTGAGCCAGAAAAATAAAGGCTTTCAAATGCTTTACATAGTGAGTCTTTTTTCTTTCTTGGTGCTACTTGTGTCATTCTGAATTATTTATTGTGATTGCTCAAATATTATAATTCTTACGTAAAACTTATTACAAACATACCAAAATAAAAACAATTTCTTTATTTCCTCTAGTTATGCATTAAGGAGATTTCAGTTTTCAGCATTAATTAAGTAACGCATTGAAATGTAATAATTTATTAACCGAAAAAACATCAAAATTCTATTAAAATGGAAAAAAATCAAAAAGTGTTTGTTTTTCGTATTGCAGATACCGGAATGCCGTTTCCTTTAAATTTAAGTCCAGACGGAATGTCAATTTCTTCAAAATTTAGCAAAAGCCTAGAAATTATAATTCGTACAAAAGCGTGTTAGTTCTTCTTTTTTACGTAAATATTATGATGTTCATATTATTTTGTAAATAATATGATAATGATGCTAAATTTGATTAGCCGCCCCGGTGGCGCAGTGGTCTAAGCGATAGCCTCTGATCATTCGTCCGAAAGGTGTCCGGGTTCGAATCCCGGTGAGGCATGGATGTTGTGTCTGTCTTACGGCACTGGGTCTTTCCCTTCCCTGGAACCAGTGACCCTAAATTAGGGACGGGTGACTGCTTATAGCCCATTGAGTTGCTCACGGTGGTCGTTAAACCTGCAATAAAAAAACTGATTGTATTTGGTAGATTGCACTGAGAGTTCTACAACTTTTGTTCAGTACATTTTTTCATTAAACTGTTTCTTCAAGTGAAAGTATTGGACTTGGAATATTCTTTTTTATAGATATAACACAGATATCCAAGGATTTCTCTCCACTCAGTGTATAGTAGTTTTCTGGCTTCAGATATTTTTCTTGTACAGAATCAATAAAATTTCCCTACGAAATCAAAATGTAACCTTGTATGTGCTGCCCCCTCTGAGTAATATTTAAAATTTATCAGATATAATATCCTGCATGATAATATTTTATTGATATTTTATACTTATTTCGGTGGAGGGCAAATCGTCCCCACCCCTTGGGCTCTCAGAGCGGAAAATTATTACGTCGAAGTTTGAAATAAAAATCACGATACGCAATCAACATATACTTCTTAATGATGACCGTATAATTATAACACAGAATAATTGTAAGGGAATAGTTCTGTTAAATAAATTTATAAAAATCTAATGAGAAAAAGAATTTCATCTACTGTTTCTTCCAATCAGTTAACTTTCTTGTACAGTATTATTACTAGTAACTGGTTAATAATAAATGTACAAAAGTCAACCTCCTTCTTAATTGTTATGGCACCTGACTATATTCCCATGGGAAATTTAGGGGTGAGGGTACCCCGGCCCACCTTGGATAAAATATGTGCGCCACGCCCCCAAGGAGGTTAGAATAATACTTCTGGAGATGCCCTGAGTCTCTTAACCGTGAAGCAGCAAACTCTCGGAATTTGACTTTGTTTACATGATACCTATGTAATTTCAACTGCGTATATTTTGGAATTGCGTGGTTTTTGGTTGCAGAAACCGTATTAATATCAAACCGGAGTGAATTATAGTTCTTGCACGAGTGAAGTTTTCAATTTTAACGTTATGTTTTGTTTGGAATGCGCACTAACGTTCATGGATTTCAATTTAAAAAATGGGAAGGAGCCTTAAAATAATTAAGAATATCATAAATTCAGTATTTGCTCACACATTGACAGCAAGTTACGATGCGAAATTGGAAACATTTGCGACGAAAGAAGGTGATTCGGCCAACACAAAAAGCATTGCAATAGCCTTGAAATCCATCAGCTTTCTCACACTTTGACGGCCGACGCTCGCGGCTATAGGCTTCACGCAAAGTGGTACTGCTCCATTAACAAGGGCATCTCCAGATATCTTATTCTGACCTCCTTTCACGCCCCCTCCCATCATTGGGAAATTTCTGGGTGAGCTACTGACTTATTTCACACAAATATCATCCTTCAGATTCATCGTATGTTTTCCCATGAAACAGGACAATTATGGTATTGTTCTTTGGCTTTACCATAATGTGTCAGATGTTGTCCTCAGTCATGTCCTCATTTTGAAACGAAATTGTCAATCATTTTGCATTGAGACACATCATTTTATCCTCAATTTCGTTCTCAAAAATCTGGTCACTTTAGTGTAAACGGACTCAGCCTTCAAGTTCCCTCTTTCAAGCTGATTTGAAAGCTACTTGTTCGAGCCAACTTGCCTCGTGTAATCACGCCTTTTACGAAGCAATCTTCCAGACACGCCAATTGCTGTGCTATTGATATTGCTGATGTACTTTGTGTTACGGCTCTGGCTTTCTCCATTCTTTGGAACGATTACTCTAAATTACGGACGGGCTCAGGTTCTTACGATGGTGTTAAACTCTGAAATAAATAAATAAATAAAATGAAACCCTGTCTCGCTTCGCAGTATTTCGATTTGTCGGACCCAAAAATCTGAAGGTGGTTAAAGCTAAAGCTATGAAGCCCTGTCCCACGCTCTGTGGTCCCACGTCTCAGTATTTTGATTTTTCCGACACAACTATGTAAAGAAAGTTGGCACTAAAGCTATGCGATGAAATAGTCTAGTGTATGTGTATCATCGTGCAGATATATCTTTAGGAAAAAATTGAATCTAATAAAGTACACTCTTTTAATATCTTTCGTGTATGTTCCTTAACACTGATTCATGCCTTCCAGAATTTTCAATCTACTGTAAATTGAGCTCATCAGGTATGAGGATGTAGCAGACAGGTGACTCTCAGCATGGCAGCGAGCCTTAGTAACGTAAGTGAAGGACAATAAGCCCCGTTGAAATGATGGCTTCTTACTTTGAAACTTTAACTTGCCGCCCTGGTGGCGCAGTGGTCTAAGGCGCTGGTCTCTGATCATTCGTCCGTAAGGGGTCCGGGTTCGAATCCCGGTGAGGCATGGATGTTGTGTTTGTCTTAGGGCACTGGCTCTCTCCCTTCCCTGGAACCAGTGACCCTAAATTAGGGACGGGCGACTGCTTATAGCCCATTGCGTTGCTCACGGTGGTCGTTAAATCTCCAATCAAAAAAAAAAAAAAAAACTTTAACTTCCGAGTACAAAATGCGGTATTTGGAGAAAATGAAAGAGATTGAAGGAAAAGATGCTTATGTGCTGAATGCAAGTACCTTCGAAGGTGATGCCAAAAGTTTTCCGAAAGTGTAAATAGTAAATATTTTCGATTACTTCGTCTTTGGTCAAAGTGCATTTGCTGCAGAACAGTTTGAAGCATATAAAAGTTTCGAAGCATATAACAATTTCTCGTGGTCGGTATTCTTTTACGGGGTAATTTAGTACGATCACAAATTCGTGAGTAATCAGTAATTTATGGAGAAAATAGGTACGCTGCCTTGATAAGTAAGGTTTTCTTCCCTCGCAGGTGCGGAGACCTGAGTAAAAAAACATGGTTTTCTTTCTTTTCAGGAATCGCTGATTCTGGATAAAACTAACCCTTGAAAGGTTCTATGCCTTTCTGAGAGTTTAACTCTTCAACAAAAAGTGTCTTTCTATGCTCTGGGAAGCGATTCCCAAACCTTAGAAAAATGAGCCATTTTATTTTTCGTGAAATTGTGGTAGAAAAAACAAAATAATTTTGCTGGGATTTGTGCCCTATAATCTATTTATCCGTAAATAAATTTAGCAGAATAACACCGACCGGTAAACAGACCTAGACACCAAAAAGGATTTTTTTTGGATAATAATTTTAGCCATTATATTTGCATTTTTCTGCAAAAGTGTGCTTCAGCTCCAGGTAAAAATCTAAGTGTTCTAAAAATAAAACTTAACGGTAGTTTAGGGAGGAAATATCATATAGAACAAAGTAGTAAACTAAAAAACCCCAACACAAACAGCCAAATAACCTTAAGAGTGAAAAGCCGAAAACTCGCAAAAAAAAAAAAAAAAAAAAAAAAAAAAAAAAGTGAGTCAGGGGAACGGTGTGATCGAGATCTAAAAAAATACAGAACAGCGGAAGATTTGATTCTGACTAAAAGTCAGGTTTGCTAACAAATTAACTTTTAGCTCTGTAAAAAAATTAAACACCCCCTAGATCAACCAGGAACCTTCTAAAAAGAAGTCCCTGGAGAAAAAAAAACAAAAAAACGTGTGCGCAGAAATTCCGATTGGGGACCGAAGCGTTTATTTAAGAAATATTTTGACTAAGAGACAAACTCTAAAAGGTGCTGTATAAGAAAATAGTCAGTAGTAATAAAACCTACGCAAAAAAAAAAAAAAGAAACAGCCAACACCTTTGAAATTCCACTTGAAAACTTTGTATCAACGCATGAAACGCCAGGCACAATAAATGCAAGTCCTGCCCTCCAATAGCGTTTGAACAAGTAAAAGATGGATTCCCTGCTTTACCAAAAATCACTGATTTCTGGATAACACTAACATTTAAAAGGTTCTCTGCCTTTGAAGAGTCTAACTCTTCAATAAAAAGTGTTTTCTAAGCTCTGGGAAGCGATATCCCTTCGTTTGGCATATAAGCGATTTTTTTATTGGAGGTTTAACGATCACCGTGAGTAACTCAATGGGCTATAAGCAGTCGCTCGTCCCTAATTTAGGGTCACTGGCTCCAGGGAAGGGAAAGAGCCAGTGCCGTAAGACAAACACAACATCCATGCCTCACGGGATTCGAACCCGGACCCCGTTCGAACGAATGATCAGAGGCCATCGCTTAGACCACTGCGCCACCTGGGCGGCAGCGAATTTTTTCGGTACTGCCTTTAAAGACAGCAGTTAGGAGCCTGAAAAAGACTTACGGGCCGTCGCGGTGGCGCAGTGGTCTAAGCGATGGCCTCTGATCATTCGTCCGAACGGGGTCCGGGTTCGAATCCCGGTGAGGCATGGATGTTGTGTTTGTCTTACGGCACTGGCTCTCTCCCTTCCCTGGAACCAGTGACCCTAAATTAGGGACGGGCGACTGCTTATAGCCCATTGAGTTGCTCACGGTGGTCGTTAAACCTCCAATAAAAAAACAAAAAAAAACCTCCAATCAAAAAAAAAAAGACTTACGGTCTCAATTTTTTCTATTACCGCAATTCATAATGCTACAAAATCGAGGCATTTTGGCTTCAAATTTTCATAAACACCGACAGGGGCGGATTTAGATCTTGGGAGGGAGGTCTTCAGTTTCGGTGGGCCCCCTGGAATTCGGAAATTAAAATAAACATCAGAAAGAATAATGCACCAAATTTGCACATCACAGCCAATGTACTGCTTGTAATTAGAACTGAAAAGCTATACATACATAGGAAGGTACATTATATAGGGAAACAGTATGTCCAATACTATTTTTGGGGGGGGTTGGAGGTTTAACGCCCACCGTGAGCAACTCAGTGGGCTATAAGCAGTCGCCCGTCCCTAATTTAGGGTCACTTGTTTCAGGGAAGGGAGAGAGAGCCAGTGCCGTAAGACAAACACAACATCCATGCCTAACCGGGATTCGAACCCGGACCCCTTTCGGACGAATGATCAGAGGCCATCGCTTAGACCACTGCGCCACCGGGACGGCCTGTCCAATACTTACAGAAAGTCTTTCTTTCTACACTTGACATCTGAAAAATCTTTAATGAATTCCTTAAACTCTATCATCTTAAGAATAATGCTCTCTACATTCAATAGGCACACAGCGCTTAGTCTTTCATGAGTCATCGTGGTTCTCAAATAATTCTTAATCAGTGCTAGTTTGCTGAATGATCTCTCTCCTGAACAAATAGTGGCCATCATGCTCAAATATATTCTAAGAGCTACATTAACACTTGGGAAGGTATCACAACGCCCTTCATCATGGAGTAAAATCGCCTGTTGAGAGTGAAACACAACATGAGCTTGGCAAAGGCTACAAACTGGACAATTTCCTTTATGAACACATAACTGAATTCACGGGGATAAGCAATAATAAGTTTCTTGGCTTCAGTTCTTATCGCTGCATCAGGTAGATTACATAAGTTTAATGTGAATTTGAACCTGTTATACACTGATTGGTATGCTACCCTGCGTTTTTTTAAGGCAACAGACAACTGATCTAAAATGACATTGAAAGTTCTGAATTTATTTCTCGAAGAAAAAACAACTTCCTCTGATACAGAGGTTGGATTAGCATCATAACATTGGTTTCTCTTTCTTGACCTGACTGTAGCTGCCTTGTAGTCTGTGGTGCCGCAAATGTTACTGGCATGTAGTTCCAACTCCTCATACTTATCCCGAAGTGATTCCAGAAAATTTTCCAGATAATCAATTAGATCCACCACCTTCTTTAGGTCAGTTTCAACTCTTTGAACAGCTTTATTTGTAATGTCGAAGCGCACAAGAACTAAATTCCAGATCTTGGCCACCAGAGCAGTTTCAAGGCAGTCTATTTTGTCTGCCAATGTCTGAGCTTCATGTTTTCCTTTCAGGTGTTTGCTCCAAGTCACTTTCAATATCTCTGAGGGCATTTTGAATGTAGTTGTATCCATCTACTAGGGCTTCAGTAGCATCCACTCTTGTTGGCCAACGAGTGTCTGACTGTGACTTAACCGTTAGTGCTCTTTTATTTCCTTTCAAAGAATTCATTAGAATTGCCCATCTCCATGTTGATGCGAAAAAAAAGGTGTATAACTTTTGTATAAAGAAGAAACAATGTGGCGGGACCAAACACCAAAACAACATGGCAGGACCAAACAACAACTACTTCGAATGAATGTAAACGAGAGGAACTAATTTACAATCTACTACACAGCTGCCACGTTGCTACCAATTAAAAGTATTGGTGTGAACCCTTGGAGATAAACACAGGCGCTCCTCTTTTCACAAGCAATAACTTTTATTTACATTTATACAGAAAATAAACACAATATTTAATTCGTTTGACTCGCTACTATTGTAATACACACATACACGAACAATTTCTCCTATTTCTAGCGGCAGGTAGCCGAAACCATTTCGAGGTCACCTCTCAGAAGCAACAGATCTGTTCGTTCAATTTGACACATAGCTCAGCTTCGTCCTCACAGGGCACTTCACGTAAGTATTAAAATGGTAGAATAGCTGAAACATATGGATCACTATTCTATTAGAGTAACAAAAATCTGTAGTGGTCTTCACTGGACTTTCTCATACATAAACTCAGATGCGAAGCTGCACAGCAAAATCAAAAAAGTGCGATGGGAACTCCCACATGCGGTTCCCCGATTTTTTCCAAAGCCTAATGATTACATGAATACATTAAAAAAAAATGTGTTGATAAATGCATTAATTACTAGAATTAAAAAGTAGGTCATTGTTAAAAAAATGTTTGTCACAATTTTTTTTATTTTCATAAAGTAAAGGGATGTCTTAATTATTATATTTTTCGTATAAAGGGACCTCTTTTGCTTCCCTATAAATCCGCCTCTGAACCGTAGCACGTCAAAACATCGCAGGTCAAAACATCGCGGACATAACATCGCAGGTCAAAACATCGCGGACATAACATCGCAAGTCATAACGTCGCGGACACAAAACATCGCAGGTCAAAACATCGCTGTGACAAAACATCGCTGTGACAAAACATCGCAAGTCATAACATCGCGGGCATAAAACATCGCAGGTCAAAACATCGCGGGCACAAAACATGGCAGGTCAAAACATCGCGGTGACAAAACATCGCAAGCCATAACATCGCGAGCCATAACATTTCAGGATGGGGCATAAATTACACGGCTTTTTTTCTTTTCATTTTTTTTCTTTTGTATTTTTCTAAACATTTGATCTTTGGAAGGAAAAATTTGTTCAGACACTGATTTAATTTGCAGGAGACTAGTATGCGGCACTTGTCAAAATATTTCAGGAGGGGGCGCTAATTAATTTCTCATCTCATACAAAAATTTCGTAAAATCTACAGTTTTCAATTTAGAACCACCAATTTTGGCATACTAATTCATTGTGTTTTTGGAAGTGGTCTGAGCCCGGGGTCGATGGGCCCCCATAGAAAATTTTCGTAAAATCTACAGTTTTCAATTTAGAACCACAAAATTTGGTATACTTCCTCATGATGCTCTAACTTAGACCGTAAACGGTTTTTGGAAAGGTAGGGGGCCCGGGGTCAATTGGCCCCAATACGCAATATTCGTAAAACCTACAGTTTTCAATTTAGAACCACCAATTTTGGTATACTACCTCATTGTGTTTTTGGAAGTGGTCTGAGCCCGGGGTCGATGGGTACCCATAGAAACTTTTCGTAAAATCTACAGTTTTCAATTTAGAAACACAAAATTTGGTAAACTTCCTCATGGTGCTCTAACTTAGACCGTAAACGGTTTTTGGAAAGGTAGGGGGCCCGGGGTCAAGGGGCCCCAATACGCAATATTCGTAAAATCTACAGTTTTCAATTTAGAACCACCAAATTTGGTATAATATCTCATGGTGCTCTAATTTAGACGGTAGAGGGTTTTCGGAACGGGTGGGGGTGGGGGGGATCAAGGGGGCCCCATACGCCATATTCGTCAAATCTACAGTTTTCAATTTAAAACCACCAAATTTAGTATACTACCTCATGGTGCTCTAACTTAGACCGTAGACAGTGTTTGGAAGTGGTCTGAGCCCGTGGTCGATGGGCCCCCATAGAAAATTTTCGTAAAATCTACAGTTTTCAATTTAGAACCACAAAATTTGGTATACTTCCTCATGGTGCTCTAACTTAGACCGTAAACGGTTTTTGGAAAGGTAGGGGCCCGGGATCAAGGGGCCCCAATACGCAATATTCGTAAAATCTACAATTTTTCAATTTAGAACCACCAAATTTGGTATAATATCTCATGGTGCTCTAACTTAGACCGTAGACAGTTTTTGGAAGTGGTCTGAGCCCGGGGTCGAGGGGGCCCTATAGAAAATTTCGTAAAATCTACAGTTTTCAATTTAGAACCACCAAATTTGGTGTACTACCTCATGGTGCTCTAACTTAGAAGGTGACGGTTATTGGCACGGGTGGAGGCCCGGTCCGAAGAGGGCCCCCTACAAAATTTTCGTAAAATCTACAGTTTTCAATTTAGAACCACCAAATTTGGTATACTACCTCATGGTACTCTAACAGACCGTAGAGGGTTTGGGGAAAGGGTGGGGGTCGAGTAGGCCCCATATAAAATTTTCGGCAGTTTACAGTGCTTCTTCAAATTAAAGTGCAGTTCTCGCTTGCCTTACGTAGAACGTTTTCTCGAAATTGTTTGGAGTTCCCAATTCTACTCTCAAAAAAAAATATATATGCCAAGAAACGGCGATCTTTATTCATACCCCCCCCTCGTTGAACTTTTGTGGCCAGTTGCCGTAAACTCGTATAAACCGGCATGAAAATTCCGATAAACAAAAAAACTCCTTCCCGTCATTAGGCACTTTGAAAAACTGACACACATAATTCGCGCAAACTGGGAAAACTGACACACATTCAAAGTGTTCCTCGGAGGAACAGCAATTTGTGTTCGGTCCCTTAATAAAAAGCATGTGGTAGTTTTCCAAGTTGCTGAAAGATGTGTGGCAGTTTTCGTGTGTGACGGTTTATCGGAGACCAAGAATTTTAGAAAGTTCTTTGGAGCGAATTAAAACTTTAAATTCAAAAAAATCCCGTATCAGCGGTGGGGTAGATTCGATTTAGGACGAAACAAGATAGTAATTGCGCAACTTCATGTATGTTTGAAATGTGAAAAGATGAAGGAGAGTAAAAGACTGCAAGAAAAAATATCTGATCTTGAAAGTGTACTAGGTGCTTTAAAAAATGGGAAACGCGAGATTATTAAATATCTCTGCACAAATCAGAAATGCATACATCATTACAAGGTTCTGGTCAAAACAAATTATCCAACTCAAGAAGCAATTAAAAGAAATTAAGAGAAACTATAGTACGTTGGAAAGATTAGGTAAAGGTATCCATGACATATTTACGACGCCGAAGTGATCTTACGAAAGGGAGCAATGGATAAAATGGGCACCTGAAGATGTATCGAAATGCATCGTAATAAGAGCTCTCTTTAGAAAAATCATATAGGACTTCTGGAGGGGGGAAAAACATTATTCCATTACTTTGAAAAGATGGTGCGCAAAATTTACCCGTAATCCAGGCATTCAACACGATGTCTTTTTGTTGATGGGGGAAAAAAGCTATGAAAGTTTAAATCGCTCTGTAAAGCTTTAGTTTTAAGCTTTGACGAAATTCATATTGACTCTAGGATATACTACGACACCAGAATGGACAAAATTCTTTGCCCTTTCAAGAAAGCCCCATTTTTCTTAATCCCAGGATTATTATTGCAATGGAAGCAGCCAATATTCCTTAACTTATAAATGAAAAAAATATTGCTCTTTTTTAATAAATCAAAGGAATCTACTGGAGTTGAACTAAAAGTTATTTCTGACTTGGGATGATGCAATTCGCTGTGGAGAGAACTTGAAATTTCTATGGACAGGTCATTTTTCGATAATCCTTTTTTTCAGGGGTCAAAAATATGGGTATTTGCTGATAATTTTAGCTTTTAGATCTTCGAATATGAAACATTCTGCTTAATGATTTCAAAACAAATATTCCTTCTGTTTTAATGTGTTTCAGTTATGTTCGTTGGATTTACTGGGGTATAAACATGGATTTAATTCCTTCCCGCGCTTGCTTCGTGCGCTTAGATATCGGAGGGCATTAGATTACTCTTGCGAAGAGACATTGCACCGTAACTATGCCACAGCCTCCCTCTTCGGGAAGCAAAGTGTGCTTCGCTAAAAGAACCAGCCTTTGTACTAATAGCCCTGAGTTTTTACGCTCTTTTACCTCCTCCACATTGCGCCGTTCTGTGGAACAATAGCAAAACAACAACTCCATCTCCAGATGTTTACTTGCTGCGGTTTACTTTTAAAGACCAAACCCATTGTCTTCATTTAAGGAAGAGTCTCGTGGGGAAGGAATCACAATGCGACGGGCACATACTAAGATTGCTTCCCTCATGAACAAGGAAAGGGGGTGAAAAACTTAACTATACCAATGCTTCTTCGCTAGTTCCACCGCCAAAATCCAGATGGCTTTGAGAATTGTGAGCTATTCTTACATATCACATGTCAGCCAGCGACGAGGCACAATTCTCCGTTTTGTGGAAAAACAAATTTTAAGTCAAAAGTCGGAAGAACAATTTACCACAAAATAAATGTTTTGTTGCAATTATCTTACCATTTATTAATCAATACATGAAGCAAACTATTGATCAGTCAATAAAATGAAATTAATAAATGAAAAATAAAGGTCCTTATCATTCGCTGAAAATAACTTAAAAACAGCATGTCATGACTTAACATAAACTTGATACTTTAATTGAATCCTTACTGGATGTTTTTCACTCATATAACAATAGACAACACAGGCGCCGACTTGAAAAATTATTGGGGGTTCCGGAAATTTTTTATCGAATTACAAATTCATTTTTCAGAGTATTTAAGGCTAATTTAAATTTCATTCAGTGAGATTATCTGGCACAATAGGACGCCTGAAATGTTAAAATGAAGCAAATTATAGTTAATTACATATTTTTTTCTCTCTAGATAATTATTTATTTCGTTTATTTTGCTTTTGTAGGCGCGGCATTATCATATACAATACACAGATACTATGTGAATATTCAACTCAGTTGTCTTATAAAAGTAACTAAAACATGTAAAATATATTTTAAGGGTTTTTTTACCAATTTTAAAAATTCCAAATTTTTTTCTTCAAATGATTTCTGAGTTTAAATAGGAGGTTAGAAGGGAGAGGACATGACATCAGCCTCACGCCCTACGTTTTCCGTGGGCTCTATCCACTTCGTATCAGCTGTGTATGCCCAAGATGCTGAACTTGAGCTGCTTCTGTACTTATACTATGGGGAAATCGTTGACTTTGAAGAGGTTTCAAAGACACTTGTGCATCATGTACAGTCAGGAAGCCGCCCCGGTGGCGCAGTGGTCTAAGGCGCTGGCCTATGATCATTCGTCCGTAAGGGGTCCGGGTTCGTATCCCGGTCAGGCATGGATGTTGTGTTTGTCTTACGGCACTGGCTCTCTCCCTTCCCTGGAACCAGTGACCCTAAATTAGGGACGGGCGACTGCCTATAGCCCATTGAGTTGCTCACGGTGGTCGTTAAACCTCCAATCAAAAAAAAAACAGTCAGGAAAAATGGAGACCGAAATATACATGCACATAACTAAAAATTTGCAAAATGTTACAGAAATACTGTTTAATATTTTCTAAAAAAATTAAACACAATTATGCTTTGTCGTGCATATTGTGTATTAACCAATCACGGCTTTGCTAAAGCTGTGGAAGTTTTGTTGACCTCCAGGGATTGCTGCTGAGAGTAAGAGACAGTCGCTATCAACCTGTGCTAGAGCACAGGTTTTCAGCAAGTGGTCTTCAGTAAGTAATGTCACGCCACTGAACCTCCCCAACCGGAGGGCCCAAGAAACCAGATGATCAGACTTGGCTTCACCAGCGGTTGCTGATGCCATCTTTTCTCTCTTCTAACCTTCTTGTTTCCTGACTGCCCGAAGATAGGGCGGGTCAACTGACTGTGCAACATATTTCCAACTTTATCACCATGACCTCGAATAGGTTCTCGTCTCCGACTGTAGAGCTAGACTTTTGTTTTTTGTGGGAACCCAGACAAACCGAAGAATTTTCTAAAATTTAAAGTTTTAAATGCTCTTAAACAACGGTACTTGATGTATTGGCTGTCGCGTCAAATTTTATGAGCACGAACAAACACTAATTCTTTTTTGAGGCACAATAAACAGTCCGAGGGGTAAATTTCTATACACACTTTTTATATATACAGTAGTAAACGGGGAATGAATAATAAAAACCTTTAAGAATTGATAACGAAAACCAAAATTTATGCACATATGCGTACGTGTATTTTTTCCACGAAATACGCACAAAAATATTAGGGGTTCCTCAACAAAATCATTGGGGGGTTCAAAAACTGTCTCGAACCCACGAAGTCGGCGCCTATGCTAAACAATATAAATATATTTACACACAGTGTTGAATAATCCAATAATGGAACGCGGTAGATTGGTACCCTGCAAATTGGTGCCCAGCAAATTCGTACCCATGCAGTTCCGTTCCCTCCTGTTCAGTTTTAATGCCCGATTTTCAGGATTTGGCATCATCTTCACCTCTTCTAACTTTGTGACAGAGTAAAGGTGCAACATTAATAACTTGACATGTTATGTTAACGTTGTGAATATGAGCACAACGGATTAAAAATTTCAAGAAATCGCCTTTGGGATTAATGTGTTGTAGCAGAGTAAAAGTGTAACATTACCTTTATTTTCTATATAAACCATACTACGTGCTGAAACGGCCCAACTATATATACGCATCTTCAATCATATACCGAAGCGCGGACACGGTGAAACAAAAGTGCGATTTTGTACGGTCCCTTAAAATTTTGTGTCCAGCCCACATGGAATAGGACACGTTGATGTCAAAAATGTACTTTTCACACGGCTCCATAATAGATAGCAATGGACACATCGCAATCTTTTTTTTTAGTTGGGAGGTTTAACGACCACTGTGATCAATTCAGTGGGCTGTAAGCAGTCAGCAGTTTCTAATTTTGGGTCACTGGTTCCATGCAGGGAAGGGGAGAGCCAGTGCCAGAAGTCAAACACAACGTCCATGACTCGCCGAGATTCGAACCCTGACTTTTCTCGGACTAGTGATCAGAAGCCAGCGCATAGACCACTGCGCCACCGGAGCGGCTCACGTTGAAATCAACTATGTAGTTTTCATACGGCCCCCAAACGCTCTTATGGACATACTAATGGAACTGGATGCAAAGATATCATTAATGTAATTTGTACCAGCAGGGTGGTATTTCCCGGGTAAATATCTGTGCAATCACCAAGTTCAGCGGGTGAAAATTAATGAATGAAAAAGATATTCCTGTAATTTTCCAGTAAACTTATCTTTAATTTTTTTATTCAGTCAATTTAATTTTATGAAGCAAAAAAAGAAAGGAAGAGGAATGGAAATACTTATCTCGGAGGAGACATCTATAGAACTGCCGTACATCTGGCGTGTGCTTCTGAGAAACCGCGACACTGAATTGCAATGCACCTGTGTGATGTCGCGTGCATGCGACTTGACATTGGCATTGATCATCTTTTTCGTACCGTTTTAAATTTTGAATATCTGGAACTCTCTATTTACATTACATTGTATTTCTGCCTGATAAGTAGTCCGTTGGTGGTGAAAGGTAACGTTTATTAATTTTTGATTTTAATACACCAGTAACCGGATATTTTTGCAATTTATTGTTATCTACAGTCTCAAACTTAGACCGTAGGTTGGGTATTTGGAGTGCTGAATTGTGTTGCAGATCTTAAGAGTGAAAAATTGAACTTTTAACGAAAATTTTGTATGGGGCCCCTTGATCGCGGCCCCAACCCGTTCCAAAAACCATCTACGGTCTAAGAGTACCGTGAAATAGGATCCCAAATTTGGTAGTTCTAAATTGAAAACTTTAGATTTTACGAAAAAATTTTAAGGGCCCCCTTGATCCTGGGCCCCGACCCGTTGCAAACACCATCTACGGTGTAAGTTAGAGCACCATGAGGTAGTATACCAAATTTGGTGGTTCTAGATTGAAAAACTGTAGAATTTATGAAAATTTTCTATGGGGGCCCCTAAAGCCCGGGATCCGACCCGTTCCAAAAACCGTCTACCGTCTAAGTTAGAGCACCATGAGGTGGTTGTATATTGAAAACTGTATATTTTACGATAATTTTGAATAAGGGGCCCGGGGTCCGTTCCAAAAAACGTCTGCCGTCTAAGTTAGAGCACCATGAGCTGGTACACCGAATTTGGTGGTTCTAAATTGAAAACTGTAGATTTTACAAAAATTTGGAGGGGGCCCTACAGCCCGGGCCCCCACTCATTCTCAAAAATGTCTACCGTCTATAGTAAAGCATCATGAGATAGTATACCAAATCTGGTGGTTTTAAATTGAAAACTGTAGATTTGACGATAATTTTGAATGAGGGGCCCTGGACCCCGGACCCCCGACCCGTTCCCAAAACCCTCTACGTTTTAAGTTAGAGCACCATGAGATAGTACACCAAATTTGGTGGATCTAAATTGAAAATTGTAGCTTTTATAAAAAAATTCTAGGGGGGGGGGGCTCGACATCTGGCTCCGACCACTTCCAAAAACCATCTACCGTCTAAGTTAAAGCACCATGAGATAGAATACCAAATCTGGTGGTTTTAAATTGAAAACTGTAAATTTGACGAATATTGCGTATGGGATCCCTTGACCACGGGCCCCATATCTTTCCCAAAACTGTCTACGGTCTAAGTTAGTGCACCATGAGGTAGTATACCAAATTTGGTAGTTCTAAATTGAGAACTGTAGATTTGGCGAAAATATTCTATGGGGGGCCCTCGACCCTGGCTCCGACTACTTCCAAAAACCGTCTACGGTCTAAGTCAGAGCACCATGAGATAGTATACCAAATTTGGTGGTTTTAAATTAAAAACTGTAGATTTGACGATTATTGCGTGTAGGGGCCCTTTGACCCCGGGCCCCATATCTTTCCCAAAAAACAGTATACGGTCTCAGTTAGTGCACCATGAGGTAGTATACCAAATTTGGTAGTTCTAAATTTTTTTTTTTTTGATTGCAGGTTTAACGACCACCGTGAGCAACTTAAAGGGGCTATAAGCAGTCGGCCGTCCCTAATTTTGGGTCACTGGTTCCAGGGAAGGGAAAGAGCCAGTGTCGTAAGACAAACACAACATCCATGCCTGACCGGGATTCGAACCCGGACCCCTTACGGGCGAATGATCAGAGGCCAGCGCCTTAGACCACTGCGCCACCGGGGCGGCAGTTCTAAATTGAAAACTGTAGATTTGGCGAAAATATTCTATGGAGGGCCCTCGACCCCTGGCTCCGACCACCTCCAAAAACTGTCTACGGTCTAAGTCAGAGCACCGTGAGATAGTATACTAAATTTGGTGGTTTTAAATTGAAAACTGTAGATTTGACGAATATTGCGTATGGGGGGCCCCTTGACCCTGGGCACTATATCTTTCCCCAAACAGTCTACGGTCTAAGTTAGTGCAGCAAGAGGTAGTATACCAAATTTGGTGGTTCTAAATTGAAAACTGTAGATTTGGCGAAAATATTCTATGAGGAGGACCTCGACCCCGGGCTCCGGCCGCTTCCAAAAACTGTCTACGGTCTAAGTCAGAGCACCATGAGATAGTAAACCAAATTTGGTGGTTTTAAATTGAAAACTGTAGATTTGGCGAATATTGCGTATGGGGCCCCTTGAACCCGGGCCCCATATCTTTCCCAAAACAGTCTACGGTCTAAGTTAGTGCACCATGAAATAGTACACCAAATTTGGTGGTTCTAAATTGAAAACTGTAGATTTGGCGAAAATATTCTATGGGGGCCCCTCGACCCCGCGCTCCGACCACTTTTAAAAACCATCTACCGTCTAAGTTAAAGCACCATGAGATAGAATACCTAATCTGGTGGTTTTAAATTGAAAACTGTAGACTTTACGATAATTTTGATTGAGTGGCCGTGGACCCCGGGCCTGGGCACTGTTGGAAAAGCAGTACGGGTAACCCCAATTTCTACCAAAATTTAATCAGGACATCAATTTCTATGAAGTCCCCCTCCCCTTTAAATATACTTTTTTTTTGCAATTCATCAAAATCTATCGAAAGCAACTTATTTAGGGATTACTGCGATGTTAAGGTACCACGATGTTTTGACCTGCGATGTTATGGTGCCGCGATGTTTTGACCTGCGATGTTTTAGTACTGCGATGTTATGGTACCGCGATGTTTTGACCTGCGATGTTATGTCTCGTAGACCCCTCTGAACACCGACCGTTAATGATTACACTTTACACACTAAGTGCAGGACAGCCAGCTATGTCTGTCCTTCAGGGGAACTTGCTGGGACTGTTGCCACTTCACCGGAACTTCTCGATGACATCACGTGCTACATCCTCATTAAAGCAAAGGAAACAGAGTCAAGCCAAGCGAAACTGTGACAGCAGCTGCAAACGGATCTTCAGTAGCGAAGTCAGCTGCGACAACGAAAAGGACTTAGGAGTGGCTTCCTTCGAGCAACTTGTTTTTCAGACTAGTGAATGAGGTGAAGACAGTTACCATTGAAGTCTTCCATTGGGTGTGGGGGAAAACACTGTTCTTGCATTTGCATAATACTTTGGTTTTGTTTATATTGAGATTTAACGTAACGGGTAACTTATCTGGTGTGTGTGCTTTTTAAATCAGCTGTTTGTACCAGCCAGTACGAAAAATCGGTAGTTATTGCCATCCTTTTAATTATATTCGTATGCACACATATGACGTGATTCACCCGTGTTTTATTTTCCTTTCCCTGATATTTTTTACTGTTGCTAAATAGAGGGTTGAAATTGTACCTGGTCGCGTATACAAAGATTTTAGGTTAGAGCATATGGGATCGCATTTTGAGAATATGTGTATTTAAATTTTCATGTTTTAGTAGTCGTTCGCAGTTCAACCGTAAATGTTTTAATGAATCTGAGTTTGTTTGTTTGTGGACTAAGCAGCATGCTTTTCAATTTGAATGAATAAAATATTTCTTCCTAACCGTACGAGTGGAAGGAGAGTAATATATACGTACCAATCAAACACAAAAGCGCAGTTTTTTTTTCCCCGTATTAGAAAATTTTTGGACAGTTTGTTGTAGTTAGGTTAGACTCACATTGTGCCAATGAGTTTGTAACCCCTGTGGGTCACAGATATGAGAGACCGTTCCTTCATGAATATATATGAAACTGTATATATACGTGTGTTTGTGTGTGAAGCATGCATTGCAAAAGAACTGTTTTAAGGAGCATGTTGACTACTCTTGAAAAATGCATAAAGCCCTTATTTTACGTAGTTATAACTTTTGGGAATATTGTGCAAGACACTGGCGATCGGACAGTTATCTTGGCTGCTCTGGATTGTGACTGTCTTTGGCATAACAAGGGGATTAAATTGTGTTTTTCACAAGCTATGTGGAGGGTTTGTTATAGCTGTGTCAGACCACAGTGCGCATTTTCTATATTGTGAAGTTGTCAGATAAATTCTTAATTGCTGCTTTGGATGAATGTAGATGTCAGTATTAACAATTTCACTTTTGCTAGTTTAGTTACTGTTTTTGAGCTTCAGTTCTTTCTGGAGTGGATGTTGACATACTAACTGCCCCTGTGGTAGAGTGGTTTTAGGTGCTGACCCTTTGCCAAGATAGACCTGGTTTCAAGTCCTATATGATGCATGGGTGATGTGTTTATCTATGTCCCTTCCCTGGAACCAGTAGCTCTAAATTAGGGATGGGTGACTGTTTACAGCCTTAATAGTTGCTCATGGTAGTTTTTAAGTCCTAAATTCTGAAACAAAAATAAAAAATCTTGTACTTATCAATTGCTTAAAATTGTGACAATGTACAAAAAAATCATACACAGTTGAAATACGTGGTAAAAAAATTGCAAAAGTTTTCAGTGTGGCAAACTTGTATTCATTAGCAAAATGTGTTCCTCCAGGATGTAAACATATTATGACAGTACTTTTGTGGTTGTATTAGAAAGTGTGTTTTGCCAAGTAATACTGTAACTCCTATCACAATTTAGGAGCACTGTAGGAAAAGTGTGAAAGTTGTAAAACTGTGTTGCTGATGTAAATATTAATTGGTTGTTAGACAGTAAAAGTGAGTTATGCAATATACCGTACAAAATAATGATTCTATGGAGCATTTTTGTATTGGGTCATTCTACATCAAGTCGACTCAAAAAAAAAAAAAAAAAAAAAAAAAAACGAATTTTCTCTGATCTTATCTTATTGTAATAAGTGAACCAGTGAGTGTAAGAGATGAAAATGTGTCAACTTCTACCTGATTTGATATATTTAAAAATTGCTGAAAGTGCCAGTATTTTTATATTTTGGCAGCACTAAAACTAGCATGACTTAGTTTAAAATTTCCCGAGAAAGTAAAATTTGTTGTGTAAATAGCCTTTTATTTGATGTTTGAAAAACCATTCAGGGTTCGGCCTCTTGATATAGCGTCTCAATTTCAAAAAGACAACCCCCAACTCTTATTTACAGATTTTCAAATGAAGTTCTCCTTTGTCAAGGAAGATGTATTTCCATTGTATTAGTGATCTCATGTGGTCATTAATAAGCTGACAAATCCATCCAACATGATCACCAACACAGTGAAAATAAATCCTGATGACAATTGAGAATTTCATTTGAAAGTCTTCATTAAATTACCAAACTACTTCCTCTCAATACCGGTTAACAAGTTTAGTTATTAGTTTCATCAGAGGAAATCATGGTAATGTAATGCAGATTTTCAAATTAAATTTGCACTTGTCATCAAAAAGAATTATTTCCACTGTGTTGGTGACCATATTGGAAGAATTTGCCAGCCTGCAAAATGTGGCAATATTAACTACCTTATGAGATCACCTATATAAGTGGAAATACATCCTCCTGAGGACAAGTAAGAATTTCATTTGAAAATCTGCGGTAAATTATCCACACAACAACAACAACAACAACAAGGCCTAAAAGGGGGTGGGGGTGTCATTTTGAAATTGAAAGCTATATTAATTGCCAAACTACTCTTCCTCTCAATTAAATACCTATTAACTAAATCTAGTTATTAGTTTAGTTTCATCTGAGGAAACCATAATACCTACCATTAATTACATACTTTCCCTCTGTGTACCAAATCCCAGAACAAGATAACAAAGGGTTAGTTGATAATTTCTTATATCTGAATACCATATGCTGATCTTAAGAATTTTTTCATGCTTTAAACAAATATACTATCAGCTGTATTTCATTCGTATTTTGTGTAATCCCCCCCTTTGAAATGTCCAAGAACATATCATTTTTCAATTTTTCCAAACAGAAATAAACCCCCTAGTTTTCTTTTAACAGTAGATATGTGTCCCAAGTAACCAGATCAGCAGTTACAATAGTGTAGTTACACTATGGTAACCACCCGTATCTGGTTATGACCAGGGCCTAGGCCTCTTTTTAAAACTTGTTTCTAGAAATGATATAATCATTACTGAACTTCTTTTAATTATCATTGTGAACGCATAGGCGTAGGGGGATCAGGACCCCCTCAGACTTTCAGAGTCTGGGATCCTCATATATATATATAATGTGTGTATGTGTGATCAGACCCCTTCAGATTTTGAAATGTGGTTACGCCACTGTGTGAAAGTAATATTTTACGTAGGCTTTTGTTTTTCCTCCTATTGGTCAATCTCCAATGCTTTTGTTAAAGTAGGTTTCAATTTTCATAAAACCACGTGTTGCTCTTCTTTGAAATTGCTGCTTCACTTCAACATCAGTCTGTTTTACTTTACAATTCATTGCAAATTTTAAGATTATTAAAAATGATTACGAATCCATTGATTATTAATGGCATTCTATGACCTTCAACAATTACACAATCAAGTTTGCTATATAGGATGAAATGAAGCTCTCTCATTTGATGTAAAATTTAGAGAAGGAAGTATGAGTATTAGGGTGGGCCTTATGTGGCCTTTTAAAATTCTTTTTGAATTTGTTTCCCATAAATGTGTTCAGTATATATAAAAAAAAATTGCAGAATTTTTTTATGAATATCAAGATATTTTTAGGGGTCGCTACCACCTTTACAGTTCCAGATCGGTAAGAGATGGCGTTAGTACGATGAAATAGTTTCATAAAATTTTAAGGGTTAAAAACATAGATATAAATCACAGTATGTATTTTTGTTAATACTATACAGTTTGCTTATAATACAAAAATACTGCATTAACTAATAACACCCCCCCCCCCCCCAAAAAAAAAAACCAGTAGTACTTCATTACTTAAATTCAACATTATAAAGATTTAACGGGAATTATAGAGGATAAATTTATTATACTTTGACAATGTTTCATTCTTTCACAGATAATTGAATTTACGCTTACATCGTTAATAGATTTAGTCTAAAATTTCGTATTGTAGGGGTCGGGATTAAAGCTGCCTGTCGATTGCTTACATTTGCAACATCAAGACTAGCAGGTAAATTACTATCCACTACTTGTTTTCTTCCTCTTTTAATGGGTTTCTCTCCTGAAGTGGAAGGCTCTTCAGAAACAATACAAGGACATTCTTTTTCTTCAGAATCCGAAATGGGCAAAGAAAAAAGAAAAACCTTTTCCTTCCTGGATCTTATCTCTTCATATTCCATTTCTTTCCTTTTTCTGAAATGTTGTTCTCTTTTTGAAAGTTCTCTTCTTTTTTTGCTAGCACCAAGTCAACACTTCTTAATTTTTCTCGTCGTCCTTGCTCTCGTTGAGCCATCAGAAACAATTTTTCTTCATTCGTGATCATTTTTAAAGCTTTACCGTGTGCTGTATCAAAAAGATCTTGGCCAACTTTTCTTTCCAAAGATTTTCCTTTCTTAATCAAAGAATATGAATGTTTGGCTTCATTTTCTTTATTTTTTTTCCAGCCCTTGCCATTCTTTAAAAAAAATTTCAACTTTCTCAACAATATGATCTTTTCGCTTAGTAGAAATTAGAGCCTTTTCCCACATCTCTAAAATATCACATGCAGTTGATTCTGGACATTTCCTAAGAGTTTCAAATCAAGTTTATAATGAAAAAATAATGCCATTACCTCACTAATGAACAGAAGCTTTGTAGGATGAAACGATGACGAAATTGGTAACCATATTTCTGTACTTCTAGTAGATATAGAACTTTCATATGTTTTACTTGTGTTTGATGCCATTTAATATTATATTACAAATTGCTAGAATTGGAAAAACGTTCCTACTAGAGCTCTGAAAAATACATCCATTCTGTGCAATAGTCAGCCACTAACTGACTCAATTGGATAATGCTACAGCGCCACCTGGTGGTTTGACTGCAGTGCCACATTGTGGCCCTCTAGCGCAACATGCTTTTGACTGTATTGCCAGCTGATGGGAGACTACAGTGCCATCTGGGATGCAATACAATTACCACACAGATTCATGTAATGAGTAATATAGTAACACTTTGACCCTGGTAGCGACCTCTAAATCTAATCCAATTTGAAAAAAAAATAACTGATTTATTTTCTTACGTGATGAAACATTTTGAACAGTTGGGAGAAATGAAATTCCAAACTTCAAAAATAAGGCCCACTCTAATCAGTATATATATATGTATGTCTGTCATGTCATGTGACATCTCCAAGTGCTATACATTGATGAAAAATTTTATTTTGATGGTAGCCTTGAGATTTTCTTGGGTATCTTAGTCAGGCCCAGGTAACCAGATAGCTGGTTTAAAAGTTCAGTGCTTTCATTGGAACAATTCAGAGTTGATCTATTTGTTCCTTGCTTTTGTTAACAAAAACTCAATCTTGGTTATATCTGAATATATCAGCATACAGGGTGATTAAAAATGATTGCCCCGATTACAAATGACAATACCTGGTTTTTTAACATAGATACAGAGATCACATTTTTGCACAATAAAGAAGGAAGTTTTGAATTTTGTTTCCATACCTTCATGCGGACAACATCTAAACAGTAATCTATTTTACGTCGTACATTATGAAGCATGGACTGATGCCGTCGTACATTATGAAGCATAGTCACTAATGCCAGTGCAAGCTGAATGTGCATCATTAGTTCTTGCAGTTTTCTTGGCAAAGATGGCACATACACATGGTCTTTGACATACCCCCACAAAAAGAAGTCACAAAGAGTCAAGTCCAGTGACCTGGGGGCCCACTTGCAGAAAACTAGCGCGCAAGACGTCTTTTCTGCTGCGGTCGCCATTTCTTTTTACTGGCTTTGGCGGCCTGGCAGCTCACTTTCCTACATTACCATAGCAACACAGCAGTAAGTTCCAATAAAATTCTGAACTTCCTTTTCTCTTGTATTGGGATATCAGCTGTCTATTTATCTTCATAAACACATTATTGTCATTTTTAATCGGGACAATGATTTTGAATTGCCCTGTATTATGGATGTTTATTTCAGAAGATGGTTTAATTATGAATATCCATTTAAGTAGCATAAATAAGATGTATTTCTCTGATAGTGAAATTGTACATTATGCCACTTTAAGGAAGATTTTGGATTGCTGCAGAACAACACTACTGTGCCTCATCTGATAGAAACAGTTCTTGCAATGGTGCTTGTAGTACTATGAAAAAATTTTCATGCAAGTTTGTAGTGCCTATGAATGATCACAATAGCAAATCTAAAAGCAAAGTCAGGAACAATTATTTCAATTTCACAATGAAAATCTGATGATCAAAATTCATTATAATACACTAATAAGGTTAATCACAATATTCAAAATATTCGTTAACATTTTCATTAATAAAATTTATCATTGATGGCTCTTGAAGTAAACATTGTGTGGACTTCAAAATATCCTGCCATACAATCTACCAAAAATCTTGATCTTACGTAACTAAATTTTTGGCAGTCAAATAGAATGTATTGGATATCTTTATTCACATCCTCTCCTCTTGATCTGAAATCGTTCAAAGTAGAAAGGCTTACTCCATGTTTGGCATACCATTGATTTAAAAATTTATCAGTTTGACATGTACTTGATGAAATCATAGGAAGAAACTGATATTACTAATACTGTTTCACCATCTTGCTAATGGGACTGCCAGATATGCATCATTTGCGTTTCATAGGTCAGGTCTTTTTGTCTAAATCAGCGATTTCTCATTTCCTCGCTTCCTCTATTTGCCAAAGAATCTGCAAGTTCGTTTCCAGGATATCCATGGTGTCCCTTGATCCAATGAAATTTAATTCGAGAATACCCAAACTCCTGAAGATAGAATTTGGTCTTTTGAACAATTCCAATTGAACTCTGAAACATCCCATGGCAGAAAGAACCGATTGACTGTCACTAAAGATATGAACATCTTCGAATGAAGAGTTTGTGTGCACCCACTACAAACCAGCAAGCATAGCTGTCAATTCAGCTTGAAAAACCGTAGTTCCATCAGATAATCTGAAAAACTTGGAAATCAACAATTTACCGTTTTACATCGTACAAAATCCTACTCCAATTTTAACATTTTCTTTGATCCATCTGAAAAAATTTCAAAACCAGAATCAGGAGAAGATGGTAAGTCCCATTTTGGTCAAAATTCAAGTGCAGGACGAACAATAATCTTTCGTTTGCTTCTCAACTTCCGCAGGATCAATATTAATGTTGAAAACTGGAAGAACAGTATTTTTTAATGCAGATAGAACATCACTATCTCCTCTTCAATAACTAAATCCAAGGGTGGACACCCAGTCAACACCTGCAGCACAGCAGTTGGAGTCGTCCTGTAACACCCAGAAAATGCCCAGTAAAATCTGTGTCTGTAGTTATTGAATCTTTAATCTTGGTCTTTGCGTATCATGCCACCATGCACCTGCTGCATATGAAATTTAATTTTAACAATCCCATGTTGATAAATTGCCTTCAGACTTTGCCCGGCAATTTCATACTTAGAATGTGATTGATTATCTTCAAAACTTTTTGTTGTGAGTAATAAACATGTGCAAGTCCAGTAAATTTATTGTCCAAAATGACACCCAAATATATCAATGATTTTGCCAATTTGACTGTAAATTCCTGAAACCAACAATGTGGCTAAGTTTTCATCTCTCCATTCTTTCCAAACAAAAGCATAGAAGTTTTCTCAGGTGCAAAAGAAAGTTTCATACTCTCACTCCAAGCATTAAGTGCTGCTAAAGCATCACTAATCCTCACCTCAATGGTGTGTCTGCAAGAAGCAGAAATTATCAAAATGAAGTTGTTGGCATATGCTTGAATTTTAACTCTGTTGCCCAACTGTAGCTGCAAGGCTGTATTAGCAATAATGTTGCACCACAGGGATCCAGAGATTGGCCCCTGTGGGCAGCCTTTGAAGTATTCTCTATTGATGATAGTGTCTCCGAACTCGAAAACAACTTTCCTGTCTCGAAAATAATCACAAATAAGAATAAACAGATTATACAGAATTCCCTGTTTCCTCAAAATGTTGAAAATCGCCGACCACCATACTTGTTTAAAAGCACTTCTTATATCCAAAAAGACGCAATGCACATATGTTATCGAGCGTCTCAGTTTTCCTCCACGTATGTTCAAATATGATCAATAGCCTGAGTTGAATCTCTTCCCAGGCAAGAAGCCATATTGTGAATCAAAAAACCATTTTTTATGAAAAAGATGAAATTTTACCCTATTTGTCATTAGTTTGTCTAATAACACTTTGCTCCAACAGGACATGAGACAAATTGGTCGATTCGCTGAAGCATCATTAGTCTTTTTCCTTGTTGAAAAAGAAAAATTTGGCAACCTTCCAGTCCACAAGAAAATCTATAGTAATTCACACTATCCAAAAATAAATCCTGATTTGCCAAGTAACATTTTCACAAAATATTCATTTCCAACCCATGGATTCTGGGTGCCTTTCTTTGAATCAAACTAAAGATAACTTTTTCAAGTTCAGATTTTGATCTATGAGAACTTTAAAGGTGCACTGATTAAATACTTTTAAGATATAATGATAAATTACTCTTTAAAATGGTGTTTCTTCCCAATGTACTCTAGTCAAGTTTTAAATTCCTAATTGTTCTTTGATGTGGTCTTTGCTTGATATTGGTTGTGCACGGAAGATTTAGGCATCAGTTACTTTTAAATTTGTCCCATTTACCTCTAAATATTTAGTTATTGTAAGTCATTGTATATCAGTCTTTGTACATGACTCTTGCTCTGCCAGTAAGATCCTTTTGGACTTAAATTCTGCATGACAATGGCATACCTGCCAACTCTTCCAGATTTTTCAGAAGTTTTCCGATTTTTTATACAATCTTCTGGTTTTCTGGCCAGAAGAACTTTTCTTCCTGATTAAAAAATTCTCTGTAAATATTCCTATAAATAAAATATATAACGGAGATGGGAATTCTGCGTCATTGTGCGCCTGAATACCTGCGCCATTCGGGACTTCGGCACAGTAAATTCTCCATGCAAACCATTCCACTTGATACTGAATAAAATCATGTGGTGGGATGAAAGATTAAGAGACTCCAAGTACTGTGAATTTTACGTAGTTACTATGGAAATCATGTATCCTCTATGGACGACGGAAAACATGAGTATGCTATGCAAATGGTCGATCTGCTACGGACGACAGAAAACAGAGTATGCTATGATAATCAACCGTCGATCCTCTACGGACAACAGAAAATGTCAAGTATGCTATGGAAATCGTCAGTCTGCTGTGAATGACAGAAAAGATGGTTTATGCTATGGAAATCGAAAATCTCAGTGAATTAACGTTATTAAAAATCTGTGTAAAGTTTAGTTTCATGTTTTCAAGATCCTAACACTTGTAAATGTATTCTAAAGACCACTGTGATCTACTCCTAGTCTGTGTAGGCACTCATTACATTTACGGCAGGATTCCTATTGGTGTTTGAGGAAAACTAGAAAAAAGAAAAAAATGTTAGCTCCACTTAGTGTTTCTCAACTTCAGAAGCAGGTCTGTGTCCCTGATAATGTTAAATAAAGCAGAAGAAAACAGTATAGGTTAGAAAAGAAAAAAATGTGGACATTGAAAGTGGCCAAGTACTTAAGGAATCAAAAACAAAAAATGTCAGATATCCTAGTACGTATTGGGGAAAAAAAAAAAAAAGGACAAAGAGCAGCAAGAAAAAAAGTTAAATTCTGCGTACACATCCAAAAGTATATAATTTTTTCTTGTAGATGGAGTGTTTCAAAATCTGGTAAATTATACATAATAAACTTCTTTATTAATCTTTCCCGCCGCCCCGGTGGCGCAGTGGTCTAAGGCGCTGGCCTCTGATCATTCGTCCGAACGGGGTCCGGGTTCGAATCCCGGTGAGGCATGGATGTTGTGTTTGTCTTACGGCACTGGTTCTCTCCCTTCCCTGGAACCAGTGACCCTAAATTAGGGACGGGCGACTGCTTATAGCCCATTGAGTTGCTCACGGTGGTCGTTAAAACTCCAATCCAAAAAACAATTAATCTTTCCCTTGCTTTGTTGAAGTGCATATAAACATTTGTGTGTAACTAATGCAATCTTCCAGATTTTTTTGGCATTCTGGTTTTTTATTAAATTTAGTTGGTAGCTATGCAATGGGACATGCCTTATCATTGTGAATTCAAGAAAGAATCTCATTGCTGCACAGCATGAATCATTAAAAATAAGCCCTGTTCTAATTGGTCACTCCTGTGTTATTTTAGTTAGCATCAACGTGATTTATAAATATAGTGCTACTTATGTAAACTGATCACTTAAAAGTGTAATTCAGCAATTATGGGGATTACTAAGATGGTTTTAATTTTGCACTTTTGTCAGATTTTTAGGTTGCACACCAACCTGTTATTGTGACTGACTCTAGTAAGTGCTGCCACTCAAGCAGCAATATCCAGCCTGTTCGTTTGTTAATCGTGGCATCTCTTCTTTCAATTTGTATACTTTCCTCCAATTTCTGTTTCATAAAGTGCAGTTGATGTGAGAGAATTTTTAAGAGTCCCAGTTAATCAAATGTCTGGTATTTTGTATAAGTCTGTCAAGGCCCGTCTTGTTGTAAAAATTCCTTATGGCAACTTTATGTTCTGCTATGTGGGTACGAAGTTGTCTCCCAGTTTCTGTTACATATATGCTACCACAATTACAGTATAAACTGTTGAGCACTCCTTCATGTAGTAGAACATTTTAATGAATAGAAAAAAATAGTCGAATCATAAGCAATAACATCAAACTTACTAAGAAGGTAACTTACCATAAGGGTCTATTTGAAAAACTTCAGAGGATTAGCTTAAAATTCCATGTTTGACTTGCTCTGGACCTGAACAATAAAATTCAAAAAAAAATTCCCCTTTATTAAACAAAAAGGAAAAAAAAATCTCCTACAAGGAGTAGTAGTTTACAGTGTGCACTGCAATTGTGGTAATGTACATGTAGGAGAAACTAGGAGACAACTTTACGCCCGCAGAGCAGAACAAAGCTGCTATAAAGAACACTTCCAACAAGACGGGGGCTTGGCAGACTCATACAAAGTACCGGACATTCAATTAACTGAAACTCTTTAAAAATTCTCTCACATCACCATCACTTTATAAGATGGAAATTAAAGGAAAGTCTGCAAATTGAAAGAAGAGATGACAAACAGAAGGGCTGGGTATTACCACTTGAGTGGTAGCACCTACTCTCGAGTCAGTCCTGATGACTGGTTAATGTGCAGCCCGAAAATTTGACAAAGTAAAATTAAAATCGTCTTAGTAATCCCTGTACTGCTAAATTATACTTTAAAGGTACTCGTATATCATCTCTTGGGTTTTGCCCTGGCTTCATTAATACACTGACACTTATTCTATAGGTCACCTGTTAGCTTGCTGGTTATGATTGAATTGCCTTATAATACCATTTAGCAGAATTAATCTTGAACTACTACTTATTCTTTCTCTGTAGCCTAATGACCTATAATTTCATATATAAAATGTGAGGTTGTTGAGACATGACCATTCCATGTGGTTGTAGATCTGACACAAGGGCGCGATTTCACCGATTAGCAAATAGCTAGTGAAAAGTCAAATTTGCCAGTGAAAAAATATCGCAGTAGCAAATATTGCTAGTAAGGTAATTTCTTTATTTAAAGTAACCAAAAATCATTATTAATCCACGAAGTTTACATAACAGTTTCTATTATCACTTGTTAAAACAGCGACGATCAGCGATTCTCTTTCGCCAATTTCCTTTCGACACTTAATACCCATCCTCCCCATATTTTTCATCCCTTCCAAACTGTCGTAGAAGCGCGTTGAAACTCCTCTCCATCGTGCCCTCATTGGTCTATTACAGAAACTGAGCGTGACGTCGGCAATGGTTGCTGTGACAACCCAGAGCTATGGGATGGATCGGTTGTTTGACCACCTGCTCTGCCACCCTCCCTTCTTTTGCCCCACGAACTTTGTCCTCAACTCCTGTCGTACCCTAAGCCAAGCGATCGCCTACTTCCACAAGTCTTGATAGTCGTGCATACATCAAATACTGCGCTCTAATGATCAGTGATGAATAAGCAAGAATAATTCCACTTATTCGGATGGTATACAAAACCGAAAGAAGCAAACCAAAATGTTACTGGAAAATAGCGTGCCAACACTGGCAAAAGTCTTATCCATAGTAACTAGCCTTATTGCGTGGCATAGATAGATGCTTTTTAACGAAACCTGTTCGTGGAGGGGTAAACGATTACGGAAGAAACTTTTGCTTCGTCTGACTTCTGGTTTTGGAAATTTTCCTTGTGTTTTCAAGCTGAAATACAAATATTTATCCAGTAAAATGTTAATGAGCAATAATACTTGACAGAGGCAACATCGTGAGAAGAAAAAAAAAAATGATTACGGAAAAAATCCAAATTCCGTCGACCTTTCGTTTTCTAGTTTCGTAAAGACGGAATTCCAATAATAACGAAAAAAGCCGGAATTCCTTGAATTCGCGGAAGAATCTCATGCCTGAAAATTACAGAAAAATTTTGTAGCAGCCAACTTCCGTTTTTGCAAATTGTTCTCCACAGTTTCAAGCTAAAATGCAAACATTTATGCAATAAAATGATATTTAACAAGAAAAGCGGACACAAAGACAACATTGGGAGAAAAATTTGCGATTACGGCATAATTTTCTTACTCAGTTTCACTACTGTGTTCGAAAGTTTTGAAGCACGAAATTTCGTCTCCAGATGGAAAAAGACCCCCCCCCCCTCCAAATATCGATCTTCAGAATGATCTGACGACAAAAAAAAAAAAAAACAAAAAAAAAAAACGGGATTCCGCAAATCCATGTAAGAATCTCGTGTATATCATAAAAATAATAGCAAAAGAAAAATTTGAAACAAAATGAAAATTTGTAGAATCCGTAGTTTTGATAGTGATTTCTGTAGTCAGACAACTAATTCCGTGGAAACTACGGCATTGTGTGGTAGTTGGCAGATATGAAGTGTGTAGAAGTTTAGCAGAAATTTGTGCGATACTTCCATTAGTACTGCATGTTGTGAGGTGGGATTCAGTTTTTTAAAAAGAATACAAGGGGATTGGAGGAACAATTTGTCTGTTGAAACTTTAAATGCTCTGATGACAATTGAAATAGAAGGGCCACAAGAAGAGATTTTTAATCCACGGTCAGCAGTTATAAAGTGGTATGTTGACAAAGTCGGACATCCTGAGCGTAAACCATATGGGAAGAAACCTGAATTAGAATGTCAGTGAAATATATTCATGTGGTATGAGAATTTGTTAGAAATTAATAATATAGTCACTAAACTTATCTAAGATTCTATTCATTATTCAAAAAGGTAAGTCAAAATATTTATACACATATTTAAATTTCTGTGTAACTTTATTAGAAAATAAGTTATGATGTGATTTAGTTTTATTGCTAGTCATGCAAATGTTTTGCTAGCAAACTATTTGGTCACTAGCAAAATTTGTTAGTGAGCAAAAAAGATGAAATCTTGCTTTGTCTGACACTGACTGTTGGATCCTGCAGACCTCATGATCCTTGTGTGTGAGGATTAGTAGTACATTTTATTAAATTTTTTTTTCATTATTTGTTTTATATGCTGCTTTGCAAGTACTTAAAGCACTGCCCTTTTTTCAAATTGGAGAATGCACTGTTAACTAAGCTCCTTGCTGCCAACAGTCTGTATATTATGCCAGTATTCTTGTAATTAGTCTTCCTCATGACCATTAATGGCAAAATTAGAATAATTTGCTGTCCTCAGAGAACACAATGCCTGGTGCAGTTTTATATGGCTTTGCCTAAGTCTTGAGCATAAAAGTTGTGAAAATTGGCTTCGACCAGGTGAACAATCAATGTTTGTGTACACTGTTTGTTCTCGTCAAATGTGTTTTGTAAAAATGTGTAAATACAACTAGAACATACAGAAGATTCAAAACAGACTTGTTTATATGTCATATTTAATTGTAACTTCAATATTTCAGGCATTTAGAGGCCAGTGTGCATATCATTAGTATGAAACAAAAGTCAATGCAAAGTCACAACTAAGAGGGACTTTTGAAGTTTGTCACATTCAAATTGGCCTCTAAATGTCTGAAATATTGATATAATTAAATATATGAGCAGGTATGTTTTGAGTCTTTTGTTAGTTTTTGCATGTATTTAGGCTTTGCCTGACTTACTTCATGATCATTGCACTTACATTTCATGTCATGGAAATTACTAGTGTTTATCTGGTGAACAGACCATGTAGTTTCATGTGTTGTTTTTACATTGTTGGGACATATATGTACATCTGTTTTATACGTAGCTGTCATGATTTCTTATCAGAAATTCCTTATATTTTCCAATTTAATTTTCTCTCAGGTTTGATTAGTACATGTGTTTGTCATACCTAAACTTTCGCTGTGGAACCGTCAACGCCTTCCCACTTGGCAAGTGGTACTCCACTTGCGGCTATACTTGCCGGAGTGCCATCTTTCCTACTGCCTATGGCTGACATTAAAGCCTTGGAGCATCCAACCCTTAAGGTAAGATGTTTGCTATGTTTTAAGACAGTAATATGTAGGTAGTAGTTTTAAATTAGAAATCAACTTTTCTTTCTCTGAAAAATCATGTGCATTAAATCCACACTTGAATGTATTTCTACTATTCAAAACATTGTAGGTATAACTAAGGAGACAACAAGGTCATATAATCCATGAGAATGGTGTGTATCAAAATATTTAATCATGCGAGGCTTCTTGTGATAATTTCGAGTCTCCCTGACCATCACAAGAAGCGATGTCTACAATGTGGGGTATCATTTGAACCGCTGTCTCTGTGAACCTCCATTTTCTGCAGCCTCTGAGTTTGAGACTAATATGATATATTGCTTGATACCTTGCACGATGCATAACTTAAACATTGGACCCATGCAATGGTTAATAATTCATGTGTTTGTATTGCGTTATATGTGTTTGTGTTTAATACACATGCAATTGTCAGATTTTAAACTCCAAACAAGTTGTTGTTCTAGTGTAAGTTCGCCTTGATAAAGCCTCCTGTTGGAAAGCCGAAAGCTTGGCTTGATTAAATATTTTGATATACACCATTCTCACGGATTAATATGACCTTGTTGTCTCCTTAGTTATTATTGGTGTACTTATTATCTTTTTGGAAGTTTCCTGAAAATCCCTATTGTAGGTGTAGTTACAGTAATGAAAATAATTATGGATTATAGAGAAATGCATCTCTGAATTTGAATTCATTTAGCAGTAGTATTCTGTACATTTTGTAGGTCTTTTGAAATAGTTTGTGATTTCTAGTATGTCTTTGACTATTTATAGATAGATATATCTGGGCATCTACAGGTTGGATTCTAAGTTATGTCTGCATTAGGTTACTGTAACCACTAGTATCAAGATTTAGCCACTTGTGATGTATAATTTTCCTAATGATTGGTGTAAAAGCATTTTTATATTTAGTATATCTGCATTTCTAAAAGTGAAATAGGAAAAATTGTTTTTCCATGGGGTAGTGAGAACTGTGAGTATGCCTTTGTTTATCCTTCATACGATACACAGATATTGTAAATGTATGAGGGGTTGAAAAGTTTCTAGCTTTTCGTGAAAAGAATGAGCTAGAATGGGTAAACCTTCCACGTTCAGCCCAAAAATAGTTTTATGAAGCAACAATAGATGGCGACACGTTATCACTACATCGTGAAGCGTTTCGTTACGTTGTGAAAGTGGCAAAGGAAGTGAATAATATGGATGAAAGGTGGCGTTTAAAAGGACCTTTTTGAATGTTGATTGTGGCATATGTGTGAAATATTTATTTTAACAGAAGAATATGAAACTGTGTAGCTAGCAGAATAAAAGCAAGAAAAGTTTTATCGCAGGAATCAGGACTTCAAAGCAATGTTCCGAGGAAAGACTGCAATTCCGTCGGAATAAATATTCCAGAATATGGTCTGCCAAGTACATTTACATTGCGAGGCTACCATAAACTGTGAGACTAGTTGTGTGCAATACGAATACCAGTCGCTGACTGTCTCAGTGGATGTGGCCATGTGAGGTTTCTTCAATCGCCTCATCGTAAGACAATCCTTTGGTGAAAAGATACATGAGACTCGTCACTCTATCAATAGGAATCTCAGCACACACACAAAAAAAAAAAAAAAAATCAAGTACCAAGTGTGCGGGAAGAGTACTCATCATTCCCTGAAGCGTACTTCTTCCGACACATGAATTGTCCTAAACGATGAGACGCATCGACACATAGCCATGAGATGGCTGAATGCATTTCACGTGTGAGAAGAGCGGAGGATAGACGAAGTGCTACCGTGGCGCCATCTATTATTGCTTTCGGAACTAGCGGGGCCAAACGTGGAAGTTTAGCCCTAGAATGTTGTAAAAAAACAAATTTTTCCAAAATGTACACTGAATGGACAAATTATTATATACACAATAACAGTATGCAAAGCAAAAGTATCGATCTAGTCGCATGGGATGATGAAACAGTTGTTGGCTGTAAATAAATAAAGAAGGTCTCTACACATTAAAAACCGGTCGTAGAAAAGTAATCATCAGTAAAGGCCAGTTTGACCATGGCCAGGTAGTAGTTGTGAGGAAGGCCAGTTGTTCAATCACTGCAACTGCTGAAGTGTTGAAATTTCTACATCTGATCATAGCACATGTATACCAAGACTGTGTAAAATACAGCAAAATGTCCAGCCAATGGAATAAATATCGCCATAAACCTGCAATTAATGCTTGAGGTCAGCACAGATTGTTCTGTATGATTATAAGGAATTTCACTGCTACAACAGAGGAGATAGCATTGGAATTCAACAAGGGTGTATGTATCCACAAGCTTGTGCACTAAAACAATCCACTGTACCATAGAAAAAAATGGGCTATGACAGTTGGAGCTATTGCATTTCCTCTTCATGAAGTATTGGCAATAGACTCCAGCAGTTTTTAAGCTTTTGTGATTTTTCATTGATGTACTCTACTTTGGTTTGTTTTCCTTTTTTGCATGTTCAAAATGATCTTTTCTGACTTTGTCACTGTCCTAATTTTGCTATTGAACAGAAATTTCCCCTGACTACAGTTTGTGGTGACTTCAACAAATTTTTAAGCTTTTAAGTGTTTTTAAGTATTTTATACTTTGCTTTGGGCTGTTTTCGTTTTTTGAGGTTTGGAGATTCTTCCCAGTTTTGACGACAACCCTGGTTTTCTGCAAACTAGAATATTCTCATAATTTCAACTATTTGTGTAAAATCTGTGAACCCTACGTTTTTGATCATTTAGGGTGGTATCCTAGTCGGCGATAACCTGAATATTGCTGCAAGCTGACATATTCATCACATGGCTCCAGCCGTTTTATAAACTATGGTGACGGTTTGTGAATCTGGAGTTTTGTACTACAAAGTTGTCTTCCAATCTTGTGATAGCCTATATTCTGGTACTGGCTGGTGAATTCTTCCCATGCTTCATCAATTAGTAGGGTCTTTCCACGCGAAATTGTCAGATTTTGAATTAATTTTCCACCAACACATCTCAGATTCTTATGATTTTTTTTTAATGGGTAGCTACTCCCAACTTAGAAAAACCCTAAAAGTTTCAATTTTTTATTTCCGATAGGTTGGAAGATATATTTTTTTGAATTTTGGTGCATGGCGGACATATTTTGCGTAAAAACGCAAATATCTCCGTTATTTAGAATAAAAAGAAATAAATAAATCATCATTCTTTCTTAATTTTTACCAAGGAATCCATTGGTGCAATGCACGCATTTTTATCTGCTTTAGTTTTTGAGTTATGAGCAATGAGAGAGCTTTTCTTCAATGCTTAAAAAGGCAATGTAGTACAGCACTTAGAAAACCGTAGTTATTATTCTTTGCAAAGAAAGGTTTAATCTATCAAATGAAGAAAAAAACAAAAAACCTTGGGCTTTTGCCTGAGCGCCGAGAAATGAATATTTAAACATGATGCACAGCCAGCGCATTGCCACGGTGACAACGCAATCGGCGAAGCACGCTGTGTCATGGCCACGGCTGTGCGGAGACTTAGTACCGGAAGAAGAACAGCATTCCTCCCGCACTCAAGAAGCGATCCCACCCATCAACCCCACCGTGCGGACGCATGTATTGTTGAACTCACGTTTTGAAGGAAAGCAATTCTTTATTTTAAAAAAGCATGATTAGTTATGAAAGATATTTATATTTGGATGCCTCACAACACTGTGATTAACTTCCATGTCAGTTTTTGATTATACACTGCCGGACAATTGCTAAGGACGGGTGACAATGGCAACGATAGCAACCATAAAATGGAAGGCAGGAAAATGTGAAAATTAGCATAAGTGCGGGATACAGTAAGACATGTTGTGCGTATGCAAATTTTGGATTGCCGAACTTGTTCATGACGTCATAGCGCTGATAAGAGATATAAAGGATTTGATGCGTATTGACCATTGTTGTTCAAACGCAAAGTTGAAAGGGAAAGAATCAATTGACGAACTTGCAATTTTCAGTATGTCTTCCCGACATCACCTAGATGATTTTACGCGTGACCTTATTATTGGCAAGATTGAAGAAGGGCGAAAAATAACAGATGCTGCCAGGGAATTCGACGTCAGCCACAGTGTTGTTTCAAGGCTTTGGAAATCATTTCAAACAAATGGAGGGTGTAGCAAATGTCACGGGGGAGGCCGTGTTCGCAGTACGACACCTGCAGAAGATCGGTACATAGTGCTATCAACAAAAAGACACCGGCGCAGCACAGCTAGTGAGGTAGCAAATCAGTTTATGGCTGCTACTGGCAAGCGGATCTCCCGAAAAACTGTCGCTAGACGTTTGCATGAAGGAGGACTATACGTCCGCCGTCCTGTTGTGTGCATCCCATTGTCCAGATGTCACCGTACCGCCCGTTTGCAATGGTGCCATCAACATCGCAAGTGGACTGATAACGACTGGTCTTCTGTCCTCTTCTCAGATGAGAGTAGATACAGTCTATCGTCTGATTGTCGACGACAACTGATCTGGCGTGATAGTGGTACTGCATATTGTCCAGCAAACATACAGGAAAGGGACCGATATCCAACATGTAGTGTCATGGTATGGGCTGGCATCATGATCAATGGCCGTACGTCCTTCTATGTGGTTCCAACTGGGACTATGACTGGCCAACGATACATCAATGATGTTCTGCTACCTCATGTTTGCATGTTCCGTGGTGCTGTCGGTGATAGATTTATTTTCATGGACGACAACGCAACATGTCATCGAACAGCCGCTGTCCAGGAGTGTCTTGAGAACGAGGATATTCAACGCCTCGTATGGCCAGCACGTTCTGCAGATCTGAATCCCATTGAAAATGTGTGGGATGCTTTGGGGAGGAGTCTTGCTGGTCGCCAATGCCCTCCAATAAACAAGGACACCCTCATCCGTGCACTGACAGAGGAATGGGATAAACTACCCCAACAGCTGCTTGATAATGTTGTGCAAAGCATGACACGATGTGTGGAATCTTACATCGCCCTCCATGGTGGCCATATCCCGTATTGACATCTTACGCCGGAACGCCTGCGGACGGTAATTGCATTTTTTTCACGTTTGCGTATTCTGCACAAAATGGCCTGTTTGTTCCTTGAACACCTTCTGGATTTCAGAGCACAATAAATTGTCTTTCTTGTAATGTCCTGGCATTCTGACATTATTTTATTTCACTTGGCATCCAACCACACTTACTTTTTTATGCGCTATATAGCCGTTTATGATCCGTCCTTAGCAATTGTCCAGCAGTGTATTTAATTAAATCAGACAAGAGAAAGCTGAGCTTCCATGGAATACATCCCCCCCCCCACATAACGAATTTGGCGATTATCATAAAATTTAACATCTAAAGGTTTTGCAGTGTTTGCGAGATTTTCTCGTGTTTTGTGTCGTCATCTGAATTATTTCTTGAAATCGATGCAAAACCAAAATTATTTTTAGGGTGGGGGTGATTGCTGCCAATGTTTTCGCTCTAGATGAGAGGTTGTGGAGAAGAGTTTCTTTGGCTAATTTTGGGGATCATCTTGTATTTTTTTTTAATCAGCTTTTTTTTTTTTTATTCTGGCGAGTATGTATGTATATGTATACATGGATAAAAAGTTCCGTTGTGCTTTGTTTTCAGAGGTATTGTGCCAGCGATGAAATGAAGTGTCTCTCCTTTTTAGATGTTGTTTGTAGAGGGTTACTGCAAATGGCCTGACGCTCCAGACCTTTTGCGCACTTTGTCTGATCAACAGCCCGCTAATTTATTGCTCCTCGTAAAGATATCGTTGAGTATATAAACTTGCCGCCCCGGTGGCGCAGTTGTCTAAGCGATGGCTTATGAATGATCATTCGTACAAGATGGGTCCAGATTCGAATCCTGGTGAGGCATGGATGTTGTGTTTGTCTTGCTCACGCTGGTCGTTAAACCTCCAAAAAAAAAAAAAAAAAAAAAAAAAAGAAAAAGTATAGACTTGCCATTCACCGCAGGATGAAAAATGATGTTGACAAAAAAGTGTTAGAATTTTATATGTGCACGCAAAATCCCCGATTATTTTCTGTGAAGGTACTATGATACTTTTTCTGTTGCGTGGAAACAAAATATGACCCGTGAGAAAATTTAATGTTTGTGTCACCGATGTAAACCAATCAGTTCTAAACTTTCGGCTTTTTGAAGTTTATGAATTGTAGTCTCTTAAATAAAAAAGCAAAATGGCATTCCCCGTGGCTGCTAGTTTTTGTACTTATGCACGGGAAGAGGAGAGGGGAGTCCTGAACAAATTTCTAAGAGAGCAGCAGAAACACGCGTTTTGGAATGATAATTTAAAATGATTAAAGAGAGAGAAAAGACCTAAGTAAGCTAAAATTGTGAATAAATAGTAACTTGCCATAGAGATTCATATCCATGGTTCCCATACTTCATATGTTGAATAAATACTGCATACAGTATTCACTTCAAAACTTTTTTGACTAGGGATACCATTATCAGCATCAAGTAAAGTGCACATGAACGGAATTTTTTGCCAAAAGTTCTGCCAAACGCTTCAAAATGTGTGCCTCCTCTCCCATCATGTTTAGCCTCCTCCCCCCCCCCCTCTAATGTACCACCCAGCTCTGTGCGGCTAGCGCGTCGCCACTGCCCTGCGTTTGCTAAGTTATTTGCCATTATGGAATAATGTTTTCTGTTCGCCACAGATGTAGAAGTGTTTATTTTTCTTAGCTTGATGATTTGCTCTTTTTATCAGTGTTATGGCCGACACGCTTCTAGTTTTTTTTTTTTCTTCTCTCTCGTGTCAGGTTGGTCCCAGACCTCGAATCCCTCAGATCCTAATTTGCGACCTCTGGCAAAAAGGTTTTTTAGCTTACCGCAAGTGGAAAAGCTCTGTAGTGTATTTTCTCAGATCACTTTTATTCTCTTGCGATTTGAAAGTTGCTGCCTAGTTTTTCAGCGTCTTTGTGCATTGTGATTGTGGCATAATGTATTAAACCCCCCTCCCAAAAAAAAAAAAAAAACCCCTAACTAATTCTTAATTCAAAAGACAGTAAAGTTATTTGTCAATATGAGGATGATAACTGTGTTGCTACTGATAAAGAGAAACAGAAGCTCATAAAACAGAGCGGACAAATTACGATCACTAAATAGTAACAAGAGTTCCATACTTGTTTTACATAAATTGGTAATCAATAATTGCGATACATTGGGCATTAGATTAACGAAAACATACTCATACGTTTGAGGTCTGTTAATGTTTCCCATTATTTCTAAATTTATTGGCATGATTAATAAAAATAATAATAACTGAAATAAATCCAATTGCTACCACTCTGACACCGGGATGTGATTAGGAGGCATAAAATTTTTCGTTCAGTGTAACCATCAAACTGTATTTCCCTATTTTTGGGAGACAACATGAACAGTTAAACTGTGTTTTCCTCATTTTAGGGTACTGTTGCACATTTTGTTTCATACGAGTTCTTGAGAGTTTCCTGAGCTCGCACCTGATGCGTAATCTTTAAATAAGCAACTGAAATAAAAAGTAAATAAAAAACAAAACAAAAAACAGGCAAAGTGACAACTGTGGGATATACTCATTCATTTAAATACCAGATCTACCAGAAAATGATCGATAACATTTTTTCTAACCCGACGCTGAGCCTTGCTAACTTCATCTGTGATCGTCAAGTATCTGACGTTAACTAAAATGCAGTATATATCCCCTCTACTTCGCAAGAATAGGCACTGAGATATATAACCCCAATTATTTTATTTTTTAAGCTGTCATTCCTTGATCATTTTCTCTTATGGCAGGCATGTACAACTAGATAATTTATTAATTCCCGAAATAGAACTATTTCATGTCTAAAAATTCTGTCTGATATTGCGTGAGCTGTAGATACCAATGAATTTTCCAAAAACTGTATGCAACGTCAATTGCATAATTTATAAGCATCAGTACTGTATATTGGTAACTATACAGGGAGAAAAAAGTTTATATTAGTTCTTCTCGTCATTAAATGGCTAACAATACCAATATATTTTCGACGTCTGTTGCATAATTTATATGCGTTATTTGTGTGTAACTTTTTTCACGGCGTAGCTCATATTGGTAAGCTGTACGGAGAAAATGGTTTATATTACTGCATAGATGCCAACTAGTACGGATTTTCCATAATTTTACGGATTTTTGGTTGCTGTTACAGAAGTACGGAAACACCGCTGAAATTACGGAAAATCGCCATTTGATTTAATTTTCTGAGATAGAAAGCAAATTTTCATCAACTTAAAAATTTTTGTTGGTTCTTCAAGTTTTTCTGGGGGAAAAAATTAAATGCCACATTCAGGACCTGCGCCAATTTCGCCAAAACGTTGTTCTTGCGTCATTCTGTTAAAAAATCGCCATTTCGACTAAATCTGCGCCAATTTTGCGCCAAAAGTTAAAATTTACCGCTCATCGATATTTTAGCGTTATCTTATGACATTCAAAATCGATTCAGCGGTTAATTCGTACGTGAGATTCTTTCGCGGATTCGCGGAGTCCCCTCAGTTTTTTTTTTTTTTTTTCATTTTCGAGATATATGCAAAAGTGAAAAAAATTTTTGGATATTAGTTGGGGAAGGGGGAGGGGGGTCGTATTCCGTCTGGGGACGTTGTTTTGTCTTTTTAAACGTTCGGAAATGGAAGTTAAACGAAGTGCAGATTTTTCCCGTAATCGTATTTTATTTCTCTCACAACGTTTTTTTTTTTTTTTTTTTTTTGAGGTTTAACGACCACCGTGAGCAACTCAATGGGCTATAAGCAGTCGTCCGTCCCTAATTTAGGGTCACTGGTTCCAGGGAAGGGAGAGAGCCAGTGCCGTAAGACAAACACAACATCCATGCCTGACCGGGATTCGAACCCGGACCCCTTACGGACGAATGATCAGAAGCCAGCGCCTTAGACCACTGTGCCACCGGGGCGGCCTCGCTATGTTGCTTCTGTTCAGTATTGTTAAATATAATTTCATTGCATAATTTCAGCTTGAAATTGTAGGCAACGATTTCCGAAAATGGAAGTTAGGCCGCCCGAAAATTTCCCCGTAATCTTCGGCGACGAGATTCTCACGCTGATTCGAGGAATTCCGTCTTTTTTTGTTATCATTTGGACCATGTACGAAATCGATGCATAACTGAACTTAAATTTTGGGAGGATTGGCGGCGGCGGCGGAAGGGGGGGGGTCGTTTTCTCCGTCGGAGGACGGAATTTCATCCTTCGAAAACGGAAAGTAGACGGAGGTAAAATTTCTCTGGTAATCGTAATTTTTTTCTCGCAATGTTTCCTCTACTTAGTATTGTTAGATATAATTTTATTCCAGAAATATTTGTATTTCAGCTTGAAAATGTTGGATAAATTTCCGAAAACTGAAGGCTTGAAAAACTGTTATTTCAAGCCATGTTTCCCGATTCAGCGATCGCAAAAAAATATTCGTGTGGAAGAACCAAGGCTACTGCACTAATTCAGTACATGGCCAGTGTTTCTACAAGTAACATCGTATCTGAAGTAAAAAAAAATCCTTTTTCTCTATCTACGGACAGAAGTAATGATGCTCAAGCAAATAAACAGTATCCCATTACAATAACATATTTTGACGAAAAAATAGGGAGAAATTCAACGTTTTGAACAATGAGTTTGTTAAAAAAAATATCTCGTGGAGCAACTGTGTGTCGTTTTCCTGTGACAATGCTTACACTATGATAGGTCAAGTAAAAAGTGTTGTTTCTTAATGATGAATTTCTGAGTCATGCTGAAATTGCAGATGTAGCATTAAGGCAATGTGTTTCTTTTGCATCAGTCCAATATATGTGTTCCCTGTTTCCAGTTTTGAAACCAGAAGAATCTGACAAGGTGGAATCTGAATTTGCTCACTACCAGTTTGAAAATTTTAACTGTGCTGTTACTTGTGGGAGAATGGATGAAGTGTGGCACAGAATTTCTTTAATGAAAAATGAAAGTGGCCAGTTGAAGTATGAATCATTAAGCAAAATTATGAAAATGATTTTAATAGTCCCTCATAGCAATGCAAGTACAGAAAGAATTTTCAGTATTGTGAAAAAAACCATGAATGAATTCAGACCTAATTTAAGTATTCATGTGCTGTCTTCTTTATTAGTAGAAAAAATTAACAGCATTGCACACAGTGAACTATGCTATCAGAAGAAGTTTTTGCAAATTGAACTAAGGAAGGCCAAAATGGCAACTACAGCCAGTTTATCATAATAATTTGGCCAACATTCCAAGGAATAATTTTTCTTCATGTCTGGAAGTAATTTATTATATTTTTCTGGTAGACAGTATTTTAAATTTTCCCACTAGCAAATTATTTTTTATTGTATTATTATTATTTTGTTAATAGTTCTGACAGATTAAAATTTGTTGCAGTGTTAAATACCCAAATTTGCCGCTGTAGACTTGGATTACTGAAAATTACTGAAAAAAAAAAATTGATACTGAAAATTTCTGAAAAATGAACATGCTGGTTACTGAAAACTTCTTTTAGAGGTTGGCATCTATGTATTAGTTTTCCTTGTCGAATGGCTAAGAATGTGGTGGATAGCATCTGACGATTTGGCGTGAAATGACTCTTTAGTAATATTTTACCGTTATATTATTTGAAATGCCTTTAAACATAACATTAATTCACTATCCTTCCTCCAAGCATCACATCGTGCAATCTGACCAACGCGTGCGATGGTATCTTGATCTGCCGCCAGTTCGAAGGCCAACATCCACTGCCGCTCGGCTGGCTGCCAACGCTATTCGCTGCACGCAATTTCACAGTGGAAAAATATGAGCTGTGCACCATATTTAAAAATTATTTTCTCAGTGCACACGCAAAAGCCCAAGGTTTTTTTTTCTTCATTTGCTAGACTAAACTTTTCTTTGAAAATGAAAAACAATTGCGATTTTCTAAGTGCTGTACTACATTGCTTTTTTATATTTTGATGAAAGGCTCTCCCGTTGTACGTAACTCAAAAACTAAAGAAGATAGAAATTCATGCATTGCACCAATCGATTCCTTGGGGGGAAATTATGAAGGAATGGTGATTTTGGTACTTTTTTTTTTATCCAAACAACAGAGATATTTGCCTTTTTATGCAATTAATGCCTGCCATGCAACAGAATTCGAAAATTAATGTCTTCTGATCTACGGGAAATAAAAAAATTAAATTTTCGGAATTTTAATACATTGGGGTAATCTATTCATGGAAAAAAAAAAATGAAAAATCGTAAGAATCGGAGATGGTGTGGTGGATAGCATCTGACGATTTGGCGTGGAATGACCCAGTATTAACTCCATGGATGTTTAGTGAATTGGACATTTCGATAATTCAACAGAACTTTTACAAATAATATGGAACTTTTGGGTGTGCTGCATTTTTTAACTATTCACTTATAATATTTTCACCAATCGGGAAGACCATTAGCAAGAATGACGAAACCGGACAAATATTCATCTACAAGGTAATTACTTTGATTTTTTTTTTGTTATGGTTTGAAAATTTTAAATGTATCACCAATGCTACAAGAAATAACATGTAGAAAGTTCAATAATTTCAACACTATGAAAATTAGTGTTGCAAAATGATCAAGTCTTGCATCTCGAAATGTTAAATTTGGCCTAAGTCACTTATCACCTAAATCTAACCTTAGGAAGTAAACAGTTCAATTTTTTTTTATTTTTTTTCAAAATTTACAATTTCTTGTCTGCTGAAAGCTATTTTGAGTTCACTTTCCCTGCTGACCTGCACTTGGTCCTCTCCTGATAGAGAGAAAAACAGGCATGATTGGATAAACTGTGTCACTTGCCTTGGCATTGCTTTGGAGAAAACCTAGACACTCCAAGTGCAATGGATTCTCCATAGTCTCTATGGATATCATTGGTCTGCTGTGAAGTATAGGAAACCGAACATACTACAAAAATCTCAGTGAAATGTTATTCAACATCCATGTAAAGTTATTTTTTATGTTTGAAAGTTTCTAACATTTATTAGACATTTTTGGATGTTTTTAATATTTTAGGCACTTTTTTGGTTGTCTTCATGCCATTTCTGGAATTTCTAATTTTCCTGAGTCTTTTTTTCTTTTTCCGCTTCTCTTCCTGATTGTATTATTTTTTTATATTTTTTGGATCGTGTTCATTTTTAATATCTTGGTAATGAAAAAGAGTGACCATATTTTTTAAGAATTTTTGTCTAATGAAATGTATGTTTTCCTGTTTGTGACAGTCTCTTCTTCAAAACCAACTGGTAGAGCAACCTTTTTGCACCCCCTTTCCACTTTTCAAAGCAACATTAAATTTCAAAATCTATACTTAATCTACCCATTGATGGAATCAACCATTTCCATGACTCAAAAAATTGTTTTCATGGTTGAGTAAACAATGCAGTACTGATTTTTTTTTTTTACATTTAATTTTGCTTAAAACGTGTGTTTTTCCATGCTTTATTCAGATCTTGCTACGTCAAGGGGAAGAACAAGCAGTTTTTCTTTTGATTTAAAGCAAAATTCATGTTCAGAAATTCTGCTGTGCATGTTCACTGTGCAGAGAAAAGAACACAAAATATGTGCTCATTTTGTCTGTCAGTATAGCAAGAGGTGACTAAGGAATGGAAAGCCACACATTTTCAGAGAAATTGAATTTTAAAAAGTTCCGTGTCTTCATGGACTCGTGGTCGTGGAACATAGGTTTTGGACCATTGAAAAACTCCTTAAATGGACTTCCAAAAATCAGTACGAACCCTGTGTAAGGGATGTTTTAGTAGTGACTGCTAGCTTTAATTGTGCCATTTATGAGAACAGCATGAGGTGGAAACATGTATTGATTGTGATGTTGCCAAAATTTGATATCGCTGTCTCTTTTTTCCAAAATTTGGAAACATTCAACATACAAGAACAATTTAGGGTGGTAACATGTGCTAATTCAAACATTGCCAAAAGCTGGTGGATCCCCTCTCCCCCAAATCTGCACATTACCTAAATTTTTGCAGCATATGAGTCAGCATATGTTACCACCTCATTTTGCTATTATACATTCCATGGCTGAAGAAGGTAAGTCACTACCAAATTGTCCTGTATGGCAGTTTTATTGATGTTACTGAGTTCATTCCCAATGTCATATTAGGAATACTTTTCTATGAATCTTCAGTGTCATCTGGTTATGTGAATTTCTGCCATTCCTTTGTTATTATGCTTGCAAAAAAAAAAAAAATCCTTTGATCCACTTTTAAGTGGTATGCAAAATGCTAAAATATTTAACTCCACCTGGTAGGGGGAAATTTTAGGATCAGCCTTGTGGTTCTCTTTCTCTACTGAATGATGATATTTTTGAATCTGCTCTAGGACCCCATTGTAATATTCATAAACCAAACTTCAATACAAAACCATTAAAAAAATACCAAACCCTACTATCCCTAACCCTCTAATCACTGTATAAGGTAAAGGAATAAATAAGTAAAGTGATTTCTACATCAAATACCAAAAATGAAATAAAAAGTCAGACCCCCTCCCCGAAAAAAAACAAAAAACAAGCAAACTGATAGTCCCACTTGAGATCCTATTCTGTGGTCGAAACTGGAGATGCATGTACAGATTGATAGACAAAGTGACTGCATATCTTTTATGGATGTTTATGTAATATGAAAGTGTTTTCTTGTGAGTTCAAAACAGCTTATTTGAAGTTTCATTCCCATTGCTGTGGGCTACAGAGTGTTTATCTTTAACATTAGAGTTTTACTAGTTAACTAGACCAGAAATGTAACACATGCAGCTTGCTTGTGTGATCAGGATTGCTGTACTTGTGATTCGATGATCATGATGCCCATTGTTGTGATGATCATGATGCCCATTGTTGTGATGATCATGATGTCCATGGTGCCGATTGTTGTAGTACTTACATATTGTGAGATTTATCTCTAAGGGGGAAAAACAAATATAAATATCATGAAATAAAATATCATGCAAAAAGATCAGATATGCACATAGTTTTGATGCATTCAATGCCACTAATCACACACTGATTAAATTCAATTTTTATGTCAAGACAGGAACTTCTTTACAGTCCTAACTGTGCTATGTCAACAGAATAACTGTCATCAGCTGGTATCATTAGCATAAGATTTTTTTTTATGGGAAAGAAAAGATTTTTGTAAAAGGTCTTTGATTAGTTTTCAGATCTAGTGCTGCCTGATATGGCTGGGTCAATCCATATGAAGTGGTCCAATGCTTGTCGCTTGAAAATTTTTAAATGTTTTTTTATTTTGCATGCTGTTGACCTTATATGTTGACAGTTCAAAACCACTATTGTTTTATTTTTATTTATATTGTTTTCAACATGGCAACTATTTTTGTATCTTGGAGCATGGCATTTGTAAGGGTGTTAGCAGTAACTTCATTTTCTCAGCTGTGGTAATTCCTAGGACAAAATTTAAAATATTGTTATGTTAAGCACATTGTAAGGTACTATTTTGTCAATTATATTATGTTTCTAAAAATATTCCTTCACCATAAATTTTTTAGTCAAAGTTTTGTATCAAAATCACTGAAAATGTCATTTTTGGGGTGGTAATTAAGGGGAAGGCAATTTATTTAAGATTCGAAAATTTTTTTTGGAAGACATATATACCAATGTATCAGTTAAAAATTATTTGAAGTTTGAGAGTTGCATCCTTTTTTTTTCTACAGGACATTAAAAATATACTTTTCCAAAAAATTGTCAATTTCAGAGTTTAATATCTCTAGTGGGCAGTTATTTAAAAATCTGAAATTTACACACATTAAAGGTACTCTGTTATAAGTAACTTAAGTTAAATTTTGAGTTTGAGATTCAAGTAGTTTAAGAGATACAGCCTTGCAACAGTTGTAAAGCATCTGTGATGATGATGATGATAATGATAGATTGTCATTTTAAAACGATTCCTAGGGCTTGACGGGAGATGGCAGCATAAAAACAAAAGAAAAGTATTATTTCCATGAAGTTTTGAGAGTACTACAGTCACAGCATGGGTGAAAGTTTTCTTTCATATTTTTTTAATGCATTAAAATTGCAGATTTTCCAGTTTAAAAGAATAAAACACATTTACTACTAGTGCCTTGCAACATCCGCATCACACTCCCACCCACTCTTTGGCTTATTCTGATGCCTTGGGTTTGTGCATTCCGGGCGATCACTAACTCCTAGTTTGGAAGCTTTTAGTGGACCTCCTCTATTGGAAATTAAAATGCGAAAACTTATTTTCCTGAAAAGTTCAGTAATTTGTGCAATTTTTTTTGTAGATAATGTGATTTGCTGAGAAAAGCAGATGCCCCAAATTTTGTTAAAATGTGTTGATAACTTTTGAAATTAAGTGTGGATTTTTTTATTAAGGTAGAAGGATACAGATTTCTTTATAAAAAAAATTAGGTGTAACTTTAAAAAATATGGGTGGATGTTGGGGACTCTGTTTTTCTTAGCCAATCATAGTGTCTTAAAAATTCGCATAATTTGCTTAAATTTTCGAGAAAATTTAAGCAAATTATGCGAAAAGCATATTTCAAACAAAATGAACTGTAACTTTAGTGGTCCCTGGTAAATCATTTGTGCTACCTGTTACAAAAAATATTTTTACAATTAGAAAATGTTGAAAAAGAGGATTAAGAGTTTATTACTTCTACTGAGCACTTACCAAATGTAGACTCTTCTTGTGCTCTATTAGGGATTTCACCATCATCTAAAATAAGAAAATTAACCTCAGAAAGAAGATCGCTGGCCTTAAAAGCAAAGATAGAGAAAGTTCCAAATTGATTAAAAAGAAATCTTGAGATTTCATTTGATATGGTAATAGAAGAGCCTGAAAAAATATGTGGATGAAGAAAAAAAATTTTTTGCAGCATATGAAAAAAATTCTTGCAGCATATGAAAAAAATTCTTGCTCAGACAAGTTTGAGGAATTAATAACAAAACTGAAGAAGTGTACTGTAGCAGACAAAGGAGAAAGGTAAAAATAATTAGTTTACTACCTAGTTCTTGGACTCAAAAAATAATAGCTACTGAGGTCAGCATATATGATCATGTAGTAAAACTCACAAGAGATCTAGTTAAAGATCTAGGTATTCTACCAGAGTTAGGAAGGAAATCGGGTTCTGGCATTCAACCAGAGACATTAGCTATTATCCATGAATTTCATGAAAGTAATGAGTATAGACAACTCTGTGCAGGCAAAAAAGACTATCTCTAAAAAAGTAAATAATATTAAAGGAGCAGAATCTACTTATTCTTTGCAATTTGGATGAACTATTTGTAGAGTTCCAAGCAAAAAACCCAAATTGTAAAATTGGAAGATAAAAATTCATAGAATTCAAACCCAAGTGGTGTGTCATTGCTGGTTCCTCAGGAGCTCATACTATTTGTGTTTGTTCGTACCATCAAAATGTTAAGCTCATGATTGATGGGGCAAAACTTAGCATTAATTACAAGGACCTTCTTGACATGCTTGTTTGTGACATGAATAGTTACAACTGTATGATTGGTAAATGTGTTAAATGTCCAGGAAGGGAAGCCCTCCAAGATTTGATGCAAGAATTTGAAAATATTGATACCATGCCAGACAATATAGTCTTTAAACAGTAGACCACAACAGATCGAGCTGAAATTATCACTCTTGTTTAACTGCTAAAAGAAATTTTTCAGTCCCTCACTGAAAAGCTTGTTTATTTAAGACTCACCATTTTATAGCAAAAGCACAAACTCAGTTCCTGAAAGAGAAGAATGAAATCAATGAAACTGAATGTACTATTCTTGCAGACTTTGCAGAAAACTTTACATTTGTAGTTCAAGATGAGATTCTAAGCTACCACACTGGGTATACCAACAAGCAACTGTCCATCCATTTGTGTGCTATTACAAACAAAAAGGCAAGCTTTTTAGCCAATGCACTTGTGTGATTAGTAATAACTTGGACCTCAACACGGTCGCAATGCACATGTTCCAAACACACTTGCTGACACATATTAAGCAAATTGTCTCCAGTGTTAACAAAATAATTTACTTTTTTGAATGAAGTATCAGGCCAATATAAAATCAAGGATTTTATTAACTTATGCCACCACAAGAAAGAATTTGGTCTTGATGCTGAATGAAATTTCTTTGCGTCATCACATGGAAAGTATGTGTATGATGGTGTTGATGTAATAACAAAGCGACAGGTGACTAAGGCGAGTACTACAAGGTCCTCTGAATAATTACATTATTACCCCTGAACATATGTATGACATTTTCAAGAAAAATATAAAAGGGATCACATGCATGTAAGCAGGGATCGCATTCCTCCTAAAATTCCTAAAATTCCTAATATTTTGTGACCCTCCTTAAATTCCTAAAATTAGACCTAAAATTTGCTATTCATCCTAAAATTTTCGTAAGCTTATTTTTATTAAAAACACAACCGTTATTAACGCCAATAAATTTACCATTACGGTAAGGTAAAAAGACCTGTTATTGTAGAAACACAGCTTATATGCTGTGCTGCTGAAGGGAGGGAAAAATGACGCCATCGAGATGCACTTGCTTCGGGGCGGGCGTTCCATTTTTTTGCCTTCGAACAGTTTTTGAGAGTAACAAGAGATCTAAGGGAAAAGGGGAGGGGTCATTTTCACCCCTGGTTTGCGCTTTGCAGACGAACTCCGTGGCACGCAGAAGATCGTACTTTATTTTTGTACATGCCTTGTGGAACCTCCTCTTTCTGCTGATGTTTTGTTATTGTAAACCGCAGGTGGGTGGAAGCAAAGAGGAAACATGTGGTCTCCTTCCGTAACCTCCGGTAATGACGATGGGATGGTAGCTGAGTATTATCTTGGCAGGCAGTAGAGCACGTGATCATTGACCTTCGATCATGCGTCGGCGACAGCGACCTTCGATGCGCAATATATCTCGGCTCCGACTCGCTTTGACTGAACTTGCGTGAGATGCGTATGATAGTTTCTGGTTTTACGTCTTTTATGGTGGTCTCTGTGCTGTGTGCAGGTTCAGTTCTCTAGTGGTGACCTGCTTTTTTTTTTTTTTTTTTTTTTTCATATCTTCTGACATCCTCGCAGCCAAATTTCGGGAAGTTGTCTGGTTTTGCAATATTGGAACGTGTTTTTGTACTTCCCTTTCATTTTCTGGTTAGTAATACAAGTGTTTAAGATGCCTAAATCCAAAACGAAATTTCAAGATGCGTGGCTCGCCAAAGAATTGGACGGAGTGAAGTTGAAAGAATGGTGTTCTGCAACTGAAACAATATTTTCTGCTAAGTGTATATTGTGTTCAGAAATTTTCAACATTTCTAATAGTGGCTTTTCACAAGTAAAAGCGCATCATAAAGGAAAAAAACATTTGCAGAAATTTCAAAATAAGTCCATCCTGAAAGCCTTTGGAGACGGGATCTTCAGCCCAAAACAAATATTAGTGAAGTACTGAGTCATGATTTACAGTTGGCTAAAGCCGAAGCATTATGGGCCATGAAAGTTGCTAAGGACAATATGTCTTTTGTTTCATGCACTGAAACAGTTGAACTTTTCAAAGAAATGTTTCCTGATTCTGCTATTGCAGCCAAAATGCAACTTAAAGAAAAAAGTTGCTTATGTGATATCACATGGATTGTCAAAATATTTTGAAGAGGATTTGAAAAAAGACATTGCATCTAGTAGCCCAGGAAAGGTTACTATAGCATTTGATGAAACTACAAATACACAAGTGAAACGGCAGTTGGATGTGTATCTCAGGTACTGGTCTTCAGAAATAAATTCAGTTTCTTGCCGATACCTAACAAGCGTTTTTCTGGGTCATGCAACAGCAGATATTTTGCTAAAAGAAATTCTTGATGTGTTATCATCCTTCAATATTTCGTTGAACAGAATTATTTGTGTATCCATGGACAGCCCAAATGTAAATAGTGCTTTTTACGCAAATTCAATGAAGTTGTAAAACAAGAAACAGGCCAGAAATCTTTGGAACTAGGTTTTTGCAACCTGCATGTTGTTAGTAATGCATTTAAAATTTTTTTGACAAGCTTAAATATAGATTTTGACGAATTTGCTACTGATATGCATTACTTTTTAAAGAGTAGTGCTGCAAGACGAGAGGATTATAAATCTGTCGAGGATATAACATTGGTCACTGCCAAATTTCTTTTGCGTCATGTCAGCAACAGATGGTTAACCGTTGGTTCTGTAGCCCAGAGGCTCTTGGATCAATGGCTAAATATTACAGAATATTTTTTAAACTTCTTGCCATCTCAAAAAATATTTGAAAAACAACTGCGCAATTCGGCAAGGTATAAAAGAATTCACTGTTTCCTGAAAAATGAGCTTACTCCTTGCTATTTAGCATTAATTTCATTTTCACACCAAAATTTTGAAAAGTTTTCATTATGTTATCAGAGTGAAGAACCAAAAATACACCAGTTATATTCTGATTTAAATACTTTAATGAGGAATGTTATGGCTCAGTTTATCCAAGATGATGTTATAGCAGGGAAATTTGGAGAAGACCTAAAGAATGTAGATTTTGAAAACAAAAATTCATGGAAAAAACTAGGGGAGTTAGAAGTTGGTATGAAGACAAAAAATCTCCTCAGGAATGTTCAGGAGACCAGGCAGAAATTATTTCTCTTAGATGTAAGATCATCACTAATTGCAACCACAAAATATTTAAAGTCAAATTTGCCATTCTGCAATCAAAAGCTAAGAGACATAGAAGTTTTAAAGGTAAAAGAACCAAAGAAAGAGTCAACTCAACTTTCAGTCACTGAAGGACTTTCGGAAATAGCCAGAATTTCAAGTGTTTTGCATCTTTCTGAGGAACAAATTGATAGAGTAAGAGAAGAGTGGAAACTTTTAAATTGCGATAAGCCAACTCTAGATGAACTAGTGAAATTTTCAGAGGAAGGGCATATTCCAGTGCGGATTGATCATTACTGGCGTAATATATTTAGTATTAAAGACTCTAGCGGAAAAGAAAAATACTCAAATCTTGCTAAACTCATAAAGTCAATTTTAGTTTTACCTCATGGTAATGCTGATGCAGAAAGGGGATTTTCGGTTAACACTGCTCTGTTAAGGAAGGACAAGGCTAACTTAAAAGACTCAACTATAACATCATTAAGAATAGTTAAAGGGGCCATTAAACACTATGGATGTGTAAGTAAAGTTCCCATAACAAGAAATTTGTTAAATAGTGTTTGTGATTCACATAAATTTTATAAAGAGTATGTTGATAAGCTGAAGGAAGAAGAATCAAAAAAGGTAAAAGAAAGGAAGCAGAAAGAGAGGGAAAATAAGGAAAAGCAGCTAGAGAAAAAAGAAAAGCTGAGTTTGATGACAAAATAAAAGAAAATGATGCAGAAATAAATAGACTTAAAAACGATAAAGAAGCCTCCCTAGCAATAATTCAAGAGGGAACAGAAAGAATGAGAAAAGCTGTAGAAAAACAAAATACTGTTGAAATAGCACTTGCCTCTAACTTGATCATACAAGGTTCAGCTGAAATAAAGAAAACTGAAAGTAAATTAGTTGTGGTAGAAGCAGAAAAAGATAGGCTAATCAGGAAAAGGTTAAAACAATAATATGAAAAAAGTAATTCAGTGAACAATTGTACATAGTTCTTGGTTTTCAATTACCTTTTTAGGATATTATAATTTAATGTGAAACCTGAAAACTTTACTGTGAAAATTTTGAATTGCTTCTGGTTCAACAGCATATTAATGTTCAAAGTGAAACTTGAATGTGGTAAATATACTTGAATATGATAATAACACGTGAAAAGATAAGAACTGAACATTAGAAGTAAATCATACTTAAACTTTAGACATTAGACGTTATGCAAAAAATTTGGGTGTTAACTTCGACCATATATACTAATGGACTGCACATTGGCAATAGCTGCATCAAAGCCGCCATGGCTCAAACATTGGGCACGTCATCATCAGACTCCAAATTTCGTGTAAAAATGCTGTTATGATTACTAATTTACGCTGCAGAACTTCGGTGTATTATGTGAATGCGCCTCATATATAATGAAAACTCTTCAGGTAAGTTTACTTATGAGCTATATACATGCATGATCGGGTTGTTTACATTTTGTGATTTATAATGTGATGAACATTTGCGAAGAATTTGGAACATGCATTCCATTTTTTTTTCTTAAGTTACTATATTTTTATATCAATAGCTGCAAGTTTCTGGTTAAGTAATTGAACTTTATTGACTTAGGTATTTAATTCGTTTCTTACCCATGAAAAATCATAGAACTTTCTTTACTATATCGCTCAGAGCAACCATAAGCACAGCAGGTGTAACCCATCTTTTTGACTGTTGTCATGTGATTTTATGTTGGAGCCAGAAATTTTGATGTCATGCGCAGTCTATCAGTATATATGGTTGAAGGGTGTGAAGCAAACTCTTTACAATGTATACAAAGTTGTTTTACTAGATGTATACAAATATACATCTAGTTTTTATTGAAATACACTCCTAAAATTTTCCTAAAATTTTTCTAAAAATTCCTAAAATTCCTAAAATTCCTACCTAAAATTTTCCAGAAGTATGCTATGATCCCTGTGTAAGTTAAAGAGGAAGAAATACTTACTCGAGAAAAAGATTTGATAAAGAGATTTGACAACTGCCAGTGACTTCCTGGGACATGGACATTTCATCGCTTTGTTCCAAATTTGGAAAGTAGTATGAGATGCTATTTAACATCTAATTCAAAAGAATATGAGGATCTTCCTATAATAAAAGCTGTCCCATTAACTCTTAGGAACAATGACATCATCGCTTGTGTGTACGATGAACAGTGGTGGCTGGGAGTAATTGTGGACATCAATTTAAAGAACAAAGATACATTTGTGAAGTTCTATCACCCAACTGGACCTAGAACTTCATTCAAAATGTCATGTGAGGATAAAGTATGGGTACCACTGACAAATGTACCAAGAAAGCTCAGTCCCTTGGAGCTTCCATAGCAACTGGACGTTCATATAATACGTATATCAGCATTGCTCTGTGAAGAAATTTCATTGTTGCTAAACAAGCATACAAAATAAAACAAGGTGAGTATTTTATGGCTTCACTTGTTCTAAATTGCTTACTATATAAGTATTGTGATTCCATCTGAACTAATTGAAAAATTAATTTTAAGTGCGTTTAACACCTATGCCCCATTTTTTTTTATTTTAATTAAGTCTATTAAACAATTAAAATTCACCATATTTTTATCAATTGTGATTATGCTTGTTTACATTCTAAAGCTTAATTTACACCATGAATACCAACAAATATGTATGAAAACAAGTAATAAACACACAGTAATAAATATGATTTCAATAAATTTTACAACATTTGCAAGGCTGTATCTCTTAACCACTTGAATCTCAAACTCAAAATTTTACTTAAAGGTACTTATAATAAGAGTACCTTTAATGTGTGTAAATTTCAGATTTTTAAATGGCTGCCCACCAGAGATATTATTAACTCTAAAATTGGCAATTTTTTGAAAAAGTACATTTTTACTGCCAATGTAGAAAAAAAGTATGCAACTCTCAAACTTTAAATAATTTTTAACTGAGACTATTGGTATATACGTACTTCCAAAAAAAAAAAAAAAAAATTCAAATCTTAACTAAATTGCCCATCCCCTTCTAATAACCACCCTGAAAATGACATATTTAGCGATTTTGATACAAAACTTTGACTAAAACATTTATGGTGAAGGAATTTTTTAGAAGCATAGTATAATTGACAAAATAGTACCTTATAATGTGCTTAACATAACAATATTTGAAATTTTGTCCTAGGACTTATTACAACTGAAAAAATGAAGTTACTGCTAACCCTTACGAATGCCATAAATGTCATACGCCAAGATACAAAAATGGCCACCATGTTGAAAGCAATGTGAATAAAAATAAAACAATAGGGGTTTTGAACTGTTAACATAAAGGTCAACAGCATGCAAAATTAAAAAAAAAATAAATTAAAATGGTCAAGCAACCAATGTTTTTTTTTTGGACCACTTGATATGGATTGATCTGGCTGTCTTGTTTTCAGCGACTGAAGCACTCAACATGTTAGCTCCGAGTTTAAGACTGTTCAGTGTAAAATTTTTATAAATTCAAAAGATTTTCATGATTATAGTAGCAAGATTTATAAAACTATGTATGATGCTGGAGAAATGAAAAATTAAAGAATTAAATTACACTGCTTTTGTTCAGACCCAAGTATTTCAAAATTTTTGTTCCAAAAATGAATAGGGAAGAGTCTAAGAGTGTCTCTGTACTTTGAGATATATGTTGTGGCAGAAATCTCAAACCACGTTATGGATATTTATAAAATTTATGGCCAATATAAAAATCGAAGGAAAATTTTGAATTTAGACTAAAATTAAACTTAGGGAGATGGGTAGATGTATTTTGGAACAAAAAAAAATTAATACAAAAAACTTTGAGATGTCATATTGGTTATAGCACACTTGTAAGTTTTCACCTGTGGTAGTGTTTATGTGAATACCAAACAATTTTTATTTTCACACTTAAGGAATAATTATAACACTGTATTTTTGGTACATGTGTAATATATTTGTCAACTCAATGAGACCATGTTTCTGAAACTCGTGTTTGTAAGCATGAAAATTGATTATTAGACTGTAATTATTTTTATTGCTTAGACATTAACATTATTTAAACAACACCCAAGTGTATTCCTAGCCAACGTCAGAGCCTTGGGTGATGAGTGCCATTGCTCAGAAATTTAGGAGACATCAAGATAACTGAATTTGCCAATTCGTATCAAAATTTGGTTTTTGAAAGGCTAATGCCTATATTTATTTTTAAAACAATAACAATGTGGGTATCACAAAAAAAAAAAAAAATAAAAAAAGAGAACAAAATTGTACTAATATATTGTATCGAGATAAAATTTTTTTTTCTTATGTCATAGCAATTCCTTTTGGTACATTTAAGCCTGTTTCTGTTTGACTTTGCTTCACATGCCTCTCACATTTTCAGAATTTTGAGGCCATTGCAAAAACATCATGAGCAATTTTAATTATCAAACATTGTAATTATTTTTGTTTCTCATTTAAAGAATTTTCATTTCGTTGAGCTACACACTAGATAAATGCTGTATTCTTTTTGTCAGCTACAGTTTCCCCCTTCAATAGTGCCTCGTTCTTAAATTTTTCAGCAAATTTATACCCCCTAACAAAAAAACTATTAGCCATATTATGAGGATAAAATCAATAAAAGAAAACTTACATACGTAATAAAAGGGACATCCATTGGTGGTGTATAATAGCTTCGTCCTTTTATAGGACAGTTCTGACAGTCAGATCGCAACGAGTAGTTGAAGTCCGGAAATCTTATTTGTAACCAAATTTTGGGCAGGCCTGTCGGGTTCGGTTGGGGTTCTTCACCAAATTTCAGTAGGGATTTCACGTGGGTACCTGCGAGTTGATGACCTCGCACTTTTCCATTAGCGAGTTGATGACCTCGCACTTTTCCATTAGTGAGTTGATGACCTCGCCTTTTTCATTTGTGAGTTGATGACCTCTCACTTTTCCATTTGTGAGTTGATGACCTCGCCTTTTTCATTAACTGGCCCCAAATTTTTTTTTATATCGGGTGAGTGAGTCTGCTGCTGCTAGTCGACTAGGACATGCTTCAGGGTGCTTATTAACGCTAGAGTTAGCGCCTCTCGGAAACCCTTATGAGTTAGCCGCTCCGGTGTATTTCAGGGTCGCAGGGCATCGGCTGCATGAGGTCCGGTCATACCGAAGAAAGATAAACCACCGAGTTCTCAGTGTTGGTGTCATCAGCCTCGTTTTGGAAATTTTTACGGCAAATTGGAGCTTCCAGGGTGGAGGATATCCATCTAACCTCACCCTCTGATGGTCAGAAGCGCTCTCCCCCATTTCTGCCTCAACCGCCAGCAACTTTTTTTTTGTTGCTTCCTTCTTCTAGCAGTTCATTTTTGCGAGAGAGCGAGTCTCTCAAAATCAAAATGGACGCTCAGCAACTTCTTTCACTTCGGAGGGGTCAAACAATCAATCGGAACAGCCAAAAAGGACGCCAGCAATCCCATTGGCTGCTGTCAGCCAAAAGCATGCAGAACGCCCGTGCAAGACACGCGATAGCCTCAAAGTTAAAGCATTTTCTGAAACCTCGCTTTAGAGTAAACAACCCCATAAATTTTGGGGATGTCTGCTGTTTCCTACCTTTGGCCATCCCTTTCCCGAGTGTCTTCCAAGGGTATCTTTTTCATTTCGCTAAGCCCCTTCAGCTAGGGAGATTTGCCAGACTTCGGGAAGAAAAAAACTAATAGAATGTTTGCAACTCCTGGTGGTCTTTTTCTAGGAAAGAAATCTCCGAAAGGGATTGAAAGAATTTGCGGCCTTAATCCCCCTTTCTTGGAAACTTGGAGCATTGACCTATCTAGAGCTGTTAAGAGGGGAAACCGTAGCCGACTTACAAGACAGTTTACTCATTATTTCATACACTGAACAAAGCAAGAAATACAATTTTTTTTTTCATAATTATTTTTAATGAGCATACTCCAGGTTTATTCTCTTTCTATGATCTCTCTAAAAAAAAAAAAAAGAATTTATTTATTTGGTTATAAGCAAAGGGGAAAGACCCCCCCCCCTTTTTTTTTAATATTATATTTGCTCTCGCTTTCATGGTAAGTCTACTTGGCCCAAACTCATTAAGTGAAACATTACTATTATAATACCTTAGCTCTTGAATGTTGTGACCTCGAACTTTGGTACTGTGTCATATAAATGCTACATTTTTTGTTCATACATTAAAGTTAAAAGAAAGAGAAAAAAATATTTACACTACTCTCCGCTCAAAATATTACATCCTCCTTTTTTTCTTTTCTTGTGTGCACTGGCATTTCCCTCCTGCTGGGCTGAGTAATTTTGAAAGCGATCACTAACTCTTATTTCACAATTTATGTGCTTATTTTTTGGGGGGAACTTAACAAAAAATTCCTAGGCTAGCCCCAGAGCGATGATAAATACTGAATCGGAGGGAGGGTAGCCCTTTGCTACTCTCCTATCCCTTAACAAAGTAAAAACACTCATTTTGTACATTAAGCAGAGAAAAAAACAACGATGAGAAATAGAATTTCTGTAACTTTTTCTTGACTTTCTCTCTGGATCCAAAGATCAAACCAAGGGAAGGTGAAATCTAAGTTTATGAAAAGTTTAACAGCAAATCACTCCAGGGAAGAATCATCACCCTTTCCTGAACTGATCACTATTATCCCTTCGATTTATTATTTTTATTTCGAGAAAAACGTGGATAATGTTGATGAAAATCTGAAAACATTTATCAGGTGTCCACAGATTTTCAGCAACATATCATATGTTATTAATAGGGTGGCGACAGACCTGGAAAATCGGGAAAAGTCAGGGAATTTCCTTCGATCACGAAAAGTCATGGAAAAGTCAGGGAAATTTGTGGCAAATCTAAGGAAGTCTGGAATTTTTATTTCTATTGTCCTAGCTCATCTTGCCAGCGATAAAATAATAAAATATTGGATGTTGTTTCAGCCAAATATATTTGCGAGCTTTATGTCTGCATACTATTTCATTAAAACGATGCAGTTTTATCATCTAAATGGCCATGTTTCCTTTGACTCAGGCTCTAACGCACCCTTGTTCAATCAATCCACAATTCCGCCTCTGCCCGTAATGCCAGCACGATGTTTCTGGAATGGCTTCATGTTGTTGAAAATATGCATCATTCAGACTGAATTATGTGTGCGCACACGATAAAAAAATCGAAAAGAGATATAATAATGTGTTAAAAGGAAAGATAACACATAACATGATAGGATGGATCACGTGGTGATAACATGATAGGTGCGGATCACGTGGTGTCGATTATACGACTGTTATGATGCCAATTACCACGGAATGTTCGTATTTTCTACTGATTTAGTTGTCTAACTACGGATTTTACGAATTTTCATTTTGTTTTAAAAAATATATTTTGCTATTATTTTATGATATACATAAGATTCTTAAGCGGATTCGCGGAATTCTGTTTTTTTTTTTTGTAAGTCATCATTTAGATCACTATCATGATTGATGCAAAACTGGAGAGAATGGGGGGGTTGGTATTTTCCGTTAAGGACGGTATTTTGTGTTTCAAAGCTTTCGAAAATCGAAAATAGTAGTTAAATGGAGTAAAAAGAATTTGCCCAAATCGTATTTTTTTCTCCGGATGTTATGTTTGTATCTAGTATTCTTGTTAAATATCATTTTATGGCATATATGTTCGTATTTCAGCTTGAAACTGTAGGCAAGAATTTGTGCAGAAACTGAAATTAGACGCCGCGAAGATTGCCTCCTAATCTTCAGGCTTGAGGTTCTTCCGCGAATTTGAGAAATTCCGCCTTTTTCGTTATGTTGGCCACTCAGGAGATCGACGCACAAGTAAACAGATTTGTGCATGTGTGGAGGGGGGGGGGGGTTAGATGTTCGTCGGAGGACGGAATTCCATCTTTACGAAACTTTCGAAAACGGAAAGTCGACAGAGTTCAGATTTTTTCCGTAATCGTAATTTCTTTTTTCTCGCGATGTTGCCTGTGTCCAGTATTTTTAAGTAATATTTTACTGCATACATTTTTGCATTTCACCTTGAAATTAGGAGAAAAATTTCCAAAACCGTGAGTCGGACGGAATTCTCGTAATCGCTATTGCCCCCCTCCAGTGATGTTCCCACTCTCCAGCGTTGTTAAATATCCCCCGCCCCATAAGTTTTTGCATTTAATCTTGATAAGGGAAGAAGGAAATTTTCGAAAACGGAAGCGACGAAGTTGGAAAATTTGTAAAAATTGGTGCATGGTGTTCAAAAGTATTAATATTCCCAAAGTTACACAATTTTTCTGAAATAGTTGAAGCTTTGATATCATGTGCTCATGGTCCTCATGCTGATGGTTGTTATCAGAGGGCACAAAAATCAAGAAAAGAAAGAAAAGCGACAATGAAGAAGTAGGGTGAGAATGATAGCAGCAGAAAGAAAAAGTAAACAATGGATGCTGTGCAGTTGCAGAGTCAACTTTTTTGATTTTTCACCAGTTAAAATGTTCAGCTTTTTTCCCCTCCCCCTTCTATGGTCTCATCTTGTCTTAAACTGCAATTTTAGAGGCAGCATGATCATGTGGTAAGTGGAGGTTCGTGCACTGCGCATTCAGTTGCTTGGATTTCCTGTCTGTCAAGCATTGTGGAATTCTGATTTTTATCTCTACGTGTGGAATTCACATTTTTATCTCTACACTGAATACATATTTCATTTCCATTAAGCATCCCTCAAATATTCTAATACTCTGAACAATTCTTTTTTTCTTTTTTGATGAGGCTTCCTTTAAAAAAAAAGAAATATAAATCACTTTTTTATTCTTTAGAATTTGTAGACCAGTATTACAAAATGCTGTAAAATTCTTTTTTTTTTTGGCTGCCTTCAACATCTTTAATAACTGATTTTATCAGCAAAGGACAATGTGTTCAACTTGTGATTTGAAGCCACAAGTTTAGAAAAATAAGTTTTATGAAACAAAGCTTGAATTTGTTCAGAACAAGAATATGCAACATAAACTTAACAAAAAGTGCTACCGAACACCATCTGTCTAGTAGGTCGAATAGTAATATGCCAGTCTGAAATTCTTTTTAAATGTTAGTTAAAGATGAATGTTTGGTTACTTATTGGTGGAAATTGAAAATGTGCTGCAAGGAGTGTAGTTGCAGTCTGTCCCTGGCTGAGTGGTGGCAGAATTATTTCAGAGGGAGGTCACGTTCCAAGGTTAAGGTGGTCAGCGTGGAATGTTTGCTTTTGTTGTCTATTGTTATGAATGAGTTGTGTATCAAATCCTTATGTTGTTTGCATTTTATGGGCTATTTGTTATTTTTAAACAAGAATATTTTGAGTTATCACGTTGGCCACTAAAACATTTTTGACTTATCAAGACCATAATTTCATTATGTGCCTGGAGCACTTGCAAGGAATTTTACTTTTTTTTGAGTTATCAGAAATTCAGTGTTATCAAAGTTAGTTATCAAGAGTTGACTTCATTTGTAAAAATAGAAGTAAAAAAGTTTTTTTTTATTTGCTTTTGTATTCATGAACTTTTCTGGTTTGTATGCAGTGGTCAGGGAAAAAAGTGCATTTTCACCTAGAAAACTTGGAAAAGTCAGGGAATTTTTGTTCATGGTTTTGTAGCCAGCCTGTATTAAACACTGACATTTCAGGCCTATTTTCAGTTTTTCACAATATTGATTTGAAAATGGAGAACAAATATTTGTCTTTAAATAAAATAATTCAGTACAGAAACCTTTTCTCTTCACTATTCTTTTTTGGAGTAAATTTTTTATCGAGATTATATTATACAACAAATTATAGAAATATTTGTATAAATACAAATATAAGAAATTTCTTTGTCAAAGCAAATGAAAGGAAGCATGTTCAGTATGTTATGTGCATGCAACGTATTTCTAACAGGTGTAATAATTAGAGACACATACTACAGTTATGCTGATCTATGTAAACACATTGGAAATTATACCATATCATAAACTGTATGATAAAAAAAAAGCTGTTGAAAAAGTAGCTCTATATTTACATGACCATTAAAGTTAATTAAATAACAGATACACCATATTTTTAGTCCTCACTATGTATAACATATTCAGGGCTGCCAGACGTGCACCAATTGCGCCTGCCCGCGCCAAAACGTTCTTGCACCATTCTGCTAAAAAATCGGGATTTTGACGAAATCTGCGCCAATTTTGCGCAAAAAGTTATAATTTACTGGTCATCGATATTTTAGCGTAATCTTACGACATTCAAAATCGATTCAGCGGTTAATTCATACGTGAGATTCTTCCGCGGATTCGCGGAGTTCCCTCCCTTTTTTTTTTTTTTTTGTTTTTTGTCATTTTCGAGATCGATGCAAAAGTGAAGAAATTTTTGGGGTATTAGTCCGTCTGGGGATGTTGTTTTGTCTTTTTAAACGTTCGGAAACGGAAGTTGAACGGAGTGCAGATTTTTCCCGTAATCATAATTTTTCTCTCTCACGATGTTGCTTTTGTTCAGTATTGTTGTTAAATATAATTTCGGCTTGAAATTGTTGGTAATTATTTCAGAAAACGGAAGTTAGGCCGCCCGAAAATTTCCCTGTAATCTTCGGCCATGAGATTCTTACGCTGATTCGAGGAATTCTGTCTTTTTTGTTATCATTTGGACCATTAACGAGATTGGTGCACAACTGAACTGAAATTTTGGGAGGATTGGTGGTGGTGGGGAGATCGGTTTCTTCTTCGGAGGACGGAATTTCATCCTTCGAAAACGGAAAGTAGACTGAGATAAGATTTCTCCTGTAATCGTAATTTTTTTTTTCTCGCAATGTTTCCTGTACCCAGTATTGTTAGATAACATTTTATTCCATAAATATTTGTATTTCAGCTGGAAAATGTTGGATAAATTTTTGAAAATGGAAGTCGAATGGAGCGAAGATTTCTTCCGTAATTGGATCCCCCCCCCCCTGCGATGTTCCTACACTCCTATGTAGTTGTTAAATGTCTTCCCTCATAAATGTGTGTGCATTTTAGCTTGATAAGGATGGGGGAAATGTCCCAAAACAGAAGTGACGAAGTTTGGAAATTTGTAATAATTGATGCATGGTCTTAAAAAAAAAAAAAAAAAAAGTATTCATTCTCTGAAACACCATTTATCTAAAATAGTGAATGCTCTGATATCAGAATTCATGGTTCTCAGGCTGAAAGTTCTTTAAGCAAGCATGATGGATAAAATTGTCATCTGAGGGAATAAAACAAAACGAAAAAAGAAATGAAAGTAACAAAGAAAAATGGGAAGAGAAAACTATCAGCAGAAAAAACAGTGAACAGTGGATGCTGTGCAGTGACAGTCAACAAAAGACAAATATGGCTGTGGAACTTGCTGAGAAGAAAGTAGGGTTTGCTCGCAAGAGGAAACCAGAGCTAATATGTACAAGAACAAGAACAAGACCAAGAAAAAAAAAAAAAAATGAACAAGACAAGTACAAGAACAAGACCAGGAAAAAAAACTGAAGCTATGTGTTTTAAAATCACCTTATTTTGTTTGGAATTCAGTAATTTTATTATTGTTAATACAGTGGTGTGATTTAGTTAAATATTTTCATAAGTAAATTGCAGTGAACGATTCAGTTTTGTTTAGGCTGTGTAATATTCACACTTTATCACCGTGCAGTCTGATTTTTCACCAAATTAAAAAGTACAGCTTTGTTTTTTTTTCTTCGTCAGTCTCATGTATGTTAATTAAAATCACTCGCGAGCGCTGTGGATTAGTGAAAGGGACTGTTTATATCGCATAACTTGTAATCAATTATCAGGAATACCGATCTTTTGATTCTTACTGAAAAGTTTGAATTTTACCCTTACGTTTAGGGAGCAGAATTTTTAGGAGGTTTTCTTTTTCTCATTTTGACCTACCTTGGGGAACATCTCCCCCATCACACTATTCTTTACCCAGATGGAAGGTGCATTGAACCGCTTACTAACTCGCAATCATCTACTTAATGTCCATGTCCATACATACAGGATCCCACGTTTATAAGAGCAGTGGCTCTTTCAGACAGCAACAACAAAAAAGTCATAAACTGATTCTACAGGGTGTCCACAATGTCTTGTTACCCCCCCCTGTAATAAGAAATGTAAGTATGCTATGTATCTGTTGTATGATGTATATGTTGAGTTATGTTCTGTATTGTGTTTATTTACAGATTAGGTACCGGAACCATGTGTGATACCAGCGAATATACCCTGGAACAGCGGATTGTTGTTAGTGTCTGGGTACACGAACGTCCACACACAGGGAAGACAATGCGTGACGAGCGGGCCGATTTCCAACAATGATTCGACAGAGGCCCCTCCAAAACGGACTCTTCTGCGGTGGGAACATAAACTCTTCAAAGCAGGCAACATCAAGAATAAACCATGAACGGGAAGACCATCAACCAGACTGCCACAGTGTCAAGCGGGTGAGGAATCAGTTATCAGGTCACCGATGAAGTCGCTCTGCAAACAACCAGCGGATTTTGGAATACCACGATTGACACTGCATAAGCACATGAATGACCTGAATTTGCACGCATATCGCCCGATGATTGTTCAGGAGTTATCAGACATTGATTTAAACCGCAGACAGGATGCATGTGCAATGATGCTTCAGACATTTGCCACAATCCCAAAACGTGGAAAGGTAATTTTCAGTGATGAATGTCCGATATACCGCAGCTGTCGATCACAGAACATTGTATTCTGGTCCAAGGAAAACCCACATTATGTCAAAGAATTGGAACATCATCCTCCGCATGTCATGATATGGACTGCAATGAATAGTCGACATCTGTTTGGACCGTATTTCTTTGATGGTCCAGTGAATCAGACAACTTATCTGAGCTTGCTGCAAACCTGGTTTGTGCCGCAACTTGGAAATCTTGGCATTCTGAATGACGTATGGTTCCAACAGGATGGGGCACCCGCTCATTACGCAATTGCTGTTCGGGAATACCTTGGTGAGGTCTTTCAAGATCGTTGGATTGGCCGAGGTTCGGCAGTGCTGCCCGCTCCACTTGAATGGCCACCTGGAAGCCCAGATCTCTCAACGTGTGATAATGTCCTTTGGGGTTTCATAAAGGAGGTTGTTGTACAGCAGCGCTACCAAACCATTGATGAACTTAAACAAGCAGCGAGACGTGCTTTCTCTCGTATCACCCCACAACTGCTTCGGAAAATGTCCAACAGAACATGGCGTAAAATTATTCTCTGTCACAAGAATAACGGAGCCCAAACTGATCCACTGGATGTTTAAGGATGCCTCAACATATAACTCAACATACACATCATACAACAGATACATAGCTCACTTACATTTCTTATTACGGGGGGGGGGGGGGGTAAACAAGACATTGTGGACACCCTGTACTACTACTGAAGAAGGGTGTGTGTGTGTGTGTGTGGGGGGGGGTGCAATCCCATGCCAAAATGTCGCTGCACAAGCGTTAAGCGACGGAAGCAGCTTTTATCTAACCAACATTACTAAATCTCACTATTATCTTATAGTTTTGGTTCCAGCTGTGTAATTGTTCACACCAATAACAAAATAATTACTGGATGAAAAACATTGTTTGAAGAGTATCATGATGCAACTGCTGAAAGGTGATTTTACAATTTGATTATTAAATGTTACATTGGTTTTCCTTTTATATTGAAAGTACGCTTTCCTTCAGAAAACCTTAGGAGTTTGTGATGCACACGGAAACCACGTACGTGTGGCTTGCCAGTTAGTTGGTTTCAGAAATAATGTATTTTCATCTGAATGGCACGAATCTCGAAAAACATGCTGCTAAAAACCAACCAAACAACAAACAGTAATTACATATTATTTATTCTTCCTAAGTGTATATTCGCAAGCATTCAGTAACAATAGCAACAGTTCTTGGATGCAGCAGCATCCTATTCATGTTACAGCAAAACAAATTCATTCAGAAGAAAATCCCTGATGTTAATGTGTTATGCTTAAAACATTGCAGGTCATGTAGTTTTCAATAAATTGTGGGTAATATTATTGTTTTCCCATTTATCTCACTGTAGGAACAACAGAAATGCTAATTAACTGTCGTAAGAGAAGCATTAAAATGTCAGCAAACCTGAAATATAATATTTTGTCATAGTTCATAAAATAATGGTAATTCAGTATATAAACATAACTTAAAGCACAGCATGGACTTTAAACAAATAAAAATGCTATCGTCAGCTGCTCCAAAACCTTGGTTCTGCTTCAAAATGTAAATTTTCTTGCTCCAAGAATTGCTCCGTAACATGGTAGGGGCACTAACACCCCTGCATATTCCTAATTAGTTTTTTTGGTACTTTGTTTTGCATGCATAGACCACTTGAACTGCATTTAAATTGTGTCTAACCTGTCACAACAAATGTTTGATTAACCTGAACCATAAATTAGAGAAGCTTTATATGTACTATTATGAGACCAATTTAACCCATCTTTCAACCTTCATTGATCTGGATCATTAGCTGAAATGAATTGATCATCTGAAGAAAAAGTTTCACAATAGAGTGAGCATTGAGAAAACTGCTGAAAGCAAGCACAATTCAAAGGAAAAGAAAATTGGGTTGTTCTTCTTTTAAACTTAACAGGTATTTCTCATTTATCAATATTTGCTTGCAATTTATTCTATGCAAGATTAGAAGCAATATGGACTGATCATGCATGATTAAAACCTAGTGATTCTTGCTTTTACCAATTTACTTTTCATTGTCATTGCAGAATTTATAAAAATAGTATGCTCACTTATATGACAAGGACCAAATCTGGTAAAAAAAAAGAAATTTTATGTATCACTGCCAGGCTGTTTTCTCAAAGGCTTGGCACAGTGATACAAAGGGATTTTGTGGGCATTTTTCAATGTATCACTTCCATTTTTCAGGTGCCATATGAAGTGCTCAACAAAAAGTTTCGAGCAGCTCAGAAGAACATAGACAGGGAGGTGTCACATGTACAATCTGCTGCAGCTGATTTGGAGAAGGGACTCCAGAAGCATTCCCCCATGGTTGGAGAGTTAAATGTTCTTCTTGGTGGGATGGTGGAAAAGTTGAACATTCTTAAGAGAAAGGTAAGGGTCTTCTATAATAGTAATATAATAAAATATCTACTGCCCACAAAATATCTTTTACTCCCGTTCTTTGAAAGGCAGTGTTCTGTAAGATTGTTTTTTTCTCCTGGGAATTTCCATTGCCATTGAAAATTTGAAGTTTAATTACTACCTGTAAATACATACATGCATATCATTAAGCTGTTCTAAGATATTCAGAGGTTAGCTCCTCAAAGAAAGGCCATCTGACAAATAAATATTTAACAGATAATACAAACCACCAGGTAAATTTTTAAGTGATTATTTACTTACTATTGCCATATCAAACTTATCCATTTACAGCGATCTTGACACACAACACGGGCTTCACTGACATCCATCACATGATGTACACAAGACCTTTTATACTTCATACTCATAATCTTTTTCTCATTCAGACACTCCTGAATCTGATCCTCCCATGACTTCCTTGACCTTCCTCTGCCTTTCTTTGCTGCCACTTGGGCCGAAATTTTTTTCTTAGTAAGCATTTCATCACTCATTCTTTCAACATGGCCAAACCACCTAAGAATATTAGTCTCAACCTTGCTAACAATATTTTGCTTCACATTGCACAACTGTGACACATCTTCGTTCCTCGCATGATCTGAACGTGTCTTCCCACAAACCTCCCCGTTAGTAAAGCATTTCTCCGGCACACAAACAACGTCTATGCCTGTTCTGTAGTACCCAGGTTTCACTGCCATACATCAGAGTAGGAACAATAACACTTCCATACACAGCCATTTGGGATTCTTTTAAGAATCCATCATTCCTGTGAAAACCTCCTAAAGCAGCTAGGAATTTCAATGAAGAATTCACTCGCCTACTAATTTCACCATCTAATCTGTTCTCTATGTCAAAAAAGCTTCCCAAATATACAAACTCATTTACCTGGTCAATCATGGTGCTATTTAGACTTATATTACATTCAGTACTACCGGTTCCTCTCTCAAAAGCCATAACTTTGGTTTTTCCCTTATTTATACTCAGTTTGAATTTCATACAAACTTTGTACATCCAGGACAACAAACTCTGCAACTCACTTTTGCTCTCTGCGAACAGGACTGTGTCATCAGCATACAGCAATATGCACACATGGGTATTACCAAGACATAAACCAGTATTGTCCATCTTGGCAGCACGCATGCATGCATCCATAAATATATTAAACAGCCATGGTGACATTACACAACCTTGTCTGACTCCTGCACCAATGGAAAACCATTTTGATACAACACCATTCACTCGTACACAAGCTCTACTGCCAGCATACATGGCTTTCACACTATTAAGTAGATTCCCAGTAACACCATATTCATTCAACACCTTCCACAGAAGTATCCTATTTACTTGGTCATATGCTTTCTCTAAATCTAAGAAGGCACTAAAAACTTTCTTACCAACAGCCAGATACTTTTCAATCATCATGCGTAATGCAAAAATTTGGTTAGTGCAGCCTTTACCAGGCATAAAACCACTCTGAACATCCCACACTTTCTCTGATGTATAAGATCCCCGTAATTTTGCAATAGCGACCTTACCAAACACTTTCCCTGACACACTCAGTAAGCTAATACCACAATAGATCTTGCAGTCAGTCAGATCACCTTTTCCCTTATACAAGGGAACAATGATAGCACCCCTCCAGTTCTGAGGTACCATTCCGAATTCCCAGCATAACTGGCAGATTTCAGTTAACCAGTCAATTACAGAATCACCACCATATTTCAACATTTCAGCAGTTATGCCATCAACTTCTGGTGCCTTACCATTCTGAAGAGATTTTTGAGTTTTACACACCTCTTCTCTCGAGATCCCTCCTGTGCATCCATCTGTCACTATGACATCATCTGCTTCTGCCTCAGAATCATCTTTGCTTTCTTGACCTAATAACTCACAGAAGTATTCACCCCATCTGTCACTTAACTCATTGGGCTCCCATATCATTTCCCCGATCCTATTCTTCACACAACTTGCAACTTTATTTCCCCTATTTCTCCGGTGTCTCCTATACTTTCAGAAAGGTTTTCTATCTTTCCAAAAATCAATTTCATGCTTTCTACCTTTTCCTTCCTACCTTTCGTCTTACTCTGGCAAACCAGCTTCACTGCCTCATGCTTCTTTACAGCGATATTCATCCTCAGCAGAAACTCTACCTTGCAACATCCCAAAATAAGCTTCCTTCTTCCTCTTTACTGCCTCTTCAATCTCACTATTCCACCAAGCATCACTTCTAGTGCTACCCACCACTATTTTGGTGCCACAGACCTCTTCAGTGGCAGTGACAACACAGTTCTTAAAACAAGTGCACTTCTTTTCTACATCCATCTCACATGACTTCATGATGATTAGATTAATTCATTTTGACTTGCTTTTCTGATAGTTGAATATAATTTTCTGGCTATATTTCGGTTACTTATGTAATAACTGGTCGTCTGTGGCCGTTGTTTGCGACATGTTATGTTTTCCTGTTATACATAGTGCATGAATTTAATGTTTCACATTGAATTAGTGTTGCTGTAGAGGAAATGTTTCCTTGTTCTCGAACGTGGTATGATTCCCCAAGATATGAGTCAGAGCTCATCCTGTAAGTGTATGTAGCATGTAAGTGAATTGCATTTTGTGTAACAAGATGCACACATGGCCAGTCTTTTTAGTGGAAATACTTTTAAAATTAGCAAATAACAGACATCTTTTGCTTTGCCACATTTTTAATTTATTACATCAAGATGGGAAATTTTTAGTTAGGTCTTTTATCATTGATCACACTGTGTCAATGGAAATATGTGGAAGAGTTAGATTTCATGTGCTGGAACTTGTTCTCATAATTATTTTGTTTCAAATAATTGGAATGATTTAGTGTGAATCTCAACTTCAAGTTTAAAAAGTTCAAAAAAAAAAAAAAATAAATTCTCAGTGCTTTCTTTGTTTGGTTTTTGCTACTTTGTTATCAAAAGGTGAAGCACTCTTCATTTTGTTATCTGCCACAGTTAAGATATCTTAAGTTGTTGCTGGGAAAGGTAGATTAAATTCCTATTTTTGACATCTTTTATTCTCTAAAACTAGTTTCTTCTTAATGGGATGCATTAAAAGTGATTTTATTGTCTAAGTTTTGTGTTAAACACCAATCCTTCTTCAAGTCATTGTCAAGTGAGTCAGTATTGCCATTCCTATGGTAAAAACTAACATTTTTGGTCATTTCATGTGGTTTATCTGTCTCCAGCCCCCCCCTTTGTATTAAAGTAAGCATGACCTAGGGTTTCCAAGGAATCATAATTTATTGCCTGTTTTGAATGTGCATGTCTAATCCAGTCTGGTTTTCAATAGTCTTTATTGCTGCTCTGTGTTCTGACAATCTTGTCCTAACAGAAGTTTTAACAAGAGTGAGAGAACAATAAGGCCATAGTAAAGGATACTGAATAGAAAACTGTATTCGATAAGTACATTAAAAGCACAGATCATAAATTTGAATTCCTTAGAAATTTTGGTAAGCAAAGGAAAAAAAAAAAATGTGGAGGGCGACTGGAGATGAAGTGTTAAAGAGGAGTCACGTGAAATGACCAGTAATGTTGCTTAAACAGCAGTGGCATTGGTGACAGTGGCGCATATGTAATGTAGTATCTCCGATTCTAGTGGGATCATGGAGCTGTAGCTTGCATCACGCATATAGAGACGTGTACTGTTCATAGTGAGCGATGGGTTTGCCGCCTTGGGACGCTCCGTGGTAACAATGGCACACAATAGCAACTATGGCCTCTGTGAATCTTGGAGAGGTGCCAGCTAGTTCTGTGTGACATTGACAAAAAGATCCCAACTCTCTGGGCTTTGTTCCAAAATCCTTAGGTTGAAAGACCAACTGAAACAGTCAGCTGTGGTCTGATCCCTCACACTGATGTACTTACCTGATTAAAAAGACAAAAAGAAATCAATACCCGGACTCAAGTGTGGCATATGGTGGACCTACCACACTTGAGAAGGATGGTCCACCACGGAATCGACCTGGACATTCTAAACGGCATATGAGAAAGATATCTCAGCTGAGTGAATGTAAGATTGGTGTATGGAATATTGGAGGTATAAATGGCAAGATAAATGAAGTGATTGTGGAGATGAATAAGTATAGATTGGATGTGCTGTGTGTAAGTGAAACCAAAAAGAAGGAAATTGGGATAGAAGTGAATGGCATGGTAAGTGTGTGGTCTGGAGTATTGGATAATGTGAGAGGACAGGCTGCTGTAGGTGTGATTTTAAGGGAAAAGATGAACAACTTGATTCACTATAGTTGCATAAGTGAAAGAATTCTCTGTTTGAAAGTGAAACTTCAGATAATTTTAATTGTTGTAGTGTATGCTCCTTGTGACTCGGAACCTTCTGATAAAAAGGAAGATTTCTGGAATGAGCTAAAAGCTGTTTTGAGCCAGTTTGGTGCTAAAGAAAAAGTTATAATAGCAGGGGATTTCAATGCTAGAAGTAGGCCTGCAGAATGCAATTTTTGACAATGTTCTGGATAAGTTCAATGATCCTTGTGTGAATGACAATAGTGAGAGATTTATTGAACTCTGCATTGAGAATGGTTTGTGTGTATCTAATACATTTTTCAACCACAAGTACACTGGTGTGCAAAAATTAAGGACGAAGAGGAGAAATTAGCATAACAGTGGAACGAGCAGGCAGAACGGACCGAAAGACCACTCAGGAGATAGACTAGGGTCGGGTCCGGTACGGTAGGGAATGCGCATATATGCAGCATGATGTGGGGGTGTCGGAAGGGTATAAACAGGGGTGCTTATTTTCCGGAAATTCCGGAAATTTTCGACGTTGTACTCCGGGAATTTTTGGCGGTTTTTTTTTTGTTTTTTTACGGAAATTGGAAATGAAATTTTATTTTGTAGCCACTGGCAAGGCCTGTCACTGTCCTTTCCCTGTTTTCCCTTGGTTGGTGGCCAAAGCAAAACTCAATTCCACTGGGAGTTGGGAAATCTGACTGCCAATCTACCCCCCACAGAGGAGAAGAGAAACAGGTTCACTCTGTTTCTACCAATTCCGCTGGGAGAGATCCCCTCCCACCCCCACCCCCAACCCCCACCTTATGTTATATTTGCCTTCTAAAAGTGTGTTAACTGTTTGCTTTCCCTTTTGGTTTGGTGCTGGGTTTGCCCAGACCTACTCCAAACAGAAATTTCTCACCCCTTTCTTTTCCTGGCATTGGCCCTCTTTGCTCCTGCCCCACTCCAGGGCTTAGTGGCCCACCCACTCTGCCTGCTGCTTTTAACCTTCAAGACTTCTCATCTCATCATCACAGAGATCTATGGAGGATCTATCTCCCTGCTCACTTTTTGTTCACCCCTCCCCTTCCCTTTGGGATGCCTGCTGGTTGCTGCTCAGAAAATCTTTGTCATTGGTTTTAATGCACTCTTTGACCTTCTAGCTTTCTTAAAATGCAGAGAAATCTGAGTCCAGGATGTGGGTGTCTGGCCCCCCTTCACCCCCCCACCCTGCTTCAGTAGTATGGTAACTTGAGTGTACTGCACTCCTAAGTACTTCAGCTTGTTCCTGCTCCATTGGACTGCTGCTGCACTGGGGACCAATGGTTATCCTTGCTCTGCTGCTCACTATTCTACAGAATAGTTTCTGTTCCTGACATCGCATATAATTTATGATAATGAAGTTTTTGAAAGATTCTGATGCTGAGCTCATAAAAGTTTTGGAAAAAGATATCCGCAATAAATATCGCTGGGATTGGCTTCAGAAGCAAGATGGCAACGCTAACGCCATTGGGATATGGTGTCAAAAAACTGATTCTCCTGGGGAATGTTTCTGCATTTGGTGCAACAAAAGCATTCAATATGAAAAGGATGGTGTAAAAGCATTGGTAAGCCATTCAAATTCTTCACAACACAAATCTTCAAAAACATCTGTAAAGAGTTCAATGAACTTGTATTCTTATACGTCTGCAAAAAACCCCGCTGGTGATGAAAAGCCACTAGATCTAAATACAAGTACAGTTAGATCAGAGGCAATTTTATGTTCATTCATAGCGGAACACTGTCTTCCCTATACACTTGGACCTCAACTTATAAAACTGGCCCAGACATTGTCAAAGGACCCATAGGCATTACAGGCATTAAGTATGAATAGGTCAACTGTTACATACAAAATGAGAGATGGCCTTGCTCGTACAATAAAATACCAAATTGTCGATACCCTCAGACAGACTCCCTTCTCATTAAATATTGATGAGAGCACAAGTCGGGCAAATTGTGTCTTAACTATTCTTGCACAATATTTTTGCCCTGAGCAACAAGAAGTCGTAATACAACATTTATCATCGATTCAACTTCAGGTTTGTACTGCAGCCAATATTTACTCAAAAATAGTAAATTTAATAGAAGGAAATGGTATTCCTTGGAGTAACCTAATTAGTCTCCTGATGGACTCGTGCAACACTATGAGGGGTAAAAAAAATGGTGTAGAAACATTAGTTCGTAACAACAAAGCTCCACATCTACTTCATATTGATGGTGATAGCTGCCACACTGTTAACAACAGTGCAAAAAGATTCACTGCTCCTTTTAAAATGCACATTAAATCATTGTGTGACAACATTCACTTTGACTTGCTAAGTGTTGACAAAAGAGAACTATTTTTCAAAATCTGTACGATTTTGGGAATTCAAAAGCTCTCCCCGCTTTCATGACCAAATCATAGATGGCTGTGTGTGCTCCCAGCAGTTGAACGCATGATTTTGTTGTGGGATGCTTTGCTAATCTTCTATTATTCTTGGATTAAAGATTCAGACAGAAATTTGTATAAGTCTGATTTAGATAAAGTGTATGAGGAAAGAAAAATGAGTAATTCTTGTGTGTCCAAACTTGTGAAAATCCAAGATTCTTTGAAATCAAAAAGTTTAACAGGAATGGGAAAAGAAAGGAAGAATAAAATTATCGAAAGCCTTTTTGTGGTGCAAAAGAAAACATTACTTGAAATCCATCTGTACAAAGCTGTTCTGCCTATATTCAATGAATACATAAAGCTGTTTCAGACCAAAAAACCTATGTTCAGGGTGCCCATGCGTCCTTGAAAACTGGGAAAGTCCTTGAATTTCAAAAAACTATTCAAGGCCTGGAATGTCCTTGAATTTCTTTAATTAGCCTGGAAAGTCCTTGAATTTTAAAATCCCACAGCCAAAAAATTTCGATCGTAATTTCCGTTCTTTTTTACTTTTTTCTGCAATCCCCCATTGACATCGGAAGTCAAAAAGGGTAAACTTCGAAGCAGCTGCGTCACTGGGAGAAAGGGTGCACTGCGGTCTGACGGAGAGTTAAGTAGGTCAAGATTGGATCCCCCCACCCCTACATCTATTGCGAGAGGAGTTGAGCGTTTGCTACCCCAGAGCACGTGTTCTGCGACGGGGAAAACTATTGTATCATTTCTTTCACTTTCCTTACGGCAAAGCGGGGATTTCCTCTTTTTTTTTCTTCTTTATCTGCTTCAAAGCGGGTTCATTCGATGCTGTTGACAGGTGCATTTCACCAGCCCCCACCACGTCGCTCAAAGGCTTAATAAAAAAAAAAAAAGTGCGTAATTTAAAAACTTTTCATTGGATCCAAGAGAAATTTGCAGGGTAACCTTATAAGACCAAGTTATGGTAACTGTCAAAAATTCAGCTCTATTAACCTTGAACGTGCACAGCATGTTTAAACCGCTCGAAGGGTTAATAAAAAAAGTGCTTAAATTAAAAACTTTTCATTGGATCCAAGCGAAATTTGCAGGGTAACCTTATAAGACCAAGCTATGGTAACTGTCAAAAATTCAGCTCTATTAAATGAAAATTCGGAAAATTATTTTTTTTTCTTTTTTATCGTTAGTTAGGGCAGGAGGCAGTTCAACAGGTGGCCCACGGGACTGCGAATGAAATGGTAGACGTGATTGACAAATTGTGCATGCCGACAGATCCTGCTTGCTGCTGTTGTTCCACGAGAACAAAAAGTTGAAGTTATTTGTTTGTGTTGGTTCATTTTCTGTATTTTGGTTGCACTTTTTTTTTCTGGCCACAGAGTATTATATTACTCTTATGTATCTGGCAATAGCATAGGATTACACACAATGCTCATGGCATTACTGAGTAGGAATTCGTTACATTGCTTTTCTGGAAAGTTCTTTGCGATGTGCGTGTAGCGACAGAAAAAAAAAAAAAAAATTCTTGTTGGCTTAGTGTTTAGCTTTGAGATGTCTCTAGCTGTCATCTAATTGTTAGATATTGGAATTTTCTTGTTCTGGTGTTTAATAAATATGAGTCGTAAGTGCAATTTCAGTGATCTTTGGTTGCAAAATCCCAAGTATTCCACGTGGGTTGGTAAGGATTGCAGCAATAATCATGTTGCGAGATGTTTGTTATGCTTAAAGAACATCGATATTTTGTCCATGGGAGAGAGTGCATTGCGAAGCCACATAAAAAGTAAAAAGCACATGACCTGTTCTGAAAACAAAAGTCAAAATTCCACCTTAGATGGACTGTTTGAAAAAGTACCGGCACCAGCATCACAAACACCATCATCACCAGAGCCATCTTCATCATCAGCAGCAGGTTGTTTACCCAGAAAAGATCCTACAAAAGCCGAAATATTATGGGCTTTAAAAGTGGTAGAAAGCCATTATTCGTACAGATCATGTGCTGGAATTGATAAGTTGTTTCGATTGATGTTTCCAGACAGTGAAACGGCTCTCAACTTTTCTTGTGGGCAAACAAAATGTTCATATATTTGCTGCTTTGGCTTGGCACCCCATTTTAAATCACTTTTGTTGCAACAGATTAATGAAAGCAAAGATTTTGTTGTTTTGTTTGATGAGAGTTTATATAAATACTCTCAACAAAAACAAATAGACATCCATATAAGATTTTTGGACAAGAACAGAGTAACATCACAGTATCTGACTTCTGTGTTTTTAGGCCATGCAAGTGCAGACATTTTATTAGACAAACTTAAGCAATCTTTGAAGGATTTGCCTTTAAAAAATACAGTGCATTTTTCTATGGATGGACCGAATGTGAATTTAAAGCTTTTCTCTTTATTCCAAATGATTTATCGGCCAATTCAAATGCATCTCTCCTAAACACCGGTACCTGTGGATTGCACATAGTGCATAATGCGTTGAGACATGCTACTTCTGTGAGTGATTGGGAAATCGAAAAATTTCTCTCAAGCCTATACAGGTTATTTAAAGATTCGCCGGCACAGCGTGAGGATTATTTAAATGTGGATAATGCTGTAAAAATGCCACTAAAGTTCTGTTCACACAGGTGGGTTGAAAATTCTCCTGTGTGTGAATGTGCTATAGAAATTTGGCCCTTTATTTTGAAGTATAAAACTTTGGTAGCCCAGAAAATTGTAAATAAGCCTTGCACAGTTTCCTTTAATATTGTCCAGAAATGGGTGAAGGATCCATTGGCACTTGCCAAATTATATTTTTTTAATTCTATTGCAAAGCAACTGAGTCCCTTTTTAAAAAAAGTATCAGGCAGATAAGCCAATGCTGCCATTCATGGCTGAAGACTTAGAGAACATGTTAAGGAATCTGATGAGTCGCTTTGTTAAAATGGATGTGTTAGAACAAAGACCATTATGACACTTCTAAAAATTGATCCAACTGATAATAAAAATTGTTCCACTTATAGGATGATTGATATTTGATTCCAGGCTGAAAAGGAGGTGAAGACTTTGCCATCAAATGTAAGTGAAAAACAAATAATGGAATTTCGTATGAAATGCAGATCAATTTTGCAAAACCTTTTCAAAAAATTGCTCACTAAATGCCCACTGCAGTATGCTCTTGTGCTGCACATGAAGTGTTTAGATCCTAAATTAATGAGTGCTGAGAAGGAATCTTGCTTAAAAAGTTTCAAGATTATTCTAGGAATTCTTGTAGATGCAAATCATCTGAAACCTGTTGTTGTTGACACTATTATGCTGCAGTTAAAAAAGGATTTTATTAGTAGTGTTCCAGCAGTAACTTTAGATTTTAAACTTTTTGGTAACAATTATGAGGAATTGAGAGTAGATGTGCTATTTTATGAATATTTATCCTCAAGTAAAAACTATGATCTGTTGTGGGAAGTAACTAAAAAGCTGCTGTTGCTCTCGCATGGACAGGCATCAGTGGAGAGAGGATTCTCCATTAATAAGGAACTAATAATTGACAGTATGAAAGAAAACTCTATTGTTTCACAAAGAATAATATATGACCATCTAAGTAACATTGGTGGCATGGAAAAGGTCAAGTTTTCAAAATTGCTTCTTAGTAATGTCAGATGTGCTAGGCAAAGATATGTAATAAATTTAGAAGAAAAAACTCAGGACAATGCTAATCCTGTTGTAGCCCAAAAGAGAAAACAAATACTGGATGAAATAGAAAGTATGAAAAAAGAAAAACGTGTAGAAAACGAAGCATTAGATTTATTAAAAGCAGCTGATGATTTGGCAACAAAAGCAGAAGATACTCATAATTTTAACTGCATTGTTAAATCAAATAGCTTTAGAAAGACGGCTCAAGACAAACAATCATTGATAAAAGAAATAGATTCTGAACTCAAGAAAAAAAAATGGATTTAGTGAATAATAGTAAATAAATTATTCACCCATTTGCTTAATATTTTTTTAATATACTTGTTAATTATATTTTAACAATGATAAATTTAATGTGTTAAAAGTACTAACATTTGAGTAGAAAAAATTCTAATTATTTAAAAATTGATTACGGTATTTTCATTTGTTAAATATTTTTTTTCACTTGAAGAAAGTTTGTCAATCAGTAAAGAACTTTTTGCAAAATTTGGAGATGCGCTGTCGCTAAGATTTTTTTAAAATAATTGGCTACCAATTACAAATACTGATGGTAATTTCTTTGGTTCAGTTTTCTTATAATAACAGAAATACACCATGGTCTTGCTTTCGTACTGTGTCATATGTAAGGTGTTTAAAACCATTTTAATGATAAGCCCATAGGATCTTTTTAAGTTTTCTGTGGTGGAAACCTAATTCAATGGATTTAGAATCCATAATTTGCTTTCTAGTGCATGCCTAGCTACTAATAACTGAAACTGTGTATCGTAAAAACTTGAAGATAAACCGAAAGTAAAAGGAAAATTTAAATGCTGGTGTCGTTTCTCACATTTAGTGATAAAATACAACTACTTCATGTTGTCCAAAAATAATTCCCACTAAAGAAAGGATCATTCAGTCTCCTCACCCCATGCCTGTGTTTCCAAAATGTTTAAAGTATCTGTTTTGATTCTTGGTATTTAATTCAATGTGTACAAAACTGGTTACCCCACAGAAGTAATTGAAAAATGGCATGCATCCAAAATCCATCAATTATGTTGAGACTTGTGAATATGAAGGCTTCTTAATGTGAAAGTGAAGAAATGATTTTATTTCTGAATAACATGTAAGTTTTCTAATTTTGCTGTGTTGAAATTTCAATATGAAAGTGAGCTAATATGTTATTAAAATCTTTTGTATTTTTTTCCAATTCATTAAATTTAAATATTTCTTTTATTAATGGTAAAAAGGTAAATATTATATTATAAAGTATGATATAAATAATTAGATGAAAATTTGGTATTAGGATAAATCTAAAAATCGTACAAAAGAGACTTAATTTGTTATACATAACTGTACATGATTCGGAAATAGATATTACGTGTTTTATTGTTATAATTTTGTGTTTGAGAAATTGGGAGTTTTGAACATACAGAAAGAATTATTGCGATGCATATAGATGTTTTATGAAGATAATGAGTATCATAATACAACACACATAATTCTTGATATATATATAATATATATATCATCATCATCATCATTGTCAACCATTATCAATCCACTGCTGGACGAAGGTCTCCCCAAGTTTCCTCCACAACGGTCTGTCTTGTGCCAGTCTCCTCCATGTCACCCCTGCATACTTTCGAATTTCATCCACCCATCTCCCATGTGGTCTTCTTCTGGGTCTTTTCCTGTCCCTTGGAATCCAATCTAAAATTTCGGCTGTCCATCGATGATCTGTCCTTCTGGCAGTATGTCCAGCCCATTGCCATTTCAGGGATTTAACTCTGATCATGATGTCTTCCACTCTTGTCATTTTTCGGATCCACGAGTTCCTCTTCTTATCTCTCCTGGTTACACCAAGTATGCACCTCTCCATGCTTCTTTGAGTTGTCTGCAGCCTTTGTATGTCTCTTTTAGTTAAGGTCCACGTCTCTGCACCATACGTAAGCACTGGAAGGATGCATTGATCAAACACTTTTCTTTTAAGACATAATGGCATATTGCTCTTGAAAATTATGCTGTTTCTTCCAAAAGCTCTCCAGGCAAGTTTTGTACGCCGATTAATTTCTTCATGAATGTGACCCTCACTTGATATCTGCTGTCCAAGATAAACGTACGTGTCTGTTATCTCCAGCTTTTCTCCATCAATCGATAAATCTTCATTTCTTGTAAAAGCATTGAACATCACTTTTGTCTTCTGAAAGTTCATTTTTAATCCCACTTCTTTACTCTTGTCAGCAAGTTCCTGGATCATACTCTGCAGCTCTGATGGGCTAGTTGCAAAAATGACTACATCATCAGCAAAACGAAGGTGGGTTAGATAATCTCCATTAATCTTTATCCCCTTGTTTTCCCAGCTCAGTGACTGAAAAACACCCTCCAATGTGGCATTAAAGAGCTTCGGAGATATGGTGTCACCTTGCCTCACTCCCTTTCCAATTTTTATGTGTGTTGTATTTTCAAACAGCCTAATCTTTGCACTTGCATTTTCATAGATGTTATTAATAATATTAATGTATGCATCTTCAATACCGCAGGTTTTCAGAGCCATTGTAACTGCTGATGGTTTCACCGAATCAAAGGCTTTTTTCATAATCGATAAAAGCCATGCACAATGGAAGTTCATATTCCCTCGCTCTTTCAATTAGTTCTCTCAGCACATGGATATGATCTATTGTGCTGTAGCCACTCCTGAATCCAGCTTGTTCTCTCGGTTGAGCCATGTCCAGTGTTACCTTCAAGCGGTGTGAAAGAACTTTAGTGAAGATTTTATAAACTACTGATAGGAGGCTGATAGGTCTGTAGTTTCCGAGATCCTCAATGTCACCTTTCTTATGTAGCAGGATCATTGTAGCGGTGTTCCAATCCTCAGGAATCTTTCCTTCATTAAGGCATCGAGTGAAAATTTGGGCGAGTACTGTTTCAATTTCTCCACTTGCTTCTTGTATGATGTCTACAGTAATTCCATCTTCTCCTGGAGCTTTTCCCCGCTTCATGTTCTTGATTGCATGTGCAACTTCTGCTGGAAGGACTGGAGGAACTCTGGTACTGGTATCTTTCATGATGTCTGGAGTGCATGTATCATCCCTTTCATATAATTTGGAGTAGAAATCTTTCACTCTTGTCAAAATTTCGCCTCTATTTCTTGTTACAGAACCATCTTCTTTTCTCAGTGCCATAATCTGTTTTCTTCCCTTACTGAGATGTCCCTTTGCTATCTTTAGGCTTTGGTTGTTTTCAATTGCTTTCCTCACTAGTTCACAGTTGAAATTTCTTACGTCTTCAGTGATACTTTTTCGTACTGTCTTGCATAGCTCTATATATTCCACTTTGGAAGTCACATCTTCTTCAGTTGTCCTCATCTCTCTTCTTTTTTGCATCAACATTTTCGTTTTTCCTGATAATTTATTTACATGCAACTTGTTCTTAGACCCAGCTAATTTTGTTGCTGTTTCCATAAGAGCTTTGGTTACTTTTCTGTTAACTTCAGAGATGTCCACTTCTTCCGATGTTAGGCCTTCTAAAGCAGAGAACCTGTTCTTCAGTTCCAACTTGAAGGTATTATGGTGTTTTTAAGGTTGGTTATGTCAATAGATTTTGTTTGTCTTATGAGCTTGCCACGTTCAAGTTTAGTGTTGAGGTGCATCTTACATCTCACCAATCTATGGTCACTACCTGTGTTGAACTTGTTTAGCACACTGCAGTCTTCTATGACGAATTTTTTGTTACACATAATAAAATCAATTTCACTTGTAGTCCCATTTGGATGTCTCCATGTCCATTTCCTGTGTGGCTTTTTCTTGAAGAAGGAGTTCAAGATGAAAAACCCTTCTGCCTCTGCAAACTCAACGAGAGTATTTCCACGCTGGTTTCTGTTGCCGTGACCGAATTTACCTACTGAAGTTTCATTCTGTTGCCGTTGCCCTATTTTTGCATTGAAATCTCCCATAATTATTTTCAAGTGCTGCTTACCTTTATTATTTAGATGACAAATTTCCTCATAAAATTCTTCAATTTCTTCTTCAGGATGACTTGTGGTGGGTGCATAAGTTTGAATAATCTGAGCCTGGTATCTTTTCGAGAGTTGGATAACAAGCCGTGCAGCTCTGTCAGAGGAACTTTCAACTTCTACAACTTTATCCTTCAGTTTCTTGTTTATTATAAATCCAACACCACTAGTTCTGCCAGTATCTGTCCCACGATAGTAGAAGAGATGTCCACTTTTCAGTTCGATGAGATCTTCTCCTTTTCTCCTTACCTCACTTAGCCCCACGATGTCCCACTTGATCCTTTGTAGTTCCTCTTCTAATTCAAGAAGCCTTGAATCAGAAGATAGGGAGCGTCCATTGTACGTTGCCAAGGTCAGCATCAGATGGCAGCCTAGTCCGGTCCTCCGGGGATTCTTAGCACCCTCTGCCTTCATGTCGCACTGGCCGCTGCCTTGACCAGGTACATTCCAGCTGCCGGAGACTGAGGGCCAAGATTTAAGTTGTGGAGTCATTTCGGAAGGGTTTGGCCATAACTCACCACGCTGGCCAAGCGGGTTGGTGAGTGTGGGATAGAATTTCCTCTAATCCCGATGGTATAGTTATACCGCTATTGGCGGTCGTCAGAGCCCCTTTAGTAGGAACAGGATGCACCACGAGAAGGCGGGGTTGACATTTGTCAAGGAGAGGCTGTGATGTTACGCATCACCTGACCTTACATCCCATTATATATATATATATATATATATATATTCTATTAAGAGACTGAAGCAAAAAAAATTTTTAAACTCTCACCAAGTACAACATAGAAAAGGTTATTTATTGACCGGTGTGAGTAAAAAGAGGAAAATAAAACAACTGAATGTAGAAAGTGTCGAGAATACTGAGCCCTGGCTTTATCAAGGACCAGCAAAAACTCTGCATTTTCTCACTTCCACAAAGACCTATTTGGAAATGGGTTTCTGCAAAGTCATAGATGCAAGTAATAAGCCCACCTAAAAATATTTAAAAAAATATATATTTTAAAGAATATATATAAATGTCATGACCTCCGCAGAGTTGCATGACCAAGCTTTAGTTAACAATTTAGCTAGCATCCATAACCCTCCCGGCCCGACCCATGCTCTTCATCTGTTACTATTAAACAGAAAGAAGAAGATTATAGAAGACTCAAGCCGTAAGAGTGACATAATAAATCAGAAATAATGTTCAGCAATAACAAATCACCAAGTTCGTCCGAGAGAGAATTTTAACCTGAATAGCAATACTAAAGTATTACAAATTCTTAATATTGCAATAAAAAAGGAGATATTAATTTTTTTAAAACACAGATTCTTGAAAGAAGACTGGATTATAAAAACCCACTACTCCACAACTTCTGACAACACAAAAACGAGAATGTAATAAAGACAATAATTAATTAAAGAAACGCATTGTGAATATTATATGACATGAACAATTAGTTGCAATATGTACAGAGTATTTCAGAAGTGCTTTAAGTGCATAATTAAGTAGTTATTAAGAACTTAACCACATTGAAAACACAGCGCAAATTACAAGAACAATGAAACGGCCTGCTGTTTTGGCCTTAGTTCCCTAAAAAACGCGCAAAGATACCCAGAAAAGAAAGAGTTAAAATCCGCAGAAAAGTTAATAGACTTGCCAGTGCCTAAATGCTGAAAGCAAAAAAAGAAAAAAAGAGCATGAAGTTCAATCATTGAACTTGGAAATCCCAATACCCAAAGACAATGAAGAGAGCTTACCTCTTATGCAACTGAACTTCCTCCTTTCTTGAGGAAAGATGGCCGACCTTTTATCCCAAACTTCAAAACACTCCTGCCATTCCCTAGTCGCTGGGGGCAGTGTGGGTGTGGCTGAAGGCCTCCACACACTGAAAGATCCTACTCGCGGAGATTTTAACAGGAGAAAAAAATATATAATTAAGAATGTGGACCTGTATGATCAGAAAGAGTAGAATTAACTCTCCAGAATACATGAGAAATATTATGAAATACACAAGTAGTGTATTTAATAATCTTTGCATGTATTTAATCACCTTAGTGAGCTTCTATGGATTATTCAGAATCCTATTAATTTTAATGTTAGTTTTACTATTTTTAGTATAGCTATTCTAGTAAGCGAATAACTAGTTTTCTTTTATATTTATTTTTATTTTATTTTATACAGATTTTTAAGGGTTTTTTGTGATTTTGTCTATATTATTTAATTTTTATTTTTAATAGGACCTTCATATCCATAGCACTAAGGTTCCTTTTTGTAGTTAATAGGCATCCTCTAGCCAACTTCCAAACGGCTTTCATTGGTCAGAATCATATTATTAACTGCTTAGAAAATTAAAGCAGATCTGCCAACCTTACTCTATTATTCAGAATAATTTTTCTTAAAGTTCTTTTGATGAAAGAAGTAGGAATTTTGTTCTCTAGAAAACTGTCTAATAGTATATTAATGTGGTAGTTGAAGTCCAAATTGTTGCTGCAAATTCTTGAAATTCTAAGCACCTGAGAAATTAGTACATTCTCAATTACCTTGGTTGATATGTTATTATTCCAGTGTAGATATTTAATTACTTTGAAAGGAAAATTAACTCTTTTATCAAAGAGGCTAATGGATAGGTTACCTCTGTTAAGTTTAATGCTTAAGTCTAGGAACTCTAGTTCCTGATTACTGTGGTTGGTTTTACATAAGTTAAGAGAACTAGGATAGATACTATCAAAATCACTCTCTATAACTTCTGAATTATTAATACACAGCAGATCGTCAATATATCTAAATGTGTAAAGGTAGTTATCGGAGCAGGTGGAGTGATCATTTGCTGCATTAAAAATAACCATATCTTATATAATAATACTCTATAAGCAAGTAAACGGTATCCCCATGGGAACGTCAACTTCCACGAGTATTGCAAATCTATTCCTGTTCTTTAAGGAATATAAATTCATTAAAAATCACTCCACCTGCTCCGATAACTACCTTTACACATTTAGATATATTGACGATCTGCTGTGTATTAATAATTCAGAAGTTATAGAGAGTGATTTTGATAGTATCTATCCAAGCTCTCTTAACTTATGTAAAATCAACCACAGTAATCAGGAACTAGAGTTCCTAGAGTTAAGCATTAAACTTAACAGAGGTAACCCATCCATTAGCCTCTTTGATAAAAGAGTTAATTTTCCTTTCAAAGTAATTAAATATCTACACTGGAATAATAACATATCAACCAAGGTAATTGAGAATGTACTAATTTCTCAGGTGCTTAGAATTTCAAGAATTTGCAGCAACAATTTGGACTTCAACTACCACATTAATATACTATTAGACAGTTTTCTAGAGAACAAAATTCCTACTTCTTTCATCAAAAGAACTTTAAGAAAAATTATTCTGAATAATAGAGTAAGGTTGGCAGATCTGCTTTAATTTTCTAAGCAGTTAATAATATGATTCTGACCAATGAAAGCCGTTTGGAAGTTGGCTAGAGGATGCCTATTAACTACAAAAAGGAACCTTAGTGCTATGGATATGAAGGTCCTATTAAAAATAAAAATGAAATAATATAGGCAAAATCACAAAAAACCCATAAAAATCTGTATAAAATAAAATAAAAATAAATATAAAAGAAAACTAGTTATTCGTTTACTAGAATAGCTATACTAAAAATAGTAAAACTAACATTAAAATTAATAGGATTCTGAATAATCCATAGAAGCTCACTAAGGTGATTAAATACATGCAAAGATTATTAAATACACTACTTGTGTATTTCATAATATTTCTCATGTATTCTGGAGAGTTAATTCTACTCTTTCTGATCATACAGGTCCACATTCTTAATTATATATTTTTTTCTCCTGTTAAAATCTCCGCGAGTAGGATCTTTCAGTGTGTGGAGGCCTTCAGCCACACCCACACTGCCCCCCCCCAGCGACTAGGGAGTGGCAGGAGTGTTTTGAAGTTTGGGATAAAAGGTCGGCCATCTTTCCTCAAGAAAGGAGGAAGTTCAGTTGCATAAGAGGTAAGCTCTCTTCATTGTCTTTGGGTATTGGGATTTCCAAGTTCAATGATTGAACTTCATGCTCTTTTTTCTTTTTTTGCTTTCAGCATTTAGGCACTGGCAAGTCTATTAACTTTTCTGCGGATTTTAACTCTTTCTTTTCTGGGTATCTTTGCGCGTTTTTTAGGGAACTAAGGCCAAAACAGCAGGCCGTTTCATTGTTCTTGTAATTTGCGCTGTGTTTTCAATGTGGTTAAGTTCTTAATAACTACTTAATTATGCACTTAAAGCACTTCTGAAATACTCTGTACATATTGCAACTAATTGTTCATGTCATATAACCTTCACAATGCGTTTCTTTACTTAATTATTGTCTTTATTATATTCTCGTTTTTGTGTTGTCAGAAGTTGTGGAGTAGTGGGGTTTTATAATCCAGTCTTCTTTCAAGAATCTGTGTTTTAAAAAAATTAATATCTCCTTTTTTATTGCAATATTAAGAATTTGTAATACTTTAGTATTGCTATTCAGGTTAAAATTCTCTCTCGGACAAACTTGGTGATTTGTTATTGCTGAACATTATTTCTGATTTATTATGTCACTCTTACAGCTTGAGTCTTCTATAATCTTCTTCTTTCTGTTTAATAGTAACAGATGAAGAGCATGGGTCGGGCCGGGAGGGTTATGGATGCTAGCTAAATTGTTAACTAAAGCTTGGTCATGCAACTCTGCGGAGGTCATGACATTTATATATATTCTTTAAAATATATATTTTTTAAAATTTTTTAGGTGGGCTTATTACTTGCATCTATGACTTTGCAGAAACCCATTTCCAAATAGGTCTTTGTGGAAGTGAGAAAATGCAGAGTTTCTGCTGGTCCTTGATAAAGCCAGGGCTCAGTATTCTCGACACTTTCTACATTCAGTTGTTTTATTTTCCTCTTTTTACTCACACCGGTCAATAAATAACCTTTTCTATGTTGTACTTGGTGAGAGTTAAAAAATGTTTTTTGCTTCAGTCTCTTAATAGAATGTGAATTCTGAATTTTCATAACTGCTGCGTTGCGCGTTTTGATCTTCAGGTTATTTTGCATCTTTCGTTTTAAATTCTAAAGTATTTCTTTTGTTTTCGGCTTTGCTCTTTTATATATATATATATATATATATTCATTGCGGTTTAGGACATCGAAAAATTCGTCCTTGAATTTTTTCCTGACATGTCCTTGAATGTCCTTGAATTTTTTCCCTGAAAAAGAGTGGGCACCATGTATGTTGCATAGATTGCATGTTGAACTTTTTGTGTTGATAAAGAAAATTTTATCATTTTTCATTAAACATGAAATAATCTCAAAGTGCAAAACCCACAAGGATCTTTTGAAAATAGATTTGAAGAGTGGTGATAATCACCTGCCAGACAAATTTATTTATGTTGGAGGAGAAGCCAAAAAACTTATTGCTGCAAGTACATCAAATGATTATATATCTTCATTTAAGAAAGAGCTAAAGGAATGTTATCTGGCATGCTCCTTATACATGATCCAAAAACTTTTGTGGGAAATTCTACTCTGATTTGTTTTTCAGGGTTAGACCCCTCTCTTAGGGGCCAAACTACTACCTATATAGCTCTTTCAAAATTGACTGATGCATGTTGCTCAGTGCTATCTGCTAACGAAATGCTTGTTATCGATGAAAAAATCAGATCATATCAAATCGATACAGCAATTAGTGATATCTTTAATTACTCAGCCAATGAGAAATGTGAAAAAAATAAAATTCCCAAAGGCATTGATGAATACTGGGCTGCGGTGTCAAAAATGTGCTCACATGATGGAATACAAAAGTACTCCACATTGGGTAAACTTGTAAAAGCCTTCATCTCATGCTTTCATGGGCCAATTGTGGAAAGCTAATTTAATTTCATGGATAATATCATCACACAGCACAGAACTAGTTTAGATGCAAAAAGCTTGGACAGTTATCATACCATAAAATATAACCTCTTAGCAAAGAAATGTTCAACGTTTGAAATGTTTGATGTTGAAAATCCGATTACCACTGCAGTTGACAAAACTTTGTTACAGAACATGTTGCAAAGCTGGAAAATTCATCACAAATCAACTAAGGAAAAAGTGTGATACTAAGATTGTGATGAGCCCTAAAATTCCAACACAAAATCTGTCAACACCAAAGCAGGAATCTGGGTGCAGTAAACGTAAACCTCACACAAAGGATTTACAGCAGAATAAAAACAAAATAACCAAATTTTTTTCTAAAGCATTATGAAGTATGAAGTTTTACCTCCATCAGCAGCATTGATGTGTTCAACAGAGATGAATGCAGTTCTGCATTCATTAAAAATAACATTATATTCAACTGCAACTACTAGTTTATTCCATAGTTTTACTTACACCAAAAAATGACTTATTGCGTTAATATACAAATCATTTAAAGTATAAACTGAACAAACTTTGTCATATACATTTCAGTTTTTTCTGCACAAGAAAATACATGTACACCCTTGACACAGGTAGACAAGGCATCAATTATGTAAGTTGCCTTTTTTTTTTCCCAGTATTTTACTTTTTATAAGTATTATTTATAGCTTTGAAGGGCCAAACATTGGAAATTTGCAATTAGTAAAATTTTATAAAGGCCACTGTTCTTTAAAAAAATATCAGAACTTGGGAATAAATTACAAATGTAACACATATATTATGATTTTTTTTTTAAGTATTGATCTACGTTAATTTCAGGAAATTTTATTTCACAGAATAAGCACCCCAGTATAAAGCACACGGGCGGTGTACGCTCAGCAATTTGGTGAAAGCTATTGCACGGTGTACATCGGTTTGAACGACGTCGAGTTGCTGCCACTGTCTGATATGGTCAACGGGCAATCCAGTAGACGACATCTGGATGACTTTACCCGAGGTCGCGTCATTGGGAAGTTGGAAGAAGGTCGAAGTGTGACTAGTGTGGCCGAGGAGTTCGGGATCGCTCACAGCATCCTTTCACGAGCTTGGAGAGCATTTCAAACGACAGGAACAGCTGTCCGAGAGTTTAGCAGTGGTCGTCCACAATCAACCACGGTGGAGGATGACCGGTATATTGTCGTACAGGCGAGAAGAGACAGACTGCAGACAGTGGGAAAAATCGCAAGGCACATGCAACAGACAACTGGACGTCCGCTATCGCATTTTACCTTGGCCAGGAGGCTGCACAAAGGTGGTCTATTTGCACGACGACCAGTACGGTGTGTGCCATTAACGCCTGCTCATTGTAGACGGCGGTTTCTGTGGTGCCAGGAACACAAGAACTGAACACATCAGCAATGGGGTCGAGTTCTCTTTACGAATGAGAGCTGATATAGTCTGACGAGCGATTCTGGACGTATACACACATCTGGAGAGAGAAGGGAACATGCTGCAATTACACCTCCAACATCATCGAAAGGGACCGGTTTGGAGGTGGTGAAGTTCTCGTGTGGGGCGGTATCATGCTTGGTAGCCGTACTCACCTCCACATCTTCCAAGGAGGTTCAGCCACTGGTGTCCGCTATTGTACCGAGGTTCTCCTGCCTCACGTGCATCTGTTTAGAGGTGCTGTGGGTCCCGAGTTCCTCGTCATGGACGACAACGCTACACCTCATCGTAAAGTGGCTGTCACAGAGCTGTTGGAGAGTGAAGATATTCAACGCATGGATTGGCCCACAAGGTCCCCGGACCTAAGTCCAATCGAACACGTGCGAGACCTTCTCGGGAGACGCTTGGCAGCATGTCACCAACCGCCAGCAACGATTCCGCAGCTGCAATTGGCGCTACAAGAGGAATGGGCCGCGATGCCTCAACAGCTCCCTGACAACCTCGTCCTCAGCATGGACAGACGTTGTAAATCCTGCAACGTAGTCAGGGGTGATCATATCCCCTACTAAAGACTGGATTTTTCTTGGCAGCCGCCTGTCACATGGACGTTTCTGTCTTATGTCCAGTTGTGCTCGAAGCTACCTTTCCAATAAAGTGCCTTTGTATCCTTTGGATTCCTTGTTTGGACGGTTTTGCTCACTTGTCCCATATTTTTAAATTTTGGGTATCTTATAGTATGATTTGAGTCGATGTGGAGCACTTCTGCACGACGTTACGTTCGAAAAACCGTCTCATCCTTAATTTTTGCATGCCAGTGTATATCTACAGATATACTTGGGAAAATCGTACTCTTGGTCAAAAGAGTGCGATAGATTTTGTTGTCTATGATCAGCATCTGAAACACTTAGTTGTTGACACCCATGTGATGAGAGGTGCAGATGTTGGTTCTGATCATTACTTGGTAGTGTCACGAGTGAAACTGAATGTTGGTTGGAGGAAAAAGAATAGGAAGAGGCCCAGGTCTGTGGCACCATAATAGTGGGTAACAATAGAGGTGATGCTTAGTGGAATAGTGAGATTGAAGAGGCAGTAAAGAGAAAGAAGGAAGCCTTTTTGGGGATGTTGCAAGGTAGAGTTCCTGTGGATGAATATCACTGTAAGAAGCGTGAAGCTGCTAAGCTGGTTCACCAGAGTAAGGTGAAAGTTAGGAAGGAGAAGGTGGAAAGGCATGAATTGGCTTTTGGAAAGATAGGAAGACTTTCTGGAAGTACACGAGACTCAGGAAAAATAGGGGAAACAAAGTTGTAAGATGTGTGAAGAATGGGGTTGGGGAAATGACATGGGAGCTCAATGAGTTAAGTGAAAGATGGGGTGAATACTTCTGTGAGTTATTAGATCAGGAAAGCAAAGATGATTCTGAGACAGATGCAGATGATGTCACAGTGAGGGATGGAAGCACAGGAGAGGTCTCAAGAGAAGAAGTGTGTAAAGCTCAAAAATCTTTTCAGAATGGTAAGGCTCTGGGAGTTAAGGGCATAACTGCTGAGATGTTGAAATATGGTGGTGACTCTGTAATTGACTGGTTAACTGAAATTTGCCAGTTGTGCTGAGAGTTAGGAGTGGTCCCTCAGGATTGGAAGGATGCTATTATTGCTCCCTTGTATAAGGGAAAAGGTGATCGGACTGAATGCAAGAACTATCATGGTATTAGCCTACTAAGTGCGCCAGGGAAAGTGTTTGGTAAGGTTGTTATTGAAAAAGTGTGGTCTTACATCAGAGAAAGTGTGGAATGTTCAGAGTGGTTTTATGCCTGGTAAAGGCAGCACTAACCAAATTTTTGCATTATGCATGATGATTGAAAAGTATCTGGCTGTTGGGAAGAAAGTTTTTGCTGCCTTCATTGATTTAGAGAAAGCTTACAACCAAGTAAATAGGACAGTTTCGTGAAAGGTATTGAATGAATACGGTGTTACTGGGAATCTACTTAATAGTGTAAAAACCATGTATGCTAGTAGTAGAGCTTGTGTATGAGTGAATGGTGTTTTATGAAAATGGTTTTCTATTGGTGCAGGAGTCAGACAATGTTGTGTAATGTCACCATGGCTGTTTGATATATTTATGGGTGCGTGCATGCATGATGCCAAAATAGATAATAGTGGTTTATGTCTTGGTGATATCCATGTGTGCAGATTGCTGTATGTTGATGACACTGTCCTGTTGGCAGAGAGCAAAAGTGAGTTGCAGAGTATGTTGTCCCGGATGTACGAAGTTTGCATGAAATTCAAACTAAGTATAAACAAGGGAAAAACCAAAGTTATGGTTCTTGATCTCAAAGACTACAGTCTTGTGACACTATATACATATTAAGATAATACAAATTCGTTTGTCACAATTTTTTTTTTCAAACATATGGTCTTTAAAAACAAAGTTATGGTCTTCGAGAGAGGAACTGGTCGCATTGAATGTAATGTAAGTATAAATGGCACAGTGATTGACCAGGTGAGTGAGTTTGTGTATTTGGGAAGCATGTTTGACAGAGTGAACAAATTGGATTTTGAAATTAGTAGGAGAGTGAATTCTTCATTGAAATTCATAGTTGCTCTGGGAGGTTTTCACAGGAATGATAGGTTCTCAAGAGAGTCCCGCATGGCTGTGTATGAAAGTGTGATTGTTCCTACTCTGATGTATGGTAGTGAAACCTGGGTACTACAGGAAAAACATAGAAGTTGTTTGTGTGCTGGAGAAATGCGTTACTTACTTTAAAGTGTGATTGTTCCTACTCTGATGTATGGTAGTGAAACCTGGGTACTACAGGAAAAACATAGTTGTTTGTGTGCTGGAGAAATGCGTTACTTACAGAGTGTTTGTGGCAAGACACGGTCTGATTGTGTGAGGAATGAAGATGTGTTGCAGTTGTGTGATGTGAAGTAAAATGTTGTTAGCAAGGTGGAGACTAATATGCTTCGATGATTTGGCCATGTTGATGAGATGCTTACTAAGAAAATCATTTTTGCCCAAGTGGCAGGAAGGAAAGGCAGAGGAAGGCCAAGGAAGACATGGGTGGATCAGATTCAGGAGTGTGTGCATGAGAAATTGGCAGGAAGGAAAGGCAGAGGAAGGTAGAGGTTGCCCAAGTGGCAGGAAGGAAAGGCAGAGGAAGGCCAAGGAAGACATGTGAGGATCAGATTCAGGAGTGTGTGTATGAGAAAAAGATAGAGTATGAAGTATAAGAGATTTTGTGTACAGTGTGTAATGGATGAAGCCCAAGTTATATGTCAAAATCGCTGTAAATGGAGAAGTTTGATACGACAGCGGTAAATAAAAATATCTGGTGGTTTGTATTTCTTTTTGGAGCTAACCTCTGAATCTTGGAGAACAGCTTGGTGATATGTATGTATGTATGTATGTACTGTTTATTGTTCTAACATGTCACAATATTAATCTGTAACGTGTGGTGCAAGTTTTGTGACCATGAGTTCTTATAAAAATTGTCCCAACAGAATTCTATATTGAAGGAACTATCAGATTTGTTTATAATCTGTCTGGTCCTGTAGAGAAATTGTTAGTTGTCCATGTTTGGCTTTGAAAAGTGGCAGACTGATGTAAAATTAACCAGGTTTAGTAACTTTCTGATAACTAAGCCTTTGAGGATGGTCAATAAAGAGGGGATATCTATGCTAAATCAGGCTTTATTAACAGGTGACAGTTTGTGTGTATATATAATAAGGGTAAACCAAAATGTTTAGTCAATTAGTGAATTAAATTTATACTGTAAGTGATAGCAGCCAACTAACATTAACATGTCCAGTAGTGTTAGAAATGGTGGCAACTGCATTGCACAATGCCACACATCAGTCTGAATCTGGCAGTGAATGTATAAACATTAAAGCTTCTCTTTCTCTGATTGTACTACTGTTAAACAGCATGCTGTAATAAGATTTCTTTGGGCAGAAGAGATAAAGCCTGCTAAAATTCATGCAATAATAGTAGCACAATATGTTAATAAGTGTATGGGCAAGAGAAAAGTTTGTAAAATAGTAGAAATGTTTAAATCTGGCAGAACAAGTGTGACTGATGAAGCTTAATGAGATTATGTTCTGTCATGTGAACTCTCTCATTCAAAACCTGTGGGTTATTGTCTTTTGTCGCTGATATGATAGACATAAGTTATGGCTCTGTCTGTGTAATCACTGAAAAGTGTTTCCCAGGTAAGTCCCAAAAGTAACACAAACAGCAGCACCTGGACATTTCCATCCACATTTTGCAGCATTATAAAGACCGAGATTTATTGATACCTGAGTGTGCCATTTTGACCCCAAAACGGAAGAGACAAAGTATGGAGTTTTAAGCATCCTTTGTCCCCAGAAGAAAAGTTCAAAAGTATACCTTCTGTTAAAAAGAATATCGCTATCCTTGTTTTGGAATATGCATGGTCCGATTTTGGAGCATTGTCAAGAACACAAATGGTTAACATCACAACATATCAGAATACTTAAAAATGAGCTGAAACTGCGTATCACGACAAATGAAGATTGTTGTCAGAAAACTTCCTTTGCTCTATCACAGTGCTCACCCCCATACAGCAGCCCTGCAACCACTGATGACAAATCAACACCTAGAGTTTGAGGTTCTTCCAGGTCCACCTTACAGCCTGGAGTTTGAACAGTGTTGTTAATTTCTTTGGTCCACTTGAAGCATTATGTGGTGTAGGGGGTTTAATAGTGATGAAGGAAGGAAAAAAGGGGTTCATTTTAATGGCTTCAGGGGCAGCCAAAAAACTCCACCTCCAGTGGGATTAAGAAACTTGTGGATCACTTTAAAAAATATGTGTGGTGGAACTGTAGTGAGTCTACAATGAAAATAATGCTGTATTTGTGTAAGTTTAACTTTGTTTTTGGCAAATGTAATGAAATTTTCTTTATTTTTTGATTTACCCTGGTATATTAAGTGATGTCCCACTTTTGGATGAGTGCAGTGTCCCTCTGTGTTGCAAGAAGGTTTGTTTTATTGTGTTCTCAGGATGTTCATTTGGTTGCTGATTATTTCCTTTCAGAAATGTACATTATAAAAATATAAGTGGAACAGAATTTGTTGTTAAATATAGTATGCTACTGTTTTACTGTTGTAGTAAATTTTTATCAGGCAATGTCATATTGTTCAGGATACATGTTAATACCACTTAAGTTTGAACATTCATTTGATGTAGAGTATGAAATGTTTTCCCTCTACTATGTTGTCTGTAACATTAAAGTTTATCATTCTCAGGCAGAAGAGAGTGTCAGTGAAGAACTGGATGCTGCCTCAGTCTGCAAACGACGCTTGGATCACCTTAAGGACCATGGAAGCTCGCAGGAAACTGTCATTACACAGTGGAAAAAGAAGCGATTGGATCGAATGTTAGTGGAGCATTTCTTGCGGTGTGGATATTATAATACTGCTATCAAGCTGGCTAAGCATTCCAATATTGAGGTTAGTTTACTTTGATATAGATCCTAAGAAAATGCTAAGGGTAGCTGGTGACTTGTGAATAGTTGTTTCCTTTGTAGAATTTTATGTGATTAATTTAGAAGCAGCTTCTCAGGTAATAGATCTTAGAACGTCTTGTAGTTTAGCAGATAAATTTATTAAAGTAAGAAATATTCTTCATAATACATGGAAAATCAGCAGAATAATCAAGCAAAGCAAACTGAATTTGCTTCTACCACTTACTGGTCATCCATGTAACTCTTCTCAGAAAACTTGGAAATTTCATCGTCCTGGAGCAGGAATCAAACCCTGCATCTCCTGATTACCAATCGAGTATGCTAACCATTACACCACCAAGGACAGTGAAGTTCCAAGCAACTGAGACATAGGACTCTGAAAGTCCTCAGATTTTTCTAGTCGAAGCATCCATGCTTCCTCGTAGCGCTTTGACCCAATTCCCATCCGGACAGACGTAGGTCAGAGGTCACCAGTACCACAGATAAATCAATAAAGTAAGAAAGATTCTTCATAATACATGGAAAATCAACAGAATATTCAAGCAAAGCAAACTAAATTTGCTTGTACCTGTTACATGGATGATCAGTAAGTGGTACAAGCAAATTCAGTTTTCTTTGCTTGAATATTCTACCAGATAAATTTGTTTACTAGTTCAATTGTAATTCATTAAATTTTTTTTTGAGCAGGTCTGGTAGTTTCTTTAAAGTGGTGAATGAATGTTCATGGAGATCCAAAATTGACACCCTGAGTACTTGTGTTGTGTAATACATTAATGATGCAAAGCACAGTTTATTTATTTTAAACATTAATGTGCATTTATGCAAATACTACATTTGACAGCTGAGCCATAACTAGCTGATGTTGCTCATTGCTTAGCCTCAGACTGGTTTGGGTTCAAATCCCAATGAAGTATGAATGTTGTGTTCATCTAAAGACACTATCTCTCTTCCTTTCCTGGAGTCAGTGACCCTAAACTAGGAACTGGTGACTGCTTAAAGCCCATTGAGTTACTCACGGCAGTTGTTAAACCCCCTAACAAAACAAGCTGATCTTGAACTTGAGGCAGATTTCCCACCTCTCATATAGTAGGTACTTTGTAGAAAAAAAAAGTACCGCTGAGATGTTTGTTATACTTATAAGATCTGCATAAATATGTAATCAACTTAAACTTATTGAATAGGGGAAGGAGCATCGCTTCCAGAATTTTTTAAGTTGCATTTTTACCATTTTTATTATGTATATTCATTACTGAATTCATTCGGTAATGAATGTACATAAACAGCAAAAAAAAAAAAAAAAATCCATTTTGACTGTGTTACAGGGGTCAGAGTTGTCCTGAAGTTCCTGATTTTTATTTTTTCGTTCTGAAATGTCCTTATTTTTGTTCTGTATCCTGAAAATTTGAGTGTAACCCTGAAATTTTAAGAATAAATGGTAAACTATGTATAGTGATTCATCATCTAGCATTTACAAGTACCATGTAAATAAAAAAAATGGAACGAGAGAGAGAGAGTACTATTAACCCTTTTAGTGCGACGCAGCCGATTTGTTGGTGCACACATCTTATGCTAAAAGTGCGGCTGGTCGAACGATTGGCCTTCGATTTTGATCCTAGTATTTTCCGAATCAGACGGCAGATATCAGTGTCGATCATATCATTTATCAGTCATATCGTTTTGAGATGGAATATCCATAAATCATACCGTCAAACAGCGATATTATCGAAAGAATCTTAATATGCCGTAAGAGTTGTATCGTGAAATAGTTTGCGCTTGCTATCAGGCTTCCCATGTGCTTTCTCCTTGTGGTGGGAGAAAGGCTACTTTAGCCAAAACTTTTCCTACTGCAGTTGAGGCAGGGCTGTTCACTTGGCATTGTTGGTGAATTATACACTGCTGGACAATTGCTAAGGACGGATCATAAACGGCCATATAGCGCATAAAAAAGTAAGTGTGGTTGGATGCCAAGTGAAATAAAATAATGTCAGAATGTCAGGACATTACAAGAAAGACATATTATTGTGCTCTGAAATCCAGAAGGCTTTGGAACGTGTTCAAGGGACAAACAGGCCATTTTGTGCAGAATACGTAAACGTGAAAAAAATGCAATTACCATCCGCAGGTGTTCCTGCGTAAGATGTCAATACGAGATATGGCCATCATGGAGGGCGATGCAAGATTCCACACGTCGTGTCATGCTTTGCACAACATTATCTAGCAGCTGTTGGGGTAATTTATCCCATTCCTCTGTCAGTGCACGGATGAGGGTGTCCTTGTTTATTGGAGGGCATTGGCGACCAGCAAGACTCCTCCCCAAAGCATCCCACACATTTTCAATGGGATTCAGATCTGGAGAACGTGCTGGCCGTAGGAGGCGTTGAATATCCTCGCTCTCAAGACACTCCTGGACAGCGACTGTTCAATGACATGTTGCGTTGTCGTCCATGAAAATGAATCTATCACCGACAGCACCACGGAACATGCGAACATGAGGTAGCAGAACATCATTAATGTATCGTTGGCCAGTCATAGTCCCAGTTGGAAGCACATAGAGGGACGTACGGCCATTGATCATGATGCCAGCCCATACCCTGACACTACATGTCGGATATTGGTCCCTTTCCTGTATCTTTGCTGGACAATATGCAGTACCACTATCACGCCAGATCAGTTGTCGTCGACAATCAGACGATAGACTGTATCTACTCTCATCTGAGAAGAGGACAGCAGACCAGTCGTTATCAGTCCAATTGCGATGTTGATGGCACCATTGCAAACGGGCGGTACGGTGAGGTCTGGACAATGGGATGCACACAACAGGACGGCGGGCGTATAGTCCTCCTTTGTGCAAACGTCTGGCGATAGTTTTTCGGGAGATCCGCTTGCCAGTAGCAGCCATAAACTGATTTGCTACCTTAGTAGCTGTGCTGCGCCGGTGTCTTTTTGTTGATAGCACTATGTACCAATCTTCTGCAGGTGTCGTACTGCGAACACGACCTCCCCCGTGACGTTTGCTACGCTCTCCATTTGTTTGAAATGATTTCCAAAGCCTTGAAACAACACTGTGGCTGACGTCGAACTCCCTGGCAACATCTGTTATTTTTCGCCCTTCTTCAATCTTGCCAATAATACAGCCATGCGTAAAATCATCTGGGTGATGTCGGGAAGACATACTGAAACTTGTAAGTTCGTCAATTAATTCTTTCCCTTTCAACTTTGCGTTTGAACAACAACGGTCAATACGCGTCAAATCCTTTATATCTCTTATCAGCACTATGACGTCACGAACAAGTTCGGCAATCCAAAATTTGCATATGTACAACACGTCTTACTGTATCCTGCACTTATGCTAATTTCCACATTTTCCTGCCTTCCATTTTATGGTTGCTATCGTTGCTATTGTCATCCGTCCTTAGCAATTGTCCGGCAGTGTAAAACGTCGTACTGTTGGAAATCACTTTTTCAAGCCCCGTTCGAAGTGGAATAACGCGCAACTCGTAGCAACGCGTGGTCCCGTAATGACGGGTGTTTATTTTTTGCGGACTTTCGCCGCACGGGGAACGAAATGTGGTGTTTTATTACTAGAAGCTCTTCACATTATTCATTTCTTTTTTCCCAAACAAACAGACACAATTGCAAAACTCCGTGAATTACGAATCCTCTTCTTTTTCCAAACTAGTGTTAGCTGAGGATGACTTTATTGATGGCTTGTTCCTCAGACTAGCAGACGTGCTTTTTCCTACTGCATAAATTTTTTTTTAAGGTTATTTGAAATGGCTTCTTGTAGTGAGAGTGAAAGTTTGCCAAGTGATAGTAATGATTTTGAATCATCTGAGAGTGATATTGGCCAAGCAACATCAAGCCAGAAAACTAGTCACCGTGCCAAGCACACAATATCTTCTTCCAAAAGTGAAGATCTTGGTAGTGAATCTTCAGATCATGAAAGTTCTGAAAGTGAATGGGAGGATGTAATAGAGGGAAGTGATGAACAACCTCAGCATCTTTTTGATCATCATGAAATGCAGGTGCCCAAGCATGCTCCTGCAACTGATGCGGCACCTATTGCATATTTTTACTTGTTTCTTACCAATATCATCCTTGGAATTATTGTTTCTGAAACAAATAAGTATGCAAAGAGGTTTCTCCAGGAGCATCCAAATCTTTCTCCCAAATCTCGAGCTAGGAAATGGAAAAATGTTACAAATGCTGAAATAAAAGGTTTCCTTACGTGCCTTTTAGATATGGGAGTAAAACGACAACCAACTATTGCTTCCTATTGGTACACAAGTTTCTCACAGAATTTGCCATGGTTTCGACGAATGTTTTCAAGAGATCGTTTTCAAATGATTTTGAAATTCTTTCATCTCGTGGATAATACCAACTTAGCAGCTTCTGGTGAACCTGGCTATGATCCTTGTGCAAAAATTCAGCCGCTACTTGACCATGCAAACAGGCTTTTTAGGCTTCATTACGCTCCACATCAGCAGCTAAGTGTGGATGAAAGCCTAGTAGGAACAAAAACCATACACAACTTATTCAGTACTTACCCAACAAACATCACCACCATTGGGGTATCAAATTTTGGATGCTCTGTGATTCAGTATCCAGCTACTGTCTGCCTTTTTTTATATACCGAGGAGCTAAAGACACCACTTCGAAAGCAGAGATTCAAGAACATGGACTGGCATACTCTGTTGTAATGAGATTGTTGAAAACGGGAAGCTTTCTGTCTAAAGGGTACCATGTTTTTATGGATAACTTTTTCACAAGTCTTCCTCTGGCTAAAACACTATATAGTGCAGGGACATTTGCTACAGGAAGCATCCGGAAAAACAGAAAATTCCTACCAGCACCCTTTCATAGAAAATTTGATATTGGTGAAGTGAAGTATTTCCGTATGGGACCTATTCTTGCTACTGCCTTCAGACTACAATTGGTTCCATTGCCAGATTGGAAATGTAAGTTTTGTAATGGTAATTCCAGGTGATGTGATGCAATGAGGGATTTCCAGATGTATGGAACGAAAATGGGGAGCTCAGAGTTGCAATTTTTGGAAAATAAAATTTCCAAACTTTCTCTAAACCTCAGAGCATACCGACTGTGGAAGGGAGCCAACTTTTTGTATCAGACCAAAGTGGAATAGCAGAAGTGTCAGCCATGGTAAGTATAGAGACAAGGAAGAGGAAAGTTTCCCAAATTTCATATCAGATTTGTGTTTCTGAAGTTTGAGAGAATTTTCTGAAATGAACTTCTTATGTATGTGGTAAATCCGCGTACATAAGAAGTTTTTGCCTGCAGTGCATAAAATTCCGGTCAAGACTAATGTTGGATTTACCGTGTCTGTTTTAGGATAAAATTTCATCTTCCGGAAACGGAAGTTATTTCTTCTGCCCTGTATTTCTTAAATATCCATTTATTCCATAAATACTTACATTACAGCTTAAAAATGGAGCAAAGAGTTTTCCAAAATGGAAGACAATCGAAGCAAAGATTTCTCCTGTAATCATAATCCCCCCAACCCAACTATGTTCTGAATATCCTACGTTATTGTTAAGTGACTATATTTTGAAGAAATTCTGACTGAAAAGTGAAATTTTCTCATGACTGAAATTCTCACATGATTTTGAAGAAATTCTGACTGAAAAGTGAAATTCTGCTGCATGCAGAAGTTGCTAATTTAGGAATTAGGATGGAAGAGCTTTCTATTCTTCAGTAATGTACTTGGCAAATATTTTCCCAGCTGATGTTGTTAGTGACAGTGATCTGGACAAGTTGGAATTGGAGTTTGCCTTATACCAAATTGATGAATTGGAAGAAGGTGTTTCAAATAGTTCTACAATTGATACTGCATTTGTACCAATATCTGATTTAATTTACCTGCCAGGTCCGCCAAAATATGTCCTGAAATTGTCCTGAAATTTAAGAAAAATTGTGTCCTGAATTATTTTTTATCGGTCCTACCCCTGCTGTGTATCTATGGTACAAAATTATATATTATATATATTATTTAATCTCTGGCTCCCTTAAAAAAAAATCCTCGCAGCACTCGTATATTGAACTTGGCATTCTTTGGACAACTGAAGCCCTTGTGCCACTGAATTCAGCCAGCCAATTTAAACATATTGAGCATATTTACCTCTGATTTCTTTTATTAATATTTCCTCATATTCTGGCATCCTGCATTTGTTTGATGGCAGAATTTGTCATTTATTTGCTGAAAGTAGGCTTCCTATTAACTTTTGGTTAGGTTACTGTTAGTTTGATAACTTGCTTTTATTGTGAATCCTTTTCAGGTTTTGGAAAAGTCTTCTCATGGGCACAAGGGGATGCTGAAAAGTTCTTGGCTTAACCCCCTTCCTGTAATTGTGTAATTGTAGCATTATTTTTTCACTGCAGCTCAAAAGAGTGTTTTTTTGTATTGTAAAGTGCTAATTTCCAAACTAATATAGCTCTTCTTTTTTTTTTTTTTTTACAGATGTCTGACGTCCTGAACTGAATCATGTCAGTGCAAGGTGTTGAATTTTCGAATGTGGAACTCTGTCATGAAATAGATCAGCGAACCTCAGCTAAAACAATAGCTGAGACACTGGAGATATTGAGGGAACTTTTTGGGTTCATAATTCATGCGCACTTGGGTATGCAGAAGATGTCGGCAAAGTGGGTGCCCAAATGTTCGAACGCCGATGAGAAACAAATGAAAGGACTCTTCCAAGTCGGTTTTGCAGCATTTTGAGCGATCTGGTGATAATTTTTTCAGCGACTTGAAACTGTTGATGAAACATGGTTACATCACTATGATACATAGACGAAACAACAGTCCCTGCAGTGGCAGCACTCGGGTACTCCACGGCCAAAGAAATTCAAGACTAAAATGTCTGCAGGAAAGGTCATGGCAGCGTTTTTTGGGATTCGAAAGGCATTTTACTGACTATCTTCCAAAGGGCCAAACAATAAATGCTGAATACTGTTCCAACTTGCTGTGCCGATTAAAGGAGGCGTTGAAGGAAAAAAGGTGAGGGAAAACTGCAGAAATGTGATCTCTTTTTTCAGGACAATGCACTGGTTCACAAGGCTGGCAAGACAATAGATGTTTTGAGAGATCTGGGGTTTTTAAGTGCATAGATCATCCACCTTACGTACCAGATTGGTCTATTTCCTGTTCCCAAACCTTAAAAATTTTTTTGAAAAGGAAGCATTTTTTGAATGATTCGAAGGTGATATCAAGAGCAGAGCAGTATTTGAGTGATCAGACTTCAGAATTTTTTTGGAAGGGTTAAAGAAATTCCAGAAATGCTGTGCCAAGTGTGTTGAACTTTGGGATGAATATGTAGAATAGTCCTCAAGTTTCATGGCTCTGGCCCATTTCCTTCTTGGGGAGGCCAAAAACTTATCGGCATCCACTTGTACACCTTGATTGTTTCAGATGTTACATTTTAGGACTAATTTCAATCGTGAGATGTGAAGCTTTTAACCAAACAGCAAACTCAGCCACTGAAACTGTATGCCAATTAAGACAAGAGAGCAAGAAATTAAATTTCTTTATTAATGTGTAAAAGTTAATCTACCAAAGCATCCATCTGGGTTGTTTACAAAAAAACAAAACAAAAAAAACAACTGGTACTCTAGCTAATGGGGGGGGGGGGGGGGGGGGGCTCTTTCACCACAAAACCTCCCCAATTCAATCATGAAAAAAAAAAAAAAGTATACCCAAGGTACTGCTGTAGATTGGCAAAATCAAGGCAGGCATGTAAATCTGGTTAAAATATCTGGTGAGCAGAAAAAAAAAATGGTACCTTAGTTACAAGATGGTTCCCAGTTATGGACTTAACACTGAGAGCACAGATTGTTAACGAAGATACCACATGTGTGTATGTACCAACTTTTGTGTAATAATTGATACTCATATACACTATCTACCAACAAGTAATTGGACACCTGTGATAGCAAAGGAAATCAAAGTTTATTCACCTTCAATAGTTGGTGGAGCCTCCACGAGCGGCGATTACAGCTGCGACCCTCCGGGGCATACTCTCAACCAGGCGTTGTACGACGGCTAGTGGTATTTTCTTCCACTTGGCTTGGAGAAGACAGGTCAGTTCCTTCACCGATTTTGGACGGTGGGGGCACTCCTTAAGTCGACGCTCCAACTCGTCCCAGAGGTGCTCGATAGGTGTAAGGTCCGGGCTCTGCGCAGGCCAGTATATTCGATTAAGCCCATTGTCACCATACAAAGCCATGGTGGACCTTGCAACATGACAGGTGGCATTGTCATCCTGCAAGTAACATGGGTCCACCCCGTAAAACTGCCACAACGTAGGAAGCGCATGGTCATCCAAAATGGTGCAGTAGGTCTCGGCGTTGAGTCTACCAGGAATTGCGACCAAGGGTCCCGTGCCATACCAGGAGAAACACCCCCATAGCATAATTCCACCGCCGCCGAACTTCACAGTTGGCACAATACATTCTGGCAAGAGATGTTCTTCAGGCAGACGCCAAACCCAGACCTTGCCATCCGAATGGTAGAGGGTGAACCTTGATTTGTCGCTCTAAAGAACCTGTTTCCACTGTTCAACGGTCCACTGTCGACATTCTTTGCACCACGTTAGCCGAGCAGCGCTATTGGACTTGGTGATCAAAGGCTTGTGGGCGGCAGCACGTCCATGATAACTGAGCAGATGGGCTTCCTTACAGATGGTATTCATCGAAAGAACACTCCCGGATGCCTGTTGAAACTACTCGCGGATGTGGTCCATCGATTTGGTGCGGTTCTTCCGAATTTCTCTGGCCAGCACCTGTCTGTCTCCAACTCCCAGTTTTGTGAGTCTGCCGGGTTGGGGCACATTCTGACAGTCACCTCTCATCTTCCACTTGCCAATCACGTAGGCCACTGTCGATTTTGGGTACTTCAACTCGCTGGATATGTCACGTATGGATTGGCCATTTCTGTGATATCCGACGATTACACCTGTCTCGAAATCGGAGAGCTCCGAACTGCATGGCATCTTGCATGCGACTGGTTGCGTGGTTGTTTCCCACACGATATTTAACGGCGGCGGCCGTAACGTGTATCAGGACCGCAGATATCGTCGATTGCAGGGGTGTCCAATTACTTGTTGGTAGATAGTGTATTTTGTCAAATTTTTCTTGCATGGTATCAAGTTGATTTTCATGTGAATTTCACATTCAGAAGATGGTTGTAATTTCATAGAAATTAAATACTATATTGTTCAAATGGTTCTTTAAGATTCACTATACAAAGATGAACTAAAGTATTTGACAAATTTTATATTTGACTTTGATGCATTATTAACACTACAGAATATATGAATGGGAGGAAAGATCTTTTGTTACAAAATCGTAAATAAAGGAAGTAATTTCAATCTTTATTGAAAAAAGATAAATACAGAAAAAATGGTGGTAGAATAGGAAAGCATTTGCAGTGTAAAAGAAAAAACCCAGAAGCAACAAACTCTCTCAGAAGAGATAACAACGGCCTTATAAAAGTCAAAAAAGGATGAACAAAAAAGAAACAACCAATTAAACTCTTCAAAGAATTCAGCACTAATGGAAATGCAATTGTGATAAATGCTGATAAAAGTAAAATAAGTTATGGATAAGAAAAATATAAAAAATTGAACTAAAATGCTAGTTATGAAATAATAGAGAATCTTTTTTTTACCTTCAATACTAAGAAATTCTCAAAATTGTAACCACCTCCCTTCCCCCCAAAAACAGCCAGAAAAATTACAAGCATTTCTAAAAAATTCAGTTTAAAATTTCCCCAAATTATGGAATAATCAAACTACATAAAGGGAGCCAAAAATGACACATACATAAAGAATGCTTAGTACCATGGTTTAAAACTCAGGCTTCACACAGCAATAACACATAAACATATAAAACGAGCAAAACACAGTCATATATGGTAAACAGTTACCATACGTGACTGTGTGTTTCGCTCGTTTTATATGTTTATGAATGCTTAGTGCTTTCTAACCTAAATCATTTCTAAAATTTCTAAAAGAATGATCTACTTTTAATTAAAGATTCAAAAGAACTAAAGAAAAGATTGGATTTGTTTTCAAAAATGGACTCTTCCACTATAGGAAGTTAAGATATTACTTCACTATATATACTATTGGGATGTAAGGTCAGGTGATGTGTAACATCACAGCCTCTCCTTGACAAATGTCAACCCCGCCTTCTCGTGGTACATCCTGTTCCCACTAAAGGGGCTCTTACGACTGCCAATAGCGGTATAACTATACCATCGGGATTAGAGGAAATGCTATCCCACACTCACCAACCCGCTTGGCCAGCGCGGTGAGTTATGGCCAAACCCCTCCAAAATGACTCCACAACTTAAATCTTGGCCCTCAGTCTCCGGCAGCTGGAATGTACCTGGCCAAGGCAGCGGCCAGTACGACATGAAGGCAGAGGGTGCTAAGAATCTCCGGAGGACCGGACTAGGCTGCCATCTAATGCTGACCTTGGCTATGTATAACGGACGCTCCCTATCTTCTGATTCAAGGCTTCTTGAATTGGAAGAGGAACTACAAAGGATCAAGTGGGACATCGTCGAGCTAAGTGAGGTAAGGAGAAAAGGAGATCTCATTGAACTGAAAAGTGGACATCTCTTCTACTATCGTGGGACTGATACTGGCAGAACTAGTGGTGTTGGATTTATAATAAACAAGAAACTGAAGGATAAAGTTGTAGAAGTTGAAAGTTCCTCTGACAGAGCTGCGCGACTCGTTATCCAACTCTTGAGAAGATATCAGGCTCAGATTATTCAAATTTATGCACCCACCACAAGTCATCCTGGAGAAGAAATTGAAGAATTTTATGAGGAAATTCGTCATCTAAATAATAAAGGTAAGCAGAACTTAAAGATAATTATGAGAGATTTCAATGCAAAAATTGGGCAACAGCAACAGAATGAAACTTCAGTAGGTAAATTCGGTCACGGCAACAGAAACCAGCGTGGAAATACTCTCGTAGAGTTTGCAGAGGCAGAAGGGTTTTTCATCTTGAACTCCTTTTTCAAGAAAAAGCCACACAGGAAATGGACATGGAGACATCCAAATGGGACAAGTGAAATTGATTTTATTATGTGTAGCAAAAAATTCGTCATAGAAGACTCTGCTAAACAAGTTCAACACAGGTAGTGACCATAGATTAGTGAGATGTAAGATGCACCTCAACACTAAACTCGAACGTGGCAAGCTCATAAGACAAACAAAATCTATTGACATAACCAACCTTAAAAAACACCATAATGCCTTCAAGTTGGAATTGAAGAACAGATTCTCTGCTTTAGAAGGCCTAACATCGGAAGAAGTGGATATTTCTGAAGTTAACAGAAAAGTAACCAAAGCTCTTATGGAAACAGCAACAAAATTAGCTGGGTCTAAGAACAAGTTGCATGTGAACAAATTATCAGGAAAAAACAAAATGTTGATGCAAAAAAGAAGAGAGATGAGGACAACTAAAGAAGATGTGACTTCCAAAGTGGAATATATAGAGCTATGCAAGACAGTACGAAAAAGTATCACTGAAGACGTAAGGAAATTCAACTGTAAATTAGTAAGGAAAGCAATTGAAAACAACCAAAGCCTAAAGATAGCAAAGGGACATTTCAGTAAGGGAAGAAAACAGATTATGGCACTGAGAAAAGAAGATGGTTCTGTAACAAGAAATAGAGGCGAAATTTTGACAAGAGTGAAAGATTTCTACTCCAAATTATTTGAAAGGGATGACACATGTACTCTAGACATTATGAAAGGTACCAGTACCAGAGTTCCTCCAGTCCTCCCAGCAGAAGTTGCACATGCAATCAAGAACATGAAGCGGGGAAAAGCTCCAGGAGAAGATGGAATTACTATAGAAATCATACAAGAAGCAAGTGGAGAAATCGAAACAGTACTCGCCCAAATTTTCACTCGATGCCTTAATGAAGGGAAGATTCCTGAGGATTGGAACAACGCTACAATGATCTTGCTACATAAAAAAGGTGACATTGAGGATCTCAAGAACTACAGACCTATCAGCCTCCTATCAGTGGTTTATAAAATCTTCACTAAAGTTCTTTCACACCGCTTGAAGGTGACACTGGACATGGCTCAACCGAGAGAACAAGCTGGATTCAGGAGTTGCTGCAGCACAATAGATCATATCCACGTACTGAGAGAACTAATTGAAAGAGCGAGGGAATATGAACTTCCATTGTGCATGGCTTTTATTGATTATGAAAAAGCCTTTGATTCGGTGAAACCATCAGCAGTTACAATGGCCCTGAAATCCTGCGGTATTGAAGATGCATACATTAATATTATTAATAACATCTATGAAAATGCAAGTGCAAAGATTCGGCTGTTTGAAAATACAACACATAAAAATTGGAAAAGGAGTGAGACAAGGTGACACCATATCTCCGAAGCTCTTTAATGCCACATTAGAAAATATCTTTCAGTCAATGAACTGGGAAAACCAAGGGATAAAGATTAATGGAGATTATCTAACCCACCTTTGTTTTGCTGATGACGTAGTCATTTTTGCAACTACCCCATCAGAGCTGCAGAGTATGATCCAGGAACTTGCTGACAAGAGTATAGAAGTGGGATTAAAAATGATCTTTCAGGAGACAAAAGTGATGTTCCATGCTTTTACAAGAAATGAAGATTTATCGATTGATGGAGAAAAGCTGGAGATAACAGACACGTACGTTTATCTTGGACAGCAGATATCAAGTGAGGGTCACATTGATGAAGAAATTAATCGGCGTACAAAACTTGCCTAGAGAGCTTTTGGAAGAAACAGCATAATTTTCAAGAGCAATATGCCATTTTGTCTTAAAAGAAAAGTGTTTGATCAATGCATCCTTCCAGTGGTTACGTATGGTGCAGAGACATGGACCTTAACTAAACGAGACATACAAAGGCTGCAGACAACTCAAAGAAGCATGGAGAGGTGCATGCTTGGTGTAACCAGGAGAGATAAGAAGAGGAACTCGTGGATCCGAAAAATGACAAGAGTGGAAGACATCATGATCAGAGTTAAATCCCTGAAATGGCAATGGGCTGGACATACTGCCAGAAGGACAGACTATCGATGGACAGCCTAAATTTTAGATTGGATTCCAAGGGACAGGAAAAGACCCAGAAGAAGACCACATGGAAGATGGGTGGATGAAAGTCGAAAGTATGCGGGAGTGACATGGAGGAGACTGTCACAAGACAGACCGTTGTGGAGGAAACTTGGGGAGACCTTCGTCCAGCAGTGGATTGATAATGGTTGACAATGATGATGATGATATACTATTATTGGTTTGAAAGTGCAAATTGAGTTTTTGGCTGATGACTTGGCTAGCCTAATAGTTTTTCAGAATAAAGAGAAGAGAAGTTGATGATAAGGGAATATATTGAAATGTTTTTCCTTAAAAAGTTTTCAGTTTGAAAAAAATAAAATGCAAAAAAAAAGAGAAACAAAAATGGATTGGCCATGGGTTCATCACTTTCACCCATATTAGCCAATTGTTTGAAAACTGATGGGGAAATCCTAATAAACTCACATTTTTGCTTATATAGTATATACAGGGTGCCCACACACGTCCTTGAAAACCTGGAAAGTCCTTGAATTTCAAAAAAAAAAAAAAAAAAAATTCAAGGCCTAGAAAGTTCTTTAATTTTAACATCCCACAGCTGAAAATTATCGATCGAAATTTCTGATCTTTTTCCTTTTGTTATTTTTCACTTTTTTTCTGCAATCCCCCATTAACATCGGAAGTCAAAAAAGAGTAAACCTCAAAGCTGCTGCGTCACTGGGAGAAAGGGTGCACTGCGGTTTAACGGGGAGTTAAGTAGGTCAAGATTGGACCCCCCATCTACTGAGAGAGGAGTTGAGTGTTTGCTACCCCAGAGCACTTGTTCTGCGACGGGGGGAAAAGTATCGTATCATTTCTTTCATTTTCCTTACGGCAAGGCGGGGATTTTTCCCTTCTTGTTTCTTCTTTATCTGCTTGAAAGCGGGTTAATTCGATGCTGTTGATAGGTGCATTTCACCAGCCCCCCCCACGGTCGAGCAGTTTTAGAAAGGGGTGACCTTGAATGTGCACAGCACGTTCAAACCGCTCTGAGAGTTAATTAAAAAAAAAAAAAGCGCGTAATTTAAAAACTTTTCATGGGATCCAAGCGAAATTTGTAGGGTAACCTTATAAGCCCAAGTTATGGTATCTGTCAAAAATTCAGCTCTGTTAAATGAAAATTTGGATTTTTTTTTTTTTTTTGCATTTTTTTCGTTAGTTAGGGAAGGAGGGTGTTCAACAGGTGGCCCACGGGACTGCAAATGAAATGGTAGCCGTGATTGACAAATTCTGCATGCCAACAGGTCCTGCTTTGCTGCTGTTGTTCCAGGAGAACAAAAAGTTTAAATAAGTTTGTGTTGGTTCATTTTCCGTATCTTGCATACATGAGATTCTTCCGCGGATTCGCGGAATTCCGCTTTTTTTGTCATCATTTGGGTTATTTTCGAGATTGATGCAGAACTGAAGAGAAATTGGAGGTAGGGGGTAGGGAGGGGTCGTTTTCCGTCTGGGGATGGTATTTCGTCTTTCAATACTTTCGAAAATGGAAGTTAAACAGAGTGACGATTTTTTCTGTAACCGTAATTTCTTTTTTCTCACGATGTTGGCTGTTCCCAATATTGTTGTGAAATGTCATTATTTTGCATAAATGTTTGTATTTCAGCATGAAACTGTGGGCACCAATTTCCGAAAACGGAAGTTAAGACGGCGCGAAGATTTCTCCGTAGTCTTCAGGCAAAGATTCTTCCATGAATTCGAAGAATTCCGCCATTTTCGTTAACATTTTGGGCATTGTTGAGATCAATGCACAACCGAACAGAAATTTTGGGGAGTAATGGTGGGGGAGAGGGATTCGTTTTTCGTTTGATGATGGGATTCTGTCTTACGAAACTTTCGAAAACTGAAGTTAGATGCAGTGAAGATTTCTCCCGTAATCCTTTTTTTTCTCGCGATGTTCCTTTTGCCCAGTATTGTTCCTAAGTAGCCTTTTATTCCACAAATACTTCATTTCAACTTAAAAATGGAGAAAGAAGTTTCTGAAAACGGATGTCGGTCGGAGCAAAGATTTCCCACGAAATCACATTTTTTTCTTCCCGCGATGTTCTCACTATCCAGTGTTGTCTAGGTGTTACTCCTCCCCCATAAATGTCTGCACTTAAGCTTGATAAGGGAGGGGAAATTTTCCAAAAAACGGAAGTGATGGAGTTTGAAAATTTGCTAGAATTGGTGCATGGTGTTCAAAAGTATTCATATTCTGAAAGTCACACCATTTATCTAAAGTAGCGAAAGCTTTGATATCATGTGTTCGTGGTCTTCAGGCTGAAAGTTCTTTCAGCGTGATGGATAAATTGTCATTTGAGGGAATAAAAGGAGAGGAGAGAAAAGTGGTGAAGAAATAGGAAGGGAATTATATCAACAGAAAGAAAAACTAAGCAAAGATTTATGTGCAGCTTCAGAATCAACAAAAGACAAATATGGCCGTGGAATTTGCTGAGAAGAAAGCAACACAAGAGGAAAATTTAGATAATGTTCTAGCTAGTACCAAAAAAAAAAAAAAAAAAAAAAAAAAGGAGAGAGAGAGAGAGATGTGTTTGAAGCAGTGTCTTTTAAAATCACTTTATTTTGTTTTGAATTCAGTAATTTTATATTGTGCATAGAGTGAACAATTTCAAATCTTGCTCGTGCTGCTTTATATTCACACTTTCTTGTGACATGTTCTGATTATTTTTCGCCTGATTAAAAAGTTCAGCTTTTTTGTTCCTTGGTCAGTCTTATGTATGATTTTGGTTGCACTTTTTTTCTGGCCACAGAGTATTATATTACTCTTATGTATCTGGCAATAGCATAGGATTACACACAATGCTCATGGCATTACTGAGTAGGAATTCCTTACATTGCTTTTCCAGAAAGTTCCTTGCGATGTGCGTGTAGCGACAGAAAAAAAAAAAAAATTCTTGTTGGCTTAGTGTTTTGCTTTGAGATGTCTCTAGCTGTCATTTAATTGTTAGATATTGGAATTTTCTTGTTCTGGTGTTTAATAAATATGAGTCGTAAGTGCAATTTCAGTGATCTTTGGTTGCAAAATCCCAAGTATTCCACGTGGGTTGGTAAGGATTGCAGCAATAATCATGTTGCGAGATGTTTGTTATGCTTAAAGAACATCGATATTTTGTCCATGGGAGAGAGTGCATTGCGAAGCCACATAAAAAGTAAAAAGCACATGACCTGTTCTGAAAACAAAAGTCAAAATTCCACCTTAGATGGACTGTTTGAAAAAGTACCGGCACCAGCATCACAAACACCATCATCACCAGAGCCATCTTCATCATCAGCAGCAGGTTGTTTACCCAGAAAAGATCCTACAAAAGCCGAAATATTATGGGCTTTAAAAGTGGTAGAAAGCCATTATTCGTACAGATCATGTGCTGGAATTGATAAGTTGTTTCGATTGATGTTTCCAGACAGTGAAACGGCTCTCAACTTTTCTTGTGGGCAAACAAAATGTTCATATATTTGCTGCTTTGGCTTGGCACCCCATTTTAAATCACTTTTGTTGCAACAGATTAATGAAAGCAAAGATTTTGTTGTTTTGTTTGATGAGAGTTTAAATAAATACTCTCAATAAAAACAAATGGACATCCATATAAGATTCTGGGACAAGAACAGAGTAACATCACAGTATCTGACTTCTGTGTTTTTAGGCCACGCAAGTGCAGAAATTTTATTAGACAAACTTAAGCAATTTTTGAAGGATTTGCCTTTAAAAAATACAGTTCAGTTTTCTATGGATGGGCCGAATGGGAATTTAAAGCTTTTTTCTTTATTTAAAGATTTATTGGCCAATTAAAACGCATCTCTCTTAAACACCGGTACCTGTGGATTGCACATAGTGCATAATGCATTGAGACATGCTACTACTGTTAGTGATTGGGAAATAGAAAATTTCTCTCAAGCCTATACAGGTTATTTAAAGATTCACCGGCACGGCGGGAGGATTATTTAAATGTGGATAATGCTATAAAAATGCCACTAAAATTCTGTTCACACAGGTGGGTTGAAAAATCTCTTGTGTGTGAACGTACTATAGAAATTTGGCCCTTTATTTTGAAGTATGAAACTTTGGTAGCCCAGAAAATTGTAAATAATCCTTGCACAGTTTCCTTTAATATTGTCCAAAAATGGGTGAAGGATCCATTGGCACTTGCCAAATCATATTTTTAATTCTATTGCAAAACAACTGAGTCCCTTTTTTAAAAAGTATCATGCAGATAAGCCAATGCTGCCATTCATGGCTAAAGACTTAGAGAAAATGTTAAGGAATCTGGTAAGTCACTTTGTTAAAATGGATGTATTAGAACAAACAAAGACCATTACGGCACTTCTAAAAATTGATCCAACTGATAATAAAAATTGTTCCTCTTATAGGATGATTGATATTGGATTCCAGGCCAAAAAGGAGGTGAAGACTTTGCCATCAAATGTAAGGGAAAAGCAGATAATGGAATTTTGCAGATCAATTTTGCAAAACCTTGTCAGAAAAATTGCTCACTAAATGCCCACTGCAGTATGCTCTTGTGTGGCACATGAAGTGTTTAGATCCTAAATTAATGAGTGCCAAGAAGGAATCTTGCTTAAAAAGTTTCAAGATTATTCTAGAAATTCTCGTGGATGCAAATCATCTGAAACCTGGTGGTGTTGACACTATTATGCTGCAGTTAAAGGATTTTATAAGTAGTGTTGCAGCAGTAACTTCAGATTTTAAACTTTTTGATAACAATTATTACAGGGATCGCATTCCTCCTAAAATTCCTAATATTTTGTGACCCTCCTTAAATTCCTAAAATTAGACCTAAAATTTGCTATTCATCCTAAAATTTTCGTAAGCTTATTTTTATTAAAAACACAACCGTTATTAACGCCAATAAATTTACCATTACGGTAAGGTAAAAAGACCTGTTATTGTAGAAACACAGCCTATATGCTGTGCTGCTGAAGGGAGGGAAAAATGACGCCATCGAGATGCACTTGCTTCGGGGCGGGCGTTCCATTTTTTTGCCTTCGAACAGTTTTCGAGAGTAACAAGAGATCTAAGGGAAAAGGAGAGGGGTCATTTTCACCCCTGGTTTGCGCTTTGCAGACGAACTCCGTGGCACGCAGAAGATCGTACTTTATTTTTGTACATGCCTTGTGGAACCTCCTCTTTCTGCTGATGTTTTGTTATTGTAAACCGCAGGTGGGTGGAAGCAAAGAGGAAACATGTGGTCTCCTTCCGTAACCTCCGGTAATGACGATGGGATGGTAGCTGAGTATTATCTTGGCAGGCAGTAGAGCACGTGATCATTGACCTTCGATCATGCGTCGGCGACAGCGACCTTCGATGCGCAATATATCTCGGCTCCGACTCGCTTTGACTGAACTTGCGTGAGATGCGTATGATAGTTTCTGGTTTTACGTCTTTTATGGTGGTCTCTGTGCTGTGTGCAGGTTCAGTTCTCTAGTGGTGACCTGCTTTTTTTTTTTTTTTTTTTTTTTTTCATATCTTCTGACATCCTCGCAGCCAAATTTCGGGAAGTTGTCTGGTTTTGCAATATTGGAACGTGTTTTTGTACTTCCCTTTCATTTTCTGGTTAGTAATACAAGTGTTTAAGATGCCTAAATCCAAAGCGAAATTTCAAGATGCGTGGTTCGCCAAAGAATTGGACGGAGTGAAGTTGAAAGAATGGTGTTCTGCAACTGAAACAATATTTTCTGCTAAGTGTATATTGTGTTCAGAAATTTTCAACATTTCTAATAGTGGCTTTTCACAAGTAAAAGCGCATCATAAAGGAAAAAAACATTTGCAGAAATTTCAAAGTAAATTTCAAAATAAGTCCATCCTGAAAGCCTTTGGAGGACGGGATCTTCAGCCCAAAACAAATATTAGTGAAGTACTGAGTCATGATTTACAGTTGGCTAAAGCCGAAGCATTATGGGCCATGAAAGTTGCTAAGGACTATATGTCTTTTGTTTCATGCACTGAAACAGTTTAACTTTTCAAAGAAATGTTTCCTGATTCTGCTATTGCAGCCAAAATGCAACTTAAAGAAAAAAGTTGCTTATGTGATATCACATGGATTGTCAAAATATTTTGAAGAGGATTTGAAAAAAGACATTGCATCTAGTAGCCCAGGAAAGGTTACTATAGCATTTGATGAAACTGCGAATACACAAGTGAAACGGCAGTTGGATGTGTATCTCAGGTACTGGTCTTCAGAAATAAATTCAGTTTCTTGCCGATACCTAACAAGCGTTTTTCTGGGTCATGCAACAGCAGATATTTTGCTAAAAGAAATTCTTGATGTGTTATCATCCTTCAATATTTCGTTGAACAGAATTATTTGTGTATCCATGGACAGCCCAAATGTAAATAAGTGCTTTTACGCAAATTCAATGAAGTTGTAAAACAAGAAACAGGCCAGAAATCTTTGGAACTAGGTTTTTGCAACCTGCATGTTGTTAGTAATGCATTTAAAATTTTTTTGACAAGCTTAAATATAGATTTTGACGAATTTGCTACTGATATGCATTACTTTTTAAAGAGTAGTGCTGCAAGACGAGAGGATTATAAATCTGTCGAGGATATAACATTGGTCACTGCCAAATTTCTTTTGCGTCATGTCAGCAACAGATGGTTAACCATTGGTTCTGTAGCCCAGAGGCTCTTGGATCAATGGCTAAATATTACAGAATATTTTTTAAACTTCTTGCCATCTCAAAAAATATTTGAAAAACAACTGCGCAATTCGGCAAGGTATAAAAGAATTCACTGTTTCCTGAAAAATGAGCTTACTCCTTGCTATTTAGCATTAATTTCATTTTCACACCAAAATTTTTCATTATGTTATCAGAGTGAAGAACCAAAAATACACCAGTTATATTCTGATTTAAATACTTTAATGAGGAATGTTATGGCTCAGTTTATCCAAGATGATGTTATAGCAGGGAAATTTGGAGAAGACCTCAAGAATGTAGATTTTGAAAACAAAAATTCATGGAAAAAACTAGGGGAGTTAGAAGTTGGTATGAAGACAAAAAATCTCCTCAGGAATGTTCAGGAGACCAGGCAGAAATTATTTCTCTTAGATGTAAGATCATCACTAATTGCAACCACAAAATATTTAAAGTCAAATTTGCCATTCTGCAATCAAAAGCTAAGAGACATAGAAGTTTTAAAGGTAAAAGAACCAAAGAAAGAGTCAACTCAACTTTCAGTCACTGAAGGACTTTCGGAAATAACCAGAATTTCAAGTGTTTTGCATCTTTCTGAGGAACAAATTGATAGAGTAAGAGAAGAGTGGAAACTTTTAAATTGCGATAAGCCAACTCTAGATGAACTAGTGAAATTTTCAGAGGAAGGACATATTCCAGTGCGGATTGATCATTACTGGCGTAATATATTTAGTATTAAAGACTCTAGCGGAAAAGAAAAATACTCAAATCTTGCTAAACTCATAAAGTCAATTTTAGTTTTACCTCATGGTAATGCTGATGCAGAAAGGGGATTTTCGGTTAACACTGCTCTGTTAAGGAAGGACAAGGCTAACTTAAAAGACTCAACTATAACATCATTAAGAATAGTTAAAAGGGCCATTAAACACTATGGATGTGTAAGTAAAGTTCCCATAACAAGAAATTTGTTAAATAGTGTTTGTGATTCACATAAATTTTATAAAGAGTATGTTGATAAGCTGAAGGAAGAAGAATAAAAAAAGGTAAAAGAAAGGAAGCAGAAAGAGAGGGAAAATAAGGAAAAGCAGCTAGAGAAAAAAAGAAAAGCTGAGTTTGATGACAAAATAAAAGAAAATGATGCAGAAATAAATAGACTTAAAAATGATAAAGAAGCCTCCCTAGCAATAATTCAAGAGGGAACAGAAAGAATGAGAAAAGCTGTAGAAAAACAAAATACTGTTGAAATAGCAGTTGCCTCTAACTTGAGCATACAAGGTTCAGCTGAAATAAAGAAAACTGAAAGTAAATTAGTTGTGGTAGAAGCAGAAAAAGATAGGCTAATCAGGAAAAGGTTAAAACAATAATATGAAAAAAGTAATTCAGTGAACAATTGTACATAGTTCTTGGTTTTCAATTACCTTTTTAGGATATTATAATTTAATGTGAAACCTGAAAACTTTACTGTGAAAATCGTGAATTGCTTCTGGTTCAACAGCATATTAATGTTCAAAGTGAAACTTGAATGTGGTAAATATACTTGAATATGATAATAACACGTGAAAAGATAAGAACTGAACATTAGAAGTAAATCATACTTAAACTTTAGACATTAGACGTTATGCAAAAAATTTGGGTGTTAACTTCGACCATATATACTAATGGACTGCACATTGGCAATAGCTGCATCAAAGCCGCCATGGCTCAAACATTGGGCACGTCATCATCAGACTCCAAATTTCGTGTAAAAATGCTGTTATGATTACTAATTTACGCTGCAGAACTTCAGTGTTTTCGGTGTATTATGTGAATGCGCCTCATATATAATGAAAACTCTTCAGGTAAGTTTACTTATGAGCTATATACATGCATGATCGGGTTGTTTACATTTTGTGATTTATAATGTGATGAACATTTGCGAAGAATTTGGAACATGCATTCCATTTTTTTTTCTTAAGTTACTATATTTTTATATCAATAGCTGCAAGTTTCTGGTTAAGTAATTGAACTTTATTGACTTAGGTATTTAATTCGTTTCTTACCCATGAAAAATCATAGAACTTTCTTTACTATATCGCTCAGAGCAACCATAAGCACAGCAGGTGTAACCCATCTTTTTGACTGTTGTCATGTGATTTTATGTTGGAGCCAGAAATTTTGATGTCATGCGCAGTCTATCAGTATATATGGTTGAAGGGTGTGAAGCAAACTCTTTACAATGTATACAAAGTTGTTTTACTAGATGTATACAAATATACATCTAGTTTTTATTGAAATACACTCCTAAAATTTTTCTAAAAATTCCTAAAATTCCTAAAATTCCTACCTAAAATTTTCCAGAAGTATGCTATGATCCCTGTTATTAGGAATTGAGAATATATATGTTATTTTATGAACATTTATCCTCAAGTAAAAACTATGATCTGTTGTGGGAATTACCTAAAAAGCTGCTATTGCTCTTGCATGGACAGGCATCAGTGGAGAGAGGATTCTCCATTAATAAGGAACTAATAATTGACAATATGAAAGAAAACTATTGTTTCACAAAGAATAATATATGAACCATCTAAGTAACATTGATTTCATGGAAAAGGTTGAGTTTTCAAAATTACTTCTGAGTAATGTCAGATGTGCTAGGCAAAGATATGTAATAAATTTAGAAGAAAAAGCTCGGGACAAGGCTAATTCTGCTGTAGCCCAAAAGAGAAAACAAATACTGGATGAAATAGAAAGTATGAAAAAAAGAAAAACTGGTGTAGAAAATGAAGTATTAGATTTATTAAAATCAGCTGATTGCTTGGCAACAAAAGCAAAAGATACTCATAATTTTAACTGCATTATTAAATCAAATAGCTTTAGAAAGACATCAAGACAAACAATCATTGATAAAAGAAATAGATTTTGAACTCAAGAAAAAAATGGATTTAGTGAATAATTGTAAATAAATTATTCACTCATTTACCTAATATTTTTTTAATATACTTGTTAATTATATTTTAACAATGATAAATTTAATGTGTTAAAAGTACTAACATTTGAGTAGAAAAAATTCTAATTATTTAAAAATTGATTACAGTATTTTCATTTGTTAAATATTTTCACCTGAAGAAAGTTTGTCATTCAGTAAAGAACTTTTGCAAAATTTGGAGATGCATTGTTAAAATTTTTTTTTTATAATTGGCTACCAATTACAAATACTGTTAATGAGTATCATAATACAACACTCATAATTCTTGATATATAATATAGTCATTGCAGTTTAGGACATTGAAAAATTCATCCTTGAATTTTTTTCCTGAAGGTTCTTGAAAGTGCTTGAATGTCCTTGAAATTTTTCTCTGAAAAGGAGTGGGCACCCTGTATATAAGATATTTGGATGGCATCCTTTTCATAACTGACAACAAAGAAAAGTGCCAGATTTTTTTTTCTGAAAGATAGTGAAATCTGTATTAATCCTATACAAAAAAAATTCTCCGTAAAGACCAACAACTTGTTAGATTTCAATTCATACATTTATAAAAACAGATATTGCACATCACTTCACTGGAAAATTAAATTTGACTTAAGTGAAGAATTGAAAACAAGTTCATAAAGCAAATTTGCAAGTAATCCTTAGAGAAAATTTTCCACAAGAAGTGTTATTAAAATTTGATCAGGAAATTAAAAAAAAGTTCATGTAACAGAGAAATTATTCTCAAAAAAAAAAAAAAAAATACTATCCCTATTAAAACCTGTATCTACAGGTCTGCTATGTAAGTCCTTTCCATGTTTCCTTGTTCTTGTTATGTATTTATGCTAGTGTACTGGGATATAAGCAAGTAGATACCAAGCATAAAGTCAATGTAGTTTTGTGTTATCTACATTGAATAACACAACAAAACTTTTATTCATGAAATTCTATACAACTCTAATTGTGGTAGTTTTCAACCCCTCAGCCAAAGACAGATATATGCATTGCACCCTCTTGTAATGGAATTTACCTCCAGAATGGCCTCATTCATGCTTTTTGATCGGGTGCCCACATTCTGGAAAGTCAGGGAAATGAAAATTGGTCAGGGAAATACCTGGAATGTTGGTAAAAGTCAGGGAAAATCAGTGATATTTAAAAAAAAGTCAGGGAAATTTCAATCACAGTTAGACTACAACTAGTTTTAACCCGGCGTCGGGGAGTGACGCCCTCATCACCCAACACACTTGCACTTGGTGTTGCAGACAGTCACTAACTTCCCCTTCCTACTAATGTAACCTTGTATTTCCTACCTATTATTGTAAGTTGTGTTACATTACTTGTTAACATTTCTCTTTTTGCTTTAGGTCAAAGGAGTAGAAGAAAATTTGTGATATAAGTTATACCTTGTTAAAAGGCAAGTAAGACTGCAGCAATGTCAAAGTGTTGTGTGTTTAATGAACAATGGTCGGACGAACAATTAAGTCCCGAGTTTTCTGGTTGGACAGCTGCTGTGAACGGGACAATGAATCAACATTTTGTAAAGTGTGCTCTAAAACTTTCAAGCTTAGCAACATGGGGCGTCGGGCAGTCTCCAGCCACGGAAATAGCCCTAATCATTTGAAAAACATCCGTGCTAAAATGTCTCAGCCCAGTCTTGCTTCTTTCACTTCCTCTGTGAAAAAGAACTCTCTTTGTAATAAGGAACTCTTGCCATCAACAAGCTCAGGAAATGTGGAATCAGTACTTCTAGAAAATATTAAGTCTAATGACTCAGATACTTATGTTGTGAACGATGATGTGAAGCCCAGTGACCTTAATGCTTATGTAGTGAAAGATGATGTAACAAAGTTGGAAATAATATGGGCCATGGAAGTGTTGTCCAAGCAAATGTCTCTGAACTCTTGTACACAGATTAACAAAACATTTCAGTTAATGTTTTGTTAATCTGCGATAGCTTCAAAATTTACTTTAGGCAAAAGCAAAGCATCTTATGTGATAAACCATGGATTGGCACCACATTTCAAGGTGTTTAGACGATCTGAAGCAGTGCACTGACTTTGTAATTTGTTTTGATGAATCACTAAACAAAATTGCTCAGCGTGGGCAAATGGATCAGTTTGTTCGTTATTGGGATGTCAATCTGCAAAAAGTTTCCACTAGATACTTAAGTAGTGTGTTTTTAGGACGGGCAACAGCTAATGACCTTTTAGAGAAATTCATTAAAGGTGCACCTCTTCCCTTGGATAACATGCTACAAGTGTCAATGGATGGACCTTACGTTAATCTTAGCTTTCTTCAAAACCTGAAAGATAAACTTAGAACTGAAAATCCAGATGGTAAATTATTAGGTGACATTGGAGTAAGTGGTCTTCACGTGGTCAATGAAGCTATGAAAACTGGACTTGAAGCAGTGAAATGGGATATACATCACTTTCTGTGTAACTTGTACTACCTTTTAAAAGATAGTCCTGCTCGCCGTGTAAATTATACTATGATTACTGGATGTAAAGATTTCCCTTTTTAAATTTTGCACTGTAAGGTGGTTGGAAAACATTAATTATTTGACTAGGGCATTGCTTGTCCATGATCATATCAAGAAATATGTTCAAGAATCATCAGTTTCCAGCAAACAGCACATGTTACTTGCAGAATTCATGGAAAGTCCACTGTTGAAATGTAAATTGGCTGCATTTAGGACTATAGCTTAAGAGTGTGAATCTTTTTGAGAAGGTTCCAGAGTCCAAAGCCTTTAATTACTTTCTTACGCACTGATTTGCTGGATCTGATGAAAAATTTGATGCCGCCCGGTGCCGCAGTGTTCTAAGCAATGGCCTCTGATCATTCGTTCGAAAGGGGTCTGGGTTCGAATCCCGGTGAGGCATGGATGTTGTGTTTGTCTTACGGCACTGGCTCTCTCCCTTCGCTGGAACCAGTGACCCTAAATTAGGGACGGGCGACTGCTTTATAGCCCATTGAGTTGCTCACGGTGGTCGTTAAACCTCCAATAAAAAATAAATAAAAATAAATAAATTGATAGCACGAAGCTTGAAGCCTGACAAATTAAGTGAAGCTGATAGTGTCTCAAAACTGTTAACTTTAGATGTATCAAAAAGTGAAAATCTTCTCTCAATTGAGAAAGTTGATATTGGATTTAGTGCTAAAAAGCTATTAAAAGAAGTGAAGTGCTCAGAAAGGGAGGAATTAGAGTTTAAGCTTGAATTTAGGAAACTTGTGACCAGTATGATTGAAAAACTTCGTGAGAAAAGCCCACTAAAATTTAAGTTTGTCCGTGGGGTAACTTGTTTGGACCCAAATATTACAGTGTAGCAGCCGCTGAGTCTAGGCAAGAAGAGTGGAAATTGTGCTTGAAGTTTTACTTAGTGCAAACAGGATTTCAGATGACTGTGCTGAAAAAGGTAATAAACAGTATGCTTCATTGTGTGTAGAAGCTCAATCTGCTTTAAAGTCTCAGTTTGATGAATTTTTAGACAGTCATGATGATTCCATTGGATTAGACAAATTTTACAGTGCTCTACTTGACAACCAAAAACAATTCGGTGAACTTTAGGATGTAATAAAAATTTGTCTCATTATGTTTCATGGAAATGCTTCAGTGGAAGGTGGATTTTCTGTCAATAAGTCTCTTCTTGTGGAAAATCTCCTGCAAGAATACCTGATTTGTCAGAGAACAGTTTTTGATGCCATTAAAAATATGGGAGGAGTAGAACACATTGCCATCAATAGAAGGCTTCTTCTTTCTGTAAGAGCCTCCAGACAAAGATATCAGGATTATCTTGAGAAAAAAAGTGTTCTTCAAAACGAAGAAGAAAGAAAACTGAAGGAAAAAAGAAAAAATGATCATGAAATAAAGGAATTGAAGGAAAAAAGACAAAGAGTATGGAAGGAACTAGAGTTGGAAGAAGCAGCATTGCAGGTGAAGATTTCAGATTGGGAAAAGAAGAAAAGTGTTGTGTAATATAAAAACAGTGACTGTATTCCTACTGTAATATTTTTATAGTAACTGTTCTGAATATTGTGTATGGGCTTGTTTGAGTGTTTCTTCAATAAATGTAAAACCATGAAAAAAAGAGTAAACTTAAAATTAAAAAGGTGTGAGTTGGACGGCTATGGGGAAGGTAAAGGCCGATTTAAAAAAAATAAAATGAAGTGAATCAGTTATTTGGGAAACTTCATATGTCAAACGGAAACACTTTTAAACAATATACCGTATATACTCGCGTATAAGTCGACCCCCCCACTTTCAGAGGAAAAAATCGTAAGAAATCGGAAACTCGCGTATAAGTCTATCCCCCCACTTTCAGAGGAAAAAATCGTAAGAAATCGGAAACTCGCGTATAAGTCGATCCCGGAATGAGAAAAAAATGTCAATGAATTTATTCAAAAACATTTGAAAACGAAAAAAATTATATATATAATACTAAATTTAATTTGCATACCAAAAAACTTCATCGGAACCCTTCAAAATCCGATTCCGAGTCAGACTCGCAAAACAGTTCAAAAAAGTCTTTCTCCGTCATCGGCGCGTCATCATAAACATCAGTATTCCCATCTATGCCTGTGTCATCAGAATCACTGTCATCATCACTCATAAAAATCTCATCATCCTCTGTGCCATCAAGTTTGTTACTAATGCAACATTTCTTGAATGATTTCACGACCATTTCCGCAGGTATCGCATCCCAAGTATCCTTGACCCATCGCGCAATCAAAACGATATCCGGCTTCTTTAGATTTCTGCCCTTGGTTTCAGTCGGCAAATCGGAACTTATCCAATCTGCCCAATACCTCCGCACATTGTCCTTGAAGGGCTTATTAAGGCAGACATCTAGTGGTTGAAGAACAGATGTCAACCCACCTGGGATGACAGCAAGAGTTGTTTTTGAATTTTCTGCAGTTTTTTTCACTTCTGCACAACGGTGTGCAACAAACATATCCCACACCAAAAGAGAAGGTTTCCTTAAAAGTTCACCTGGCCTTTTGTTCCACACATTCTGTAACCAGGTAATTGTTCCGGATTCGTTCATCCATCCTTTTTCATGGGCACGAACGAGCACACCAGACGGAAAGACAATGCTTTTCGGTAGAGTTTTGCGTTTGAAAATAATTACCGGAGGTAGCTTACTGCCGTCGGCCAAACAGGAAAGAACAACCGTGAAACTGGATTTTTCGTGGCCAGTCGTTTTGATCAAGATATTTTTTTTGCCCTTTTGGTTCACCGTCTTATTTCCAGGAAGGTCGAAACACATGGTGGTTTCATCCATGTTCCCTATTTGGGAAAGTTCAAAAGCAGTCTCTTTTCTCTTTTGAATTACGTACTTTTGAAATTCCATTATCTTTGCTTCGAGGTCACGAGGTAACTTTTGTGCAATTTTGGTGCGCTGGCGTAGACACAACCCATAGCGGTTCATGAACCTTGTGCACCAACCTGGTGAGGCACGAAAAGTGTTATTTGCGGCTGCAAACTTTTCATCTTTTGCGAGCTTCATTGCTCGCAAACGTATACCAGTTCGTGTTACAATGTAACCATTTTGTCTGCAGCCCACAATCCAATCATTCAAGACACTTTCCAGCTCTGGGAAAGATGTCGTTCCACGGCGCAGCGCCTTTTGCGATTTTGGGATTTTCACCAAGTCAGTTTTTTTTTTTTTTACGCCAATCTCGAATCAGTTTTTCGTTAATGCCAAATTGACGTGAAGCAGCACAGTTGTTAGTATTTTCTGCAAAAGAAACCACTTTCAACTTGAATCCTGCGTTATATGACATCCGTTTCTTTACACAATCCGTGTCACTCATAATAGGAGAAGCGAGACACGTGCGATTAAGAACAAGCAACACCTAACACTGGCTGTCGCATGGCTCCGTTACCAAAGAAAACGCTTCGCGCGATATTCTTTGCCATTACGTCGAAGATCAGGGCAATCAACTGGTAGTCGTAAGGGCGGAGCTTTCTATGCGCGGCTGTGACTGCGCTGTGGATACGCAAAGCCAGGAGAGAGACTTCTCAAAGCGCGGAGAAATTCTTAGGTTTGCGATTTCGTAATTTTACCACATCGGCGTTTTATCTTTCTTTCTTTCTTTTTTTTTCTTTCGGAGGGTTGCGATTTCGTAATTATTACCGCATCAGCATTTATTTATTTTTTTGGGGATGGATTGCCTTTTGCCTCACGGGAAGAACTTTTGGACTTACGATTTTTTTAGACCCCGCGTATAAGTCGACCCCATTACTTTGAAGCTCTCATTTTGTTCCAAATTTCTCGACTTATATGCGAGTAGGGATGTAAGGTCAGGTGATGCGTAACATCACAGCCTCTCCTTGACAAATGTCAACCCCGCCTTCTCGTGGTACATCCTGTTCCCACTAAAGGGGCTCTGACGACCGCCAATAGCGGTATAACTATACCATCGGGATTAGAGGAAATGCTATCCCACACTCACCAACCCGCTTGGCCAGCGTGGTGAGTTATGGCCAAACCCCTCCAAAATGACTCCACAACTTAAATCTTGGCCCTCAGTCTCCGGCAGCTGGAATGTACCTGGCCAAGGCAGCGGCCAGTGCGACATGAAGGCAGAGGGTGCTAAGAATCCCCGGAGGACCGGACTAGGCTGCCATCTGATGCTGACCTTGGCTACGTATAATGGATGCTCCCTATCTTCTGATTCCAGGCTTCTTGAATTGGAAGAGGAACTACAAAGGATCAAGTGGGACATCGTCGGGCTAAGTGAGGTAAGGAGAAAAGGAGAAGATATCATTGAACTGAAAAGTGGACATCTCTTCTACTATCATGGGACAGATACTGGCAGAACTAGTGGTGTTGGATTTATAATAAACAAGAAACTGAAGGATAAAGTTGTAGAAGTTGAAAGTTCCACTGACAGAGCTGCACGACTCGTTATCCAACTCTTGAAAAGATACCAGGCTCAGATTATTCAAACTTATGCACCCACCACAAGTCATCCTGAAGAAGAAATTGAAGAATTTTATGACGAAATTTGTCATCTAAATAATAAAGGTAAGCAGCACTTGAAAATAATTATGGGAGATTTCAATGCAAAAATAGGGCAACGGCAACAGAATGAAACTTCAGTAGGTAAATTCGGTCACGGCAACAGAAACCAGCGTGGAAATACTCTCGTTGAGTTTGCAGAGGCAGAAGGGTTTTTCATCTTGAACTCCTTCTTCAAGAAAAGGCCACACAGGAAATGGACATGGAGACATCCAAATGGGACGACAAGTGAAATTGATTTTAATATGTGTAACAAAAAATTCATCATAGAAGACTGCAGTGTGCTAAACAAGTTCAACACAGGTAGTGACCATAGATTGGTGAGATGTAAGATGCACCTCAACACTAAACTGGAACGTGGCAAGCTCATAAGACAAACAAAATCTATTGACATAACCAACCTTAAAAAACACCATGATACCTTCAAGGTGGAACTGAAGAACAGGTTCTCTGCTTTAGAAGGTCTAACATCGGAAGAAGTGGATATTTCTGAAGTTAACAGAAAAGTAACCAACGCTCTTATGGAAACAGCAACAAAATTAGCTGGGTCTAAGAACAAGTTGCATGTGAACAAATTATCAGGAAAAACCAAAATGTTGATGCAAAAAAGAAGAGAGATGAGGACAACTAAAGAAGATGTGACTTCCAAAGTGGAATATATAGAGCTATGCAAGACAGTAAGAAAAAGTATCACTGAAGACGCAAGAAAATTCAACTGTGAACTAGTGAGGAAAGCAATTGAAAACAACCAAAGCCTAAAGATAGCAAAGGGACATCTCAGTAAGGGAAGAAAACAGATTATGGCACTGAGAAAAGAAGATGGTTCTGTAACAAGAAATAGAGGCAAAATTTTGACAAGAGTGAAAGATTTCTACTCCAAATTATATGAAAGGGATGATACATGCACTCCAGACATCATGAAAGGTACCAGTACCAGAGTTCCTCCAGTCGTTCCAGCAGAAGTTGCACATGCAATCAAGAACATGAAGCGGGGGAAAGCTCCAGGAAAAGATGGAATTACTGTAGACATCATACAAGAAGCAAGTGGAGAAACTGAAACAGTACTCGCCCAAATTTTCACTCGATGCCTTAATGAAGGGAAGATTCCTGAGGATTGGGACACCGCTACAACGATCCTGCTACATAAAAAAGGTGACATTGAGGGTCTCGGGAACTACAGACCTTATCAGTCTCCTATCAGTGGTTTATAAAATGTTCACTAAAGTTCTTTCACACCGCTTGAAGGTAACACTGGACATGGCTCAACCGAGAGTACAAGCTGGATTCAGGAGTGGCTACAGCACAATAGATCATATTCACGTACTGAGAGAACTAATTGAAAGAGCGAGGGAATATGAACTTCCATTGTGCATGGCTTTTATCGATTATGAAAAAGCCTTTGATTCGGTGAAACCATCAGCAGTTACAATGGCTCTGAAATCCTGCGGTATTGAAGATGCATACATTAATATTAATTATAACATCTGATGGGTTCCATTTCAACTCAGGCAGGGTCGTACCATCATGGTCTCAGATTTCTCTAAAAAAATTAAGGGGTGTTCCTTGACTAAAATAAGGAGACCCATATTTTTCTTTCGGCAAGAAAAATTTTCCCTTCGAGATAGACGGTTTCAAATCTTGCACCGTCAAACAAGCTCTCTAGAAAACGGTTAGTTTTCCTAACTTCAGCGAGTCATTGCAGCAGAGTTAAAAAAGATATCGTGTTCTTGTATTTTTTTTTACATTGTGTGTATAACATATAATAATATATGGTGCTAATATTTGCTACACATCGTATGATTAAAATTTTAAAAAATCGCAAACTTTGTGATTTTAAAAAAAAATTGAATTTTTAAAGTTTTTTGTAAACAGGTTTGGATGGAGTTTTTTCTATATTCGTTTTTTTCGTTAAAGACATACAAATGTGCACTTTCTTTGTAATTTTTTGTGTGTCTGTGAAACTGCTAGTTTCCGCGTTTCGGCAGCGTTAAAAACAGCCGATTTTGAAAAATCTCTAACTTTGCCAACGATTTTCTCAAAAAGGCCATTTTTAAAATTCTGAAAATTAAATCCGTGTTTGATTATCAACAGGAGAATATCTGTGTAAATTTTCACGGACCTAAAAACGCCCGTTTCCGAGTTAGAAGCGTTTGAATTCGGTTTGAAAGCCTACGATTTCCCGTGTTCTAATGGCGCCATTTTGGAAAAATCTCAGGCGCAAAGTATGTACGTTATCTCTTACCCGAATCAAAGCGTTAGCTATTCTTTGCCCAAATGATGGAATGAGAGCATTGGGTCAGCTGGCCCTGGTTGGATACATCCACCTCACCCTTCCCAGTGATGACATGCCTATAAAACTGTCGGGGGAGGGGGTTAATAATACATAAAGAACATTCTTGCTGCTCCACTAACAAAGTTGAGTTGCGAAAGACAGCAGCAGCAGTTGTTTGTTTGTTTACGTATATACTTAAAAATCGCATAAGAAAAGACTATGAAAGAGTAGAAAACTGTTGTGAAACAATTTTAAGAAAAAGAGTGCAGGCACGTGTACTGTAAGTTAATTTTCGATGGCTAAACACCCTCGAGTTTTTCTGGGAGTTGCTAATTGTAGGCTACTGTCAGAAGAGCAGTTGCTGTTTTGTTATAGTTGCTAAAATTAACTTCTCAGTTTTTCGTAATAGTAAAATATTCGCTCAGGAGAATTTTGTTCTCTGCGAACGGGGGAGAAGGTGCAATGCTCTTGACCTCGCTGCTGGGTGTTGATAACGCTGGTCGCTACCGAAACTCTGCTTACCTCCTCTCCAAAACGTAATGGCAATTGTCTAATCTACTAAATAAGTAACAATTAACACATACGCGTGCATGCTTATTCATAAAATGTAAGTTGAGTATATTTCCTGTTCAATCAGCTGATTTTACAAGTAAAATTCATATACAACTTATGCGCTTATAATGGTGTAAAGATTTTTATCTATTTAAAACATATTCAAAGATTTCAATTTTTTTAAAGGGGGGGGGATTGTGTTCGTAGTGATCTCCACCTGGGCCACGATAAACCATGCACTGCCCGTGGCTTCTGTTCCCTTAGAAGATAATCCTGGATCGATGGGAGACCAGCGGAGTTTTGACAACCCCTCCCTCTCACGTGGTGGTGAGGTGTCTCAAAGCTAGGTAGCTTTCAAACATGTTTCAACTTAGTTGCTGGTAATAAGAGAGGGATTCCATTTCAACTCTGGCAGGGTCGTACCATCACGGTCTCAGATTTCTCTAAAAAAATTAAGGGGTGTTCCTTGATTAAAATAAGGAGACCCATATCTTTTCTTTCGGCAAGAAAAAAAATTTTCCCTTCGAGACAGAGGGTTTCAAATCTTCCACCGTCAAACAAGCTCACTAAAAAACCGGTTATTTTTCCTAACTTCAGTGAGTCATTGCAACAGAATTAAAAAAGATCTTTTGTTCTGGTATTTTTTATTACATTGTGTGTATAACGTATAATAATATTTGATGCTAATATTTTTTACACATCGTATGATTAAAATTTAAAAAAAAATCGTAAACTTTGATTTTAAAAAAAATTGAAATTTTTAAGATTTTTTTAACTGGTTCAAATGGAGTTTTTTCTATACTCGTTTTTTTGTTAAAGACATACAAATGTGCACTTTATTTGCAATTTTTTATGTGTCTGTGAAACTGCTAGTTTCTGCAGCGTTAAAAACAGCCGATTTTGAAAAATCTCCAACTATGCCAACGATTTTCTCAAAAAAGCCCCTTTTAAAATTCTGAAAATTAAATCCCTGTTTCATTATCAACAGGTGAATATCTGTGTAAATTTTCACGGACCTAAAAACGTCCGTTTCCGAGTTAGACACGTTTGAATTTCATTTCAAAACCTACGATTTCTCCGTGTTCTAAAGGCGCAATTTTGGAAAAATCTCAGGCGCAAAGTATATATTCTCTTACCCGAATGAGAGCATTGGATCCGTCCACCTGACCCCACCCTGGGCGATAACACGCCTAAAAAACGGTCTTGGAAAAAAAAATAACAAATCTATATATATAGATTTGAATGTATGTCTGCTAAACAAATTTACAGTTTTCAATTTAAAACCACCAAACTTGGTATACTATCTCATGGTACCCTAACTTAAACCGTAGACGGTTTTTGGAAGGGGTCGGAGCCCGGGGTCAAGGGGCTCCACACAAAACTTCCATAAAATCTAGTTTTCAATTTAGAACCACCAAATTTGGAATACTATAGCATGGTACCCTAACTTAGACCGCAGACTGTTTTTGGAAGGGGTCGGAGCCCTTGGTCAAAGGGCCCCCACACAAAATTTCCGTAAAATATACTTGTAAACTATAGTGCCCTAACTGAGACCGTAGATGGTTTTTGGAAGGGGGGTAGAGCCCAAGGTGGGTGGGAGCCCGTGGTCAAAGGGCCCCACGCAAAATTTCAGTAAAATCTAGTTTTCAATTTAGAACCATCAAATTTGGTATACTTTTTCTTGGCACCCTAACTTTGTAAAATATTTTACGAAAATTTTGTAGGGGTGGGGGGGGGCTTGACCCCGGGTTCCGACCCCTTCCCAAAACCGTCTAGTCAAAGTTCGGGTGCCAAGAAAAAGTATACCAAATTTGATGGTTCTAAATTGAAAACTAGATTTTACGGAAATTTTGCGTGGGGCCCTTTGACCCGGGCTCCCCTCTTCGAAAAGCCATCTACGGTCTAAGTTAGGGTACCATGAGATAGCATACCAAGTTTGAAGTTCTAAATTGACATACATTCAATTCTCTCTATATATAGATTTGTTATTTTTTTCCCCAAGACCGTTTCTTAGGCATGTTATCGCTCAGGGTAGGGTGAGGTGGACGGATCCAACACTCTCATTCGAGTAAGAGAAAACGTACTTTGCGCCTTAGATTTTTCCAAAATGGCGCCTTTAAAACACGGAGAAATCGTAGGTTTTTAAACCAAATTCAAACGCGTCTAACTCGGAAACGGGCGTTTTTAGGTCTGTGAAAATTTACACAGATATTCTCCTGTTGATAATAAAACAGGGATTTAATTTTCAGAATTTTAAAAAAGGGCTTTTTGAGAAAATCGTTGGCAAAGTTGGAGATTTTTCAAAATCGGCTGTTTTTAACGCTGCGGAAACTAGCAGTTTCACTGACACATAAAAAATTGCAAATAAAGTGCACATTTGTATGTCTTTAAAAAAAACGAGTATAGAAAAAAACTCAATTTGAACCAGTTAAAAAAATCTTAAAAATTTCAATTTTTTTTAAATCGAAGTTTACGATTTTTTAAAATTTTAATCATACGATGTGTAAAAAATATTAGCATCACTTATTATTATACGTTATACACACAATGTAATAAAAAATACCAGAACAAAATATCTTTAATTCTGCTGCAATGACTCGCTGAAGTTAGGAAAAATAACCGTTTTTTAGAGAGCTTGTTTGACGGTGGAAGATTTGAAAACCTCTGTCTCAAAGGGAAAATTTTTTCTTGCCGAAAGAAAAGATATGGGTCTCCTTATTTTAATCAAGGAACACCCCCTTAATTTTTTAGAGAAATCTGAGACCGTGATGGTACGACCCTGCCAGAGTTGAAATGGAATCCCTCTCTTGTTACCAGCCAACTAAGTTGAAACATTTTTGAAAGCTACCTAGCTTTGAGACACCTCACCAACACGTGAGGGGGTGGTTTGTCAAAACTCCGCTGGTCTCCCATCGATCCAGAATTATCTTCTAAGGGAACAGAAGCCATGGGCAGTGCATGGTTATCGTGGCCCAGGTGGAAATCACTAAGAACACAATCACCCCCCCGTCTTTAAAAAAATTGAAATTTATGAATATGTTTTAAATAGATAAAAATCTTTACACCATTATAAGTGCATAAGTTGTATATGTATTCTACTTGTAAAATCAGTTGATTGAACAGGAAATATACTCAACTTACATTTTATGAATAAGCATGCACGCGTATGTGTTAATTGTTATTTATTTAGTAGATTAGACAATTGCCATTACGTTTTGGAGAGGAGGTAAGCAGAGTTTCGGTAGCGACCAGCGCTATCAACCCAGCAGCGAGGTCAAGAGCATTGCACCTTCTCCCCCGTTCGCAGAGGACAAAATTCTCCTGAGCGAATATTTTACTATTACGAAAAACTGATGTTAACTTTAGCAACTATAAGAAAACAGCAACTGCTCTCTTCTGACAGTAGCCTACAATTAGCAACTCCCAGAAAAACTCGAGGTTGTTTAGCCATCGAAAATTAACTTACGGTACACGTGCCTGCACTCTTTTTCTTAAAATTATTTCACAACAGTTTCCTACTCTTTCATAGTCTTTTCTTATGCGATGTTTAAGTATATAACGTAAACAAACAAACAACTGCTGCTGTCTTTCGCAACTCAACTTTGTTAGTGGAGCAGCAAGAATGTTCTTTATGTATTGGTTACCCCCCCCCCCGACAGTTTTATAGGCATGTCATCACTCGTGGAAGGGTGAGGTGGATGTATCCAACCAGGGCCAGCTGACCCAATGCTCTCATTCCATCATTCGGGCAAAGAATATCTAACGCTTTGATTCGGGTAAGAGATAACGTACGTACTTTGCGCCTGAGATTTTTCCAAAATGGCGCCTTTAGAACACGGGAAATCGTAGGCTTTCAAACCGAATTCAAACGCGTCTAACTCGGAGACGGGAGTTTTTAGGTCCGTGAAAATTTACACAGATATTCTCCTGTTGATAATGAAACAGGGACTTAATTTTCAGAATTTTAAAAAATGGCCTTTTTGAGAAAATCGTTGGCAAAGTTAGAGATTTTTCAAAATCGGCTGTTTTTAACGCTGCCGAAACGCGGAAACTAGCAGTTTCACAGACACACAAAAAATTACAAAGAAAGTGCACATTTGTATGTCTTTAACGAAAAAAACGAATATAGAAAAAACTCCATCCAAACCTGTTTAAAAAAAACTTAAAACATTCAATTTTTTTTTAAAAATCACAAAGTTTGCGATTTTTTAAAATTTTAATCATACGATGTGTAGCAAATATTAGCACCATATATTATTATATGTTATACACACAATGTAAAAAAATACAAGAACACGATATCTGTTTTAACTCTGCTGCAATGACTCGCTGAAGTTAGGAAAACTAACCGTTTTCTAGAGAGCTTGTTTGACGGTGCAAGATTTGAAACCGTCTATCTCGAAGGGAAAATTTTTTCTTGCCGAAAGAAAAAATATGGGTCTCCTTATTTTAGTCAAGGAACACCCCTTAATTTTTTTAGAGATATCTGAGACCATGATGGTACGACCCTGCCTGAGTTGAAATGGAACCCATCATCTATGAAAATGCAAGTGCAAAGATTCGGCTGTTTGAAAATACAACACACATAAAAATTGGAAAGGGAGTGAGACAAGGTGACACCATATCTCCGAAGCTCCTTAATGCCACATTGGAGGGTGTCTTTCAGTCGCTGAGCTGGGAAAACAAGGGTATAAAGATTAATGGAGATTATCTAACCCACCTTTGTTTTGCTGATGACGTAGTCATTTTTGCAACTACCCCATCAGAGCTGCAGAGTATGATCCAGGAACTTGCTGACAAGAGTAAAGAAGTGGGATTAAAAATGGACTTTCAGAAGACAAAAGTGATGTTCAATGCTTTTACAAGAAATGAAGATTTATCGATTGATGGAGAAAAGCTGGAGATAACAGACACGTACGTTTATCTTGGACAGCAGATATTAAGTGAGGGTCACATTGATGAAGAAATTAATCAGTGTACAAAACTTGCCTGGATAGCTTTTGGAAGAAACAGCATAATTTTCAAGAGCAATATGCCATTATGTCTTAAAAGAAAAGTGTTTGATCAATGCATCCTTCCAGTGCTTACGTATGGTGCAGAGATGTGGACCTTAACTAAAAGAGACATACAAAGGCTGCAGACAACTCAAAACAGCATGGAGAGGTGCATGCTTGGTGTAACCAGGAGAGATAAGAAGAGGAACTCGTGGATCCGAAAAATGACAAGAGTGGAAGACATCATAATCGGAGTTAAATCCCTGAAATGGCAATGGGCTGGACATACTGCCAGAAGGACAGATCATCGATGGACAGCCGAAATTTTAGATTGGATTCCAAGGGACAGGAAAAGACCCAGAAGAAGACCACATGGAAGATGGGTGGATGAAATTCGAAAGTATGCAGGGGTGACATGGAGGAGACTGGCACAAGATAGACAGTTGTGGAGGAAACTTGGGTAGACCTTCGTCCAGCAGTGGATTGATAATGGTTGATGATGATGATGATATATCTAATATCATTTAATAATCTCCCAATTGCCGAACTTGCATAACGTGTGAAACAGTAATGACTGACATTTAATGTCAATCAAGTTATATAGGGTATAGCACTTGGCTTCCAAAGACATGACATCCTTACTTTTCAGGTTTACTATCATTGATAGCATGTGACAAAGAAATTTGTCCTTTTTCTTTTCAAACCATGCTCTCTTTACCGATGTCTTAAAATTCAGGAATTTTGGGATCAAGTCGAATGTTTTGCAAGCGGATAAAAAGTAGAGGTGGGAACGTTCCTTTTCCAGTTTGTCTCAGCTGTCGGAATAGTTTAAAGGTGTTCCATATGGCTCGGAGAGGGCAAAACTAATTAATAACGAGGAACTGTACACCAATTACAGTTAAAAATACTACTAGTAATACAATACTTTTAAATACACTGCTGGCCACCCAAAATGCAACACCAAGAAGGACACGATATAGCAAAGCCAGGTTTACTGGACACATAACAACAAACACAAAGATGAAACGATTGAGCTTACAGGCCCGTGCGACTTGCGGAACATGCAGACATCAATAGTTCATGTGGCCCCCATGGCTGGCAATAATGGCCGCTACATGCCGCGACATCGAACGAAAGAGGCTTTGGATGTGGGCTTGGGGTATGTCAGTCCAGGCTGCTTCCACACGTTGCAACAGTTCATCAGGCGTAGCCGCGGGTGGTGTTTGCCAGGCCACTCGGTTGCCGATCAGCGACCAGACGTGTTCGATGGGCGACCTATCGGGAGAACAGGCGGGCCACGGCAGCAGTGACACCTGGTGGGCCATGAAGAATTGTTGCACGACGCATGCTATGTGCGGGCGCGCATTGTCCTGTTGAAATGTGGCCGCTGGCAGGTCCTGCAGGTAAAGGAGGACTACAGGCTCCAAAACGTCAGAGATGTAGCGGTGGCTGTTGAGTGTAGCGGCGATGCGTACCAGAGGGGTGCGGGTGTCGTATCCAATTGCGCCCCAAACCATTACGCCAGGCGACGGACCGGTATGGCGATGCATAATGCAGGCATCATACAGTCTCTCGCCGCGGTGCCGCCACACACGGATCCGACCATTGTGGTGTTGCAGGAAGAAGCGGGATTCGTCGAAGAAGACAATGTCTTGCCATTCCGTAGTTCAGGTGCGGCGTTCAACGGCCCACTGCCGCCGCACTCGCCGGTGGTGTAACGTCAATGGTAATCAGAGCAATGGGCGCCGTGTGACAAGTCCCGGCTCCTGCAGACGACGTCAAACGGTACGTGCTGACACGGGTTGTTGCGCTACACACCCTAATTCCTGCGCTAACTTTCGTGATGTGGCGGTGTGAGCCGTAGATGCCCGACGCACAACATGCTGATCCTCTCATTTCGTGGTGTGCCTCTGCTGCACAATCACTCAAGTCGGTCCGTCCGTCCGTCCCTCCTGCACCCACCGAATCCATACTCGCCTCACTGTGGCTGGATGTCATCCCACACGGGCGCCGACGTCTCGGTATGATAAACCGCTGTTGCGATAAGGCGCTGTTCGTCCTTTGTCGAACTCCAAAATGTGCTGGAATGACTGCCGTATTCTGCGACGAGGCATCAGGAAGCTTTCCACGCACAGGTCCGGCAGCACAACGCACTTCCACTACTTACAGCCTTCTGTGCACCCTTCTTACAGTGCTTCTTGGTGGCGTGCCGGGCGCATATGATTTGCGTATGCCCTGCAATGCTAATCGTTTGCATGTCCTCTCTCGGGCGACACATGCTGCGAATTTCAGGCCAATCGGATGCTTCCTTTCTTGGTGTTGCATTTTGGGTGGCCAGCAGTGTACTATTAGTAATCGTGCCAACCAACGTGACCTCGTTTCTTTGAATGAATGATTACATTTGTACCTATTCATTTATTGTCAAGTCATTGCATTCAAATTGTTGAAGTGTTCTATTATCCAGTTTGCAGTTAGCTGTCTACCTTCCTTGAAAAAGCCATCTGGTTGATGTGCAAAAGCTTGGAAACTTCAATTTATATTCTACGCCAAGAAATTTGGATTTCTAGTAGTATTTTAAATTAAGAACAGATTTGGCAAACTACAGAGACAAAGATAGACTTTGGTGGGCAAGGAAGTTTGTATGGGAAGGAGTTGGCATCATGAGTCCCATACTATGGTGGAGAGGTTTAAGAGGGACAAATGAACTGGTAGAAGTCACCATTAGGATCTTAAGAGCACCAATAACATCAGTGGCTACTGAAAGATCATTCAGCACATTAAGCTGGATCCACAGTACAAAGAGAAATCGCTTGACATAAGAAAAGGCTGCAAAATTAACCTATTTGGCCATACAACTGGAAATAGTTAAATCATAAACATATTCCCAAACCTGGTTTAAACGAGCATAAGCCCAATGAAAGTGCCACGTCTATTATGTTTAGCATGTTAGAAGAAAAGAAAAGTCAGAAGATGGGAAGGAAATGGCAAGATAGAAAAGTAGACTCTGAAACGGAAGAATTTGAAGGTGAACCAAGCTCAAGTGATTCTGACTGTGAAGATTCTGAATCACTTTCTGATTCAGATGAATAGAACATCAACATGATAAAATGCTGAGCTGTAATATATCCTTAATTAATATTGTAAATTAATGAGTAAAGAAAACTATTTTGATTTAAAATAAAGGTAATTTTTCATAAAGGTGTAATAATTGTTTTCCTTCCTCATAAGAAAATTGTACACAGATGGTCTATGCTAGATAAAAAGTAATTTGTTTTTTTACTTGCATTGCAGTATTGGTATTTTTAAAAATTCATATTGAATGGGGTTAGATTGAGAAACTATTCTACTAGTCATCTTTAAATCTTACTTTTTAAGATAATGAGCTAAATTCTTAATTTTTCATTTCAATCTATTTCATACTATTCGCTTTAGTCGTCATATGTCATGAATAAACTGTTTATGGATGAATAAGTAGTTAAACTTGAAGAAAAACTATAAATACCCACTAAAATACCCATTTTGGGTAAATACCCTGGTTTTTACCCTGGGTATTTACCCGCAAAAAAATACCAAAGTATTTTACATCTCTAGCTACACCTCTTAGACAAGCAGTGTGGGTTATTTTTTTCACTGAATAAATGCCCAGGATATCTCACGTTTTTAGAAACCTGTCAGTTTTCAAAATCATTGCTCAGGCCAGAAAAGCATCCACAACAATCCCTTTATCAAACTCCAAAAGATCCTTTGTTTTTCCCATTGTGATCAACACTGCTGATTATTACTGATGGTAGCAGTCTTAAATAGTTTTCTAGATCATGTGGTGATGCATGTGATCACATATTTGCATATATGCTGTGTAAGTGATGTTTACATACATCTGCATAAAGGTTTTTAATTCAGTGGTGTGTTTTTTGTATGTATGTATGTCACAAAGGTTTGAGTCACTCCAAAAATTTAGTAAAAGGTATACCAGACTGGCAACCAGATCTTAACAACAAAGTAAAATTTTCTCTAAAATCATTCAATTCGAAAAAAGATTTTGCTTATGACTTGAAATTTAGCTGTGGATAGAGGGACAGGTTGCTGGCTGCTTGAGTGGCAGAGCGCAAAGCAGCAATTAAACTGTTCCGATAAAACTAATGTGGATAAACATGTGAGAGAATCAGGACACAAAAATGAAATGGGATTCCCTGGAAATTAATGGACAGGAGCAAAACACGTTCAAAAGAAAATTTGAACAGGCTTAAAATTGAGGAGAAGGAAGACTCCATTATCAATGACTGCTCAAGCTTTCCACTGCTAATGCATATGGTGTTATCTATCTGATGTTAACTGTTAAGGAAATAGTAATGACAACTGTTAATGGAGGGCAGTAAAGAAGTGTGCTGAAGATAAATTCTTAGAAAATTTGCTAAAATTGAAAAAAAAAAAAAAAAAAATTCTAATCTGCACAACAAAACCTATAATATTTAAGATCTTTTGCATATTATAAATATTTTCATTAATAGATGACATTACAGTTACAGCAGTTTAAATTAGCTGTGTTGCTTCAGAATGTTGGCCAAGTGATGTTTATTGGCAGAGTAGTGATCTGATAGTATATGTAACTTGACCTTACAAGTTATACATTCATTTCTTCCTTTTCATTATCATATCACACCTGTGTACACAAAGAGGTTTATGTTGGTGAGGCACAATATACAGTACATAAGTACAGTCTATGAAAACAGAGAAATTAAGAACAAAATTAATGCTGAATGCCTACAGACTCTGTCACAAATGCAATCTTAAGAATCTTATAACATTGTAATTATTTAAGCAGCTATGAGAATGACTCTAAATTGCTCAAGTTTACTGTTCAGCGTGTAGCATCATATCAGAAAATTTGAAAATACATCTCCGTGGAGCGGGGAATGAGCCCACAAATTTAAATTTTAAGTTTTCTGATATATTACATGGTGAAGAGTAAACTAGCTCAATTCAGAGTCATACTAAACGAAAGCTGTCAAAATCGACGGTAATTTTTTTCTTTTTTTAAATAGTGAACTCATATGAAACAACAAATGTAAACTTTATTTGACTGACAAATTCATTCAACCACTTCAGTAAAGACAATAGTCCAGGTTTGTCATTTTTTTTCTGACTGAAGATTTAATGACCACCGTGAGCAACTAAATGGGCTATAAGCAGTCGCCCGTCCCTAATTTAAGGTCACTAGTTCCAGGGAAGAGAGAGAGCCAGTGGCGTAAGAGAAACGCAACATCCATGCCTCACCGGGATTCGAACCCGGACCCTTCACGAATGATCATAAGCCAACGCTTGGGCTATAAGCAGTCGCCCGGGTCACTGGTTTCAGAAAAGGGAGAGAGCCAGTGCCGTAAGACAAACACAACATCCATGCCTCACCAGGATTCGAACGTGGTAGACGAAACCTGTCTGAATCAACGAATAGCCCCCCCCCCCCCATAAACAAAACGCGTCAAAATCGAAGATTTTTCAAAAATTTTTTGAAAAGAATGAACTCGTGAAACGTTTATTTACATCTTTACATAATGGGAAACGTCTTACCTACGTGAATAAACTGGATCGAATGAATGTTAAATTGTATGTATACATCACATAGTCCAATGGCACAACACAATCAGGTCTTCGCGTGTCCGCTGTTCCGATAAGAACTTTCAAACAAATTCCTGCTAGCATTGTTTTGCACAATGGTTTGCTGAGAAGAGGGACTTCGGACTGTCCGAGTCCCTCCATACTTCCGTCTTCAACAGCGCGTGAGTCAACCTCAGGCGATCGGATGTCAACCGCACTCTTCTCCCATAGACTTTACATGGGAACTTTGGCACCCCACAATGCCCAAACCTTTGCCCTAATCTCATTTTTCTCTTCGACTGGCACATCTACATGGTAAGACCTTTATTTTATTACCTTAACCATATGTTTACGTTCAACCGTTCTCTCACAACTGGTCTTACAGTAAAAAAGCTTATAGAATTAATATATAGATTCTGATTGCTAATGTATGAATATTCTGTATTATTGATTATGTAAGTCAACCCTTGATGTACTGCTACCATTTGTTCCATTGCATTGTGGCATTATATCAAATTTGCCAATTATTTTTAAGTGACCCAAATTTTATGATTCTTTAAAAATCATAATTAGCATTAAATTAAAAACATGTTAATTAGAAAAATGCAGTTGTATGTTGTGTACCTAGTGCTCACTGTAGTTCAGAGCGTAAATTTTAATCCCTGAAGCTTCTAGTATGCATTAAATGCAGAAATTTACTTTGCATAGTAGATAGACAATTAACATTTAATTGTAAGAAGATGAATAAAAATTGTGCTATGTTACTAAAACTTTATCAAGTGAAAATTAATAGTATTACATAATCTTACCTTAGTTTCTTTTAAAAAAATAGTCTACTTTCTAATTAATAACAAGGAACAATACACCAACTGTACTTAAATAGTATAACTATACTAGTGATCCGAAATTTCTTGGCGTAGAATAGAAATAAAAGTTTCCAAGCTTTCGCACATCAACCAGATGGCTTTCTCAAGGAAGGTAGAGAGCTAACTGCAAACTGAATAATAGAACGGTTCAACAATTCGAACGTGGTGACTTGACAATAATGAATAGATGTGAACGTAATCAGGTATTCAAAGACACAAGGCATTATGCTCGTTTAGCATGCGGTATCATGGAAGTATAACCAAAAGGCAATCACTATTTGAAGAACTGGTTCCAAACCTGTGGCAACTCCAGTGAGATGCTATCATTGTACGACTCGCTGTTGGTTATGATCTCCAAAGTTTCGCGAATGGCAGTAGATTTTGAGGTGGAGTAGGAAGCTGATTTCTTTACGTCATCCCACATAGGAGCAGCGGACTTGAACTTGACTTCTGTGGATAGAGCTGTGGTTACTTTGCTGTTCTTTATGTCCCCTTTTATGTTCGTTAACTCTCATTCTAAATGAAAGTTTAGTCATTCCAATGTAGTATCGCGCGGATCCGTCCAGATATAGTTGAGGAATGGCATAAACACCTGCTTCATTGGAAGGTGGGGACTTCTCAGTGTTTCCCTTAAGCATGGTATATAAAGATGTCGGAGATCTGATGCCAACACCAAGGTTCATCTTTTTGAGCTGATAGGAAGCATTTGGTATATAAGGAATTGATCCCAGGTAGCGTAGCTGCGGCTTCGAAAGATTAGTACGACTGGTTCGGGTTTTCTCGATGTAGCGATGTACCAGGTTCGGGGTTTATCCTGCCTCAGTGCCCAGCTTGATAACGTTTCGCCATTCGCATTGCCTAGAAGGAACATCTAAGGAGACTGCAAATGTTTTTCGGATTCATTAACGGAATAAAGCTGTCTTGTAGTCAACGGGGCAGAATGAATTGCGGAGCATCAGGTTAGGTACGGATATGGGTTTATAAAAGACTCGTGTGCGAAGGAGATTTTTGTTGGAAAGAGTGCTTACTATGTGTCCGTTCAAAGTTCCACACAAAAGAACAATAGATGGCATTGCTGTGTTAAGCGAACTTATTTGTAAATAATAAAGGAAAAACTCTCATCTTCACTCAAACGCAAAAAGAAATGGCGCTTGCCTGACCTTCGACCTGAGAAGAGAAAAGCTGTTCCCGTGAGAAAAAAAAACAAAAACGATGGAGTTATGTGTGAACGTACTGCATATGTGATGTTGTTCAAAACCAATATAAAATTAGATAGCATGTATTTTTACATGTTCAGTGTTTCAGTGATGTGTTGTGAATAAAGGATTATCTATTTAAAGTTAGCAAGTACTCTTTATGCTTTCAACCATTCGTTCAGTGAATTCAAGAATTCTCTTTCGTTTGTTGAATCCGTCATTTGAGATCAATGTGCGAACCTACTTAGAATTTCTAACAATATGATTATGAGACTAAGTATCTCATATGTGCAGCTATTAAAAGACTGAAAGAACGGATGACTTTTTCTGATTATAGTGAACGTTCTACCACATAAATACGCAGTTAGCAAATGAAAAGCAACTAAATTGTTAAGCTACTGAAGTACAGTCTGAATAATGGCATCGTTCATTGGCAATAATGTAAGCATTGCAGAACTGGATAATTGTAATTATCAAACATGGAAATTCAAAATCCAAATGCTACTTATTAAAGATAAGTTGTGGAAGATAGTTACAGAACCGATTCGCAATGAAAGAAGTGAGACGTGGATCAATCAAGATTCACAGGCACGAGCCACAATAACACTCTGTATCAATGACGATCAAATTATTCATGTGGTAGATAAAGAAACAACTAGCAAAACATGGAACGCTTTAAAGGCAGTATATGAAAGAGGAAGTTTAAGTAATAAACTCCACTTGCTTAGAAAACTGTACAGTTTGCGTTATCATGACGATGACAATACAATGCAAGAACACATAAATATAATGATGGAAATGGTTCAGAAATTGCACACACAAGGTGAGAAAATGCCAGACACCCACTTAGGTGCAATTTTACTTAATAGTTTGCCAAATTCTTATGAAAACTTAATTGTTGCATTTGAAGCTAGAGATCAAGACGATCTAAATTTTGAATTCATAAAATGTAAAGTACTTGACGAGTACAGTAGACGGAGAGGAAATTCACAAACCAGCACAAATAATTCAAATGCAAGTACAACAGTGTTAAAAACTACTTTTGGAGGTAAAAACTGCAACATAAAACCAAGTAAGTTTTGTACATACTGTAACGAAAGGAATCATACAAAAATGAATGTTGGCATTTTAAAAGGGAAAGAGACAAAAATAAGGGAAACATAGAGAAAAGATTTCACAAAGGTCAATCCACATCTAACCAATCTCACAACTTAGTGAAGCCAGCAACAATAAAACCAGAAGAAAAGGAAATTGAAATAAAAAGGAAAAATACAACTTTTTCACTAAAAACAAAGTCATTACATAACGAAAACTCTGAAAATTGGACAATCGATAGTGGAGCCACAGTACACATGTCTAACAATATAGCATTGTTTAAAGAACTTTCTAATGATACATCACAATTTATCACTACAGCTGATGGCACTCAAATAAAGTCAGAAGGAATAGGAAATATTTTCCTAAGTTGTAAAGCTGAAAAAGATACAATTAGAAAATTTGAGATAAAGGATGTATTATATGTTTCTAAATTGGAAACAAATTTATTGTCAGTTAGAAAGATTACAGAAAAAGGATATGAAGTATCATTTAAAGATAGACAGTGCATAATAAAATGTGGAGAAATTATTGTAGCAACAGGTATAGTAGACAACTCCAACAATTTGTATAAATTACAGGCTATAAATGAAAAAGCTAATTTAATTGCAAAATGTGAAGAGAAAAATTGCTCAAACTTATGGCATAGAAGATTAGGACATAGAGATATACAAATAATAGAGCAAATGGAGAAAAATGGATTAGCTAGAGGCATTGTTTTATCAATTTGTGAAAAGGAAGAGAACTGTGAGATATGCATAAAGGGTAAGCTCACACAAAAACCATTCTCAAAACAGAACACTTACAAAACAAAGGGAATACTAGAATTGGTACATACAGATATGTGTGGTCCAATAAGTAAAGCCAGTCCAAGTGGATACAAATATTTCATTACTTTTATAGATGACTATTCTAGATGCACATACACTTATTTGCTAAGAAATAAAGATGAAGCAGTAATAAAATTCCAGGAATATGTAGCCTCAGTTCAAACTAAATTTGATAAGAAACCCAAAAGTGTAAGATCAGATAATGGAGGAGAGTATTGTGGAGCAAAATTTGAAAGTTATTTAACAGAACAGGGAATAGAGCATAAAATCACTATCCCATATTCACCTCAAATGAATGGCATTGCAGAATGCAAAAATATAAGCTTAATAGAAATGACAAAAGCTATGCTTTTAGATGCTGAAATACACTATCTACCAACAAGTAATTGGACACCCCTGCAATCGACGATATCTACGGTCCTGATACACTTCACAGCCGCCGCCGTTAAATATCGTGTGGGAAACAACAACGAAACCAGTCGCATACAATATGCCACGCAGTTTGGAGCTCTCTGATTTCGAGAAAGGTGTAATCGTCGGGTATCGCAGAAATGGCCGATCCATACGTGACATACCCAGCGAGTTGAAGTACCCAAAATCGACAGTGGCCTACGTGATTGGCAAGTGGAAGATGAGAGGTGACTGTCGGAATGTGCCCCGACCCGGGAGACCCACAAAACTGGGAGTTAGAGACAGACGGGTGCTGGCCAGAGAAATTTGGAAGAACCGCACCAAATCGATGGGCCACATTCGCGAGGAGTTTCAACAGGCATCCGGGAGTGTTCTTTCGATGAATACCATCTGTAAGGAAGCCCATCTGCTTGGTTATTATGGACGTTCTGCCGCCCACAAGCCTTTGATCACCAAGTCCAATAGCGCTGCTCGGCTAACGTGGAAACAGGTTCTCTGGAGCGACGCATCAAGGTTCACCCTCTACCGTTTGGATGGCAAAGTCTGGGTTTGGCGTCTGCCTGAAGAACGCCTCCTGCCGGAATGTATTGTGCCGACTGTGAAGTTCGGCGGCGGTGGAATCATGCTATGGGGGTGTTTCTCCTGGTATGGCACGGGACCCTTGGTCACAATTCCTGGTAGACTCAACGCCGAGACCTACTGCACCATTTTTTTTGGATGACCATGCGCTTCCTACTTTGTGGCAGTTTTACGAGGTGGACCCATGTTACTTTCAAGATGACAATGCCACCTGTCATGTTGCAAGGTCCACCATGGCTTGAGATGGTGACAATGGGGTTAATCGAATAGACTGGCCTGCGCAGAGCCCGGACCTTAACCCTATCGAGCACCTCTGGGATGAGTTGGAGCGTCGACTTCAGGGGTGCCCCCACCATCCGAAATCGGTGAAGGAACTGACCTGTCTTCGCCAAGCCGAGTGGAAGAAAATACCGCTAGCCGTCGTACAACGCTTGGTTGAGAGTATGCCCCGGAGGGTCGCAGCTGTAATCACCGCTCGTGGAAGCACCACTAACTATTGAATTTAAATAAACTTTGTTTTCTTTTGCTATCACAGGTGTCCAATTACTTGTTGGTAGATAGTGTAGATGATAAATATTGGGCAGAAGCTGTATCAACTGCTACATATATACAGAATAGATTTCCTATAAAAGCAACAGGGAAGTCACCCTTTGAAATGTGAAAGGATACACTCCATATTTAGGTCACATCAAGGTATTTGGGTCAAAGGCCTATGTATACATACCAAAACAAAAAACTGGGAAATGGAGCTCAAGAAGGAATTCTAATGGGCTATGATGAAAAATCTCGAGGATATAGAGTCCTCATTCCAGAAACAAATGAGCTGGTCATAACCAGAACAGTAAAATTTGGTGAAAGAAAGTGTAGAAACATTTTGTAGACAAAATGAGAAGAAAATTGAAAGTAATCAAGAAATTCTAATTAAAAATAGAATAAATTAATCAGGAAGTATAATTAATGGAGAAGAAAAAGATGAATCTGAAAAACAACCAAGGCGATCACCAAGAGAAAATAAAGGTCAACCACCAGAGAGACTTGCATATATAGCAAAGACTCTATACAGAAAAGATCCACAAAATTTGGAAGATATTCAAGAAATGGAAAATTCAGAAAAGGATAAAAGACTGAATTCAATAAATGAAGAATTAAGAGCTATGAGAAAGAACAATACATGGACTTTGGTAGATTTACCTGAAGGAAAAAGACCAATCAAGAAGAAATGGATATTTAAAAGAAAATATAATGGTAATATAGAAACTTATAAGGCAAGATTAGTTGCAAAGGGATATACACAACAACCAGGAATAAATTTTGAAGATACGTTTTCACCAGTAGTTAAATATACAACCTTAAGAACCCTTTTGACAGTTGCAGCAAACAAGAAGCTAAAAGTTCATCATTTGGACATAAAGACAGCGTTTCTTCATGGAAAATTAGAAGAAGACTTATATATGGTTCAACCAGAAGAATTTGAAGAATCAGGTAAAGAAAACCAAGTGTGTAAACTGAAAAAGAGTTTAAAACAAAGTGCAAGAAATTGGAATAAAACAATTATAAAATTTTTATGCAACATAGATTTTATTCAGAGTACAGCAGATCCATGCTTACTATCATTGAAGAATAAGGATAAACAAACTATTTTGGCTACTTATGTAGGCGACATATTAATAGCATCAAACAGCCAAGAAGAAATTGCAAGGATTACAAAACTGCTGAAAAACCAGTACGAAATAAAGGATTTAGGCCGAGTTGCATATTATCTTGGTATACAAGTAGAAAGAGAAGAAGATGGAAGTTTCCTTCTTAACCAAAGAAACAAGATCATGGAAATTATTCAGAATCATGATACTGGACCTAACAAAGAAAGTAAAACACCAATAAGAACTAACTATGGGAAATACATACAAGAATACATTAATGAAAATGGATGTTATAGAGAAATAGTGGGAGCGATCATGTACCTCTCAACTGTGACAAGACCAAATATTTCGAATGCTATAGGAATATTGAGTAGAAAAGTGGAAAAACCTAACATAGAAGATTGGAAAGCCTTGATGAAGTTAATTCATTATTTAAAGACAACTATTGATTTGAAACTAAAATTAAGTGCTGAAAGTCCATTCATCCTCAAAGGATATGCAGACTCTGACTGGGCAGGTGATAGAGTTGACTTGAAATCCACATCAGGATTTGTTTACAGGGAAGTCTTAAACAATTAACAACAGCATTGTCAACAACAGAAGCTGAATTTATTACTACAGCGGAAAGCAGCAAAGAACTTATATGGCTAAGGGAACTACTCAAAGACTTAGAATGTGAACAACAAAATGAGACTGTAATATTTCAAGATAATGAATCCACCCTACGTTTAATCCAAGGTGAAAAGATAAACGCAAGATCAAAACACATCATGGTGCGATACCAATTCATTGGAGAACTACTGGGTACAATTCTCAAGTTGGATTATCGCAAAACTGACCAAATGGTAGCAGACATCCTGACAAAGCCATTGGCCAGACCACAATTTGAAAAATTAAGAACAACCCTAGGTCTCATAGTGTAGAACTGTTTCGGACAAGTAAGAGTTTGTTGGAAAGAGTGCTTGCTATGTGTCCGTTCAAAGTTCCACACAAAAGAACAATAGATGGCGTTGCTGCGTTAAGCAAACTTATTTGTAAATAATAAAGGAAAAACTCTTGTGCTCACTCGAACGCAAAAAGAAGTGGTGCTTGCCTGACCTTCGACCTGAGAAGAGAAAAGCTGTTCCCGTGAGAAACAAAAACGATGGAGTTGTGTGTGAACGTACTGCATATGCGATGTTGTTCAAAACCAATATAAAATTAGATAGCGTGTGTTTTTACATGTTCAGTGTTTCAGTGATGTGTTGTGAATAAAGGATTATCTATTTAAAGGTGGTAAGTACTCTTTATGCTTTCAACCATTCGTTCAGTGAAGTCAAGAATTCTTTCGTTTGTTGAATCCGTCATTTGAGATCAATGCGCAAACATACTTAGAATTTCTAACAATTTTCAGGTAATTTGCTCAGTAAAACATCCAGATAAGGCAATGTGCCATTGTGTTCAAGCTCCATAGGGAAATTGATAGTAGGGTGAATATAATTGATTTTATCTAGAAAAACTGGGACGGTATCCTTTCCGTGAGGCCATATGAAGAATATATCTTCCGCATATCATAGCCAGGTGGTAGGTCTCGGGGTGATGTTGGTGAATATATATATTGCTCAATTGGACGAAGTATTGCTTCTGCGAGGATGGCTGAAAGGGATGATCCTATCGGAGCGCCATTTATCTGTTTGTAAATTTGTCCTTGGAAACTGAAGTAGCTAGAATTTGAGACCAAGTCCATTAATTTGTAGATGCTGTTGTAAGACTCCTGGGAATAAAGTGACAAATTAGTTATGCTGCAGGCACTCTTTGCTAGTCTTCTCTGTATGCAATTGAAGGACAGGGTTAAGGGTAAAGAGTCGCAAAACATCCGTTAAGTCCTAATACATAGAAATTAGTCCCCCCTCCCAATAGCAATAAATCCAAACCATGATGATATCTCAAATTGATAAAGCTCTGTGACTTATTCCTCTTCTTTTGACCCCTGTGCCACTCTACTAAAGCAGGAGCAATCCAGATGGACTCCCTCATTGTGGCATGTTTTTGGAAGGAGCAGCTGACTTTTGTCCCAGGCAATGTCTGACATTTTCTCTGCCAAAAAGTTTGCCACAGTTGAATTGTGGTCCAAAAAAATAGGAAGGCAATTCACACATGCCTTGCAAGTGGCGGTACATCAAGTATGTTTTGTGTTGGAAAAGACAGGTTGGTGCAGTAATATACACTATCTACCAACAAGTATTTGGACACCCCTGCAATCGACAATATCTGCGGTCCTGATACATGTCACGGATGCCGCCGTTAAATATTGTGTGGGAAACAACAACGCAGCCAGTCACATTCAAGATGCCACGCAGTTCGGAGCTCTCTGATTTCGAGAAAGGTGTAATCGTTGAGTATCACAGAAATGGCCGATCTATACGTGACATATTCAGCGAGTTGAAGTACCCAAAATCGACAGTGGCCTACGTGATTGGCAAATGGAAGATGAGAGGTGACTGTCGGAATGTGCCCCGACCCGGCAGACCCACAAAACTGGGAGTTAGAGACCGACAGGTGCTGGCCAAAGAAATTCGGAAGAACCGCACCAAATAGACGGGCCACATTCACGAGGAGTTTCAACAGGCATCCGGGAGTGTTCTTTCGATGAATACCATCCGTAAGAAAGTCCATCTGCTTGGTTATCATGGACGTGCTGCCGCCCACAAGCCGTTGATCACCAAGTCCAATAGCGCTGCTCGGCTAACGTGGTGCAAAGAACGTCGACAGTGGACTGTTGAACAGTGGAAACAGGTTCTCTGGAGTGATGAATCAAGGTTCACCCTCTACCGTTCGGATGGCAGGGTCTGGGTTTGGCGTCTGCCTGGAGAATGCCTCCTGCCGGAATGTATTGTGCCAACTGTGAAGTTCGGCGGCGGTGTAATTATGCTATGGGGGTGTTTCTCCTGGTATGGCACGGGGCCCTTGGTCGCAATTCCAGGTAGACTAAACGCCGAGACCTTACTGCACCATTTTGGATGACCATGCGCTTCCTACGTTGTGGCAGTTTTACGAGGTGGACCCATGTTACTTTTAGGATGACAATGCCACCTGTCATGTTGCGAGGTCCACCATGGCTTGGTATGGTGACAATGGGGTTAATCGAATGGACTGGCCTGCGCAGAGCCGGACCTTAACCCTATCGAGCACTTCTGGGACGAGTTGGAGCGTCGACTTCAGGGGTGCCCCCACCGTCCGAAATCGGTGAAGGAACTGACCTGTCTTCGCCAAGCGGAGTGGAAGAAAATACCGCTAGCCGTCGTACAACGCTTGGTTGCGAGTATGCCCCGGAGGGTCGCAGCTGTAATCGCCGCTCGTGGAGGCTCCACCAACTACTGAAGGTGAATAAACTTCGTTTTCCTTTGCTATCACAGGTGTCCAATTACTTGTTGGTAGATAGTGTATATATCAGTGACTGGCAGATGCCAAGGATGTGGTGGTGTATCAAGCGATTAAAGTATGTTTTACATAGAGCACGTTTGTTCAAACTCAAGGGTTGGCATTATGCAAGGGTGGAGGTAAATCAAATGGTGGTACATCAATGGTTGACTGTATATATTTCTTCCTTTATTTCCTATAACCCTTAGCTGCTCTGGCTTGGAAAGGGAAATACACTGTATTTGGATTTTTTTCTTCTGTTTCAGCAAGTGCAGTGTTGCTGAAGGCATTAAAATACCTGCCAAGTTTTACTGTATACCCATAAAATGTATGAAACTTTTATAATTATTTTATAGACGGCATATTTTACAATTCCATTTTTATTTATTTTCTTCCCGCCAGGTTAGTGTAATTTAAAAGGAGTAAGTGTTCCCAAGTACCATGGTGCCTGTATATTCTGATTTACCTGATCACCTTTTCTACCACTTCTACATCCTCCTACCCTGTCTGCTCACAGCCTAGCAGGCAAGACTCAGTAGAAATGCTGCAAGATTAGGATTGGCAACAACTGCTGAAAAAGAGTGCAAAAAAGAGAAATGAAAAATAAGAGCTTCTCATGTAAGACTTAAAATTTGCAATTTTGGGAAGGTGTTATTTAAGTTCAAGACCTCAGTAAAGTTAAAGTAGAAAGTTACTGCAATGTATCGCAATAATTTCACAGTTACAAATGAAATTTTAATGTGTATGCAGCCTAATAATAATGTACTATTGAGATAATTACGTACTGATTGCATTTTAATCATTTTAAGCATTGAATAGTGTCAAATATCTTAATGGTGTATAAAATAAATTAAAATTGAAAAATCATTTTCATAATCCGGCCTTTAATCATGTTTGATACATCAGTCAATCAGACATGTTGATTAAATGTTCACTGAACATTTTAAGGGATTTCAGTTCTTGGAAGTAGACTGGTCTGCATTAAGAAATGCGAAGGTTCACCTTTCTTTGTATGTTCTGAATTTAGGTTCATCAAATACTGTGGGTCAGTTAAAGTGGGGAAACAATTTATTTACTTTAACATTGCATTAAGACTGGAAACAAATAATTGCAGGACTTCTAAAGATACAGTATAACTTCCATAACTCGAATCTTCAAGGGAATTACGATTAACTTTGAGTTGTAGAAAATTGAAGTTATAGAATTAATCCATATTTTTCAGCATTATCTTTCTTCTTTATTCCCCTAGTATCCACTTCTTGTATTATCTTTATTTTTTCCTGCAATGATAAGACTTTTTTAAGCTTCCTTTTAAACATCACAAAAATTTTCACTACGATGATAGACTTGGATTTTTCTAAAACTGGGTGCTCAGCACTCATTCCCTGAAATGGACCCAAAATAATGCAGACTGAAGAAAAAACTTGTGAAAGAATTCTACTACTGTGCTACTTGACAAGCCTTGTAGCTAAGGGATAAATCCTCGAAAATGGTCCACCTCGAAGGGATTAAAACACCCCCTTCACAGGGCGGATGGGAGAGGGGATCCCCTTTGTTCAGCTGACCTTGTTTGGCCTAACTTTGGTTTGATCCCCAGCACCTACAAGACTAGCAACAGGTGGATTTTTTTAATTCAAGTTTTAGAATGCGATTTTCATGGGTTTTTATCACAAAACATAAAATAACATTTTAAGTTATAGAATAATTCGAGTTTAAGAAATTCAACTTGCAGAGGAAAAACTAAATGAAAAAAGAGAAATTTTTATGCAAAATGCCAAAATTCAAGTTACGGAAAAATTCGACTCGTAGATGTTCGATTTTTAGAAGTTTTACTGTAATCTGGTTTTTATAAGTGTAAAATGATCATGCGAGATCTGCCAAGATTTCACTTGCCAATGAGTAGTTTTTTTAAGGCACTATAACATGTTCTAGTGCCTTGTAAAAACTGCCTATTGGCAAGTGAAAGCTTGGTAGATTTTGTATGATCATTTCACACCAGGAAAAACTGGATTATCTTTAGAAATATTGCACTTATTTGCTTCTAGTTAACTCTGATGTATCCACAGTATTTTATTACATTAAAACTGATAATGTCTGAAATATGAACTAAAACATATTGTTTCTGAGAATATAATACCATGAAAAGTGGAAATGTAGGATATGTTGTGTAGTGTACAGTGGAATCTGTTTGTAAGATGTCAGGTGTGTGATTGTTAAAATGTCTGTTCTTTGTAAAAATGGAAACATTTGGTGATAAAATATATCAGAAGAAATGCAACTCAACAGTGGATTCTCAGTTGTGTAAGTAAAATTATCTTTAAAAATGTCTTTCAGTATTGTGCAATGGAAATAACTAACTTCTGATTATAGCTTTGTGTATAGAAACCACATTTTGGAATGTTTCTGAATAAAATTGCCTTTGCTTAGTCTCATTTTTTCTGACTCTGTACAGGTGAAACATTGAGCAACATGTAATAATAGACAATATGTGCAGTTAAAAACTGGAAATATAGAAATTTATATGGATTCCATAATCAAATGTATATTAGGACAAGGTCTTCTATAATACTGTTACACACGTAGTATATGAGTTTCGAATAGACAAGTTGACTTCAATGATAATGAAATATTTATAGTTGAAATTAAGAATATTTATTTATGTACAGTATTTAAATGTTGAATCCTAACATAGGTTATATTTAGTGAGACATAAAAACGCCAATGAAGTAAATAGAGCAACATGTATTGCGCTCACCTTACTCCGGTTTCAATCCTTCTGGCTTGCAATTGATCATGCTTCTTGTCTGGTGCTGTACCACATCATTGAAGATATTCCACGTTCAAACTTCAACACAAATACGAACATCAGCACAATTCTACAAGAAGGGGGTGATGAGTTAAAATAATTTTGAGATCACTGTCAAGACAAGATTACGTTGACGCGGCCAGAATTTTAGCAGTTGAAACATTTCGCTGTTCTATGCCAAGCTGCTATGAAGTATCCAAATTAAAAGATTTAAAACTTTAAAAAATGTTAAAAGAAGTCAACAAATCCTTCCTTGATTGTCCGAACATGTTTCTGGCAATACTGTGCCCATCTTCAGCGGTCGGTTGTATGAGACATCTGTATGCTTTTATTGTGCTGATTACCTCCTTGTCACCAGTCAACTCATCGCTCATTGGTCCTGTATCCGTGCGTAGGTTAATCATGTGATTTACAACTTTTTGCTATTGTTGCACCATCTGGTGTTCTTTCCTGTAATTTCATTGTTAATCGTTGTTGGATGAGATATTTTCAACAAATTTAGTTTTTATATACTTTTCTTCAGTTTCTTTTTCTTTTGTTATTATGTATCGCCAGGCAAACAACAATTCAATTGGTGCTTGTTCATTGCAGTTAAATCCTCTGTTTTTTTCTATCACAACGGACTCAGAATACAATATCTTTCTATGTGTGTTGTGCGTAGTATATATTTTTGCATTTTCCCACACGGGGATAGAATTATTATTGATGCAATATGTAATAAGAGATGTTCGTTGCTCACCCTTTTTCCAATTTCTCTTGTGTTCTTCCATTCTTGTTTTTAGTCGTCTTTTAGTACTACCTATGTAGATATTATTAATATTACTGGTGTCGTTATTCTTCATGGGTATGCCGTATACTCCTGCTCTGTGCATAATTACATTACTGTAATCAGCTGTAAGGAATTTGTTATTATCTATTACAATATCGGCAAATCTTATATTCACTTTATTACATTCCTTTTTCAAAATGCTGCTTAACTGTGGTATGTAAGGTAAACGTCCGCAAAATTGTGATCTTCTCAACGTTATTTTCACACATAGGTCTGTTAATACTGGTTTTATAATTTCTATACATCTTCCAAATGTATCTTTCATCATATCCAAATACTGTGGCTGTTTCTATGATCCATTTCATTTCTGCCTCTTCCAAACTTCTATTTGATGTGTGGGAAACAGCTCTTCTAATAAATGAATGAAATGCAGCTTCTTTATAATGTTTAGGGTGGATTGAATCATTTGGTATAATTACTGGCACATAAGAGTCTTTCCTGTATACTGAGTAGTTAATGCGTCCTTGATGTTTACAAAGCAGAATGTCAAGGAAGGGCAATTGTCCATTATTTTCTTTCTCAACAGTAACCTGTATTGTTGGATAGTATTCATTATATTTTTGAATAAACCTCATTAAGCTATCTTCTGTGTATTGTCAGATGACAAGAATGTCATCCTCATATCGTAGGAATATCATCGGTAAATGTTCTTGTTCTTGTTGAAGTAGTTTGTTTTCCATGTGCTGTAGTACGACTTCTGACAACAGGCCCGAAATTGGGGAGCCCATGGGGGATCCAAATTTCTGTCTGTATATTACTTAATTATATCCGAAATAATTGTTTTCTGTAATTAGGTTGAGTGCAGATATAATACTGTTAACCTCTATCTCTGGTACCCCATCTGCAATCAATTTTTTGTTTACAAGATTAATAGCTTCTCGTGTGGGAGTATTCGGGTATAATGCAACAACATCTAGGCTCACCATTATACAATCGCCAATGTCTATATTTTTAATTCTCTCAATGACTTCTGTAGAGTTATTTACTGTATATGCGTTATTTTTAAAGAAGGGGTTAAGATATCTGAACAAAGCTTTTTCAAGGTTTATGGTAGGTGCAATAGTTTTATTAACAATAATCCGAATAGGGCAATCAGCTTTATGTGTTTTAAACTTTCCAAATGTACTAGGTATGGAAGATCCTACTGGAGGATAGGACTTATTCTTGACTTGCAATGGAAGTTTACTATGATTTTTTAACATTGCTAATTTTCTAATTATTGTATCTGTGGGGTTCTTTCTTATTACTTCGGTGTTTAGTTTTTCAATAGCTTGCAGCATCTTCTCATGAAATTCCTCCTTATCAACTATCACAAGTTGCTTGGATTTGTCAGCCATAACCATCTGAATGTCATCACGTTTGTTTAATTTAAGCAGCTCTTGGCGTTCGTATTTGATACTGTTTCGTTGTTGAGGATGATCTTTTAAAGCGCTGTCGTTATATTTTGATATGCTTGCTTTAGTAAGCAAGCATATCAAAAATATAACAACAGTGTTGGACTTCGCAACAATGAAAAGGAGTTTGATTTTGAACTTCAAAAAGTCTATATGATTGTCGAAAGATTACAGCAGACTTACAAATTACAACATGAACAGAAACTTAAGAGGTTGATGGACTCGCAGCACAAATATAGACATGCGAATTTACCACCTTCTAGAAATCTATATCTAAACAAATCACAAGTTGTATTGAACGAACTACAGATTAAGGGACTTAATAGAGGTGTTAAACATGCGTATCAACAAGATATCCCAAAAGCTGAAGTCTTACTGCCACACCTTAAAGAGATTATTTTAAACTTGCCCAAGAAACGTCAAAACCCAGTGAGGTTTAAATTAGCAAGGGCTATTAGCACTTTAAAAGATCATCCTCAACAACGAAACAGTATCAAATACGAACGCAAGAGCTGCTTAATTTAAACAAACGTGATGACATTCAGATGGTTATGGCTGACAAATCCAAGCAACTTGTGATAGTTGATAAGGAGGAATTTCATGAGAAGATGCTGCAAGCTATTGAAAAACTAAACACCAAAGTAATAAGAAAGGACCCCACAGATACAATAATTAGAAAATTAGCAATGTTAAAAAATCATAGTAAACTTCCATTGCAAGTCAAGAATAAGTCTTATCCTCCAGTAGGATCTTCCATACCTAGTACATTTGGAAAGTTTAAAACACATAAAGCTGATTGCCCTATTCGGATTATTGTTAATAAAACTATTGCACCTACCATAAACCTTGAAAAAGCTTTGTTCAGATATCTTGACCCCTTCTTTAAAAATCACACATATACAGTAAATACCTCTACAGAAGTCATTGAGAGAATTAAAAATATAGACATTGGTGATTGTATAATGGTGAGCCTAGATGTTGTTGCATTATACCCGAATACTCCCACACGAGAAGCTATTAATCTTGTAAACAAAAAATTGATTGCAGATGGGGTACCAGAGATAGAGGTTAACAGTATTATATCTGCACTCAACCTAATTACAGAAAACAATTATTTCGGATATAATCAAATAATATACAGACAGAAATTTGGATCCCCCATGGGCTCCCCAATTTCGGGCCTGTTGTCAGAAGTCGTACTACAGCACATGGAAAACAAACTACTTCAACAAGAACATTTACCGATGATATTCCTACGATACGAGGATGACATTCTTGTCATCTGGCAATACACAGAAGATAGCTTAATGAGGTTTATTCAAAAATATAATGAATACTATCCAACAATACAGGTTACTGTCGAGAAAGAAAATAATGGACAATTGCCCTTCCTTGACATTCTGCTTTGTAAACATCAAGGACGCATTAACTACTCAGTATACAGGAAAGACTCCTATGTGCCAGTAATTATACCAAATGATTCAACCCCCTAAACATTATAAAGAAGCTGCATTTCATTCATTTATAAGAAGAGCTGTTTCCCACACATCAAATAGAAGTTTGGAAGAGGCAGAAATGAAATGGATCATAGAAACAGCCACAGTATTTGGATATGATGAAAGATACATTTGGAAGATGTATAGAAATTATAAAACCAGTATTAACAGACCTATGTGTGAAAATAACGTTGAGAAGATCACAATTTTGCGGACGTTTACCTTACATACCACAGTTAAGCAGCATTTTGAAAAAGGAATGTAATAAAGTGAATATAAGATTTGCCGATATTGTAATAGATAATAACAAATTCCTTACAGCTGATTACAGTAATAATGCAATTATGCACAGAGCAGGAGTATATGGCATATCCATGAAGAATAACGACACCAGTAATATTAATAATATCTACATAGGTAGTACTAAAAGACAACTAAAAACAAGAATGGAAGAACACAAGAGAAATTGGAAAAAGGGTGAGCAACGAACATCTCTTATTACATATTGCATCAATAATAATTCTATCCCCGTGTGGGAAAATGCAAAAATATATACTACGCACAACACACATAGAAAGATATTGTATTCTGAGTCCGTTGTGATAGAAAAAACCAGAGGATTTAACTACAATGAACAAGCACCAATTGAATTGCCGTTTGCCTGGCGATACATAATAACAAAAGAAAAAGAAACTGAAGAAAAGTATATAAAAACTAAATTTGTTGAAAATATCTCATCCAACAACGATTAACAATGAAATTACAGGAAAGAACACCAGATGGTGCAACAATAGCAAAAAGTTGTAAATCACATGATTAACCTACGCACGGATACAGGACCAATGAGCGATGAGTTGACTGGTGACAAGGAGGTAATCAGCACAATAAAAGCATACAGATGTCTCATACAACCGACCGCTGAAGATGGGCACAGTATTGCCAGAAACATGTTCGGACGATCGAGGAAGGACTTGTTGACTTCTTTTAACATTTTTTAAAGTTTTAAATCTTTTAATTTGGATACTTCATAGCAGCTTGGCATAGAACAGCGAAATGTTTCAACTGCTAAAATTCTGGCCGCGTCAACGTAATCTTGTCTTGACAGTGATCTCAAAATTATTTTAACTCATCACCCCCTTCTTGTAGAATTGTGCTGATGTTCATATTTGTGTTGAAGTTTGAACGCGGAATATCTTCAATGACGTGGTACAGCACCAGACAAGAAGCATGATCGATTGCAAGCCAGAAGGATTGAAACCGGAGTAAGGTGAGCGCAATACGTGTTGCTCCATTTGCTTCATTGCCGTTTTTATGTCTCACTAAATATAACCTATGTTAGGATTCAACATTTAAATACTGTACATAAATAAATATTCTTAATTTCAACTATAAATATTTCATTATCATTGAAGTCAACTTGTCTATTCGAAACTCGTATACTACGTGTGTAAGAGTATTATAGAGGACCTTGTCCTAATATACATTGCCTATCTCCCACGTAATTTGGTGTTCAGGTGTATGTATGTATAGATTGAATTTCTACTAAAATCCATAATCAAAGTTCGTGATTTATATTTTTTGCGCTTTGTCTCATAGTGTTGGAACTGAATTTCTGTTTTGCCTGCAGTAATTTTTTTTTTACTTCTGCAGGATTTGACCAATATTGACTTATTTTTGGTATCAAAAGAAGTTGAAGAATCATTGGCAAAGCGTGACACTTCCAAATGTTTGAATTGGTGTTATGATAACAAGTCCAAGCTTAGAAAATTGAAGGTAGGACCTCTTTTGCATTGATCTTGTTAGCAGCATTTTGTGGACTTAGTTTATTAAATCTTAAACTTTTCTGTTTAAGTAAAGTTGTATTGTGCATAACATTCAGACTATTTTGAATTAGTAAGGGGTTCCACATACCTAGATAGTTTCACTGTATCCCCTGTCAGGAAATGGAATAGAGAAGCATGAGGACCTAAGGGTCTGCCGAGGAAGATCAGCATGGAAATGAAAGGAACAGATGACTTTAATTGTAATGGGAGGTTCAATATCCTGGGTCTACCAGCTTAATGTGCCTGTTCAACACACAGAGAGTGTTCATAGTAGAGCAATATGTCTGGATCACATCCCTAGCAATGTAATGGTAGCTGACTGCTCTAACCACTAGGCTACTCATCATTGAGATCTCTAGATATTCTATTTAAATGTATGCAGTTTGTGCTGTTCAGCTTTATCAACATTCCATTTTCTTGCATTGTTACAGTAAAAAAATTGAAACAGTTACTGTTCGGTTATACTGCTTTGTTCTGGGTGATGTGTACTTACTTTTCCTTTTTTAATCACTGCGGCTATGTATACACATGGTGTAGATTATTACATATCATTTGAAAACTGTGTACTGATCTCATAACAGATGCATGATGGCATATTAAAATGCATGTTCCAGTGCTTTTCTGTTTGGTGCATTGCATCATCATGAATTTTTCAGAATACAGAAATTGTGTGATGCTTTTAAACTTTTTAATAGGGGGTAGCAGCAGTTTTTTGGTTACTGTATTTCAGGTATGGTATCTGTCCTGTCTGTCAGATGCATAATGAAGTGTGAAATTTTCATAGTCTTGCACTTACATACAACGGCGTGCAAAAATTAACGAGACAGTTTATCGAATGTAACGTCGTGCAGAAGTGCTCCACATCGACTGAAATCATACCATAAGATCCCCAAGATGTACTTGTTACTTGTACCAATGGGGTAGGGGGGTACTTGACCCAGCACCGCGACCTAAGGTCTATTGTGCATCTCCAGCCCTAATCTTGAAAAAGACCAGATGCATGAGCAAAAGCAAGAATGCTCTTGACTGGTACTAAAGAGAGATCACTTGGTCTCAAGTTGTGAGTACCAAAGTGTTCAAGCCTGAATGCTGCAAAAAAGTCAATCACAAAGAAAATGCAAGGAAGTCTCCTCTTCCAGATGGCATCCTCTGCAAAGTGGATCCTCTTTCACCTTAATCAAATTAAGGTGCTTGTTAAGATGACAGTATCCTGTAAGTAGACCAACAATCAGTCCAATATCCTTTTTGGCAGTTTAAGGAGTTCCTTAGCCCTATGAGGCAAGGGTCCTTGATTAAGTTCCTTTGCCTGCCTCTGACCCCTGGTAGCATGCCAGAGGTCAAGCTGCTTAGTCCTCAGCAGCCTTTTAGTTAGTCCTCTGGCCACACCAGAGGCGAGCCCTAATGCAGGCTCTGGACCATAAAAAGCCTGCTCTGCCCCCTAAGTCAGCTTTCTCATTACCTTCAAAACCCCTATGTCCTGGCACCCAGAACAGTTGCACTTTGTTCCGGTTTGCCAGTTCAGTTAGGGTCTGGAGGGAGTTCCAAACAATTTTAAATGAAATGCACCACTGACAAAGTGCCAGTAAAGCCGCCTGGCTGTCTGAACAAATCTGGATACGCACATTGTGATACCCTTTGATCAGACATTCTGAGGCGCATGCTAGAATAGCATACACCTCAGCTTGGAACACGGTAGCATGCCTTTCAAGGCTTTGGCATGAACCATAACCTCTGGATAGGCAATATAACCCTGCTCCAACTCCTATGTTTGTCCTGGAGCCATCAGTAAACCAAACAGTTTCAACGCTGCACCCAGGGACAAAGGACATTTCCCATTCACTGCAACTGGGAAAGTTCACACTGAATACTTTATCAAAATGATATTTTACTAGCATGTTGTCGGTTCCCATTTGAAAGATGGGCTCCTTACAAAAATACTCCTGAATAGGCTTGGTATGGCTGCCAACCCACAACAAGGGTCTCCACATGCCATTGCAGCTTAATCTATATGCCCCCATAATGGTCTCACCCTCAATATGAAGGTGAAGTGGCAGAATATCAAGAAGCAACTCCAATGCAGCTGTTGGGGTAGTTCTCATTGCTCCTGATATACCTATGCAGGCCAGCCTTTGTAACTTGTTATGTTCAGCCTGCACCGTGCAGAGGTTAACTCTGCGCCACCACACCGTTGAGCCATAAGTGACCATAGTATATATCCAGTGCAAGATCCTCGGGTTGAGACCCCAGGATTTGCCAATAGCACCTCTACATGACCAGAACACTTTCTTGGCTCTGGCAATAGAGTAATCTAGGTGCTGTTTCCAGGTTAAGCCTCCATCCAAAATGACTCCCAGGTACTTAACCTCTGTATTGAGAGGAACTGTTTTCCCAAAGAGAGCAGTATCTCCAAGGTCTCCAAGATTCCTCTTTGTAGTGAAAGGCACAAGGGTGGTTTTGTCAGGGTTTACTGATAGACCAACCTTCTTGCACCAATCCTCAACTAGTCCCAGTGTTCTTTGCATTACGCTCGAGACTGTTTTAGGGAATTTTCTCTTGATAATTATGGCCACGTCATCTGCATAGCCAAAACAGTCGTAACCAGACTCCTCCAGGATCCCTAGCAGTTCATCCATGACCAGGTACCACAACAGGGGAGAGCAAACTCCTCCCTGAAGGCAGCCCCGGCAGGTGGAGACCGACAGAGTCTCCCCGAGTAGCGCCCGCACGGGGATAACTGGTTTACCAGTTATTTAGGGAGCGGCGCCCCCACGGCCCGAGCTGACCTTGTGACTGATCATTTTGTAATTTTGTCTTGTACGATTACATCACCGAAGGGACAGCTGTTTATCCAGCTGCTGAGGGATGGCGTCGCCACGGCCCGAGCCAACATGTACTAGATGTGAATTTCACATTTTTTATGTTTTTTGTTTTTTTCACTTGACATGCTCTCGCCTCAGTTGTAGGTTGCTGAGGTTGTGATTATGTGCCAGCTCTGGATTTTAGTTTATCTTTTTCTTTTCTGTCTTCTGCATTTTATGTTCCCTTCTTTGTTTTTCCGAGCTGGTTAGCAAGACCTACCTGCACATTTGCCGTGTGCGGTGACCCGTAAGATGGAAAAGGGGATGCTGCAGGCTGAGGTTTCTGGTGGCCTGGGTGTTGTTGTTGCCAGTTGCCAACACTCCTCTTTGCCCCCTGCTTCACCCTAAACGGGCAGCTAGGAACTAACCCACTCCTAGTCAATGAGGTCTGTGGCCGAGTGGAGCCCAGACCTCTAACGGCTTGTCGTTTCGCACGACAGGGTGAGTCTGGGGATAGGGTGGGCATGCCAAAGGGGTGTTCCCCTGGCATGGGAAAGTCTGGGTGCACGCTGAGCGCATGTCTGCCCTATCAACTTGCTATATCCGCTTCCTATCCCTAGAGCTGTGTCCTGCGTCCACTTGGGCTTGCGGATCTCCGGTTCTCCCTCGTTGGGCTTGATTGTGGGTGAAATCTTTCTTTTTTTCATGGCTCTCAATGATATTTCCCAGGAACCTAAAACCAAAAGAGGTAATGAGGAAGGCTTATCCCCTTCCGCAAAAAAACATGTTCCTGATTGTTCAAATGCTCGTTTTTTTTTTGTGCACTCATTGGACCCTTCAAAGCCTTTGAGTGCCAAAAGTCCATTTGAGATTAACAAAGCACTTCAATCTATAGCAAGTTCTCCTAAGAGCGTTAAAAAGCTCCAATCTGGAGATCTTCTTGTAGAGATGTCCACTGTGGCCTACAGTTCCACACTTCTAAACACTACCACACTGCTTGAACTCCGGTCAAAATAACACCTCATGGATACCTAAATTCATCTCGAGGTGTTGTCTCCTCTCAGGACCTTGTTGAGTGTTCCGAGGAAGAACTACTTGAAGAACTGAGGAGTCGACACGTTACGGGTGTGCGGCGTATTCTCTTCAGGTGGAATGGGCAGTCCGTCCCATCCCGTAACATCATTTTAACATTCGACAGTCCTTCCCTGCCTACATCCATCAAGGCAGGGTATCTTCACCTTGAGGTACACCCGTACATCCCTAACCCTTTGAGATGTTTTAGGTGCCAGTCGTACGGCTATTCTCAGCAGTCGTGCAGGAGCAATCCTAGGTGTGGACGCTGTGGTGCCACAGATCATCTGTTACAGGAATGTGTGGCCGAGGCAGAGTTTTGTGTGAACTGCAAGGGTTCACACGCAGCGTCAGCCAAAGATTGTCCCAAGTGGAAGGAGGAGAAAGAGATCCAAAGGCTGAAAACGGTTGAGAATATTTCTTATCCTGAGGCCAGAAGGAGAGTAGTTCCTGTTACTTCTGATCGGTGATCATACGCATCAGTGGTGGTTGCCAAATCTACAATCGGCATTCAAACCGACATTCAGATTCCTACTAAATGTCCCTATGAGCTGGATGATATAATCGCAGCCGGACTGGAGGCACTCCAGTCTCGAGCTAGGGGTCTGAAAGCGCCACCCACCACTTCGCCAACGCATACTCATCCCACCACCAGCAAGAGAACTCAGGCCAAATCTTCCAAGAAATCCAAAGCCCAGGATAAGAAAAGCATTTCTTCTCCTCCAAAATCTCAGCAAACGACTCAACGTCGTGCTCCTCCTGTTAAGTCACTTGGGACAAAAGCATGCTCCCATCTTGGCCCCTGGTCACACGCCTCCAGATCTGGGGAACCCCCATCAGAGGTGATGGAGCCTGACTCCGCTTGATCATTTTCATTTCACTTTTAACCATGGCTTTAATCATTCAGTGGAACTGACGAGGTTTTCGGACGAGTTTTGATGAAGTGTAACATCTGCTTTCGTTGTACTCTCCGGTGTGCTTTTGTTTACAGGAAACAAAACTTAATCCATCAGATCTGCTTTCAGTTCGAGGCTACAGTGCGTATGGGACAGATAATGCATCGGGAGACATCGCCTGTGGGGGAGTCGCTATTCTTGTTCCTCACAGTGTTCCAGTGTCTTCTGCTGCGATATCAACAACTTTGCAGGCCGTGGCGGTTCGAATATCTGTGCCTGTGCCTCTTACTGTCTGCAGTGTCTATCTGCCGCCGGACGAGAACGTGAGCGTCTCTGTTCTGGAGAGCTTGGTTGATCAGCTGCCTTATCCCTTTCTTCTTTTGGGTGACTTCAATGCCCATCATCATTTGTGGGGTAGTGTCAGCATCAGCACAAGAGGTCGTCGCATAGAGTCTCTTCTGTCCTCGGCCTGTCTGTGCCTTTTTAACACCGGTGCTGACACGTACTTCCATGAGCCGACAAGATCCTTCAGTGCGATCGATTTGACCTTGGGATCACCATCGATTATTGTTGATTAGTCGTGGACGGTGTGTAATGACCTCCACGGGAGCGACCACTTTCCGATTTTGCTCTCGCATCATGCGAACATGCCATCTTCTGCCTCCCGCCCTCCTAGGTGGAGGATGGAGCGTGTGAGATGGGAGGTCTTCACACCGTCAGCATTGATATCTTCTGCAATGGTGACCCAAGAGTCAATCGACGCAGCGGTTCTTGAAGTCACAAATTGTATTCTTCAGGCAGCTGATCTTTCTATACCAAAAACATCTACGACACTCTCCAGAAGTCCGAAGCCTTGGTGGACCCCTGAATGCGCAGCGGCGAGGAGAATTCAACATAAGGCCTGGTCTACGTTTCGGCGTTATCCAACCGATGCTAATCTCGTTACATTCAAACGAGCAAAATCCTATGCTCGGTTGGTGCGTCGACGTAGCAAGAGGGAGTCTTGGATCCAGTATGTGTCATCTCTCACTTCACGTGCCAGTTCGAAAAGTGTGTGGGACAAGATTCGTAAGATCCGGGGTAACTACAGCTCTCACCAGATCACCATTATCGAGAGTAATGGCTGCACATATGCTGAAGTCGGGGAGATTGCTGATTGTTTGGGGGAGGCGTTTGCCTCCGTGTCGAGTGACCTGGCGTATCCTTCCACCTTTCAGAGGATTAAATCCACTGCGGAATGCCAGAAAGTCTCCTTTGCGCCTTTTAACGACACAAGTTATAACTCCCCCTTCAGCATAGTTGAACTACGGGTGGCTCTGCATCGGTCCGGCGCTATATCTGTCGGTCCGGATGGCATCCACTATGACATGCTCCATCATCTCTTGTAGTCGTCTCTCGAGAATCTCTTAATCCTTTACAATCGTATTTGGTCGGAGCACAGTTTCCCGGAATCTTGGCGTAAAGCATTTGTTCTGCCTTTTCCCAAACCTGGCAAGTATCCCAAGTCTCCCTTTAGTTATCGTCCAATTGCTCTCACTTGCTGTCTGTGTAAATTTCTTGAACGCATGGTTAATTCCCGGTTAGTTCATTTTTTAGGATATCATGAAGTACTTTCACCATCACAAAGCGGCTTTCGCCGTCATCGTTCACCTCACGATCCTCTCCTGCACCTTGAGACATCTGTGCGCGAGGCGTTCGTGTGTAGGCAGCACCTGGTTTCTGTATTTTTTTATATTGAGAAAGCCTATGATCGAGCGTGGCGGCACGGTATTATCCGTGACCTCCATGCATGCGGGTTGCGAGGAAATCTTCCAACTTTCGTTGTAAATTTCCTTCACAATCGGGTGTTCAAGGTGCGCCTGGGTACGACGCTCTCGGCACCGTTCCATCAAGAACAAGGTGTTCCTCAAGGTTGCATTTTATCTGTCTCATTGTTCATCCTCCGCATTAATTGTCTTTTCATAAATCTTCCTCCTGCGGTTTCGGCTACTGTTTATGTTGATGACTTGCACATTTTCTGCTCGTCATCAAGCATGCATTTTATTGAAAGGCAGTTAACGCAGTCTGCAATTAACCAGATCTTTAAAGCGGCGAATAGCAATGGTTTCGTTCTTTCTCCCGACAAGACAGCGTGTGTCCATTTCTGCCGGAGGCGTGGCCTCCATCCTGACTCAGAGCTGTATTTAAACCATGCAGCCATAACAGTTTTGCCAGAGACCAATTTCCTTGGTCTGACCGTCGACCGTGCGCTTACGTTCCGTGCGCACGTTCGGCTGCTCAAGATTTCCTGTCTGCGGACTCTATCTATTCTTAAGATCCTTTCGAGAGTCTCGTGGGGCACAGACAGGATGTCTTTGTTTTGAATTTACCATTCATTAATACGGTTAAAACTGGATTATGGTTGTATCGTGTATGGCTCTGCTCGTCATTCCATTCTCTGGCCTTTGGACACTATTCACCATCAAGCACTGCGTCTTTGTTCGGGAGCATTTCGAACATCTCCGATTCTCAGCCTTTATGCTGACACGAACAAACCATCACTTGAATTACGCCGTCTGCAGCTGTCTATTCAATTCTACTTGAAGCTTAGATCTCTTCCAGACCATCCTTTATACGATGCAGTTTTTCATCCCCAACATGCTCGTTTATTTGAGAACCGGCCCTCGTGCATTCCAACCTTTGGTCTTCGTATGGCGGCCGTAGCTCGTGATGTAAGGCTCGACTTGTCTCTTGTTGAAAAGACCAGGGGCTTTGGGGATCCTCCATGGCACCCACTTGGTGTCATGGTTGATACCACCTTTACATCTTTTGATAAATCCTCAACCCCTGCGTCTGTGTACCAGCAGCTCTTCGCGGAGCACCGTGCCCTCAATTCTGACTACACTCCTATTTTTACTGTTGGCTCCAAGATGCATGGAGGCGTTGGATCCGCGGCTGTCGGTGTCGATGACGTTTCAGTAGCGCGGATCCCAGCTGAGGCCAAGGTGGTTTCGGCGGAGATGCATGCTGTGTATCTCGCCCTTTTCCATGTTCAGTCGGGTTCTCATCAACGGACTGCGGTGTACACTGATTCTTTAAGTGTTGTACAGTCATTTTCATCGTTGGACTGTTGTGACCACCCTTTTCTTTTTCACGTACGAGGGCTTCTTCGTTCTTTGCTCGAGGCCGGTGTCCAGTTACAATTTTGTTGGATTCCCGGGCATGTTGGAATCTCGGGTAACGAGTGTGCTGATGCGGCTGCTAGATCTACTTCCTCTTTGGTCGTCACACCCTTGCCACTCTTTCACCGGGATTTCCGCTCTCCTGTTCACTACCATATCAAGCAAACGTGGCAGGGTCTGTGGGACCAGGAGGTGGAAAATAAACTGCATCGTATTAAACCTAATCTTGGAATCTGGAAATCCTCATATCGTCGGAACCGTAGGGAGGAAGTGGTGCTTGTGCGTCTCCGCATTGGGCATTGTCGTTTCACTGACCGCTTTTTGCTGTGTGGCAACACTGTGCCGATGTGTGAGATGTGCAATTGCCAGCTCACTGTCACTCATCTTTTGTGTAGTTGTGTTCGTTTTCGTGATGTGCGTTTTCATTTATTTCATTCTCATTTGTTGACAGAGGACGCCGCTACACTGCAGCGGCTCCTCAATGACCACTGCGATACTGTTGCCATGTTTTCATTTTTTAAACAAATTGACTTTTTTAAACATGTCTAGATTTTAGCCCCATCATCATTCTCATTCCTCAGTTTTACTTAATCAGCTAGTTTTTAACCATTGTACCATGTTTTTAATACTGTTTGTATCATTGTCTTTTTAGCCCTTCCATCATTCTCATAGTTCAGTTTTACTTGATCAGCCATATTTTAAGTTTTATACCACGTTTTTAATACTGTTTGTTTGTCTTGTGCCTGGCGCTCTTTGGCCAAACATGGCCCTTGCGCCATAAAAATAAATCAACCAACCAACCAACCCCGAGTAGCGAGGCCATGACTGTTCTGTTTGTGAGCATGGCCTTAATCCATTGACAACAGGTTCTATCAACACCATGTCTTTCCACAGCTCCCACAATGGTCTCTGTAGAGACCCTGTCAAAGGCACCTTCAATATCAAGAAAAGTGGCTAATGCCATCTCCTTAAATTCTAGTGCCTTCTCCAGGCAACAAACAATGCCATGGAGAACTGCTTCTGTTGATTTGCCTTGTTGATAGGCAAACTAAAATTTTGAGAGGGGTTTAGAAGTAAAACCACCTCTCTAATATACCTATCCACCATCCTCTCAAGAGTCTTGAAAAAGAAAGATGTTAGATTAATAGGTCTAAAGGCCTTTGCCTCTTGGTAATTTGACTTACCTGGCTTGGGAATAAATATTACCTTAGCCTGTCTCCAAGCACTTGGTATATGACCAAGAGCAAGGCAGGCCTGATAAATTTTGCACAAGAGTAGAGTAATTATCTCCAGTCCTTGCTGCATCAAGATGGGAACAATTCCATCACAGCCAGGTGATTTAAATGGTTCAAAAGAATTAATGGACCACTTAATCCTAGAATAATTGACCACCTCCCTGGCAACCCTCCAGTCCTCCTTTTTGCACGTCAGTGCTCAAGGCCAACTGTGTGTACACCAGTGGGGTCAATTATACTTGAATCTGGAAAGTGTACACCTAGCATTTCTGTTAGTGTTTCTTTACCAGTTTTTGTGAAGCTCCCATCAACCAATTTGATGGTGTTCAGGCAATTTGCATTGTCCTTAGCCATGATTTTCATAAATCTGGCAGTACGGGGAGCATCTGAAATACTTCCACTTTGCTCTTTTTGCCTCTCTAATTGCTTTGTTGTACTGTGTGAGGGTAGTCTTATATACCGACCACTCACCAGTACGTTTGGCTTTATTAAAAAGCCTTCTAGTTTTGCCTCTAAGACTGCTAAGCTGTTTATTCCACCAAGGAACTTGCCTTGGTAAGCTAGCAGTCTTGGCCTGACAGTTTTGGTGGTAAGATTCGAGAATAGACCATTGCAACTGGTCAACGGCTAACTCGAGATCTAACACCGAGCGCATGTTAAATTCCATGCCTCCAATATGTGCCGCCAGATCTTCCCTGAAGCCAATCCAATTGGTCCTTCTGGGATTTCTGACTTGCACCAGCTGTTGTCTTGCATCGGCAACTGAAAAGCAAATATATCTATGATCAGACAATGAAGGTTCACTAGATACATGCCATTTAATAATGCGGTCAAACATGTTAGCACTACAGAGGGTGAGGTCAGGGACTTCACTTCTATTAGAAACAATAAAAGTGGGCTCATTGCCTCGATTAAGAATATAAAGTTTAGTACTTACCAAATATTCCAAAAGGTTGTCCCCTCGTCTGTTGCAGTCACTGCTCCCCCACATGATATGGTGAGCATTGGCATCACAGCAGATGATGAGGCGTCTTCCACCTGACTCACAGAAGTGGACAATGTCTCTTACCTCCTGAGAAGGAGGTGGTTCAGGTTCATCAAATGGTAAGTATGCAGAGACGGCAAACAGCTCTTCTCTGCCACTATCAGATGACATAAAAAGTTTAATCACGGTTGTGTCACCTGTGGTAAACCCAGGAAGTGGCATAGCATGATGTCTTTTGCTCACCAGTATACAGGTCCTTGGTCTCCTACTTGATGTATTATAGAAGACGGTAAAGCCTGCTCCTTGTAAGCCCAGGATCTTCCCATTATGTATCCATGGCTCTTGAATGAAAGCCAGATCAACATCCTCCACAGCCAGTCTGCAGCACAAAGCAGCAGATGCAGACCGACTATGGTGAAGATTGATCTGGATACATTTCATGCAGTTCTCCATTGTGAGATAGGCATGGAAACTAAGTGGTAGAAGGATCAGCCGGGTCAGAATCCACCTGGTGGGTGCTGGAAGCCAGCTCCACACCTTCATGAACACCACCCAGGCCGATCACATCCACCACCTCAGTCCCCCCCCCACAACTGGACCTGAGTCCTTCCCTGCTTCCAGACCATGGCCAGGGAAGACAATGCAGTTGTTTCTGGCTCCACAACTGCAGAATGAGGCTCTTCCATTTCTGTGTCCTCCTTTGAAGTGCTAGGGCCCTGAGGGTCATGTAGTACTTTAAATTGACCCTCATTGACCCCAGTGTAGGCAGTCAACCTGACTTCAGCAATGGCTATAGCCGATTCCCTGTCTACCTGGAAAATCCACCTGACGGCCTTAGGATCTTGTACCCGATCCAACACCCTCCAGTGGTTTGCATGCAAACTGCTGTTGTAGGCACACAACCTCCTGCAGAGGACGTTTGGATCCTTGGTCCAAATATCCCTTGTCCTAAAGGCAACCTTGATCGGTTTTGGAAGATCACTGGCCCTCATCACCTTGAGCTCAGTGCCCCTCAAAACCTTATCATTTTTTTCAAAGGCTGATGTTAGCCATTGCCCTGTTCCCTCGTTCTCACAAAGGTAAACAAGAGCTCCAGAGTTTAGGGAAAAGCTCTTGATGCGCAGTAGAGGCTCCCCTACTTGAGAACCATCCACCCGCCTCAAAAGCTCCTCCTGAATAGTCCCAACCTCACTGTCATCAAGCCACTCGTTCGGGAAGTTTTCCTTCACGATGGCCATTCTAACAGTGGAGACAGCCTCACCATAAGTGCTGGGACGAGACTCGTCCCTACTCCTTTTTGTCGGCTTCCTCACATCTGGAGAAGGGGTAGAGAGAACAGATCTCTGCCTCTTGCCTTTCTTGTCCACCACCGGTGGAGAAGTATCTACAGATGTGGGTCCCACTGAACTCGACTCCTTGTCAGTTTGACCCTTCATCTGCCTTGCTAACTTCCTCCTGATGTTGCGCTTAGCAGTCTTGCTAAGTCGCAAACCTTCCTTGCTGTTACCAGCCTCACTAGCAACCACAGACTCTTTTGGCAACCCGGTATTACCTGCTTCCTCCAGATGTCTTGTTTGCTTTTGCGAAACAACTTCCCCCGCCTTAGCCTGAGAGGTGTTCCCAGAGCAACCGGGCCTCACCTCAGGATCAACAGATCCCAGCCTTGGCTGGGAAGATGCTGCTTTTTTAGGTTGAGTACTTACTAAGTCAGACCCTAACCCAGGGTTTGTTGTAGCCAAAAAAGTTTCCATATTTGGTCCCACGAAACTGGAGGAAAATAAAAGGTCACCACTCGGTAATCCTCCTATCCCAGGTGGAAGGCTAATTACGACAGGGTTTCACCTGGTGCCCTGAAGGGATCGTTAATGATACTGATATTTTATTACCTCAGTACCATTCAGCTCTCAGCACAATACCTTACACCTTGGCTTAGGCAGACCAGAGCCTCAGTTAGCCAGCATGTTTAGGACACTCCAAAAAGAGGAGCTACTGTGAATCACAGCACCCCTGTTTCCACCACCCCACGACGAGGACGTTGAGGTTGGTTTTCTGGGGGCTCCCAAGATGTAAGAATATGGGACAAGTAAGCAAAACCGTCCAAACAAGGAATCCAAAGGATACAAAGGCACTTTATTGGAAAGGTAGCTTCGAGCACAACTGGACATAAGACAGGAACGTCCATGTGACAGGCGGCTGCCAAGAAAAATCCAGTCTTTAGTAGGGGATATGATCACCCCTGACTACGTTGCAGGATTTACAACGTCTGTCCATGCTGAGGACGAGGTTGTCAGGGAGCTGTTGAGGCATCGCGGCCCATTCCTCTTGTAGCGCCAATTGCAGCTGCGGAATCGTTGCTGGCGGTTGGTGACATGCTGCCAAGCGTCTCCCGAGAAGGTCTCGCACGTGTTCGATTGGACTTAGGTCCGGGGACCTTGTGGGCCAATCCATGCGTTGAATATCTTCACTCTCCAACAGCTCTGCGACAGCCACTGTACAATGAGGTTTAGTGTTGTCGTCCATGAAGAGGATCTCAGGACCCACAGCATTTCTAAACAGACTTATGTGAGGCAGGAGAAGAACCTTGGTACAAAAGCGAACACCAGTGACTGAACCTCATTGGAAGGTGTGGAGGTCAGTACGGCTACCAAGCATGATACTGCCCCAAACGAGAACTCCGCCACCTCCAAACCAGTCCCTTTCGATGATGTTGGAGGTGTGATTGCATATTCCCTGCTCTCTCCAAATGTGTATATGTCCAGAATCGCTCATCAGACAAATTGGCTCTCATCCGTAAAGAGAACTCGACCCCATTGCTGATGTGTCCAGTTCTTGTGTTCCTGGCACCACAACAACCGCCGTCTCCGATGAGCAGGCATTAATGGCACACACCGTACTGGTCGTCATGCAAATAGGCCACCTTTGTGCAGCCTCCTGGCCATGGTAAAATGTGATAACGGACGTCCAGTTGTCTGTTTCAGGTGCCTTGCAATTTCTCCCGCTGTCTGCCGTCTGTCTCTTCTCGCCTGTAGGACAATATACCGGTCATCCTCCACCGTGGTTGATTGTGGACGACCACTGCTAAACTCTCGGACAGCAGTTCCTGTTGTTTGAAATGCTCTCCAAGCTCGTGAAACGATGCTGTGAGCGATCCTGAACTCCTCGGCCACTCTAGTCACACTTCGACCTTTTTCCAACTTCCCAATGACGCGACCTTGGGTAAAGTCAACCATATGTCGTCTACTGGATTGCCTGTTGGCCATATCACATGGTGGCAGCAACTCGACGTCGTTCAAATCGATGTACACCGTGGTGCAATAGCTTTCACCGGATTGCTGAGCGTACACCGCCCGTGTGCTTCATACCCTTCCGACCCCCCCCCAACGTCATGCTGCATATATGCGCATGCCCTACCGTACCAGACCCTAGTCTATCTCCTTAGTGGTCTTTCGGTCTGTTCTGCCTGCTCGTTCCGCTGTTATGCTAATTTCTCCTCTTCGTTTTTAATTTTTGCACACCAGTGTATATATATATATATATATCATCATCATCATCATTGTCAACCATTATCAATCCACTGCTGGACGAAGGTCTCCCCAAGTTTCCTCCACAACGGTCTGTCTTGTGCCAGTCTCCTCCATGTCACCCCTGCATACTATATATATATATATATATATCATTTTTTAAAATGGCATGTTTCTATCTGTATCTCTAGGGGCTGGTCTTCAGTGAGGGACTGAAGGAAGTAGCCATTTTTGTGTTCATTTGTTTGGCTTGATCCTGAGAAATTGCATACTTTTTGTGTTCCTGTGATGTGACAACATAGACAGGAGAGATACTTATCTTTGAAATTTTGTTAATAGCAAGCGAAGTGTTTTCACCTAATTAGAATATTAAAATTTTTATATTTATTTTGAATGCATGTACTTCAGTATTTAACATTTACATGTTGTCCTCCCTTGTGCATATTCTTAAGAAGATAATTCACCACCATAATTAACATTATTAAAGAATTTAAGTGGGCATTGTAAATGTAGATGCAGGGCTTGAAAAATATCTGAAAAATTACATGCCCAGGCAGAAATTATTTACCTGCCCAGGTGGCAAAAGCTAAATGCCCAGAGAGGAAACTTTAAGCACTGAAGACTAGTTCCATCAAAGGCATGCATCCCGCCACTGACTATATTCAATATTTGGAGCAAAATTGCATGTAGTTCCAATTTCTGGATCTAGGGCATAATATAATTAAGAAGTGATATTCCTCTGTCCTTAGCACTTTGACAATTATACAACTTCTGGTGATTAATTATCAGTGAAACGAAACTCTATGTGCAACGACTGTCTTTTTTCTTGGTAGGAAATTATATTTCAAACTTTTTTATTTTTAAATTTTGTTGCCCAGACCAGACAACTAGATTGTTTTTTAACCTGCTCAGGCCTATAATTTATATGCCCCATGCATCTCGGGCATGGAATTTTTTAAGCTCTGAGATGGATCACTGGTATGTTTTCGATATGTGCAAATTGCTGGAGTGTACTCTGTATATTTTTAGCTCTTTACCAGAAGTTATTTCATTGCCAAGAGTCATATAAAAACTAATGGTTAAAAACAGTTTTTGAGTCCTAAGTTTTGATGAAAGGACATTAAAAGTTGACTTATCTGTAAGTTAATCTAGCTAGTTCGGCACAACCATGTGTTGAGAATGAAAAAGTTTTGCTCATTCATATGAATTTGTGGGTTGTTGTATATTGTTAAACAATGTGAAATTTTTTGGTTACATGACTAAAAAGAAAGTCCAGTGGCTGTTTCTTCATTAGCACAAGCAAAAAAAGAAAAAAGAAAAAAACATAAATAGGAAACTTACTATCGGTAAACTGCACACATTTCTTGCACTTGGTTGTTTCTAACTAGGCCTAAACCTCCCAGCGGAGAGATACACACAATATATCTTTATTCTTGCTAAAAACATCTCTTAAATACTCTATCAATAAAAACATTAATTTCTAATCCTAATTATCTTTATAAAATGTACTGTAAGCAGCAAAAAAAAAAAAAAAAAAAGGTGATGCTCATTTTTAAAATTTCACAAACCTAACTTGATTCAGAAGGAACTTGTGCATAATATCTAAACTACTCTCAACATTAAAAACTTAAAACTATGCATTATTTTTACATTAAAAAGTTAGATTAAATTTATACTAAAATATGACAGCTAAGATTGAAACATATCCAAATCGGACGGGAGATGGCTGCTTGAAAGCGTTTTTCACCCATCCCCGTGGGCATCATCAGGAAGGCGGGTAAAGCTAACTTACCTCAGCTGCCAGTAACCAAGTGTCACCTGTGCTATCATGGTCAGTCACATGAGAATTGCAAAAAAACAAACATCGCAAATCTGGCACTATCTATTGGAAAACCGAGTATATATTATTTTCTGCTTCTGTTCATTTATATTCCTCTCTCTTCTAGTTTAATCAAGTCTTTCCAATGTGTCAGAAGTTTATTTGGATCATTAAAGTTGCAAGTTCTCCCATATATTTTCTTCTATTAATACTGTTTCTGCCAATCTAAAATATTTTTTAGATTTATAAGTTTTTAGAATTTTAATTTCTTCAAATCTTGGGAACACTTGATTTTTAATACAATAATGCATCAAGGCTGTCTTTGCTTCCTTCTTTTGCCAATTTTTTAAATGTTGTAATCTGTGTTTAAGTTTATTTTTGTGTTCCCTATATATGAAATTGTGGGATTATTTCCAATGAGAATTTCATAAACACCTGAATATTCTTATATTACCTCTATTACTTTACAACGAGTATGAAGTATGGAAGATCTTGTGTACAGCACGTGATGAATGTTAGTGAAGCCCAAGGTGTATGTCAAGATCGCTGTAAATGGAGAAGTTTGATACGGCAACAGTAAGTAAAAATTATCGGGTAGTTTGTATTTCTTTTTGGAGCTAACCTCTGAATCTCAGAGAACAGCTTAGTGATATGTATGTATGTACTTATTACAACATTTTTAATTGAATTAATAGTTCTATTTGTAAATTGTATTTAGCACAGTGTTTATTAATTTCATATCAAACACTTTTTAAAGAAAGGAAAAAATCCAATAATATTGAAAGGCCTTCTTACTATTTTTTGTGCTTTTTCATTAATATTTTTACTTTTTTAAATTTATTTCCATTTTTCAAATTCCTTTAAGGGATATCTGTATTTTCTTGAAATATCTTTGTATATTAATTCCTCTTCCCTGTATTTATTATTTTAAGTATGAGTAAAAGCTCTTTTTTAGGGTCTCAATACTGTTATTTTTATGTGCTGTTAATCATACAGAATCATTACTGGCATATATGGAGGCTTCCTGTATAACCTTGTAATAAAATTTTATTAATTTGAAGGCACACATTTTTTTGCGAAATGGAAGGTTGAACATACAAGTTCTCGTGAAATCTCTCTTTTTTTGAGTAAAAAAATTGTTATGATGCACAAGACAAATGACGTTAAGTGCCAGGTAACTCATCTTTTCAATGTTTTTTTGTACTTATACTAATGAAGAAACTGCCACTAAACATCTTTAGTTGTGTAACCATAAAATTTCATGTTTAACAAAATAGAACTCTCTCTGCAGTCCACAACCTGACTAGTATGATCAGGACACATGTATTCTCAACACCTGGCTGTGCCAGAATAACTAGAACTTGAAGGTAAGTTAACCCAACTTTTAATCTTTTGTAATGAAAAATTTTCAAGACTTTCCTCCAACTGTTTTTAAACATTAGTTTTTATGAAACTTTTGACAATGGAATAATTTCTGAAGAACCAAAATTATACTACAATGAAGTACACTTTAGCAATTTGCTCTTATCAAAAATATACCAGTGAACCATCTATATTTACAACAATGACTTTAATTCTATAGTAATTCACTGTCATAGTTAAAATTACTAGTATCTTCTAAAGACCAAGCACACAAGTAAGGATATTGTGAAAATGTTAATACTGATGTGCTAAAATTTTCTTCTTATGTCTTCAAATGAAGCACATTAAAAAAACATCTTATGTAGGAAGTAATTTACTTTTCTACTAATCAAGAATTAAATTTCTTTCATTGTGTTTTGTGGAATGTTTAATGATATGTTAAAAAAGATCCCCCAAATTAATTTTGCTTCATGCCCTGACATCAGTGTTTCATAACTGCAACATTGATAATCAGTTATCTAATATTTTGACTTAGAAGTTTCTTCTCCCTAAAAGCACTGTTATTTTGTGATGAACTGAACTAGTGTGACACTGTCTGCTTATTGATGCTATTAACGTGAGTCAGAAAATGGTGTGGTTAAGTATATTAAGACAATTCTTTTTAATATCTGATTATACCTAAATTCTAGTAAATTGAAAGGCCTGAAAATATCTGACTGTTGTGAAAGAGGTGATGATTCTGTTTGTATGATAAGAACAGAAAAAAAAAAAAATCTTGTGAAGCTAGTATCACACAGCATTTTAGCAGTTTTAAAGGTCCAGAGCATTTGTGAAGTTGTTTGAGACAGACTGGTAGATTTCAGAATAGGAGAAGCTTGTGAATTTATATAGAGGCAGTGGTCAATACAGTGTGACTACTACAAACACATCCAGAATTTTGTGAATGAAAATGTATGGTACTTTGGGGTGGTTAAATGAATTTAAAACGAGCCCCAAATATATTCCATATCTCTTTAATAATAAGAATCAAAATCGACATATACATCTCACATCAGTGCGTCTACAGTAACGAACTTCTTCGAATAGCGGACATATCATGAACTCGACATTACAAAGTGCAAAGTGAAAGTCTCTTCTCTCTGCTGCTCAGCGCGAGAGCTGTTTCTTTACACCTACCTTGCAGGTGACGTAGGTGGACGGATCCAAGCGCCATCTGCTGGCGGCAGCCACAGGACTCCCCCACCAGTGACGATATATAAAATTTTTTTCAGGTGTTTATACATGTGAGTTAAATCTTACCTGGCGACCAGATCGAGTTCGATATGGTGTAATTTGTTGTGAGGGGGAGCCTGCAGAGCTGGGTACAGGAGAAAGTCTGGAGTCCAGAGAATGTCGTGGTAGCACTGAATTTGGAGAAGTCCGTTCTCGATCGACAGAGTTCAAAGGAACTGCTGGAGGAGACACAAAAGTTGAAGACACTTCTGTAGTTGGAGATTGTTGTGATGTGGTGGTAGACTGTCGAGGAACAGTTGAGGCGTGTTCATCAAATAACATAAATGCTGGTTTAAGCTGATCAATATTGATCACCCTTGGTTTGTTGTTAATAAGGAGACGAAAGGTTTTCTCATTGCGGGAAAGCACTGAAAATGGACCATCGTACGGTGACTGAAGTGGTTTCTTGATGGCGTCACGGTGTAAGAACACATGTAAACAATTGTGCAGGTCCCGATGAATAAAAATTCGTAGTTTGCAGTGATGCTTAACAGGCACTGGGGTGACACTGGCCATAGACTGCCGAAGCTGCCCGACGAATGTTGCAGGATCCATACACTCCATGGTTTCTTGCAGGAGCTGTCCTGGCAAGCGAAGGGTAGAGCCATATAAAAGTTCAGCACAGGTAGCTTGCAGGTCTGGCTTCAAAGTAGTGCGTAAGCCCAGAAGCATGGTCGGAAGAATATCGACCCACTGAGGTGTAGCATGACATTTAATGGCAGCTTTTAGAACACAATGAAAACGTTCTACCATGCCATTTGCCGAGGGATTATACGGTGTTGTGCAAATTCTCTGTGCTCCTAGTAAGTTGGAAAATGAGTGAAAAAGTTGAGATTCGAATTGTCGTCCTTGATCTGTAATAATTTTAAGCGGAGCGCCAAAGCGAGAAATCCAACCACTGTAGAAAGCTTTAGCGACCGTGTCTGCTGTGATGTCAGGAATGGCTTCAGGCCATCTGGTAATCTGTCGATCATGGTGAGACAGTAAGAAAAATCTTGTGATACAGGTAGACCAACAATGTCAAGGTGAACATGTTCAAAGCGTGCTGACGGTGTAACGAAAGTACCAGGTTGAGAAAAGGTATGTCGTGTCACCTTAGATTTCTGACATGCCAGGCATGATCTACCCCAGGAGGAAATTTCTGATTTCATGGACGGCCATACAAAACGTTGCTGGATAGCTTTGATAGTTGATCGTATGCTGGGATGTGCTAAGTTATGCACGTTGTCAAAGATAGATCGACGGAAACTCTTCGGCACAAAAGGGCGAACTACAGCTGTTGAGACATCACAATAAAGCTGAGTGGATGAGTCAGCGACCTGCATGTGCTTAAGGACTAAGCTTGATGCGATTTTGCCTGAAAGTATGGACTGTAGTTCAGGATCACTGTTTTGCGCTATCGCCATGTTGATGAAGTTAACTGGAGATGGTAAATTAATCGTGTTGATCCTGGAGAAAGAATCAGCAATCAGGTTTGCAGAACCAGGAATATACTGAATATCTGTGGTGAATTGTGCAATGTAATCCAGATGACGCATCTGTCTAGGTGAAGCTTTATCTGATTTCTGCTGAAAAGCATAAATTTGTGGCTTGTGATCGGTGAAAATGGTGAAGTGTGCGCCTTCCAGCATGTGACGAAAATGCTTCACTGCCGAGTATGCGCCCAAGAGTTCACGATCACAGGCACTATAGTTTTGCTGTGCTGTATTTAACTTTTTGGAGAAGAATGCAAGTGGTTGCCAACCTTCTTGAGTGTGTTGTTGTAAAACAGCACCAAGTGCAGTATCCGAGGCGTCTACCATTAGACCTAGCTTAGCATCAGGCATCGGATGTGCTAGAAGAGCCACCTGTGCCAGAGCTTGCTTACATTTTGTGAAGGAATCACGTGCGTCATCAGAAAAGGTGATTGATCTGTTGGTTTTTTTTATTTGAACCTTTAAGATACTCATGCAGTGGTTCCTGCACCTGAGCTGTGTGCGGAACAAATCTGCGATAAAAGTTCATGATACCAAGAAACCGACGAAGGTCATGAACGGTAGTAGGTTCAGGGTAAACTAACAGAGTGTCCACTCGCTCCTGAAGGGGCATGATATGAGATAGTATGACCAAGGAATACTATAGTGGACTGACCCAACACACATTTGGAGGGATTGAGTTGAATACCGAAGTCAGCAAGTCTTCGGAAAACTAAGCTCAAATGATGTTGATGTTCTTCTGCATTAGTCCAAGCGATAAGAATATCGTCGAGATATGCGGTACAAAAATCCAGATCCTGTAGGACAGTGTTGATGAAACGTTGAAAGGTCTGGCCTGCATTTCTGAGTCCGAATGGCATGTAAAGGAACTTGAACAAGCCAAATCACGTAATGACAGCCGTCTTCGGAACATCCTCTGTCTTTACAGGGATCTGATGATATGCCCTGATTAAATCAAGTTTGGAGAATATTGTCTTAGATGCTAGAAATTGAATAACATCTTGTATATGTGGTACAGGGTACCTGTCTGGTACAGTTAAACACATTCAGGCGCCTGTAGTCTCCACAGGGTCTCCAGTCTCCGGAATTTTTAGGAACCATGTGTAAGGGACTGGCCCAACAGCTTTTAGAGGGGCGACAAATACCTTGCGAGAGCAAGAATTGAAATTCCTTCTTGGCGCATGCAAGTTTTCCAGGACCAGGAGGTAACCACCTAGGCTTAGAAAAGACTGGTGTTCCGGTAGTTTCAATGTGGTGAAAAACGCCGTGATCTTTATGTTTAGGCATACCATCTATACTTACGAGCTGTGGAAACATTTCTAATAATTCGTGGAAATCTGAAGTGCCAGAGACAGCGGTAATTCCAGTAGTGAATTGTGAAGTAGCGTGGCCTGAAGATTTTAACTTTGTTAACGTATCGATCAGACGATGATGTTTCATATCCACCAACAAACCGAAGTGCTGAAGAAAATCAGCTCCGATAATAGGAAGAGAAACTGACGCAATAACAAATGGCCAGAAAATTTTTCGACGCAAATTGAGATCTAAGGACAGTAGACGTGTGCCATACGTGTTAATAACAGAACGATTTGCAGAAAATAATTTCAACTTCTCTGGCTGTTTAGGTTTGGGTGAAGAGACTGGAATAACAGAGACATCTGCCCCAGTATTGATCAAAAATTTTAGACCAGTAGATCTATCGGCCAACATGAGTCTGTGTTGTTTTAGGTCTTTGCCACTTGCGGCCATAAGGGGCGGCCCTTCTAGTTTCCCCACTGAAAAGAACAAGGTGATTTACACTTGGTAGCAGCGTCCTTACAGGTTCTGTGATACCAGCAAACTTGAGATTTTGGCTTGTCATGGTTCTGTCTTCGAACTGCGGGAGAATATCTGCGACTCTCACGCGATGTCGAACGTGTTCGATTGGAAGATTCTAACTGTGCAGAAAGTTTTGCTACTTGTGATGTGAGGTGTTCGATTTGTTTCTGAAGCATAGGAGCATGACAAATATGCTTAGAGGTATCAACGACGTTCAATTCAGGAGATACATCAGCAATTTCATGAATTTTGTCAGCTATTACTGCTAATTGTGTTAAATCATCACCGCTGACTGTTAAGATCTGTTGCATTCTCTTAGGCAAACGCTGAAGCCATAGGGACTTAAGTATCGCTGCATCTAATCGCTTATGAGCAAGATCTTTCATTCTATGTAATAACTGCGATGGTTTAGAATCGCCCAGTTCTAATTCTTGCAATAAAAGTCTGAGTGTCCGATCCTCAGAGTCAGCAAACTGAGCAATAAGATGTTTTTTCAAAGTAATATATTTATCTGCAGGTGGGGGTTGCAATATAATGTCACTAATTTGCTCAAGAATATAACTTTCGATTGATGCTACTACATGATGAAACTTAGTATCATCGTTGGAAATTCCTGTCGTGGAAAACTGTGACTCAATCTGAGCGAACCACGGAGCAGGGTTATTCTTCCAAATTAGAGGACATTTCAACGTCATGCGCCACTGAGGCCTCGGCATTTTCAGAATCCGGCATTATGAAATGATTCGAAAACCGTTGAATCAGGCATGCAATGCTTTAGAAATAATTAATTTCCTACCTTCGCCACAGAAATAGCAGAATCCACAGTGTGTATCACTGCGCTGTGTGCAGTTCAGAAACAGGCGGGAGCCATTACGCCAGAATGATAGGTGAAGCGAAGTTGTGGAGAGCAGCCATGTTGAAAAAAAAAAAACGAACCACTAAACAACTCGCAGGTCAAAGTAGAAAAGCGAACATACTCTGAGCAACGTTCGGCGTTCGAGATCACTTCCTGTTGACTTGTACGCAGTCCGGGTCACCACTTTGGGGTGGTTAAATGAATTTAAAACGAGCCCCAAATATATTCCATATCTCTTTAATAAGAAGAATCAAAATCGACATATACATCTCACATCAGTGCGTCTACAGTAACTAACTTCTTCGAATAGCGGACAGATCATGAACTCGACATTGCAAAGTGAAAGTCTTCTCTCTGCTGCTGAGCGCGAGAGCTGTTTCTTCACACCTACCTTGCAGGTGACGTAGGTGGACGGATCCAAGCGCCATCTGCCGGCGGCGGCCACAGTACCATTTCACTTCATGTTCAAGCGTAGCTAAACTCCAGTTGAGTTATAATCTAGTTCTGTGAAAAGGAGCTGATGATGAACAGTACTAATAAATGGAACAAACACTTGTTGCAAAAAAGATTTAAATGCTAGTTGAGGCAAGCTTTTGCATCAATAGCTGTTACAGACCAAAGCTAATTTTATTATATTGCACTATCAAATCTGCAATGAAACTAGAATTCACTAAAAACTTTTTCTGTAAAAAAAGAAATAACTAACAGAATCTACTAATGAACATCAAAAACGATAATCTGTGTTCGGAATTTTGTGTTATTGACAGGTATTATATGAACGGGGTATTTTTAATTGCATACCAACTGATAAAAAAATCTTGCATTTTTCAGAAGTCTTATTTGATCTGTTGGTGACCTCCTGTGAACCTTTTTTGTAGTCCTCCATATTCAAACTGGTCTTGTAAAGAGTTAGACAAGTCTTGAATGGCAAGAGAACTGTACTGCCCATAGTCCAATAAATCACACCAGAGTTTTAAGAAGAAGAAAGAATGGAGTATTTTTCTTCATTTTAAAGAAATATTGCTAACCATGTCAGTCATGCTGTTTTATAAACTTACCAGAGTGCTAGTATTCAAAGTTTTCCTGTGAATTAATTTCACTGTGATTGGAAAGAGGAGCTAAGTCAAGATTAGAAGTAAACTTTTACATTTTGAATGCTAATAACTCTACCTTTGAACTCTGGAGGACTTTAGTTTTGGACAGGAGAGTATTGCTCCACAGCTGCTGAACCTCTGTTGGCAAAAGAACTCAATGTAATGCTCCGAAGGGAACACTAAATATACCTTCTTTCTGTAAATAGTGTAAATAATGAATATGCTATGTGTTTATCCTGAGTATGTTGGTAACCAAATAGTTTATTACCTCTACTTTTGCCTGCCCTCATTGCGATTTCTTTTGAACCATTTGTTTGGAAAGTTCTCTCTAAAGGTTAATCTCAGCAGTGGCATGTATGGAGATGAGGTGTCAACAATTCTTCTCGCTGCCCTCAGCATTCAATCACTGAGTACCCTGAACTACTCTGAGGACTATAAGCCGTTGCCCATCCCTTATGTACAGCCACTGGTTCCAGGGAAGGGAAGAGCCACCACTGTTAGACCCACATACATCACCCATGATGTATCTGAGACTCAAACCTGGTCCTAGCTCAGAAACCTATTCCCCTTACCACTTGGCCTGTGGGGTGGCTGAAAAATCTTGACTTATCAGTCACTCCTTGAAGTAACACAAAAAGTGATGTGCAATCTTATATCACCCATTCCTGACTACAAGCAATCATCAGTGCCACAGACTAGTCCATTCCTACACAAGGGGGTGTTGCTAATGCAGAGCCAAATCAGTGTAATCATTAGCTATACAAACATCCTTGTCTGAAATCTCTGGGAGCTGATCATCAAACTGGTGGGGGTTGTTTGTAGCTGCAGTGGAATGCCCTTCTGCCCACAGCTTTTATGTCAATCTGCTGTCTTTCGAGGGCCGCCCTACATCTACAGGAACAAATCATAGTTAGGAATCGTGCATAGAAAGTAGGGCTACTGTTCTCTTCCCACTGCTACCTTGATGAAAAGTCTAACATGGATATAACCACAGATACTGCGCATTCTGTGGATCACCTTGTATTAAATGTCAAAGCTTTTGTAATGATTCATTGGGTACATCTGGCAGTTGTTCTTATTTACATTTCAGCTTGCTGCCCCTGTGGCACAGTAGTTGTGCTGGCTTCTGACCATTCATCCAAGGTGGTTCTGGGGTCAAATCCTTGTGAGACATGGATGTTGTGTTTGTTTTATGGCACTGGCTCTCTCCCTTCCCTGGAACCAGTTGCCCTAAATTAGGGATGGGTGACTATTTATAGCCCATCAAGTTGCTTAGTGTGGTCATTAACCCACTTCCCCTCCAACCCCCCCCAAAAAAAAAAAAAAACCCCAAACATGAACTGAAGAAAGTCATCCCATGTTTCTTTCAGTCTGCACCAATAGTCCCTTTCATTGTGGTGGCATGAAATCCATTTTTCAATCCAAAAATGTTTGTTCAACCTTTGCAAACATGTCTTGGGGCACTGTTTTATGAGTGGATGACTTTCATGCCTTTGTGACATCCTGTCTGTTATCCTGTCATCATGTAACTGTTCACTTATATCTGGAATATAGTCCGTTACCTATATGGTTTAGAAACGGTGCTTTGCAACCTTTCTGATACATTCAATAGCCACGCTACCACTGCTTTGCTCTCAGCCCTTTGCTAATTGCAAAATCTTGTTCTTAAACTTGATATTTTAACTGCATCTTGTCAAGGAAGGTCATGAAGTTAGTAACTTATGGAGTGAAATTTTGGTAGATGCTTTGTGTTGGTTGAAATATTTTATACAAGGGTATTTAATTTATTCTGCAATTTGTCAAATTCTTTTAGGTGGGGATAGTGAATTTTTTCCATGTATTTGTGGTAACATGAAGTTTGAGAGGTCACAAGATATAATTGATATTAAATGTTATTAAATGTATATCCTGATTTTTCATCTTTAACAAATTCTACAACTTTGCTCTGGAAATTTCTTTTGTCCATTAATATAGCTTATGCATTAAATCACCTTAAAATTTATGACTACTTTAAAGTTTAGGAAACTAATCTGAGTGCCTAGAGTTTGTTTTTCTATTGTCTGTGCATCACCCATTGCATTGAAAATCTTTGATTTTTGAATGTTATATGCTATACTTAAATATGTAATATTTTGTCAGAGCTCTCTGGAATTTAAGCTGAGACAGCAAGAGTTCATTGAATTGGTACGACAGGACCAAAGATTTGAAGCTGTGAAGTAAGTTTCCTTTATTATAAAAGTTGGAAGAAGTATAATTTAAATGACTTGGGGGGGGGGGGGTGGAGTATTGAAAGCATATACACTAAATCAAAGGAAATACCTTGCCTTACTCAAACATTCTAAAAACTGTTCACTTCTGTAGAGCTGCACTTTCCTGTGTTCTAGTTTTGGGCTTCAGCAAACAGAAAAATTAATTTTGCAATTATGAAAGGTCATCGCAGTTACAGCTTAGGTGTTAAATTCTTTTGAAGGTGGAAATTCTATGTATTTGCCCATGATCTGTACAAAAATCATGCTATCTAAAATCCAGTTGAACTTTAAAAGAATAGGCATAGTTTTTCAACATATCTGATGCTTATCAGAACTTTTCATCAAAATTCCTGTTGTGCTGTTAATGAAAAAATATTGTGATAAGTTTTTTTAAACAGCTCAGCTTTTTTTTTTTTTTTTTTAATAGCAGCTCTATATTAAACACATCTTTTTCTGAGAAAATTTTCATGTTGAAACTTCTAGTAGGGAGTAGTGAAGATGTTTTGGCTAAGGAAAATTTTTAGTTTCAAAGTTTCAGGTCTGGTGTTTTGTAATTACCAATATGCTTGTATTCTTTCACTATTCCACAAATTGCAAATTTTGCTTGAATACCATTAGATTTCTTAACTCAATTGTGACTAATATGTATGATAGAATTTTTGTAGTTTTTAACATCCTAAATCAAAATTTTATTTATGTTAAAAAATAAAATTCAGAAAATACACCTTGAATGTTGTCCCCTGTTCATTTGTCATGGTTGTTGTGCCATGTTATTGGGGGGGGGTGAACATTTCATAATCCTTTCATATGAAAACATAGTTGCTCATTATTTGAAAAGTGATGAATCAGTCTTCATGGCCTCATCACTAGGCATTGTGACTTATTCTTATTTCTTGCCATTCCTTCATAGCATTAGTCTTCATGCATACACATATTCTTGTAAGGGTTATGTCATCTGAGGATTTATAAGCCAATCACAAACAATGTACTTTGAATGTTTGTCCCACTTTGGTGGTGCAGTGGAAAGAGCATTTGCCTGTTTTGATTGTCAAATCCCTGCCTCAATCAACATACTTTTTTGACTGTAATGCCCACAAAACATACTTTCACATTTGTGCACCACAAACAAAGAATACCTGGTTATTAAAAAAATTAATCTACATATCTTGTCCCTATCATCATTGACAGGCTTTCACCTAGTATCTTTATTATGAGATTAGTTCCATCTCTTTAGATGGCACCTAGTATCTGTGTGGTCTGGTGGTTGGTATTATCCGTGGTAATTCAGTGTTTGTCATTATGTGATAAAGTTTCCTTATGCATGCTTTTTACTAGTTCATAAGATACATTATCACATTCTTCACATTGATCTGCCATGAATTTGCTTAGTAATGCTGGCTTTCAGGAACAATTCCTTACTTATTTTCTGAATTCCTTCAGAAAATGTTCAGTTTGGGTTTAGATGAGGCTCTGATATGGCCATTTTTATTAGAGAGACCCATTAATATTCTGAAACCCACTGTAAGAACTTGCCATCTGGGTCCATTATCCATGTCAAATCAACCAATAAATTTACCAGACCATAACTGATTTTGATAAAAACTTGTTGGATCTGCTGAGAAAATGAGCTTATCAAAAGATGAAATGACAGAGACCAAAATTTTGTGAAATATGAGGATTGAAAATTTGTTGAAAAAAAAAAAAAAATGTAAACTAGCACTTGCTGGAAAACATTAAAAATGCAGTAATTCCAACGTCACAGAACTTATGTTATTTCGGTGTTGTTTGAAAGCTTTCATTTGTGATATGTAATGTTAGTGGGTTTTTCTAAAAGTAAAAATAAAACAAAAATAAGTCAAGGTCAAATATTAAACTTCGACTGACCTTTAATTCTGAAAAACTTGTTCCCATTTTATATATATATTAGGGTGCTTCAGAAATGTATGGAAAAAACAACAACTTTGTTTTTGTTGATCTCACCCTCTCATTTCGTGCCAATATATATAATGATAATTTGTGTAAAATTTCAGTAAAATAGATATTTAGAGGTTGTGCAGCCTCATTGAAATTTCATAATATGCATGAAAATGGGCAAGGATGTGTAATGAATTATAAAGCTACTTTATATGTTTTTTATATCTATAAAAACACAAAATATATATATTACAGAAAAAATATCAAAGGCAAATTAAGTACATAAGATATATAATATCTCACTCCTCAGTTCTGAAATTATTTCTTAAGAGTACTTTTCTTACAATCTTGGTACTTTCTTCGATGCTCCTGAACCACTTGACGAAGGTACCGGTTTTTCTCTTCGTCCTTTGTGATAGCCTTAGCAAGTGCTTCGATAAGGGCCACACCATGCTCCACGTTGTTGTTCACAACTCCCAGTTTCTTTGCTATTTCAAAGCCGCGCTGGATTTTTGTTTTATCTTGAAGTTTCCATTGCTCCGGATTGATTTGCAGAAACTCCCTGTCGATGCATAATTGGCTAAAAAACATGTCTGTGTTTTTTGTCACAAATCGGATAATGTCTGAGTTGTCAATTCAGCAATTTCCTCCTTTTGTAGTTGTGTACGCTTCAGTGGTTTATCCTCACCATCTTGTTCATGAAGGGCTTTTACCACCGTTTGCTTTTCCTCCGCTGAAACATCTGAATCGAAGAAAGCTAATGTTACGAGATGCTCGGTGCGATACTAAGGATGTTGTGATAGTTTGTCGATGGCCACAGTTGATATACAGTATCTGGGTTTTCTTCTTTGTATGCTACAAAACGCTGAAGAAGTTTCAGGGCATTTCTCGGTGCTTGCAAAAAAAGGGGTGCTTGGAACTAAGCTCTCAGATATTCTTTCACAACGAAAATATAGATGTCACGAACTACTTTACTTTCTCGTGCTGCAAGTTTGAACTGGTTGCAAAATATCCACAGCTTGAAGCTGTAAAGAACCTTCGACATCCATCTGGCATGATAGATAGCTCCTGGAACACGAAAGCGTACACCATGAGGAGGTGTTCCTCCAAGAAAAATGACAGCAAGCTTCAGCATTTCTCTGTAATCCTCTTGTGCATGGGGCATCAGAAGTTGGCTTTGTGCAAATTCCATTACTGATGGCATGTCGCTCTGAACGGCTGCCAGCACCTTAGCATTTCTCACTCCGGGTTCAAAATTAGAGTGGTCAATCTTTGACCATGATGGTTGAAATCCTTTAAAAGGCAGTATACTAGATCAACTTAGTATACTGATTTTTCATTATAACTACTATCTTTATCAGTTCGTCACTGGTTACATTGTCTGAGGAATTATTTCCAACATGACAATCGACTCGCATTAGCACTGGTGGATGTCCGCTGCTCTTCTTGTTCGATTCTGAGCATCTCTGCCTTCTTCCTTTTTCAACTCTGACTTCTTTTTTAGCAAGAGTTATGTCGATTTCCATCCTACAACCCCGTCGACCTTTTTCTCGTTGTCCAAGAAGGAATTCTGTGTCCTCATTGATTGTAATCATGCTTATGGCATCAGCATGTGCGATATCAAATAAATAATCCAATTTATCAACATATGCTGTGTCATTAGAACGCTGAGTTTCACTTGTTCATTTGCTACTTTTCTTTAGTCGGCTCCACTTATTGAAAAGTTTTTCCAGCTTGGCAATTGAATGTTGTTCATCACGAGTGGGGATGCGGGCCTTTGACCAAAATAATGCAATTTCTCTTATCACAGCGCACGAGCTCACGTGTCTTGTTCAGTGTTTTATGGTGGTAAAAAAATTGTACTTAGAAGTTGCCGATTAGATGAGAGTTTACTCCCTTTAATATCACTCTCTTCTGACATTCCTAACAGGTAAATTATCATATTGCATCTAGTTGGTACACAGGGAGCGGGAGCTGTCATCAACACAGTCTCAAAACAATAAAATAACTGCAATAACATATAAGGCTAGCCGGGATAAACTCACTCAGCAAAAACAATAGAGCATTGGCAGTGAACGGCACGTGCAACTACACGGCGAGGGCCATCTTGCGGTGCGTGCAATTGCATTCATGATACGCGGGTACTGAGAAAGCCAGGACAAGTGGGAAGATCTTATTTCTTTAACTGACCGGACACTGTTTAACTTGTAGAGATGTTAAACTTTTGACATTATACCCTTTCAACAGTATTATTTAGGGTAATGGCATAATACATTATCCTTTATCTGTCCATTCTGCTTATTTGCAATAGAAATTCAATGGTGTTGTACTACCCCTAAATATTATTCGACTGGGATGAATTTTTGTATAAACAATGTTTTTGTATACTGTAAAATTATGGGAGGATGATAAAGAAGAAATTCAAAACTTTATTTTTTTGGAACACCTTAATACACACACACACAAACGTGCCAGAAAAACTAGTACAGACGAGCTTATGCAAAATACATAGAAACATCACCTATGCACGGTACTCGGTTGCGTCAGCTAGTGCGTATATAAAGCGATAGACGTCCTTGCCAGCTGTCAGAGCTGTTTTCGGCATGAGAATGACAAGTAATAACAATTTAAGCGATTCTCAACGAGGTGTCATAGTTAGTACTCGCGAGATGGGCCATAGTATTTCGCAGGTAGAAACAAAGTTTGGATTTTCATGGACGATCATTGCAAGGGTGTACCGTGACTACAAGAATTCCGGCAAAACCTCCAACCTACGATACCAGTGTGGCCGTAAAAAGACATTGGGTGAACGTGACCATCGTCGGCTGTCAAGAATCGTTTCATGCGATAGGCGTGCAACACTCTCGCAGGTATCGTTGGAATTCAATGCTGGAGCCTCAACAAGCATCAGTGTCCGGACTGTGCAATGTACTCTGCACGATATGGACTTTGAGAGCCGACGCCCAACTTGAGTCCCCTTGATGGGTCCACGACACAGAGCTATGCGCCTCGCTTGGGCACGACAACACCGCCACTGGACACTTGATGACTGGAAACAAGTAGCCTGGTCTGACAAGTCGCGTTTCCAACTGTATCGGGCAGATGAAGGATTCGTGTGTGGCGCAAACAACCATGGATCCTGCCTGTTAACAGGGAACTGTACCGGGTGGTGTGTGTGGGGGGGGGGGTCCGTAATGGTATGGGGTGTGTTTAGCTGGACTTCACTGGAACCCCGGGTATGTCTACAAACGTCTGTGACCGGCCAACGCTATGTGCGCATCCATTCTGATATGTACGCATCCATTCTGATATGTACGCATCCTTTCTGATGTGCACATAGCGTTGGCCGGTCACAGACCTTTGTAGACGTACTATTTTCCACTCCTTTTAGCAGTCTGCAGCTGTCTCTTGTGTAACTGGTGATCGGCCCACTCGGGAGAGATCGCCAACACTACTCATCGCTTTCAACTTTTCATACCAAGCTTTTTTTATGCTTTTTTAGTCTAGTGGTGATCATCTTTACTTTTTTCTGAATTGATGCTGGACAGTAACATCCGATTCGGTCTCGCAGAACCACAACACGCACCAACACTGCAGAAAATTTCATACATGTTTTATTACGTATTAAACTTTAGGAATAAGCAGATTTGTAAGATCTTTCGGCTGCAGCGTCAGCCTTGTTCACACTAAAATCAAACACTGACATGGTTGGCATCGTTTCTTTAGCTGCTGCCAGTAGAAATTTCTAAATTATCAGAATAATGAAGGGTGCATATGAATTGCAAGAGTTTTTTTATTGAAGAGAATTTCAATGCTTTCTCTGTAGTGTAATGAAAATTTATTTGAAGAGGGTGCAATCCTTTTGGTACAATCCCAGTTTGGAGAGGCAGAGGTATCTTCAATAGTCAGAAGAGGAAGTGCAGAAGTCAGAAGACTTTTTCTGACATCTCTTTTATATTCCAAAATTCTGCAGTTTATTTTACGAAAGGTACTACCAATAAAACATTTTTCACCTGAGGGAGTAGACACAGGGATGAGGTATACGCCAGGACTGTCTAAAGGATCAAGAGGGTCTCTGTCTTTAGATTTGATTGGATGGTAGTGGGAAGAGAATTGATTGCAAGCTTGTAACCAAAACTTTTGAAAATTTTAGCAAGTTTGTAAGAACAAGAATGATGGTAGGGGATTGAACCAATAAAGGAAAGGGGTGGTTTCTGTAGAGGAGAAGGGTGACAGACAAATTGATTGGCATCAAACTTTTTGAAAAGTTTTTTGACAATTCTAAGGGGAAACTGATGGTTTGTAGCAATTTCTTGGATGATTTCATATTCTTTTTGTAATGAGTGGGGTTCATTGCAAATCTAAAGACAGAGATCCTCTTGACCCTTTAGACCGTATATTGTATTGGTAGTACTGTAAAATACGAACTTCCACGCACAAAAGTGCGGAATGATACATTGACATTTAATGACTTGAGCGTGTGGTGAGTGATGTGGAGAGTTGCGAGAGAGATATTGAAGGAGGAGGACATGCCGAGCTTTGGCTAAGACAACAAGTTCAGTTTGTACCGTGGAGTGTATTCCAGTTTATGTTTTTGTGTAAAGTAATAAATGTTTTGTGTTGTGATCGAGTGTCTGTGATGTTACAGACGAAAGATAGAATTGGAGTCACCGGTCAGATTCGAACTACCAAAGATAGGAAGTGGAGGCGCCGGTGAGACGGGATTGTGCAACTTCAGCGGCATTTTTTATGACCGTGGGAATCGACGAGTTGGAAGATCTTCAAGTGTGAGAAAGAACCAACGTGACAGGGATATTTTTTTTTTTCCTCTTTGAGTTGGGAAGAACAAAAGATGGTGACTGTTGTTTGTTTTTCGAAATTAGTTCGTGAGAAAAAAAAAGTTCCGTATCGGATTTACACCACATTAGATGTTTATGTAAGTACTGGTTTTGTTGTTGTTCTTAGAGAATTATCCAAAGGAATGAAATATCAAGGCAAGTTTTTTAGAAGTTTCCGGGCACAGAATTAAATAGAAGGAAATAATTTCTGTCAAGAAATAGTACATTCAGAACAACTGTTTGAGCCTAGAGTATAGGTAAATGTAGAATATTGTTGTAAACAATTTCTGTGAACGTATACACATATATGATAATAGAAGGAAATAATTTCTGTCAAGAAATAGTACATTCAGAACAACTGTTTGAGCCTAGAGTATAGGTAAATGTAGAATATTGTTGTAAACAATTTCTGTGAACGTATAAACATATACGATAATAAATAAACATTGGGTACACGTAGAGCTTGTTGAAATGGCTTTCTTAGGAAGAGCTCGAAAAAAGAACTTCTGCAGTTGGCGGAAGAATTGGGTATAGAAGTTATGCCAAATCTCAAAATTCTGGAATTAAAAAATAAAATTGTCAACTTTGAAGGTTATGAAGAGGATTTCGTGAAGGAACTTTTGGCAGGTATAAAAGAGCGTAGAGAAACAGAGAGACAAATGGAATTGAAGCTTGAAAAACGTAGACAAATGGAATTTGAGCTTGAAAAACTCAGAATAGAAGCTGGACATCAGCCGCTGGGAGGTAGTTTGGAGCAAAATGGAAATTCTCATAAACCGAGATTAGAACTTAGTCATTTGATCAAAACATTTGACCCAAAAGACAGTGATATAAGTATTTACTTAGTTTTATTTGAAAGGCAAGCACAACAAGCAGAAATAAAAAGGGAAGATTGGGTCACGAATTTGATAGGACTTTTGCCCTACGAAATATCACAATTGATTGCCAGAGAAAATGTGGAAGATGCTAAAAACTATGAATATGTTAAAAGGTTACTTCTTAAAAGATATAAGTTAAGTCCAGAGAAATTTAGATTGAAATTTGTACAACACATGCGTACATCAGAGAAGACCTGGAGAGATTTCGCCTTCGAGTTCGAAAATTATTTTAATGAATGGATTTCAGGACTTAAAATAGGCGATTTTGAAGGGCTAAAAAAATTAATGATCACAGATCAATTGAAGCGGAGAGTGCCTATAGAAATAAGGGAGCATTTTATTGATAAATGGTCAAATATTGTCTCACCTTCAGATTTGGCTGATATGGTGGACAATTATGAAAGTGTAAGAGGAGGAATCAAGAAAAATTCATCGAATGAATTTTGTGCTTCAAAGAAAATGCAAGGCAGTGAGAAAAAAACTAGAGATAACTATGATCGGGGAAATTTTATGAAAAATGGATTTTATAACAAAAATTATGTTAAGTCAGATGTAGGACAAGGGTGGTCAAATCGGAATGTATCTCAGAATGAAGAAAAGTATGACCGCAGACAGAAGATTCAATGTTACGAGTGTGCATCTTATGATCACATTCGACCTCAGTGTCCTAAGCTAAAATCACGGAACTCAGGAAGCGTAAATAGAATCGGAGAGGAAACTGAAGGGGATCTCTTGGCACCCTATACCTTTGAAGGAAAAATAAATGGAGTTACCATGCCTATTCTCCGGGATACAGGTTCATCAGTTGATATCATTTGTCAAGAGTATGTGTCGCCAGGTGAGTTTACTGGAGAACATGTGTGGGTACAGCATCTTCTGGATGAACAAAAGGTTTGTTTACCATTGGCAGAAGTTGAACTAGAATGTGAATTGGGTCATATTGTAACTAAGGCTGCAGTGATTAGAAAGTCGCTAGATCAAGGTAGATATTTACTTGGAAATAAGACTGCCGCTTTGTTAAAAAATATTGATATGGAGTGGCCACTTAATTCCGAACAGGTAAATGTTGTGGTTACTCGGTATCAAGAAAAACAGAAATGAAACAACGAAGAGAGAAATTCAGTAAAGAATGATTCAGGGAAGAAAGAAAAACAAGCCCTTGAAGGAGAGGCTGTGGGTTCCGAAGAATCAGATGAATTAGAAGAAGAAATTCTGCCATTGAGGCATGATGAAGATAAAGCCATGTTAGAGTTGGTAAAAATGGATTCAAAAAGTTTCATGGAAGATCAACGGCAAAGTTTGGAATTGAAAAAAATTCTCAAAGAAATAGAGAAAACAGATTGTAAAAAGGCAAATGGTTATGCTGTACTAAGAAATGGGATGTTGGTGAAGAAGAAGATCAACAAGATTGGTGAAGAGGGAGATCTTATTGTTGTTCCAGAACAATATAGAGAACAAATAAAAAACATGTGTCATGAGGGAACTTCGGGGCATTTAGGAGTGACAAAAACCAAAGACAGACTAGCGAAGTATTTTTATTGGCCTAACTGTTATAAAGACATTGAAGAATTTGTAAAATCTTGTGATTCATGCTAACGTGCTGGAAAAGCTGGGGACAAAAGAAAGCACCTTTAAAAATAGTTCCAATTATTCCTGAAATTTTTACAAAAATTAACGTTGATGCCTGTGGGCCTTTGCCCGAGACTTCAAGCGGAAATAGATACATAATTACAGCTATGTGTTTGTCGTCCAAATATCCAGAAGCAGTACCAGTACCAGACATAGGATCCAAGTCGGTAGTTGACGCTTTGTTACACATTTTTAGCCGCATGGGATTACCGAAAGAAATTCAAACTGATCAAGGAGCCAGTTTTGTAAGCATTTTGACACTAGAATTTCTGGAGCGGTTTGGAATAAAAGTTACTCATAGTTCAGTATATCATCCCCAAAGTAATCCGGTAGAACGATTCCATCGAACTATTAAAAGGATGTTGAGAGTTTTATGTCTTGAGTCTGCTCCGGATTGGGAGAAACAGTTACCGGCGGCGCTGTTTGCTTTGAGAACTGTGACACATGAAAGCACAGGGTTTACGCCTGCTGAATTGGTGCATGGAAAAAAATTTGAGGACGCCAATGACACTATTGTATGAAAAATGGATGGGTCATCCTGAAGAAGAAAACTATGTCACTGAATATGTATTTGAGTTAATAAATAGGATGAAAAGATGTCAAGAACTTGCCATTAAAAACATGGAAGTGGCTCAATTGAAAAGAAAATATTGGTATGACAGAAATGCGGTAAAACGTGAATTTCAAGAAGGAGATTTAGTATTGGTTTTTGTTACCTGCAGGCCAAATAAGTTAGTGGAACGAAATGTTCAGGCCATACAAAATTTTCCTACGCCAAAGAACAAGAAGACCCAAGTAAGATCTTTCTTAGGCCTGGCGGGATATTACAACAGATATATTCCAATGTTTTCTTCGATAGCAGCTCCCTTGACAGACATCTTGAAGGGTAAAAATCGTAAAGAGGAAATTATATGGTCAGAACAATGTGAGAAAGCTTTTGTGGAACTAAAAAATCTTTATCTAGTTTTCCTGTTCTGTATGCCCCTGACTATGAACGTAGATTTATTCTACAAACTGATGCTTCAGATCAAGGAATGGGAGTCGTCCTCTCGCAAGAACAAGATGATGGCGCTGAACTCTATCTAAGCAGAAAACTTTTGACAGCAGAGAAGACATACAGTACCAGTGAAAAAGAATGTGCCGCCATTATATGTGCGGTACAGAAACTGAAATGCTACCTGGATGGTCAAAATTTCCTCATACAAACTGATCATAACCCTCTCGTTTGGTTACGCACCAACGCAAGTTCAAATGCTCGTCTGATGAGATGGGCCCTTGCTTTACAAGCATATGATTTTGTTATAATTCATCGATCGGGAACTATGCACAAAAATGCAGATGGACTGAGCAGAGTTCCAACTTTAGATGATCCACCTTGATCATGCTATGTCTGCTAGTAAAAACATTTTTTTTTGTTTTGTTTTTTTTGTTTTTGGTTGTGGTATATAATACATGGGATGTAAGGTCAGGAGATGCGTAACATCACAGCCTCTCCTTGACAAATGTCAACCCCGCCTTCTCGTGGTACATCCTGTTCCCACTAAAGGGGCTCTGACCACCGCCAATAGCGGTATAACTATGCCATCGGGATTAGAGGAAATGCTATCCCACACTCACCAACCCGCTTGGCCAGCGTGGTGAGTTATGGCCAAACCCCTCCAAAATGACTCCACAACTTAAATCTTGGCCCTCAGTCTCCGGCAGCTGGAATGTACCTGGCCAAGGCAGCGGCCAGTGCGACATGAAGGCAGAGGGTGCTAAGAATCCCCGGAGGACCGGACTAGGCTGCCATCTGATGCTGACCTTGGCTACGTATAATGGACGCTCCCTATCTTTTGATTCCAGGCTTCTTGAATTGGAAGAGGAACTACAAAGGATCAAGTGGGACATCGTCGGGCTAAGTGAGGTAAGGAGAAAAGGAGAAGATCTCATTGAACTGAAAAGTGGACATCTCTTCTACTATCGTGGGACAGATGCTGGCAGAACTAGTGGTGTTGGATTTATAATAAACAAGAAACTGAAGGATAAAGTTGTAGAAGTTGAAAGTTCCTCTGACAGAGCTGCACGACTCGTTATCCAACTCTCGAGAAGATACCAGGCTCAGATTATTCAAACTTATGCACCCACCACAAGTCATGCTGAAGAAGAAATTGAAGAATTTTATGAGGAAATTCGTGATCTAAATAATAAAGGTAAGCAGCACTTGAAGATAATTATGGGAGATTTCAATGCAAAAATAGGGCAACAGCAACAGAATGAAACTTCAGTAGGTAAATTCGGTCACGGCAACAGAAACCAGCGTGGACATACTCTCGTTGAGTTTGCAGAGGCAGAAGGATTTTTCATCTTGAACTCCTTTTTCAAGAAAAAGCCACACAGGAAATGGACATGGAGACATCCAAATGGGACGACAAGTGAAATTGATTTTATTATGTGTAACAAAAAATTCGTCATAGAAGACTGCAGTGTGCTAAACAAGTTCAACACAGGCAGTGACCATAGATTGGTGAGATGTAAGATGCACCTCAACACTAAACTCGAACGTAGCAAGCTCATAAGACAAACAAAATGTATTGATATAACCAACCTTAAAAAACACCATAATACCTTCAAATTGGAACTGAAGAACAGATTCTCTGCTTTAGAAGGCCTAACATTGGAAGAAGTGGATATTTCTGAAGTTAACAGAAAAGTAACCAAAGCTCTTATAGAAACAGCAACAAAATTAGCTTGGTCTAAGAACAAATTGTATGTGAACAAATTATCAGGAAAAACCAAAATGTTGATGCAAAAAAGAAGAGAGATGAGGACAACTAAAGAAGATGTGACTTCCAAAGTGGAATATATAGAGCTATGCAAGACAGTACGAAAAAGTATCACTGAAGACGTAAGGAAATTCAACTGTGAACTAGTAAGGAAAGCAATTGAAAACAACCAAAGCCTAAAGATAGCAAAGGGACATCTCAGTAAGGGAAAAAAACAGATTATGGCACTGAGAAAAGAAGATGGTTCTGTAACAAGAAATAGAGGCGAAATTTTGACAAGAGTGAAAGATTTCTACTCCAAATTATATGAAAGGGATGATACATGTACTCCAGACATCATGAAAGGTACCAGTACCAGAGTTCTTCCAGTCCTTCCAGCAGAAGTTGCACATGCAATCAAGAACATGAAGCAGGGAAAAGCTCCAGGAGAAGATGGAATTACTGTAGACATCATACAAGAAGCAAGTGGAGAAATCGAAACAGTACTCGCCCAAATTTTCACTCGATGCCTTAATGAAGGGAAAATTCCTGAGGATTGGAACAATGCTACAATGATCTTGCTACATAAAAAAGGTGACATTGAGGATCTCAGGAACTACAGACCTATCAGCCTCCTATCAGTGGTTTATAAAATCTTCACTAAAGTTCTTTCACACCGCTTGAAGGTGACACTGGACATGGCTCAACCGAGAGAACAAGCTGGATTCAGGAGTGGCTACAGCACAATAGATCATATCCACGTACTGAGAAAACTAATTGAAAGAGCGAGGGAATATGAACTTCCATTGTGCATGGCTTTTATCGATTATGAAAAAGCCTTTGATTCGGTGAAACCATCAGCAGTTGCAATGGCTCTGAAATCCTGCGGTATTGAAGATGCATACATTAATATTATTAATAACATCTATGAAAATGCAAGTGCAAAGATTCGGCTGTTTGAAAATACAACACACATAAAAATTGGAAAAGGAGTGAGACAAGGTGACACCATATCTCCGAAGCTCTTTAATGCCACATTGGAAAATGTCTTTCAATCACTGAACTGGGAAAACAAAGGGATAAAGATTAATGGAGATTATCTAACCCACCTTCGTTTTGCTGATGACATAGTCATTTTTGCAACTACCCCATCAGAGCTACAGAGTATGATCCAGGAACTTGCTGACAAGAGTAAAGAAGTGGGATTAAAAATGAACTTTCAGAAGACAAAAGGGATGTTCAATGCTTTTACAAGAAATGAAGATTTATCGATTGATGGAGAAAAGCTGGAGATAACAGACACGTTTATCTTGGACAGCAGATATCAAGTGAGAGTCACATTGGTGATGAAATTAATCGGCGTACAAAACTTGCCTGGAGAGCTTTTGGAAGAAACAGCATAATTTTCAAGAGCAATATGCCATTATGTCTTAAAAGAAAAGTGTTTGATCAATGCATCCTTCCAGTGCTTACGTATGGTGCAGAGACGTGGACCTTAGCTAAAAGAGACATACAAAGGCTGCAGACAACTCAAAGAAGCATGGAGAGGTGCATGCTTGGTGTAACCAGGAGAGATAAGAAGAGGAACACGTGGATCCAAAAAATGACAAGAGTGGAAGACATCATGATCAGAGTTAAATCCCTGAAATTGCAATGGGCTGGACATACTGCCAGAAGAACAGACCATCGATGGACAGCCGAAATTTTAGATTGGATTCCAAGGGACAGGAAAAGACCCAGAAGAAGACCACATGGAAGATGGGTGGATGAAATTCGAAAGTATGCGGGAGTGACATGGAGGAGACTGGCACAAGACAGACCGTTGTGGAGGAAACTTGGGGAGACCTTCGTCCAGCAGTGGATTGATAATGGTTGACGATGATGATGATGATATAATACATAGAAATTGTTGGAAAACACGTAAAGATGATTGTTAAATTAACTCATATATTTATTTTTGTAAATGGATTATGACTCATTATGTGAACTATGATTATTGTATTGTAAAATGACAAGAACTTTTTACCACTGGAAAAAGTTCCTCTGGAGTGAAGAGGGGTTGTAAAATACGAACTTCCACGCACAAAAGTACAGAATGATACATTGACATTTAATGACTTGAGCATGTGGTGAGTGATGTGGAGAGTTGCGAGAGAGATATTGAAGGAGGAGGACATGCCGAGCTTTGGCTAAGACAACAAGTTCAGTTTGTACAGCGGAGTGTATTCCAGTTTATGTTTTTGTGTAAAGTAATAAATGTTTTGTGTTGTGATCGAGTGTCTGTGATGTTACAGTACCTTTTGTACAATAAACTGCAGAATTTTGGAACATAAAAGAGATGTCAGAAAGTCTTCCGACTTCTGCAGTTTCTCTTCTGACTATTGAAGATACCTCTGCCTCTCCAAACTGGGATTGTACCAAAAGAATTGCACCCTTTTCAAACAAATTTTCATTATGCTACAGAGAAAGCATTGAAATTCTCTTCAATAAAAATGCTTGCAATTTGGACGCACCCTTCATTATTTCGATAATTTGGAAATTTCTACTGGCAACAGCTAAAGAAACGATGTCAACTACGTGAGTGCTTGCTTTTAGTGTGAACAAGGCTGATGCTGCAGCCAAAAAGATCTTACAAATCTGACTATTCCTAAAGTTTAATACGCAATAAAACATGCATGAAATTTTCTGCATTATTGGTTCCTTCATATTACGTGAAATGGCTTTCCTACCGATGTCCACTACATGCACACCTCTTTTTCATGCATGGGAGCCATTATAGATTAAATGCTCCTCTTATTCAGCACTAGCACTCACCTGAAGAACAGGAAAAAAACTTTGAGTGCTGCTATATTATGTTGCCAACCATTTTATTTTAACGTACATAGATATTTTATATTATTTTTTGTAATGTGGGAAAGACTTTATGGACACCCTATATATTGTATGATAAGGATCATTATGCTGGATGCCACCCTTTTAATCTTGCTGACTGTCGGAGATGATGCTTTGTTCTCACATTTTGTCCCATCACATACCACCATACGCTGTAGGCAGCTATGTTCTTAGTAGGGTTCCAGCTGCTGTGTGAATAACAAATATCAGTGTTACTGTGTGTTGTTCAGTGTTGAGTAAACAAGGAGGGGTCCTTCCTTTAGTGTTGATCCAAGTATTGGTGAGTAACATGTATTCTGCATTTCGGATTGCATGATGAGCTACTGGTATAGTAAGTAAAAAAATGCCATACGTAAAACGAAATTCATGGCAATATGCCTAGGCATACCTAACATAACTATACAATATTTTTACGGAACGGCAGGGCCCTCAGCATTATTCTGCACCATGGCTTCAGCAGTACTACCTACACTACTGAGTTTTTGGCTGGCCACATTATTGTAGTATAGAACAGGTTTCTGGATGGGTTATGTGCATATTGCAAATTTTTATTTCAGAGTAAGGAAAGTTGACAAATGATGAAAATAGGGAAGGGCTTTATATGTAAATTTGTATTAATATTGAAAGATGAAATTAAAGACAGTTAAAGGTAGAAAAAATGTAACTAAAGACATTTTTTAAAGGTTAACAGTAACTACTTCGGTCTGACAAAGACTTTGATCCATGTTTAAGTTCCTGACAAAGTATGTATCCATGTTTAGGTTCCTGAATGCAATTCACAGTTCGGATGTTGACTTTTTATTCTGTATGGAATTGTATTTGTTCACACATGTTCAGCTCTTTCCTAGCAGTTTCATTTTTCCCCCAGTCTGGAGGTATAACAGTACATTTGCATTTGTCACTATATCTGTGTCGGCATCATACCCTTTATTCCAACACTTCTGGAAACCAATGCAAAAATTTTGATTGCTGTAGCTTGTGGCCAAGATTTTCCATTCATCTTCCAGAATTGCTATGAAACATTTCTGATATTGTGTACTACAGATGACTTTTTCTGTGCATTTTACAGCTTTTGTCATGTAAAATTTCTCATATTAGATGATGCAAGATTGTTTTTTTATGCATTTTTTTTTCTAGCTTTTTCAGGGCAAAGTTTCTGATACTGGTGATGCAAAATATTTTTTTTTTTTTGTTTCCATGCATTTTCCATCTTTTGCAATGCAAAATTTTTAATACAGGATGATGTCAGATATTGTTTTTCTCTGCATTTTTAAACTTTAGCAATGTGAAATTTCTAATATTGGCTGATGCAAGGGGGATTTTTCATTTATTTTTATGTATTTTTCAGCTTTTGTGATGTAAATTTCTGATACTGGCTAATGCAAGGCAATTTTTTTTTTTTTTTTTACTTTCGCCTCCCAGCTTTTGGCAGGGCAAAATTTCTGGTTCTGGATGATACAAGACAAGTTTTTTTGTTAGACTACTTCTGATTGCACAATTTTAAATTAACACACACAAAACATTTGAAGCTTCAGTACCATAGGTTTAAACTTTTCTGAAAAGATATTTTTATTATACATGGAAATTAGATGTCATCCTTATTTAAACTAGCTTCACTTTATAATATAAAATTTAAAACAGCAAGAATTAAAGAGAAATGTTTTACAAAAAAATTAGCAGTGATTTTAGTTTCTAAGCATAGCTTTCAGTATAAGTCAGTGAAGTATAAGTCACGTAGCTTTTCAGTAAAAGTCATTGGTTTAATATTATCTGATTTTTTGTTTGTTTCTATCCTCATGGTAATGGATCCTAATGTTGTGATGTTTCATGGCTTTCAGGCATGCTAGGAAATATTTCACCAATGTTGAAGATTATCAGCTGAAAGATGTTCAGCATGTAATGGGATTACTTGCCTTTTCTGCAGAGACAGATATTTCTCCATACAAGGTAATATTCACCAGGAATAAGTTATAAATTTCATGTATGTCTGATTTAACCAGTTTTCAAAACATACTTTTAATTTGCCTTGTTTCTAATGTGGTGTTAAAGGGGGGAGATAAATGGATTCACTGATGTGGCAGTAAAGCAAATAGATTCTGAGTTGGGTACTTCTGCAGGAAACAGAGCTGATGAAAACATGCTTTTGGTGGTTTGAGCCTGTGCATCATATTGGAAACGTGCAAGATTGCTATGACTGGTGCTGTATTCTAAAGTAGCTGGTGGCAGATGGTGGCAAGACTGGAAACCAGGTGGATTGATTATCTAAAATTGGCGATTAGTGATAGACAGAGGTATGTTGACATGTAAGAGTCAGAAAATTTTTCAATGGACTGGTACAAAAGGATAAAGTTTGTGGATAATTAGCATTGATTTTTGTGTTGTTTTTGAAGTTCTCATAGTTTGTGATATACTTCACTAATCTAAACATCTATGGCTAAGTTGATATTATTCGATAATGAATGGAGCTTTAAAATAGTACATAACAAGCATAGTTATGATAAGAACAAAAGATCAAAGTCATTTGAAAGTCATTTTGAACTAAAATTAGCATATTTTAGGTCAAATAGGTTACATTTTGTTTTGTCTTCTACCACTACTGTGGAACGTGATACAGTGTTTGTAAAATCGGAATTAATTCTCCAATAACTTTTGTAGGTAAACATAGAAAGTAGTATGTGACAGAAAATGACAACTTAAGAGAAATATCAAGCGTACATAACAGTAACAAAAGGAACTTTTCAAATATGATGCACAAAACATGGAATTTGCTGCACTGGCTGCCAGGTTCAGGGGGCTTTGAGGTAAACTTATTTTTCTTTTTTCATGCATGAAATGGCGGAGTATAAAAAAGAAAAAATACCTTGTAAGTTTTGTTAATTGATACAATGAGCATGGTGATTTTACATGATGAAAGGTCTAGCTGTCACTGGAACAATCTAAATTGTAACAATAGAATATTGTTAAAATTAAGCACAAAAAGCAGCTTTGTTTCTGGCCTTAACCTTGGGATCAATGTGCACAACTATTTGTTGTCTTTCATATGTGGCTGAAAAATCATACAATTCAGTGTTCACACACAAAAGAAGGTTGTGTGGAGGGGGGTGGGGTGATATGAACAAATGCTTTCACACCGCACGCTCAACCACAATCATATTCTTCCATTTTATTCGAATACAGTCAGCTCTTTCTTATAAACTCTCAGTTTTGAAGGCGTTCATTCACCGTGCCGCTGTCATTCGCAATGATCTTCACTATTTACAAAAAAGAGTATGCAATCATCCAAAAAATAGCTACAATCAGTTTCCCGTCAGAGTTGTCACCAAACTTATCAAAAAGTTTGTTTGCGAAATAATAAGTGTTCCACCGATCTCCTCTGCAGAAACTGTCCTTATCTTTTACTGGTTCAGTTCCCTACCAACAATCTTTCACTTACAAACTTGCCAAAATTTAAAAAAATTTGGTTACAGGTCAATTAATCCTCCTCCTACCATTCAATCAATATCTAAAGACAGATATCCTTTGGACCCTTTATACCATCCTGGTGTATACCTCATCCCTGTGTCTGCTTCCTCAGGTGAAAAATGTTATATTGGGAGCACTTTGTTTTTCAGTCAACTGAAATATACAGAAAAACTTAAATATCCTTAGTGACAACCTAAGTACGTGAGCTTCACCAATATAACATTTTAAGTTTCCAATAACATGCTGAAATGTCATTTTTGACGAAAAACATGAGTCCTTCACTAGAAATTTTTCTCTGTGATAAAACTTTCTGCATGTTGTCTCTCTGTCTCTGTGTGTGGCATAAGGAGGAAACTCATCGCTAACTCTAAAATCTCAATAGATAAAAGAGTTCTGTCTATTGAGATTTTAGAGTTATCAACAAGTTTCCTATTTTTAAGAGTTTTTATCTATTGAGATTTTAGAGTTATTGATGAGTTTCCTCCTTTTGCCACACACAGAGACTGGGAGACAACATGCAGAAAGTTTTATCACAAACAGAGAGAACTTTCTTGTGAAGGACTCGTGTTTTTCGTCAAAACTGAAGAATTATGGAACATAAAAGGAATGTCAGTAAAAGCTTCCCTACTACGTCAGAAAAAGTTTTCTCTTCTCACAGTTGAAGATACTGTATGTTGTCTGCCTCTCCAAACTGGGCCAACATCAAAAGGATTGCACCTTTCTCAAACAAATTTTCCTTATGCTACAGGGAAAGCATGGAAATTCTGCTAAGCGAAAACTCTTGTAATTCTTTCAACCTTTCAACATTCCAATTATTTGGAAATCTCTACTGGCAGCAGTTAAAGAAATGATGTCCACCACAAGAACACCTGCTACCAGTGTGAACAAGGCTGATGTTCAGCCAAAAGATATAACGGAATTTTAATGTAAATTATGTAATAAATCACAAGCATGAAATTTTCCTGCATTATTGTATTTTCAAGATTCAACATTCGTAAACTACTGTTTTTTTTTTTTTTTTTTTTTTTTTTTTTTTTTTGCTGTAGAAGAAAAAGGTATGGAAGTATTTATAATCAGCAAAAAATGTTTCTCTTTGAAATTTGACAGTTCACCTCTGGATATAGATATTAAGCTGCTGCCTTCAATATAGATATTAAACTGCTGCCTTCAGATGGAGCATTGTGTTTAATTCCATCAAAGGCATTGGTAGCATCACATTTTATAAATATGTTCACAAGTTCAGTTCTCTCCTTTTTTCAAGATTATTTATTTCATTCAGTCATACAACTGTGTAATGGTGCACAAATTAAATTCTTCCTGTTGGTGTGAATTCTTGATTGGGATCCCTCCTCCACATGTCCTATTGTTCTCCTTGTTTTGCCTAAATGGCATATTTATTGATACCTCCAACTGGTTCAACAATTTCGTCACGCTGCTTTTATACTATAATACCACGTAAGCTTTGTGTTCTCTAAATGGTTCCCAAAGTAGAAGAGGCTCTTAAGAGTACATATGTCAATTGTCAAGCCCGTGCTTTTCCAAACCAACCTCATACCATCTTCGTCTAGCCTTTTGGTTGAATATGAACAATTATCTTAAGTGGAATTTTTAATTTTAGATGAGTTTTGTTTTAAATATTAAAAAGGGCATTTTTATGCCATCGGCAGAGGAGGCCAGAGTTAGTATGTTGTAAGTATTTGATAGGATGTAGTTTTACTGTGACTATTTCAGATCCTTTAACATTCACAGTCCTGTTGGATGGTACAGTTAAAGAAAAGTTCATCCGTGTTTCTTAATTAGCCCAATTTTGAGCAAGTTTGTGACTTTAATTATGTGGGAACCATGTTTGGTTGTAAAGTGTGAAGTATGAAATTTTATAAAGGTCAACTTCAGCCATGGGGGTGCAACTCACAGTCAGCTGGAATACCAGCTGACAACATCCAGTTATAGCACTTCAGTGTGGCGCAGGCTGTCTGATGCAACCCTTGTATATTTTTATCATAAGTTTCGGTGCTCTCTTCCTGGATGTGGGCCTTGTATCAAGATTTTTTGAAATTCTGGGGAACCAAGATATTTTAAAGGTTTTCAAGTGTTCATAGATGGGGGGGGGGGGTAATCTTTTCACTGAATCTAGTATTTATCTCACCATTCTGCTCCCTATTTCCTCTTGTTTTTTCAGTGAAATTTGTCAGTTTTATGAGAAGTGAAGCCTGTCTGGAATCAACTGCATTGTGTGACATATCCATTGGAATGTTCACAGAACCATTAACTACCTGTGTGTGTGTGTGTTTCTCAAGGCATTTAGATTTCTTAAATCTGTTCTTGAAATTGCTACAGTAACTTGCTCAACACTTTCAGGCACACAGTATGCTTCATGGTTATTACAGTGCACTCTGTGGTGCCCTTATGGCAAAAAAAAAGTGCTGTTTGGCCCACCCTGTCGTTCTTATTAAGCACTTTCTCTGAATTATTTTTCTGAACAACTCCTCAGCAATGCATCACAGTAAATCACAATGAAGTTCCCCTTCTTTTTGAAACTTATGTTTATTTCTGCAAGGTTATTGAGACCAAGAGAAAGATTCATCACTGTCATTCCCCCCCAATAACTTGTATTTTCTATTTTTCTTACAAAATGGCATTTTGCAAAGTTTTAGAATACAGCAAAATCTATCAAAAATGTTAATATTCAGTGTTATGTCACTAAATTTGATAATGAGAGGAATAGATTATCAGATCTTGAACACATTAATGCTTTTTCATTAATGTAACTCGTAATGTACCTTTAATTATTGTGTACAAATTATTTAATATAAAATAAGTATTCCTATTTAATGACAGCAGCTTCCAGAAATTTAGACCCTCTGGAGTTAACTTCCAGGCATGTGAAGTTGGTAGTGGCACAAGCCTTCCATTTGTACTCCATGGATTTTGTGCCTTTGAATTATATCTCTTGCTTTCATTTTGCCTTCATGGAGTCACAGGCTAAACTTGGCTTTCTGTGTTTTTGTGAGTACTTTCTCTCTTACTATCCACTTATCCACTGCATCATTCTTTTCATTGTTGTACTGACAAGCAGATTTCACTCTCTTAAATGAGTGCTTTTAGTTACTCGTAATGCCATGAGGATCTCAGTGGAAGGGCTACCCTCAATTAGTATTTAGGTAGTATATATATATTGCTTTTAGTATATATAGTTTTCAAATTCCGAAGACCTGTTTGTAATCCGGGTGTAGCCTGGAATTCCACTTTTTGTCACATTCCAAACCCGTAAATCCGGGGTTTAAAGTTTTAGAAGAATCAGTTCCAATTAGTAGTTCTAATTCTGACTATTATATAGCTCTAATCATTCTACTATTCTCTTTTACGTGCGATATTTCAAAGTAACTTGTACAAAATTCTAGCGGATAATGCTTACCTTGGCATTCCTTTCTAGCAATGGGAACATTTCACGCACGTGTTTTCCGGTCTTTGTTGATGTTATTGTCCTAAAGTCCGTTGTATGCGATGACTGGCTTTACTTCTCACACTTTTTGCTAGGTATACTCATTGGATCTTTGCCTTAGGATTCCAAACACATCAATTTATACCGTTCTTTATACTCGAAATTTTAAAACAACTTTTTTTTTTCTTAATTTTTTTTTTTTTAATTTCTTCTCCTATCCTGGTTTTCTTGTCTTTTTTGCCGGTTTTTCTTTTGTTGTTGTTTTTCTTGTCTTACTAGTTCTTTCCACAGGCCCGATAATGTGCTAGGGTCGTTCTGGTTACATACCCTTGCTTTATTTTTATAGATTAATATTGCTTCTCCCCTCCTCATTTGCCTTTCCGATTTTTTATTCTTTTTTAGCATTTTAATTTCATCGAATTTTGGGAATGTCCGGTTTTCCATGCAGAATTGCACTAAAGCAGTTTTGGCTTCTTTTTTTGCCAATTAGATATGTGTTGTTTAAGTCTTTTTTTTAATCTGTTTTTCGTACTTCCAATGTACGATATTGGGGGTATGTGTGCAATTGGAATTTCGTAGGTTCCTGATTCTTCTAGCATTTTTTCCTCTGTTTTTTTTGTTGACAGTCATACTTTTCACGGTGTGCACTGAGCTTCCTAGTTGTAAGTCATATTTAGCACAGTGCCTATTGATTTCATTACTCACTCCTTCCAAGTATGGGAAAGCTCCTATGTATTTCAATTTTTTCTTCCTCATCTTCCTTTGGTTGTACACTTCTTGGCCTTCTTTACTCTGAGTCATATGCTTTTTATTCTCATGTATCCATTTATTAATTAGCTTGCTCGGGTACCCATACTCTTGTGCTATTTTCGAGATAAACTCTAGCTCTTGATTTTTTAGCCTGTTGTTAGATGTGTGTGTGTACGCTCGCCGTATCAAGTTTACTATGCTGTTTTTTTTATGTATCACTGGATGGTGCGACGAGTATGGTATCAGTACAGGTATGTAAGTTGCTTTTCTGAACACCGAGTATTCAAGACTATTTTTGTTTTTCTTTAGTTGGATGTCCAGGAAGGATAGGCAATTATCCTCTTCAAACTCAATAGTTAGCTCTATGGTGTTACAGATTTTGCTAAACTGCTGTGCTAGATCTTGTAGCTCGGCTTTGTTAAGTTTAGACATTATAATAATGTTGTCTACATATCGAGGATAAAGTATTGGTTTTTCAGGTAGATTTTGAATAATTTCTTTTTAGAGGTATGCCATAATCACTTCTGCGTATAATGGCGATAATGAGGATCCCATAGGGCCACCTTGCGTTTGTTTAAATATATTTCCTTCAAAATGGAAGATATTGTTTTCCTTGATGAAATATAAGGTATTCTTTAGCTCTTTCAGTTGTGACAAGTTTAGTTCTTTGTTGATGCTTAGTTGTTGCATAATTAATTCGATGGCTAGCTCGACAGGAGTGTTTGGGTATAACGCCTTAACGTCCATGGAGGCCATAGTTATTTGCTCTAGGTCTTGATTAATTAATTTGATTTTTTCTATAAACTCATAGCTTTATTTGCTCTAGGTCTTGATTAATTAATTTGATTTTTTCTATAAACTCATAGCTATTCTTTAATGTATATTGATTCCTCATGAATATTCGGGATAGATAGTTGTATATCTTTTTTTCTAGAAAAAAGATATACAACTATCTATCCCCTGTATCCCCTTTTTTTCTAGAAAAAAAGATATACAACTATCTATCCCCTGTATCCCCTTTTTTTCTAGAAAAAAGATATACAACTATCTATCCCCAATATTCATGAGGAATCAATATACATTAAAGAATAGCTATGAGTTTATAGAAAAAATCAAATTAATTAATCAAGACCTAGAGCAAATAACTATGGCCTCCATGGATGTTAAGGCGTTATACCCAAACACTCCTGTCGAGCTAGCCATCGAATTAATTATGCAACAACTAAGCATCAACAAAGAACTAAACTTGTCACAACTGAAAGAGCTGAAGAATACCTTATATTTCATCAAGGAAAACAATATCTTCCATTTTGAAGGAAATATATTTAAACAAACGCAAGGTGGCCCTATGGGATCTCCATTATCGGCATTATACGCAGGAGTGATTATGGCATACCTCTAAAAAGAAATTATTCAAAATCTACCTGAAAAACCAATACTTTATGCTCGATATGTAGACGACATTATTATAATGTCTAAACTTAACAAAGCCGAGCTACAAGATCTCTAGCACAGCAGTTTAGCAAAATCTGTAACACCATAGAGCTAACTATTGAGTTTGAAGAGGATAATTGCCTATCCTTCCTGGACATCCAACTAAAGAAAAACAAAAATAGTTTTGAATACTCGGTGTTCAGAAAAGCAACTTACATACCTGTACTGATACCATACTCGTCGCACCATCCAGTGATACATAAAAAAAACCAGCATAGTAAACTTGATACGGCGAGCGTACACACACACATCTAACAACAGGCTAAAAAATCAAGAGCTAGAGTTTATCTCGAAAATAGCACAAGAGTATGGGTACCCGAGCAAGCTAATTAATAAATGGATACATGAGAGTAAAAAGCATATGACTCAGAGTAAAGAAGGCCAAGAAGTGCACAACCAAAGGAAGATGAGGAAGAAAAAATTGAAATACATTGGAGCTTTCCCATACTTGGAAGGAGTGAGTAATGAAATCAATAGGCACTGTGCTAAATATGACTTACAACTAGGAAGCTCAGTGCACACCGTGAAAAGTATGACTGTCAACAAAAAAACAGAGTAAAAATGCTAGAAGAATCAGGAACCTACGAAATTCCAATTGCACACATACCCCCAATATCGTACATTGGAAGTACGAAAAACAGATTAAAAAAGACTTAAACAACACATATCTAATTGGCAAAAAAAGAAGCCAAAACTGCTTTAGTGCAATTCTGCATGGAAAACCGGACATTCCCAAAATTCGATGAAATTAAAATGCTAAAAAAGAATAAAAAATCGGAATGGCAAATGAGGAAGGGAGAAGCAATATTAATCTATAAAAATAAAGCAAGGGTATGTAACCAGAACAACCCTAGCACATTATCGGGCCTGTGAAAAGAACTAGTAAGACAAGAAAAACAACAACAAAAGAAAAACCGACAAAAAGACAAGAAAACCAGGATAGGAGAAGAAATTAAAAAAAAAAATTAAGAAAAAAAATTGTTTTAATGAGACATAGATGGCGCCAGCCGGGCTTGATAACGAAATATATCCAGGAAAGTATATCCGACGAATGGCAACAAGGAGTATCTGACTCCATTAGCGCGAAGTTAACCATGGACATCGGTGGTAAAGTCGCCACGCTCCTGAGGATGCCCAGAGGATGGGCGAAAATTTCGAGTATAAAGAACGGTAAAAATTGATGTGTTTGGAATCCTAAGGCAAAGATCCAATGAGTATACCCAGCGAAAAGTGTGAGAAGTAAAGCCAGTCATCGCATACAACGGACTTTAGGACAATAACATCAACAAAGACTGGAAAACACGTGCGTGAAATGTTCCCATTGCTAGAAAGGAATGCCAAGGTAAGCATTATCTGCTAGAATTTTGTACAAGTTTTAGAAGAATTTGAGATGCTTCGGACATTTTATTTCTAAAAATGCTACGAAATGATAACTAAAAGTTCAAGTTCCATTTTCTTTGGAAATTACAGTGTTTGATTAAAAACACCGCATGTCTGTGGGGATGGTGAATGTAGACGATTTGTGACATTTTGAGTGTTTCTTTTGTTATCAAACAAGCTCTCAAGATAAACAGCCTGCTGAAAGGAAGGCTTTTTTTTTTATTGTTTTGAAAGTTGCATCTACATCAAATAATTTGATTATATTAAATTCGGTTAATCCAATGAGCTACTTTTAGAAATTGAATGGAATCCATTAATAAAACTCATCTGCATAGACTGCTCAATTAACATATAATATGAAGTGCAAAATTTGATTTCAAAGATGCAATACCTGAAGGATTTTGCACAGTGAAAGAAAATTGGGTACAAGAAAAGATGTGAAGTTTAACTGCACAAGCACTAGGGTGTATTTGTTGTGTAGCTAGTTTATATGTGCGCAATATACTGTATATATAAATATTCGTAATATGCATTATATGTACATATTGGCACTGAGCTAAAAGTTTCAGGGTTTTTGTGTCACCTCACAATCACCCTTGATTTGGATTATAGTGATGAATATGTATTTTTTTGTTTATATGTTTAAGCCACAGTTATAATGCATATTGCATTTTGAAAGAACAATTTTACCCTTTTGAAAGACTGCTCACCATTTTTGGAAGACTGTTCTACAGAAAGGAGGCCATGTTTTGTCATACTTTTCAAGAATGTTGTCTTCAAATGAAATGGGGATATCAAGTTAGCCTTCTCCATGTATGAAAGCAGAACCCAAGAGGCATTCATTAATGAACTGTTAAAAGATCTAAACCCATGATGGGGTTCATGGGAGAGGGAAGGCACAGAGTGAGACAGGCAGAGGTTGCACGCAGAGGTAAAGATCGTTGCATGCCAGACCATTGGTAGTTCAGTAGAAACCATATCGTTGCATGCTAGTTTGCTGGATAAGATTTCGACTGTTTTTCTGATGGCAGCCTCTTTAAAGTTTGTATAAGGGGCAATTCTTCTAATACTATTCCATGCAGGAGCAGCCAATGAATGCACAACTTCTTTGGCAAGGGCTGTATTCTGCATGTCCTGGTTGAGACTTTGAACGTGTTCTTTACATCTAGTGTCCAAGGATTGCTTTGTCATTCTGATATACACCGAGTCGCCATTTTATTATGACCACCCCCTCAGTACTTTGTTGGGCTACCTTTTGCCTTTAATACTGCGGCGATTCTTCGTGGCATGGACTCCACAAGATGTTGATAGTTTTTTTGTGGAATCTGAGACCATGCTTCATGAATAGCACTTTCCAGGAGTGTGAGATTGCAGGGTTGTGGATCCAGCTGTCTGATGGCTCGTTCAACTTCATCCCAAAAATTCTCAATGGGGTTTAGATCTGGAGATTTTGGGTGCCACCTGTTCCTGAAACCAATCCTGTACAATACAAGCACTATGGCAGGACGCATTATCTTGTTGAAAGTAGCCATCACCATTAGGATAAACCATCTACATGACAGGATGCACTTGGTCCGCAACGGTGTTTAGATATGATGTGCCAGTCGGACGTTGATCAACACAAATTAAAGGGCCCAAAAGCATGCCAGGAAAACATTCCCCAAACCATAACATTGCTTCCACCAGCTTGAAGGGTTGTAGCAATGCATTTGGGGTCCATGCTTTCGTGCTGTTTCCGCCAAATTCTCACTCGGCCATTGGCATGGTGCAACTGAAAATGTGATTCATTGGACCACATAATTTGTTTCCAATTATTGACTGTCCAATCCTTGTGCTCCTGTGCGAACTGGAGACATTTTCCCTTGTTAACTGCAGACAGCAAAGGTGTTCGAACAGTCCTTCGGCTGCCATATCCCATCTGATGCAGTGTACGGCGAACAATGTGTGCAGAGATCATTTGAGGGGATCCTTGATTAAGATGGTCTGTAATTTGCTGCACTGTTGCCCTTCTGTTGTCTGTTACCAGTCTGGACACTCTCCGTTCCACCCGAGCAGTCACTAGTCGATGACAACCACACGTTGCATGTAGAGACCCAGTTTTTTGACTGACAGTCCAGTCTTTAAACACTTAAACAACAGCTGCTCTGGAACATTTCATGAATGCGGCGGTTTCGGTGATACTCGCTCCATGGCTCCATGCTACTACAATCGTCCCACGTTGAAAGTCCGTCAAATCACATTTTTTACCCATCTCGTCACCCAAAAATCACTTCTACTACTGTCGCAAGCACTTATCTTTCCCGTTTTATACTAGCCTCGCCCTCTGGCTGCAACAGCGTGCAGCCATAGCTCATTTGCTTAAAACTGTCAGGTGGTCATAATAAAGTGGCCACTCAGTGTATATCTTTTCCATGTTGTCAGGAAATACTAATGGTATAGCATACACACCCACCTTTTCTTTCTCACATTTTCTTTCTTTGCAACTTGATACTATATGTGATAATAGGGTCAGGGACTTCATTGCTATTGATATGTTATATTTATGTAATAAATTCTTTAACCAATATGCAAAGCCTGGGACACATGGGATGGATCTTGTGTATCTCATTGTCTTATTAGGGGATTTTGTTATTGCTGACATTGTACGATTTCTTACAGTTCTATGTATTCTGTCTATGTCATCCTTCTTATATCCAGCCTTTAGGCTTTTGTTATAAATATTATCAATTTTCTTATTATTTATATTATTTATTTCGATTTTTCTATTTAATATTTATAGCAAAGGCTGGATATAAGAAGGATGACATAGACAGAATACATAGAGCTGTAAGAAATTGTATAATATCAGCAATAACAAAATCACCTAGTAAGACAATGAAATATGCAGGATCCATCTCATATATCCCAGGCTTTACATATTGGTTAAAGAATTTATTACATAAATACAACATATTAATAGCAATGAAGTCCCTGACCCCATTATCACATATAGTATCAAGTTGCAAGATACATACATACATATCACTAAGCTGTTCTCTGATATTCAGTTAGCTCCACAAAGAAGTACAAACTACCAGATAATTTTTACTTATGGCAACAGTAAGTAAAAATTATCTGGTAGTTTGTATTTCTTTGTGGAGCTAACCTCTGAATATCAGAGAACAGCTTAGTGATATGTATGTATGTATCAAGTTGCAAGGAGAAACAATGTGAGAAAGAAAAGGCGGGTGTGTATGCGATACCCTTAGTATATCCTGACAACATGAAAAAGATATATATAGGAATGACAAAAGCAATCCTTGGACACTAGATGTAAAGAACACGTGCAAAGTGTCAACCAGGACATGCAGAATGCAATCCTGGCCAGAAAAGTCATGCATTCATTGGCCGCTTCTGTATGGAATATTATTAGAAGAATTGCTCCTTACACAAACTTTAAAGATGCTGACATCTGAGAAACAGTCAAAATCTTATCCAGCAAACTAGCTTGCAATGATATGGTTTCTACTGAACTACCAATGGTCTTGCATGCGTTATTAAAAGATGGAAACACATTGTGATGCACCGTATAATTACGTCATAAAAATTTGTGTAATATGCTTGTGATGCCACCCACCTATGTTATTTTCAAAAAATCATCTTTGTTTCTTATGTGTTCCAATTCCCCGCATTTTTACGTCTACCATTGCTTTAAAGAAGCCTCCCAGTGGAGTGCGAAAGCTTGGCGAACTTTTGTGTTTACTACACCACAAAAATAAAAGGATGTATTACCCTATATGAGTCTCTCAAGTATTGATTTTATCATTCGTTTCAACTTAAGTTCCAACAATAATCATGAATCCTTTACTGAAACTTTCTTTGGATTCTTGGAAGAGAGTTTTGTAAGTCTTTTTCTGCTCTTTTATGATGGTAAATAGACATTTTTTAGTCAGTCGTTTAGGTCGATCAGTTTCATCAAGAGTCACAATGAATTTCCACCTGTCTCTGGCTAAGTAATTTTTATTAAGAAGTCTACACTGTGTTATGTGCTCAGTCGAGGCAAAAGGTGGTGACTTTTTTTTTTTTATCTGATTCAAATCTTTGTTTATTATCTTGTTTAGAGTTAGTTGATAGAGATTTTTAACAACTTAGCGATTGCTCTTTGGGTCCATGGGTTTCCTTTTAAGACCAGGGACCTTACTTTTGAAATAGTTGTAAAAGTACCTACCTACCTTCTTTAGATATTAATTTGTTCTTTTTCCTGTTAAAAGCATTTTGATGCTTGACGCTTATTTCCTCTATTATTAATGATATTGCTTATTTTACATTTAGAAATGCTAATTCCATAATTTTCACATTTTTAATTACAGAATATGAATTATTTCCCTTCATAAAGAGTTAAAACATAACCTTCTACCCACAGCCTGTTTATGTGCACCATTTTCTTAGCAGACGATATGTAACTGCAGTAGATATTTCTTTCAAGTTCATCTAACATACTGTTGCCAGTTTCAATTTTTTGAACTTTTATTTTTTGTAATTTTTTGTCAAAAATGTTTCAGAAATGTGTGAACATCCTCTGTAAGGAATTTTACAACAGCCACCAATCCACTAAAATCCCCTAAACTCTTGTTACAGTAACTTTTAGCAGTTCCATTGCATGATCTTTGCCCTGGCTAGTTGTCAGTGTTGCAAAGTGTAAAAAACTGGAGATTTAGAATGTGATGTTCGGAAATTAAGAACATAACCAAGAAATAACACAATTTACACAAGAAAGAAAACTTAGGTGGAAGGTTAGAAGTATATGTCACCCAATTTATGCAATAGTTAGGCCTTTTATTTTCTGTAACCTTGTCACAAATTTTTTTGACATATTCCAGTGATGGCAGGTGCAGGCCTCCTGGCCCTCACATCATCTTCAGGGCTGCTCTTGCTCTGTTTAAATTCTAAAGTCCAACTTGTGCCCATGACAAGAGCAAGGTCTGTTAATAAGTTCATCATAATTTTTATAGTTATGTTTGCCAGATACTTTTTGATGTAAATATTCAAGGACATCTGAGTTTGAAACTTCATTTTCAAGTTTTCATCTGACATTGTATCAAACCCATATCTAGATAGAGAAGTTGAGTGGAGCAGTAGATATTTTAGGTCATGCAAAAGATCAAATGTTTTATTACTGTACATAAAATCATTAGGATGGGCATTGGGCCGTGCCTCACCCCCAGGCTGCTTGCTGCCCTGCATCACATCATTGGGCACCTGTTAGAAAGAAAAGTTACCGAACCTGTTAAAGTTCTGTAAATAGATGTAGAAAAGTTTGATTAGCACATATGTTACTTCCTTTATTTCAGCAGATTTCTATTGTAGATCACAGCATTTTCAGTATGCTTAAATATGCGGAGGGCAAATCCATTTGCACAATACTTCTGACATTCTCATGCAGATTTGCTTCTACTTTTAAACACTGATAAAACTTCAAGGTCTTTCAGTTTAGTACAAACTGAGCTTCCACTTGAGCAGTATAAAAACTGCAACTTAATGAATTTTTTGGTACATTACTTTTAATGTTTATTATGATAAATCTTATTTAATTGCCATTTATTCTTTCATTTCAGGAATTGTTGGATGAGTCACGATGGGGTATGTTGGTTCAGCAATTCAGGCAAGAAAATTTCAAGCTTTACCAACTGAGCAATTTTTCTGTTTTCTCTGTTGCTCTCCAGGCTGGATTGTCTGCATTAAAAACACCGTATCCTTTATAATGGAATGTCACATAGTATTATATGGCAACCACCCAAAATTATGTTACAAAATATGTAACACTCATGAACAAGAATTAATTGAATTCATATTGGAAGGTCTTAGCTGTGGAGGTTTCCATAGATGCTTCTAAAGATGGTACAAATAGTTACCATCAAAATAATTTTTTGTTGTTCATCCACTTTGTTACATACACCGGAAGGGGGGGGGGGGCTGTGTCTTGAACTTGCATTTATTATCTGTTCATGCTAATTACCCTATCAGAAGTGAAAATACTTTCAGAGCAGCAAAATAGAATCCCGTCACATAGTTGTTTAAAATGTAGTGAAATGATAAGATAATATAGCAAATGTAGAACAACCCATGATATTGTATTCTTTGCTTCTTTGGGCTTTTTTTTTATGTATGGAACTTACCAAGAATTTTTCTTGCACCATGGTCTTTTGGTCCCTTGCTGGTTTTTTCTTGGCAGAATTTTCCATTTCTCATGATTTTATTTTGTTATACTGGAAATAGTGTGGCAAACATTGTTGGGCATAAAACTTCCAAGCTTGACTAAGTGAAAACAATTGCTAGAGCAAAGGAAGGGTACAATAGGAATCTTTTAACAGGATTTTCACCTATGTGATCTGACATATATCGTAACATAAGGAATATTCAGCTAGCATACAACAAAGAGTCAAAAAACAAACAAACAAAAAAAACAACAACACTATGACCAGTGTGTCTTTATGCAGATTAAAGCAACTGCAGGTAAATGCCAGTATGTATGAAGGCCATAAAATGGTATAAATAACACCTGATATTGAGCTTTGTTAATCAGTGTTATTCTTGTTCTTCAGATGGGAAAGGCAGTGGACTTACAAAAGATGACTAGGTCAGAGCATTTCCAATATGGCAAGATTTGTGGGGTGCTCACGGTCAACTGTGGTTAGTTGTACATGCAGAAGTATCGCAGCTGACATTTAATCATACAGTGATTGCTGGATAGTGGAATAACATTCTTTCTATTACCTTGTTGACATGCCTCCAGATTACTGGAGGTGCTGAAGGATAACTTGGATATCATGTTCGAATTTCAAGAGTTTGAAGTATTTAATTGGTACATTTTTTAAGCTTTATAAAACCAAAGTTTGTTTAAGTGGTATTTTTAAGTGCATAGCCACATCAGAAATTTATAGTTGTCTTCATGAATTTTTGTCTGATAGGAGAAAGAATTTAGATTAGCAAGATTATGGTTGATTGTAAAATCTGATAGTGATACTATTACAGAGTGTATCTGATCACTTAAAAAATTGTGAGTTATCAGCAGGTAAATTCTTGGTATTCAGTAGATTGAAGTTTAAGTAATTCTTAGGAAATAATAAACACAAATATTCCATAAGTTCTGGGCTGTTTATTTATATGTGCTGACACTTCAAGCCCCTAGATAACTGTTGGGATTTGTTGTCAATGTTGATTTGATTGTTGTGTTTCAGAAGGCCTTTGAATTATGCTCATTTGTTGTCAGACTCTTCTGAAACTTACTGTTGCCATTTTCATGATCCACATTTATAAATGTAAAGTTCTTGAAATTTTGTCATTATTAGGAATTAGTCCATATGTTAAAAATGCGGTTTTCTTACTGGATGATGTTGCAATTCTGGTTTGAGTTATCTCAAAATTTTGTTGATGCTATTTATTGAGTTTCCCATACTTTTCTATTTGCACGTATATTGCTGTAGCTTTATCATTTGTTTTCTGATTTTGTGGTCATTCCTTTTCTTTGCTTACTTTAGCATTTCTAATATTCTTGTTGGGAAATTATTGTCAAATTAATCTATTAGCGACATTGGCCATTGTTTTATGTTGAAAGTTCTGTGCAGAAAGTTGTTTTGCCCTTCTAATTAGATTTTTTTCACTGTTGATTTTTACCAATCTTGTATGTGATGACTTCTAATTTAGCACAAAGTTGGACTTCTACTTTTTAAAACAATGTTCCAAGCTTTACTTGAATTTGTTCTATACGAATTTTTGCATCAAGAAATCAAAATTGTTCTCTCTATCTCCTCTTCTAATTTGAACTTGATGTTGGGATCTAAATTACTAAAATTACCTAAAATTTGTTCTGACATGGCAAGACTGGTATCGAAAAATACCTGTATGTCATCTACATATCTTGCATATACTCTTAATTGCAGTTGTAAGTTGTTTTGTTTTCGTAATCTTTCTTCTAGAGCAGCATAGTTTTACCATAAAACGGAGAAAAAGGGGCCATAGCATCAGAAGCGCATTCTAGTATATCATGTACAACTCAGATAATATGCACATAATTTTTTTTATTCTCATCTCGTTATCAGATTTAATCTAACATAGCTGCCTTAGCGGCTGAGTGTTCTGAGGCCCTGACTTCTGACCACTTGTCTGAGCTGTGCCTAATTCAAGTCCTAGGTGAGTAATAGGTGGTGTGCTTGTCTGATGGCTCTTACCCCTTTCCTGAAACCAGTGGTCCTAAATTAGGGATAGGGAGTGGCATGTATCCACAAGAGTTTCTCATGGAGGTCATTAAACCCAGAAGTGGTAGAGGGGGACTTAACATAGTTTACATGCAATTTTGTAAGATAAAGATGTAACATGGCATATGTGCCATGTATTCTTCCTTTGCTTCAGAAGTTTGGTTTAAATCTTAAATTACGTTTTACATATTTTGTCTTGATATTTTAATTTCGAAAAATTTATTTGCACAAAATTTTGTCATATAGATTTTTTTTCCATCGGAAAATTCTTTCTGTGGCTCTGTTTTTTACTGCATGAATTCCAGTTGTGTAATGTGTTTATTCCCAATATCACATTTTTTTTGGTGAACATATCAGCTTTAACTTTTCTACTGATCTTGTGGAGTTTCAAATTCCAAAGAAAAGTTGATCTCATCACAAGTTGTGTAGCTGATCAGATGCAAATATAAAAGTCAAATCCCTTTTCCATTTTTTGTTTTTAAAATAAAGGTTATAGTCTTTACTCTTTATATGTATGTGTCATAATTTTAAATATATTCCTTCTGCTTTGTTGTAATTCTTCCTGTTAAACAAATGTGGAGGTAGGAACATGAGTTATTAATTAAACAAAATTGTTGAATGACCTTATTAAAGGCTTAAAATTATTTTTCTCAAACTGTTCTACAACTCTGTGTGTGTAGAACAGTATGAAGTCCTTTTCTGTGTTGTTATATTACACATTCAGAAATTTTCCAGAACAAAAAAGGTTTATATTAAATCTGGTATCTTTTGGGAGAGGTAAATCAAACATCTCCTTCCTCTGGAATTCTTGATGGAAGAAAACTTTTATTGTGTGTGGGTTTGTGCTCAAAATTCATTAACTATGAAACCAAATGAGTATTAAAAATAAAAATATATGTGCATAAGTTACATAAAATGATTGGGAATGAAATGAGTGTTTGACTTCAGTCTTTTTCATCCTTAGTTAGGATGAACCATAATGCCATATCCTTAATGTCATATTCATTGCTTTTCTTTCAAAATTGATTTGCAGATTGATAGAATGCAAAAAGGACAACTATATACATAGTTTTTAGGTATGAGAAATTTCCAAACTTTCACAAGAACTAAGTGCAAACTAATATATAAATGGAGAAATTCATTTAGTATCATTTCACTGGAGTGTTGTGGCTGAAGTGTCCTCCAAAGTTTAGACAGCCAGTGAAGTGAATTCTTGGCAAGATATCACAGAAATCCTGTCATTCTTCTGTTCCTCACGTTTTTTTTTAAAAAGGTTCGTTAAAAATTATGATGTCCGGACTCCATAGCTTCTTATTCAACCAGTGGGTGTCATACTGTGAGTGAATGATATATTTTTTAAAATATCAACTAAAAACAATTAATTCTTAAAAAATGAGGATAAAATAATAGCCTTGTTACCTTTTTTGGTCAGCAGCTTCTTTCCGACTAGTTGCTCTTGGTATAAATTCATTATTACTCTTGACCTTCGATTAATCGATATTCTTCAAGAAGGAATTGTGTAGTCAAAAGATTTCACAAATGAAACTCCCGCAAGCAACATGTAGGCAGCAGAAGGGATTGTGGGTGGCAGTTAATTTGCAACGAAAACTCAACAATTGACCATCGAAATATTTATGATAGCTAAAATCCATAAAAAAATTAATTGAAAAACTTGTCTTCAAGATAGAGATTTGAAAGAAATTAATCTAATGAAACAATAAAATCAAACTAAAATCCATTAGTCCAACCTCAACTTCAAATGAAAATGATATGCAAAACGTCTTTACTGAGGAATCCAGACTTCGAATTTCCGACGCGCATTTCGGCACACATTTTTCGTGGCCATTCTCAAGGGCATTTCGTGCTGTACTGCTCCTTGCACGTTATCTACTAGTTGAGTCGACGGTGCTGCCATTTCTATCGTCTGCATCATCTTCGTGCTCATCACGTAAAACATCGTTGGCGCCATCTAGCGTCGTCCTGTTTTTTAATCTTCTTGGCATTTGTCGACTTGATCTTCTTATTTGGACAATTCGTTGTTTTTCTTGTTTCATCATGTTCAACCATGCTGGTGATAATTCGACTGGGACATTTAAATTGCAATTATATGCTCCGGTCTTCTCGATCATAATGGCCTTGGCCGTCAGGATCTTTTTATGTGTGTTGTGAGAAGTAACCAAACTTATATTCTCCCAGTCGGGCGTGGCCTCATTATTATGACAATATTGTATAAGTGAAGTTCGAATTTCACCCTTATTTCAGCTATTTAAGTGTTCACGCAATCTGATATCAACATTTCTCTTTGTGCTACCTATGTAAACTGTTTTATTATCTAGATTCTTGTTTATATTAATCATTGGTATACGATATACACCTGCTTTACGTAATATGGAACTTTTTTCATTGTTTGATTGCAAAAGTCTGCTGTTGTCGAGTACAGTGTCTGCAATAAGTAATCCTGCTCTGTGGCATTCCTTTTTTAAAGGAGCAGATAGAGGTGGACAGTATGGTAGTTTTCCACAAAATCTATTGGGTATATAAATAAGTTTTGAGGGATTTGAGGTGAACAAAACACGTTGTTGGAGAACAGAAACAATATTTTAATATTAATCGAAGTATGCTTCCTCTGAAGCTACAACTTTACCCCATCTTTCGGGCAGTGAACGTATGCCCCGAAGGAAGAATTCCGGTTCCTTGGAAGAGATCCAGTTGTCCAGCCAATTTTTGATGTCTTCATAAGAACTAAACCATTCTCCAGAAAGTGCTGACTGCATTGACCGGAAGAAATGGTAATCTGATGGCGCAATATCTGGCGAATATGGCAGGTGGGGTAGAAATTCCCAGCCGGATCCTTCTAAGTGCTTTTTCACAGGTCGAGAAACATGTGGTCTTGCGTTGTCATGGTGTAAGATGACTTTGTTGCGCCTATTCTACCATTCCAGCCATTTTGGGGCGAGAGCTCGCTTTAAACGCATTAATTGGGTTCGATACTGATCACCAGTAATAGTTTCTGACGGTTTCAGCAGTTCATAGTGGATCATACTCTTCTGATCCCACCAGATACACAATATTACCTTTGAACCATGGATATTGCGTTTTGGCGTTGAAGGACCTGGTTTACCTGGCTTCACCCATGCTTTCTGCCATTTAGGGTTATCGTACCATATCCGTTTCTCATCGGCAGTAATAATACGATGCAAAAAACCCTTTCTTTTTTGGCTTTGAAGCAGCAATTTGCAAATGGTTTTTAGACGTTCAAGGCCTTATTCCCGCAAAGCATGTGGAACCCAATTCCCTTCTTTTTGCACCATTCCCATGGCAGCTAAACGTGAAATGCATGGTTAACTAACATTTAATTTTTCTGCAAGTTCTTTTTGGGTCTGCTATGGATTCACGTCGAGTAAAGCTTCCAATTCGGCATCAGCAATTTTTTTGGGTGGTCCAGAACGTTTTTTATCACTAACATCGAAATCGTTCCTTTTGAATCGTCTAAACCAATACTCACATGTTTTTATGGATAGGGAATGTTCACCATAGATTTCTGACATTCAGCGATAGCTGTCGGCAGCACTTTTCTTGACAATAAAGTAATGCACTAACACTTCCCGCAAATGCTGTTTTGTCGGGACGAAAGTTGTCGTTTTCCATCAAGTAAAACAAATACGGCTTCGCATCTCAATTGAACGTCGTATACTGACTCTGACAGCTGGCGTGTCGTACTGCGATATCGCAATGTTGCCACCTTAAAATACATGCGAGCAGTAATAAGTACGACACCGAACGGAAATCCCTCGAAACTTATTTATATACCCAATATATGTATCAGTCAGATTCTGCCTTGGTCTATTTTGGTTATTCTGAATTTGTTTGTAAATATCGTCAATCAATCTCTCCTTGTTGCCGAAGTCTCCAGCCAAAGTTTTGATCCATTTCAACTCTTTTTGTCTTGCAGTATTGTTAGATGAAAGTACAATTGCTTTGGCTGGAGACTTCAGCTACAAGGAGAGATTGATTGACGATCTTTACAAACAAATTCAGAATAACCAAAATAGACCAAGGCAGAATCTGACTGATACATATAGATTTTCTGGAAAACTACCATATTGTCCACCTATATCTGCTCCTTTAAAAGGGAATGCCACAGAGCAGGATTACTTATTGCAGACACTGTACTCGACAACAGCAGACTTCTGCAATCAAACAATGAAAAAAGTTCCATATTACGTAAAGCAGGTGTATATCGTATACCAATGATTAATATAAACAAGAACCTAGATAATAAAACAGTTTACATAGGTAGCACAAAGAGAAATGTTGATATCAGATTACGTGAACACTTAAATAACTGGAATAAGGGTGAAATTCGAACTTCACTTATACAATATTGTCATAATAATGAGGCCACGCCCGACTGGGAGAATATAAGTTTGGTTACTTCTCTCAACACACATAAAAAGATCCTGACAGCCGAGGCCATTATGATCGAGAAGACCGGAGCATATAATTGCAATTTAAATGTCCCAGTCGAATTATCACCAGCATGGTTGAACATGATAAAACAAGAAAAACAACGAATTGTCCAAATAAGAAGATCAAGTCGACAAATGCCAAGAAGATTAAAAAACAGGATGACACTAGATGGCGCCAACGATGTTTTACATGATGAGCACGAGGATGACGCAGACGATAAAGATGGCAGCACCGTCGACTCAACTAGTAGATAACGTGCAAGGAGCAGTACAGCACGAAATGCCCTTGAGAATGGCCATGAAAAATGTGTGCCGAAGCGCTAGTCAGAAATTGGAAGTCTGGATTCCTCGGTAAAGACGTTTCGCATATCATTTTCATTTGAAGTTGAGGTTGGACTAATGGATTTTAGTTTGATTTTATTGTTTCATTAGATTAATTTCTTTCAAATCTCTATCTTGAAGACAAGTTTTTTCAATTAAATTTTTTATGGATTTTAGCTATCGTAAATATTTCGATGGTCAATTGTTGAGTTTTCGTTGCAAATTAACTGCCACCCACAATCCCTTCTGCTGCCTACATGTTGCTTGCGGGAGTTTCATTTGTGAAATCTTTTGACTACGCAATTCGTTCTTGAAGAATATCGATTAATCGAAGGTCAAGAGTAATAATGAATTTATACCAAGAGCAACTAGTCTGAAAGAAGCTGCTGACCAAAAAAGGCAACAAGACTATTATTTTATCCTCATTTTTTAAGAATTAATTGTTTTTAGTTGATATTTTAATAAATATATCATTCACTCACAGTAGGACACCCACTGGTTAAATAAGAAGCTATGGAGTCCGGACATCAGGATTTTTAACGAACCTTTAAAAAAAACAACGTGAGGAACAGAAGAATGACAGGATTTTTGTGATATCTTGCCAAAATTCATTATAATAAGCCACGTAGTGACGTTCAAGGGTTAGAAATAACTATTTGAACCGATATTAGCCAGTGAAGTATTAGAATTATTTCCTTGTCATTCATGTAGTTCATACTTTTGTGTTTTCTTCTGCCATGAAATGAAGCATCCTTTTAGAAAAACAGCTTGATGTGCTTTAAATTGCCTTGCCAACCATTTAAAGCTCTAAAGTACACAAAATTATTCTCACAACAATTAAATTATAACTAAATTGCTCAGGTTTACCATCCGCCATGTAACGTCATATTAGAAAACTTGAAAGTTGAATTGCTCTGGGGCAGGAATTGAATTTGCATCTCCTGATTTCAATTTGAGCATCATCATCATCATCATCATCATCATCGTCAACCATTATCAATCCTCTGCTGGATGAAGGTCACCCCAAGTTTCTTCCGCAACGGTCTGTCTTGTGCCAGTTTCCTCCATGTTACTCCCGCATACTTTCGAATTTCATCCACCCATCTCCCACGTGGTCTTCTTCTGGGTCTTTTCCTGTCCCTTGGAATCCAATCTACATACTATCCATTAAATCACCTACAAGAGATGTAGGTTGAATTCCCACTCCAGGGTGACAGTTTCCAAGTTTTCTGATGTTACATGGTGACCAGTAAACCTGAGTAATTTAGAGTCATAATCTTATTGTTGCTTCAGTAATTGGAATTTTTCCACATAGACTCTACATCAAAAAAATAGTTCCACCCAGAAGAACGTGGTTGATTGCAATGCTATTTGGGAGGAAGATAAAGGCTACCAGGAATAATAAATGATTAAACATTGAGACTGATGTGGGCAATATTTATTGAGCTACACGCCAATATAAGTAGTGTCTCTCAGTATGGCGCCACCTGTTTGCTCACACAGCATGCCAGAAGTTTCGGCATGGAATTGTACAGGTTCCTAATGGTGTCCTGCGATAAGCCATCCCATGCAGCATGGATTTTCTCACGCAGTTCCTGTAGGTTGTGCGGTAGCGGTGGAGTGTTGATAGCGCATCCAATAGCATCCCACACATTTTAAATCGGTGATAGATCTGGTAATCCGGCTGGCAATGGCAGTGTCGGTGCCTTGAAGGCAAGCTCTCAAGACAGCAGCAGTAGGCAGACGAGTGTTGTCCTGTTGGAAAATCGCACTGGAGGGAGTATTCAGAAAAGGTAGGGCCACTGTTTGCAGGATCTCATTAACGTAATGTTGGGCTGTCAAAGTGCCTGTAATGAACACCAAAGGTGATCTGGCATTGTAGGCAATTGCACCCCACACCATGACACCAGGCCTTCTGGATGTGTGGCGCTTGTCAACAAACCATTAATCTTTGCACTAACCGCGGTGCTTCCACACACAGATTCGGTGGTCGTCTCCTCCAAGACAAAAGCGGGGCACATCACGGAAAATCACCCGCTGCCATTCTGCGTGGCTCCATGACAGTCTGGCATGACACCATTGCAGTCTTTATTGATGATGCACTGTTGTTAAGGGCAATCATCGTAACGGTCTGTGTGCATGGAGGGCACCACTGCTCACTGAATATCTGCAATCGTGACTGTTGGGTCACTCTGCGCATGTCGGACAACCCGTCGGTCCTCTCTCTCCATGGTTCATGTAGGTGTCCCAAGACCATCTCGCTTCCCGCAGCTTGACAATGCAGTCCTATTCCTCCAACTGCTCGAATTGCTTCCAAACTTTTCTCCGAAGCATACTTCACTTGCAAAGGATGCAACCTACAACAGCAGAGTGACAATGGCAAGTACGTGCAATGAGATGGCCTTATATAGCAGGTCAGGTACAGCACTACAACCCCTTCTTGTTTGCGTCACATGCGCTGCCGAGCGTGATTCTTGAATCATTTGCATGTCTCATGATGTCAAACCTGCCCACCAAGTTTCATTCCTGTCAGTTGTTTCCTTCTGGGTGCAACTATTTTTTTTTTTTTTATGATAAGTGTATTTATGAAGAATATTTCTTCTCTGATTTCTGTATCTGAGGTACAGGTGACTTAGTAAATTATGACGAAGCTTCGGATTGCTTCAACTGCCAAAAATTTTATCAGAATTGTAAGCGGCAACCGCTTAGCTTCAATTATTTAAAACTTTGTCATGGGTGGTGTAACAGATAGCATGCTTGAGCAAAAATTCAGGAGATGTAAGTTTGATGTGCACTTCATTCAGAGCAATGCAATTTCCAAGTTTTCTGATAAGTTTTTCTGCATGAATAATTATCTGATTCTCTCTTCCTCACACACATGCATATGCATTTATGAGGAATATTTCTTCCTTGATTTCCACATATTCAGCGCACAGTTTGAAAAAAAAAATGCCATCACTTTGCCTCCCTTTCTGTGTGCTGACACAATATCTCTGCATTCTTTTTTGCACTAAATAACACTGATCTTAGGGGCGATAAATTGCATGCTTTCAAGTTTGTGATACAAATTTTCCCAATAGATCATGTACAAGCCAGAGTTATGATCATAGTCATTTATAACTGTTACCTATTCAGGAGTCTTACCACACATGCTAGTATCTATGTGAGGTCCTTAGAATTTGTTCAAAACTTTACAGTGTATTGTAATTCTGCCTTCATTTACATAAATGAGATTTGCCTTTTCTTTAACATTTCCAAGTCATTGCTACAAATCTGAAAGTGATCGTAACTCAGACTGCCCAGTTTGTGGACCTGCTTTGAATATTCTTGCCCAGTCGTTGCCTTATTCACACTGTTCACAATCTCGATTGGTGTGTTATGTTTCAGGACAACCACTGAATGAGCATAATCTCCCTCTCATGCTGCCAAATGGATATGTCTATGGTGAACTGGTAAGTATTTATTAATTCTTCATTGTCGTTCTTTAGGTAATAAAGTGGAATATGTTTTTGTTTTGTAAAAAAATAGTGTAAGAAGAAGTGCTGTTTTATCTTCATGCATGAAATTTGAGCTCTATTTCAGGATGATTTTCATTGGGTTTGTTGAATTAAATGAGCCAGTTTATGTTCAATTTGCTTCTAATTTTGAACAAAAAATTTCATTGTGTTTTTTCATAGCACAGTAGTGGTGGAATGCATTCATTCCAGCTTCGTGTTCAAGTGTATTACTGGCATGAACCATTTAGGGAAAAACATGCAGTGCCAACTTGTGACGCATTTTTCCCTACTTGTAAAATTTTCTGACACCAGCATATTGCTGTGTTTACTAATGCTTATTTTACATTTTCAGGACACCACATTCTAGGTTGTACTCTGCAACCATGTGTGACTGGATATAATAAGTATCTTGGTGATATTCCAACTCTTAACGTGCTATCCTAAATCACCTCAGTATGTAGATACTCACATCAGTTGTGACATCTGTGCTGCTAATTCTGCTCTACCATTGAATCTAACATTTTTTTCTGTGGGCATATGTTTTACCAGCCTCTGGTTAGCAGCTTCTAAACTCCTAAAAATGTTTTCCTTTACTTAACACAACTTTCCTTGCTATGAAATAGGGGTAGGCCCTGTAAGACTATGTGTACAGCCAGTATAGTTCTTCTGGTGATCTTTCTGTATTTGGACCTAGGTTGTTTTTTTTTTATATTTATTATAAATCCCTGGTAAGGCATGGATGGTGTTTGTTGTCTTGTGGTTCTCTCATTCATTTTTCTTTCCCTGGAACCAGTGGCCCTACAGCAGGGATGAGAGACTGCTTACAGTCTAGATACTGAAGGTGGTCATTCAAAACTGAAACAGCCTCTTTCTTAGCAAAAATGGTTTATGCTTTGCTGATTCCTTTACTGATTCCTGATCAAGTTATAATGGGCCAAATCAGGGGCGGTGGAAAGTGAAGTTCGTTGACTGGGCCCAAAATTTTGAATTGCGGTGCACCCTCTACCTTCCCGCTTCCCAGAACAAACAGAAGAAAAACAATGCCTAAGGAGCTTTGTTGGAAATTAGGATCACCCAACCACTTACCTAGAGGAACTTTCTAAGGCACATCACAACAATCGCATGTATGCCAAATAAAAAAATAATAAAAATAAAAATCTTGGCTGAAATTGTTGAAATTATTGACCGGGCCAGGGCAGTTCCCCCTCCACTGGGCCAAATTTATAAAAGATTTCACCCATTTTTAATAAATCTTGATCAGCTTCTTTTCTTTATTAGCATTTCTACACTTCACAAAAGTATCAAATCAAGGAATATGAATCAAATGTAAGTGCAGCATACTACTTCATAGCAAAATGTCTTTGAACTGCTTATGATAGCATTATCATCTAGACCAGCATTTTTCAACCGGTGATATGTGAGGTGTTGTCCAGTGGTACATGTGGGCATGAGAAGAGGATGGCGGTTAAGATTTGAACACATGAACAGAGTTTAAAAGTTATACTGGAAACAGGTTCTATTAGGATAAATAATTGTTTCACACAATGTAAGTATAAAGACTATCATCCTAACATCGTATTCTAGGATGCCTTCTTAAATTTCTTTGAAAAATACTAAGAGCGTCACATTGATTTCTACTTTCAACCATACTCTAGCTCAAGTAAAAATTGTAGGAGCGATAGCTGTCAGAAGCACGATTCACAAACACTTTTGTCTAGTTAAACTGTAGAGATAAAAGATTTTATTTACAATTAAAATCAGCTAAAAGACACAGGCAAGATCTTTCACAGCTGCATCTTCAGGCCTAATCAGAAACACTGGTGTGCATGTAGAGTATTATGTAGTTATCTCCCCACAATGTATAGCGTGGCAAGTTCAGGTTGTCAGGTAACAGTATGATTAACAGAGGTTTTGACAAAGGTAAACCTCTGTTAATCATACCTTTGTTAAAACCTCTGTTAATCATACTATTACCTGGCAACCTGAACTTGCCACGCTATGCATTGTGGGAATTGTGGGGAGATAACTATATAATACTGTACATGCACACCAGTGTTGCTGATTAGGCCTGAAGATGCAGCCGTCGCAGCTGTGAAAGATCTTGCCTGTGTCTTTTAGCTGATTTTAATTGTAAATAAAATATTTTTATCTCTGTAGTTTAACTCGGCTAAAGTGTTTGTAAATCATGCTTCTGACAGCTATTGCTCTTACAATTTTTACTTGAATTACTCAGCACGAGATATTATTGATGTGCCTACTCTAATTCGTGGGTGGAGCTACATGTCCTTTGCTGCCAAATTGTTCATACGCCTGCCATCTTATGGCAGCTGTGCGAACTATGTGACTCTCTACTATTCTTGGAAATTCTTGAACATTTGACTGGTTCATTGATCTTTCTCTCATAGTATTTAAGCTAGCTCCTCTGTCAGTCAACTTTCTGTTGTTCCTCAGTGCAACATATTGAAGTTGTGTTCTGCAGTGGATAAATGATTATCACATACTTCTACTATATAAAAGGCCAAAAACTGACAATGCTAGTAAAACATGAAAATATGATTCCATGCAAGTGATAGCAACAGTGAATGCAGATGAGGTGTGGCTTAGCTGCTCCGCACTGACATATATACCTATGCCAAGGCCTACTAAACAAAGTGAACAGAAATGTGACCCAACATATTTATCATTTGGATTTACTTATGTGGGCGAGGAAAGTGAGTTTATTCCCCAGTGTGTAATTTGTTCAGTGTCACTTTCAAAACAAAGCATAACTGAAAAGGTCAAATTGTGATATATCTTCTTGACATAACTCTTAAAGAACATGCCAAATATGTAAATATCATTTGCATTTAATTTGTAAATAGAAGAATGCATTCTCTCTTAACTCTATGCCATTGTTTGTACACTCCTTGAAAACCTTGAAAAGTCTTTGAATAAAAAAGTTCATTTTCAAGTCCTTGAAAGTACTTGAAAAAGTTTAAGGGTGTGCAAATAGTACTTGAAAAAAAAGTTTTGTTTTTTAAGTAATGATATGAAAGAGCATGTGTAAAATAATTGTTTGTGCTGAAAAGTTGAATTGGAGATTTCTGTGTAATTCCTATAAAAACACCAAGTTAATCAAATAGTGCAGAATTTACATTCAATCCAGGGGAGTGTGTGGACAGATGGCACTTTGGCTATGATATGACTACAGAGTAAAGCGTCAGCCATGTGAGTAAAATAAGTGGGATGATGTATTCACAGATTGTGATGGGCTTCTGTTTACTGGGGTTAGGGTTGCATTCTTCCTGGAGGGTGGAACTTCCAGGAATTGCTTGTGCTTCATGCGTAGACTCTGTCTTCTGGCTGCGTCAAAAAATGCATCAAAGTCATGCATAAAAAATAAAAGGTTAAAGCAAACAATAAGTGTTATACAGTTAAAGCTCCTTATTCACGGTTCCCTTATTCATGTTTTCACTATTCGCGAGTTAAAAAATTGTGACCAAGTTCCTGTATTCGCAACTAAAAATTTCTTTATTCGCGGATCCAGTCGGTATATTAAAAGGATTCGGTGTCCTTTATTAACGCATCGACATCTTTTGAGTACTGCTGGCACATGCTGAGGCGGCTTTTACAAAGAGTGTAACCGAATGGACTAATATCAAAGTAAAACAAACCTTATTGCCACTATGCCTAAAGTACGGTGTCAAATGCCGCCGCCGTATTACACGTTCCGCTATGTCCTTTGATAAGAGCCGCCTTCGCCACGGTCGGAGTTTTATTGCTTCAACTTGTCAGTCATTTAAATAATTTTGATTGCATAACACGTGTCTCTTCTGCTTTGTTCCCAATTTATAATGTCGAGTAAAAGGAAAGAAAAATTAGTTCTGACGCGGGAAAAAATAGTGTTGCCGCTTAAAGTAAAAATAGAAATGCTTGACCGTTTACGCCTTGGTGAGTCGTTTGCATCCATATCACACTCTTTCAATGTTAATGAATCAACTGTACGATCCATCAAGAAATCCGAAGACAAAATAAGGAATTCTATAGCTTCAACCTCACTATCAGCAAAAATTGTTCCTGATCCGGCAATTGAAAAAATGGAAGCTGCATTATCATTATGGATTGAAGATCGTAACCAGAAAAGAGTGTCCCTAAATGGTCTTGTGATCCGCGAGAAGGCAAAGCGTCTTTACGCACATTTTAAAGAACCTGGTGATGAACATACAGATGGAGGATTTCAAGCATCAGAAGGTTGGTTCAATAAATTCAAGGTGCGACAATCATTGCATAGCATTAAAATTGTTGGAGAAGCTGCATCTGCAGACACCGCCGTAGCAGAAAGATATCCAGAAGAATTTTCAAACTTAATTGCTCATGGTGGATACAAACCGGAACAAGTGTTTAATGCAGATGAAACTGCCTTGTTTTGGAAAAGAATACCAAACAAAGCTTTCATATCCAAAAGTGAGAAGTCCACCCCTGGTTTCAAGGCAGCAAAAGATAGAGTTACACTGCTGCTGTGCTCTAACGCATCTGGAGATTGTGTTATAAAGCCACTAATGCTTTACAGATCGTTAAATACTCGTGCTTTAAAAAATCAAAACAAGGACAACCTGCCAGTGTTTTGGCGTGCAAATAAGAAAGTGTGGGTACAAGTGCTATATTTTGTGACTGGTTCCAGAATTGTTTTGTTCCTGAAGTTGAGACTTATTTGAAAAAAAAAATTTAGACTTTAAGGCCGTTCTAGTTTTGGACAATGCTCCAGGTCACCCGCGTGAGCTTGAAACTATGCATCCAAATATAAAGGTGATATTTTTACCTCCTAACATATGACTGCTTTACTCCAACCCATGGACCAAGGAATAATCCAGGCGTTCAAGCTCTATTACATTAAACGAACCTTCAAAATCATACTGGACACCATGGAATGTGATCCTGATATGAATGTGATGCAATGCTGGAAAAATTTTGACATAGCAAAATGCATTGTTAACATAAAAGAATCGTTGGAAGAACTGAAACCATACACATTGAAATCATGTTGGAAAAAACTGTTGCCTGTTCTGACTGTCGGAAATGATGAAGAATCTGTGCAAATTCAAACTTTAACTGCAAACATTCCTCAAGTTGCGAATGGAATAGGATGAGATGGCTTTGAACAGATAGAATCAAGTGACATTCAAGAGTTGCTTGAATCGCAAGATGAAGATTTGACCGAAACAGACTTGGAGGAAATGTTAAATCCGCATTCCATTGAAGAAGAGGCTTCAACGAGCACTGAAAAGGTGACCTTTAACTTGAAAAACCTGAGTGAAGGTTTACGGATGGCAAATGAGCTTTGTGATTTCTTCATGAAAATTGATCCATCTATGGAAAGAAGTCTTATTTTTAAGAGGCAAATTGTTAATGCCACAGCTGATTATCAATCTGAATTGAAAGACCTTTTAAAAGTGGCAAAACAAGAAAAAATTAAGAAGTTCTTTAAACCCTTGCCTAAGCCTGACAATAATAATTAATAGATATTGTTAAAAACTCTCATTAAATTGATTTTATTTTGATTTCTTTTTTTTTATTTTGGAACCTTGGAACATATCCCTTATAATCCCATACAAATTACCATTCCATATTCACGGTTTCTGTATTCGCGGCATATTTACGGAACATATACCCCTCGAATAAAGAGCTTTTACTGTACCAGCAAATGAAGATGGAAACAGTGTACCCTGTCAAAATATTCTGCAAGATAAAATGATTTTAAAAAATACCAAAACAGAGGGGCAATTCAAAATTAATAAAATAAACAAACTGTGGGCAAGGAGTAACGGCAGGTCATTGAAGGTGTGCCAGCCCCAGCTAAGATTAATGGTCTAAACTTACTAAAATACCTACCTACCTACTGACTGACTGACTGACTGACAATGCACACATATGATAATTTGGGTTTAAAAAGTTCTTGAAAAGTGCTTGAATTTATTTTGCTTGGAAGAGTACGAACCTTGTATGCACATTAAACTTGGAGTACAAGGTATGAGTTTGCAGGTAATCCCTGTCACAATTGGAGTGAAAAAAAAAATGTTTTTAGATAGAAGTCTAAAATGTACTCACAATAAGAAAATATCAGAAGTAAAAAACACTTATAGGTGACATTTCCCATGCACTTGATGAACTTTACACCAGGACACAGATCAAACGGTAGTTGCCGCCCCGGTGGCGCAGTGGTCTAAGGCGTTGGCCTCTGATCATTCGTCCGTAAGGGGTCCGGGTTCGAATCCCGGTCAGGCATGGGTGTTGTGTTTGTCTTACGGCACTGGCTCTCTCCCTTCCCTGGAACCAGTGACCTTAAATTAGGGACGGGCAACTGCTTATAGCCCATTGAGTTGCTCACGGTGGTCGTTAAATCTCCAAAAAAAAAAAAAAAAAATCAAGTGATAGTTGGTTGAAGATAATTATTAGCTTAAAGTATACTCTGTTGTGAGGTTATCAGACATCTTGAAACTAATCACAATCGTGTAAGGCTTAATTTGTAGCATGCAGTGGCTGTGCTGTATGAGGCTTAAATATGAAGGAATCTAGCTTGGCTAAAAAATGCTGGAATTTATAAAAGTACTAAAAACATTCAATATAAACTTCTATAGCAGAACATTGAACTGGTTGTGTATTGGAAGTAACTTATGAATGGCACAAATTCATCAAAAGGAAACTCAAAGAGAGAAAAAAAAAAAAGGTAAACACAACCTAATTATCACAACTGCAATGTATTTCAGTGCTAACGTGCACCATCTTCAGGCTAACACTGTACAAACATCATTCTTCTATATAATACTTTAGCAAAGTATTATAATGAGTAGGTGGGTCTGTTATCTGTGTGTCTTGTCACATGTCACTATGACCATATGTCATTCAGGAATCTCAACTCCCATTCGTTGTGGACTAGTTACACGATTGGTGTTATCGTTACATGTCACTATGTGTTCTTGTCTTTTTATTGCCTTCCATTTCTTATTTCCGGTTGATCTGTTCTGTTCATTATCTACTGTAATTTCCAGGGTGGGGAGGAGATCAATAGCTTTATTTTTATTTCAATTAAATTCTCCAGTCTTTATAAACAAAGCTTCAACATACTGTGAATTCTTCAGTCTGATGTTTACAGATGACATCAATGTTTTCAAAATCCAGTTCAGCTTGATTATTACTGCAAAAATGTATGAGTGAAATCCTTTTCATTTCTGTAACAATTATTAATATGTTGGCAAAGCCTATCTCAACTTATTTTTTATGCTGCCTATATAGAATTTCTTCTGGTTATCGGAAGTATTTCTAAACTGAATGGGTATTATATAAACTCCGGATTTATCAAGAAATCTGTTCGGTTCACTATTCTTTAAGATAATATCTTTGTAGGTTACCATTGATACACCAAAATCTTTATTCTCAGACATACATTCCTTTTTTAAGACAGTATTAATACATGAAATAAACAGGAATCTTCCACAATATGTAATATCTCTCTTAACTTTAGGTTTTGGGTATTTAAATTCATAAATTAACTTTTGAGTAGTTGAAGCTTTGTATCCAAAGTTCTTAGCAATATTAAATATCCAATTCAATTCATCATTTTTACATTTGTTGCTACTGCAATGGGTATGTGCTTTTCTTATAAAAGATCAAAAAGCTGCAATTTTATGTAGCCTAGGTGGAATGAATCTTGAGGGATGAGTACAGGTTTGTATGATGGTTTACGGTACACACAAAATAAGTCTATCATGCTTTATTTTTACCATCACATCCAGAAAGAGCAGCCCCCAATCTTCCTCCAATTCTGAAGTAAGTTGTATTGTAGGATAGGTACTGGATAAAGCATCCTGTATTTCACCAATAAGTCTGTGATCGAAAGAATTAACAATAAGGAAGGTGTCTTCCATGTAGCAACAATAAAACAAGACATCAGTATGAAATTGTGGTAATGGTGTCCCCTCAGTATCCTGCATTATGATCTCAGCTAACAGTGAGGAAATATGGGATCCCCTTGGAGCACCAGACTTTTGTATGTAAATTTTATTATCAAATTGGAAGTAGTTATTCTTATGGATATATCTGAGAATTTTAATAATTCCATCAATCTGAACTTGTAAAAAGTTACTGCTGGATAATTTGTTTTCAGTGATATCAATAGCTCTTGGAATGGAAGAATTGTGAAAAAGCGACATCACATCCATGCTACCAAGGACGATACTGTAACTATAGATTACAAGATTTTTATGATTTTTAATGAACTCTAGGTTATTGATGACATTAAAGACATTCTTTATGAATACTGGAGCAAGTAGTTTGAATAAATTCCTTTCTAGGTTAATCAAACGGAAATTGTTCTTTGGAACAATAAGTCGGACGGTTAAGTTAGCTTTGTGTGTGTTCAGTTTCCCAAATATTCTAGGCATATTTGCTTCCATAGGTATAGAAGAATTATGTATTTCATCAGGAAGCATACTATGATTGTAAATCTCAGCTAGTTTTTGTAGGAGGTTGTCAGTTGGATCTTTTGACACTATTTCCATTAAGAGTTTGGAAATAGCTTGGTGCATTTTTAGTTTATATTGGCTATGGTCTATAACAAGTTGCTTAGTCAACGAATGAAATACGGGATTACACCATTGTACAATACAAATTTGGAAGATGTGAATCCTATCCTATATATTTTCTTGACATAACACTTAAAAATGTGCAAAATATGTAAATATTGTTTGCATTTAATTCATAAATAGAAGAGAAATGCATTCATAACTCTATGCATGTTAAATTTTGAGTACAAGATATGAGTTTGCAGGTTGTCCCTGTCACAATCGGAGTAAAAACAAATGTCTTTAGATAGAAGTTTTAAGTTTACTCACAATAAGAAAATATCAGAGAAAATAACGTCCTTCTATAAAGAGAATTGTGTAGAAGAATGTTGTCTGTTGAGTGTTAGTCTGAAGATGGTGCTTGTTAGCACCGAAATGTATAGCAGTTGTGATACCTAGTCTGTGTTTAACCCCCCCCCCTTTTTTTTATAGTTATTTTGATGAGTTTGTGATGTCCCCTAGATATGTGCAATAGACAACCAGTTCAGTGTTCTGCTATGGAAGTTTATTTTGAATGTTTTTATCCTTTTATAAGTTCCATTGTTTTTAACCATGTTAGATTCCTTCATATTCAAGCTTAATGCAACACATTCACTGCTTGCTACAAGAAGTTAATTATAAGCCTTACGTGATTGTGATTAGTTTCAAGATGTCTGACATCACCGCAGAGTCCTTTAGGTATAATAACTATCTTCAACCAACTTCCTCTTTGGTCTGTGCCTTGGTGTGAAGTTCATCTAGTGCATGGGAAATGTTACCTGTTGTTGAATTTGGCACTGCAGTTGAATGTTGGTGTAGAAAGATGTCATGAAATTATAAAGTCCCACTTGAAGATTCTCGTGTTTGTACAAGATGGTTGCCATGCGATCTTACTGAAGAACAAAAACAATGCCGCATTGAACTTTGTCATGCTTTTCTTCAAAAACTGGAAACAGATTTTGACTTATCGAATAGTCACTGTAGATGAGTCGTGGATAAAACGTTTTAATCCAGAATCAAAACAACAGTAAAGCATATGGAGACATCCCGACTCATCGCCCCCCCCATTCTGAATTTGTAATTCTTCAAGGAAATCGATGTTGATTTTGTTTTTTGACTCCTGTGGGATAGTATTGCAGCACTGGATTCCCGAGAAACAAACTGTTAATTCACAATATTATGCTCACATTTTGCGAGTTCACCCGAAGGAAGCAGTGCACAAGGAAAAACCAGAAATGCTTAATTAAGAATGATTTCTTCTTCAGGATAATGTGAGGCTGCCAAGTAGCTATGCAAGCTTTGGAAAAAATTGGTGGCCAACATCTGTCACATTATAGGTGCAAATTAGCACTTGCCTCTCGCCAGATGGCGATTAACTGGCAACTTTGGCGATTAAATTTATTTTAGTGGTTGCCAGTTTGGCCGTTTATTTTTAGTGCCAGTTTACAAAAGTATAATAATTCAGAAGTAAAGGTAAAAAAAAAAGTGAAACCAGTCTCAACTAGGGATGGAAAAAAATCTCGATATTTTTGAACATCGAAGTTTTGCTACCGATAATCGATGTTTATACCTCGACATTGCAGAACCCTTTTAGTGCGATGGCGGTCGATTCATCGACCTGCGGTTGTTGTGCTAAAAGCGTGGTGGGTTGAATGATCAGCCCTCGATTTTGATCCAAGTAGTCCCCGAATCAAACAGCAGGTCTCGGTGTGAATGATCATATCATTTATTAATCATATTGTTTTGAAATGAAATCTCCACGAATCATGCCATCAAACAGCAATATTATTAAAAAAATCATGAGAATACACGGTCTGTAAGAATCATATCGTAAATTCGCATTTGCTATAGTCTTTCCACGCACCTTTCGCCACGTGATGGGAGGAAGGCAAATTTTAGCCAAAACTTTTCCTACTACAGTTGAGGCAGGGCTGTTCACATGGGATTGTGGGTGAATTTTAGAAGTTACGCTGTCGGAAATCAGTTTTTCGAGTCCTGTTCAAAGTGCAATAACATGCAACTCATGGTCCAGTAACAATGGCGTGTTTATTTTTCTTGCCGACTTTGTCGCGCAGGAGAACGAAATGTGTTTTGTTACTAGAAACTCTTCACATTATTAATTTCTTTTTTCCCAAACAAACTGACTCAATCACAAAACTCAGCGAATTACGAATTCCCCACATCTTTTTCCAAATTCGTGTGTTGAGGACAAACTTTATCGACAGCTTGTTCCTCAGTATTTGCAGACGTGCATTGTGGATCACCTTAGAATAACATCAGCCTGTAAGGAAATCTTGAAATGGTTAGTTGTAGTGCGAGTGAAAGTTTGCCAAGTGATAGTGATGATTTTGAATCACTTTAGAATAATATCAATCTGTAAGAGTACATTCAAAATTAAGGGAGTTATCATTTTATTTCTTCGTTTTTTTTTTTTTGCAGGAGAAAGAAGTCTTTGAAAATTCGTTTTGAATTTGCAATTTCTATTTCCAAAATATTTTACGTAAAGTTTTTTTTTAAACAAAATTCAGTTATCTAAAATGTAATATGTTTCTCGTGGTACATCCTGTTCCCACTAAAGGGGCTCTGACGACCGCCAATAGCGGTATAACTATACCATCGGGATTAGGAGGAAATTCTATCCCACACTCACCAACCCGCTTGGCCAGCGTGGTGAGTTATGGCCAAACCCCTCCAAAATGATTCCACAACTTAAATCTTGGCCCTCAGTCTCCGGCAGCTGGAATGTACCTGGCCAAGGCAGCGGCCAGTGCGACATGAAGGCAGAGGGTGCTAAGAATCCCGGAGGACCGGACTAGGCTGCCATCTAATGCTGACCTTGGCAACGTACAATGGGCGCTCCCTATCTTCTGATTCAAGGCTTCTTGAATTGGAAGAGGAACTACAAAGGATCAAGTGGGACATCGTGGGGCTAAGTGAGGTAAGGAGAAAAGGAGAAGATCTCATCGAACTGAAAAGTGGACATCTCTTCTACTATCGTGGGACAGATACTGGCAGAACTAGTGGTGTTGGATTTATAATAAACAAGAAACTGAAGGATAAAGTTGTAGAAGTTGAAAGTTCCTCTGACAGAGCTGCACGGCTTGTTATCCAACTCTCGAAAAGATACCAGGCTCAGATTATTCAAACTTATGCACCCACCACAAGTCATCCTGAAGAAGAAATTGAAGAATTTTATGAGGAAATTTGTCATCTAAATAATAAAGGTAAGCAGCACTTGAAAATAATTATGGGAGATTTCAATGCAAAAATAGGGCAACGGCAACAGAATGAAACTTCAGTAGGTAAATTCGGTCACGGCAACAGAAACCAGCGTGGAAATACTCTCGTTGAGTTTGCAGAGGCAGAAGGGTTTTTCATCTTGAACTCCTTCTTCAAGAAAAAGCCACACAGGAAATGGACATGGAGACATCCAAATGGGACGACAAGTGAAATTGATTTTATTATGTGTAACAAAAAATTCGTCATAGAAGACTGCAGTGTGCTAAACAAGTTCAACACAGGTAGTGACCATAGATTGGTGAGATGTAAGATGCACTTCAACACTAAACTTGAACGTGGCAAGCTCATAAGACAAACAAAATCTATTGACATAACCAACCTTAAAAAACACCATAATACCTTCAAGTTGGAACTGAAGAACAGGTTCTCTGCTTTAGAAGGCCTAACATCGGAAGAAGTGGACATCTCTGAAGTTAACAGAAAAGTAACCAAAGCTCTTATGGAAACAGCAACAAAATTAGCTGGGTCTAAGAACAAGTTGCATGTAAATAAATTATCAGGAAAAACGAAAATGTTGATGCAAAAAGAAGAGAGATGAGGACAACTAAAGAAGATGTGACTTTCAAAGTGGAATATATAGAGCTATGCAAGACAGTACGAAAAAGTATCACTGAAGACGTAAGAAAATTCAACTGTGAACTAGTGAGGAAAGCAATTGAAAACAACCAAAGCCTAAAGATAGCAAAGGGACATCTCAGTAAGGGAAGAAAACAGATTATGGCACTGAGAAAAGAAGATGGTTCTGTAACAAGAAATAGAGGCGAAATTTTGACAAGAGTGAAAGATTTCTACTCCAAATTATATGAAAGGGATGATACATGCACTCCAGACATCATGAAAGATACCAGTACCAGAGTTCCTCCAGTCCTTCCAGCAGAAGTTGCACATGCAATCAAGAACATGAAGCGGGGAAAAGCTCCAGGAGAAGATGGAATTACTGTAGACATCATACAAGAAGCAAGTGGAGAAATCGAAACAGTACTCGCCCAAATTTTCACTCGATGCCTTAATGAAGGAAAGATTCCTGAGGATTGGAACACCGCTACAATGATCCTGCTACATAAGAAAGGTGACATTGAGGATCTCGGAAACTACAGACCTATCAGCCTCCTATCAGTAGTTTATAAAATCTTCACTAAAGTTCTTTCACACCGCTTGAAGGTAACATTGGACATGGCTCAACCGAGAGAACAAGCTGGATTCAGGAGTGGCTACAGCACAATAGATCATATCCATGTGCTGAGAGAACTAATTGAAAGAGCGAGGGAATATGAACTTCCATTGTGCATGACTTTTATCAATTATGAAAAAGCCTTTGATTCGGTGAAACCATCAGCAGTTACAATGGCTCTGAAAACCTGCGGTATTGAAGATGCATACATTAATATTATTAATAACATCTATGAAAATGCAAGTGCAAAGATTCGGCTGTTTGAAAATACAACACACATAAAAATTGGAAAGGGAGTGAGACAAGGTGACACCATATCTCCGAAGCTCTTTAATGCCACATTGGAGGGTGTTTTTCAGTCACTGAGCTGGGAAAACAAGGGGATAAAGATTAATGGAGATTATCTAACCCACCTTCGTTTTGCTGATGACGTAGTCATTTTTGCAACTAGCCCATCAGAGCTGCAGAGTATGATCCAGGAACTTGCTGACAAGAGTAAAGAAGTGGGATTAAAAATGAACTTTCAGAAGACAAAAGTGATGTTCAATGCTTTTACAAGAAATGAAGATTTATCGATTGATGGAGAAAAGCTGGAGATAACAGACACGTACGTTTATCTTGGACAGCAGATATCAAGTGAGGGTCACATTGATGAAGAAATTAATCGGCGTACAAAACTTGCCTGGAGAGCTTTTGGAAGAAACAGCATAATTTTCAAGAGCAATATGCCATTATGTCTTAAAAGAAAAGTGTTTGATCAATGCATCCTTCCAGTGCTTACGTATGGTGCAGAGACGTGGACCTTAACTAAAAGAGACATACAAAGGCTGCAGACAACTCAAAGAAGCATGGAGAGATGCATACTTAATGTAACCAGGAGAGATAAGAAGAGGAACTCGTGGATCCGAAAAATGACAAGAGTGGAAGACATCATGATCAGAGTTAAATCCCTGAAATGGCAATGGGCTGGACATACTGCCAGAAGGACAGATCATCGATGGACAGCCGAAATTTTACATTGGATTCCAAGGGACAGGAAAAGACCCAGAAGAAGACCACATGGGAGATGGGTGGATGAAATTCGAAAGTATGCAAGGGTGACATGGAGGAGACTGGCACAAGACAGACCGTTGTGGAGGAAACTTGGGAGACCTTCGTCCAGCAGTGGATTGATAATGGTTGACAATGATGATGATGATGATATATATATATTAAATACATATATACACTGGTGTGCAAAAATTAAGGACAAAGAGGAGAAATTATCATAACTGCGGAACGCGCAGGCAGTACAGATCGAAAGACCACTCAGGAGATAGACTAGGGCCCGGTACGGTAGGGCATGCGCATATATGCAGCATGATGTAGGTGTGTGTGTGTGTGTGTGTGTGTCTCGGAAGCGTATAAAGCACACAGGCGGTGTACGCTCAGCAATTCGTTGAAAGCTATTGCACGGTGTACATCGGTTTGAACGACGTCGAGTTGCTGCCACCATATGATATGGCCAACAGGCAATCCAGTAGACGACATCTGGATGACTTTACCCGAGGTCGCGTTATTGGGAAGTTGGAAGAAGGTCGAAGTGTGACTAGTGTGGCCGAGGAGTTCGGGATCGCTCACAGCATCATTGCATGAGCTTGAAGAGCATATCAAACAACAGGAACAGCTGTCCGAGAGTTTGGCAGTGGTCGTCCACGAGCAACCATGGCGGCGGGCAATGGGGGTATATTGTCCTACAGGCGAGAAGAGACAGACGGCGGGAGAAATCGCAAGGCACATGCAACAGACAACTGGACGTCCGTTATCGTGTTTTATCGAGGCCATGAGGCTGCACAAAGGTGGTCTATTTGCACAACGACCAGTACGGTGTGTGCCATTAATGCCTGCGGTTTCTGTGGTGTCAGGAACACAAGAACTGGACACATCAGCAATGGGGTCGAGTTCTCTTTACGGATGAGAGCCGATTTAGTCTGACGAGTGATTCTGGACGTATACACATCTGGAGAGAGCAGGGAACACGCAATCACACCTTCAACATCATCGAAAAGGACCGGTTTGGAGGTGGCAGAGTTCTCGATTGGGGTGGTGTCATGCTTGGTAGCCGTACCGACCTCCACATCTTCCAAGGAGGTTCAGTCACTGGTGTCCGCTATTGTACCGAGGTTCTCCTGCCTCACGTGCGTCTGTTTAGAGATGCTGTGGGTCCTGAGTTCCTCTTCATGGACGACAATGCTACACCTCATCGTACAGTGGCTGTCGCAGAGCTGTTGGAGAGTGAAGATATTCAACGCATGGATTGGCCCGCAAGGTCCCCGGACCTAAATCCAATCGAACATGTGTAGGACCTTCTCGGGAGACGCTTGGCGGCACGTCACTAGCCACCAGCAATGATTCCGCAGCTGCAATTGGCGCTACAAGAGGAATGGGCCGCGATGCCTCAACAGCTCCTTGACAACCTCGTCCTCAGCATGGACAGACGTTGTAAATCCTTCAACGCAGTCAGGGGTGATCATATCCCCTACTAAAGACTGGATTTTTCTTGGCAGCCGCCTGTCACATGGATGTTTCTGTCTTCTGTCCAGTTGTGCTCAAAGCTACCTTTTCAATAAAGTGCCTTTGTATCCTTTGGATTCCTTGTTTGGACGGTTTTGCTCACTTGTCCCATATTCTTACATCTTGGGGATCTTATGGCATGATTTAAGTCGATGTAGAGCATTTCTGCACAACGTTACATTCGAAAAACCGTCTCGTCCTTAATTTTTGCACGCCAGTGTATAAATCTTATAAAGTTCAGGGTAAAATTTGGTCCCAAAATATTAAAATTTATGGAAAGTACAGTTTTTTTCCCTTGAAGCTTGTAATTTATAAAAAAATGGCTTAGCATTTCTGACATATACACACACTCACATTACATGTACTTGTAGCACTAAAAGGGCTTAAACCTCGATATTACAGAAGCCGGTACATCAAAAAATCATCGAGGTTTCATTACTGATGTTTGAAACTGGCAAAGAATATTTTCAGTGTAAAGTAAATGAATTTCTTTTGTTGCATTCTTGTAAAGAGGAAGGGAATACCATATTTTTATGTCGTTAATTAGCTGTTTTGGTTTATGTTTCATCGACGAAATCGAACTCCTTTCCTCGATGCTACAGGAACCGACACGTCAAAAAAAAAAAAAAAAAAAAAAAACGTTGAGGTTTCCACCGATACATCGAGCATTTTAACAGATATTATTGGTTATTTGATTTGGTGAGTAGTCACCATTCACCGATGTGTTGGGAATGAGTAAACCCATAGGAAAAAAAAGATTTAAAAAATGTTTTCATTTTGCACATTGAGTTGCTTTTTATGTTCAGATAAAGCCGTCCATGTAAATAATATTAGTTACATTAAAGTTCCTATTAATCCCCCCCCCCCCCGTTTTTTTTATTGTTCTGGAGGCTTCTTTTTGGCCACTAACTTTTTTGGACCTACTGGCCACTGGCCACTTAGCTAAACTTCCAGTTTGCACCTATATGTCACATCCTTCATACAGCCCAGACTTTGCACCATTGCTAAGAAGAGGACCTAATATTGGTAAGTTTTTCACTTTAAAACAGCGTCGTCCACTTTTTCAAAATGATGCATTTTAGAACATTTCCTTTCAGGTACGACATCTTGAAAGGTTTTCATAACGAACTTCTGGTTTTTAAAGTCACTGTATTTGGGGGAACACCAAATTTAATTGCAATATCTTTTCTGCACATTCCATTGTCCACATTCTTCAACAACTCCACCTTTTCCATTTTCTTTTGACGTCGCTAACACATAATGTCACAGAGACATTTCTTTTTGACATCGTGAACACATACTGTCAGTTAGAGACTGAAACAATCACAAGCACACACCAGTCTGTTAGAAAGACTGAAACAACCTGTTTTGCAGAGGAGAAAAATTACTTGAGGGGTGAGGGTAGTGTGGATGACCCCCTTCCCCCCATGTAGGCGACCCATTGGCATCGCAGTGACAGTGACCACCCTTTCCTTCTTTCTCTCACGATATCTCCATTCTATTTTTCTCACTTGATATAGAAACAGTTTTTCTGTGTAATGATTGTGAGGGATTCATAGAACTATTTTATATATACGTATATGTATATAAAATGTCAATATACAGAAGTTCGATAAATGGAAGTGATTGTGTGTTATATATACATATATATATAAATTAATTTGCAAAAGTAAGAATGAAAAAACATAACGCAAGAAATATAGCTAGTACCATGAGAAGTGCCGAAGGCAGCTGTATCTCATGTAGTAGCATGTATAGAGTGAATTGTTAAAAATTTAAATTTTATAAAAAATGCAAAATAAAATTCAAAATGGAAGTTCAGAATTGAAAACCGAAAAATATAAAACAAAAAACAGGTTGCCGTCATCAGGAGAACATCAACCTGCGGGAGTGGCCTTTCTACTACCAACGAATGACAAGGAGAACCAAAAATATCGGTTGGTCATGCTCCCTAGGCCACCAGACCAAACACCAAAAGAGACTCAGGAATTCAAAAAACAAGAATGTAAACACTGAAAAAATGATAAAAAAGGCTTACCGGCAGACCAGACAGGTCAACGCCACGAATGAAAACCAAGCAAAACTTGACCAACGACCCACAAGAACACAAATGCATACGAAAACGCTAAAGTGGTGGCGGTTAAATTACATCTTAGTAAGCAAAAAAAAAAAAGAAAGAAAAATGGGTGTAATGATGAGATGCAAAACTGTGTATGTAAATGAAAATGGCTGAAAATTTATTGACAGCTTTTTCATCATAATTTTTTTTTTCTAATAATTAACAACATAAAAGTGTTTGCTGATTAAATTTAATTAGTTTCTCAATAAAATTTTGATGTAGGGAAAAAATCCCTACATTCTCATCATCAAGAATTTTTATAGCTGAAATAGGCTTAAAAAATTATCAGCATGCGTCGTGTCACGATTTTTCTATCTGAGTTACGTTTTTTGGTTCTGAGAGGTTGGCAGGTCTGCTAGTGCTCCTTGAGTTGTGTTAATAAATATAAAACACACCAGTTTATATTTTAAACTTGCCTAAAGTATTTTTGTATTGTAACATAGCTTCTCATGTCAATGTCAATATGCCAGCTTAAGCTTTTAAGTTCAACAACAGTACGTAGGCTTTAGTCATTAGACACGCAAAAATAGGATTTTTATAAATTGTTGTATGGTTTTTTCCTAGTTATAAATTAATTTATGGCACCTTTATTTATAGTTTACTGTGGAAATAACCTTTTTACGGGTCTTGTAGAGGTAATTATTTACAAAAGTTCGTGGTCAAATTTTCGAACTAAAGCCTAGTTCATCAGTACTACGTCACTGGAGTAGTTGCTGCCACTCAGTTGGAAGTGTCCAACCACAATTATCATTAATTGTGGTATTTCTTCTTGCTATTTCCATCCCTTTTTCTAGTTTCCTCTTTACTAAGTTTGATTGGTGGGTGATTATTCTTACACAGTCCCATTTCATGGTGTGTCCTCTTTCTTGTATATGTCTATCTAGCCCTGTTTTGTTACTAATGTTCCTAATAGCTGCTTGGTATTCTTTCATTCTGACTTTAATACTCCTTCCCTGTTTTTCCTATATAGCTGAGCTCACAGTTGCAGTCGATGCAATAGGCTACTCCTTCTTGCATTTGTATGACTGTTTCTTTCTGTTTTAGAGCTAGCAGGAATTTCATTATTTTGTTATTTAGATCTGGAGCAAGTCTGATATTATATTTTGCTCCGATCCTCTTCAGTTTTTCAAAAAGTCCCTTGTGGTATTTAATTTTACTGGTGAATTTGAAGTTGTTCATGCTTCTTTTTTGGCACTTTTCTGAATAACTCCGTAATATATGGGGAGGGGTAATTGTTCTCTGCCAATATTCCTTTCAATTCTTCTCAGGGAATTTCTTTTTGAGCACCTGAAGAGACAAGGACTTCAATTTTTTTCCAAAAATTGTCTCGCGGTATTAGACTTAATATAGTCAGGGTGGAATGAGCAGCAGTCTAATGTCTTTCCTATGTTAGTGGGTTTTCTAAAAGCTGAGTGAAGATTCTTCCCTCTCTTGAGGATTTTTTTTTTAATCCTGTAAATTATATTTTTTTCACAAGTCATTGTTTTCACTATATGAAGTTTATTTGCAGTCTAACCTGCGAGCAGTATGTTTCGTGTGTAATTTACTAGTGTTTTTTCCATTCTTATAGGCACTGAAGCAATTGGCTGCAGAAAACAATGGTAAAGTGACTTGTCCTCGTACCAAGGAAGTCTATGACCTGAAGGAAGCTGAGAAAGTATTTGTTATGTAGATGAGGCAGTGATTTAAAATCCTCCTGCTTAGCCATACAGACTATACAACACCCACTTTTTGTATTCCAGTCCCAGTTCTATATGACCATGAAACTATGCTTCAGGTGCCTGCCTATGCAAAAGTTCCTTGGATTGTACAGTAGTGTATATGTATTGTATAAAATTGGACCATGTTGTTATTTCTTCTTTAATTATGTGCTACTTTTTTGAAATAAAGTTACTTGTAATTGTGTTGAAGACTTGTTTATCTTTATTAAATAGTTGTGCTGTAGTACTCACCTGAGCACATTCAGTACTTGCTGTTTTGGTAATTAAAAATCTGGTATGGAAACTTAGCTACTGGAGTAGTGTGGTTTCCTGATGTGGTAAATAATGTCAAAGTTGATGTTTACACTCTGTACTTTCTTTGAAACCAGATTTATTTTGAAACTTACTTTAACTGATCGGGCAGCTTGTGAGGTATTATCAGCTTTTGAGCACTTCAAGAGGAACCTGGCAACAAAATTTAAATTATATTTTTAAGCTCTGTACTTGAAAACAGTTGAATTATGGGTCTTTGACATTTCGTTCATTTATATGGTGTAAACTATTATCTTAATACACTGCTGGACAATTGCTAAGGACGGATCATAAACAGCTATATAGCGCATAAAAAAGTAAGTGTGGTAGGATGCCAAGTGAAATAAAATAATGTCAGAATGCCAGGACATTACAAGAAAGACAATTTATTGTGCTCTGAAATCCAGAAGGCTTTAGAATGTGTTCAAGGGACAAACAGGCCATTTTGTGCAGAATACGTAAACGTGAAAAAAATGCAATTACCATCCGCAGGCGTTCCGGCGTAAGATGTCAATACGGGATATGGCCACCATGGAGGGCAATGCAAGATTCCACACGTCGTGTCATGCTTTGCACAACATTATCAAGCAGCTGTTGGGGTAATTTATCCCATTCCTCTGTCAGTGCACGGATGAGGGTGTCCTTGTTTATTGGAGGGCATTGGCGACCAGCAAGACTCCTCCCCAAAGCATCCCACACATTTTCAATGTAATGCAGATCTGCAGAACGTGCTGGCCATACGAGGCGTTGAATATCCTCGCTCTCAAGACACTCCTGGACAGCGACTGTTCGATGACATGTTGCGTTGTCGTCCATGAAAATGAATCTATCACCGACAGCACCACGGAACATGCGAACATGAGGTAGCAGAACATCGTTAATGTATCGTTGGCCAGTCATAGTCCCAGTTGGAAGCACATAGAGGGACGTAAGGCCATTGATCATGATGCCAGCCCATACCATGACACTACATGTCGGATATCGGTCCCTTTCCTGTATGTTTGCTGGACAATATGCAGTACCACTATCACGCCAGATCAGTTGTCGACAATCAGACGATAGACTGTATCTACTCTCATCTGAGAAGAGGACAGCAGACCAGTCGTTATCAGTCCAATTGCGATGTTGATGGCACCATTGCAAACGGGCGGTACGGTGACGTCTGGACAATGGGATGCACACAACAGGACGGCGGGCGTATAGTCCTCCTTTATGCAAACGTCTGGCGATAGTTTTTCGGGAGATCCGCTTGCCAGTAGCAGCCATAAACTGATTTGCTACCTTAGTAGCTGTGCTGCGCCGGTGCCTTTTTGTTGATAGCACTATGTACCGATCTTCTGCAGGTGTCGTACTGCGAACACGACCTCCCCTGTGACGTTTGCTACACTCTCCATTTGTTTGAAATGATTTCCAAAGCCTTGAAACAACACTGTGGCTGACGTCGAACTCCCTGGCAACATCTGTTATTTTTCGCCCTCCTTCAATCTTGCCAATAATACGGCCATGCGTAAAATCATCTAGGTGATGTCGGGAAGACATACTGAAAATTGCAAGTTCGTCAATTGATTCTTTCCCCTTCAACTTTGCGTTTGAACAACAACGGTCAACAGTTTGTCATTTTCATGTAGGACTTCCGTCCACAGTGAGTAGAGTTTAGGTCCCAGCCACCTACAGCGAGATCGCCTTTTGGGCAGGACACGGAAACGGAAGGAATGAGAGCAAGTCTAGCGACTTTTGACAGAACAGTTTGCAGTGAGATTAGAGTACAGTAGATGGCACCACCGTACAAGTACGATATTGCACATAGATGGGTGAGAGAATTTCAGGGAGGACATAGGAAAGGATACCCATTTAACCAGTGGGTCCAGCCTGGGGGCCATCACTTTACGTGCTCGTCCGATGCACGGCGGATATTCAGCGATTGTTAGTAAATCACACCATTTCTGAAGGATCAGCCCAGGCTAGAACCTGGGGACCCAGCATCGATAGTCTGAAACACTAACTACTAAGCCATCCACGGCTCAACAACGGTCAATACGCATCAAATCCTTTATATCTCTTATCAGCGCTATGACGTCACGAACAAGTTCGGCAATCCAAAATTTGCATACGCACAACACGTCTTACTGTATCCCGCACTTATGCTAATTTCCACATTTTCCAGCCTTCCATTGTATGGTTGCTATCGTTGCTATTGTCATCCGTCCTTAGCAATTGTCCGGCATTGTATTACATTATATACATGCTGAGTTGTATAAAAAAAAAATGTATCTGTGGGCTGTGGGTTGCCTATTGGGCAATGTTCGTGACTGTCATGGAGAAGACCTCAGGTTCAAACGCTCGATCCACTAAATATCCACTGCGCGTCGGATGGGCATGTTAAGCCGTCGGAACTCGGGTACTCCCCCCCCCCCCGGTAATAAATAAGGGAATCTTCCTCCTCCTTTCTACCTCGCTTCCTTGTCACTTTCCTATCGGGCACTCTCGCCCAAATCTCCTAGTTTCCCATTTCTAATGGTTGTTTAAGATCTAGGGCAGACACTCCCTTCCTAAAATCTTCTACATATGATCAATTAAAAAAAAAAAATGTGTCTGCGTACACCACCATTGAAACAGAAAACTTGCTGCAAAACGCGAACAATAACAATAGAATAACATAATGTAAAGAAAAATTAATAAAAACAATAAATTTTAGAACATTAGATTTCACTGAGGACAAAATAAGTACGAATTGAATGGGCAACAATGTGTGTGAAATCGAACTTTATGGCAAAATATTAAAATATTGAACTATGAACCTCATAAAAACAAGACTAAGGTTTTTACACCCAGAAAAACAGTTCCATCAGCAAACCTTAAAAAATTACTAATAGCATTTTCAACAATTCAAAAATAGTAGACTGGCAACTGCAAGAGGAACCTGGCAACAACATTTAAATTCTTTCTGTGTAAATAAAACTTTTGATACAGTTTCTATACATTGAGAATAGGCCTTGATAAAAATCTAGAGGCAAGAAACATCTGTAAAAACAAAAGAACTCAGAAGATGTGAAGAATAATTGAAAGTTCTTAAAATAGAATTATATTAATCTGAATAAAGTGTTGAGTAAGTGTTTTAATTTCTGTAAACATTTTTTTAATTGACAAGCAAAAACTGTCTGCAAAATCTGCTAATAATTTGGGAACTATCTGTGTACAGTACGTCTACATTCTGCAACCCTGTATGCATGGGGTCAGGCAAATGAACCAGACTCCATGCATACAGGGTTGCAAAATGATTGACGTTTACTTGCAGAAAAGATTGAAGTTTACTTCACCCTTCACCGAAGGGTGAAGTAAACGTCGGTCTTTTAGGGAAGTGATTTTCGGTCAAGGGTCACTTGACCGAAAATCACTTCACCGAAAAGATTGGTTCACTGAAAGATCACTTGATCAAAACGTTCATTTCACCGAAAGGTCTCTTTACCTAAAAGTTCATTTCATTGAAAGGTCTCTTTACCTAAAAGTTCATTTCATTGAAAGGTCATTTCACCGAAGGGTCAGTTTATCGAAAACTTTGGATTTCATTACAGGATCTGTTGAAGCATGGTGCCAGTTTGGAAGACAGACCACACCGAAACATTAGGGGATCATACTCAAATTTCACTTTTGATTTCTCCGTGTCACAAATAATGCAAAGATTTAGTTTTAAAACAAAAATAATTAAGTCCCTATGGGCTTAAACTTTTTTAGCAAATTTTAATCGTGCATTCTCATGTTCATATGGCTACACAAAAAGTCAAGTTAATATGTTGCACATTTATTCAGGCAAAAAGAACCAATTTTAGCTGAATCAATTTTTTTGCTAGGCAGAATCAATTTTCTGCATGAAAAGAATTTTTTTTTGCTAGGCCTTTTTTAGCAAATTTTAATCATGCGTGCACATGTTCATATGGTTTACATAAAAAGTTAAGTTAATAATGTTGCACATTTTTTTCAGGCAAAAAGAATCAATTTTAGGGCCCTAGGCCTTGTTATTCAATTTAAATGAAGAGTGCTCATGTTCATAAGGTTTACATAAAAAGTCAAGTTAATAATGTTGCACATTTTTTTTCAAGCAAAAAGAATCAATTTTAGGGCCCTAGGCCTCGACTTAGGTCATTTTATCTAATTTTAATCGAGCATGCTCTTCTTCATATGATTTACATAAAGAGTCAAGTTAATAATGTTGCACATTTTTTCGGGCAACAAGAATCAATTTTAGGGTCCTTGGCCTCAGCTTAGACCTTGAAACATTACTAACTTGAGTTTTTATGTAAACCTTATGAACATGAGCACGCACAATTAAAATTTTCAACATTATTAGTTTGACTTGCTGTGTAAACCTTATGAATATGAACAAGGGGGATTAAAGGCCTTAAAATTAATGTTTTAGGCTTGAGCAAAAGTGCAACATATTTTACTTTAAATTTTATGTAATGCTTATGAATATGAGTAGGGTTAAAATCTGTTAAAATGGCTGTTATCTCAGCGTACGGTCAAAAAATGTTTTGCGGTTGAGTAAAAGTGGAACATTATTTACTTGATTTGCTATGTAGTCCTTGTGAATATGAGCTCAGAGGAATAAAATTTGATGAAAAGGCCCAGGTCTAGGCCTAATAATTAATGTTATATTTCGAAACTCCTACTCATGGAGAAGTGTTTCATAGAAATTAAAAGTGCATTTTTTACACAATCCCATAATGTTTAGGTGGTCAGATTTTCAAAAACCAGCACCACACTCCAACAGATCTCTAACAACAAAATTCTAAGTTTTCAATAAAATGACCATTCGTTGAAATGATCTTTCAATATAATGAACTTTTAGGTAAAGTAATCCTTCAGTGAAAGATAACTTTACCTAAAAGTTCATTATATTGAATTGTGGGTATTTACTGGCTTTTCTTCTGAGATTTTATAGTGCATCTTATAAGGAAAAGATAAAACTCTAGTTTCATAAACTATTACTATTCATAAACTATCGTCTAAAATTGAAGTTATTTAATTTATAATTTTGAAAAATATAGACTGTTTTAGGGGGATTTTTCCTTCAAATTTTAAGGGCATAAACATCGGTACTTTGTTAATAACCTTATGTTTTTGATAACAGCTTTAACTCTGCTTTTCGCCGCCCCGGTGGCGCAGTGGTCTAAGGCGTTGGCCTCTGATCATTCGTCCGTAAGGGGTCCGGGTTCGAATCCCGGTCAGGCATGGATTTTGTGTTTGTCTTACGGCACTGGCTCTCTCCCTTCCCTGGAACCAGTGACCCTAAATTAGGGACGGGCGACTGCTTATAGCCCATTGAGTTGCTCACGGTGGTCGTTAAACCTCCAATCAAAAAAAAAAAAAAAAAAACTCTGTTTTCTGGAAAAACACTAAATTTTCAGAAGGGCTGTAGGTTGTGACATGACAGAAATGCGAGATCACAGCTAAAAATCTTGTTATATGTATTTTGCTTTTAAGTTACAGTTGACCTTTTAAAACAAATGTCCCCCCAACTTCATCGTGATTGGTTGTCGCTGTTATGGTCTTTAACTTTCCAGCTAAGGAGGAGACAAAAGAGATAATCGCCAGAATGTCAGTAAAGTCCTGTATTGGTGCACATTAGATAGAAAATACCTATAAAAGCAGAGAAATAATCCAAACTTAGCCTGTCACTCCTGAGAGAAAAAGCGGGCAAGAGAAAGCAAAGGCTGAAAAACTCTAGTGTGCAAATGGAAGACATTGTCCATACAAGGTTACGCTCCCGGACAGAACAAGTTCCTCAAAAAGTAGCGGTGATCGACCTCCCACTTGTTCGCAATAGCTTAGCAGAGATAAACTTTTGTTTCAAGAACAGGGGGAAATTTATGGCTATTTACTGAGAGAGTGATATCATATCACCTACAATTTTACAATTGCTGTTTGTTAAGCAATTGTTAAGAAAAAAAAACACACACTTTTTTTTATTTTTACTGTAAGACTTGCGGCTCTTAACCTGAAAATTACGGCATATGATATTTGCTGCACAATTACCCTATTTTTTTAATTCATGTTTTTGCGGCTATGTGGTTTTTGATAGCATTTAAACTGATACAAGTAACGTCAACTAAAAAAACAGTGCTGTCTATAAAAATTACGCACATCCATCTGTTTGTTGAAGTATGAAATCCCAACGTTCAGCATGTGTTCTAAACGTCCTAACACTTTTGGGAAGAAAGAAGTTAGTAGAGCTTTGTGCCCATCCAAGCTGAAGCCATGCGGTTACTGCCTATGTATGTCGGCAACACTAGCAGATGCCAATAAGTGCGAAATACCGGATGCGCTCCTACGAAGCTGTACTTGAAGCAAAATTTTATCAAGAACTAACGCAGGTTCGAGAACTGTAATAAAAGTAAATACGTATAGAAGTACTGATGTTTGAGAAATTGTGATAGTTATTTCTAAGATAAATTGGATATGCAGTATTTACCATGTATACTCGCAGTGCAAGCTGTCACATGTATCTTATGATTATCCATATGTTACTAAAAACACTGGCCATTCAATTAGAAACCTTTATTCAATACCCGGTTGGATATTCTTTACCCTAAATTGCATCATGTATGAGGTTTGGCATAAATTGCACAAGGAGGAGTGCATGTTTACAGCTTACCAGCCTTTGATCAGACAATCCTTTGACTAAAATTTGATGGAAGAGGACTATGTTCCCGGATCTGTTTTTCTAACATATCCCAGCCGCCCCGGTGGTGCAGTGGTCTAAGCGATGGCTTCTGATCATTCGTCCGTAAGGGGTCCGGGTTCGAATCCCGTGAGGCATGGATGTTGTGTTTGTCTTACGGCCCTGACTATCTCCCTTCCCTGGAACCAGTGGCCCTAAATTAGGAACGGACGACTGCTTATAGCCCATTGAGTTGTCACGGTGGTCTTTAAAACCTCCAATAAAAAAGAAATATAAGCATTAGCCGTTCAGTAATTTTGGTCTTCAGGGAAGGGACAACTAACGCCGTAAGACAGCCTCATCTAGATGAATCTTGAAGGAATGATCCAAAGTGAGTGCTTTAAATCACTCGGCCACAGCGGCGGATGGCCACTCAAGAAATTGCACATTTACTCGTATCCTCTTTGTCTGGATTGTTTGGAAAGAACGAATAATTATTTTGGTGCTTATGAATAAGAATTGTTAACTTCATTTGAGCTTTATATTATCTATCTAAAATGTAACTTTCTTACAAAAGTTGGCTTTTCTTTCTATCTATACATATGTTGGGCGTTTGCTCTAAAATTACAAAGCTAAATTTTCTCTACTTCAATGAGAAGTTTGCCGTGGGACCAAGCACGCTGTTATAAATAAATTAAGCTAACTATGGTTAAGCATTGGTCGTTGGACTTGGAGCCAAATGGTCATTGGTAAGATCTACCCTCCTTTTTTAATCTTAAAGGAAGCACTAGTAACGATTTTGATAGTCCATTATTCCCACACGTTTATCCACGTACAGACATAGAGCACAAAAGCGATTCTCCGACTGAGTTGTTCCGTAATCCGTGTTTCACCCACATTTATCTTAAGAGAAACTGATTTAGCAGTGCTGGCTCGTGGACCAGAATGGTAGTTCACGAGTCAAAATAATGGACATACTTAAAAAGGCGTCTATTCAAAGTGGTGGTACAAATACCGTTGCGTAGTAGACGATCAGTGACCAAATAAATATGGTAACCCGGTACAACATCCGTTTTTGAGCATGATTTTAGATGCTACGTTCAACAAACAGTAGATTTTTGAAATTCATTCACCCTTAAATTGCTGCTAAAATTTGTTCTTGACTGAATTAGTTGTACAATGCATATTTCAACAATTCTGTTTCATCCAGGAGTTAACAGAATCTTTTCCATGACGGAATTTATAAGGTGTTCCCTGTGGGTACATGCGTTTCTGTAGTGGGACGAAAGACTAAAATTCCCGGCCTTATTTCGCCGACCCAAGCCACTCCTGGCGGCGGCCTAGTTTTATTACATGCAAGTGCAGTTCACTAAAACTGTGAAACAAACAAAAATCTAAGTAATAACGAGGAACTGTACACCAATTACACTTAAAAAATAGTATAACTATATTAGTAATCCGAAATTCTTGGCGTAGCTTATAAATCCCAGTTTCCAAGCTTTTGCACATCAACCAGAGGGCTTTTTCAAGGAAGGTGGACAGCAAACTGCTGTCACCTTCCTTGAAACTTTCCTGTCAGTTGCTATCACCTTCCTTGAAACCTTCCTGTCAGTTTACAGTCTACCTTTCTTGAAAAAGCCATCTGGTTGATGTGCGGAAGCTTTGATTTATAATCTACGCCAAGAAATTCGGATTACTAATATACAGTAGTTATACTATTTTAAACAAAAATCTATTGCGCTATTTCCTTGTCAGCTTCCTGTCAGCTTGCTGTCTACTTTCCTTGAAAAAGCCATCTGGTTGATGTGCGAAAGCTTGGAAACTTTGATTTATAATCTACGCCAAGAAATTTGGATTATTAATATAGTTATACTATTTTAAACAAAAATCAATTGCGGTATTTCACCCCAAGGGCTGTAAATTATTTTTATCATAGGGTACCGTTTACTTTTACTACACCACTGATTTGAAATAAAAAAGGGAATTGTTTTGGCTTCTGTGATGTCACTCCCAGTCTTGTTTGCTCCAGTAGCTGACACGCGGCGGGGGGGGGGGGGGGGGGGGGCGATACCGCCCAAAAATAGATTTTTCCATTTTGAACGGCCAAGACCGTAAATAATTAATGCTTTTATTTTTGTAAAATTCTAAAAAAAGTAACTGCTGCCGCTGTTTTAGAAATTTCGCGACACTCTTGCTTTCCTAGCTCGCAGCGCAAAACGTATTGAACACAAAAATACGAAACTTACATTTGTAGAGAATTGTTTGGAGAACACGCTGAAATAAACCGTTTTTCGATTCTGGCGATACTTCAAGAGCTATTGTATTTCAAAATTAAGGTAAGCAAAAAAGTGCTATCAGGTCGCGTTCCGGACACACTAACAGCAACAGAACCACGAAACTTTGTAAGCATGTAGTGCCATGACCGAATTTTGCACCTCGTCGCCCTTTTTTTGAATCTCGATTTAGTTTACGAGAAATTAAATTTCTAAATTTCACAAAATTATCTATTTCGCGAGGAGATCCATTAAAAAAAACGGATATATGGCAAACTATAAATCATAACGCTTTGCAATTTTTACAGCATAAACTTACAACTATCATCCCTTTTTTACAAAAAAAAAAAAAAAAAAATGTAAGAAAAAGCCATTTTCTGATTTTTACGCATTTTTTAAAGACGCAAAGGAAAGAAACGAACGGCTCGTCTGTCTTCACGATAACCATAGAGGAACGTTCTGGTCCCGTGACCTGCTGCCATGGTGACGCAGAGGATTTTTTATGCATATGCTTTGTTGGTAAAGCTATCTCAGTAGTTTAAGGTGGACGTCAAGTGATTTTGCTTCCTATACTTCCAATGGAAAAACTTCTGTACACATTTTCTTCACAATTAATGCGTTCCCAAGGATGAAAATTTGAACATCGATTAAAATAGCTTCATTTTATAACTTGGAATACTTAATATTTTCTAAAACATAACCATAATTATGCAATCCAACATTTGTTTGTCTATTGACGTCATCAAAGTACAGGTCGCGCCATTTATTTTCTGGTTCCGACAGCACCAAAGGAGAAGTTATTGATTTTTAATATAATTATGGTTATGTTTTAGAAAATATTAAGTATTCCAAGTTATAATATGAAGTTATTTTAATCGATGTTCAAATTTTCATCCTTGGGAACACACTAATTGTGAAGGAAATGTGTACAAAAGGTTTTCCATTGGAAGTATAGGAAGCAAAATTACTTGACGTCCACCTTAACGGTTTAGCATAACGGTTAACGGTTTACAGAAATGCTTTTCGGACCGCTTTTGTTTTCCTTAGTGGTAAATTTAGTAAGTGCTATAAGTTCAAACGACAAAAGTCCGACCTTCCAAAAATTAACGACAGTAAAAACTCTGAGCCACCCCGGTGGCGCAGTGGTCTAAGCGATGGCATCTGATCATTCGTCCGAACGGGGTCCGGGTTCGAATCCCGGTGAGGCATGGATGTTGTGTTTGTCTTACGGCACTGGCTCTCTCCCTTCCCTGGAACCAGTGACCCTAAATTAGGGACGGGCGACTGCTTATAGCCCATTGAGTTGCTCACGGTGGTCGTTAAAATTCCAAATAAAAATAAAAAAAAAAAAATAAAATAAAAACTCTGAAACTTCGGAATAACAAGCCTTATTTGTTTAGACATGCAATAAAATTTTTTCTTAGCAGCCCGTAGTAAAAAGCATTAAAAATTCTTTTCTTTCAGTGTTTTGTAAAGTTGCTATCAAACTTGCCCTAGTGAAAATAATGCTCGCCCAGCCGTCGCCCACCATCATTCCGAAGTCTAGCGGCGTCCCTGCTCATGGTGGGTGGGATTTAGTGTAGAAACTGATTCGGTATTTTGCTTCGCATGCAGGGACGAATCCAGAAATTTACACTAGGGGGGGTCGGGTATAGAAAAGGGAGGGGGTGTGGAGAAGACATTATGGAAGGGTTTTCAGGTTCGATCCTGGGCAACTACGAACGTTCGAACCACTAAATACCCGCCGTGCGTGGGATGGGCACGTATAACGTAATGTCTTTTCGTACTGATTCTTTGTCGCTCTTCTTACGTTATTTTAAAAACATCACCATACGATGAAATAGTAATAAATTAAACCTTAACGGCCAGACGAAACATTTAAACAAAAGTCAAACTTACGGAAATTGGGTTTTATCCAGATGTTTTGACTAATACATCATAGCACTTCACATTTTACATAACAAATCAGTATCAACCACATTCAACGCTCCACACTCCACCCGAGCAACTGTTGTCTCGTAGTTTATATCTCTGGTTCTTATCTCATAACAGGCATACGTCACGTTCATTCTACCTCAATTAAGTTGCCAACAGTATTCGTTTGAGAGAGAAGATATCACGTTAAGTGTGAAGTATAACTGAGAACAAACTCAAGATTTACATAGGGAAAGAAACTAAAAAGAAAAGTTAATTTGGAATATACGTCACACACGTTAAGCCGCCGGACCCCGGGTACTGGCCCCTCGGTACTAAATAAGGGCGTCTTCCTCCACCTTTCAACCTCGCTTCCGAGTGACTTTCCTATCGGGCACTCTAGCCCAAATCTCCTAGCTTCCTATTTCTAAGAGTTGTTCAAAATCTGGGATCAGACACTCCCTTCCTAAAATCCTCTACATATGATCTGATCTGATCTATGGAAGGGTTTTTTAGGTATACAGTACACGTATTGAAGGTGCCGCTCCTACCTGGCGTTCCTTTGCGAGGTCACTAAAACAATTCCACTTGCTCCAGGAATGTTAAATAGTTAAATACCTGAACGAGAGCAAACAATAGGTGAAAAATCACAAATGCTTCAGTGGGATCGATTGCGCGTTTCCCTGAAGAAATGAACTTCATGCTTTTTTGAAATCGGCACAGACTACGTCTGAATGAAATCCTTCAAAATTAAGCCCAAGCCGTTATATTCGGAGTTGGTTAATTTAATAAAAAAATTTTTAGTGGTCTCCACCCGACATATTCTCATACATTAAAGTAAATACACGCCTGATTTCAGCCAAAATATAATGAACACACAGTTTAGTCATAAAATCGCTAAATATAAAATCGGGTAACTGGAATTTTGCTTCCCCCCCCCCCTTTTTTTGTTTGTTTTTACTGTGCCCGACGGCAACAAAAATAATTATTTTCGACTTCTTTTCATTGGTGATGAAATAACGAAACTACGTCCGTTGCAAATTAACGTAAAAAAGAAAAAGAAAGCATTTATGATATCAGTTACCTTACGTACACGAATGAAAACTCCAATGTAGAACGGTAGACAAGCGGGCGTACTCGGTGTGTGTTACAATCACATTCGTACAAAAATGAGAACTTAGTTTTTTTTTTGAAAACCAAAGTTCCCCTAATCTCGTTTCAAGAACTGAAAACTTCCTTTAAATGAGTACGTAATGTGAAACCAAGTAAACAGTGCCTTCTAATAATCGACGATTACCAAAATTAAACAGCTTGGAGTTTTTACGATAATATTAATCTTTTCGTGCGAAAATTTTATAGCAGCCAAAATTCCCAAAAGCTAATAGAAAGTTTCTGTTTTTATGATAGTTCAGAATAACTACTATCTTAATTACCATTTACAGATTTATTAACTTTCATGAGAAAAATGAGTAGATTTGAATTATGGATTCAGGTTTGTTTTAAATTTTTCACAAACTGTTTCGAGAGTTACTGACGCTAGACAATATGACAATAGCAAAGAACTTACAAATAATAACCCCATGCTTCTTTCCCCCTCCACCGCTGTCCCTGTCTTTCCTTTACCTTTTCCGCTGCTCTCTGTCTCTCTTTATTCTATTCCCTTCTCTTTCTTTTTTTTACTGAAGCTAAATCAATGTAATACGTATTTAAAATCCAGTTCTGTAGTAAGTTTAATTGTTAAATTCTTTTTAGAAAAACTGAAAGCAAAGTTGGCGTAGTTAATCATTTACGATCTTCCCTACTTTAAACGTAAGAACTTCGTTGGGATGGGGGTGGGGGTCGCTCCAGTCGCCCCCGCTGGATCTGCCACTGTTCGCATGTAGGATGTTCGGTGCAGATTCCAGGAAAATGAAAGAAAACTTAAGTTGAAATGGATGAAAACTTAAGCTGAAATGAATGAAAACTTAAGTACCTAGTCTTAGTCTACTTAATGAAATAAAATGCAGTGTATACAGCGTGTTTCGAAAACGTCTGGCCAAATTGTAAAGGGTGGTAGAGGGGCCCAAAATAAACATTTTTTGTCAAAGAATGTGTGTCCGGAAATGCCGTGTTTAAGCGGTGGCACCTAAAACGCAAGATTTGAAATACAAAATGAAAGACATAATGTCAAGTACAACAAACCTATTAATGAGTCCTGTTTTTATAGTAGATGCTCAAAAGAGCGACCACCAATACTTACACAAGCTTCACATAGTCGGCGCATGGATTGGCGTACATTTGCAAAGATTCCAGGCATTTCCAACAGCAATAGAATGTGAAAATCCTCCAAATACGTGGCGTCAGTAAATAAACAGAAATATCGCTCTTTCCACGTTCCAGCAACACACAGCAACCGGAAAATTGCTATTCGGTCACCGCCGGGGAATTGAATCCACGGATCTCTCGACATCTAGCCGCGCGCGTTAGCCTTACACCACGGTGGCCAACAATCCACGGTGCGATCTGGTGGGCATTAACGTCTCTGGCTATATATTAATTATAGCAGTTAAATCTCGCCCTTTGGATTTAATTGCTATAATTAATACAGTATATAGCCAGTGCCATTAATGCCCTCCAGATGGAGACGTCTCAGTAGCTGAGCCCATCTTACGAATTTATAATGTCAAATGCTGACAGAAAAACACACATAGCGCCGTGGATTGTTGGCCTCCATCGTGTAAGGCTAACCCGCTCGGCTAGATATCGAGAGATTTCTGTATTCAATTCCCCGGCGGTGACCGAATAACAATTTTTCGGTTGCTGTGTGTTACTGGAACGTGGAAAGAGCGATATTTCTGTTTATAAGCAACAGAAAGTCTGGAGACGAGATCTTCCTAGAAGTCAATGGGGGTATCGTACATGATGCTCTTCATGTGGCACTAGAAGAAGAAATCCATACATGACAAATCTGGTGATCGTGGTGGCCAAGGAACAAGTCCACCCCGACCAATCCAGTGGCTTCCATAAGTTGCGTCCAGGTAATTCCTCACATCAGTGCTAAAGTGTGCAGGCGCACCATCATGCTGGAACCAGATTATTCTTCGAACAGACGGAGGAACAGCGGTGACAAGTTCCGGCAAGGTCTCTTGCCGGAAGATGCGGTACGTGCGGCCGGTCAAGCGCCTAGGTAGGATGTACGGTCCAATAAAAAAATCGTGTACCATACCCGCCCAAACATTGATGGAGAATCTTTGCTGGCAGGCATGTGGTCTTGTCGCATGTGGATTTTCATGCCCTCAAACGTGAGCATTGTGGCTGTTAAATAGTCTTTGTGTAAACGTAGCTTCATCCGAGAATAACACGTATGAAGGGAAGTCAGGCTGTACTGCAGCTGGCTGCAGGTACCATCGAGCGAAATCTACACGGACAGGATAATCCTCCGGTTTCAATGCCTGCACTCTGTGTAAATGGAATGGATGCCTTTCTTCGTCATGTAAAATCCTCCATACGATTGAATGGCTCAAACCCAGCAGCGTCCAACATCTCTCGTGCTTGTGGCAGGATTTAACTCAACTGCACGTAAGACAGCTTCTTCCACTGTAGGAGTTCTGCAACTTCTTGTCCGGCCCACATCACGCCTGCTAGTTCTGAAAGATCCACTGTCACAAAGCTGCCGGTGCACACACTCGAACGTTTGGCGATTCGGCAGATGTCTCGTCGGGAATCGTGCACTGTACAACCTTTGAGCAGCTCGTCCGTTTCCGTTCGCAGCCCCATTCATCAGATGCATATCTGCGAACTCTGAATTCGTGTAGCGATGCATGTCGTTGAAAATCCGAGCGGGGAATGACATGTTATCGACTGACCTACCCCCTTAATGCGGTATTTCCGGACACACATTCTTTGACAGCAAATATTTATTTTGGACCCCTCTACCAGCCTTTACAATTTGGCCACATATTTTCGAAACACCCTGTATTACTTGCCTTGGTTTTTGCTATAGGAGGTTAGTAATTTTTCATGGCTACTTTATGTAATTCAAAAAACATGGCCCACTCAAATATCGGCTGGCCTACCCTTGGCCCACCCAGACAAAAAGGCTGGCATAGCCATCGGGGTGATATAGAAGCCTAGAGGAACTCCCATCCGTAAATGTAATTTTTGCCAAATATTGACTGATTATATCTGTTACAAACCGTACCACAGCATATTTAATTATCCCTACCCAAACGTATCACCCTGTATATTTTAGAATATTCTATCCAGACTTGATATTTAGAAAGTACGGAGCTCGTTTTTCTCGAAAAGCAGGATATTCAACGCCAAGAAAATTGTGCTGATTTTTCAGTTGTTTTCCCCACTTTGTGATTTAAAAATTTAGCACATTTTTATTATGGAAAAAGTTCTTAAAAAAGCAATGCAATGCCAGGGAATGGTAGTTCAGCCCGTTTGTGGGTGCGCGCAGGGGCGGTCTGGCAGTGGCGGTTCTAGGCCGGGAGGCCTGGGCCCCCCAAAATATAATCGTTTTCTGGGAATTATATATTAATTTTGATTAATTACGGGCACATGCAGGAATTGTCCCCCCCTTTTTTATTTTTGTGCACCCTCCCCCCCCCCATTTTTTTTGTCTAGAACCGCCACTGCAGTCTGGATCCTGGGAACCGGAATATTTTTTGGTGGACCACTCGAGAGATGGGCCACTTTCTCGTATCCTATTTGTCTTAGAAAGAACGAATAATTATTTTGGTACTATGAATAAGAATCGTTAACTTCATTTGAGCTTTATATTTTCTGTCTAACACGTTATTGGCTTAAAAAAAATTAGCGTTTCCTTTTATCGATATATGTTGGGCATTTACTGTAAAACGACAAAGCGAAATTCTCTCTACCTCAGTGAAAAATTTGCTGCCGGTCCAGGCACGCTATTATAAGGAAATTAAGACAATCACGTTTATAACCAATAATTTATAACGTTTATAACCACGCTTTTATAAATAAATGAAGACAATAATTTTATAAACAACAACTTATGTTAATTACGATTAAGCGTAGGTTGCTGGGTTTGGAGCCCAAGTGTCATTGGTAGGCTCTACCTTTTTTTTGTAAACTTGAAGGAGACACTAGTAACAATTTGATGGTCCATCATCCCCACTCACTTATTCATATGCAGACATAGAGCTAGAGACGGATATAGGGCTTTGCCGCCCCTAGGCCTAGACAAATTCGCCGTCCCTACTTTCCTTTAAAATAAAGAATTTGATAGCTACAAATTCGTGTAACTCATTCGGAACCGATCCAGGAGCAAAACGAAATATTAGGAGGAGGTGGGGGAGAAATGTAGCTTTTCCAAAGCAAAGTGCAAATATAAATAATTTAAAGTTTAAATGTGGGGAAATTATCAACAGGAATTTTTCTCGTATAACAATTACACTGCCGGACAATTGCTAAGGACGGATGACAATAGCAACGATAGCAACCATAAAATGGAAGGCAGGAAAATATGGGAATCAGCATAAGTGCGAGATACAGTAAGACGTGTTGTGCGTATGCAAATTTTGGATTGCCGAACTTGTTCGTGACGTCACAGCGCTGATAAGAGATATAAAGGATTTGACGCGTATTGACCGTTGTTGTTCAAACGCAAAGTTGAAAGGGACCAAAGAATCAATGGACGAACTTGCGATTTTCAGAATGTCTTCCCGACATCACCTAGATGATTTTACGCGTGGCCGTATTATTGGCAAGATTGAAGAAGGGCGAAAAATAACAGATGTTGCCAGGGAGTTCGACGTCAGCCACGGTGTTGTTTAAAGGCTTTGGAAATCATTTCAAACAAATGGAGAGTGTAGCAAACGTCACGGGGGAGGTCGTGTTCGCAGTACGACACCTGCAGAAGATCGGTACATAGTGCTATCAACAAAAAGACACCGGCGCAGCACAGCTAGTGAGGTAGCAAATCAGTTCATGGCTGCTACTGGCAAGCGGATCTCCCGAAAGACTGTCGCCAGACGTTTGCATGAAGGAGGACTATAAGCCCGCCGTCCTGTTGTGTGCATCCCATTGTCCAGACGTCACCGTACCGCCCGTTTGCAATGATGCCATCAACATCGCAATTGGACTGATAAAGACTGGTCTGCTGTCCTCTTCTCAGATGAGAGTAGATACAGTCTATCGTCTGATTGTCGACGACAACTGATCCGGCGTGATAGTGGTACTTCATATTGTCCAGCAAACATACAAGAAAGGGACCGATATCCGACATGTAGTGTCATGGTATGGGCTGGCATCATGATCAATTGCCGTACGTCCCTCTATGTGCTTCCAACTGGGACTATGACTGGCCAACGATACATTAATGATGTTCTGCTACCTCATGTTCGCATGTTCCGTGGTGCTGTCGGTGATAGATTCATTTTCATGGACGACAACGCCACATGTCATTGAACAGTCGCTGTCCAGGAGTGTCTTGAGAGCGAGGATATTCAACGCCTCTTATGGCCAGCACGTTCTCCAGATCTGAATCCCATTGAAAATGTGTGGGATGCTTTGGGGAGGAGTCTTGCTGGTCGCCAATGCCCTCCAATAAACAAGGACACCCTCATCCGTGCACTGACTGAGGAATGGGATAAATTACCCAAACAGCTGCTTGATAATGTTGTGCAAAGCATGACACGACGTGCGGAATCTTGCATCGCCCTCCATGGTGGCCATATCCCGTATTGACATCTTACGCCGGAACGCCTGCGGACGGTAATTGCATTTTTTCCACGTTTACGTATTCTGCACAAAATGGCCTGTTTGTCCCTTGAACACGTTCCAAAGCCTTCTGGATTTCAGAGCACAATAAGTTGTCTTTCTTGTAATGTCCTGGCATTCTGACATTATTTTATTTCACTTGGCATCCAACCACACTTACTTTTTTATGCGCTGTATAGCCGTTTTTGATCCGTCCTTAGCAATTGTCCAGCAGTGTATTAATACCAAAATTTTGTCTAATTGTTGACAAAAATTCCTTACTCTTGACTTTCGCCATCAATCCCTAAATTGATTTAATGTTTGTATTTAATCAGTTGTTTTGGTAGAAGTTGCCGTCTTCTCTCTTTTCGTTCATTCTCTCTCTCTCTCTCTCTCTCTCTTCTTTCTTAATAATTTAAAAATGTTCTGATACGTGGCAGTGCAAGGCCTTTCTGGCAGGACAATTGGACGTATGCTTCGCCATAGTTTATGTCGTCAGCTAAGGACACCTGTTGGCTGAAAACGAGTTTATCTCTTGAATACTGATTTTGTTTGGAATTTTAATACATACAATTCGTTGTGTCATATTTCTTTTAATACAGTAAGGTAATAAATAAATTTGGTAATAAATTTTTACTACCATTAAATAAATTTTGAAATTGAAATAAAAGCGAATTTTAGAATTCTTGCACAAGTGCTACATTATTTAAAATTTTAACAGTATCGAAATTTTGATAATTGCCAAGTTTTCAGAAAGTTCTAAAAAGATAAACATATGTCTTAGAGGTCTACACGGGCCTAAATTTGGAAAGCTCGTCCCGGCCCGTCAAATTTCGACAATTACTAAAACACGAATTTGACACCTGGTGCACTCGGTCATTCGACTTCTGAAGAGTTTTCGTTTTCTTAATTGCTACACGTATTCTATTACAATAAACGTTAATTCGGAATATTTCTGTGACTCTGTATAAGTCACGTGATGTCTGAGAACTGCATGGGGGTTTGTATACTTAAAAATATTGCATGTAAACGACAATTTCCATGCCTTTCAAATTTTCTGGGTTTTCAAAGTATCATTGCCTACCGCCTTTAGAATTTCAATAGTCTGATCCTGCTTTTGCTGCCTTTTAAAAGTTTCGTAGTCTGAACTCTTATGTTCTCCGCCCAATGCGTTCTCCTCACGGCATGCTGTCATTTTGTGTCCTTAGCTGACGACATAAACTATCTATTGTATATGTAGATGACGACATAAACTATCTATTGTGTCCTTAGCTGACGACATAAACTCATCTATTGAAATTATAAAGTGTATTTATGTGTAAAATTTTGAGGTCACTGGTTAAGAGAGAAAAATCATTGTGTTATATTTTTGTGTCTTAACGAAAGAAAAATATGCAAGTAGAAATGTTAGGATCTAGTATTCTTCAAGGTGGAGAGCAAAGGCTGTCACGGAAATATTTGATTATATGATTATATGCTTATTGATTTATATGTGATTTATTGTGATTAGTGCATGAAAATGAAGCAGTTTTTGGATGGACAAGAGGGTCAGGAGCACGAAGAGCAGTGAGGTAGAAAGCGATAAAGAAACAGATAATGTGTTAGTTTCCAGTAACGAAGTCCAGATTAATGAGTAAAAGATGGAAAGGGATACTTCCAAATTTGAGTGGCAGTTTAAAACTAGAATGCTAGAACTTGAAGAAAAGAAAGAGAGAGAATTAAGAAAAATAGAATTAGAAGCCGAAAGAGCAGAAAGAATGCTCCAACTTCAATTAGCAGACAGGAGGGAAGAAAGGGACTTTGAATTAAAGAAATTACAATTATCTCAGGAAAGTTAGGCTCCTACAACACGGGGAAAAGATCAGGGCAAGCTAGCCAATTACATGAGAATAATCGAAAAGACCATACCAAAGAGCCCCACGAAGCCAGAAGAAATTCTGGATTTCTTTGACTCAATAGAGAGGGCGTTTTTGTTACATGCGGTTCCAGGAGAAACGCATGGAAGGTTAGTCATCGCCTTATTTAACGCGCAATGTGTGAACCATTTGTTCAGGCGACTAACCCTGGAACAGTATGACTGCTACGATACGGTAAAGGAAGCAATTTTAGCAGAGTGCCATTTGACCCCCGACATATACCTTAAGCAGTTCGAATCGATTAGGAGAAATAAGGGGGAAAGCTTCCAGCAATTAGCAGGTCGTATTGGGCGAACACTTCAATATTACGCAGAAAAGAGTGGCGTGACGGAATTCCAGCAATTGATGAATTTGTTAGTTTGCGACAAATTTAAGGGGCTATTTTCACCAAATCTAAAAACTTATTCGTTACAGAGGGGTTCCGTAGGGAAGCTAGTTTTAGTTCAGGAATTGGGAGAGCTGTGCGACCTCTACGAGACTCACGTCGAAGCCATGGATTTGGGAGAAGGGAAACCGAAAGGTAATTACTCTACGGGGTCTAATTTTAAAGGGAATCCATATAGCATGGGAGGAATGGCCACAGTAAAGAGGGAGAACCAGACTAGTAGTAGGCCACCCCCGAAAGGAAAATTCCCGGTAGCCGAAGAAGGGTTCAGGAACCGAGAGATAATTTATAGACCGCCGGGAAATACAAGTTTTGATCAAGGCGTGATCTGTTTCCAGTGTGGTAAGGTAGGCCATCGAAAGTCACAATGCCTCCAAAGAGTTACTCAGGGACAAGATAACAAGGGTCCATCAGGGTATTGGAGGAACGACGGGAATAAGTTAGTAAGCCGGGTAGCGACGAGAGTAGAGAAAACGGGAGTAGAAGGAGAAAGAGATGTCAACAAAAAGTCCGAAGGGGAACACTAGGAAGTTAAGCGCAAAAATGGGAAGGATATTGGAATCCGAGAGAAATAAGTGTGAGGTGATGGAGATACCCGTGGGAGGTCGTTTAATAATAGAAACAGACGGAGGACATCGGGCTGAAATGTTAGTTGATAATGGGGCCGAATTTTGTTGTGTGAGAAAAAGATAATTAGGGAAGGAAGACAAAGAAGAGATTGGCCGGGTAAATTTGACGGAATTCGACGTTCGGACTGCCAATTTTTTCATAAAACAGCTACAAACTAGGTTGGTAGAAACCGATTTAGAAAAGGCAGGGAATAAAATAATAGGGATGACAGAGATTATTTGAGCAATCGTGCCCCAACTTAGTAATGATGCGATAATTACCCCCATGGACTATGCGAAAATGAAAGAAGCGAGATTCCCTAGTCCAGAATGGGCAGTTTCGGCAAGTAAAGCTGTAACAATTTTAGAAGATGGGAGCGCCGAAGGTAATTTAGAAGAAGAGATAGATCATACGGGTATCGGGGTAAGGGAAGCCCAAGAGATTCGCGTCACCCGAAAAGCTAAGACAGGAGGAACGCCAGCGGAGTTTATATCGCCGCAGGTGAGAGAGGGAGAACGAGCACGAAGGGGCGTGTCCTTAGAGGAGCAGGTAGCGAGCAAACAATCAGAGCCAGAGACGGGACATCCGCAGTCGACGGCGCTCGAAGTTACAGCATGCCGTGAGGAGAACGCATTTAGCTATGTACATAAGAGTTCAGACAACGAAATTTTTAAAGGGCAGCAAACGCAGGATGAGAAGCTAAGGGAGGTTCGTAACGGGCCCGCGGAAGGGAAAAGCGGATATTATTTCAAGGATGGTTGGTTACATCACGGAGATAAGGTTGTGGGTCAACCAGTCAGCCAGCTATTAGTGTCAGAAAGTAAAGCTGGATTTCTTTGTGAGAAGGGGCAATTAAAAGAATTTAAGCGGGGGATTATTGTAGTCAGGGTCATTTTCGAGTCAGATGAAGACTTCGGGGATATTCAGGAAGAGCCCATAAGAAAAACAGAGGATGAAGGAGTGCAGCTACAGGATTTAAAAGTGGAGAGCCCAAAGATAACTCAGGAGCAGCTGCGGGAACTACAAGAGTTAGTGAGTAGCTCAGGGAAGTTTTTCTCCGGAGAGATAGGGGTGGCCACGGAGGGGGAGCATGTAACTACTATCGAACCAGGGAGCGTATTACGCACCCAGCATAGATATAAAGTACCGCAAGCAATGCAATCCGCCGTGGAGAGCCAGATACAGGAATTGTGCGACCGGGGGATGATAGAGAAGTCGAAAGAAGATTTCAGTCATCCCATAGTTTGCGTCTTGAAACGTTCGGGTGAGGTCAGATGGTGTGTAGATTTACGAATGTTAAACTCGCACACCATCGCAGACGCTTTCCCGATGGCGCACATTCCAGAACTGCTTGCTAAAGTGGGGGCGGCGAATTTCATCACCACCTTGGACATGCTCAAAGGGTATTATCAAATACCGATGGGCCCGGAGAGCAAAAGGTACACAACGTTCGCCACCCGCCGCGGGTTATTTCAGTGGAAGGTGATGCCTTTCGGATTGTCGGGAGCCGCAACAACCTTCCAAAGAAGCATGAGCAGGGTTCTTACCCCGCACCAGGAATAATATCTCGACGATGTGGCGATATTTTCTAGGAGTTGGGAGGAGCACCTACAGCATTTGAAATTAGTAACTGGGAGTCTCGAGGAGACCGGGTTTACAGGTAATTTAAAGAAATGTTGTTTCGCCCGAGAAAGGGTTAATTACTTAGGACATATAGTGGGATCGGGGTGCCATCAGCCAGACCCCGAGAAGTTGCAGGCGGTGCGAAATTTGGAACCGCCCAAAACCAAAAAAAGAAGTACGAAGTTTTCTCGGACTCTGTAGCTATTACCGAGATTACGTGCCCAGATTTGCGGAAATAGCAAAACAGCTGAGTGACCTCACAGGGAAGAAGGCGCCAGATAAGGTTGATTGGACACCAGAGCTGGGTAAGGCGTTCGGGTCGTTAAAGGAATTGTTATGCACGGAACCAGTGTTGTTTACCCCAGATTTAAATAAGCCATTTGTTTTGCACACGGACGCCAGCTCGTACGCAGTAGCATGTTGTTTGGGACAACGGGATGAAAGGTTATACTAGTAGCCTACGCGAGTAAGAAGATAAGCAATTCTCAAGCGCGCTGGGCGGCTAGCCACAAAGAGGCATATGCGATAGTGTAGGCGTTGCAAAAGTTCGAGGGTTGGATCTTCGGGCATCAGATAGAAGTTATGTCAGATCACAATCCTCTAACTTATTTAACGAGAGCGGCTTCACAGAGTTCGAAATTAAAAAAGATGGAGTCTGGCCATCGCGCAAATTGATTTGGTTATAGCACATATCGCCGGGAAATTGATCCCTGACGCCAACGCATTATCACGCCTAGCTTTCAGTGAAGGGTGGGGGCAGCACCCTAAATAGCTGAAGGGGGTAGTAACCACGCCAGATAGCAACCCAGTGAGGCTCTGTGGTGGTACTGCATATGTATATACACTATCTACCAACAAGTAATTGGACACCTGTGATAGCAAAGGAAAACGAAGTTTATTCACCTTCAATAGTTGGTGGAGCCTCCACGAGCTGCGATTACAGCTGTGACCCTCCGGAGCATACTCTCAACCAGGTGTTGTACGACGGCTAGCGGTATTTTCTTCCACTCGGCTTGGAGAAGACAGGTCAGTTCCTTCACCGATTTCGGACTGTGGGGATACCCCTTAAATCGACGCTCCAACTCGTCCCAGAGGTGCTCGATAGGGTTAAGGTCCGGCCTCTGCGCAGGCCAGTCCATTCGATTAACCCCATTGTCACCATACCAAGTCATTGTGGACCTCGCAACATGACAGGTGGCATTTTCATCCTGAAAGTAACATGGGTTCACCCCGTAAAACTTCCACAACGTAGGAAGCGCATGTTCATCCAAAATGGTGCAGTAGGTCTCGGCGTTGAGTCTACCAGGAATTGCGACCAAGGGTCCCGTGTCATACCAGGAGAAACACCTCCGTAGCATAATTCCACCGCCGCCGAACTTGACAGTTGGCACAATACATTCCGGCAGGAGGTGTTCTCCAGGCAGACACCAAATCCAGACCCTGCCATCCAAATGGTAGAGGGTGAACCTTGATTTGTCGCTCCAGAGAACCTGTTTCCACTGTTCAACAGTCCACTGTCGACGTTCTTTGCACCACGTTAGCCGAACAGCGCTATTGGACTTGGGGATCAAAGGCTTTGTGGGCGGCAGCACGTCCATGATAACCGAGCAGATGGGCTTCCTTACGGATAGTATTCATCGAAAGAACACTCCCGGATGCCTGTTGAAACTCCTCACGGATGTGCATCGATTTGGTGCGGTTCTTCCGAATATCTCTAGCCAGCACCCGTAGGTCTCTAACTCCCAGTTTTGTGGGTCTGCCGTGTCGGGACACATTCCGACAGTCACCTCTCATCTTCCTCTTGCCAATCACGTAGGCCACTGTCGATTTTGGGTACTTCAACTAGCTGAATATGTCGCGTATGGATTGGCCATTTCTGTGATACCCGACGATTACACCTTTCTCGAAATCAGAGAGCTCCGAACTGCGTGGCATCTTGCATGCGACTAGCTGCGTTGTTGTTTCCCACACGATATTTAACGGCGGCGGCCGTGACGTGTATCAGGACCGCAGATATCGTCGATTGCAGGGGTGTCCAATTACTTGTTGGTAGATAGTGTATATGTGTATGTGTTACAGGCAGAAAATGTGTCTGTGTCAAAGTGTTTATGTGTCGTACAGCGCTACGAGTAGAAAAACTTTTTCTGGAGACTTTCCATGTGAGATAAGACACCCCACATGTTTCGTCTACCCCAGCGGGGGACTGTGAGAGCGGGCGCATTATTTATGCCCAAGAAAATAATGAACTGGACATTATGTTTAATATAATTAGAAAAAAAAACATACACTAATAGACTAATGTGATGAATATTACGCTTATTCGATTTTATGTTATTGTTTGAGGTATTCATATACACATATGCAATTATTTAAGGAACTCAAAATGGTTCAACGCATAACAGAGCAATGGATTGTTCCAGAACATTTTCACAAAGAGTGAGAGCATGACAAAGAGATTTTGAGGTTCTCACGTTCTGAGGAAATGGATGCCATGCCCAGGCAGATAGACATCAGCAATTAAACCAGGCGACATCCGCTGGTATTGTAAAAACAGCGAGCAGACGCCTGGATGTCTAGAAACCTAGATGTTACCATTGTACTCATAAATCCAGTATGCTTTTTATTCGTTGTTTCTTGTACTTTGTGGAAAGTTAAGTCTGTCAAAGGGAATACCGCTAATGGAAACATCAGAAGTGCCGGTCCCTTACGGGAGGAAGCGAGAGGTTCGTAAACAGAAAAAAACGCGCTAGTGTTGGTGACGTCGACACCAGGAGAGAGGGAGTGCATGAAGGGAGTAGGACGCCTTGGGGCAGTGGCGGCTCGTGGTTGAAAAAATAGGTGAAGAGCTACAAGAACAATATGAAAAGATATCTACTGTCTTCAATGAAAATCACTATATGAGGACTGACCTATTTTTTGTATATTAGATCAATTCTTCTTTCTTTTAAAGCTGCAAATTTGTCGATTATGTCGTCATATAATGATTGTTTGTTCGTAAGCATCAATAAAATATCTTTCTGAATAGAAATATTTGCCAAAGAAGCAAGTCTGTCTTGAGAAATGGTGCTTCTTAAGTAAGTTTGTATTCTTTTAAAGCAAAAAAAACTTCTTTCCACTGACACACTTGTAGATGGAATGGTTAAAATGAGGGCAACCAATTTATAAGCTTCTGTAAAAATGTCTTTATCTTCATGAAGCACCCGAAGAAGTTCTTGAGTCGATATATTCCTTAATTTTTCGTTGGCATATACAAGACTCAGTTCATTTTTAAGGCGCTGGAGTATGGTAAATATTTTTCCGTAAAAATGTTGTAGATTTTCAAAAGCGTGAGAGGGAAAACTTGAATTAAATTGTTCGAATTTGGTTGTGTCAGCAAGACAAACAAATTGAAGTTTTTCACAGTCTTGAAATCTTAATATCAATTTCCATAATAATGTGGTCTGAAATTTCAAAATACAATTGTTTATAATTTTTAAAAATTGTTTCTTGTGGAAGAGCAGCAGATTCCTGTTTAGATCTGCTTATTCCTGTTTAGATCTGCTTATTTCTGTGATTTTGCTAGCTTTTCCAAACAGTGTTTCAAAAACTTCATCGTTCCTTTTATGACTCAAAATTTCACGAGTTTTTTTAATTTGAGTTACACAGTTGTTTATGTCTGGTGATTTTTTCTGCAACATTTCTGATAATAGATCGGTGGGGCCAAAAATTTCATTAAATACTATTGCCAAAAATGTAAATTCAAAAGTGTTCATATCATTTAAAAATCCCTTGGCAAGTTGAATTGATTTTTTGTCTGATTGCTCACTATTTGTCAGAAATTCGAATACTTCCTTCAATTTATCCCAATCTTCAACAAGTACACTTACTAACTTCGAAGTGGAGGACCAACGAGTTTCTGCTATGGTTGGTATGCGTCTTGCGGTTGTAGATGTGAGTGTATAAGATCACTTCACTGAGTGGTGAAAAAACGAAGGAATTCCAGTGAGGCTTGCGTAAAATATACGACACTTTGAAATTTTAGAAAAACTCTGCTGTAGTACAAGGTTCAAATGATGTACTAAGCAATGAAGAAAAACAGCTTGAGAAGCTTTATTCTTTATTTTTTTCTGGAGCCCATTCAAGTGTCCAGGCATTACACTTGCCCCATCGTAACATTGCCCTATTAATTTGTGTTGATAATCGAATTGTTCCAAAATTTTGTCTAACATTTTGTATAAAGCTTCTGACGTTCGATCTCCACTCACGTCGTGGAAACCCGAAAATCGCTCAGCCAATACACCTTCCGAATCAACAAATCTTAGTATTAAAGAGCAGTGAGAAGTCTGATTTATATCTGGGGTGTCATCTATTTGAATAGAAAAGCATTGAACTTCATTTATTTCATTTTTAACGTGATCGTTTATATATTCAGAAATACATTCAATTAATTCATTTTGGGGATGTAAGGTCAGGTGATGCGTAACATCACAGCCTCTCCTTGACAAATGTCAACCCCGCCTTCTCGTGGTGCATCCTGTTCCCACTAAAGGGGCTCTGACGACCGCAAATAGCGGTATAACTATACCATCGGGATCAGAGGAATGCTATCCCACACTCACCAACCCGCTTGGCCAGCGTGGTGAGTTATGGCCAAACACCTCCAAAATGACTCTACAACTTAAATCTTGGCCCTCAGTCTCCGGCAGCTGGAATGTACCTGGCCAAGGCAGCGGCCAGTGCGACATGAAGGCAGAGGGTGCTAAGAATCCCCGGAGGACCGGACTAGGCTGCCATTTGATGCTGACCTTGGCTACCTACAACGGACGCTCCCTATCTTCTGATTCAAGGCTTCTTGAATTGGAAGAGGAACTACAAAGGATCAAGTGGGACATCGTCGGGCTAAGTGAGGTAAGGAGAAAAGGAGAAGATCTCATTGAACTGAAAAGTGGACATCTCTTCTATTATCGTGGGACAGATACTGGCAGAACTAGAGGTGTTGGATTTATAATAAACAAGAAACTGAAGGATAAAGTAGTAGAAGTTGAAAGTTCCTCTGACAGAGCTGCACGACTCGTTATCCAACTATCGAGAAGATACCAGGCTCAGATTATTCAAACTTATGCACCCACCACAAGTCATCCTGAAGAAGAAATTGAAGAATTTTATGAGGAAATTCGTCATCTAAATAATAAAGGTAAGCAGCACTTGAAGATAATTATGGGAGATTTCAATGCAAAAATAGGGCACCGGCAACAGAATGAAACTTCAGTAGGTAAATTCGGTCACGGCAACAGAAACCAGCGTGGAAATACTCTCGTTGAGTTTGCAGAGGCAGAAGGATTTTTCATCTTGAATTCCTTTTTCAAGAAAAAGCCACACAGGAAATGGACATGGAGACATCCAATTGGGACGACAAGTGAAATTGATTTTATTATGTGTAACAAAAAAATCGTCATCGAAGACTGCAGTGTGCTGAACAAGTTCAACACAGGTAGTGACCATAGATTGGTGAGATGTAAGATGCACCTCAACACTAAACTGGAACGTGGCAAGCTCATAAGACAAACAAAATGTATTGACATAACCAACCTTAAAAAACACCATAATACTTTCAAGTTGGAACTGAAGAACAGATTTTCTGCTTTAGAAGGCCTAACATCGGAAGAAGTGGATATTTCGGAAGTTAACAGAAAAGTAACCAAAGCTCTTATGGAAACAGCAACAAAATTAGCTGGGTCTAAGAACAAGTTGCATGTAAACAAATTATCAGGAAAAACGAAAATGTTGATGCAAAAAAGAAGAGAGATGAGGACAACTAAAGAAGATGTGACTTCCAAAGTGGAATATATAGAGCTATGCAAGACAGCACGAAAAAGTATCACTGAAGACGTAAGGAAATTCAACTGTGAGCTAGTGAGGAAAGCAATTGAAAACAACCAAAGCCTAAAGATAGCAAAGGGACATCTCAGTAAGGGAAGAAAACAGATTATGGCTCTGAGAAAAGAAGATGGTTCTATAACAAGAAATAGAGGCGAAATTTTGACAAGAGTGAAAGATTTCTACTCCAAATTATATGAAAGGGATGATACATGTACTCCAGACATCATGAAAGGTACCAGAGTTCTTCCAGTCCTCCCAGCAGAAGTTGCTCATGCAATCAAGAACATGAAGCGGGGGAAAGCTCCAGGAGAAGATGGAATTACTATAGACATCATACAAGAAGCAAGTGGAGAAATTGAAACAGTACTCGCCCAAATTTTCACTCGATGCCTTAATGAAGGGAAGATTCCTGAGGATTGGAACAATGCTACAATGATCCTGCTACATAAAAAAGGTGACATTGAGGATCTCAGGAACTACAGACCTATCAGCCTCCTATCAGTGGTTTATAAAATCTTCACTAAAGTTCTTTCACACCGCTTGAAGGTAACACTGGACATGGCTCAACCGAGAGAACAAGCTGGATTCAGGAGTGGCTACAGCACAATAGATCATATCCACGTACTGAGAGAACTAATTGAAAGAGCGAGGGAATATGAACTTCCAGTGTGCATGGCTTTTATCGATTATGAAAAAGCCTTTGATTCGGTGAAACCATCAGCAGTTACCACGGCTCTGAAATCCTGCGGTATTGAAGATGCATACATTAATATTATTAATAACATCTATGAAAATGCAAGTGCAAAGATTCGGCTGTTTGAAAATACAACACACATAAAAATTGGAAAGGGAGTGAGACAAGGTGACACCATATCTCCGAAACTCTTTAATGCCACATTGGAAAATGTCTTTCAATCACTGAACTGGGAAAACAAAGGGATAAAGATTAATGGAGATTATCTAACCCACCTTCGTTTTGCTGATGACGTAGTCATTTTTGCAACTACCCCATCAGAGCTGCAGAGTATGATCCAGGAACTTGCTGACAAGAGTAAAGAAGTGGGATTAAAAATGAACTTTCAGAAGACAAAAGTGATGTTCAATGCTTTTACAAGAAATGAAGATTTATCGATTGATGGAGAAAAACTGGAGATAACAGATACGTATGTTTATCTTGGACAGCAGATATCAAGTGAGGGTCACATTGATGAAGAAATTAATCGGCGTACAAAACTTGCCTGGAGAGCTTTTGGAAGAAACAGCATAATTTTCAAGAGCAATATGCCATTATGTCTTAAAAGAAAAGTGTTTGATCAATGCATCCTTCCAGTGCTTACGTATGGTGCAGAGACGTGGACCTTAACTAAAAGAGACATACAAAGGCTGCAGACAACTCAAAGCAGCATGGAGAGGTGCATGCTTGGTATAACCAGGAGAGATAAGAAGAGGAACTCGTGGATCCGAAAAATGACGAGAGTGGAAGACATCATGATCAGAGTTAAATCCCTGAAATGGCAATGGGCTGGACATACTGCCAGAAGGACAGACCATAGATGGACAGCCGAAATTTTAGATTGGATTCCAAGGGACAGGAAAAGACCCAGAAAAAGACCACATGGGAGATGGGTGGATGAAATTCGTAAATATGCGGGATTGACATGGAGGAGACTGGCACAAGACAGACCGTTGTGGAGGAAACTTGGGGAGACCTTCGTCCAGCAGTGGATTGATAATGGTTGACAATGATGATGATGATGAATTCATTTTGAATAGTTTTTGAGTCACTTGTGAAGACATTTTTTATCTTTTCGTATTGATTTTGAATTTCTAAAGGACTTCTTGATATCAACAATGAAAGTAATTCCTTGAAATTTCCACGATTTATCGAGTCCATGCTTTCGTCATGGTCACGGAATGCTAGTTCTTGTTTGCTGAAATATAATACTGCATCAATCACTGTCTGCAGGAAAAGTCTATTTAAACGAACGTTTTCGTTGAAATGCATTTTCAAAAGCCTAGCATTCTCCCTCAGGGCATCGGCAATGGTGTTCTGATTTTTTTCAAAATTCCTTAGCATTAACTCTCATTTCAGGTGTTCGCTAGAATCACCATGTTTATGAAGTGTGCGTGTTATATTTAATAAATCTGAGAATCCGTCTTTATTCCACGCCGAATGTTTATTACTAATAAGTGAAGCAGGGCCAACAAAATATTTTTTGTAACACAGAAGTACTACAAAGCCATTTATATTCAGTAAAACAACAATTTTTAAAATTAATATTGTAGGATTTACCGCTCTTCTGGATTTCTTTTTTGGCAACAATTTTCAGTGAATCCGTCGGTCGTCCTTGAAGTAAAATGTCTCTTTTATCTTCATCTTTCCACCGATTAAATGGAGTTTGTAATAAATTACAAACAATGTCGTTCACAGGATACATACTTTAATTAAAACTATCACTAACTGTTAAACTGCACTCGAAACTACAGTAACAGACAGCTAAACTTTTTGACAAATAATCACAAAGCACGAAAAAACAAATCCCTTTCGGAAAGCATGTATCACAACACTGCAAGATGCTCTGGGTAAAACATAACGTTTCACCGAGATCTCCTTCGAAGGTCACGATTCCATCTGCAGAGCTTCGGAGCCGAAAGATAAAACACTTTACTTGCGCGCCAGATAGGGGAGGTTGACGTCACGGTTACCATAGCAACTTGGTCGACAGCTGCAGACTTCCAAGGGTTTTCATTTCGGCTCTTCACTTGCACTGTTTTGCGTATGAGGACTTGTTTTCCGTCTTGAACGCGCTATGTGAATTGATATCTAATCAAAATTTTGAGTATTTTGTAACAATAGAGACAAAAAATATTATATTATACAAATTACTGAATAAAACTTTATTTTAAGTAAAATAGATGAAGAGGCACTTCACCTACTTCACCTGAAAAGCCGCCACTGCCTTGGGGTAAGAGCGGCTGACAGGTGCGCAGCGCCGATGAAGTCGGGAGAGGTAGGCGCATGAGAGAACAGAGTGAGTTAGTCTGTTTTCGGGAATTGCATGAGCAAGTTCGCCGCTAAGCAGGGCTTGAAGGGTTTCGAGTTTTTGACGGGCCTAGCATTATGGGTCCGGGAGTTCAGTCGGAGTACTGAACGGCGTCGAAGTATCTTTGTGAAGATAAGTTTTTCTTAGCAGTGACACAGGTCCCTATGATAGGGAATCTCACTTGTTTTATTTAATTATCCGGGAAGGGATAAACCTAACGCAACAACGGAGAATAAGTGCAGAACGGAGTTGGAATGAGATTAGGGATAGGAATATTTACCTGGAGACACAGGTCAATCCTCAGACGAGGAGGACTCTTGAGGACGTCTGATCGACATCCGGAAAGCGGTATTCCTACGGACAGACTGACATCCAACTTCAGTTATTTTTCATAATAAACTTCTGTTAAGTTTGAAAACGAATCCTCCTTGTGTTATTTTATCGCCAGAGTAATTTATGCTTGGCTCGGCCGTATCAAACTATCTGCCTGATTCGCAGATAATCAAATCATGGTAAAGCGGGGGAGGTTTCGTCTGTTCCCTCAATCAGAGTTTGGGTAAGTTCTGAGGAACGAACCTTTGAGATGTTCCCATTGACTGTGAGATGCGCCTATTGCGTGGACTCCACAGAGGTATAATTGTTGTGGGCGTGTCCACATAGGAACTAAGCACGTTCGCTCTCACAGCCAGGCTAGTATTAATGGTGTTTAACATGTTCTCGTGATATGTGATAAATGATTAAAACAATTTTATCATAAGTAAAATACAGAAACGAATAATCTAGCGCCATTATTTAACTATTTATTTTTTGCCCTTCTTATTCTTTGTTTGAGTAACTCAGCTAATTTCTCATACTTTTTACTAAACTTTGGAAAAAAATTTCTCTGGAAATTTTTATAAAATCACTGGCTGAATTTCATTTTTAAAAATATTAATATTCAGCGAAAAAATATTTCTGTTTCCTTGTTAATTTGCTGAGGAGCAATTACAATTGCGCTTTAAAATTTACGTCGAATCTCGTAGTTTACCTTGATCATGATCATATGTCGAGGATTTTAGGAAGGGAGTGTCTGACCCCAGGTCCTAAACAACCCTTAGAAATTGGAAGCTAGGAGATTTTGGGCTAGAATTCCCGATAGGAAAGTGACACGGAAGCAAAGTAGAAAGGGGGAGGAAGACGCCCTTATTTACTACCGAGGGGCCAATATCCGGGGTCCGACGGCTTAACATGCCCATCCGACGCACGGCGGATATTTAGTGGATCGAGCGTTCGTACCTGCCTGGGATCGAACCTAAAGTCCTTTCCGCGGCAGTCACGAACGTTGCCCACTAGGTCACCCACGGCCCCCTTTATTTTCCTCCTGACAATAGAAGAGACATGCCCCTTCCCCGTCATATCTGTTCACGTCTCTCCCCCCAATAATTCGGAGAAATCGGCGCCCCTGGTATGTGGGCATATGTGTTCTGTAGTGGCCCACAAGACTAAAATTCACGGCTGGTTTCGTCGACCCAATCCGCCCCTGTGAGCACCATTTTCGGGAAGATCAAATTTTTTTATGAGGGAATTAATGAGGTATTCTCCCGTGGGCACGTGTGTTCCTGCAGCATATTGCTGCAAGCTGGCGCCACGTACCGGATTACGCATTCACAACAGTTCTGCAAAAAATTTAGTTGCTCTTTCACATAATATCGGCAGCTTGAGTCTCTTCACAATTATTTTTTGTTATCGAAAAGATCGCTTGCAGTCAGTCACCCTGCTGCATAATTAACGTTTTACCTTACAATCGTCCTTGCCTCTTCACCTTTTTAATATTTTTCACCACCCTGGAGTGCTAACTGTACTCAGTACCAACCCCAAACCAAATACTGCTGACGACAGTGTGAGGAACTATAGTTATATTCTCTAAACGCCGAGATGCGCGATGATAACCGTTGGCCTTTCGTCCTTCCTTCATCTACTGTTGTGATTGTTAAAAAAAGTCTGTTAATGCAACATCCAAAAAACAGAGTGCTAAAAATCCTGTATAGAAGTACACTTTATTTTACATTGAACTCTGTTATACAGATAATCCTTCCTTCCTTCTTGAATGGCAGGTGAATTGCAAAGAAGGGATGACTGACATATGACGTAATACTGACATGATGAAATGCAAAACGAAAAAGCAAAAATACATTTAAATAATTTATGTACACTTGCAGTCAGAGAATGACAGAACACACTTTGGTCTCGTGTTACTAGTTTTTCTTAAAGCATTGTACAAATACAGAGATTTTCAAACATCGGTGATGTTTGAGTAACACATTTTATTTTCATTAAGTACATTGATCAGGAAAATTTACGGCACACAAATGACTACTTGTTAACAGAAAGCAACAGATTTCATTTTCAAAAGTAATTGCCGTTGAAGTTTTTCATTATCTGATCACTTTATGACCGGATCACGCTGTATTCACGGCAGAACAAGCTGAGTAATTTAATGGCTGAATATATGATAAAATGCACTCGTAAATGTACTGACAAATTTTAGTAGATTCAATAAATATACAGATTTCAGTGAGTTGAAGTTTTCTTTTAGTTTGTCAATTCTTTTGTTGAAATGCTGTAGAAATCAGTTTAAATTGCATGTTACAATTCCCTTTATCTATGTAAATTTTGATACGAAATATATGTCTAAAAACATTTAATAAAGACCAGGAAATATTTTCTTAAATTTAAATGTATCTGATTTATAGATTATGAATGCCGTAATACAGTGAATATCAAATCCTGCCTGCTTAATTGCATTTTAAGTGGTTTAGAAGTGTAAAGACGAAATATTTGAGATCGAAAGTGGGGAAGACCAGTAAAAGTAGTAAAGTTAACTTTATTTTCACTGGTTACAATGCGACAAGATTAGCAGGTCGTTGGAAGATATACCATGAACATAATCTACTCTGAAATTTTATGATGGCAAACTTCCAGACAAAGAGATTTCCTGTGTGGAATAAAAATGCTGCTTCCACGAAAAGAAATGTACTGCCGATTTGAATTTCATGTATGGAATATATTTCAAATGCAAGAATTCCCAAAAGAATGTCTGTTTTGGACATACTGCAATCACTCAGGATTATTTTAAATGCTCTGCACATGTTCAAAACTTTTGTTCCTTATATGTGGGCTCATTAACTTTACTCATATATGATCTTTGCCACGATATGATGCCTTAATTCAGTGGATTCTCCTTCACTTAGTTTGGGGGTTTAACGAATACCGTGAGGGAATCGATGGGGTGTAAGTAGACACCCATCCCTACTTTAGGGTCACTGGTTCCAGGGAGGGAGTGTGACGTATATTCTAAATTAACTTTCCTTTTTTAGTTTCTTTCCCTATGTAAATCTTGAATTTATTCTCAGTATTCTTCATGCTTAACGAAATATCTTTTCCTTCAAACGAATACGTTTGGCAACACAATTGAGGTTGAATGCAAGTGACGTATGCATGTGATAAGATAAGAACAAGAGATAAAAAGCGACGACTGATCTGTTGTGAGAGAGGTGTTGATATTATTGAGAGCGATTATTGAGGTGTGTTGATAAGAGCGATTATTGAGAGCTATTATTGTGAGCGATTATGATGAGCGTTGTTAAGAAAGTGCTGTACGAGAGAATTGAAGAGTGTTGAGATAAATGTGTGGAGAGTGTTGTGATTCCATTCCGAATAAAGGACTGTTTCCGTAAGTTGACTTCTGGTTATATGTTTTGTCTGGCCGTTAAGGTTTGTTTCATTTAGGAACAATTTATTAGTATGTTGATATTTTAAGTTAGCGTAAAGGTCAAGACTTCCTTTACGCCACAGGAGATAGACAGTGTTGTAAGACAAACACAGCATCCATGCCTCACCGTGATTCGAAGTCGGACCCTTCGCGGATGAATGGTCATAAGCCAGTGCTTAGATCAGCAGTGAACCACCGGGGGGGGGGGAGGGGCGTCTCCAGTCACTTGATTCCCATCGATGAAGCGCACTAAAAATATTAGCGCCGCCACGGTGGCGCAGTGATCTAAGCGCTGGCTTATCACCATTCGTCCGTGAAGGGTTCAGGTTCGAATCCCGGTGAGGCATAGATGTTACGTTTGTTTTACAGTAGTGGCTCTCACCCTTCTCTGGAGCCAGTGGTCCTAAATTAGGGACGGGCGACTGCTTATAGCCCATTGAGTTGCTCACGGTGGTCGTTTTTAGGGCCACTGTTCCAGGGAAGGGAGAGAGCCAGTGTCGTAAGACAAACACAACATCCATGATGGGTCCGGGATCGAATAGAAGTGGATGGATTCGATCCCATCTCCGACGAATGATCATAAGCCAGCGCTTAGACCACTGCGCCATCGGGGCGACGTTATTTCAGGGTTAAACGACTACCATGAACAACTCTGACAGCTGTAAAAAATTCGCCCGTCCCTAATTTGGGGCCATTGGTTCTACGAAAGGAAGAAAGCTAGCACTGTAGGGCAAGCGCACCACCCATGCCTCATTCGGGACTTGAGTCTAGACCCAACTTGGAAGACTAGCTAGAAACTTACGCCTCTGACCACTCAGGCACCGGGGAGGCTTGGCACGCATTCACAAACGAGTGTGTGTCTCCTAACATTAATCACGTATGCCATAGCATTCAGGATATCGATTTTTAGTACTAAGGCATACCAACTGGCATGTTATGGAACCGCACTGCTGGCTTTGCAGTTTATTTGGGTTGGAACCATGATGAAGGGAATATGAGGCCATGATGAAGGGAATATGAGGACATGATGAAGGGAATATGAGGCCATGATGAAGGGAATATGCAGAAATTATTTCTTTGTAGCACAGCTTTAGCTTTTGGCACTATTCAACAGTACTATTAAAGGCAGGATACACTTCAGCAGCTCCTTTGACGACTTCGTACAAGAAAAAATAGAAACAAAGCACTTTGTTTTACAAATTTCTATACCTGTGCTTTTATAATAATTTCTTGGCACAAAAGGCCGTACTTGACCAGAAAGCACCATGTCACAGCATATGATCATTGGAAATATTTGTGACCTGGTACTTTCTGGTCAAATACGGCTTTTTGTGCCAAGAAATTGTTATAAAAGCACAGGTATAGAAATTTGTAAAACAAAGCGCTTTGTTTCTATTTTTCTTGTACGAAGTCGTCATAGGGGCTGCTGAAGTGTATCCTGCCTTTAATAGTACTGTTGAATTGTGCCAAGAGCTAAAGCTGTGTTACACAGAAATAACTTCTGCATATTCCCTTCATCATGGTCTCTTCCTTAATTGGAAATGTATCGTTAATAAAGAAAAAAGACTTTGAAGGAAAAAAATATCGTAGATATCAATGAATCATGTTTACTTAGTTAAAGTACTTATTCTCAAATGACTAGAAGTTCCTGGCTTCCTTGTGCTAACACACTTTCTGATTTTCATTCAGTTTATTCTGGAATGGCAGGTTATAAAAACGTATTTGTGCAAAAATGTAAGTGAGCGTGTTTGCATTTGGTCTCAGCAAAAACATGAGTAACTTAGTGCTACAGTCTCTTTGATATTAATGAACATGTGCATAGCTCATTGGCATTTCAGATCAGCGTTTCGCAAATTCTGGGAAACTAAGAACCATATGTTTTTTTTTTTTTTTTTTTTTTTTTTTGATTGAAGGTTTAACGACTACCATGAGCAACTCGATGGGCTATAAACAGTCGCCCGTCACTAATTTAGGGTCACTTGTTCCAGGGAAGGGAGAGAGACAGTGCCGTAAGACAAACACAACATCCATGCCTCACTGGGACTCGAACCCGGACCCCTTTCGAACGAATGATCAGAAGCCATCCTAATTTAGCTGAGTGTGTAATTAAGATTTATTTATGAACTAATTATCGGAGGGTTAGCAGTATGAAATTCCAGCGACTGCTTATAGCCCATTGAGTTGCTCACGGTGGTCGTTAAACCTGCAATTAAAAAAAAAAAAAGAAATTCCAGTGATACAACTGATGATACGAAGGTAATGTTGTGGTGGTGTTTGATTAACCAACAAACATTACATTATTTTTCTGTCCTCCAATTGTAGTTTTTTTAAACAACGACTTATCACTGTATTTTAAACTTAAGCTACTTCAGGAGCTAAAGAGCTTGATTATAATATGTATATCATAAAAGGAAATAAACGATATAGCTAATGCTAATCAGACAAAACAAGCAGCGTTACTTATCACAACGACTCCACATTGTTTGAATTCTTGCATTAGAATATATTCGACTTAGTGATTAACACCTTGAGCAGCAGATGTTGTTTCACACCCAGGTTGCTCCAATGAAATCCGAAAATCCAAATTCGTTATGATCAATGGAATGTCAGAAAATTCACCCAAAAATTCGAAAGATTTCTTACTGAACACTGTGAACACCATTTCATCAGATACCTGTCCCAGCCAATGTGTATATCACACTTACGAGCTGGAAAGTTGAATATTTCAGGCTTTCTATATACGAGATTTAATAATGCGTAGTTCTTCAGATTTTGGCATTTCGTTTGTCCTTAGGAAACGGACTAAAATTCACAACTATTTATTTCGATTTCTCATAGCCATTATTTATCTCACATTTCAAATTTGTTATATGCCTGTGATAAATTGTTTCCATATCCCCATAGCAATAGCATTTGAAACACTTTTAAATTTTCAAGCACAGGAAACAGAATTTGCTTGTACTACTTACTGGTCATCCATGTAACACTTCTCAGAAAACTTAAAAATTTCATTATCCTGGAGCGGGAATCGAACCCCGCATTACCGGTCGAGTATGAAATTTTGTTTTCAATTGTTACATTTTGAGAAAACGCAAAGCGTTTCCATTTAACTTGCGGGTATGTTAGCAACTTCGCGATACAAATTTGGAATAGCATTGCCTCTTTTTTACAATTAGGAATTCAAAGTAAAACTCATTAGAAAAAAATGCGCAAATGAAAAAAAATGGCGATTATTTCATATCTTTGGAAAGCATCAAAATCGATGCTACTTTGAGTCTTGATAAATGTAAAATATCATGCGATGATTCCCAGTACAAACAAAAATTCAAGCAAGCTAAAAATGTCTTAAATGAATTCTCACTTTCATTTTCGGCGTATTGCGCTTACAGCAAATTACTTACTTTTTGGAATTTTATGTTAATATATGTTATTACATAAATGAAGGAATATCATATTTCGTAAATTTTTTAAAAATTTTCTACAAAGGTATGATCCGCTCCTGATTTTTGAAAACCTAGTCCCTTTAACTCGGGAGCATTAAATTTCATTTTTAACATTTCACACCTCGTATCTTTAAGATTTTAAAGAAGCATATTTAAGGGGACCAGATACTGGAACTCTGATTTAAAGACGACATAGCTCGGTGTCTCCTAATCGAGAGATCATTTGGGGGCATATACAAACTCAGACTAAACATGCAAAATTTTTTGTCGCAGAACACTATTGTTTCAATAAGTGTGATATAACAACTGAGAATTTGTGTCTTAGAGAGAAATATCTTGTAGAATGTTAGTAATTTGTACCGACAAAGCAGAGCTGTGATGAGAAGAACATACTGAAAAAAAAAATTGAAATATTTTACCTTAGGTAAACGGACTGAATTGTGCTGCATAATCTTTATGTATGTTTCTGAAGAACGGGTTGCATGGAGATTTTGTAAATGTTTTTGGAGGAACTCAGAAGTACTGTCAAAATTTGTTTTTACCTTAAGTATGTTGCCAGGTGGGCGTAAAGAAAGCTATGATTAAACAATTTTTTTATTAAACGTAACCAGTGCTCGAAATGGAATTTTTGAAGTGTCGGTATACTCATATTTAGCAAAAATCATGCGGAATGTTTTTCCTTTTTTTTTGATCGAAGGTTTAACGACCACCATGAGCAACTCATTGGGTTATAAGCAGTCGCCCGTCCCTATTTTAGGGTCACTGGTTCCAGGGAAGGGAGAAATCCAGTGCCGTAAGACAAGCACAACATCCATGCCTCATCGGGATTCGAACCCGGACCCATCACGGGCGAATGGTCAGAAGTCATCGCTTAGACCACTGCGCCACAGGGGCGGCCCGGAAAAAATATCAACGGCCAAAAATCTCTAAAACTGAAAAAGTAAAAATAAATAAATAAATAAATCCCTGGAAGAAAAACTCCTTTGTTCGAAAATGTAATGGACAGTTCCGTGGAATACTATTGCCGCATAAATAAGAAAGGATGGCAGTTCATTTCAGTTGGTTGATTTGTGGATCCAGAGGGCACTATTTATGCCATACCTAGGACTGGGGTTAGACTTGTTTATAACGAGGAGTCTCTACCCCTGGACCACCGTATTAACGGGACTTCCAAACCTCGGCTAATCATTAGTGATTCAACTGGACTTGAACCCAGAACTTGAGACTCGGAATTGAGAAGGCAGCCCCCCCCCCTTCCAGTAGGCCCTACCATGGGCAGTTAGAATCTCCGCAATCAGGACGAATATTCAATCTTAAATTAATAGCAATCTTGTCATCCTAAAAAAAAATATATATGTCCAAAATGGAAAAAGTTTATACCCATTGCTGCAAAACTAAAATTTGTGTTTAACCTATTACTCCCAATTCTTCATTCTACTAAGAAGCTCTTCAAACTGAATATATTAAATTAATGCTGTAATAAAAAGTGCAGACGTCTTTGGTGGGAGGATCTGGAGCTTGGTCAAGATGCGATCATGAGCTATGGGTGGGTTCATTTCCATCCTTTGAAGAATTGAACTTATACATCATGTGTACACCACTCCCCTCCCCTACCCCCTATGGTTCCCACACAGCTATTTCTCAAGAGCACGAGGCACATAAAATTTCTATGTTGAAGGATGTGCACTCGTAAGTCAGGGGAAAAAATCATTTCTGCAGTTCCCACTACTAAAATTAATGCAGGTATGTAAATTCCCGCTAAAAATATGCCGGTATGAAATACCAGGAAAAATGAAGTGCCATTATGACAGACTGGCGTATACCGGCCCATTTCGAGCACTGATCGTAACGATCCAATGATAAAGTCTAAATCTGAGTAGTTTGAAGACAAATATCAAAATAGAAGATAATTTGCTCCTCAAAGCCGTCAGATGCTCCTGAGGACTTCCAAATCTCGGCTAATCATTAGTGATTGAACTGGACTTGAACCCAGAACTTTAAGACTCGGAAATGAGAAATTCGAAGGCAATCCTCAAGAATTCGGAACTTCTGGTCATTATAAACATATACCATACACGAATTTGATAGCAGAGAAATGATCTTAATAAAGGATGTAAATGGCAACACTGTAGACAGAAATGTAAGGGCAGGGCAGGCGGGGGCGTCTAGTCCGGGCGCAGCTCAAGAAAAGGCACAAAACCTTTCCACCAGTTTCTGGTACATTTTTTCACCCTGTACTTTGTCTATTAACAGAATTTGTTTATAGGTTTCACTAATTTCGGTAACCTTGACTGCAGCTTAAAACTTTCATTTCTTCCTCAAAAAGTTCAGAGGATATTAGTTTCTTACATTAAATTGATATTGAAGGTGTTTTGTCATATTGACAACATTTAAGTGTGAATTTGTTCCTGTATTTTATGTTGTAAAGTATTTATCTTCGTAACATGGGAATTATATTGTTAAAAACTGGAAAATTGCTTTACTTATACTGGTTTCATTGGTGTATTTTATATTCTTGTATATATATATCATCATCATCATCATTGTCAACCATTATCAATCCACTGCTGGACGATAATGGTTGACAATGATGATGATGATATATATATATATATATATATATATATATATATACAAGAATATAAAATACGCCAATGAAACCAGTATAAGTAAAGCAATTTTCCAGTTTTTAACAATATAATTCCCATGTTACGAAGATAAATACTTTACAACATAAAATACAGGAACAAATTCACACTTAAATGTTGTCAATATGACAAAACACCTTCAATATCAATTTAATGTAAGAAACTAATATCCTCTGAACTTTTTGAGGAAGAAATGAAAGTTTTAAGCTGCAGTCAAGGTTACCGAAATTAGTGAAACCTATAAACAAATTCTGTTAATAGACAAAGTACAATGTGAAAAAAAATGTACCAGAAACTGGTGGAAAGGTTTTGTGCCTTTTCTTGAGCTGCGCCCGGACTAGACGCCCCCGCCTGCCCTGCCCTTACATTTCTGTCTGCAGTGTTATATATATATTAACCTTAGATTATGTGACATATTGTTCGTTCTTTTCGGTGTTGTATTGTGATATTGTACAGCAAAAGAGTTCTAATAAATAAATAAAATAAAGAAATGAAGGCGGGATTGTACGTACGTTGCAAGATAAGGATGTCGTCCAGGTTATTGAAGATTCTCTGGGGGCTATTCGATCTCTACTGCGACTGCGAGCCACGACTGTCAACTGCATTCGGTTCATTTAGTGCGATACCGAAGGTCTGAAGTTAAAAGCAGTTGGGAAAAAAAGCTGCACAATCGCTGTTTGATTGTGCTTCCTCCATAGGGATAAATTGAGGTATGATGTTAATTTTGTCGAGCAGTGTGTGTGTGTGTGTGTGTGTGTGTGTGTGTGTGTGGACGAAAGAGGGCGCAATATTTTGCGTTTTGTCCCGGGCGCAGAAATATAGTCTGTGGCTTATAGGATTTTCATAAATGTGAAATGTTTTTAGAGTTCAATATTTAACTGGTGGTGCAACAATAGCATGTGGACATCGAATGAATAAGAATTTTTTCCAGCGTGTAAATAATATGTTTTAACGCTTTGGATAGTTGGAACTAATGCATTATTTTGAACATGAATTGGAAAATAAAGGCAAGACATTCACCTACCAATGGAGTTGTGCTTAGAGGAATCGCGGCATGGTTGAGATTCATCAATGCATCCTCAAAAAAAAAAAATAAAATAAAATAAATAAATAAATGTCACACCTGTAATGTGTCTTACGTCAATTACGGATTGTAAGATACGTTTATTTGGTATTTAAATCCATATATGATGATATTTATTTTTAACTATAGAATATTTTGGTGTGAAGAATCATTATATGACCCATGAACAAGTTTTTTGGCTTTATATAAGATATCTGCTAATCAGTGGCGTAAATTCGAGGCTAGCTAAGCTAGCTGCGAAGCCCAGAGAATGCACAAATAAAAGTGGATTAAATATACAAAAATAAAAGTCAATTTTCAACTTTATCAAGATATGTCGATGCTTTCGCTGCGAAAAAAACAAAACAAACACGTGCGGATTCTTTTCTTTGACTCAGTCTGGCGAGCGAAAAACCAACGGCATAACGCAAGCAGCCCTTCCAGAGTCTTCGCTGTTCTGCTTCGAAAACATTCCATACGATCGCTTGCTAGCGTTTCCATGACAACATGAATCAGCGAGTAGAGGGAATGGGTTATTGCTTTGGGCAACGGTTCGCTCTGAAAAGAGAAGACTTAGACTATCTCAATCACTCGCATACTCCCGCCCATAAGAGCACATGTTTCGCGAGAGTTGTTTCAGTTTGTATGAAGTGTCAGTGAATTAAAATCTGTGATATTATATCTTAAATTCGTGGTTTGGCATGTACCTAAAATTTAGAAAAAAAAATGTGCTATTACTTAACAATTAAAAATTAAACTTCGAAATAAAAAAAAAACATTACTGGGGGGGGGGGGATAGCCCAGGACACCAGTTACGCCACTGCTGCTAATATCTCTGATTGTAGTAGTTTGTATATTGATCAATGATATTGTATTTTCAATAAAGCGAATTCAGGAAATGATTGTGTAAAAACTAGTCAGTGAGGTAGTTTCAGTGGCAAAAAGGGGCTGGCAAATCTCGTTTCCACCATGTTTGGTTTCTGACAGTTTTACACTTTATGATAATGCGAAATAACAGATAATCTAACTATTTCGCTTTCTTAGTTTGGTGGTAGTAATTATATTTGGCCTCCTTTTACCGATTGATTCTTTCGAGATGCTAGTCGCATAAGATTTTTTTTCAGAGGGTAGCGGGAGAAGATTAAAACCAAAATATTAAGTTGTCATTAGTAAAAGCTCACGCCAAAATGTTTATCCGTACTACATTCACAATGCCCATGCAACCTATTTTTCTGAGTAGCAATGCTTGTGCTTGTGCTGCGCAGGCTCTGTTAGGATTTTTCATGCTTTCTTAATCTTCTGTAAAATAAACTTGTTCTGCACGTAGTTTTTCTGATGGAGCGCAGAAACTCCATTTCAGATACTCTCCCCTTCAAAATTTTTTTTGCAGAACGTCCAATTTTAAGTTTTTTTTATATCGAGAAATTTTCGGTTACAGTAGGTTGATCAGCATTTTTTTTTCTTTTCTGACGGAGGATGTGAAATGTTGCTGAAAAGAACAAGTCAGTGAACATTGTGAAAAGGCGAATCTTTACCAGAATTGGTTGAACACAACTTTTGTTCGTCTTTGAAACTCGAGCAACATGTGCTTGCCTCGAGAAATCCCATAGTGATTTAGTGGGCAGAATAAAGTGAGACCAAAAGTTCTTCTCGTGACTGCAAACTTGAAAAGAATGGGTGGTTTCGGATTAAATAAATAAGCTATTCCAGCCGTAGGTCATGTTGAATGGAGTGGAGGACGACGTTGGATGATGAACATTGCCAAACAGAACACGCTGATCACGTGCAATTCGCTGGCCTGAGATTCTCCTCAAGTAAACAGCAGACGGACGACTGCCTGGAGACGAAGAAAGATAACAAAGTCCATAGATCTTCTTTCTTGAAATATGAAACCGTCCTTAGTTTTACGCTTTAGGTTTCCTTTTATCAGGCTGAAAAAAGAAAGAGAATTATATTTAAAATCACTTTTAAAACTTTATTTTTCAGAAAAAATGAAAATTATATCACCTCTAAAATCAATAAGGAAAAAACATAGGCGCTAATTAGAGTATGATTTGGGAAACGAACAATGTCTGTCTATGTACACTGCCTGACAGAGAAAATACCACACCACGAAGACGTGAACGCAGCGCCATGTAAATTGAAGGGTGGGTGCACACGTACAAGTTATGCAAATGATTGCATTAGCAGGCCAATCGCACGACGAACGGCGCGCGTGATATAAGCGCACAACCAGCCCGTTAGGCCATCAGTCGAGACGTCATCACGGCCGCGAGAAGTGAGTGGTTCTGCTGTAACCGTGTCTGGACAACGAACAAGGGGTGCCAATGCCGTTAAAACGCCGTCTTATGCGATTTCGTCAAACGGATGATTTTTTTAATTGGAGGTTTAACGACCACTTTGAGCAACTCAATGGGCTATAAGCAGTCGCCCGTTCCTAATTTAGGGCCACTGGTTCCAGGGAAGGGAGAGAGCCAGTGCCGTAAGACAAACACAACATCCATGCCTGACCGGGATTCGAACACGGACCCCTTTCGGACGAATGATCAGAGGCCATCGCTTAGACCACTTAGCCACCGGGGCGGCACGGATAGGTCATCGTAGGCCTTCGTACCGTCGGATGGTCCTTACGTCGTATTGCGGAAGAAGCGCAACGCGATGCCACAACTGTCTGTCGCATTTAGAGACAGTGCTCCCAGTTAGGATCTGTGCAACGTCGTAAGGGGTCCAGAGCACGGGGACGGACGTCCGAGCGCACCAATCGTCACATCCCACATCATGCCTTACCGGATCCACAGGCCACAACGGGCGACATTTTGCGGAGTGTACGGGAAGGCTTGGATGCTCCGATATCGACTCAGACAGTGTTGCTCCGATTGGTTGCGTATGGTTTGCTGTCCAGCCGTCCGTTGCGAAGCCTACCCTTAACAGTGAGCCATCGTCGTCATCGGTTGGCGTGGTGTCGCTCCAGAGCTGCGTGGGGTGCCGAATGGAACAGTGTGGTGTTCAGCGAAAAATCGCGGTTCTGTATCATCACCGATGATCGCCGCGTGAGAGTCTGGAGGCGACGTGGCCAAACGAGCGAATTCCTCCGTCATTGTGGAGCGCCACACGGCCTGGCAACATGGAATCATGGTGTGGGGTGCTATCAGCGCCAGTAGCCGCTCACCGCTGGTACGCATTACGGGCACATTGACGGCACGCAGCTATGTTGACAAGGTGCTGCGGCCCGTGTCACTACCGTATCTGCAGCGCATCACAAACGCCGTTTTTCAACAGGATAATGCCGGGCCACATACCGCTCGGATCAGCCTGAATGCTTTACACATGATGTTCTGAAGCTTCCGTGGCCGACCTCTCGCCCTTCGAGCATCTATGGGTTACGATTGGACGTCGGTTGAGTACCTTCCCACCCCCGCAAAATGAAGACTAGCCTCGATGCCACGTCGGATTCAACGCGGTATCGTCCAAAATAGGGGCCACACTCCTTATTGATCGTTCCGTATATTTTGCCACTGGAGCCAAGTCTGTATGTGATAATTAAATCATTTGTTCAGGACCTACTTGGCTATCTGTGTGTGCAGTTTGGTCTGTTATCGAGCTTTCCTTCATGGTGTGGCATTTTCTCTGTCAGGAAGTGTATGTAAAAAAAATATTGCGTAGTCGAGGGAACTTCAACCATGCACTTAGCTGAGCTGATTAGCTGCATGTATGGTGGATTTCAGTGATCGGAAGAGTAGTACGCGCTGCTACTGTAGCACGTTCCCTTACAGTACCGTGGCGAGATAGTTCGCTCTTTTAGTGACGCCACGTGGAAACCAAGGCTTCCGATTGGTTTCCAACACTGTCGTTGTGGCGTCAAACACGATACTGACGTATCAGTCAGTGTAACATTATAGTGACGTCACAAACGGAGGGAACTCGTTGCTCTAATGCCATGGCCTTGCATTTTCTAGACTGCCTTGGTGTAGCATTGCTACAAATACAAAAAATTGTTGGAGCTGTAGCACAGTACAACACAAAGCAGATCGTAGCTGAAAATTGAACTACAAATCGTTCTATTATTACTTTTTAAAAAAGTGAAACAAAAAACAACAACTTCCTATCACGTGACATTTCCGGATTTCCTGGAACATCATTGGCTGAAACAGGGTGTTATGTGCACCCTGCCTACAGTCACGTACCTGACTTGACTTGCATTTTGAAATTTAGCCAAACGGTTAAATTGGACGTCTAGCGATTTTGCTTCCTATACTTCCAATGGGCAAACTTCTGTACACATTTTCTTCACAATTAATGCGTTCCCAAGGATGAAAATTTGAACATCGATTAAAATAACTTCATATTATAACTTGGAATGCTTAATATTTTCTAACACATAACCATAATTATATTAAAAATCAATGACTTTTTCTTTGGTGGTGTTGAGACCAGAAAAAAGATGGCGCGACCTGTACATTGATGACGTCAGTAGATAAACAAATGTTGGATTTCTTAATTATGGTTATGTGTTAGAAAATATTAAGCATTCCAAGTTATAATATGAAGTTATTTTAATCGATGTTAAAATTTTCATCCTTGGGAACGCATTAATTGTTAAGAAAATGTGTACAGAAGTTTGCCCATTGGAAGTATAGGAAGCAAAATCACTAGACGTCCACCTTAACTATAAAGTATTATCTTCCTTACTTCATGCTGTTCATGCTTCTCAGTTAGTCTGAGAAGAGAGCGCGTGCGAGATAGGTGATCGAGTTTGCGATTTGTTGATGACATTTGATAGGAAGATTCGATTCTCTTAGTAAAGAAAATTAATTCGCAGATACTTGTTGATTGTGTTTTTATTTGAATTCTCTGAGCATATCAGCTAGTCTTGCTCTGAATGCCATATGTAAGAATGTACGAGGGTTGTACCGAAAATAATGCAAAAGTGGGGATAACTTTCTTATTAACTTACAGAGATGGATCAAATTGCACATGTTGGTAGAGTAACTCTTTCTCTATACAAAGGTACTACTCAACATAGTCTCCATCGCAAGCGATGCACTTGGGCCATCGAGAGTTGAACCCAACTCTCGAATCCTCTTCGAAAAAAATTCAAGTGTGGACTGTTGTACCCACTTATTCACAGCCACTTTCACCTATCCTGTGTTGTCAAATCGTTGTCCTCGGAGAATGTCCTTCAATGGACCGAAAAGGTACAAGCCGGAGGGTGCCAGATCTGGGCTTTACGGTGGATGGAGGACCACCGACCAGCCTAATTTGGTGATCATCTGATTTGTTGCCAAAGATGTGTGTGGTCTCCCATTGCCATGGTGAATGTGGATCCTTTTCAGATTATTTTTTTCAGTCTATTCCTCCTTATGGATTCTCTAAGCTTCTCGAGTGTCTCAATGTACCGCTCGCTGGTCACGGTACGGCCACGTTCCAGAAAATCAAGGAGAATGGTACCCCTGTCATCTCAAAAAACAATCACCATGACTTTCTGTGCTGATCGCTGGCTGTACAACTTATTTGGCCTTCGTGAAGAAATGTGACACCATTTTATTGATCGAATCTTCGTTTCCGGATCGTAAAGATACGCCACGCTTCATCCCCTGTCACCAGATCGAAAAAAATGTGTCTTCATTGGCTTCAAACGCTTCCAGCAGATCAGAGCAGACTCACAATCTTCTCTCCTTCAAATCGGGTGTCAACTGCGGAGGTGCCCACTCTACACACACTTTCCGATACCCTAAGTCTTCCACCATCTTCTGTATGGCATTGTGACCACAGTCCAGTTGTGCAACAAGCTCACGGATTGTGACATGCAATGTTGTGAACAGCATTGCATGGCGTCGTTCTGTCTGTGGTTGGGTCGCCTAAAAGATGAAGAACCACAACCGGCTAATTAGGGAACTTTTGCTTTACGAGTTTGAACTCGGCCATAACGCCGCTCAGGCAACACGAGACATTTGTCATGAGAAAGGGGAAGGTTCTGTGGACCCCAGCACCGCAACCAGATGGTTCAAGAAATTTAGCTCAGGTGACAGAAACCTCGACGATCAGCCAAGGTCAGGTAGGCCGCGAACCGTGGATTCGGAGGCCGTGCGCCAGGTCGTAGAGGCAAATCCAACAACCAGCACTCGGAGATTATCAGGTGAGCTGGGCATATCACAGAACACCGTGGTTCGTCACCATCAGGTCATCGGCAAGGTCTACGCCAGCTGCTGCATTGTCTCTTACGAACTGACGCCAGCTGAAGCAAACCGTTTAGTGGAAGTGTGCACGAAACTCCTAGAAAACCCGCGCGATGTACGTTTCATTAAGAGAATTGTTACGTGCGATGAAAAGTGGGTCCATTTCCGCAATCCTAACACACAACTGCAGTGACTGAGTCCGGGCTAGCTTCCAGAACCTGTTGCCAAACGTGGGCGCTTCGAGCTCAAGGTGATGCTCTACTTCTAGTGGAATTTCGAGGGAATTTGTTCCAGACCGTCGGACCATCAACGCCAATCTCTACGCTGAACAGCTGGAGCGGATGTAAGCCATTTTAGCGAAGAAGTACCCGGTACTGGAGAAAAGAAAGCGCGCTCTCCTACAGCAGGACAACGCTCGGCCTCATACCGGGCGAACGACCCGGGCAAAACTCCAGGAACTTAAGGGCATCGAACTGATGCCACACCCAGCATATAGTCCGGACCTTGCCCCTTCGGATTATTACCTGTTTCGGTGCATGGCTCACTTCCTTCGCGGGCGGTACTTCACAACCAGCAGGAGGTGGAAACTGGGGTTAATGAGTTCTTTGCCTCGAAGGACAACAACTGGTATCGCCGCGGAATCGAAGAACTGGCAGAAAGATGGCTAAAGACGGTGCAACACGATGGCCAATATTTTGAATGCTAGTCAGCTTTCGTGGTAAATATGCTTATGAAAACATAAAGTGATCCAATTTTTGCAAAATTTTGACTCGCCCTCTTTAGTATAGTTAATATAATTCTTTAATTGGGTGCACAAGTGAAATAAACTGATCATCTGAGAGCAACTGAGCCTTACCTGCGTGGGGTACAGGAAGGTTAGGGTAGAATCTGATCCTTGAGGGTTGACAACTTCACATGAATAACCACCCATATCGCTCCATTCGATGTCCCGGATGATGAGATCACCATTCTCCATTACCTACAAATAGAAATCATATAAAAAATGATGCGAAGGCAATACTAGATAAAAATACATTGCTTTTCTTTTTGCATTACACCGCTCTGTTATATCGATTTTCATCACACTTCATAATACGGAGGCACGATGAAACAATGTTTTTTATATATTCTCTGCACAGACCGTAAACGCAGGTGTCTGGTTTTCATGACACTTGATCACAGATACAGAGGCGCGACTAGGGATTTTTACACGCGCTCCAATGGACAGAATTGTAACTACGTTAGCATCTGTCAGGTGATACCAATCCCAAGGTTTTATAAAAGGAGCGAAGCCGAGAGTTGAAGCTCTTGAAAAAATATGAAAAGTAATTCAATTTTCGTGGCAAGGGTTACGGCGTACACAGTGCAGCAATTAAGTAATGAGACTGAATTAAAAAAATGAAAGATCAGGAAAACTTAAATACGTGATTATGTTTAATTCGAAGCACATTTCTCCTTTGTTTATACAAGAAGTGGCACGATCAGCCAACGAAAGGAAGGACATGCAGAGATGATCTTTTGGTATGGAGTGAAGAGCTGATGTCACAGTTCTTTGTATGTCTTATATTTATTCGAAGTACATTTCGCCTGTGTTAATACAAGAAGTGGCACAATCAGCCAACGAAAGAAAGGACTTGCAGAGGTGATCTTTTGGTATGGAGTGAAGAGCTGATGCCACAGTTCTTTGTATGTCTTATATTTATTTGAAGTACATACCTTCTGCGTTAATACAAGAAGTGGCACGATCAACCAACCAAATGAAGGGCTTGCAGACGTCATTTTTTGGTATGGAGTGACGAACTGATGTCACAGTTCTTTGTATGTATTATAGTTATTCGAAGTGCATTCCGCCTGTGTTGATACAAGAAGTGGCACGATCAGCCTACGAAAGGAAGAACTTGCAGAGGCCATCTTTTGGTATGGAGTGAAAAGATGATGCCACAGTTCTTTGTATGTTTTATATTTATTCGAAGTACATTCCGCCTGTGTTAACACAAGAAGTGGCACGATCAGCCAACAAAAGGAAGGGTTTCCAGAAGTCACCTTTTGGTATGGAATGAAGAGTTGATGTCACAGTTCTTTGTATGTCTTCAATGTATTGAAAAAAAACGTTTCTTTTTAAAGACAGCTTTAAGTTAGGTAATAGAAAGTAGTCACACGGTGACAAATTTGGAGACCATGGGAAATGGTCGGGTACACACACTTTTTTCGTACCAGATATTGCTGTACACTGACTACTCTGTGTGCGGGTGCGTTATCGTGAAGAAAGAACCTTTGCCTGTTTCTTTACTCAGGCCTGACATGAAGAATCCTCTTTCACAATCGTTCCAAAATGGATGTGCAAACATTGCCAGTGACAGTTGTACCTTCAGGAATGAACTCGTGATGCAAAATTCTTTTTGCTGTCGTAAAAGCACACAAGCATTGTCTTGATTTTGGACTTCTGTAAACTGATCTCTTTTCCTTTGGGTGACTGTGGTGACTCCTCTGCGCTCTCTTGATACTTCGTTTCATGACCATAACGAAAACGTCAATCACTTGCCACAATGCATTACAGAAAAATTTGCATTATTTTTGCAATCTTCAGGATGTCTTTTGCGTACTCCACTAGTGCATGTATCTGGTCGTCTAACAAAGCATGCGGAACAAAACGAGCACAAACTCCCCCAACAACCCGGAGTCTTGCACTAAATTTTGACGAATCGTTTCCTTATTAACACCGAGCTCACATTCCAGTATCGACAAGGTCACACAACGATCACTTTTTATCCTTTCGCGAACTTTCTCAATGAGTTCAGACGTGCGCACTGAAATCAGGCGTCTGGGCCTTTTGTCATTTTCCAAATCTTCCCGCCCGCACTTGAAACGTGCACACCATCGAAATATTTGCGCACGAGATAGGCAATTATCCAATACACATCACGCAACAATTCAACTGTCTCAGATGAAGTTTTACCGATTTTCAAACAGAACTGGATGTTTGCTTTCTGCTCCATGGCAGAGCGGTAACAATGTCCTTCCACCGAATGATGTCATGCACTGCGTAAATAATCATCTGCGGAATTCTCACGCAAACGCTGTTGCTACCGCATAGCTGATAAATGACTTATCAAAACAACATGCCTTGCCAACCCGTGTGTTTTACCAGGATTTTAAAAAAGAAATCAGTCTGATTACTTAATTGTCGCACAGTGTGTTAATACATGTCCGTCCGCTGGCGGGCTGTTCTGTTGAGATCTTTGAGTACAACCGGTTTTTACTGGAATCTATGAGAGATTTTCTTGTGTATTTCTTTCTCTGTGATCATAAAAGCAAATAGCGGAACTTACAGTAATGAAAGCAAAGGAGGGGCTTTTTACCACAATCAATTGGATCGAATGAAAAATGCAACATCAATGTTAGTTGAATTATTTTACAAATTTAACAGTAAAAAAAAAAAGATGTGTAATAGCCAGCGTAAAAATCCAGACGATTCAAAATTTTGTCCCTCCATAAAGCTTGAAGGAGAAGGGACCTGTTCTTGATAGTGAAACATCTTTTAAATTCATGAGTATGGGTGATTCTGTCTTAACTATAAACCGTACTAAACGGTGTCTAAACACTTGGAAACGCTAGTTGGTTGAATGGGTGTTATTGCACAAGTTCCAATTGCCTGAAGCACGAGTAAGACAAGCAAGCAAAATAAAGACATAAAACTTTGTTTTTCACCATTAAAAAAATCTTAGAAATCAATTTAATATTTAGTTTCCAAAGCATATTGCATTGCAAAAGTCTAATTTGGCATAGAAATTATGAAAGTCGGCAACTATCATTCATGAGTTAAATTGCTTGAAAAACTACAAAACTGCATCATCCTGGAGAAGTATGGAATTCGCATACGAAATTTCATCGTCCAGGTTCGACTTTCATTCCAGGACGACTCATGTCGGGTGTTTAACGTATACTCTAACATAACTTTTCTTTTGAGTTCCTGTATCTATGCAAATTTTGCTTCGTTCTCCCTAAGCATTTTTCCACACTTAACGTTTACTTTTTCTCTCTCGACCGAATGTCTTTACGCAACAACAAATGAGGTCGGAGGTTGTGTGATGTACGTAAAGAGATGAGATAAGAAGATTGTTTTCAATGTATGTTCGCTGGCTGGTGGGTTTACGAGCTGTGAAGTTGATTTACGTTAGGCTAGCTGTCTTTCACCAGCTATCTACTGTTTTACGTTAAATGTTTTTGAGCTATACACTCACGGACAACGAAATTTGCGTACTGAGAAGAAAGCACGAGATTGAACTGAAATTTTATGGACGTAATGATACAGATGAATGATACACATGATGGCAAAATCCCACATTTGCAGAGGAATCTGTGACACGCAGTACGGGCAGCTTCAATAGTGCGCCGCACCACCTCGTGCGGCGATACATGCTGCAATACGATCTGGCAAGGAGGTGAACAGACGCCTGTTGTTGTCATATGGCAGACTGGCCCACACGTGTTGGACGGTGTGCTCCAAATCCCGTATAGTGCGGCACGGCGGCAGCTTGCGTTTCAACTGGTCCCACATATACTGGATAAGCGACATGTCCGGGGAGCGGGCAGGCCATGAAAGTGTCTGGGCATGACTTTGGCAGTCCTGGGCAACCCGAGACGTATGCGGACGGGCATTATCCTACTGTTATAGCGCACCTGGAATCTTGCCAGGAATGAGAGCACATGGGGCCGTAGGATCTCATCCAAATACCGCTGGCCTGTCAATGATCCACGTACCGCTAGTAGAGCTGATCGGCTATCGTAGGCTGTGGCTCCCCAGACCATAATGCCTGCAGTGGGGGAGGTGTGGCGCTCGGTAGTGAGGTTGAGATTGTGCCGTTGACCCGGGAACCTCCACACCCTGACACGATGATAATCTGTGCCCAAAACGAAGCGGCACTCATCGCTAAACACCACATGTCGCCAGTCTGTGGCGTTTCACGCCGCTCTGGCCTGGAACCACTGCAAACGGAGCCGCGATGTTCCGGTGTTAATGGCAACACAAGTAAGGGGCGCTGGGATCGCAGATTCGCTTACGTGATGGGGTCGGGAAATAGTTCGTGAGCACACAGAATCCGCCACACCTGCCTGCATAGTAGACCGGGTCCCCGTGGGATCCGTTCGTGTCTGGCGCGCGATTCGTCGATTCTCTCTACCGGTGGTCCTCCTGGTCCGTTCGGAGCAGCTCCGCCGTGTGACAGTGCCGTCACGTGTCTACTGCTCTCAACACAGTCGGACGGTATGGTCAAAACGATCCACGTGGTGGGCTATACGACGCGCCGACCACACCGCTGTTTTCAGCCCGATGATCAGGCCTCTCTCAAAGTTCGTAAGTTGCGTAAATCGACATCTCTGGCGTCTACCCGGCATTCTTGTTACTCTGTACTGTAGCTTGCTTCGGCCGATGCTTTTCGCTTTCATAGGGCATCGACTACACGCCGGTTCGTGCTTGCAGCGCCACCACAGTGTGTGCCGTCATGCGCACTCGCACCAAACGTCGATAATTTGCATACCAGCACGCACTCTAGCTATTTGCAGTTTCGCGGTTGTAGCATGATTTCTTTTAGGTGCACAAATTTTATTGTCCGTGAGTGTAGTTCGATGTTATGAGTGTCTTATTGTGAAGTTCGAATTTATTATAAGTTGATTGTCACAGCATTTAACCTGTTACCAAGTTTGATCTATTTGAAGAGTGTCACGCTACAAGTTTGATATGATGGTGCTAGCTTTTGTCTAAAGGATTGAATAAAACGTTGAAGCTTGAGTAAGTACTGACTTACACAGTTGTGGCAATTAAGTACGTATATACAGCATAGGCTCCGACTTCATGGGTTCGAGATACTTTTTGAACCCCCAATGATTTCATTGTGGGTTCCTCGAACCCCTAATATTTTTGCGCGCATATCGTGGGGAAAATACACGTACGCATATGTGCATAAATTTTGTTTTTCGTTATCAATTCTTCAAGTTTTATATTATTCATTTCCCGTTTACTACGTATATATACATATAAAGCGTGTGTAGAAATTTACCCCTCAAACTGTTTATTGTGCCGAATTTGACGCGATAGACAATACCTCAAGCACCGTTGTTTATAAGCATTTAAAATTGCCTCCTTTATAAAAGAAAATTCTTCGGTTTGTCTGGGTTACCACAAAATAGAAAAGTCTAGCTCTACATACGGAGACGAGAACCTATTCGAGGTAATAGTGATAAAGGCGGAAATATGTTGTACAGTCAGTTGACCTACCTTATCTTCGGACAGTAGGGGACCAAGGAGGTTAGAAGAGAAAGGAGATGGCATCAGCCGCCGATGGTGAAGCCAAATCTGATCATCTGGTTTCTTGCGCCCTCCGGGTGGGGACGGTTCAGTGACTTGACGTCACTTCCTGAAGACCTGTGCTGGAGCACAGGTTGATAGCGGCCGTCTCTTACTCTCTGCAGCAGACCCTGAAGGTCAACAAGACTCCCACAGCTTTAGCAAGGCCGTGATTGGCTAATGCGCAATATGCACTTACGAAGCATAATTTCGTTTGATTTTTTTAGAATGTAGTAAACAGTATTTCTATAATTTTTTTGCAGATTTTTAGTTATGTGTATGTATACTTCAGTCTCATTTTTTCCTGACTGTACATGCTGCACAAGTACCTGTAAAACCTCTTCAAAATCGACGATTTCCCCATAGAGAAGTACAAAAGCAGCCCATGTTGGGCATACTGGGCATACACAGCTGGCCGCCCCGGTGGCGCAGTGGTCTAAGCGATGGCTTTGTAAAGGTTGTGTTGACCTGTGCTCCGTGTTTGACCTGCATTTATTGGTGTTCTTTTGTGTGTGTGCCGTCATTTTGTGTATCTTCTGTGTTGTGAACGTCTCCTGTGTCGATTGAGTCCGACCTTGACGTCCTGTAAGTAAAACTTTACTTGTACTAACTCTTTTTCCGTCCTGGCTTTGCCCAGGGTCGGGTTTAGCAGGCCAGCCATTGCAAATGGTGGCGACCGCATCTGATAGGCCAGGTATGAAGCTTGATAGCAAAGCTCCTCCCCGCCTGGCCACGTTCGGTCATCGTCACTACCACACGCAGCTGGTTTCCAAGCCGCGTTATCTGATGTTACCACCTCTTCTTCCAACTCTATGGATGTTGATTTCCCGACATTCTCCACCACAGCGACGTCATTAACCTCTTCAGTATCCGTTGCCTCTTGTACTTCATTTGCTGCTGCGAGCACTGCGTCTCGACCTTCCCCATCTCCGCCCATTCCTACGGCAACTCTACCTTATGCTTCCGTTGTGAAGGGTACCACTTCATCTTCCTCTACAGCGAAGGATCCATGTACAATGCCTCTTGATATGATTGTCACTAGATACAACAAGAAATTACGCAGCGAAATTCCGGAAACTTCAGCTGCTGGGCAAGAAGTTTTACGCACACAGAAACTTGATATATGTTTTGATGCCCTCCCGGACACCAGCCTTAAGAAATACTCCTTAGCCGTCCGCCAAATCCTCCCTAAGGGAGCGATCACCCATAGGGCAAGGAAACCTAGGACTGTTCTCTCTATTTTGCGAAGCCAGAGTTTGTAGAGCGCGTCTTATCTGACGGACTGCATGTTGGGGATCATACCTTACTGGGGATCCTGCTCACGCAGCGCCCCGTACTTGTTACGTGCTACCCCGTACCACCAAAAATCAAGGATCATTACTTAATGGCGGCCCTTCCCCGTTGTGGAAAAGTAGTTGGTCCCATTTCCACTCTGTCTACCGCACCAACAGACCCAGGTGACAGGAACATCTTAGGTCTGCGTCGCCAAGCAAGGATCCTGTTCCCTACTGAAAATACCATTGCTGACTGCCCTACTGACCTCACTGTGGTTGTGGGGAAGCAGATTTTCCGGATCGATATCGTTACTGCCTTGCATTGTTTTAAATGCAAGGCATATGGCCACATCCAATCACGTTGTCCACATGCATCTGCCAAGCCACCTATTTCCATACCGCCCGAAGTCAACACCCCACCCTCAACATCAGTTTCTCTGGCCACACCAAGTGTTCGGCTCCACAGACGTCCTTGATCCCTGCTACTGTTGTTCCAGAGGCTTCTCCCCCAGTAGATGATGATTCGTCAGCAGTCTCCAAGTCTTCGATCTCTACTACGGGAACTTTGGCCACCTCTCCATCGATGGACCCACTTGCTGCTGTGGTACCTCTACGTTCTTCGGAGGGTATTATCTCCGAAAGGAATGGCAACCCCTCCATCGTGTTGCTTCATCTTCTTCCCTTGGATAACCTAATGTGGAGTCAGATCTAACTGTCCTACACCCACCAGCTTCTCCCGGCTTTCCCACGTTGAAACGTACTAGACGGAGTTCAATCTCGCCGGTGACGTCCTCTCCACGCTGCTCTCGTTCCCGTTCGCCAATTCGACAGTCTTTCTCTCCAACTGCAGTTTCTACATCTCTTAAGTCCCCAGCTGTTCCAAAATTGTTGGATCAAAAAGCTTTCGCAGAATATCTGGAAACCTTCCCTGCATTAGACGGGCCGCTGGCGCCGTCTGATCTTGCTCTTATCATACTCAATCAACCGTTACGTCCTCTCAAGCAGTTAGACTGCGTTCAATCACGTAATGCTCAGCTTCCTACTATTATCACCCAACTTCAGAATCTACTTGCTCTTTTGCCGAAAATTGACACAGTCACTAATGCGCAGACATCTAACTTAAAGAAACGTTTAACCAGTCTTCACAGAAGTGCTGATAGTAATATTCAACCACTACAACCTTTTTCCAGTTAAAATTACTTTCTTTCAACTGTAAGGGATGCTCCGTCCCTCCTACCAATGCGTTAGTGTTTGAAGACATTACACCGCATGATGCGGATATATTATTGCTACAGGAGACTAACTGTCATCCCAACAGCCCATACCACCGGTGGCGAACCTGGCCATTTCATTTCTACCATGTCCATCGACTTAGTCTTCACGCAGGACTTGCGGTGGCCATCCATTTTCGTCTTCGATCCTTCATTACTGATATCACGGTCAAACCGATTTATCGTGACCTCCTGCAGCTTCAGTCCTTCCAACTTCACAACTTCCGATACCATATCTTCAACATCTATGTTTCCGACAATCAACAGTATGCAGACTGTCTTTTTGAGCATTTTGTTTCTTGTGTTCAAGGTCTTCCAGCCACTGATATTTTCATCTTAGGTGGTGATTTTAACTGCACCCTTGACCCATCCCTCGACAGATCGGACGGTTCCACGGATACCAGGTATTTTCTTACCCGAGCACTTTATACAGCCATCAACCAGCTACAACTCCAAGATTCTTTTCGACACCTGCACCCATTTCTTCGTTCTCACACCTGGCGCTCCTACTCCACTTCCTCCCCTACAACTGCCCGACTTGACCGGTTTTATGTTTATTCAATTCTTCTTCCTTCAGTTATCTCCCTTTCTCACACACCGACAGTTTCTTCCGACCACAGCTGTGTCGTTATGTGTCTTCACACCGGTCCATCTCCTCGGCAATACTACCGAACTTGGACCCTTGATGATGATCTTTTACTTGATTCAACCTACGTAAATTCCATCCAATCGCAGCTCCAACAAGCCTTATATATGCTCCCTTTTGCTTCTTGTCCCTTGCAACACTGGTTACATGTCAAATCCCAAATTTTTCTTTATACCAAACAATATTCCCACGGAAAACGTACTACCGCCTCTATGAAGATTGATGCTGCACGCTCGATTTTTTCCACCCTAGATCTTGATTCTCCGCTGTTTTCTCATTACCAAGCTGAACTTCGTGCCTTGCTACTTCCTGTCTCCCAACAAGCTCTTCACCGCCTCAAGCTCCTTTATCTCCAGCCAAATGACTATCTATGTGAACAGGTTCAACAACTGGAATTCCACAAACGTTCTGCTCATCACCTCCGTAATCTGAAATTACCCGATGGAACTGTTACTAATGACCCCACTCTCATTTGCTCCGGTGTTAGAACATATTTCCAGTCACGTTTTGCTCAGTTCCAGTCAAGTTCTCCGCATGCTGATTCGATTCTTCGTGCCTTACCACATATTCCATCGCATCTTGTTACATCTCTTTCTATGCCTATCACCCCAGCAGAAGTAGTACAGTCACTTGCCTTACTTAACTGTCACTCGTCACCTGGTCCTGACGGGTTGACAGCTAATTTCTTTCGTACGTTTTCCTCTTTCCTACACCCTCTCCTATTGCCTTGCTTTACAACTGCTTTTTCTTTATCTGTTCTTCCCCCCACTTTTACTCTAGCTCACATCATTCTTCTTCCAAAGAAGGGGTGTCTGCTGGAGTTGGATAACTGGCGTCCTATATCCATCCTTAATGTTGACTACAAGATTTATACTAAAATACTCTCTCTTCAATTGAACCCTGTCCTTCCCACCGTCATACATCCCGACCAAACGTACACCATCCCTGGCCGAAGCATTCATACTAATATTAATCTCCTCCGTGACTCATATTGCCTTGCCCACCTTTCATCCGAACCTTTAGATTTCCTCAATGTTGATCAGAGGCAGGCCTTTGATAACGTGAGTCATCAGTGGCTTACCTCTGTGCTCTCTGCCTTCGGTTTCCCATCTGTCTTCATCACAGCCCTCCTTGCGCTGTACCAGGACTCAGTTGTCCATATCCGGACGGCCTCCTTCCTTACAGCCCCCATTCCGTTTCGTAAGGGCATCCGTCAAGGATGTCCTCTTTCCGGACAACTTTTCTCTCTAGTTTTTGAGCCTTTTCTTTGCTCTATCCGTTCTCTTCTACAACCTCCCCCTCCACCATTCAACATAGCACCAGGCACCATTCTATCGTTCTTACTGCCTACGCCGATGATCTCACAGTTCTCATCCGAGAAGAATGGCAATTCACAATTTTTCTTGCATGGTATCAAGTGTATGCTGCGGCTATCGGCGCTTCGTTAAACGTTTCAAAGTGTACCGGCTTGTGGTGTGGCTCCTGGAGACATCGCCCCGATGCACCGTGGGGCGCTCATTCGACTTCCACCAGTCAAAAGATACTTAGGGTGCACATTGGCAGCCGGGTCTCAGCAGCGGCTACCACCTGGAGACCCCTCATCAGGAAACTACGTCACACCGCTGCTTACTGGTCCAAGCTCAAGTGTTGTCTGACCTACCACAGTCGTGCACGGCTTGCTGGCACCCACATCCTCTCGTTAGTTTATCATTCCTGGATTGCACAACCACCACCAGCCTACGTTCAAACTGCAACAACATCAGCAATGCTCAGCATTGTTTGGTCATCCACTCATTGGTTATCTTCTTCAGTATTATCTCTACCTTCGACTTGTGGTGGCCTCAATATGCCAGAGATTACCATACGTTATAAAGCTGTAAGAATTTTCAATTTCCTCCGTTTGACAGTTCAACCAGACTCTTCCGCTTCCATTCTTCATGTTCTTGCTTAATGTTCTGACTTCCCCCTTAATCCCTGCCTCACCGTCCATCTTCTTCTCAAGATGGATATTCACACTGTCATTCCCCCCCCCCCGTTTTCCTGTAGTCTCCCTTGAAGCTGTTCAGTTCCTTCGTTCTTTACCGCTCATTCGTCAACCCCCTTTTCCACTCTTGATCTTCTTTCCGAGCCTCTTTTTTCTCCTCTGTCCTCCATCCCCCTAGTGCCAACTTTTTCTTTTTCCCTGCATGGCTACACGCTGGTGTAGTCTCCGCTTCCCAACTGGTCCTCCCCGATTTTTCATGGAAACCCGTTTCCGACATTTTTCCCACCCTCCCACCCTCGCCCGAACTCTCTGATAACTTCCTCCAACTTAAACATGCTCTTCAATCACTTTTTCCTTCCCTAGTCGATTCCTCTGGCCTCCTTTCCGTTTCCTCTGCCTCTCTCCCTTTCCTGTTCTTCCTTCCCTTTTCCGGTGACCTCCTCCCTCTCCACAGTCTTTCCACCCGCACCCTGTACCGTTTTCTCCGTTCTTCTTCTGAGGAACCTTGCCCTATTCCCTCTGTTCCTTCTTTTGCACTAACCTCGGTCTGGTCTACTGCCCAACATTCACCGGCCCTCTCCTCAGAACTTAATGTGCACTACAGGTTTTTGCACAATCGACTGTCTGTCCCTTCGACTTTGTTTCGGAGAAATATAGTATCATCAGATCTCTGTCCTTTTTGTAACGTCGTTGGAGACGTCTTACACATCTTTGTTTACTGTCCGACGCTGCGCCCACTCTTTCACAGTATGTTCCAACTTCCACATCCTTCTTGTACCAGTGATCTCACCCTAGAAGATTATCGTTTCCTCGGCCACAGTTCTACAAGTTTCTCCTCTATTTTACCAGTTTGTTCGTACTTATTTATCCTAGCTAAATATATTATTTTCTCTCACCTGCTACAGTTACAAGATCCAGATCCTATCACATTCTCTACCTCCTTGGATGCACACTACCGCAACAGGATTAAAGCCAGACTCACCCTGGAATACTCCTTGACAAATGATACGACACGGTTACCTGCCTTCTTCAAAACATGGTCGCCGTGTCGTCCCTGGTTTCGATTTTCTAGTGCCCAGGCTGTTCATCTGCTGTTTTAATACTCTTAAGCTTACGTCGGAACTTTCTATTTTTACTGTTCCCTCACCATGTTTCCTCTTGGAACTGGATTGCGTTTGCTTCCTGCTGATGTCACCTTTTGTACACAGTTCTCTTCATCCTCACAGTGACTCTCTTCCACCAGTGATTCCCATGTCACTAGAACTGCGCGATTTTTTCCTGTAAACTGTTTCGCTCCAGTGATGTTCCAAGACTTCAATGAACAATTATCCCAGAGCTACTGCTGTTTACAGCAAACAATGCAATGCCTGTCATTGCTCATTTGTACAATTATCATTTCATTGTAAATATCTACATTTTGTTTTATTCCTCCCCTTCTCTCACACTGCGTGTGAGGTTGGGGATGTTCTGTTGTAATTCTTTTAAATGAATAAAAGCGAATATTGAAACTAAGCGATGGCCGCTGATCATTCATCCGCAAGGGGCCCGGGTTCAAATCCCGGTGAGGCATGAATGTTGTGTTTGTCTTACGGCACTGGCTCTCTCCCTTCCCTGGAACCAGTGACCATAAATTAGGGACGGGCGACTGCTTATAGCCCATTGAGTTGCTCACAGTGGTCGTTAAACCTCCAATTAAAAAAAGTACACAGCTGATACGAAGTGAAGACCACGGAAAGAACAGGTCGTGCGGATGATACAATGTCCTTTCCCTTCTAACCTCCTATTTTAACTCAGAAATCATTTGAAGAAAAAAATTGTTGATTTGCTTTATTTTAGCATTTCAGGCGTCATATTGTGCCAGATAATCTGACTGAATAAAATTTAAATTAGACTTAAATCCTTTGAAAAATGCATGGGTAATTCGATTAAAAATTTCTGGAACCCCCAATAATTGCTCAAGTCGGCGCTTATGATATACAGGGTTACAAGGAAAGTCCTTGATCAGGCCAATATCTCACGTACTATGGCAGTTAGCGATTTACTTCTTGTGTAGTTGTATAGAAAACCCTCTATGACGCACACAATAACACCACGAAGGATTTCCTCGCCCTCTTTTGGGAGGGCTGAGGGGGCTAGGCGCCCCCTTTGCAGATAGGGCGAAAAAGTCAATTACAAACTTATTCAGCGAGGCAAAAATAGTACACAAATATTTTTGTCCTATAAGAAAAGATGGAAGGGGACTCTCCAAATGCGAAAAAAGCGAAAAGCTACCTGAGTCGCTGTATCCGAAACATATTTGCATGGATTTCAAATGTGCTTTATGCTCCGTCGTCAGAATAAAAAATGATATGCGTGGTCGGTATGCGAACACTTCGTGAACCAGTGACGGGAAGTCGAAAGCTTTGCCACGTACGCAAGTCAATTAGATGTCATACAGTTTTCCTATTGGATGAGTGTTTCGCCACTTTATGCTATTTCTTCTTGTCTCAGTGTATTTTTCACTGTATTGGGCATCAAAGTCTGATATTGAATATGCCAAGGAACTGCGTTTTATTTCAGAACAAGAACTGTTGATAAGATTTGTAGGAAAACTTTTCTTTTGTGCTTCCATTTACTTAGAACTTACCAGTTTAGATGAGTTCTAAGTAATAAGCTCTTGACTAAACACTCTGTCTTTGCTTCCGGAAGTTGTGATTTTCTTGGGGCCACATTCCTGGTCCTATTCCATCTTTTGTTATGGGACATAAACTACTTATGTACTATTTTTGTCTCGCTGAACAAGTTTGTAATTGACTTTTTTTGTCCTATCTGCGAAGGAGGGGGAAGGGTTAGTCCCCTCAACCCTCCTAAAAAGGGGGCGAGGGGATCCTTCGTGGTGTTATTGTGTGCGCTATAGGGGATTTCCTATACAACTGCACAAGAAGTAAATCACTAACTGCCATAGTTCGTGAGATATTGGCCTGGTCAACGACTTTCCTTGTAACCCTGTGTATGTATATAATGAGACAGATTTTTTTTTAATTTTAGTGAAACAAACGGATTGGAAAAGCATGGTTTTTGATTCATTTATCAGCTATGCGGTGGCAACAGCATTTGCGTGAGAATTGCGCAGATGATTATTTACGCAGTGCATGACGTCATTCGGTGGTAGAACATTGTCACCGCTCTGTCATGGAGCAGAGAGCAAATATCCAGTTCTGCTTCTTTTTAAAGATCGTCAAAACTGCATCGTGGACAGCTGAATTGTTGCGCGATGCGTATGGGGATAATTGCGTATTCCGTGCACAAAAATTCTGATGGTATGCACATTTCAAGGATGGGAGGGAAAATTTGGACAATGACGAAAGGCCCGAATGCCTTATTTCAGTGCGCACGTCTGAACTCTTCAATGAAGTTCGCGAAAGGATAAAAAGTGATAGTTATGTGACCTTGAGGATGCTGGAATGTGAGCTCGGTGTTAATAAAGAGACGATTTGTCAAATTTTAGTGCACGATTTGTGTGTGTGGGGTTGTTCTCGTTTTGTTCAGCATGCTTTGTCAGACGACCAAAAATATGCATGAGTGGAGTACGTGAAAGACATCCTGGAGACTGCAGAAACAATAAAATTTTTTCTCCAAAGCATTGTGGGAGGTGAGGAGATATGGTGTTTTCGTTATGATCCTTAAACGAAGCTTCAGAGTGCTCAGTGGAAGTCGCCACAGTTACTCAAAGAAAAGAAGATCAGGTCGCAGAAGTCCAAAATCAAGACAATGCTTGTGTGCTTTTACAACAGCAAGGCAATCCTGCACCACGAGTTCTTTCATGAAGATACAACTGTCACTGGCAGTGCTTACACATCCATTTTGGAACGATCGGAGAAGATGATTTTTCGTGTCAGGCCTGAGCACAAAAACGGGCAATGGCTTCTTCTTCAGTGTACAGGAATTTCTGGAGCACAAAAACAAGTGTGTGTACTCGACCATTCCCCCTGGTTACCAGGTCTCCAGATTTGTCACCATGTGACTACTTTGTATTCCCTAACATAAAGCTGTCTTTAAAAAGAATTTTTCAAGACACTGAAGACATAAAAAGAACTGTGACATCAACTCTTCACTCCATACCGGAAGATGACCTCTGTACGTCCTTCCCTTCGTCGGCTGATCGTGCCATTTCTTGTATTAACGCAGGAAGAATGTACTTCGAATAAAATATATTCACATAAGTTTTCCTGCTTTTCGATAAAAAAATAAATAAATTCTGTCTCATTATTGAATTGCCGCACTGGGTATTACTTTTCTGCTTGTTTAGTCAGTCTGTGCTTCATTAAAGACATTGAATATTAAGCTATGCGAGGTTTTTAATAATTAGTCAAGCGTTAATTAATGTTGGTTCTAGGTAAACTGAATTTGCACATATAGTTATACTCTTAAAGCCTAAGAATACTGTAGATGACAGTTACTGACTGCATTTCTCCAGAATAGACCACCGACCGGGTCTTGTGAACGTCTTAGAAGCTTTACTTTTCTTTTGAACGATGTATTCTTCGTTTTGGAGTGTCATCTACGCAGTGAAAAGTGCTTCGTGTTCGTATTTGTTTCCAAGGAAACTCAGAAAAAAGAAATGCTAGCCATTTTGTTTCTTCATTTAGAACCTGTGTAACAAGTTGTCTCATCAACGTCAGCAATGCTGTCTATCACTTGTAGCTGTCACCAGGAGACATAACCTCGAAAGTGAATCCACTTTTTTTTTTTTTTTGGCATACTTGTAACGCAGGTGGTATGTTGATGTGACGCAGATCGTTAAACTGTCGTTACAACGGTGATCATATTCTGTTGACATGAAAAACAAAATGCAATTTGCTGAGAAATAGTAACAGATTACTCGGGCAAATTACTTAGATATCTGCTTACTCGGAAAGAAAAACAAAATCGAGAATCTCAGTAACCAGTACACGGAGTTTGGAAACATGATATGTACGCGAACATCAATACTTTGCGTTTCGGTACATTGTTATGTGGGTGATACATAAATGGGGGGGGGGAGAAATAGGGGCTTCGCTTTTATACAGTTAGAATAACGTCCTTACGAGAAGCTTGCAAAAAGAAGTTTAGCTATGATAATGGTGAGGTACATGAAAAATTAGCTGAAATCCTGTTCCGAAGCAAAAAAATAATGGGAGTCAGGGGGCGTATTTAGAGGGGAGGCAGGGAAGGGAACCTTGGCCTCTGAAAGTGTTTCATTTTGTAAAGTTTTTGGTTACAATGCGACTTACATTAGGAAAAAAATGCCTTAATAAAAATACATCAAATTACATTAGACAAAAATGCTTTAATTTTTTTTCTTCTATTTTTCATTAACTTTAATTTTGTTCTGGTGGTTTTCAAAAACTTCCATTTTTCGAGCCCTCCCCCCGGCGAAAAGAAATTCTATATATGCCCGTGATGGTAGTAAAAACATTTGAAAACGAGTCCTAATAGTATTTTGAAATTATAATTACAGCAAAATGGGCTGTGAAGGACGTAAAGAAAATTAAGAATTTAAACCTAAGGTGATGCTGGGCTCTTGTTTTTTCTTTAAATAATGCAGAAATATCGCATACAAAAAACAAAAATTGATTTTCACTAAGTATAAATATCGTATGTTATAAAAGATATGAGTTTTATTCTTAACTGACCTGAGAAAAGTGACTATGCAGACTTAATCCAAATGCAGAATAAAATAATTTATTTTATTTTCCTTTTTTATTACTAAGGAACTGTACGTAACGGACTGCCACGTACCCCCAATTTAAAAATTAGAAAAAATAATAACTAGTCGTTCGCCTTTTAAATGTCAATAGCGAGGATTGCTATGATAGATTTCCAGCAGTCATTCCATGCGCAATAGCATGCAGTCATCTGACGATGATTTTCATCATGAGATGACTGCATGAGGCATTTTGAAAGGCATACTTCTTTTTCCTCATTAGGGTGAATCAAAGCAAGCCTGGCACACCTCGTAGTTTTGAATGTATTAGACATGTAAAAAACCTAAGTTATGGTAATAATTGTTGATAAATTCTTAAATTGGATGTGTTTTTTAAAATAGTTGATAGCAACACTCAAATCGGCTCGGTGCGCAGTAGAATAAAAAAGTTTTTTTGTTAGACCTTCATTCAAGGCGGAAGAATGTGTGCTTAACAATAACAGAATAGAGAGTACATCATACTAGTAATAATAAAACCATATACCACCTGAGTTATATGCAAACAAATAGGAAAACTTTTATTTATAATACAAAGGATGATACGTAGACACATTGATATCCAACTTGAGTTAATATGTTTACAACACGTACATGTTCCACGATAACACAATAACGCATTTCTTACTGACGCCAATTGACGGCATATTTGTTGTAGAAGTTGACTTCAATCTAGCCACACAAATGTGTCGCTGAAACACTTACTTCATACTTAAGAGACGCAAATAGCGTATTAAATCCGTTTATTTTTCTGGCGCAGTAAGTACAAAGATTCGCCAAGCTTTCGCACTCCTCTGGGAGGCTTTCTCAAGGCAATGATAGACATAAAAATGCAGGGAATTGGAACACGTAAGGAACAAAGACGATTTTTGAAATAACCCAGGTGACATCACGAGCGTATTACACGAATTTTCATCACGCAATTATACGGTGTGTCGCGATGTGTTTCCCTCGTTTAATAATACATGCCAAGCTATTGGTAGTTCAGTAGAAACTATATCATTGCACGCTAGTTTGATGGATAGGATTTCGACTGTTTCCCTGGTGGCAGTCTCTTTAAAATTCGTGTATGGGGCAATTCTTCTAATATTATTACATTGAGGAACAGCCGATGAATGCATGACTTCTCTGGCGAGGGCTGTATTCTGCATGTCCTGGTTGACACTTCGCAAGCGCTCTTTACACCTAGTGTCCAAGGATCGCTTGGTCATTCCGATATATACCTTTTCCGTGTTGTCAGGATATACTAACGGTATAGCGTACACACCTGCCTTTTCTTTCTCACACTGTATAACCTTGCAACTTGATATCATATGTGATAACGGAGTCGGGGACTTCATTGCTATCAGTACGTTGTATTTACGTAATAAATTCTTTAACCAATATGTAAAACCTGGAACATATGTGATGGATCCTGTGAATCTCACCGTCTTACTAGAGGATTTTGTTATTGCTGACATTACAAGATTTCTTACCGTTCTATGTATTCTGTCTATGTCATCTTTCTTATATCCAGACTTTAGACCTTTGCTATAAATATTACCAATTTCCTTATTATTTAGGTAGTCGGGTTTGCATACCTTATATGCTCTATAGAGCCATGCTCTAAACGCAAAAAAGTTTATACTCTTTTGGGCAGTGCGAATCAGGAGGAACAAGGTTCGGTACTGCGGTCGGTTTGTAATAAACGTCAAAATCAAAGCTGGATGTTCTGTTTCTTCTGAGCATGACGTCAAGATAATTCAACGCTCCATCTACTTCAAGCTCCATGGTGAATTTTATCGTATTGTGTTGTTTGTTTATCTTGTGTATGAAATCATTTAATTCATCTGCTCCGTGTTCCCATATGAAGAATATGTCGTCAGCATAACGGATCCACACTCGGGGTTTCTTGATACAATTTAGAAAGATCAAATCTTCTAGCGGTCTAAGCACTGCTTCGGCAAGGACTGAAGATAGGGGTGAACCTCTATCTTCAGTCCTTGCCGAAGCAGTACTTAGACCTCTATCTTCAGTCCTTGCCGAAGCAGTACTTAGACCTCTATCTTCAGTCCTTGCCGAAGCAGTACTTAGACCTCTATCTTCAGTCCTTGCCGAAGCAGTGCTTAGACCGCTAGAAGATTTGATCTTTCTAAATTGTATCAAGAAAACCCGAGTGTGGATCCGTTATGCTGACGACATATTCTTCATATGGGAACACGGAGCAGATGAATTAAATGATTTCATGCACAAGATAAACAAACAACACAATACGATAAAGTTCACCATGGAGCTTGAAGTAGATGGAGCGTTGAATTACCTTGACGTCACGCTCAGAAGAAACAGAACATCCAGCTTCGATTTTGATGTTTATTATAAACCGACCGCAGTACCGAACCTTGTTCCTCCTGATTCGCACTGCCCAAAAGAGTATAAACTTTCTGCATTTAGAGGATGGCTCTATAGATCATTAACGTATGCAAACCCGACTACCTAAATAATAAGGAAATTGATTATTTATAGCAAAGGTCTAAGGCTGGATATATATATCTATATCGGAATGACAAAGCGATCCTTGGACACTAGGTGTAAAGAGCACGTACGAAATGTCAACCAGTGCATGTAGAATACAGCCCTCGCCAGAGAAGTCATGCATTCATCGGCTGCTCCTCCATGGAAATAATATTAGAAGCATTACCCCATACACGAATTTTAAACAAACTGCCATCAGGGAAACAATCGAAATCCTATCCAGCAAACTAGCGTGCAATGATATAGTTTCTACTGAACTACCTAGAGCTTGGCATGCATTATTAAAAGATGGAAACACATCGCGACACACCGTATAATTGTGTCATGAAAATTCGTGTAATACGCTCCTGATGTCCCCTGGGTTATTTCAAAAATCGTCTTTGTTCCTTACGTGTTCCAATTCCCTGCATTTTTATGTCTATCATTGCCTTGAGAAAGCCTCCCAGCGGAGTGCGAAAGCTTTGCGAATCTTTATACTTACTACGCAGCAAAAATAAATGGACTTAATACGCTATTTGCGTCTCTTGAGTATTCACAGTGTGGTGTATTTATACTTACGTCACTTACTTAATGATAAAAAATACACATCCAAAAATAGTGTAGCTTAACTGAGTTTAACGATCGGGAACATTACGTTTAATAAAGTTGCTTCCTTTATTCAGGAGCAGTTAATTCTATTAATAAACAATAAACACAGACATCATCGTGACATACGACCGCGCATAAGCATTAACCAGAGAACACAGTTTTCTTTCCCAACCGCGCTCACATCAAAGAGAGAGAGTGAGACCCAGACGTGTGGTTTCAAGGTACACGACGCTTCTCTCGATGGGTGAATAACAGCTGCACCTGCCACGCAGTAATGTCGAAATCACTCTGGAACATCTGCAAATCTTTTTGTAGGTGGAAGGCTAATTTTAACAATAATAGCAATTGAACAGGAGCATTTTCGGTGGAACTGTTTCCAAGAATGCCCTTCCCTAAGAAAAACATTAGTTTACACTAATTTGTGCCCCCCTCAATTTTTAGTCAAGCTATGCCTATGCTCGGAGTACACTATGCAATCATTCCCGACATTCAACGGCCATAGGCAAAGTGAAGATGTATAAATGGGTCCCACAAAAATTGAAAGAACAGCACAAAATACGGCGGTTGATGTCTACTTTTCTCTGTTGACCAGCAACCAACCGAACAACATTTTGAGGTGCATAGTCACGTGTGATGACAAATGGATGCTGTATGACAATCGCCGACGCTCAGCGCAATGGCTTGACCGCGGTGAAGCTCTATAGTCCACTCTCAGTCCGGTACTTAATCGCGAGGAGACGATGGTCATTGTTTGGTGACCCACAACTGGTGTGATCCTGTTTTCTTTCTTGCAACAGGGTCAAACCATCACAGCTGACAGGTATTGTCAAAAACTTTAAATTATGCATGGAAAACCGTCCACTAAAGAGCTGGCATTAGTCAATCGCTATGGGCCCATACTTCTCATGATAATGCCAGACTACACGTTGCACGCCAGACGATCCAGGAGCTTGGCCAAACCATCACGGTGATTAGGTATTGTCAAGAACTTGAAATTATGCATGAAAAACTGTCCACCAAACAACTGGCTTTAGTCAATCGTCATGGACCTATACTTCGCCATGATAACGCGAGACCCCAGACGATCCAGAAGCTGAGTTGAGATACGAAACTTTACCTCATTCGCCTTATTCATCTGATCTGTCCCCTACGGACTATATCACTTCTTCAAACATCAGCTGATAATAGCATTCCATGAGTTTGCAGCATCCCGAAGTTCAAATTTGTTTACAACGTATTTAGAAGCTTATTTTTCGTTGGAAAAAGTGTGTTGCTGCTGACCGTGATTATCCTGATTAATAACATTTATCTTGCACAGTATTCTGGTTGTTTGAAGTTTCCGTCAATATTCCGACATCTCATTTTCAACAACCTAATATTATTAAGTGTTGAAAAATGCATCTTTTCCTTGGAAAGGGAAAGAAAAACTAAACACTGCGTCTTTTCGAATTTATCTGCCTAATACTATCTATAGGTGAACGTTTTTTCATTTAATGAGGAACTGCAAATCTTACAGGAAAAGTAAAATAAAAATAATGACCCAACCTTTTTCTTCGTTTGGGGGTTTAGCGAACACCGTGAGCAAACTCTCTCGGTCTTAATTATCTCGGACGAATAATAATCAGAAACTAGAGGCCCACCATTCAGCTAACGGAGCGGCAAAGATATTTAGAGACGTAAATACGCGACGATAGGTTCTGGATTGTAGTCTAGAAATGCTAGCACCATGACACATCAGGCGAATTTAAATTCATCCTGACTATCCAGGAAAAGCAATCAGTCCGACAATCGCTGATATCATCCTGAATCGCCAATCACTAAAATATTGCCACTTTGTTTTTTGTTTTCTCTGGTGTCATCATCATCATCATTGTCAACCATTATCAATCCACTGCTGGACGAAGGTCTCCCCAAGTATCCTCCACAACGGTCTGTCTTGTGCCAGTCTCCTCCATGTCACTCCCGCATATTTACGAATTTCATCCACCCATCTCCCATGTGGTCTTTTTCTGGGTCTTTTCCTGTCCCTTGGAATCCAATCTAAAATTTCGGCTGTCCATCTATGGTCTTTCCTTCTGGCAGTATGTCCAGCCCATTGCCATTTCAGGGATTTAACTCTGATCATGATGTCTTCCACTCTCGTCATTTTTCGGATCCACGAGTTCCTCTTCTTATCTCTCCTGGTTATACCAAGCATGCACCTCTCCATGCTTCTTTGAGTTGTCTGCAGCCTTTGTATGTCTCTTTTAGTTAAGGTCCACGTCTCTGCACCATACGTAAGCACTGGAAGGATGCATTGATCAAACACTTTTCTTTTAAGACATAATGGCATATTGCTCTTGAAAATTATGCTGTTTCTTCCAAAAGCTCTCCAGGCAAGTTTTGTACGCCGATTAATTTCTTCATCAATGTGACCCTCACTTGATATCTGCTGTCCAAGATAAACGTACGTATCTGTTATCTCCAGTTTTTCTCCATCAATCGATAAATCTTCATTTCTTGTAAAAGCATTGAACATCACTTTTGTCTTCTGAAAGTTCATTTTTAATCCCACTTCTTTACTCTTGTCAGCAAGTTCCTGGATCATGCTCTGCAGCTCTGATGGGGTAGTTGCAAAAATGACTACGTCATCAGCAAAACGAAGGTGGGTTAGATAATCTCCATTAATCTTTATCCCTTTGTTTTCCCAGTTCAGTGATTGAAAGACATTTTCCAATGTGGCATTAAAGAGCTATTACATATTAATCAATATTTATTACATTGCATGAGGTGGGTCATGTTCTTTTTCTAAGCAGATTGAAGTACACTGAAGTGCCAGAAAAACTGGTCCACCAGTCTAATACTTGGTAGGCCCCCTCACGGGAGCGCAGGATTGCGGAAATACGACGGGGCATGGGCTCCACTAGCTTCTGGAAATATGCTGTATGCAATGCACACCATACTTCCGGCAGAGCGTTCCACAATTCGGGTGTATTCCGAGGTCTCGGGTTCCTGTGTTCGATAGCGCGTTGCATGTCATCCCAAATGTGTTCTATAACGTTCAGATCTGGGGACTTGGGTGGGAATGGCAACACCCCAAACTCAGATGAATGTTCCTCTAACCATAACGTGGCGTCCCGACATTTGTGTGGAGGTGCATTGTTTGTTGCAACAGGCCCAACCCATCAGCATGAATGCAGGATATGAACGGGTGTACCTCGTCAGAAAGGACGCACACATAGCATTGGCCGGTCACCATTTGTAGACGTACCAGGGGTCCCAGTGAAGTCCAGCTAAACAGACCCATACCATTACGGAGCCCCTACCAGTCGGTACAGTTCCCTGTTGACAGGCGGGATCCATGGCTTCATGGGGTTTGCGCCACACACGAATCCTTCCATCTGCCCGATACAGTTGGAAACGCGACTCACCAGACCAGGCTACTTGTTTCCAGTCATCAAGTGTCTAGTGGCGGTGTTGCCGTGCCCAAGCGCTGCGCATAACTCTGTGTCGTGCACCCATCAAGGGGACTCGAGTTGGGCGTCAGCTCCCAAAGCCCATATCGTGCAGGGTACGTTGCACAGTCCGGACGCTGATGCTTGTTGAGGCTCCGGCATTAAATTCCGATGATACCTACGAGAGTGATGCATGCCTATCGCGTGAAACGATTCTTGGCAGCCGACGATGGTCACGTTCACCCAATGTCTTTTTACGGCCACACTGGTATCGTAGGTTGGAGATTTTGCCGGAATTCTTGTAGTCACGGTACACCCTTGCAATGGTCGTCCGTGAAAATCCGAACTTCGTTTCTACCTCCGAAATAGAATGGATCATCTCATGAGCGCCAACTGTGACACCGCGTTGAAAAACGCTTAAATCGTTATTACTTGTCATTCTCATGCCGAAAACAGCTCTGACAGCTGGCAAGGATGTCTATCGCCTTATATACGCACTGACGGACGCATCCGAGTACGCGCATAGGTGAATTGCTATGTATTTTGCATGAGCTCGTCTGTACCAGTTTTTCTGGCACTTCAGTGTATATGAATGATGAGAAAAAATTTATATTTTCTACTAGGCGCAAAATACAAAGCAGAAATTCAACTAATTTCTGAAATGGGACTTGTCCTGTAGTATTTTCTCTGAGGTGCGTTCAGGATACAAGGCGCCGACTACATGTGTGCCCCATAGCTCAAGCAGCCATTGACGTTTTTCAATGAGTGTAACGCATGTATTAAAAAACTGTAAGCTTAGAAATAACAAACAAACTCTTTTAATTCGCCAATTTAGATATTTTTTAAGATTAGCAAGAAATCTTCCGATATCAGGCTTTTAGCAGAAGCACTCCATTCACTATGAAAAACTACTACTAACTTGTCTTTTACAGGCGCGGACTATGTAAAGTAGTTGGTTAGGCATTCATTAAGTAATTGATAACAATTAAAATTCCTCCTCAAAAAAGACGTAACTGCAAAAGTTGGTAACTCTAAAATGTGCACACACAAAAAAATTAAGATCGTACACAATTATATATCCGTTCCAATTTTAAAAACCTATCACCGATTGAATTGCGTGACTACTTGCTTTGTAGCAGACGACCCGCTGTAGATTTATGAACGCGCGCATGAGTGTTTGAAGAGCTCGGCCAACCATTGGATTTCCCGTTCAGAACTCGAACATCCATTGCAATTCACCTGCAAAGCTCGAGAACCCATTAGACATTTCTTTCAGAACTCGAGCATCCACTGGAATTCATGCACAAAGCTCTAGCACCAATTAGATTTCTTTTTCAGAACTTGAGCATCCATTGGAGTTCATGCACAATTGGGATTTTCTTTCAGAACTCGAGCATCCATTGGAGTTCATGCACAAAGCTCTAGCACCCATTGGGCTACTTTTTCAGAACTTGAGCATCCATTGGAGTTCATGCACAAAGCTCTAGCACCCATTGGGCTACTTTTTCTGAACTTGAGCATCCATTAGAGTTCATGCACAAAGCTCAAGCACCCATTGGACTTCTTTTTCAGAAATTGAGAAACAATTTTTATGAGAAGGACTTTCAAATTGAACGAACTTTGTTCAAGTACGTTTTTCAGGAAGCACTTCAGGCATTTTACATGACAATAATGAATGATGAGTTGTTTACCTGATACTTCTCTGAATTTTCGATTGGGATGTCTTCTGGTCCCAATCCATGTTACTTTGGGTTGAGGTTCACCATCAGATCTGCAGAAAAGCTGCACATCACTTCCCATCAGCTCCAGTCGAGTGTGCGTCCACATATGAATTCTCGCTGGAGAGCCTGAAAATACAGTTATAAACGTTTAAAGAAGTTTAGAATTTTCAGACGTTATTCTTAAATCTGATAATATAAATCTATGATACTAAAAAACCCTGTATAAGCAAGGTTACACAAAAACCCTTTATCCACCTTCAGAAGATTTTTTTTTGTTTCGGGATTTTAACGACCACACGTGAGCAAGTCTTTCGTAACTAATTTAAGGACGCTGGTTCCAGAGAGTTAGAGACAAGGAGTACCTTAGAAGTTTTCGCTAGAAAGTTAATCATACATATTTAGAATGTTTTCGCAATTTTCGCGAAATCATTTTGAGCTAAGCGTATTGCAAAGAGATAATATCCGAAATGAACACTCTGTGTTTCAGAACTGCGCTCGAGGGGAAGAAACTAAAATATGCGAAAGAGGCTAAACGAAATGGAAAGATGAATTCAGGTAATTTACTGGAAAGGAGCCGAGAGGAAAAGCAAAAGTTCGTCACAATGACGTAACAAAAATATCACCTGCTGGAAAGGCGCATTTTTTGCTCCTTTAGGGAATCAACAATACAACAGATTTTTTAGTTTGTTTGTTTCGAAGTTTCAATGAACCCAATGCTGATTTTAGGCAGTAAGGAATTTTTCTTTCCTAATTTGTGCCACCTCATCTGAAAAAGGGAGGGAATGATCGACATCAGGACAAATGCAACATCCATGTTTCATTCGGGATCAGCAGTATGAGCAGTCAAAAGCCCAATTCGCAGATCTCATATTTAATTAAAGGATTTCTTTTTTACAAAAATGCATTTTTATGTTTATGTACATTTTTTTCTCAAAAACTATTGAATTCATATCATTTACATTTTCTGAATATGTTTTTATAATACTACTACTTAAACTGACGTTTTATTACATAACTAACTTCGGCATTTGTTGAGATTAACTGTAACGTACCAGGAGATGTGACGTACCTGCCAGCAGGACGCACACGACATAAAGGCAGATAGGAATCAGAATAAACGTCTGCGTAGCTCAGTTGGTAGAGCGACTTGTTACGGAATAAGCGGCCTCGGGTTCGAATCCCGGCGTAGACCAAAAATGACGGAGAAATTTACTTCGTTATAATGGCGCCCGAACTATCCGGATGACCCGGCCGTTCAAAATCTCGCGTTGGTGTGATGTTATTTCCACACCGCGAGACAGGAAAAATCAGAGAATTCCTTCTCCAGCGCTTCGAAAAATAAAAATGTGTGATGTTGCATTCCACACAGCAGATTGACTGGGAGTTCTCAAGTGCACGTTCTACAGTGGATGGCTGCCTGCAACGATTCATAGTCACGGCTGACCCGTGGGCCATGCCCCCGGCCCTCTTTCGGGGGGGGGATGTGACGTACCTGCCAGCAGGACGCACACGACGTAAAGGCAGATAGGAATCAGAATAAAAACGTCTGCGTAGCTCAGTTGGTAGAGCGACTTGTTCCGGAATAAGCGGCCTCGGGTTCGAATCCCGGCGTAGACCGAAAATGACGGAGAAATTTACTTCGTTATATAACGTAGATTTCTGTGTGTCAAAAGAGAGACACTAAGTTATGGTAATGGTTTAAACAATCCTCCTATTTTTTTTTTTTTTTTTTGCATATATGATTTCACAAGAATGCCAATGTATACGGAAAGATTTATTCTACAACCATGCCGGATTTCAAGTACCTATCTTCGATAGGTTTTGAGAAAAAATGCACATAAAAATTACAATTTTAACATGGCGGAATAGGCACTTCCGTCTTTATCAGTAGCATGCCTCTATCAATAACATTCTGACACTTCCGACCTTATCAGTAACTTTCCAGCATTTCTGTCTTTATCAGTAACATTCCGGCACTCCTGTCTTTATTATTAACATTCCGGCACTTCCGTTTTTATCAGAAACATCATTGCCATCTTTTGAGCTCTCCGTCACTTTTCAGTCCCTGATCAGTAACATTCCGGCACTTTCGTCTTTATCAGTGACATTAATGCCATCTTTTGAGCTCTCCGACGCTTTTCATCCCCTGATCAGTAACATTCCGACACTTCCGTATTAAAATCAGTAATATAAGCCATTTTTTGAGCTCCCCTCCGCTTTTCAGCCCCTGATCAGTAATACTCCAGCACTACCGTCTTTATCAGTAACTTTCCGGCATTTCTGTCTGTATCAGTAACATTCCGACACTTCCGTTTTTGCCAGTAGCATGTCTGTATTAGTAACATTCCGGCAATTTCGTCTTTATCGGTAACTTTCCGACACTTCTGCCTTTATCAGTAACTTTCCGGCACTTCCGTCTTTATCAGTAACTTTCCGGCACTTCCGTCTTTATCAGTAACTTTCCGGTACTTGCGTCTTTATCAGCAACATTACTATATATTTTGAGCTCCCCGCAGCTTTTCAGATGCTGATCAGTAATATTCCAGCACTACCGTCTTTATCAGTAACCTTCCGGCATTTCTGTCTGCATCAGTAACGTTCTGACACTTCCGTCTTTGCCAGTAGCATGTCCGTATTAGTAACATTCCGGCCATTTCGTCTTTATCGGTAACTTTCCAACACTTCTGCCTTTATCAGTAACTTTCCGGCACTTCCGTCTTTATCAGTAACTTTCCGGTACTTCAGTCTTTATCAGTAACATTGCTACATCTTTTGAGCTCCCCGCAGCTTTTCAGCCCCTGATCAGTAATATTCCAGCACTACCGTCTTTATCAGTAACTTTCCGGCATTTCTGTCTGTATCAGTAACATTCCGACACTTCCGTTTTTGCCAGTAGCATGTCTGTATTAGTAACATTCCGGCAATTTCGTCTTTATCGGTAACTTTCCGACACTTCTGCCTTTATCAGTAACTTTCCGGGACTTCCGTCTTTATCAGTAACTTTCCGGTACTTGCGTCTTTATCAGTAACATTTCTACATCTTTTGAGCTCCCCGCAGCTTTTCAGCCCTTGTTGATGTACAAGTTTTCACATTCTCAACTGCCCGTTATTTTTATTGAAAATAAACCATTTGCTACAGCAGAAGATGAACAAGAAGTTAATGGTATGGGGCAGTCCCTGTGGCTTTTGACCATTAATATGACATGGGCCCACGTTCAATTCCTGGATGAAGCACGGGTGGTGTGTTTGTATGATGTCGTTGGCATTTTCCCTTCCCCGGAACCAGTGGCCCCAAATAAGGGACGGGCGACTGTTTTCAGCCCCTGGTGCTACTAATAGTGGTCGTTAAGCCCCGAAAAAAATGGCATGGGAGTGATTTTGCATTGGAAGTTCGAGGAGTTTCTAAGTTGCTTCATAGTATCTTGCTCAGAATGTAGTAACTTCGTCAAACATTTGTTGTTGGTGCTAATTTTGAACAATCACTGCAATGGCGCAATGATATCCCGTGAAGACATGGCTGATAATGCACTTGATTTATTTTGTTGAAATATAGATATCGCTATTGATGTGATAACCCCACTTTGTAGAAAGTTATCAGTAAAAAGAAAACACGAACGGGTTGTCCACTTCCGGATCCGGACATAATCCCGACAAGCCAAAATCCCGACAGCCAAAATCCGGACAACCCAAAATCCCGACACCACCAAAATCCCGAAAACCCAAAATCCCGACACCACCAAAATCCCGACACCACCAAAATCCCGACAACCCAAATTCCAAATTTCAGTATTAATTATAAATCAAATAATTGATCAAATATTATTATATAAATATTGATAAAATAATGCTATTAGCTAAAGATAAAATAATGCTATTAGCTAAAAGTAAAATATTACGTGAAAAAGAATCTGAAAGATTTCAGTATTTCTTATTATAATAAATCAAGTAATTGATCATACATTATTATATAAATATTGATCAAATAATGCTATTAGCTAAAAACAAAATAATACTATTAGCTCAAAATAAAATATCACGTCAAAAAGAATTTGAAAGATTATCTGGGATTCCAAAAGTAACGTTTAATTAGGGCATGAGCTCATCAGGTGATTCACTTTCGGTATTTTGGATTGTCGGGATTTCGTCTGTCGGGATTTTGGTAGTGTCGGGATAGTGGACGTGTCGGGATTTTGGCTTGTCGGGATAGTGTCTGTTGGGGTTCTCACCCAGATCCGTCCACTTCGATATCTTTAATCGTAGCATTACTTACATGCAACTGTTTGTGCAGTGATACTTACACGCGACCGTTTGTGAACAGGATACCCTATATAAGGATATAAACGGAAAACGTAACATACATATAAAGGAAACCAACTGATGATATAAAGAATTACGTATCGTGCTTGAACAAATAACTATTCGAATTTGCCTGAGCCTGAGTCCGAAATTGCTTCGGAAATACTATCGAGCACTTGCAGTTGACCACACACTGCGCTGTTATAGGGCTTGGTACTGAATTATATATTAGTGCCCTGTGTGAAGGGTTCGTAATGCTTCACTTACAGAGAGTTTTTGTATCGGCAGTTTGACCCATATTTTACCCGACTGGAGCAGATAAATAAAATATAAATAAAACATCGACGAAAGTTTTATTTCGCTCTTGCAGTCAGGAAGGTGTTTATTCAATTGATATGGGGAAGGTCTCGTAGTACTGACCGTGATTTCCATTCATTCCCTATATCATAATTAGCACGTTGATCTACTTCTCTCTCGCGTCCTGTATTCCCTTTCCTACTTTTCCAGTCTCCTTTCATCATCAGCATTATCTTGGTTCGCACCGAGGAGCTGAAAATCTCGACATCTCCCTCGCGTTCTGCCTTCCCACCAAATCCCCCAGCAGAAGAGTGAGAGTCGACCGCTGAGAAACACCTTATAGAGCGTTCCCTTGTTAGAAGGTGCAGATGATCCTTCTTTTCCTTCCTCAGTGACCCCTGTCACATCATTTTTCCAATTCTCCCATCGTACTCCGACGAAACCCAAAAAGTTCTCTTTCCCTCGGATGGGATTCTGAGAAGTGAGAGCCAGCCCCATTGACACAGCTGCATAGAAAGGGCGAAAAATAGCTCTAAAGAAAGAGAAGATGATTTCAATTCACTATTACTCAAAATGGTACCTAACTTCACTCTTGAAAAACATGGATGCTCAGGTTACAGCGCATTAGGATTCAGTATACCACAGGGACCGAGTTGATGTTGTTTCTAGAATTGGATAAAGGGCACATTGTAAAACGAGTGTACCTGTTATCCTCTACAGTCTCAAAGTACGTCGCGGCCTCATGCGGGTGGATGTCAAATTAGGCAAAAAAAAAAAATCATAATCGTTTGCACTTGACTTTCCTGCTCACGAGATGCACACTCCATTCGAATGCTATTCGATCATTTGCCATATTTTTTGCATTTGTTTTTTCAAAATTACGAAAAAACAGCTCTTTTAGGATTGGATTAATAGCAACACCCATCCTATTTTCTTCTTCGTTTAAAAGTGCTGCCGGAAAAAACCCGCATAACAATTTTAATAATTGCTTCAAAGAGATATTAGTTTTCCATTCTACATTTTCTTCCGCAGTATTCCACAAAAAGTCTTCCAGTATCCCATTACTTCTCGTTATTTTACGCTTGTGATAGAGTCATCTTTTTTACTTTATTAGCACGTCTTTTGTAAAAAAAGATCGTGCTTATGTTATCGGTTTGTCCGTCCGTCCGCCTGTAGACACGATAGCTCTGCAACTGTTAGTCCGATTTGAAAAATTCTTTTGCATTGGGAAGCTTGAAATATGCGAATGATGATCCTTCATTTCGTTTTTGTTTTACGATGTACATTTTCGCCGCTAGAGGGCGTGAATGCAGATGATGTCGAATTCAAAAATACGTTTTGTTTCACATATTTGCTTCTAAACATCCGATTGAAAACATTTTATCTTTCGATTCTATTTATGTCGAAGAGTATTTTAGGTATAGTTACTTTTTCAAATTCCGCATAGATTTTCCACTAGGGGGCGTAAAAGTAAATTACATTTTCCCCGATAACTCTTCTTTTAAAACTCTGATTTGAAAATTTTTTTCTTCAGCGGATACAGCTCCCGAAGAAATTTTTTTGCATAGGATTTCTAATTTTTGGTAAAGAATACTTTAGCCACCAGGGGGCGTAAAGGTTAATTTTTGCTTCTGATGTATTTGCCATAAAATCTGAGCTTCTAAAATCTCGATTGAAAAAATTATTTTGTGGACCGATGCCACTCACGTCGATAAACCTTTTCGGAATATTTTCTTAAAATATTCCATGGTTTCTCCGCCAGGGGACGTAGAGGTATATCTTATTTTCTCAATATCTCTACTTCTAGGAGTCCGATTTGAAAAATCCTTCTTTGTTGGATAGTGCTTTCAGTGAGATATGTTTTTCATATAATTTCAAAATTTTCAAGTAATTCATAGACTTTTCGCTAGGGGGCTTAAAGGTAAATTGCGTTTCCCCTTATATCTCTGCTTCTAAATCTCCGATTTGAAAAATTCTTTCTGCAACGGATACAGCTCCTGATGAGAAATCCTTTGCGCATAATTTCTAATTCTTTTAAATGAATGGTTTGGTCACCAGGGGACGTAAGTCTTCATTTCCGCTTCTGATGTATTTGCAGCAAAAAATGAACTTCTAAATCCTCTATTGAAAAAAAAAAGTCGCTTGTAGACCGATACTACTCATGTCGACAAACCTTTTAGGAACATTTTCTTCTTAAAATAATGCATGGTTTCTACGCCAGGGGCGTAGATGTATATCTTATTTTTGTCAATATCTGTGCTTCAAGGAGTTCGATTTGAAAAATTCCTTCTTTGTTGTATAGTGTTTCCGATGCGAAATGTTTTTTTATATAAATTCAAAATTTTCCAGAAAATCATAGACTTTTCGCTAGAGGCGCAAAGGCAAATTGTATTTTCTGCGTTATTTCTGATTCTAAAACTCCGATTTGAAAAATTCTTCCTGTATCGCATACAACACCTGATGGAAAATATTTTTCATGTAATTTCTAATGTTTGGTAAAGAATGATTTAGCCACCAGGGGTCATAAGTGTTAATTTCTGCTTCTGATGTATTTGTAGCAAAATCTGGGCTACTGAAAACTCAACTAAAATTTTTTTTTCTTGGACCGATACCGCTCATATTAAAAACATTTTGAGAATACTTTCTTCCTAAAATAATGCATGGTTTTTCCATGAAGGGGCGTAAACTTACATCTTATTTTTGTCGATATCTCTGTTTATGAGAGTCCGATTCGAAAAATTCTTTCTGTGTCGCAGAGCGTTTCCGCTGCAAAATGTTTCTCATATGAATTCATATTTTTCTTAACGCAGAAGTCCGCAACCAGAAGGCGTAAGCTCACGATTCCATTTACAGCAAAATCTGAGGGATCAAAAACCCGATTAAAAAACTTCTTTCTTCCGCCAGATACTATTGTTTTCTATACCGGTTCCATTGGCTTTGATAAATTTAATTTGCGTCACAATGGATTCAAAAGACGTGCTTATTACACCCGAAAATTCGGTGTCATCTTTCTTGTTATTTCTTTTCTGATTCGGAGTTTAACGACCACCGTGATTAACTCAATGGGCTATATAAGCAGTCATTCATCCCTAATTTAGGGTCCATGGTTCCAGAGAAGGGAGAGAGACAGTGCCGTAAGACAAACACAATATCCATGCCCAACGGGAATTCGAACCCGGAACCCATCTTGGTAAGAATAGTGATAAGCCAGCGCTTAGACCACTGCGCCACTGGGGCGACCACCTTTCTTCAGTGGTTTGTGTGTTAACCAGATAGTGTAAATCACTGATTCAGTTTCTTATGCTTTTATCGCTAATCCGGGCAGTTTCGAGACAAGATCTACAAACAACAACCATATGTAAACTTCATTGCCCTGTCTGTCGCTTCCTTGTCTGAACTTCATTTTGTCTCTGCAAAAAACGCCCTGTCAAAAACTGCCTAAAAACGCTCTGTCAAAAAATGCCTAAAAATGGCCTGTATGTCGCTGTCCTGTCTGAACTTCTGTCTGTTTTTGAACTTCGCTGGCCTGTTTTTGAACTTCGCTGGCCTTCTGACCATTTTTACGAGATCCCGGTGAGGCATGGATGTTGTGTTTATCTTACAGCACTGGTTCTCTCCCTTACCTGGAACCAGTGACCCTAAATTAGGGACGGGCGACTGCTCATAGCCCATCGCGTTGCTCACTGGGGTCGTTAAACCTTCAACAACAACAAATTCTCTTTACGATCATGTCATAAACCAGTTAAGTTTTCAGTTAAAGGAGTGCGGTGGTTCAACAAGCACATATACACAGTTGCATATTTCAAATGTGATAGCTTTTGATATGTATTGATACAACGCTGGATATGCTTTTTTTAGTTTGGGGGTTTAACGACCATCGTGAGCAAATCAATTGGCTGAAGGCAGGACCACCGGCTCCAGGGAAGGGAAAGAGCCTGTGTCATAAGACAAGCACACCGTGCATGCCTCAACAGGTATTCGAACCCGGACCCATCTTAAGCGAACAGTTAGAAGCCAGCAAATTGTACCACTCGGCAACGTTTGATACGTAGTAAAGCATGTATTAATGCAATTTCATTGTCTGAGCAATATGCGTACTATATTAATTAAACCGACTGATTAAAGGTTTCGTTTTATGATCACACAGCTGAATGAATCGTAGTTAGTGATGATTTTCTCATTAGGTACATTGCAGCATATTCAACTTCAGACCGAAAGAGGGATACATTTATGAGTGAGCTGCCCCGGTGGCGCAGTGGTCTAAGGCGCTGGCCTAGATCATTTGTCCGTAAGGGGTCCGGGTTCGAATCCCGGTCAGGCATGGATGTTGTGTTTGTCTTACGGCACTGACTCTCTCCCTTCCCTGGAACCAGTGACCCTAAATTAGGGACGGGCGACTGCTTATAGCCCATTGAGTTGCTCACGGTGGTCGTTAAACCTCCAATCAAAAAAAAAATTATGATTGATATTGTAACCTATTTTGCGAACGGCTTCATGTATTGGGTACTTACCGAAAGATTTCTTGGCGAGGCAAATTGCTGAAGTATCTGCATCATCCCAGTCCACTATCTGAAGTTCTGTATTCCGACTGACTTTCGTGAAGGAATTCTCCGCTACACAGGTGTATGTCCCTTCCTCTTCAGGACCGATGCAATCGATGTAAAGTCGCGAACGCGTGAAACTTAGGCCCAGAACTGGCATAACATCTTCGTTTCCATCATCATTTGTTGGATGTCTGACTTCGTAGAGGCTCTGAAATGTACAAAGAAAAGAACACTGATCTACCGGATGCTATGAATACAAATCTCTTAGCTATACTTTTTTTTAAACGGAAAAGAAATCCTTTGAGCTCTTATGTGGAATACTTTTCAGTCATAATTTGTGTTTCTTAGTTTTACAACTTTCGAGTCCACAACAAAGCTTCATCTTGAAAAACAAAACATTTCAACACTCATATGAGTAACTTGTTCACACTGTAATTTTGCGTTCACAAGTACACATTCAGTAGTTATGACTAAAGACCGGATTGTAAAAACTAAAAAAAACAGGAAAAATGCATGCAAACGTGTACTTTAATTCATGAAATGCACCTTCCAGTCAAAAAAATATGACCACCTGTTAGTATGAAGTATGATCTCCTCGTGCAGCCAATACCGCAGATATACGGCATGGCATTGATTCAATGAGACCTCTGAAGGATTCTGTAGGGATGCTGTAAAATGCACACACCAAAGCTTCTCGCAAATCATCATGAGTCATCGGTGGTGGATCCATACCTCGAGCCTGTTGATCAAGATAGTCCCACAGATGTTCAATGGGATTGATGTCTGGCGAGTACGGTGTCCTGGATAGTAAGCTAAAATCACTGTAATTATCCTCAAACCATTCTCGAACACGCATAGTAACATGACAAGGGACATTATCTTGCTGGGAGCAACAGATGACATCGGGGAAGACAGTCATCATGAATGGGAGCATCTGATCCGCCACGATCGATAGTTAGCCTGAAACATTCATCGTGCGATCGAGTGGGATGACTGCTCCCAATTACTCCCAGGAAAACATTCCCCACAAGCAGAGTGCCACCTACTACCTGTTTCTTCTCGAGCATAGTATCGGGATGATTTCTTCCAGCACTGCTTGCCGTACATTCCATCAACCTATAACGAAGTGAATTTCTCCGTCATTTTTATCCGCGCCAGGATTCGAGCCCGGGTCCACTCATTCCGGAATAAGTTGCTCTACCAATTAAGCTACGCGGACATTGATTCTAATTGCTATCTGCCTTTATGTCGTGTGCGTCCTACTGGCAGGTACGTCACATCTCCTCTCCTGGTACGTTACATCATCTCCCCCTTATGTGTTTTTTTTTTTTTCCGAAGTGCTGGAGAAAGGATTCTCTTATTTTTCCTATCTCGCGGTGTGGAAATAACATCACCCCAATGCGAGATTTTGAACGGTCGGGTCATCCGGATAGTTCGGGCGCCATTATAACGAAGTGAATTTCTCCGTCATTTTTATCCGCGCCGGGGTTCGAACCCGGGTCCACTCATTCCGGAATAAGTTGCTCTACCAATTAAGCTACGCGGACATTTGTTCTGATTCCTATCTGCCTTTATGTCGTGTGCGTCCTACTGGCAGGTACGTCACATCTCCTCTCCTGGTACGTTACATCATCTCCCCCTTATTTTTTTTTTTTTTTTTTTCCGAAGTGCTGGAGAAAGGATTCTCTTATTTTTCCTATCTCGCGGTGTGGAAATAACATCACACCAATGCGAGATTTTGAACGGTCGGGTCATCCGGATAGTTCGGGCGCCATTATAACGAAGTGAATTTTTCCGTCATTTTTATCCGCGCCAGGATTCGAACCCGGGTCCCCTCATTCCGGAATAAGTTGCTCTACCAATTAAGCTACGCGGACATTTTATTCTGATTCCTATCTGCCATTATGTCGTGTGCGTCCTTCTGGCAGGTACGTCACATCTCCTGGTACGTTACATCATCTCCCCCTTATTATTATTATTTTTTTTTTTCGAAGTGCTGGGGAAAGGATTCTCTTATTTTTCCTATCTCGCGGTGTGGAAATAACATCACACCAATGCGAGATTTTGAACGGTCGGGTCATCCGGATAGTTCGGGCGCCATTATAACGAAGTGAATTTCTCCGTCATTTTTATCCGCGCCGGGGTTCGAACCCGGGTCCACTCATTCCGGAATAAGTTGCTCTACCAATTAAGCTACGCGGACATTGATTCTAATTGCTATCTGCCTTTATGTCGTGTGCGTCCTTCTGGCAGGTACGTCACATCTCCTGGTACGTTACAAACCATTCATGCGATAAAGCGGAAAACGTGATTCTTCGGAAAAGGCGACTTTCTTCTACTGTTTGATGATCCACTGACGTTTCTCAGATGCAAATTCATGAAGTTTTCGTCGATGTCCGGCCGTGAGCATGCACACTTTGAGTAGATGAAAGTTCCGGAGACCCATAAAAAGCAGTGTTTGTGGGGTTGTGGTCTGTGATACGCTCCTCGACGTGCCTGCATTAAATGATTTTGTCAGTTGTTTCACTGTGGACCGTGTGTTGGATCGTACTAGTCGGGATAGTCGTAGCTGCTCACGGTCATCCAATGCTCCGTGGGAGTCCAATATTACCGCGATTATTTCAGGTCTTGCCAGTTTCCTTCCGTTCCTGAAACACTTTAACAACTGCACCACGTAAACAGGCCACAACATCGGCCGTTTCTGTAATGCTGCCACCCTTCAGTCGGTAGCCACACACGCCATCTGGCTGCTGGTTACGGTTCCTTATTACATCAGGAGTGGTCATAATTTTTTTGACTGGACTGTGTATATACTCAAAATGGAAAATACGTATCTATAATCTTCCTTCATTTACACTCACGGACAATGAAATTTGCGCACCTAGAAGCAAACATGCTACAACCGCGAAACTTTGCAAATAGCTAGAGTGCGTGCTGGTATACAAATGATCCACGTTTGGTGCGACTACGCATGACCGTACACTTTGCGGTTGCGTTGCAAGCACGAACCGGCAGCCTTATAAACCGGCGTGTAGTCGATGCCCCATGAAAGCCAAAAGCACGAGCTGACGCAAGCAAGAGTACAGGGTGACAAGACTGCCAGGTAGACGCCAGAGACGTCGATTTACGCAACTTGCGGACTTTGAGAGAGGCCTGATCATCGGGCCGAATGCCGCAGGGTGGTCCGCGCGCCGTATAGTCCACCACGTGGATCGTTCTGACCCTACCGTCCTACTGTGTTGGGAGCAGCGGACACGTGACGTCCCTGCTACACGGCGGGGTGGCTCCGGACGGACCAGGAGGACCACCGGTAAAGAGGATCGACGGATCGTACGCCAGGCACGAACGGATCCCACGGGGACACGGTACACTATACAGGCAAATGTAGCGGCTCCTGTGTGCCAAGAGCCATTTCCCGACGTCTCGCGGAAGAGAATCTGTGATCCCAGTGCCCCTTACGTGTGCTGCCATTAACACTGAAACATCGCCGGCTCCGTGTGCAGTGGTGCCAGACCAGAGCGACGTGGAACGCCACAGACTGGCGACGTGTGGTGTTTAGCGATGAGTACCGTTTCGTTTTGCGGAGAGATGATCATTGTATCCAGGTGTGGATGTCCCCATGTCAACGGCACAATTTCTATCGAGCGCTACACCTCCCCCACTGCAGGCATTATGGTCTGGGGAGCCATTGCCTACGACAGCCGATCAGCTCTAGTAGTTTTATGTGGATCATTGACGGGCCAGCGGTATGTGGATGAGATCCTACGGCCCCATGATGTGCTCCCATTCCTGGTCGGGATTCCAGGTGCGCTATACCAGCAGGATAATGCCCGCCCGCACACCCCTCGGGTCGCCCAGGACTGCCTACGTCATGTCCAGACACTTTCATGGCTTGCTCGCTCCCCGGACATGTCTCCTATCGAGCAAGTGTGGGACCAGTTGAAACGCCGGCTGCCACCGTCCCGCACTATCCGGAATTTGGAGCACACCGTCCAACACGTGTGAGCCAGTATGCTGTAGGAAATCAGGCGTCTGTTCGCCTCCATGCCGGACCGTATTGCAGCATGTATCGCCCCACGAGGCAGTGCGATACGCTGTTGAAGATGATCGAACTGCGTGCCACAGATCCCTCTGTAATTGTCCTGCAGCTCTGTTTTTGCCATCATGTGTATCAATCATCTGTATCATTACATTCATAAAATTTCCGTTCAATCCGATGCTTCCTTCTTGGCGCGCAAATTTCATTGTCCGTGAGTGTATGATCTGATCTGATTTATCTCCTAGCGAACTCTAATCTTCCCTTTTTCGTAATGGGAGACAGTCGATGCTTACTTAGAGGTTTGTAAGACTTAAATCCAAATTCTTTGCTCAGAGATCTTGAAACAGGTCTGACACTAACTTCTCTCCCCTTCGAATGCAGAGATTCCTAGATCTTCTTTCAGGAACTCCCCAGAGAGCGCATGGCGATTCATCATACAGCATGCGCACCAGGGAGCGCATCACGATTCACCATACAGCATGCGCACAAGGGAGCGTTGTTGTTCTTGGACGGCCACTCCTCTTCCGATCGCGAAATGTCCCATTGCCTTTATATTTCGCGATTGGATTATGGATAGCAGTCTTACTGACGTACAACTTTGTGCTTATTTTGTACTCTGATTCCTACTTGGTATAAAGTCACTATATGTGACTTCTAAACTACACTCAAGGATGCTTTTTAATGAGAGATATAGAAAATACAAATCATAACCTCTCTGCAGGAAAACCACTGGCCAACTCAACTTCAAATGCGTGGCTAACTCGATAAATCTTTGCTTTAGAAATATGGTACAGTTAAAGAATGAAATGGAGCCAAAACGAAATGATACGATGAAATAGTAGAGAAATTATTGGTGGTGTTAAACATATGCCAATGTATGTGAAATTAATTTAACGCCAAGGAAATGCCAAGATTTCTCACCAAGGAAATACCAAGATTTCTCACAAAGGAAATGCCAAGATTTCTCACCAAGGAAATACCAAGATTTCTCACCAAGGAAATGTATGACTTCTTTATGTTACTGACCAACGAAACAAAAAGTGCTTAACCAATAACTCGATAAATCTTTGCTTTAGATATGATGTAGTTATAAAATGAAATGAAGCAATCACGAAAATGATATGATGAAATAGTAGAAATATGATTGGTGGTGTTTAACTTATGCAAATGACCGTATATCCGTGTATCTGAAATTAATTTTACGCCAAGGAAACACCAAGATTTCTCACCAAGGAAATACCAAGATTTCTCACAAAGGAAATGCCAAGATTTCTCACCAAGGAAATACCAAGATTTCTCACCAAGGAAATACCAAGATTTCTCACCAAGGAAATACCAAGATTTCTCACCAAGGAAATACCAAGATTTCTCACCAAGGAAATACCAAGATTTCTCACCAAGGAAATACCAAGATTTCTCACCAAGGAAATGTATGACTTCTTTATGTTACTGACCAACGAAACAAAAAGTGCTTAACCAATAACTCGATAAATCTTTGCTTTAGATATGATGTAGTTATAAAATGAAATGAAGCAATCACGAAAATGATATGATGAAATAGTAGAAATATGATTGGTGGTGTTTAACTTATGCAAATGACCGCATATCCGTGTATCTGAAATTAATTTTACGCCAAGAAAACACCAAAATTTTTCACCAAGGAAGTACCAAGATTTCTCGCCTAAGAAATGTCTGATTTCTTAATGTTACTGACCAATGGGACAAAAATGATAAAAAAGAGCAACTGTGCATGAGGTTCAATGATTTAAACAAAGTTTCAATTAACAATGAATATTTGAAGGTACCTGAGGTATCCTTTTCCCATCTTTCAACCAGTGGATTGTGGGTGGAGGATTTCCCCCGGCTTCGCATTCCAGAACTTTGTTCCCAGAAGCGGTGACTGCCAGAACTTCAGGAGGCGCTGATCTGATACTCAATGAGGGCTTTAACGTTCGCCTTACAGGGCGTCCTGAAACACAAAAATATGAGTGCTTACACAAAAATCGCGTTGCTAAGACACAGAATTTTAAGTAAATCGTGCATTTTCTGCACAACAGGCTTGGCCTACTGCTCAACGCTCTTCTGATAAATTAGGTGTTTCAGAATTAGAGTCAGATTACGAAGCTTTTTGCTGCGAACTGAGCATCGTGTGGCGAACAAATTCCCAGTTTTCTTGGTAATAACAGAAATTTAAATAGAACAACAAAAAATATTTTAACATTTTTCCCTAAAGAAAAGCTGTACAGAAAAATATTATATAAAAAGTGATATAAAACAGTTTCCTGGAATTTTTGAAATTCGGGGTTTACTTTTTAGCACGTCTTTTGTGAAAAAAGATCGTGCTTCTGTTATCGGTTTGTCCGTCCGTCTGTCCGTCTGTAGACACGATATTTCTGCAACTATTAGTCCGATTTGAAAAATTCGCTTTGCATTCGGAAGCTTGAAATGTGCGAATGATGATCCCTCATTTCGTTTTTTTACGATGTACAATTTCGCCACTAGAGGGCGTAAATGCAGATAGTGCCGAATTTAAAAATACGTTTTATTCCACATATTTGCTTCTAAACATCCGATTGAAAAAATTCTTTTATCTTTCGATTCCATTTATGTCGCAGAGTATTTTAGATATATTTACTTTTTCAAATTCCGCATAGATTTCCGCTAGGGGGCGTAAAAGTAAATTACATTTTCCCCGATAACTCCTCTTCTAAAACTCCGATTTGAAGAGTTTTTTCCTCAGCGGATACACCTCCTAATGGAAAATCTTTTGCATATAATTTAAAAGTTTCGGTAAAGAATATTTTGGCCACCAGGGTGCGTAAGTGTTAATTTTTGCTTCTGATGTATTTGCCATAAAATCTGAGCTTCTAAATTATCGATTGAAAAAATTCTTCCGTGGACTGATGCCACACACATCGATAAACGCTTTCGGAATATTTTCTTCTTAAAATATTCCATAGTTTCTCCGCCAGGGGGCGTAGATGTATATCTTGTTTTTGCCAATACCTCTACTTCTAGGAGTCCGATTTAAAAAATTCCTTCTTTGTTGGATAGCGTTTTCAGTGTGACATGTTTTTCACATAATTTCAAAAATTTCAAGTAATTCGTAGACTTTCCGCTAGGAAGCGTAAAGGTAAATTGCGTTTCCCCTATATCTCTGCTTCTAAATCTTCGATTTGAAAAATTCTTTCTGCACCGGACACAGCTCCTGATGGGAAATCCTTTGCGCATAATTTCTAATTTTTGCAAAAAACGGTTTGGCCACCAGGGGGCGTAAGTTTTAATTTCCGTTTCTGATGCATTTGCAGCAAAATCGGAGTTTCTAAATTCTCGATTGAAAAAAAGTCGTTTGTAGACTGATACTATACATGTCGACAAACCTTTTAGAATCATTTTCTTCTTAAAATAATGAAAGGGTTTCTACGTCAGGGGGCGTAGATGTATGTATATCATATTTTTGTCAATATCTCTACTTCAAGGATTTTGATTTGAAAAATTCCTTCTTTGTTGGATAGTGTTTCCAGTGTGACATGTTTTTCATATAATTTCAAAATTTTCAAATAATTCATACACTTTCCACTCGGGGGCGTAAAGCTAAATTGCTTTCCCCCTATACCTCTGCTTGTAAATCTCCGATTTGAAAAATTCTTTCTGCACCGGATACAGCTTCTGATGGGAAATCTTTTGCATATAATTTCTAATTTTTGTAAAAAATTGCTTGGCCACCACGTGGTGTAAGTCTTAATTTCCGCTTCTGATTATGTATTTGCAGCAAAATATGAGCTTCTAAAATCTCGATTGAAAAAAGTCGTTTGTTGACCGATACTACTCATGTCGACAAACCTTTTAGGAACATTTTCTTGAAATAATGCATGATTCTTACGCCATGGGGCGTAGATGTATATCTTATTTTTGTCAATATCTCTACTTCTAGGAGTACAATTTGAAAAATTCCTTCTTAGTTGCATACTGTTTCCGATGCGAAATGTTTTTCCTATAAATTCCAAATTTTGAAGTAAATCATAGACTTTCCGCTAGGAGGCACAAAGGTAAATTGCGTTTTCTGCGTTATTTCTGCTTCTAAAACTCCGATTTGAAAAGTTCTTCCCGTATCGCATCCAACACCTGATGGAAAATATTTTTCATGTGATTTCTAATGTTTGGTAAAGAATGGTTTGGCCACCAGGGGGGCACAAGTGTTAATTTCTGCTTCTGATGTATTTGTAGCAAAATCTGGGATACTGAAAACACGACTAAAATTTTTTTTTCTTGGACCGATACCGCTCATATTGAAAAACCTTTTGAGAATACTTTCTTCCTAAAATAATGCATGATTTTCCCACCAGGGCACGTAAAGTCACATCTTATTTTTGTCGATATCTTTGTTTCTAAGAGTCCGATTTGAAAAATTCTTTTTGTGTTGAAGAACGTTTCCGGTGTGAAATAGTTCTCATATAAATTCATATTTTTCTTAAAGCACAAGTCTTCAGCCAGAGGGCGTAAGCTCACGATTCCGTTTACAGCAATATCTGAGGGATTAAAAACTTGATTACAAAACTTCTTTCTTCCGTCAGATACTATTGCTTTCCATACCGGTTCCATTGACGTTCGATAGCTTTGATAAATTTAATTTGCGTCAGAACGGATTCAAAAGACGTGCTTATTACACCCGAAAATTCGGCGTCATCCTTCTTGTTTTATATGCAGAGGTTAACGACCACTGTGAGCAACTCGATAGGCTATAAGCAATCGCCCGACCCTAATTTAGGCCACTGGCCCCAGGGAAGGGAGAGAGCGAGCGTTGTAAGAGAAACACAACATCCGTGTCTCACCGGGATTCGAACCCGGACCCATCTTGGAAGAATAGTCATAAGCCAGAGCTTAGACCACTGCGCCACCGGGACGGCAATTCGTGGTTTAACGACCACCGTGAGCAGTGCTTTGCGTGCTTGTAGTTTTTTTCCCATTTGTTTATTAATTTGGAATTTAACGACCACCGTATGTAACTATATAGGCCATAAGAAGTCTCCCGTTCCTGTTTTAGGGAAACTAGTTCCAGGAAAGGGAGAGAGCCAATGCCGTAAGATAAGCACACCCCCCATGCATCACCCGGAACTCGAACCCGGATTTATCTCGGACGAATGATCTGAACTGCACCACGGGACTGTTGGTAAATCTTAATTAGCATTAAATTAAAAGCGTGTTGATAAGACAAAAATACAGCTATATGTTGTGTACTTAGCATTGCAGTTCGAAGTGTCCGTTTGTGTCACGGAAGCTTCTGGTTTGCATTAAATGCGAAAATTTACTTGCATAGTAGGAAGAGAAAGTTAACATCTCAATTGTGAGAAAATGAATAAAAATTCATTTCTTTACTAAAACTTTATCAAGTAAAAATTAATAGCACTACACACAATTATTTTACGTACCTTAGTTTCTTTTAAAAACCTCGTCTACTTCTATTTGTGTTTTAGATTCCTATCCAGTTATTTTTAGATACATTACATATTACATATCACTAATCTGTTCTCTGAGATTCAGAGGTTAGCTTCTCAAAGAAAGTATATCTGCTAGATTAATGTTTAACTTTTGGACCTAGATTTTATTTACTGTTGATGTATCAAATGTCTCCATTTACAGCGATCTTGGCATACAACTCGAGCTTCACTGGCATCCATCACACGACGCACACAAGACCTTTTGTTTTTCATACTCATAATCTTTTTCTTATGCAGACATTCCTGAATCTGGTCCCTGCATGATTTCCTTGGCCTTCCTCTACCTTTCTGTCCTGCCACTTGGGCTGAATAAATTCTCTTAGTAAGCATCTCATCACTCATTCTTTCAACATGGCCATGAGATGCTTACTAAGAGAGTTTTTTCAGCTCAAGTTGCAGGACAGAAAGGTAGAGGAAGGTTATTTCTAGAACGTAATCAAATTTAACAAGCTGTTTGAAATGTTGCAACCTGAGAGTTTGCCGTAACAAATCTTCTTAGTCTCAAAAGACGTTAATGCCGCCCCGGTGGCGCAGTGGTCTAAGCGCTAGCTGATGATCATTCGCTCAAGAAGAGTCCGGGTTGGAATCCCGGTGAGACATGGATGTTGTTTGTGTCTTGCGGCACTGGCTCTCTCCCTTCCCTGGCACCAGTGGCCCTAAATTGGATTAGGGACGGACGACTACTTATAGATTATCGAGTTGCTCACTGTGGTCATTAAAGTTTCAATCCAAAAAAAAAAAAAAAAAAAATGACGTTGATCTGCATTTTTGATTGAGTCAGAGCCTTTAACATTAAAGTTTGCCACAATTGGATCACGGTTAAAAAACAAAACAAAACAAAAAAAAAAAACGTGAGGAGAATTCTCATACAACTTGCAAGTGGTGGGCGCATCAAGTATACGTTGCGTTGGTGAAGATTGATTGGTGCAGTAATATACATTGGAGATTGGAGGATAGAAAGGATGTGGCGGTGTAACAAGGGGTATTTTATATAGAATACGTCTGTTCAGACCTAAGGGGTTGCATTATGCAAGAGGGCGCTAAATCCGGTGGAGGTACATCGAGGTTTGACTTTATTAAGAAGGCGGCTGAAAATTTACTCGATCTTAAAGTGAAGATATCTTTATCTTCAACAGTCAGCAAAAAACTATGTTTTCATTACTTCTTCCACAAAACCTCGTTTATTGTTGAAAAAACTACACTAAACATTTTCATTGATTTCTGATTTTCTTGTTAGATTTTAAAGAGAGATTTTTAAAGTTCTCATTTTTTAAAAATATCTTCCGTCTGAGAAAGTATATTAGTCGATTGAGTTTTCCATGTCATACTTTAGAAACTCTTTTGAGTAACAGCTTTCACCCCAGACGTTGGCTTCTGACTAAACATTTTCAATGATTTCTGATTTGATTGTTATATTTTAAAGAGATATTTTTAAAGTTCTTGTTTTTTAAAAATTTCTTCTGTCTCAGAAAGTACATTAGTCGATCGAGTTTTCCATGACTGAGTTTACTTCAGTAACTCTTGAGTTGCAGCTTTTACCCGAGACGTTGACTTCTGACTGTTTGTGAGTGATGGGCTCGAATCCCGGGTGACGCAGGGTGTTATGCTTGTCTTACGGCACTGCCCTTCGGCCTTTCACTAATTTAGGGGCGGGAGAATTTCCATAGACCACCAAGCTGTTCGAGGTGGTTGTCAAAAACCTCAAATACGTAAGTTCCTTTCCTACAGCAATGTAGAATGTAGAATGTGCACTCTTCGGTAACTAATGTACAGTATGTACTAGTTGATCAGCCATCAAATATCCGAGTGGTATATCAAAACAGGAAAGAAGAATATCCGAGTGGTATATCAAAACAGGAAAGAAGAATATCCCAGTGTTATATCAAAACAGGAAAGAAGAATATCCGAGTGTTATATCAAAACAGGAAAGGAGAATATCCGAGTGTTATATCAAAACAGGAAAGAAGAATATCCGAGTGGTATATCAAAACAGGAAAGAAGAATATCCGAGTGTTATATCAAAACAGGAAAGAAGAATATCCGAGTGGTATATCAAAACAGGAAAGAAGAATATCCGAGTGGTATATCAAACCAGGAAAGAAGAATATCCGAGTGGTATATCAAAACAGAAAAGAAGAATATCCGAGTATTTTTCAAGAGAGGAAAGAAGAATATCCGAGTGTTATGTCAAAACAGGAAAAAAGAATATCCGAGTGGTATATCAAAATAGGAAAGAAGAGTATACGAGTGTTATATCAAAGCAGGAAAGAAGAATGTCCGAGTGGTATATCAAAACAGGAAAGAAGAATATACGAGTGGTATTTAAAGACAGGAAAGAAGAATATACGAGTGGCATTTAAAGACAGGAAAGAAGAATATCCAAGTGGTATATCAAAACAGGAAAGAAGAATATCCGAGTGTTATATCAAGATAGGAAAGAAGAATATCCGAGTGGTATATCAGAAACAGGAAAGAAGACACCGAATTGACGGGTACGGAATGAACACATTTTTGAACTTAAAAGGATGTATGATAATATAACATCTATAACCATTGAAAATTTATTGGCGTATAGAAATTTTGAATAAATAAAGATGTACACTGAGTAGCAAATTATTAGAAAACGCCCTATAAAAATCAGACACATGCCATCGTACCTTATGTACGCAACAATGAGGTTGAGAGGGCTTTATAAGCTGTTCATTGCAAAAGATTCAGACGTGTACGAAGTGTTTATAGCTCCCATACGGAAAAGACTTCGACTTTTAAGTGACTTTCATAGAGTTATGATGATAGGCGCTATGCCAGCAGGTGTAGGCATCTAAGGAACGGCAAAACTTCTCGGCTATGCAAGAACAACTGTACAAGGGTGTACAATGAGTGGTGTACAAACCACAAACAAGCAGCCAGCGGTCTTCGTGTAGGCGGAAACGACGGGTCGATGTTCGAGGGCAACGGAGGCTACGGAGGATTGTGCGAGGCAACAGACGAGCTCCATTGCATGAAATGCAACAGACGAGCTCCATTGCATGAAATGCAACAGCAGTATCGAGAGGAAAATTTCAGCATACATACCCATCTCACACTGGCTTGAGTGGGCTATAACAGCATACGGCCCCTTCATATGCCACTTGTCTCTTCTAAAAACTGCCTAATACATATGCAATGGGCATATGTATTGGGCAATTTTTAGGATCCACCGCTGAGGATTACAAAAAGGTAGACTGGTTCAATGAATCACATTTTCGATTAACATACGCCGATGTACGGGCCACAATACGGCTTTAACAGCATGAATCGACGGATTTCAGCCGCCTAGCTGTAACTATACAGAGGATGTTCACACATTTTTAGAACGTTCTTGATAATAAATAAATTACAGAAAGATCAAATGTAGAGAATTTTAGGAAGGGAGTGTCTGACACCAGACCTTAAACAACCCTTAGAAATAAGAAGCTAGGAGATTTGGGCAAGAGTGCCCGATAGGAAAGTTACACGGAAGCAAGGAAGAAAGGGGGAAGAAGACGCCCTTATTTATTACCGGGGGCCAGTACTTGGGGTCCAACGGCTTAACGGGTTCGAGCGTTCGTATCTGCCCGCAATCGAACCTGAGGTTCCAACGTGGCAGTCACGGACTTTGACCACTAGGCCATCCGCGGTCATAAATTACAGAAAATAAGATAAGTCCAAAAAAAAAATGAAACTGGCAACAGCGTATTAGATGAACACGAAAAAAAAAAAAAAAGAAACATCTGCTGCTGTTAAATATCGTCTCCTTCGGAAATGGCGCACTTAAACAAGTTTTGCATAGAAGCTTACGTTTTTGCTTTTTACGAAGAGAAATATTCGTATTCTGTGATTAAAGAAACGCTGTAAAATCATGGAGTTACATTTTCAAATGTAAAATAAGCAATATTATTATTAATAGGGGGGAGAAATCGTGAAGCATTGCTTTTAACAGGAAAAAGAACACCAAACGAATATCCAAAGAAGGTACGCACTTTTACGACTATTTCAAAAGTGAGGTCTCTGGTCTTAAAAGAAAATCTACCAACGCAAAAAACAATCGCTAAGTTGTTAAAAATCTGTGTATCAACGGTAAACAAGGTAACAAAGAAATATTTGAATCTAAAAAAAACAACAACATAATGTTCACCGCCTTTTTTCTAGGCACGTGGCTGAGCGCAGAACTCGGTGTAGATTCTTTATGAAAATCACTTAGTCGGAGACATATGGAAATTTATTGTGACTATTGATGAAGCATGGATCTACCTAAACAACTGTAACAAAAAAGTTCGATTTACTGCAGCACAAGAGCAGAAAAAGATTTACAATTTACAAACTTGGTTCCAAGAATCCAAAGAAAGTTTGAGTAAAGATTCATGATTACAAAATGAAAAAAACATGCTGTCGAAGCACGATGAATATTATGACCAAGAACTCAAGGTGTCGGTTACTAAAAAATGACATTTATTTATAAGTTAAAAGATATACACAACACCAGGAGGTTAAAATTCAGTGACAAGATCTTTCGGGGCTTCTGAAGCACCCATCTTCAGGTCAAGTGACACAGAATGAAACGCGCACATGAACATTTATACACATGTTATGTAAAAGTAGACCATCATGTCTTGCCGAGGAGGTAGTAATGTGTTGCCAACTGATAATCGATAATCATGTAATAAAATAAAAGAGAAATAAAAAAAGAAAAAGAAAAGAAAAATTCATAGCACAATTATACCCCATTGGTTATGTGGCTGAACTTGTTCATTAAATTCAGACATGGTTGTGAATGAGGATTCGTGATTATTGCTGGTTTCTTGTACAATGGGAAATTAAAGATTAAGAAAAGTTGAAAAGAATGTTAAAATCCATTTTTTTATTTCCTTTTTGATTGGAGGTTTAACGACCACCGTGAGCAACTTATAACGAAGTAAATTTCTCCGTCATTTTTATCCGCGCCAGGGTTCGAACCCGGGTCCACTCATTCCGGAATAAGTTGCTCTACCAATTAAGCTACGCGGACGTTTTATTCTCATTCCTATCTACCTTTATGTCGTGTGCGTCCTTCTGGCAGGTACGTCACATCTCCTGGTACGTTACAAACTGAATGGGCTATAAGCAGTCGCCCGTCCCTAATTTAGTGTCACTGGTTCCAGGGAAGGGAGAGAGCAAACACAACATCCATGCCTCACCGGGATTCAAACACGGACCCCTTTTGGACGAATGAGCAGAAGCCATCGCTTAGAAAACTGCACTACCGGGGCGGCTAAAATTAATTCTACATATTTCCAATATAATGTTTTGACTCCTGTAATTAAAGAGGAAACACCATTCCTTCATCCACAGAGCCTTCAAAAATTAGAACTCCATCAGGATAAAGCTGCCAGTCATGCATGCAAATCTACCACTTTATCTCTTGAAAAGATGAAAAAAGAGATGGGTATGAGGTCTATAACCTTTGCTCATATTCCTTCTAAATCCCTTGATTGTCACGAATGGGGACTATTGTGCCTTCGGACTGGTAAAGAGAGAGCTTTCTAAACCCAGACCTAAAACAATAATTCGATATGGAGAGCAGTGGAAGAGGAATGGAATAAAATACCACTACCAATTTTAAGAAATGCCCTTGGAAATCTAGATGTAGGTTCATACTGCAGAGAAAGGGCTATCAGATAGAACATTTAATAAATAAATAATTTTATTTGAAACATTATTTATATTGCTGAAAAATTATTCTAAAAACGTATGGACATCCTCTCTACAAGCTGGTGAAGGTGTGTTCTGGGGTTTGTTTTGTGGCTGACATTGAGTTCTTTAATACCCCTGGAACAGCCTTTTTTACCAAAAAGTATCTTAACATTATTGCGGACTAGGCACATGGTGTTTCTTAATGGAGAGGGATATTTTTAGCAAGATAATGCGATGCCACAAGGCTTGGATAGTCACACAGTGGTTCCAGAAGAACGACAGTGACTTCAAAGTGTCAAAATTTTCCACACGATACCCAGATCTTATCCCAGTTGAACATCTTTGGAATGATATTGTAGAGCCAAGTAGGGAGATCCTCCTCCACTGAACATTCGGCTATTGAGGTACGCCGTCATATCCGCTTGGCCGGACATATCTCTAGAACGATAGAACCTTGTTTAATCCATGCCACATTAAATCGAGGCTGTTTAGAAGGTCCAACATGTTATTAAGCAGGCCTTCCTAATAATTTTCTATTTCAGTGTGTATATCATTATACGAAATGTATTTATTCTATTTCAATAAATTACATATTATCTCATTATATTTGAAATTATATTTTATATAATTATATTATATTTGAAATATATATGAAAATATATTTAAACAATGTATTTAATAATATATAATTAAATTTATATTAATTAATATTAATCAATAATATATTATTATTATTATTATTATTATTTTGTATATTATTATTATTTAATGAGATTCCACCTCTTCCTGAGGTTTTTCTTCTCTTCCTTCCGGGACGGGTACGACGTACCAAGTCTGGTAAGTGGTATTTTTTTATCTCAGTTGTCCAGGAACTTCCTACAAGTGTTCAGGATAGCTGCCTTCTGTAGTTCCTTGTAGGTGTTAGGTTGAAGGTCTAGTGTCTGTATAGAGCTGTGAATGGCCTTAGGTATAACTCCTGTGGCTGATATTACTATGGGGACGGTGGTGACGTTCTCCATATTACATATATCCTTGACTTCATAGCGTAGGTCGTGATACTTTGAGCTTCTCTCCTTGCGTCTTTTGGATGTTGCACGTGTTGGGTACGGCTATGCCAATGAGGTATGTTGACTTCTTCTCCTTGTCGACCAGGACGATGTCGGGCCGATTGTGGGGGATGGTCTTATCTGTTCTGACCGATCTGTTCCATTACATCTTGTGGATTTTGTTCTCTAGAAGTGTTGTTGTCTCATACTTGAAGCAGGGGACAGGCTCAGTTGTAACGAGGTGGTGCTTTCTTGACAACTTCTGATGGACAATCTTGACGACTTGATTGTGCCTGTTCGTGTACTCTGTTTGTGTGAGGACTCTGCACCCTGCTGTGATATGTTGGATTGTCTCTGACGCTTGATGGCATTGCCGACATATGTCGCTTTCGACTGACGTGTCCTTCAGGATATGCTTCCGGTAGTTTCTGGTGTTTACAACTTGATCTTGTATAGCCATCAGTAACCCTTTTGTCTCGGGGAAGAGTGATCCGTTTGTTAGTCATGCATTGGAGGCAGTCTTATTCACTTATCCACATTATTCTTATTGTTATTATTATTTATATTAATTAATTTACATTGATTTATGTAATTTTAAATTAATATGTTTAATAATACACCCACGGAAAAAAATCCCAACACCACGAAAAAATAGTTGTAGAGGAATGAAATGGCGGCAATACATTTGTATAGGTAACATATTTAATCGATTAAGGTTTCAAGATCACAGCTTATTGTAAGCGCGAGAAGAGCCATTTTAAATGTGAAATGCTGGTACATTAATAACCGGCGTAACCACCAGAATGTTGAATGCAAGCACGCAAACGTTCATGCATTGTGTCGTACAGGTGCTGGATGTCAGTTTGTGGGATGGAGTTCCATGCCTGTTGCACTTGGTCTGTCAATACAGGGACGGTTAATGCTGGTTGGGGTGACGCTGGAGTTGTCGTCCAAGAATGTCCCATACGTGCTCGATTGGAGAAAGATCTGGTGATCTAGCAGGCCACGGCAACATGTCGACACTCTGTAGAGCATGTTGGGTTACAACAGCGGTATGCGGGCGAGCGTTATCCTGTTGGAAAATACCCCCTGGAATGCTGTTCATGAATGGCAGCACAACAGGTTGAATCACCAGACCGACGTACAACTGTGCTGTCAGGGTGCGTGGGATAACCACGAGAGTGCTCATGCTGTCATAGGAAATTGCTCCCCAGACCATAACTTCAGGTGTAGGTCCAGTGTGTCTCGGCCGCAGACAGGTTGGTTGCAGGCGCTCACCTGGCCTCCTTCTAACCAACACACGGCCATCACTGGCACCCAGGCAGAACCGGCTTTCATCAGAAAACACAACAGATCTCCACTCCGTCCTCCAATGAGCTCTAGCTTGACACCACTGACGTCGCAAACGGCAGTGGTTTGGAGTAAGTGGAATGCACGCTACAGGGCGTCTGGCTCGGAGCTGTCCTTCAAGTAACCGATTTGTAACAGTTCGTTGTGTCACTGTGGTGGCAACTGCAGCTCGAATTGCTGCCGCAGACGCGGTACGATGCGCCACGGCAATACGCCGTACACGGCGGTCTTCCCTCTCAGTAGTGCCACGTGGCCGACCGGAACCCGGTCTTCTTGAGGCAGTACCTTCCCTTGACCACCGCTGCCAACAATCATGCACAGTGGCTACATTCCTGCCAAGTCGTTCTGCAATATTGCAGAATGAAAATCCACCTTCTCGTAGCCCTATTACACTACCTCGTTCAAACTCCGTGAGCTGTTCATAATGGCTTCTTCGTCTTCTTAAAGGCATTCTTGACTAACATCAATACCCTACGTCGAATCTCAACGATAACTAACGCTCACGAACGTTACAGCGCGTATTTACAGCAAACCTGCTTTGCATGTTCCGAGGGGCGCTACTAGCGCCACACGTATGCGCCGAGCGCGAAATTTGCGTAGACGTCATCTTACAGATGTACTCTCACCGCCTACCAACTGTCGTTTATCTAACACAACCCTTTCTTGGTGTTGGGATTTTTTTCCCGTCAGTGTATATTAATTAAAAACATATTTTAAATAAGTATATATATGAAAAATATCTCATAATACTTCAAATGTATCACATTATACGAAATTTTATTCGGTAAAATTATAAAAAAATTCATTGTTTAAAATCATATGAAATAGAGTAGTAGCTAAAAATGACGATTCAGTAAAACGATTTTAGAGATTAAAAATTTTAATTGAGTATATGTTTCTTCACAGTCTGAAGTTTTCTTTTCCTTTCTTTTCCAATGTCTTTTTGCAACTTTTTGATCCTACGCCAACACAGAAAAACTTCGTTAATATATTATTTGGATTCAGAAGATCGGAAGATTTTGAGCACATCGCTCTTATTTCAAGTACGATTCTCCGAAATATCTTTCAGTGACATATTTCATTTCTGAATTTTTCTCGTTTTAAAGCCATTCACTTCAGCAAGGAATCTTGTTTCTTCATCTTGGACATCGTGACAAATGCATTAACGGGCAAAAGGCGATTTAAATAATCCTTTGCTTTCAGCCGAAGCATAAAGGATTCAATTATGTCATTATAGTAATGGACGTTCATTCACGCCCACTGACTTAAGTGAATCTGTGCTCATAAAGTATGCCAGGAAACTATAAATATCCATTGCCTAGTAAATGATGACGTTCGTGTTTGTTTTCACTTACCTTATATATTTCTTCATCCCCTTGCAATTAATTTAGGTAAACGCTAATGACAAGGAATGACATTGTAAAGCTGCAGAAAAGATATTTTCAAGTTTATTTGTGGAATGCATTATTGACAAGAATAATTCCCTCATTAATTTGAGGATCTACTACAGTATCATGCATTTTACTTGGGCAAAATCTTTACGATACTGATGCATAATTTCTGCCACTCTACAATGCTAATCTTTTCTATATCGTTTTACTGCCGAAGCAATACTAGAAAGGAATAGACGTTTATTTATTCCCGCTACCTTAGGTAAATCTGTTTCACAAAGGGTGCTTGGAAACTATAAATAACCCATTTCTAGTAGGTAAAACTGTTGTTGTTGTTAGTTTCTCTTACGTACCTTCATTTCCTTGCAATTAATTTAAATATAACCCTAATGACAAGAAAGGATTTTTCATTTTACTCCACCGAAAAGATATTTTAAGATTTAATTGTTGTATGATATTACTGCAAAAGAATAATTTCCTCATTAGTTTGAGGATTTACTACAGCATCATGCATTTTATTTGGGCAAATACTTCACGTTACTGATGCATATTTATTCTCACTCCATTTCATTTTATTAATGCACTTCAAAATGCACAAAAGCTCTAAAATCTTTAAGATTTATAATTATAAATTATAGACTACAAACACTGTGAAGTACCGAGTGACCACAATTCAAGTTCACACGTCCAAGAGCGCTACACTCGGAAATACTGCTCAGAATGATTTGATGGAATTTTGTTTGACGGAAAAACGAAAATTAGTTCCAAAACTCGCCTCTAGAGGGATAAGTGGCACATTATCGCAGTGGAGAAAAATGCAAAAAATGTAAAAAAACAAACAAACAAACAAAAAAAACTTACAATGGAGAAAACACATTTTGTGGTTACACAACAACACGTCCGACAGGTTTTCCTCCGCTTTCTGAAACATGCTGAAATACAGAAAGTAAGTCGAAAGTTTTGCAATATTTGGACCACTTTATGTCTTCGCACGTACCTTTACGACGAAAGCTGAGTAGCATTCAAAGTATAGGCCATCGTGTTGACCAGTTCTTGTATTTCGAGGAGAAGAACTCCTTCACCCCAGCTGCCACCTTCTCCTGGTTGTTGAAGTGCCGTCTACGAAGGAAGTGGGCCATGGGCCGGAACAAGTAATAATCCGACGGGACAACGTCTGGAGTATAATGCTGGGTGTGCCATCAGTTCGATGCCCTCAAGTTCCCGGAGTTTTGCCTCGATCGTTCGCGCGGTATGAGGCCGCGCGTTGTCCTGACACTAGATGCAGCTCAAAGTGACTCCTGGAGTTGTATAAGCAAAGTCTAAGGTAGTCGTCCTTGATGCCCGATATCAAATAAAAGATGACCATAGACTAGTTAACTCGTGAATCATGAAGCACAGTAGATTTATTGATGTACACGCAAGTTTAAACTAGATGATATATTAAAAACACATAAAACACATTAGATCTTTCTGGTCCACCTTGGGCTCGTCCTCAGATGTATGAACATCTGAGGACGGGTCCAAGGTGGACCATAAAGATCATACATCTAGATTCATACATCTGAGGATGGGTCCAAGGTGAACCAGAAAAATCATACATCTGAGGACGGTACAGATAAAACACATTAGATCTTTCTGGTCCACCTTGGACTCGTCCTCAGATGTATGAACATCTGAGGACGGGTCCAAGGGGGACCAGAAAGATCATACATATAGATTCATTCATCTGAGGATGGGTCCAAAGTGAAACAGAAAGATCATACATCTAGATTCATACATCTGAGGATGGGTCCAAGGTGAACCAGAAAGATCTAATGTGTTTTATGTGTTTTTAATATATCATCTAGTTTTAATTTGTGTGTACATCAATAAACCTACTGTGCTTCATGATTCACGAGTTAATCTAGTCGATGGTCATCTTTTATTTGATATCGTGCATCAAGGACGACTACCTTGGACTTCGCTTATACGTTTGCTGCACGAATATACTGCATTTAGTATTCTTGGAGTTGGCTGGTTGTGATATTAGGCCTTCTACCTTGCCTCCAGGTGGTTATTCTTGGGAGACCACTCCTGTGTCGATCTGCAACATTTCGATGCCGTAGAAATCTTGGGTGTAGTAGACTTACTTCACTTTGCGAAACTCCTAAAGCAGCAGCCATGTCAATATGCCGTACAACTGCCTGTAACATGCCAAAATCCCTATTTCAGTTGTCAATGCTTAAACATCGTCTGGACATCATTTCAGGTTAATCCCACACCGAAGACAATACATTCAGCGAACTTTTAGATCAAGCGGTGAAACGACCCGTTTTCCACTTCTCGCGGGTATCGGAGTTTGCACGCCAGGTGCTGTGTTGTCGTGATTCTAATTTACATATGATGTCATGATGCTAATTTGCATATGACGTAGTTACTCTCGCTGATAACCGCTCTCCAGTAGTCGCTAAATGTGCATATTACCCCGTTTTCCCTTCAAAACCGCAATATCCCTAACATTTTGCAACCAGTGTATATATTAGGTATTTCAAAATGCAGGGTTAAATGTAGTAAATCTTTATAGATCTGGGAAACGTTAGATCGCGATTCGACTGCGGAAGGGATTTTTACTAATAGAAATTCATTAGCAGACATGTAATAAGCTACTACGTTTTGGAAGGGGAGGGATAACGTTACAAGACACTGCCCACCGCTAGTCGTTGGTCAGATGTGGAGGAGGGCTGTAACTGAGATGTCCTTGTAAGGGCATCATCTTCTTGTTTACTTCGAGGTTAACGGAAAGTCCTGGAAGACTCGTGTAAATGACAGATAGTATAATAGCAGCAGGACGTTATCTACCATTCTAAATGCTACGATCTATGCAGCAGCGCTTTTACTGTCGAGTGAAGCTTAGCAAGGTCATGCAAAGTTGGTGTTTCGTGCTGATAGCTCTGTGTTGCCTCATGACCTGTCCTTGTTAAAACTCGGTTAATTCTTTTCTGTGTTCGGCACTTGAAACACTTTTTCAGTTTCATCTATTTTTTTTTTTTTAGGGTTTAATGTCCGATCACTGTTTCCAAATTTAGGACCATTAGTTTCAGGGAAGTCAGAGCCCATGCCTCTTTAGATACCAGAGCTGAGTTCGAGCTCAATTATAAGAGCCCGAGCTCGTCCGAGCCCGTCTGAGTCCGAATTTTATATTGCAAGATAGAGCCAGGTCCCGAGAGAGCCCAAAAACTATGATTAGCCTGTTTAGAAATTAAAAAAATCTCCTCTTTCAGACTTCCACTCTTTCCTCCCCGTGTAATTAATCGGTGTCTTTTGCAACTGCGGAGTGGGGGAAGAGATGAATATCTATTTCTATAGTTTCTTTGACCATTCATTTCTTCTTAAAATGTTTCGAGGGGTCGGGCATCAGGAAAAATCGGATGGCACAACAATCTACGTCATACGTTGCTCAATAGAATTAGCAGGGAGCTGCCTCTTTGAGGTACGGAGCAACATTTCGTCAGCTTGCTATCTACATCCATAGTTTTTAAAGGAAATTTTCCTTCGCAGAAATCCAGTAATTCATGACCTATGGAATTTGTTGCCTAAGTCTAGAATGAATAGCCCTGCCGAATTCCAACTCCCATCTAGACCCAGTTGCAGAAGAATTCTCTTTGACAACTAGAAACTGTGAAAACGTCTTGTGTGCTAAATCATACAGAATCACATTAAAAGAAAAAAAGAAGAAAATTCTCCTCCTCTCTCAGAGCACGAACCAGCGCAAGCCCGAACTCCTGTAAATATAATGCAGTCCGAGCCCGGTTCGGGCTTTCGGGTTCGGCCCGTCTCAGCACTGGAAGATACTCGAACCCAGACCCAACTCAAGTTATTAGCCAGAAAAGCACACCTCTGACCTCTTTATCGCGTGGAGGTGCTTCAGCGTTGTTATGCAAATGATAATAATGCCAACAAGTTTTTTTTTTGAATTGGAGGTTTAACGACCACCGTGAACAACTCAATGGGATATAAGCAGTCACCCGTACCTAATTTAGGGTCACTGGTTCCAAGGTAGAGAGTGAGTCACTGCCGTAAGACAAACACAACATCTATGCCTCACCGGGATTCGAACCCGGACCCCTTTCGGATGAATGATCAGAGGCCATCGCTTAGACCACAGCGCCACCGGGGCGGCCCAATAAGTTTCAGTGTATCCCAGAGTTTAATTGGTTTACTAACAGAAGTTATTTTTTCGGCCGCGGTGGCGAAATGATCTAAAGCGCTGGATTATGACCATTCGTCTATGAAGGGTTAGGGTTCGAAACCCGGCGAGGCATGGGTGTTGTGTTTGTCTTACTGCACCGGCTCTTTCCCTTCCCCGGTACCAGTGGCCCCAATTAGGGACGCGCGACTGCCCATCGTGTTGCTCACGGTGGTCGTTAAACCTTCAATGCAAAAATCCATCCCCGCACATATCCGAATGGAAAATTAGTGATCACTCAGTTTTTCCGGAGTTGGAAGTGGCGGGGAGGCGAAGTTAGCGCAACTATTTCTGAGAAATATCACCTGACTCGCAAACTGAAGTTTTTAAAGTATACAGAGTCAAGGAAAGGGATATAATACAGGAATTGAAGATATTGTATGAATATTTTAACCCCAGAACGGAATCGTTGGCTTTATTGACATGTGAAACACAACACAAAGTATAGTACATCCAACTAAAGAAGAACCAGTGGTTCATGTTTTCCTTTCTGGTGGGTTAGGTAGTCTATTTTAGTTTAGTTTATTCATTTGCCATGTTGCACGCATTTAAGAACTGTGACGTACTACAGAGATAAAGCAAGTGTGAAGACGACAAATCTGCAGCGATACATTCCGTCCGTGTAGCTTGGTTGGGAAAGCAAGAGTGAGGGGTCGGTGCGGGTTCGATCCCCGTTATGGACAAATTGGTGTTTTCACATTGGCTGGAGAACGGATGTACTGGCCGTTGGGTTCTTGGAAAAATGTGTGATGTTTGTTCCACACATTGTCTAGAATTAATGATAATTCCTACTAAGCTTCAAAGTAAAAAAAAAATCAGAGGGAGATGATGTGACGTACTATAGAGGTAAAGAAGGTGTTAAGACGACAAATCTGCAGCGATACATTCTGTCAGCGTAGCTTAGTTGGGGAGTAACTTACTCCGGAGTGAGAGAGCGCTGATTCGATTCCGTCAAGGACAAATTTGTGTTTTCACAGAACACACACTACAAATCCTAGATAAACCAGAAATAAATAACCGAAATGAAAATCACATTATGTACTATTAAAAAACACCCATAGTGCAACATAGCAGGGGGCCATAGCCCCTGGAGCCTAAATAAAGAAAAATGTCAAGTAATTGCATATATTTTTCAACTTGTGCACTCATAATCGCAATACAATATGATTGAAGTGAATGGAATTTAACTATAAACATAATATTCTCTTAGTGCTCTTTTAAACGACGCAAAACTGAAAAGTGATTTTGTATGAATCGGTAACCCGTTCCAGAGCCGGAGCAATGAGCATTCATATAAAAGTACTGGGCATTAGTAGGAGCCCTAGGAATTCAAAAGTTGTCATACCCACGAGTTTGATAACGGTATGCAGGATGAGATATATTTATTAGATTGAGAATGAAGGGAATACTTCTTACATAGGTTCCACATCTCGTAATCTAAAGGTCAGACTGCAGGAACACAAATATAGTATTAAAGTTGGTAATGGCTCCACAGCTATGTCACGTTTGCTTCTAAGCAAACCTTTCGAACCAATATGGTCTGAGGTTACTATTCTGGCTATACCTAAGAATAAGAATTCATTACTATTTACTGAAGCCCTTCGGATTCTGGCTCACCGGGGAAGTTGCTGCAACGATGATATTCCTAACTATATTCCTGATGCTTGGAAATACCTTTTACATGACTTACTGTGATTTAAATATTGTAATAATTATTACTGACTCTTGACCATCTGTTCTTTCTATGTCTCTCTGCGCACCCGTCTGAGCTGACACATCATGTTGCACATATATGCTGACCGTTGCTGCTTAGAACTGGTAGTCACACCTGAGGAAGTGACCTATGGTGGTCACGAAAGTACTAATGTGTCTTTAACGTTCTTAATTGTATGTATTTATGTCTTCCTATAGTGCGAGGTTCATAATTTTTAATATTAAACGTGTTTAGACAGCATGATTTTGTTCTGTTTTTATTTAGATTGAGATGTTCATTGGCACAGACACGCTCATGCATTAACAACATCAGTTGATAACTATATAATCTCTCAAAGATCAATAATTTTTAACATCTAAACAGGATTTTCACATTTTCCAATGAATTCAACGAAAAAAATATTTGTAAAGAAAAAATTCTATTAATGTTACATTTAGTTGTCCTACCCCTACTTATTGCTTATTCCAAGCAAGCAGACAATAAGACAGAAAGGGATAAATGAAAGACTAATAAAGTGTTAATTTAATCTTTAGTGGTAATATGTATCGGTGTGGAGAGTCACACACGTTAATTAGTTCTACGAACTAACGAAAGTGGCTCCTTCACGCCCTCCCAACTGGGCTGCCAAGGGTAAAAGGCTACATTCGGTGGAAGGTGTTACTTTTAGGACAGTTTTTTCGCTTTCACCGGGACTCTCCTTTTTCAAACTATCTGCTTTAACAACAACATCAGTCGACAACTGTATAATTTCTCAGAGATCAATAATTTAAAACGACTGAACAGGATTTCCACATAAAATTTTCTTTTTCAAACTCTCTGTTTTTCCAGAATCCAGTGCTTGAATCTATGTTGCCATTAAAAATATTTTTTGAAACTGGAGATATAGGGACAAAAAGGTCTACGAAATCAAGACATCAGTAGTGCTCTCTTTTTCTTTTAATCACACCTATAACCTCCCACCGTTCAAGTATCCTTTTGGTTTAATTAGATGAAGTTAGAAAGCAGTGAAAATGTCGCTTCTTTAACTAATGACACTACCTAACCTCTCAGAAGAGATGAACGTTGACAAATTATACATATTATATCGAGAGTCACTTGATTTATGTCCGTCAACGCTCCTCTTAAAGACGTCTGTGTTTATTTGAATCCTTGAGAAAATGTAAATCCTCCCTAAACAGTACATCTTGTGTAAAGAGTAAATTTCCTACTTTTCACTACAGTCTGAAAATAAATAGCTTCCCTTTCTTTTGTTGAAACCATTTATCTCTTCCAAGACAAAAGTACTTCGGATTTGCTTTTCAAACTGGAATTTAAATTCTTTACAGAATGTCATTGGACCATAAATAATTCAAAAATTAGATTTGCTGCAATAAAGTTTGCCTCGAGAAGGGTAAAAGTGGATGCTGAAAGAATTTTACTCACCACTTTTAGCATACCTCTGCGTCTGTGAATTGCTGATCTGTGAAAGAGCAAATAAAAACAATGGAAATTAAACACAACGTTATTGCAGCAGAAAAATTTCAAAACGATTTGACGAGCAGCACATCAGTAAAATCAAAGCAATTTGAAAGCTTTGTAGGGCGAAAAATTTACCGCATTTATATAAGAAGAAAAGTATTGAGAAATATTATATATGAGAAGTATTTGTGGCTACAGTCAAAGAGTTCAAAATGTTCTTACCATGCTTATCCCAGCGTTCTTTGCAAAGAAATAATTTTCACGTGATAGATTACATTACGCTAATATTTCCGTTTTTTATGACAAGGGACGTTACATTGATTTTAAAATGTCTCTGCGTAAGTCCAGTTACTGCGTTTTGAAGACAACTGCGCCTGTGAAACGTTCAGTCACATAGAAATGCTGATTCTATAAAGGACTCACTTTCCTAGACGTGCTGATTTTTGTAAAGGACTTACTTTTCTAGATATTATACTTTAAATGGGTGAAAATTTTTAAATGTTGATAAAGAGCATTTAAATTATGTCTTTTTTAAAATATAAGCATTCGTATAGAAGCACGCAATTAATTATAGAATCTCTCGAAATATTTCTGCGGAATAGTTAAATTTGTTTTTCAAGTATTCAAATTACTTTTATTAGCTTATCAGATAACTAAAAGGAATAGCAAAGTGAGAAATATAAAAAAACAAAACAAATAAATGAATAGACAGAGGATACAAGGTTTAGAGAAGAACTTGTAGAATATTGATTGACAGAGCTAAGTCAGAGTATAAAATTTATATGTTCAACTTTTATAAAGGCTACTCTGGTATTTAAACACGTAGAATGAGAGACACATCAACTGAAATGATATGAAATTTATGTCCATGTCCGCCTATTTTTCACGTTTTAGCATAAGAGAATGGTTATAATTTTTAAAATGAAAACTTCTTAGTTTAAGGTGGTTCCACTTAAAATCTCTGCCTTGTGTTTCCAATGGTAAAACTTCTTTCTTTACATATTTTCTTCGCAATTAATGTATTCCCAAGGATGAAAATTTGCACATCGGTAAAACTAACTTTAAGTCATAGCATGGGAGACTTAATACTTGCTAAAACATAACCATAATTAAGCAATACAACATTTGTTTGTCTAGTGACGTCATCAATGTACAGGTCGCGCCATCTCTTAACAGATCTGAACATTACTCAAATAAATTTTTTTGATTTTTTATATAATTATGGTTATGTTTTAGCAAGTATTAAGTATTCCATGCTATAACTTAAAGTTAGGTTTGTCGATGTGCAAATTTTCATCCTTGATAATACATTAATTGCGAAGAAAATATATAAAGAAGTTTTACCATTGGAAACTTAAGGCAGATATTTTAGGTGGAACCACCTTAAAGACGAGCTAAGTCCAGTTGCTAAAAGTTCCGAAATTTTGGTCATAATACACGCATCTTAGTGCCCTTTTTCAAAATTTGATTGTGTTCTTTAATTAACTTTAAAAGTATTACTTTGCTATCTGGCAAAACAGTTTTTACTTAATTTTTCTTTTTCGTATTAATTGAAATTACGATAAAGTCTCAACCGTTCCGAAACTCACACGATCGGGGTTCGGTTAGTCCAAGGAGTCTGCACTAAAATACGTATAATTTTAGGTGCATTTCACCAGCCCCCCACCACGGAATTTTTTAATTTTTCAGACACCATTCGTTTGTACCACGTATGAACCGGAATGAACTCGGTTTTTTTCGTTTGAACCGCAAAAGTTTTGGAGATATTTAAAAAACAAAGTGGGGGGCTGGTGAAACGATAGCCCCCCCACCATGGAATTTTTAAATTTTTTTTGCACCATTCGTTTGTACCACGTATGAACCGGAATGAACTCAATTTTTTTCGTTTGAACCGCAATAGTTTTTGAGTTATTTAAAAAACAAAGTGGGGGGCTGGTGAAATGGTACCCCCAAAAAATAGATAGTTCAAATTTCAGCATAGCCATTCGTTAATAAATCGTATGAACCGGAATGAACTCCATTTTCATCGTTTGAACCACAATAGTTTTTGAGATATTTAACAAATAATATTGAGAATTTGCATATAATTATAGGAGGCCGACCATTTCACCAGCCCCCCCACCATGGAAATTCAAAATTTCGAAATAGCCATTCGTTAGTAAATCGTATGAACCGGAATGAACTCCATTTCTATCGTTTGAACCGCAATAGTTTTTGAGATATTTAACAAATAATATTTAGAATTTGCATATATGCAGAAAGACCGACCATTTCACCAGCCCCCCACCATGGAAATTCAAAATTTCAAAATAGGCATTCGTTAGCAAATCGTGTGAACTGAAAAGAACTCCATTTTCATCGTTTGAACCGCAATAGTTTTTGAGATATTTAAAAAATAATGTTACAGGCCTATCATTTCACCCTCCCCCCTCATCATGGAAATTCAAAATTCCGAAATAGCCATTCGTTAGTAAATCGTATGAACAGGAATGAACTTCATTTTTATCGTTTGAACCGCAATAGTTTTTGAAATATTTAATAAATAATAGAATTTACATATACGCACAGAGACCGACCATTTCACCAGCCCCCCACCCCCATGGAAATTCAAAATTTCAAAATAGCCATTCGTTAGCAAATCGTATGAACCGAAAAGAACTCCATTTTCATCGTTTGAACCGCAATAGTTTTTGAGATATTTAAAAAAGTATGTCACAGGCCTACACCATTTACCCCCCTTATCATGGAAATTCAAAATTCCGAAATAGCCATTCGTTAGTAAATCGTATGAACAGGAATGAACTCAATTTTTATCGTTTGAACCGCAATAGTTTTTGAGATATTTAAAAAATAATATTGCGAATTTGCACATATACACAGAGACCGACCATTTCACCAGCCCCCCCACCATGGAAATTCAAAATTTCAAAATAGCCATTCGTTAACAAATCGTATGAACCGAAAAGAACTCCATTTTCAGCGTTTGAACCGCAATAATTTTTGAGATATTTAAAAAAGAATGTTACAGGCCATTTCATCCCCCTCCCCCCTCATCATAAAAATTTGAAATTCCGAAATAGCCATTCGTTAGTAAATCGTATGAACAGAAATGAACTCCATTTTTATCGTTTGAACCACAATAGTTTTTGAGATATTTAAAATATAATATTGCGAATTTGCATATATACAGAGAGACCGACCATTTCACCAGCCCCCCCCACCATGGAAATTTAAAATTCCGAAATAGCCATTCGTTAGTAAATCGTATGAACTGAAAAGAACTCCATTTTCATGGTTTGAACCGCAATAATTTTTGAGATATTTAAAAGAATGTTACAGGCCATTTCATCCCCCCTCCCCCCTCATCATGGAAATGTGAAATTCCGAAATAGCCATTCGTTAGTAAATCGTATGAACAGGAATGAACTCCATTTTTATCGTTTGATCCGCAATAGTTTTTGAGATATTTAAAAAATAATATTGCAAATTTGCATATATACAGAGAGACCGACCATTTCACCAGCCCCCCCACCATGGAAATTCAAAATTTCAAAATAGCCATTCGTTAGCAAATCGTATGAACCGAAAAGAACTCCATTTTCATCGTTTGAACCGCAATAATTTTTGAGATATTTAAAAAAGAATGTTACAGGCCATTTCATTCCCTACTCCCCCTCATCATGGAAATTCAAAATTCCGAAATAGCCTATCGTTAGCAAATCGTATGATCTGAAAAGAACTCCATTTTCATCGTTTGAACCGCAATAATTTTTGAGATATTTAAAAAAGAATGTTACAGATCATTTTATCCCCCTCCCCCCACCTCATCATGGAAATTTAAAATTCCGAAATAGCCATTTGTTAGTAAATCGTATGAACAGGAATGAGCTCCATTTTTATCGTTTGAACCGCAATAGTTTTTGAGATATTTAGAAAATAATATTGAGATTTTGCATACATACAGAGAGACCGACCATTTCACCAGCTCCCCACCATGGAAATTCAAAATTTCAAAATAGCCATTCGTTAGCTAATCGTATAAACCGAAAAGAACTCCATTTTCATCGTTTGAACCGCAATAGTTTTTGAGATATTTAACAAATAATGTTACAGGCCTACCATTTCACCCCCTCATCATGGAAATTCAAAATTCCGAAATAGCCATTTGTTAGTAAATCGTATGAACAGGAATGAACTCAATTTTTATCGTTTGAACCGCAACAGTTTTTTTTATTGGAGATTTAACGACCACCGTGAGCAACTCAATGGGCTATAAGCAGTCGCCCGTCCCTAATTCAGGGTCACTGGTTCCAGGGAAGGGAGAGAGCCAGTGCCGTTAAACAAACACAACATTCATGCCTCACCGGGATTCGAACCCGGACCCTGTTCGAACGAATGATCAGAGTCCGTCGCTTAGACCACTGCGTCACCGGAGCGGCCAACAGTTTTTGATAGATTTAAAAAAAAAAAAAAGTTTGAGAAAATTGGGGGACGACCATTGCACACACCCCCATGGAAAAATTCAAAATTTCAAAATAGCCATTCGTTAGCAAATCGTATGAACCGAAAAGAACTCCATTTTCATCGTTTGAACCGCAATAGTTTTTGAGATATTTAAAAAAGAATGTCACAGGCCTAGACCATTAACCCCCCCCCCCCCTTCATCATGGAAATTCAAAATTCCGAAATAGCCATTCGTTAGTAAATCGTATGAACAGGAATGAACTCCATTTTTATCGTTTGAACCGCAATAGTTTTTGAAATATTTAAAAAATAATATTGAGAATTTGCATATATACAGAAAGACCGACCATTTCACCAGCCCCCCCCCCCCCCCCATGGAAATCCAAAATTTCAAAATAGGCATTCGTTAGCAATGCCTATGAACTGAAAAGAACTCCATTTTCATCGTTTGAACCGCAATAGTTTTTGAGATATTTAAAAAGAATGTCACAGGCCATTTCATCCCCCTCCCCCTTCATCATGGAAATTTGAAATTCCGACATAGCCATTCGTTAGTAACTCGTATGAACAGGAATGAACTCCATTTTTATCGTTTGAACCGCAATAGTTTTTGAAATATTTAAAAAATAATATTGAGAATTTGCATATATACAGAGAGACCGACCATTTTACCAGCCCCCCCCACCATGGAAATTCGAAATTTCAAAATAGCCATTCGTTAGTAACTCGTATGAACAGGAATGAACTCCATTTTTATCGTTTGAACCGCAATAGTTTTTGAAATATTTAAAAAATAATATTGAGAATTTGCATATATACAGAGAGACCGACCATTTTACCAGCCCCCCCCCCCCCACCATGGAAATTCAAAATTTCAAAATAGCCATTCGTTAGTAACTCGTATGAACAGGAATGAACTCCATTTTTATCGTTTGAGCCGCAATAGTTTTTGAAATATTTAAAAAATAATATTGAGAATTTGCATATATACAGAGAGACCGACCATTTTACCAGCCCCCCCCCACCATGGAAATTCAAAATTTCAAAATAGCCATTCGTTAGCAAATCGTATGAACCGAGGGGAAATCCATTTTCATCGTTTGAACTGCAACAGTTTTTGAGAAAAAATAACAATATTGAGAACTTATGTATATATATATTCCAGACCGACCATCACCCTCCCCCTCCTCTCACCATGTAAATTCATTAAAAATTTCAAGATAGTCATTCGTTAGTAAATGGTGTGAACCGGAATAAACGCTATTTTCATAGTTTGAATAGCAATAGTTTTGGAGATGTTTAAAAAAGAATGTTAGTAGCCCACGATTTCACCTGCCTCTTCCCCCGCCTAACCCAACCTGGACATTTCCCATTACAGGATAGCTATTCGTTAGCATGGTGTGAATCAGAAAGACCTCCTTCTGCATCGTTCGAATCTTGGTAGTTTTTGTGATATTTGTAATAAGGGTAATGGAGAATAATGAAGAAGTAATTTGTTTTGCACAAAGTCTTTCATTCGTTCCTGACATTAGCTGAAAGAACTCCCCGTTTCTAGCTTTGAACCCCAGCAGTTGAAAAGACATTCCAAAAACAACGTGACGTTGCTTTATTAGGTATCGAGGACTAGTACACAGGAGAACGGAAAATAAATGGCATGATAAAACAATAAGAATAACGGTACTGGACGAGCAGCATAAAGCAGTCTGTAAAAGCCAATCAGGACATACAAAGATAAACGAAGCTGAACGAGCAGCACAAGGCAATCTGTGATAGGCGAAGCACACTGGAACAGTCACTGAGCAGAAGGAACGACGGACATGGAGATGGAGAATACATCGAACTGGAGGCTGCTTTTCATGCTCCGGGGCGCAGCTTGAAAAGCAGAAAACGAGGTGCAACAGATAACACTTGCAAAGATGGCATGGTGTAGGTAACAGTATGGGACAATCAATTAGCATGAGGCAAAGCAATAACGGTAAGTATCTGACGAGATGAGTCACACTGGATGAGCAAGTAACGTAGCACAACAGTAGAAGGTATGCTGAGGCACATGGCATGACATAAGACAAATACTCGACGAGACAGGAAAAACACCTGAAAAAACTAACTGGGTGCGAACAGCAACATAGGGCAATCCAGGACAGTGACGAAAGGTATAAGAGAAGAATCGCGCATAACAATGCACACAGGAAGAAGCTCTGTGAACAAAACGATGTGACGGGTTCACGGAAGTAGGCACCGGGCGGATGTTTGAAAGAACCGAGATGTGGAGAAAACATGGCGGTACATAGGATACAACGGAAAGAAAAAGGTTGGGTACAACGCATACCAGAAACATGCAAAGGAGTAAGACGGAACAGCAGCAAGGCAAAGACAGCAGGAAGCGAAACATCATGCAAGTGCAGACAGAAACTAATCGGTCAGAACCAGATCAATGAGGCGATTTTGAGTATCACCAAGGTAGCAATTAAGAAAACTTTAATAACGAAATATCTCAGGGGTAAGATCTCGTGAGGTCAACGAAAACTTGGAGGAAGCAGCGAATATCCTCGATCATATTCGAGTAATCAGCTGGATCATGGGAGTCAAGAAGGGGATCCAAACCAGCGTCACAAGAAGAGGCAAAGAACAAGGGTTGGCAGCATCTGGGAAGAGAATCTTCGAATACCCAGGGACAGCTTGGAGGCGAGCGACAATTGCAGTGGAAACGGAGGGAGTACCAATAAGGTCGGCGTAAGCAGCAACAGTAGAATTAGGAGCGGAACCTGAAGAACGATGAAGAGAAGGCTGAGCGACCGCCGTTCGCTTAGTACGAGTCTCTCGATTAGAGCGACGACGGCACTTCTTATTAGTAGCAATACCAACAGGGACGTGGTGAAGAAGGAGTAACCGACAGCAAGTGAGAAGTCTGACAAGGAAGATCTGGATCATGTGCGCATAACGCAAGCAAAGAGGCAACTGATGGGGCAACAGGAGCTGGTGAAGGTAAGGCTTCACACAAATCCAGAAGAGTAGCTGTGCTGGAAAGCGGGGACCGATCACGGGACCAGAAATCGAAAGGAAGGCAACAATACTAGAGGCATCAGAAGAGCTCGGAGAAGGTGAAACGGGCGGAGAGCACACCGGAGTACTGGAACGGCTGAAGAAAGGATGAGCGTCTGAGGGTGGCGAAGCTGACGTACACAGCGAAGATGATGGAGCAGAGAATCCCGGGGTTGGGATTGACGAGGTGACGTGCGAAAACAAAGAAGGCAGCTCCTGAACAGGCGGAGAAAGGTTGGCAACGGGATGTGACAAAGCACAGACAACAGACGACGAAGAAGAAAGCAAGACAGACGAAGGCACCGAAGCAGGAGCAGTAGATCCAGATGTATCCACAAGAGGCAACGCTAGTGGAGAAGGAAAAAGACCTGCAGAGGAAGGCAACGACAATCGAGATGGAGACTAAGAAGGTGGAAGCGAAACAAGCGCAGGCGTGGTGACCGGAAGTGAAGAAGGGGGTTCTGTGATGGGCACTTGAGCAGCCGTTGAGGAAGAACAAGAAGAGGTGAGCGGACACTGCAAGCGATGATGACCAGGCGTTTTACATGAGAAGCAATGATACGCAGTGAACACGTTTATAATGACGTTGTGATGAACACAAAGCACCTGGAAAACAGTGGGGCAGGAAGTAATGGAGTCCATATCAGGGAAGAGAACTAAGGCTTGGCGTCGGAAGCCTAAACAAGGACGATCACCTTGATCGGCGGGGAGCGTGCGAATAACACAAACAATGCGCCCACACCGAGAAAGAAATGCATGTAAAACCGTTGTCGGGGCTGACGTTCGCAAACGGAGGACTTTGCTATGACATTTGTTACAGTTCAAACTGTGGTTACGAAGATACTGCAATATCGGAAAGTATGTTTACAATTAATCCCGCGGATGCTGACTGACCACCATAAGGAAGAATGTATGGGTTGGAGTTTGAACCACTTGCTGCGTTACAAAGCAGAGGGTGATGCATTTATATCGCGCATAGTGGCAGGTGACGAATCGCGGTGCCACGGCTTTGAGCCATCCAGCAAACCAGCGAGCATGCAATGGAAACATCCCGGATCACCAAAATACATAAAATTCAAGTCACAGGACTCCGTCGGGGAGGTTATGCTGAAGGGCTTTTGTGGTGGACTTTAAAGAGCCTCACGTGAACAGCAATGCCAACCACTACATCGACACAGTGGACAAGCTGTATAAAGCAATCAAGAATGGGTGACCTGGCATGCTTTCGCGTGGTGTGATTCTGTTGCACACATTATGCAGGATGCGTTAGCACGGAAAGGGTGAGAGGTTCTGCACCACCCAGCCTATAGCCCGGATCTGTCAACATGTGACTTTCATGTTGACATATCCAAATGATTCAAGGAGAAACTAAAGTTCCTTTTTCCAGACGGTATGCGTCGTCTTTCCCAGCGATGGGATGCGTCGTCTTTCCAAGCAATGGGATGCGTGTTAATTCTGCCACACCTGCGGATGTAACTCTTCGTTCGTTTATATATATATATATATGTGTGTGTGTGGAATGTAAGGTCCGGTGATGCGTAACATCACAGCCTCTCCTTGACAAATGTCAACCCCGCCTTCTCGTGGTGCATCCTGTTCCCACTAAAGGGGCTCTGACGACCGCCAATAGCGGTATAACTATACCATCGGGATTAGAGGAAATGCTATCCCACACTCACCAACCCGCTTGGCCAGCGTGGTGAGTTATGGCCAAGCCCCTCCAAAATGACTCTACAACTTAAATCTTGGCCCTCAGTCTCCGGCAGCTCGAATGTACCTGGCCAAGGCTGCGGCCAGTGCGACATGAAGGCAGAGGGTGCTAAGAATCCTTGGAGGACCGGACTAGGCTGCCATCTGATGCTGACCTTGGCTACTTACAATGGATGCTCCCTATCTCCTGATTCAAGGCTTCTTGAATTGGAAGAGGAACTACAAAGGATCAAGTGGGAAATCGTCGGGCTAAGTGAGGTAAGGAGAAAAGGAAAAGATCTCATTGAACGGAAAATTGGACATCTCCTCTACTATCGTGGGACACATACTGGCAGAACTAGTGGTGTTGGATTTATAATAAACAAGAAACTGAAGGATAAAGTTGTAGAAGTTGAAAGTGCCTCTGACAGAACTGCGCGACTCGTTATCCAACTCTTGAGAAGATACAAGGCTCAGATTATTCAAACTTATGCACCCACCACAAGTCATCCTGAAGAAGAAATTGAAGAATTTTATGAGGAAATTTGTCATCTAAATAATAAAGGTAAGCACCACTTGAAGATAATTATGGGAGATTTCAATGCAAAAATAGGGCAATGGCAACAGAATGAAACTTCAGGAGGTAAATTCGCTCACGGCAACAGAAACCAGCGTGAAAATACTCTCGTTGAGTTTGCAGAGGCAGAAGGGTTGCTCATCTTGAACTCCTTTTTCAAGAAAAAGCCACACGGGAAATGGACATGGAGACATCCAAATGGGATAACAAGTGAAATTGATTTTATTATGTGTAACAAAAAATTCGTCAACGAAGACTGCAGTGTGCTGAACAAGTTCAACACAGGTAGTGACCATAGATTGGTGAGATGTAAGATCCACCTCAACACTAAACTCGAACGTGGCAAGCTCATAAGACAAACATAATGTATTGACATAACCAACCTTAAAAAGCACCATAATACCTTTAAGTTGGAACTGAAGAACAGATTCTCTGCTTTAGAACGCCTAACATCGGAAGAAGTGGATATTTCTGAAGTTAACAGAAAAGTAACCAAAACTCTTATGGAAACACCAACAAAATGAGCTGGGTCTAAGAACAAGTTGCATGTCAACAAATTATCAGGAAAAACCAAAATGTTGATGCAAAAAAGAAGAGAGATGAGGACAACTAAAGAAGATGTGACTTCCAAAGTGGAATATATAGAGTTATGCAAGACAGTACAAAAAATTATCACTAGAGACGTAAGGAAATTCAACTGCGAACTAGTGAGGAAAGCAATTGAAAACAACCAAAGCCTAAAGATAGCAAAGCGACCCCTCAGTAAGGGAAGAAAACAGATTATGGCACTGAGAAAAGAAGATGGTTCTGTAACAAGAAATAGAGGCGAAATTTTGACAAGAGTGAAAGATTTCTACTCCAAATTATATAAAAGGGATGATACATGTTCTCCAGACATCATGAAAGGTACCAGTACCAGAGTTCTTCCAGTCCTCCCAGCAGAAGATGCGCATGCAATCAAGAACATGAAGCGGGGGAAAGCTCCAGGAGAAGATGGAATTACTGTAGACACCATACAAGAAGCAAGTGGAGAAATCGAAACAGTACTCGCCCAAATTTTCACTCGATGCCTTAATGAAGGGAAGATTCCTGAGGATTGGAACAACGCTACAATGATCCTGCTACATAAAAAAGGTGACATTGAGGATCTCAGGAACTACAGACCTATCAGCCTCCTATCAGTGGTTTATAAAATCTTCACTAAAGTTCTTTCACACCGCTTAAAGTTAACACTGAACATGGCTCAACCGAGAGAACAAGCTGGATTCAAGAGTGGCTACAGCACAATAAATCATATCCACGTACTGAGAGAACTAATTGAAAGAGCGAAAGAATATGAACTTCCATTGTGCATGGCTTTTATCGATTATGAAAAAGCCTTTGATTCGGTGAAACCATCAGCAGTTACAATGGCTCTGAAATCCTGCGGTATTGAAGATGCATACATTAATATTATTAATAACATCTATGAAAATGCAAGTGCAAATTTTCGGCTGTTTGAAAATACAACACACATAAAAATTGGAAAGGGAGTGAGACAAGGTGACACCATATCTCCGAAGCTCTTTATTGCCACATTGGAAAAGGTCTTTCAATACTGAACTGGGAAAACAAAGGGATAAAGATTAATGGAGATTATCTAACCCACCTTCGTTTTGCTGATAACGTAGTCATTTTTGCAACTACCCCATCAGAGCTGCAGAGTATGATCCAGGAACTTGCTGACAAGAGTAAAGAAGTGGGATTAAAAATGAACTTCCAGAAGAGAAAAGTGATGTTCAATGCTTTTACAAGAAATGAAGATTTATCGATTGATGGAGATAAGCTGGAGATAACAGACACGTACGTTTATCTTGGACAGCAGATATCAAGTGAGGGTCACATTGATGAAGAAATTAATCGGCGTACAAAACTTGCCTGGAGAGCTTTTTGGAAGAAACAGCATAATTTTCAAGAGCAATATGCCATTATATACTAAAAGAAAAGTGTTTAATCAGTGCATCCTTCCAGTGCTTACGTATGGTGCAGAGACGTGGACCTTAACTAAAAGAGACATACAAAGGCTGCAGACAACTCAAAGCAGCATGGACAGGTGCATGCTTGGTGTAACCAGGAGAGATAAGAAGAGGAACTCGTGAATCCGAAAAATGACGAGAGTGGAAGACACCATGATCAGAGAAAATCCCTGAAATGACAATGGGCTGGACATACTGCCAGAAGGACAGACCATCGATGGACAGCCGAAATTTTATATTGGATTCCAAGGGACAGGAAAAGACCCAGAAGAAGACCACATGGAGATGGGTGGATGAAATTCGAAAGTATGCGGGAGTGACATGGAGGAGACTGGCACAAGACAGACCGTTGTGGAGAAAATTTGGGGAGACTTTCGTCCAGCAGTGGATTGATAATGGTTTACAATGATATATATATATCATCATCTTTGAATCCACTACTGGATGAAGGTCTCCCCAAGTTTCTCCCACAATTGTCTGTCTTGAGCGTGTCTCCTCGATGACACACCTCTATGCTTTCGAATTTCATGCATCATTCTATCATAGGGTCTTCTTCTGGGTCTTTTCCTGTCCATCGAAATTCATTCTAAAATTTCGGTTTTCCGTCGGTGGTCGTTCTTCTAGCAACATGTCATGCCCTCACCATTTCAGTGACTTCATTGTGGTCATGATGTCGTCAACTCTTGTCGTTTTCCTTATCCATGAGTTCCTCTGCTTATCTTTCCTGTTTACACCAAGCATGGTTCTCTCCAGGGCTTTTTGCGTTGTCTGCAGTCTTTGTTTGTCTTTTTTACGCTTTCCAACCGTAGGTTGAAGAAGCGTATATGCTTCAGCGTTTTCCGTCCGTCTGTCGGCATGATAACTCACGTAAAAATGGTTCGATTTCGGTGAAATTTCAGTATGTGGTAGGGAACCCCCTGGGAACAAACCCTATAGAAAATGGACAAAATAGGGTCAAAGGTTAGGACACAGGAGCGGGATCTATTCCATAGTCCTTATGCATCATAACTTACGTAAAAATGCTTCGATTGCGACAAAACGTTATCATGTTATTTCGGAGGTATACCGAACCGGTTCTGTTGAATATCATCGAAATGGGATCAAAGGTCAGGGCACAGGACCGAGATTTATTCCACAGCCATTATTCTCATATCTTGAGTAATTATTTCTGGTATGTTGGAAAGCGTATCATATTCAATGCATTACATTATTTTACTAACTTGTTTAGTGAAGGTCCATGTCTCTGCTCCATACGTAAGCACTGGCAGGATGAACTGATTAAACCCTTATCTTTTAAGACACAATGGCATACTTTTCGTAAAAATTTTACTTCTTCCAAAAACTATCCATCCAAGTTTTACACGCCGATTAATTTCTTCATCAATGTGATCCTTACTTCATATCTGCTGCCCAAGATAAATGTAGGTATCGGTTGTCTCAAGCTTTTCATCATCAATAAATAAATCTTCGTTTCTTGTAAAAGCAATATACGTCACTTTTGCCTTCTGAAAGTTCATTTTTAATTCCACTTCTTTACTCTTGTCAGCAAGTTCCTGGATCGTATTCTGCGGTTCAGAAGTCGTAGTTGCAAAATGACAACGTCATCAGCAAAACGAGCGTGATTTGAATTATCTGCATAAATATTTTTTCTTTGTCCCAGTTCAGTAATTAAAAATATTTTGCTATGTGGGATTAAAGAGTTTGGGAGATATGATTTTACTTTGTCACACTAGCTTTCCAATTTTTATTAGTGCTGCATCCTCAAATATCCAAACTTTTGCAAATGCATTTTCAGAGATACTATTAATAATGCTAATGTATGCATCTGCAATACCGCAGGTTTTCAAAGCAGTTGTAACTGCTGATGGTTTTACGGAATCGAAGGCCTTTTTATAATCAATAGAAGCCTTGCATAATGGGAGTTCATACTCTCTTGTTCTTTCAGTTAGTTCTCTAAGTACATGGACATGATCTTCAGTGCTGTAGCCACTCCTGAATTCAGCTTCTTCTCTTGCTTGAGCCATGTCCAGTTTTACCTTCATGCGATGTAAAAGAACCTAATTGAAAATTTTATAAATAACTGATAGGAGGCTGATGAGCCTGTAGGTCCTGAGATCCTCAGCGTCACCTTTTATGTAGCAGGATCATTGTACCATTATCCCAATACTCAGGAATCTTACCTTCGGTGAGACAGCTGGTGAAAACTTGGGCGAGTGAAGTTTCAATTCTTCCACTTGCTTCTTGTACACTCGTGGACAAAAAATTTCTAGAAGAAAACATGCTACAACCGCGAAACTTTGCAAATAGCTAGGGTGCGTTTGGTGCGAGTGCGCATAACCACACACCTTGTGGCGGCGCTGCTAGCACGAACCAGCAGCCTTATAAACCGGCGTGTAGTCGATGCCCCATGAAAGAGAAAAGCACCGGCCGGCGCAAGCAAGAGTATAGAGTGACAAGAATGCCGGGTAGACACCAGAGACGTCGATGTACGCAACTTACGGGCTTTGAGAGAGGCCTGATCATCGGGCTGAAAACAGCAGGTCGGTCGGCGCGCCGTATAACCCACCACGTGGATCGTTCTGACCATACCGTCCGACTGTGTTGGGAGCAGTGGACACGTGACGGCACTGCCGCACGGCGGGTGTCTCCGAACGAACCAGGAGGACCATCCGTAGAGAGGATCGACAGTTCGTACGGCAGGCACGAATGGATCCCACGAGAACCCTGTCCTCTCCCCAGGCAAATGTAGCGGCTCTTGTGTGCCAACGAACCATTTCCTGAAGTCTCGCGGAAGCGAATCTGCGATCCCAGCGCCTCTTACGTGTTCTGCCATTAACACCGGATCATCGCCGGCTCTGTTTGCAATGGTGCCAGGCGAGAGCAACGTGGAACGCCACAGACTGGCGACGTGTGGTGTTCAGAGATTGGTGTCGGTTCGTTTTGGGGACAGATGATCATCGTGTCCGGGTGTGGAGGTCCCGGGGTCAACGGCACAATTCCAACCTTGCTATCGAGCCATGTGCTCCCACTCCTGGGCGGAATTCTAGGTGCGCTTTACCAGCAGGATAGTGCCATCCCGCACACTGCTCGGGTTTTCTAGGACTGCCTACGTCATGTCCATACAGTTCCATGGCATGCCCGCTCACCGAACATGTCCTCTATCGAGCATGCGTGGGACCAGTTGAAACGCCGGTTGACTCTGTGCCGCACTATCCGGGATTTGGAGCACACCGTCCAACAAGTGTGGGCCCTCTTCAGCAGGACATCAGGCGTTTGTTCGCATCTATGCTGGACCATATTGCAACATGTATCACCGCACGAAGCGGTGCGACGCGCTATTGAAGATGACCGGACTACGTGCCACAGATGCCTCTGTAATTGTCCTGCATTAATACACACAATCGACGTGGATTAGGAACATCAAACAGAAGTCATTTCTCTTTCCACGTTTTTAAGTGAGTCACGGAAAAACTATCATCGGCCGCCACCGGGAATTGAATTCAGGGTCTTCCAGTTACGCGCTGGACATGCTACCACTGCACCGCAGCGGCCTCGAATTCTCCAGACTCACATGTGATTAATTGCCAAACCACATGGCTGGTTGCTTCTTGGAGACCCGCACAATGGTGGGGATTCCTCAAAGATGGTATGAAGCAATTGGTGCAGTGGTAGCATGTCCAGCGAGTAACTGGAAGACCCTTGGTTCGATTTCCGTTGGCGGCCGATGATACTTTTCCCGTGACTCACTTAAAACCGTGGAAAGAGCCATGCCATCTGTTTGATGTCCCAAATCTACGTCAATTGTGTGTATTAATTATTCATTCGTATACTAGTTATTTGTTCAGTTGCTGCCTAACATCTTTGGTAGGCAGCAACTGAACAAATAGTACTGAGATTTGAATTGACAAAATCTTCTATAGATCTAAAAATAAAATCAGTTATCTCCTGCAACATGAGGAATCTGTGATATAAATTTCTTTTGAATAGTACGATTCTTTTTTGGCGTTGCAATTTTCACAAACAGTAATGTACGCATTTGCTCGTCGTAACAGAAAAATTCGGTAATATTAAGATACAATAAGCTGTACGTAAAAATGGTACATTCAATAGGCGTCGAAAGTGTTTCAATCTGATTTTTGAGCAACGATATGAAGCAAAATATATTTTGAAATCGGTGGAATTTGCATTTCGCTCTTGGCGGCGAAATTATGGATCAGATAAAGATTAAAAATGCTAGGATCATCGTTCTCACTGTTCTAGCTTCCCAAAGCAAAAAGAGGCTGATATTAAATCAGACTTAGAGGTACACAGATAAACGTATACAGACAGATACATGTATATAGTGAAGGTATAAGTACATCCTTTAGTTTTCAAAGAACGTGCAGGAAACTTTTCCACTTTAACACGCTTCGGTCGAAAGGAAGTGCAAAGCAGATGCACCCTTAAATTTAAAACAAACATTCTTGAAATGGTCCCATCCAAACAATTGTCTTTGTACGATATTTGACTCACACAGCATCCCGTCACGTTGCTCTGCTGGCCACGCCCTTTCGAGCTCTGCATTTTGTGCTCCGCCTGTATCTAGCGCCCACCGCCGAATTAATTTGTGTTTCTCTCGTGCATGAATGTCTGCGCTCTCTTCCTAGTCATTCTTTCGAGTTGGTACATGCATATTTTGCCGATATTCCTTTATAATTCATCTCGTTGGGCCTGTTTACAATTCATTTCGTTGGGCCTGTTTACAATTCATCTCGTTGGGCCTGTTTACAATCTGCCCATCGTGACTCGCCTTGACTTTTTGCTCTAAAACTGTCTGCTGCATGTAGTAGTCTTCCTGCTGCTGTGTCTACGTTTGCCTTCCGTGTTTGCGCTCCAATCATCGTTAATGGTTCTCTGCGCTGCCTTCACCGGTGTGTGGATTACCTTCCTTGTGTTCCACCCATTGACAGTGGTTCTCTGCGCTGCCTTCTTCGGTATGCTGATCGCCTTCCTGGTGCCCCACCTTGTTATAGTGGATCTGTGTGCCCTTCGCCGTGCATTTCTACACATTGTCCATGGCCTGTGCTTCTGCTTCTAAATTCTATTTCCCTCTCACGTCACTATGTGCTGCTTCGATGACTTGTCCTCCAAGTGTGTTGGATGCGTCCCAGGACTGCTCTTCTCCTCATACTGCTACAGATCCGTGTTCAACGTCTCCGACTTTCCTCGCGACAGCCTTGGACTCCTATATTTCATGTCAAGGTTCCACGCTTATTACACACGTACAATGCTTTCAACTCTTAGTTTAAGTGTCAAGTTCGACGCCTTACCCAATGTCAAGTTGCACGTCTATACAGTGCATGTCTGCATTGTCGTTTCTCCCTTCCGGTGCAATTACACATTTCGCCAGCAAGCCTAAGTCCATTCTTGTATATATTTTTTCACCTGAGTTTGTTCCTCAAGTCCTATCGACTAGCCTTTCCGTTGGAGATCATAGCTTGGTCCCTATCCTCCTTGCACATTCTCCCGTTTTTCTTAATTTGTAACCTGTACCTCCGGACGTTTCCGATGAGTTTTTACATGCTTTTCCTTCTCGGTGTGGCCGCGTTCTTGGTGATATCCGCAAGATACCCGCCGCCCATGTTGATCAAGGTGATCGTCCTTATTTTGGCTTCCGCCGCCAAGACTTAGTTTTTTTCCCTGACACAGACTGTTTCTTACTGCCCCACAACTTTTCTGGTGATTTGTTGTCATCACAACGTCGCATTCAACGTATTCACTGCCTATCATTGCATCTCATGTAAACAGCCTGGTCACCATTTCTCGCAATGCCCCCTCATTTCTTCCTAGTCTTCTTCAACGGCTGCTCAAGTTCCCGTCACAGAACCTCTTTCTTCGCTTCCAGTTACCACGCTTTCGCCTGATCAGTTCACACCTTCTTAGTCTCCATCTCCATCATCTGCCTCCGTTGGTCTTTTTCCTTCCTCGCCAGCATCGTCTGTTGTGGGTACATCTGGATCTACTGCTCCTGTTTCGGTGTCTTCGTCTGTATTTCTTTCTTTTTCATCGTCTGATGTTTGCGCTTTGTCACATCCTGTTGCTGCACCTTCTCCGCCTGTTCAGGTGCTGCCTTCTTTGTTTTCGCAAGTCACCTCGTCTATCTCGATCCCGGGATTTTCTGCTCCACCATCGCAGCTGCGTACGTCGGCTACGCCACCCTCAGACGCTCATCTTTCCTCCACTGGTTCCAGTACTCCGGTGTGCTCTCCGCCCTTTTCACCTTCTCGGGGCTCTTCTGATGCTTCTAGTGCCGTTGTCTTTGTTTCACCTTCTGGTCGCCATGGTCTGTCCCCGCTCTTTCGCACAGCTCCTCTTCTAGTCTCGTTTGAAACCCCACCCTCCCCGGCTTCTGTTGTTCCTGCAGCTACCACCTTACATGTGTCATCCGACTTTGTACCCTATTCACCTCGCCAGAATCCCGAGACGCCGCCTGTTGTTCCTTCTACGTCGTCTCGTCCTCTTCGTCAACATTTCCCTACTGGTATTGCTCCTAATAAGAAGCGTCGTCATCGGTCTAATCGCAAGATTCGCGCTAAGCGTGCCGCTGTGATTATGTCTCCTCCTCATCGTTCTTCGCAAGGCACCGCTCCTGATCCTGCTGCCGTCACTTTTGCTCGCGTTCTTGACAGTCCCTCTGTTGTGCCTGATCTTGTTGCTCGCCTTCAAGTTGTTCCCGAGTTTACGCAGACTCTTTCTCTAGATGCCGCTTTCCCATTGTTCTTTGACTCTTCTCACGATGCTACACTTAATCACTTTATTGCTTCCAACGATCCGGCAGTTTACTCATCTCTGGTTGACAATCTTAGCGCTTTTTACTTTGCATTTTTTCACCTTTCGGGCTCTTACCCTGAAGTTGAATGTTACTATGGTTGTCTTGACCACTTCATTTGTCATGCTCAACATCGTCTCCTTCTTCGGTGTCCACCTGATTAGCTCCTGTGTGGTTTTGTTTGATGATTGATTTCTGTTGTGTTTTCTTAGCTATGTTTCTCCCTGTCTCTTTGAGCCCTTGTTGTTTCGTTCTCCTTTTTGTGAAGTGTTTTCTCTCGTGCCTCGTTTTTTTCCCCTCATCATTCTGCTTTGTGACCTTTTTCTGTGTGTTTTGTCTTACGATGTCCTGCCTGCATCCGCTTTACATGACCATCACCAACTGCCTCGCACCGTTCGTTCTGCTTCTGTTTTTCTGTGGTTCAAGCATGCCCCCTGCCCGATTTTCCCGGAGTGCCATGTGTTGCTTCCTACCCTGCTATGTTTTGTATAGTATGTCTAACTGCTATGCCACTGTTAGACAGAAAATGCCAATTTTAAAGAAAGTAATAGTTTTTCCTTAATGTTTTTCTTTTCAATGTGGCATTAGTACCATTATTTCTCTTTTTGTCGGAGGATGGCGCCCAATAACCACAGATGGACAGCAATAATTTCGCACCAATAATTTCGTTTTTTCCTTAAAAGGAAGAAGGAATAGTTCCTGGGTTTTCTACTCATCATGTTGCTCCCTGGTTCCAGGTATGGTGCTTTCTCTATTTGCTGGCTCAGCCGTTCCTCTGCTCAGTGACTGTTCCCTGTGTGCTTTGCCTCGTGTTGTATCTGCCACCGACTACAGCGCACGATTGTAATGTAACGGACTGCTTTGTGCCTCTGCCATGCTCCCTTTCTTTCTGTGATGCCTTGTACTGTATGTTTACTACAGACTGGATTGCGTCGTTTGTTTCAGCTCCGAGATTTTGGCTGTTTTACTATGCCATGCATTTTCCGGTTCTCTTGTGTTCTGGTCCTTGAGACACATTGAAGAAATGTTGAAACCGTCACGTTCTTTTTGGAATGTCTTTTCAACTGCTGCGGTTCAAAGCTAGAAACGGAGAGATCTTTAAGATAATGACAGGAACGAATACAAGACTTTTTGAAAATAAATTACTTCTTCATCATCCTCCATTACCCTTTATACAAATATCTCAGAAACTATCCAGATTCGAATGATAAAGATGTAGCTCCTTCCGGTTCACACGATGCTAACGAATAGCTATTCTGAAACAGGAAATGTCCGGGGGTGGGGGTGGGGGCAGCTGAAATCGTGGAACATTTTTAAACATCTCAAAAACTATCGGGGTTGAAAAAATAAACATGGAGTTTGTAAGAACGGACACATTAACGATGTTAATTCATTTCAATGATAAACATTATGTGGTTTTCTTTTTTACCAAAGAAAACATCGCAAGTTCCCAAAATGGCGACAGAGAATTCGTAAATATGTTTAATCCTTTTGGGGGGGGGGGGGAAGGCGAGATGTATGACAAAAGACTTCAGGTTCTCACGCCTTAGAAAGGGCGAGGACTTGTTCTACGAACTGCAAGTATCGCCAAGGACGCTGTGACTTTCACAGATACATTGTTCATTTTCACTAGGCGCATACAAGTCTGAAATGCAGACTTACTCTTTTGTATAGTTATAACAATGTGTATTGTATTGCTACGGATGTACTACGACGATAGGATTGCTTTCTCGGAAGGAGGCACTCAATAATGTATAGCCTGAGGATAAGCGAGGAATGCGCAAGGTAGATTTAAAGGTCTAGGAGCCCGATTCCCGGAAAACGACTAGGGATGGGGCAGGTGAAGGGCGCGAGAGGTGACACGCGGCGCGAGAGGAGAGCAGCATGTTGAAGGTCAGCGCCGTCGCCCTTGAAGAAGGAGCAGCGTGAAGGGGGGGGCGAAGAGGTCGCTCCGAGTGGACCTGTTGGAGCAGTCTGTCTTCGGAGAGCGAAGGTGATAGTCCTCCGATAGAAAGGAACGCGTTTGCGTGGATGGTGTGGTGGGCTCTCGGAGTCCACGGGGAAAGAGCGGGCACCGATTTAGATGAAGTAGGTCGCCGCTACAGAAGGAATCTACCCGAGTCAGGGATACCGGTAGAGTAGCTGATGATATACTACTGAAGTACGGACTTAGTACAGTCCACTGAAGCATCGATTAGAGAAGGATAGCTAGAAGACTAGTCCTGAAGCATCGATAAGATAGAGGTATATCTAGTGTCAAGGAGACCCTAAGTTAGGACGCCAACGCAGGGTGAGATTTCTACAGAATTCGATCACCTTATCTTGCGCGTTCCACGATCTTTGCCAGGTCCAGTCATAACGAGGTCACTTTCAAGAGCGAGTAATCCGCCGCCATCAAAATTCTAGTTGATGAAGAATAAGTGTTTCGTATATGTGTTAACCAAGCGTTCTTTTCAAATTATGTCTGAAAGTGGATAAACTTCGGTATAACCAGCTGTTGTCGCTCTGCCTCCCCGATTCACAGATATATATATAGTAAAGTGGGGAGGTTTCGTTTGTTCGCTCGAACAGAGTGAGAGAGAGAGAGTGTGTACTTCCGGGAAGAGTAAACGAACTCTCTGCTTGTTGTGAGCCCGCTGCGCGTGCTCCTCGGATGCTTAAGTAGAGGCGGCGCTAAGTCACGTGACGACACGTTCGCTCTTACAGAGTTTTCCCGGTTCATACGATTTACTAACGAATGGTCATTTTGAAATTTTGAAATTACATGGGGGGGGGGGGGAATTGTCGGCTCCATATTTTTTGAATCCTTTTTTCTTGTAGGTATGTCAAACTCTATTGCGGTTCAAACGATAATAATGGAGTTCTTTTCGGTTCATACGATTTTTTTTTTGATTGGAGGTTTAACGACCACTGTGAGCAACTCAATGGGCTATAAGCAGTCGCCCGTTCCCAATTTAGGGTCACTGGTTCCAGGGAAGGGAGAGAGCCAGTGCCGTAAGACAAACACGGACGATTGATCAGAGGCCAACGCCTTAGACCACTGAGCCACCGGGGCGGCCATACGATTTACTAACGAATGGCTATGAAATTTCGAATTCCATGGTGGGGGGGGGGGGGGTAATAGTGTAGGCTTGTAACATCCTTTTTTCAATACCTCAAAAACTATTGCGGTTTAAACGAAGAAAATGGAGTTCTTTTCGGTTCACACGATTTGCTAACGAATGGCTATTTTGAAATTTTGAATTTCCATGGGGGGGGGGGGGGGGGGGTGAAATGGTCGGGCTCTGTATATATGCAAATTCTCAATATTATTTATTAAATATTTCAAAAACTATTGCGGTTCAAACGATAAAAGTGGAGTCCATTCCTGTTCATACGATTTACTAACGAATGGTTATTTCGGAATTTTTGAATTTCCATGATGAAAGGAGGGGGTGAAATGGTAGGCCTGTAACATTATTTGTTAAATATCTCAAAAATTATTGCGGTTCAAGCGATGAAAATGGAGTTCTTTTCAGTTCATACGATATGCTAACGAATGGCTATTTCGGAATTTTTAATTTCCATGATGAGGGAGAGGGGGGATGAAATGGCCTGTAACACTCTTTTTTAAATATCTCAAAAATTATTGCGGTTCAAACGATGAAAATAGAGTTCTTTTCGGTTCATACGATTTGCTAAGGAATGGTTATTTTGAAATTTTGAATTTCCATGGTGGGGGGCCGGTGAAATGGTCGGTCTCTCTGTATGTATGCAAAATCTCAATATTATTTTTTAAATATCTCAAAAACTATTGCGGTTCAAACGATAAAAATGGAGTTCATTCCTGTTCATACGATTTACTAACGAATGGCTATTTCGGAATTTTGAATTTCCATGATGAAGGGGAGGGGGGTAAATGGTGTAGGCCTGTGACATTCTTTTTTAAATATCTCAAAAACTATTGCGGTTCAAACGATGAAAATGGAGTTCTTTTCGGTTCATACGATTTGCTAACGAATGGCTATTTTGAAATTTTGAATTTTTCCCTGGGGGTGTGTGCAATGGTCGTCCCCCAATTTTCTCAAACTTTTTTTTTTAAATCTATCAAAAACTGTTGGCCGCTCCGGTGACGCAGTGGTCTAAGCGACGGACTCTGATCATTCGTTCGAACAGGGTCCGGGTTCGAATCCCGGTGAGGCATGAATGTTGTGTTTGTTTTACGGCACTGGCTCTCTCCCTTCCCTGGAATCAGTGACCCTGAATTAGGGACGGGCGACTGCTTATAGCCCTTTGAGTTGCTCACGGTGGTCGTTAAATCTCCAATAAAAAAAAAACTGTTGCGGTTCAAACGATAAAAATGGAGTTCATTCCTGTTCATACGATTTATTAACGAATGGCTATTTCGGAATTTTGAATTTCCATGATGAAGGGGGGGGGGTAAATGGTGTTGGCCTGTGACATTCTTTTTTAAATATCTCAAAAACTATTGCGGTTCAAACGATGAAAATGGAGTTATTTTCGGTTCATACGATTTGCTAACGAATGGCTATTTTGAAATTTTGAGTTTCCATGGTGGGGGGGGGCTGGTGAAATGGTCGGTCTCTCTGTATATATGCAAATTCTCAATATTATTTTTTAAATATCTCAAAAACTATTGCGGTTCAAACGATAAAAATATAGTTCATTCCTGTTCATACGATTTACTAACGAATGGCTATTTCGGAATTTCAAATTTCCATGATGAGGGGGAGGGGGGATGAAATGGCCTGTAACATTCTTTTTTAAATATCTCAAAAATTATTGCGGTTCAAACGATGAAAATGGAGTTCTTTTCGATTCATACGATTTGTTAACGAATGGCTGTTTTGAAATTTTGAATTTCCATGGTGGGGGGCTGGTCCATGGTGGGGGCTGGTGAAATGGTCGGTCTCTCTGTATATATGCAAAAACTCAATATTATTTTTTAAATATCTCAAAAACTATTGCGGTTCAAACGATAAAAATGGAGTTCATTCCTGTTCATACAATTTACTAACGAATGGCTATTTCGGAATTTTGAATTTCCATGATGAGGGGGGGGGTGAAATGGTAGGCCTGTAACATTATTTGTTAAATATCTCAAAAACTATTGCGGTTCAAACGATAGAAATGGAGTTTATTCCTGTTCATACGATTTACTAACGAATGGCTATTTCGGAATTTTGAATTTCCATGATGAAGGGGGGGGGGGGGGTAAATGGTGTTGGCCTGTGACATTCTTTTTTAAATATCTCAAAAACTATTGCGGTTCAAACGATGAAAATGGAGTTCTTTTCGGTTCATACGGTTTGCTAACGAATGGCTATTTTGAAATTTTGAATTTCCATGATGAAGGGGGAGGGGGTAAATGGTGTAGGCCTGTGACATACTTTTTTAAATATCTCAAAAACTATTGCGGTTCAAACGATGAAAATGGAGTTCTTTTCGGTTCATACGATTTGCTAACGAATGGCTATTTTGAAATTTTGAATTTCCATGGGGGTGGGGGCTGGTGAAATGGTCGGTCTCTCTGTATATGTGCAAATTCTCAATATTATTTTTTAAATATCTCAAAAACTATTGCGGTTCAAACAATAAAAATGGAGTTCATTCCTGTTCATGCGATTTACTAACGAATGGCTATTTCGGAATTTTAAATTTCCATGATAAGGGGGGAGGGGGGTGAAATGATCTGTAACATTCTTTTTAAATATCTCAAAAATTATTGCGGTTCAAACGATGAAAATGGAGTTCTTTTCAGTTCATACGATTTACTAACGAATGGCTATTTCGGAATTTTAAATTTCCATGATGAGGGGGGGGAGGCGGGATGAAATGGCCTGTAACACACTTTTTTAAATATCTCAAAAATTATTGCGGTTCAAACGATGAAAATAGAGTTCTTTTCGGTTCATACGGTTTGCTAACGAATGGCTATTTTGAAATTTTGAATTTCCATGATGAAGGGGGGGGGGTAAATGGTGTAGGCCTGTGACATACTTTTTTAAATATCTCAAAAACTATTGCGGTTCAAACGATGAAAATGGAGTTCTTTTCGGTTCATACGATTTGCTAACGAATGGCTATTTTAAAATTTTGAATTTCCATGGTGGGGAGGGGGGGGGGGGGCTGGTGAAATGGCCGGTCTCTCTGTATATATGCAAATTCGCAATATTATATTTTAAATATCTCAAAAACTATTGTGGTTCAAACGATAAAAATGGAGTTCATTTCTGTTCATACGATTTACTAACGAATGGCTATTTCGGAATTTCAAATTTTTATGATGAGGGGGAGGGGGATGAAATGGCCTGTAACATTCTTTTTTAAATATCTCAAAAATTATTGCGGTTCAAACGATGAAAATGGAGTTCTTTTCGGTTCATACGATTTGCTAACGAATGGCTATTTTGAAATTTTGAATTTCCATGGTGGGGGGGGCTGGTGAAATGGTCGGTCTCTGTGTATATATGCAAATTCTCAATATTTTTTTTTAAATATCTCAAAAACTATTGCGGTTCAAACGATAAAAAAGGAGTTCATTCCTGTTCATACGATTTACTAACGAATGGCTATTTCGGAATTTTAAATTTCCATGATGAGGGGGAGGGGGATGAAATGGCCTGTAACATTCTTTTTTAAATATCTCAAAAATTATTGCGGTTCAAACGATGAAAATGGAGTTCTTTTCGGTTCATACGATTTGCTAACGAATGGCTATTTTAAAATTTTGAATTTCCATGGTGGGGAGGGGGGGGGGCTGGTGAAATGGCCGGTCTCTCTGTATATATGCAAATTCGCAATATTATATTTTAAATATCTCAAAAACTATTGTGGTTCAAACGATAAAAATGGAGTTCATTTCTGTTCATACGATTTACTAACGAATGGCTATTTCGGAATTTCAAATTTTTATGATGAGGGGGGAGGGGGATGAAATGGCCTGTAACATTCTTTTTTAAATATCTCAAAAATTATTGCGGTTCAAACGATGAAAATGGAGTTCTTTTCGGTTCATACGATTTGCTAACGAATGGCTATTTTGAAATTTTGAATTTCCATGGTGGGGGCTGGTGAAATGGTCGGTCTCTGTGTATATATGCAAATTCGCAATATTATTTTTTAAATATCTCAAAAACTATTGCGGTTCAAACGATAAAAATTGAGTTCATTCCTGTTCATACGATTTACTAACGAATGGGTATTTCGGAATTTTGAATTTCCATGATAAGGGGGGGGGTGAAATGATAGGCCTGTAACATTATTTTTTAAATATCTCAAAAACTATTGCGGTTCAAACGATGAAAATGGAGTTCTTTTCGGTTCATACGATTTGCTAACGAATGGCTATTTTGAAATTTTGAATTTCCATGGGGGTGGGGGCTGGTGAAATGGTCGGTCTCTGTGCGTATATGTAAATTCTATTATTTATTAAATATTTCAAAAACTATTGCGGTTCAAACGATAAAAATGGAGTTCATTCCTGTTCATACGATTTACTAACGAATGGCTATTTCGGAATTTTGAATTTCCATGATAAGGGGGGGGGGTGTGTGAAATGATAGGCCTGTAACGTTATTTTTTAAATATCTCAAAAACTATTGCGGTTCAAGCGATGAAAATGGAGTTCTTTTCGGTTCATACGATTTGCTAACGAATGGCTATTTTGAAATTTTGAATTTCCATGGGGGTGGGGGCTGGTGAAATGGTCGGTCTCTGTGCGTATATGTAAATTCTATTATTTATTAAATATTTCAAAAACTATTGCGGTTCAAACGATAAAAATGGAGTTCATTCCTGTTCATACGATTTACTAACGAATGGCTATTTCGGAATTTTGAATTTCCATGATGAGGGGAGGGTGAAATGATAGGCCTGTAACATTATTTTTTAAATATCTCAAAAACTATTGCCGTTCAAACGATGAAAATGGAGTTCTTTTCAGTTCACACGATTTGCTAACGAATGCCTATTTTGAAATTTTGAATTTCCATGGTGGGGGGCTGGTGAAATGGTCGGTCTTTCTGCATATATGCAAATTCTGAATATTATTTGTTAAATATCTCAAAAACTATTGCGGTTCAAACGATAGAAATGGAGTTCATTCCGGTTCATACGATTTACTAACGAATGGCTATTTCGAAATTTTGAATTTCCATGGTGGGGGGGCTGGTGAAATGGTCGGCCTCCTATAATTATATGCAAATTCTCAATATTATTTGTTAAATATCTCAAAAACTATTGTGGTTCAAACGATGAAAATGGAGTTCATTCCGGTTCATACGATTTATTAACGAATGGCTATGCTGAAATTTGAAATATCTATTTTTTGGGGGTACCATTTCACCAGCCCCCCCACTTTGTTTTTTAAATAACTCAAAAACTATTGCGGTTCAAACGAAAAAATTGAGTTCATTCCGGTTCATACGTGGTACAAACGAATGGTGCAAAAAAAATTTAAAAATTCCATGGTGGGGGGGCTATCGTTTCACCAGCCCCCCCACTTTGTTTTTTAAATATCTCCAAAACTTTTGCGGTTCAAACGAAAAAAACCGAGTTCATTCCGGTTCATACGTGGTACAAACGAATGGTGTCTGAAAAATTAAAAAATTCCGTGGTGGGGGGCTGGTGAAATGCACCTTATAATTTTGTTATCATAGCCTTTTTCTTTATTTTTCTTGCTTGCATGAATCGAAGTGCATGAGCCGTCTGGGCGGGGTCTTTTAGCATTTGTCTTTGTTGTTTAGAACTGTTCCCAATGGGCATTAAATTCGGTTTCTACTGTATCACGCTGCACATTGTAACGTAGCATAAAAATGTATGTTGACAGCAAAGGGAAAATGCACTTCGATGGAATCTACGCTTGAAGACATCAAAAATTTGGTCAAAGGAGAAATTAAAAAAAGAACAATCCAACAACTGCAAGGCTCTAAATCTTTCAATCAAAATGCTTAGAAAAGACTGGTTAGAATCATGGTGTATGATTAATTAGAATCTGGTTAGAATCAGTGGTATAACTCTGGGAACAAAAATCTCCCGTTAATGTAACTTGTCACTAGATGGCGCGACCAATATATGTGCCGATGACTCCACACACCTAATGCATATCTAAGAACCTTGCCTAATGCTTTCTTATGGAAAGAAGAGGCAGAAGTATTTGTTTTTTAAGAAAGCTATTTTGCTTGGAATTGAAAAAACAAAACCTAGAATGCTTCGTAAACATGCAGTTTTGAGCCTACCAGGTGGAATGTCGTGAATTTTAATGATATGCATAGATTAATAGGTACGCATTGTGTTTCATGATTCCACACCTTAATGTAGAATAATTTCATTTTTCATATTTAGAAAAACTAGTTTAAAGCGCCGGTCAATAGTTTTTTTCCATCGTAAAACAAAATTTTCATTAGAAAAAAAAAACAACTAAATTTTTATCTATGCATGATTGCTGTTGTTTCATGCGAACTGCCATTTATATATCTAAAAATGGCGGCGCGCACATATAATGTTAACAACTCGCACTACCAGAGTGCTGTTGACATCAAAGGGTAAATTAGTGAACGTTTTTCATCTGTTGGGGCTTTAAAAGTTGATGTACGCTCTTTACATGTCGAAGAACCTGTCTGATAGTTCGATAGAAAATGCTTTCGCCCAATAACAAAAACGTAAGAATTGAAATGACAGCCCGACACACAGCTGCACCATAAAGTTTAGTTTCCTTCTAAATTAGAAAGAGTTGACATGCTTTAACTCCTGTAGAGAAACTTTAACGTTTCAGGAATTTCAATATACGATACAACTACATAATGTAAATAAGAAAACAAAATACTTGCGATAAATGCAGATTTAGCACTAATGAAATCATAAACACTATGTATTCCTATGATGATTAGGGTAAACGATCAGCCCAAAACTCCTGTACGCCCTCTGGTGAACTGTGACATTAACGATCTATTTTTTAAACTGTTAACTCTATGGGGAATTGTATCACCTGGAGGGGAATATGGGGAATTGTATCACACACCAAGGTTAGAATGAAGAAAGAAATTAGACCACCATGATCCGACAACTTCCGGAATGTGAACAGTACAATGAGAAAGCTAGAGAAGACTGGATAATGTTATGAGAGAGACTTAAGCTGCCTGATACGACAACTTCCAGGAAAGCAACATTCCAACGAGAAAAATGGAATAGGCTGGTTAGGGAGCTTAAAGAAATTTGAACGATCTAATCCTACAACTCCCAGAAGTGGTATAGAAACCTCGAACAAAAATGGTATAGAAAGCCGGCTAGAAAGATGAAAGAAACTTGACTCGCCTTATTCCACAAATGTTCCGAAGTAAACATTCCAATGAGAAAGGTGCAACAGACTGGTTAGGAAGATGAAAGAAACTTGACCTGCATAATCTTACAACTGTCGGGATGTGAACGGTCCAATGAGAAAGTTAGAAAAAACTGGTCAAAATTATGAAAGAAACTTGACCAACCGGATCTGGCCAGAAAATTAACAATGCAACGAGAAGGTGAAATAGACAGGTGGAAAAAAATGAAAGAAATTTGACTGACATAATCCGACAACTGCCAGGAAGTTAACATTCCAACGCGAAAGGTGAAACAGACTGGTGAGAAAGATGAAAGAAACTTGACCCGACATAACTGACGACTGCAATAATGTAAACAGTCCAATGAGAAAGCTAGAACTGTGTAGTTAAAAGGACGAAAGAAATTTGGCCGGCTTGACAACTGCCAGGAAATTACAAAACCAGTCACCCAAAAGTTTTAGGGCGGGTGACTACTCCTTTAGAGTTGCTCGTGGTGGTCTTAAACCCCGGAAGGGCCGCCCCGGTGGCGCAGTGGTCTAAGGCGCTGGCCTCTGATCATTCGTCCGTAAGGGGTCCGGGTTCGAATCCCGGTCAGGCATGGATGTTGTGTTGTCTTACGGCACTGGCTCTCTCCCTTCCCTGGAACCAGTGACCCCAAATTAGGGACGGGCGACTGCTTATAGCCCATTGAGTTGCTCACGGTGGTCGTTAAACCTCCAATCAAAAAAAAAAAAAAAACCCGGAAGAAAAAAAAACAAAAAAAAAAGAACGTTGAGCCAGCTTTTCTAGATTCTGTTTTCAAATGTCCATTTGAGTAGCGTTTTTCAAAGTCAAAGCTGTGAAAAACTGGATCACTTTGAGTAGAAAGCTTTCTTTCCAATTTTTTGAGAACAAGCACTGTCGTCGTGAAAAATGTAAACATATGTTTCTTTTAAGTTGATATCATTTTTTTATACAACAAATATATTATCTGATCAGCCATAATTGTCTGGAGACAAATTTGCATTCAGTAAAAAAGTGCAGCTCGGACCTGTCCGGTTTTTCTGGAAAAAATTTAGTTGTAATATCATTTCTGCGGTCGCGCTGAGAATGAAAGGCAGCTAGTTACTGAAATTTATCTACCGTAAAATGCCAAGTTTATATTTGTGGTGCGATTACTAGATGCACATCCATCTAGACATACAGCAGGTTATAACTTTGTGACGTCACTAAGTGTGCCCAGCCTCTCATAAGGTACTCTGACTTCTCCGTACAGAGGCACAGAGAGTAATTTTTTTTTTATTGGAGGTTTAACGACCACCGTGAGCAACTCAATGGGCTATAAGCAGTCGCCCGTCCCTAATTTAGGGTCACTGGTTCCAGGGAAGGGAGAGAGCCAGCACAGAGAGTGGAGCAACGATCTTAGAGATCATGGACTGGTCGTGTACTACGATAGAGATCATGTACTTGTCCAGGTTTCATTGTAGCTCATATTTTTTTCCCCGCAGGATCGTAGAGAGTAATTATACAAAATTTGGTCCAGATCGGTCAGATGGTTTAGGCACAAAATGTCACGCGGATGAAATCAGGTTGAGGGATGAAATTGGAGGGAGCGAGGAGTGGGATCCAGGTTTCATGCTAGCCTATATTTTCCGCAGGGTCTTAGAGAATAACTATGCAAAATTTGATCCAGATTGGTCGAGGAGTGTAGGAGAAAAATGTCAAAGGGATGGAAACGGGGAGGAGGAGTGAGGTATCCAGGCTTCATGGTAGCCTATGTTTTTCACAGGGTCTTAGAGAGTAACTATGCAAACTTTGATCCAGATTGGTCGAGAAGTGTAGGAAAAAATGTCAAAGGGATGGAAACGGGGAGGAGGAGTGAGGTATCCAGGCTTCATGGTAGCCTATGTTTTTTGCAGGGTCCTAGAGAGTAACTATGCAAATTTTGATCCAGATCGGTTGAGGGATGTTGGAGAAAAATGTCAAAGGGATGAAATCAGTGTGAGGGATGAAATCGGAGAGAGGAGTGGGATGTCCAGGATTCATCGTAGCCTATATTTTCCGCATGGTCCTAGTGAGTAACTATGCAAAATTTAGTCCAGAGTGGTCCAGGGGTGTAGGAGAAAAATAGCAAAGGGATTAAATCAGGGGGACGGATGAAATCAGAGGATGGAAGTGAGATCTCCAGGTTTTATTGTAGCTTATATTTTCCGCAGTGTCCTAGAGAGTAACTATGCAAAATTTGATCCAGATTGGTCGAGGAGTGTAGGAGAAAAATGTCAAAGAGATGAAATCAGGGTGAGGGATGAAAACGGGGAGGAGGAATGAGGTGTCCATGTTTCATGGTAGCCTATGTTATCCGCATGGTCCTAGAGAGTAACTTTGTAAATTTTGATCCAGATCGGTTGAGGGGTGTTGGAGAAAAATGTCAAAGGGATGAAATCAGGGTGAGCGATGAAATCGGGTAGAGGAGTGTGATGTCCAGGATTCATTGTAGCCAATATTTTCCGCAGGGTCCTAGTGAGTAACTATGCAAAATGTGGTCCAGATCGGTCGAGCGGTGTGGGAGCAAAATGTCAAAGGGGTGAAATCGGGGGAGGTGTGGGATTTCCAGGTTTCATGGTAACCTATATTTTCCTCAGGGTCCCAATGAGTAACTATGTATAAGTTGGTCCAGATAGGTCAAAGGGTTTAGGAGTTTATAGGGACCATACAGACAGACAGACATTTTATTATATATATACAATATATATACAATATATAGATAGACAGTTATGAAATGACTTAAAATAGTTTAAAAATTCTTGTTTCATCATAGAACTCATTATTACCTCTGAGCCTCTGGAGTTCCTTTCGAAGAGAATGTGCCTGCAGAATACTAGAGGAAGTAATACAACCAGCAGAAAATGGGAATGCATAGCTAAATTTGGTACCTAGGAAGAACGAAAATGCGAACTAATTTATAAAATGGCATTACATTTTATTTACTACACTCATTAGCAGCAATAATGATACTCAAAGCTCATAATAGATGTATGGAAAAAGTTTTCAATATCATATGAGTACGTTTTGCACAACATTAGCTAAATAGTGTTCGTTGCATGGAAATACTTATACGAAGTCCACCATGCTTTGAAATAAGAAAGAAAATCAAAGACTTTTCGCCAAATTTTTTTCATTTTGGTGCATGTTTTTTGTGTTCAGACAGTGCAGGCTTCATTCCATCTCAAGTGATTGAGTTTTCTAGTAACTTGATTCAGTATCAAAAGTGAACACATTATAATTACACTTTATAATCACATAACGATTACTGTATTTTTCTTTCTTTTTTTGTGTGGGTTGGGGGAGGACGTTTCTTTGTGAAATTAAAATCCATTGTCCACATTTAATGTGCCGCTAAGTAAAATGCAAAATAAAATGGGAGGTAAATAACGTTTTTAGAAAGAATATACGTAACAAAAATATGAAAAAAATGTACATCATCAAAAGGACAAAGATACATGATTATAAACACGCAAAACAAGTAAATGACACTGCCATGTGGGCAGAGTTAACATGATTTGAAAAAAAAAGAAGCAAATTAATTGTAGTACTGACAAAATTAAAACAAAATCAAAAGGTAAACTAATAAGTAGAATTTATATAACGAAGTAGCTCAAAGTAACATAATTTGAAATTTCTAATATTGATATTATAGAAGAACAGAAGGGTTTAAAACAATTTTCTTATTTAGCTAAATAGGCAATTCTGCGCCTGGGGCAGACTGTAATATATTGTGCCCCCCCCCCCCCCGCTATATCTCTCCATCTTATATATATATATATATATATATATATAAGCACACCGGACAAAAAAAATAGTCTCCCCTAACAGAAATGACAGTAGGAAGTTACAGGCTACATAGAGGGCGCCGTGATAGCATTATTGGGAGATAAATAGCACTTACGTGGTCTACAAGATCATTTCTGTCTCGTGCAGTGGTGAAGAGCAAAGTGCATGTTGAATTTAGTCTGCAATATGGGTCGTAAGAAAGACGTAACTGAGTGCCAAAAAGGGGCCATCGTGTTTGGCCGTACCCACGGAGGACACAAAGTGAATGAAGTCGCCCAATTTGTTGGTGTGTCGAAGAGGGTATACAAATAGTGGTGTAGTTCGCAGTCAACTGAAAATCGGCGACGTAACTGTGGCCGAAAAACGATTCTCACCAACAGGGACGGCCACCATTATTTCACGCCTAGTAACTGCAAATCGGTTTCAAACCAGGAAACAAATGCTCCAAACAGTCAATGAACGTCCATTCCAACCAATTTCTGAAAGGACATTGCGACGAGAACTGCATGCGATGCACATCTGGAGCACAGTACCACGGAAGAGGCTTCTTTTAACAGCAAGTCACAAAGTCGCACGTTATCAATGGGCTCAGAGGCACCAAAACGTTACTGTAAAGGATTGGAAACGAGTAATTTGGTCTGATGAGTCCCGTTTTTGTTTGTACTCCAACGATGGGATGCTGGGAGTGCATCTCATCCCCAATGAAGCCTTTAATCCCGATTGTGTCGAAGGTGTTGTTCATGCTGGAGGGGTTCTGTGATCTTTTGGGGATGTTTTTCGTACCACGAAATGGGCCCTCTCGTTGCAGTGACGATGAATTTGAACCAGCATATGTACCTCTCATTATGACGAAATGTTGCACTTTGCCCTACATCTCCAGGAACAGCATCACATAGCCACTCCTGTCTTCCAAGACTACAATTGCCATGTGAACAGGGTTAAAAATGTGTCTGAGTAAACAATCAGTAACACTGTCTCACCTCGACTGTCCCGTCAAATCTCCAGATTTAAATCCTATTGAAAATATGTGGGATCATTTGGAACAGAAGGTAAAATGCCAGAATAGACACCCACGTACTCTGACGGTACTTCGGGACCAATTGACGCACGAATGGCTGCAAATCGATGTTCAATACATCCACAACCTCGTGGAGTCTGTACCACACGGGATTCATGCTGTTATCAAGGGAAGAGGCGCCGTTACCCATTATTCGGTAAGTTTTGTCAGGAGTGACTAATTTTTTGTCCAATGTGCTTATATATCATGTATAATCATCATCGTCAACTATTATCAATCCACTGCTGGATGAAGATCTTCCCAAGTTTCTTCCACAATTGCCTTTAGCAAGTTTCCTCCTTGTTACTCTGATATGCTTTCGAATTTCATACACCCATCTTCCACGTGGTCTTCTTCTGGGGTTTTCCCATGTCCCTTAGAATCCAGTCTAAAGTTTTGGTTGTCCATCGGTGGTCCGTTCTTCCGGCAACATGCCTAGCCCATTGCCATTTGAGGGATTTTAATCTGATCATGATGTCTTCCACTCATGTCATTTTTCTTATCCAGGAGTTGCTCTTATCTTTCCTGATTACACTAAGCATGCGTCTCTCCAGGCTTTTTCAGCTGTTTGAAGCCTTTGTATGCCTTTTTTAGTTATAGTCCGCGTCTCTACTCCATATGGAAGAACTGGAAGGATGCACTGATTAAATAATTTTCTTTTAAGACGCAATGGCATATTGCTCTTGAAAATTGCACTGCTTCTTCCAAAAGCTATCCAGCCAAATTTTATTTGTGAATTAATTTTTATACAGTATATATGTACACACAGGGTGAGTGAAAAGTCGCAGGACATCCTTGTACTTCAGGAACGGGAAAGAAAATGAAATATCTGAATACCCCAGCAAAGAGTCGGTGAAGGAGCTTATCTTTTAGGCTATTTCCGGAATAAGACTGCCATCTTGAAATCCGCCATATTGGATCAAGGTCAAATTTTTCGAATGGTAAGGGGCCATGTTGAATATCAAACAAGACCAAAAGTTTCTTAGAAATTGATTGCCGTAATCAGATTTGACATATGTGTTGTGATTCAACGGAAAAATTTCCCTCGACTCGTTAAAAAATGCTAAAAACTATATTTTGGCTGTAAAGTAAGCGACCAAGATAAGAACTGGGCCCTCACATCTGTTGTTGGAACTTGTGTGAAACGTTCAACAGAATGGGCAAAGGGTTCCCGGCAGATGTGTTTTACAGTTCCCATGGTTTGGAGGGAATCCAAAGATCATTCATCAGACCGTTATTTTCGTTTTAACAAACATAAAAGGTATAACAAATAAATCCAAACACAGAGTGATATACCAAAATTTGCCATCTGCTATCAGGCCAGTTCCTCACAGTGTGGACTTACCTATACCACAGCCTCCAATAAACGTAACTGTAGAAGATGAAGACCGGGAAAACGATGCAGCTAGCCTACTTCAACATGAAGAGTAACATGATTCTACTTTTGAAACAAGTACTACTTCTTTTGAGTCATAGGTGTTAACTCAAGGTGACTTAAACGACCTTGTTTGAGATTTGAATTTGTCCAAAACACAGGCCGAACTTTTGTGGTCTAGGATGAGAGGCTGGAATCTTTTTCAGCGAGACACTAAAGTGTGTTTTTTTCCGCAACCAATAGGATGTGTTGAAAAATTTTTATTCTCAAGGAAATGATTAAGTTTATTCTAACAATATTTGTTTTATGATGTACACTCCTAGTCATGAATATAAAACAACAGAGTGGCGACTGTTCGTTGACTCCTCTAAAACTAGTTTGAAAGGCGTCCTTTTGCACAATAGAAACAAATTTCCATGTGTGCCGTTAGCAAATGCCGCTAATATGAAAGAATTTTACGAAAATATGAAATTCCTTTTGGAAAATATTTAGTATGACAAGTCCCACTCGCTACCGAACCCGGCATTTCTTTAATAATATTAACACGAATGAAGATATTGCAACGAAATTTGAAGTGGAATTACCTCATTTCGTGCGGAATTTGATGGCATCACATGTGTTGGACGCACCATTTGCGTTTAGACAGCATTGAACCCTGCGCTGTCCGCCAGCCAGCCGGAGTGCTCCTTAGTGGCAGACACATTCCTAAGTGTGGCGCTACTGAGGAGAAGTCTGCCAGCCAGACGTAGTGCTCCTTAGTGGCAGACACATTCCTAAGTGTGGCGCTACTGAGGAGAAGTCTGCCAGCCAGCCGTAGTGCTCCTTAATGGCAGACACATTCCTAAGTGTGGCGCCACTGAGGAGAAGTCTGCCAGCCAGTCGGACGCGCCTCTCTGCTGTTTTATTATGCCATTTTGCTGAGCGTGTCTACACAATACGGTTGTTGTTAGTGAGTGCTCGTGGCCGTTCGCGTACGTGTGAAAATGTATCGGTATACTCTGGAGGAGCGAGTGTTTATTGTTCGCACTTATTGGAAAACAGAATCGATAAAGTCTTGTCAACAGCAATTCCTGGAGAGGTTTGCAGGCAGACATCCGTCGAGCAAGTCTACCATTTGCGCATTGTCGAAAAAATTGGAAACCAAGGGGACTTTATTAGACGACCATGCAGGAGGTCGTCCACAAATGTCCGAGGAAACGATCCAGAATGTAAAGGGCCGACTACTTGCATCTCCCAGGAAGCCACTTCGCCGACTGTTACAGGAAACATGGTTGTCCAATCTGGGGATATTTAAAAGGGGAAGTTTACCAAAAGAAACTGCGAACCATAGATGCCTTGAAAGCAAGCCTCACCGAAGAAATTCCGGCAGTGATGGCGGACGTACTGGCAAGGACTTTCAACAATATGGTGCGCCGGGTTCAATGCTGTCTGGACGCAAATAGTGGCAACTTCCATCACATGTTGTGATGTCATACATTTCGCACGAAATGAGGTAAGTCCCCTTTGAATTTCGTTGCAATATCTTAATTGGTGTTAATATTATTAAAGAAACGCCGGGTTCGGTAGCGAGTGGGACGCTCCGTACAATTGAAACATCTGTGGTGTCATAACATAGCTCTGTTACTTGGTTTGCAGCTCAGATATACTGAATTTTGTTGTTTCTTTTGAGAGTGGAACAGTTGAGACAAGGAAAGACATTACATCAAGAAAAAATGGCCAAAGCGTGCATCACTTACTCTTTGACAGAAAAATGTTTCACATCCCGCACTGGTCAACCCTCAAAATATTATTTTGCCTTCAGTTCATACACTGGGGTGCAAAAAATTAAGAACTAGACGGTTTTTCGAATGCAACGTCGCGCAGAAGTGCTCCACATCGACTCAAATCATACCATAAGATTCCCAAGATGTAAGAATACGGGACAAGTGAGCAAAGCCGTCCAAACAAGGAATCCAAAGGATACAAAGGCACTTTATTGAAAAGGTAGCTTCGAGCACAACTGGACAGAAGACAGAAACGTCCATGTGACAGGTGGCTGCGAAAAAAAATCCAGTCTTTAGTAGGGGATATGATCACCCCTGACTGCGTTGAAGGATTTACAACGTCTGTCCATGCTGAGGACGAAGTTGTCAAGGAGCTGTTGAGGCATCGCTGCCCATTCCTCTTGTAGCGCCAATCACAGCGGCAGAATCGTTGCTGGCGGCTGGTGACGTGTTGCCAAGCGTCTCCCGAGAAGGTGCCACACGTGTTCGATCAGATTTAGGTCCGGGAACCTTGCGGGCCAATCCATGCGTTGAATATCTTCCCTCTCCAACAGCTCTGCGACAGCCACTGTACGATGAGGTGTAGCGTTGTCGTCCATGAAGAGGAACTCATGACCCACAACACCTCTAAACAGACGCACGTGAAGCAGGAGAACCTCGATACAATAGAGGACACCAGTGACTGAACCTCTTTGGAAGATGTGGAAGTCAGTAGGCTACCAAGCATGATACCGTCCCAAACGAGAACTCCGCTACCTCCAGACCGGTCCCTTTCGATGATGTTGGAGGTGTGATTGCGTGTTCCCTGCTCTCTCCAGATGTGTATACGTCCAGAATCGCTCGTCAGACTAAATTGGCTCTCATCCGTAAAGAGAACTCGACTACATTGCTGATGTGTCCAGTTCTTGTGTTCCGGGCACCACAGAAACCGCCGTCTCCGATGAGCAGGCGTTAATGGCACACACCGTACTGGTCGACGTGCAAATAGACCACGTTTGTGCAGCCTCCTGGCCACGGTAAAACGAGATAACGGACGTCCACTTGTTTGTTGCATGTGTCTTGCGATTTCTCTCGCTGTCTGCCGTCTGTCTCTTCTCGCCTGTAGGACAATACACCGGTCGTCCGTCGCCGTGGTTGCTCGTGGACGACCACTGCTCAAGTCTCGGACAGCTGTTCCTGTCGTTTGAAATGCTCTCCAAGCTCGTGAAACGATGCTGTGAGCGATCCCGAACTCCTCGGCCGCACTAGTCACACTTCGACCTTCCTCCAACTTCCCAACGACGCGACCTCGGGTTATGTCATCCAGGTGTCGTCTACTGGATTGCCTGTTGGCCATATCACACGGTGGCAGCAACTCGACGTCGTTCAAACCGATGTACACCATGCAATAGCTTTCACCGAATTACTGAGCGTACACTGCCCGTGTGCTTTATACCCTTCCGATACTCCATCACCCCTATGTCATGCTGCATATATGCGCATGCCCTACCGTACCGGACCCTAGTCTATCTCCTGAGTGGTCTCTCGATCCGTTCTGCCTTCTCGTTCCACTGTTATGTTAATTTCTCCTCTTCGTCCTTAATTTTTGCATACCAGTGTACGAAATTAGGGCTTTTAAAAATTTTGTTAAGGCCATGGATAAAAATGCTGCTGGATTTGCTTATTTGAAGAAAAAAGTTTGCTCGAATAAGTGACGCTAAAATTAAAGAAGGAGTTTTTGTGGGCCCTCAAATAAGAGCTCTTTGATTCAAGATGGAAAATTTGAAGATCTATTAGGCCAAGTTGGAAAAAGAACGTGGAGATCGGTCAAATGTGTAACGGAAAATGTTTTTGGGAAATTTTGCAGCACAAAAGTATCGTGACATTGTGGGGGAACTCTTACATTCATTCAAAGATACAGGGTGTAACATGTCCTTTAAAATTTATTTCTTGGACTCCTACTTGGATTTCTTCCCTGAGAATCTCGGTGCCGTCAGCGACGAACATGACGAGCGATTTCACCAAGATATCTGGATCATGGAAATGTTACCAGGGAAAATAGAAGTCTAGCATGCTTGCTGACTATTCTTGGACACTAAAGAGAGATGTTCTAAATGCTAAATGCAGAAGAAAATCATTCAATTGTCATCTTTTATTATTATTTTTTTTTTATTGAAGGTTTCACGACCATCGTGAGTAAGTCAATGGGCAATAAGTAGTCGCCCGTCCCTAATTTAGGGTCACTGGTTCCAGGGAAGGGAAAAGACAACCAAACATCCATGCCTTACCGGGATTCGAACCCGGACATTTTCTCGGACGGATGGTCACAAGCCAGCGCTTAGACTACTGCGCCACCGGGGCGACATCATTTTTGAGGTAATATGAATAGTGTTACAAGTGTACGTAAATATACATTTTTTTCTGATTAACCTGGGTGTCACTAAAATCCTTGCGTTGAAAAACTAGTAACATATTTGAATTCAGCATAAAACGAACTACTAGGATGAGACAGTTTTTTTGTGTGCCAAAAATTTGTTTTATTTTGTAAGCCAGTGTAATATATGATGAAACTATAGATTTTAAAACACTTATTCCTGAGTTAGATACTTACAGAGGATGTTCACAGATTTTAAGAATGATTTTTCAGTGATATAATTAATGTTTAAAATAAAATTACTTGTATTTGTTTCTTATATGTTCTGTCTGATAGTTCTTTCTCTGGACTATGAACCTACATCTAAGTTTCCAAGATAACAGGGTATTTCTTAAAATTGGTAGTGATATTTTATTCCACTCTTTCACTGCTTTCTGTAGTCCACTTATTGTTTTAGGTATGCGTTTAGAAAGCTCCCTTTTTATCAGTCCGAAGGCACAATTATCCACTGGTGACACATTGGAGGATTTTGAAGTAATCTGAGCAAAATGACTGACAAAAAGGACCCGTCTCTTTTTTAAATTTTTTTTCAAGAAATAGAGTGATAAATTTGGATGTATGTGACTGGTAGCCGTATCCTGATGGTGTTCTACTCTTTGAAGGCTCTGTTTATAAAGGAATGGTATTTCCTCTTTAAATATAGGAGTTCAAACATCATTTTGGTAATGTGTAGAGTTGATTTTAATATTCTTTACAACTTTTCTTAACTTTAATTTCCCATTGCACGAGAAACCAGAAATAATCATCAATCCTTTACTCAAACTTTGTTTAGATTCTTGGAACCAAGTTTGTAAGTCTTTTTCTGCTCTTTTGCGATAGTAAATTGACCTTTTTTCGTTACAGTCGTTTAGGTAGATCCATGCTTCATCAATAGTCACAATAAATTTCCATTTGTCTCCTTCTAAGTAATTTTCATAAAAAAGTCTGCATCGTGTTCTGCGCTCAGATACGCGCCTAGGCAAAAGGCGGTAAACACATAGGCGCCTGCAGGAAAATTTTCAAGGGGGTCAAGTGTATTAATTAAGGATTGGCTAATATGTAGAAAATAGTAATTCGTGAAAATGAAAGATTAATACTGTTACTACTACTTACTAACTACACTAGATTATTATTATTATTAATTGATGCTGCTCTTGAAGAAAGTGCATGGGCGCCGACGAGGGTGGGGGTGGGGTGGGGGGTGGCACAGGTGTCACTTGACACCCCCCGTAGAATTATTTTCCCCTTTATTTTATTTTATTATTTACTCCTTTTTTTACACTCACAGAACTGGACCACAAGGAAAGATGGAGTTTGGGGAGTTTAATTTAATATCCCAATTTTATTGGAAATTTGGAATTGGAAAACGATGACGTGAATACGGAAAACCTAGCAAACCGTAAGGTAGTAATCCCAAACAAGTTCGGCTCAGGGTGGTATGCTGAACTTAGGCTTGGAAGTGGCCCTGATCGATACAGTTCATTATTTTGAAAACAGTTACCAATGTACATGATAATACATGACTATTACTAACATCCACTTTCTTCAAGAGCAGCATCAATTAATAATAATAATAATAATAATAGGAGTAGTGTTCTAGTGTAAGTAAGTAGTAGTAGTAATAATAATAGTATTAATCCTTCATTTCCACGAATTGCTGTTTTCTACATATTACCTAAACCTTAATAAAATACACTAGACCCCCTTTGAAAAATTTACTGCAGGCGCCTATGCAGAAAGTGTATGTTAGTAATAGTCATGTATTATCATGTACATTGGTAACTGTTTTCAAAATAACGAACAGTGTCGAACAGGGCCACGCCAAGCCTTTTAAGTTCAGCACACACCACCCTGAGGCGAACTTGTTTGGGCGTACTACCTTACGGTTTGCTGGGTTTTCCGTTTTCACGTCATCGTTTTCCAATTTCAAATTTCCAATAAAATTGGGATATTAAATTAAACGCCCCAAACTCCATCTTTCCTTGTGGTCCAGTTCTGTGAGTGTAAAAAAAAAGTAATAAAATAAAATAAAGGGGAAAATAATTCTATAGGGGGTGTCAAGTGACCCCTGTGACTCCCCCTGTCGGCGCCCATGGGTAAACATGTTTATTTTTTCAGATTCAAATCTTTGTTTATTACCTTGTTTACAGTTGATTTTTTACAACTTAGCGATTGCTTTTTGGGTCGATGGATTTTCTTTTAAGACCAGCGACCTCACTTTTGAAATAGTCGTAAAAGAACATACTTTCTTTGGATATTTGTTTGGTGATCATTTTCCTGTGTAAAGAAATGATGGACGATTTTTCCTCTATTATATATAATATTGCTTATTTTACATTTAGAAATGCTAATTCCATAATTTTAACAGCGTTTTCCAACTATAGAATACAAATGTTTCTCTTCATAAAGAGCAAAACATAACCTTCTCTCCACAGCTTGTTTACGTGCGTCATTTTCTTAGCAGACGATATTTAACTGCAGCAGATGTTTCTTTCGTGTTCATCTAACACGCTGTTTCCAGTTTCAATTCCTTGAACTTATTTTATTTTCTGTAATATTATCAAAAACGTTCCAAAAAAAGTGTGAACACTCTCTGCATTAAAAATTTTGACGACTGGCATAAGCAATTGTTGATGAACTCAAACGAAGCATACATATCTTCATCAATGCATTGAATACTGGCATTGAAAATACAAAATTAATTTATCAAATGGCATTATGTTAACTTCAAACAGATGAATTTATTACAGCTCGATCATAAACTGGAGCAGAATTGCTTAAATTCTTTCGTTGAGAAATACCCAAACATAAGAGACTTGGGATTAAAAGTTATTTCAATAATTAGAAATACGAATATTTACCTACGCGAGAGGGCATTTTATAACATGAAATACATAAAGTCAAAACACAGCAACAGTATGAATGACTCTACTTCTAAACAATTATTTCACCTTTCAACGACAAGCATCGACATGGCCATAACACCGAATTTTCGGTTGTAATCAACACGTCTTTTGAATCCTTTCTGACGCGAATTAAATTTATCAAAGGTATTCGAAGTCAATGAAACTGGATAAGAAAACAATCAACCAGGTTTCTACAATCGATAAAACACCCAGAAATAGAAACAACTAGTTCACAGTATTTATCATTTTCCTGTAGGACTTCCGTCAACAATGAGTAGAGTTTAGGTCCCAGTCACCTACAGCGAGATCGCCTTTTGGGCAGGACACAGAAACGGAAGGAATGAGAGCAAGTCTAGCGACTTTGACACAGTTTGTAGTGAGATTAGAGTACAGTAGATGGCGCCACCGTACAAATGCGATGTTGCACACAGAGGGGTGAAAGAATTTCAGGGGGAGGGGGGCATAGGAAAGGATACCCATTTAACCAGTCAGTGGGTCCAGCCTGGGGGCCGTCATTTAATGTGCTCGTCCGATGCACGGCGGATATTCAGGGATTGTTAGTAAATCACACCATCTCTGAAAGATCAGCCCAGGCTCGAACCTGAGGACCTTGCATTGACAGTCTGACTCGCTAACCACTAAGCCATTCGCTGATCGAAACAACTAGTTACTTCGAACAGCGGCTAAAAAGTGTGTTACGAAGATTAAGAAATGGCGCACAAAAAGTTTCTCATAGCACAACGAAGGTGTTAGAGACAAAGAGATTTTCAAATCGAACAATTAAAAGAAGAAATATAGAAGGAAACATGATATAAGTCTATGTCTGCTAGCAGAAGAATTTTTCATAATGGAAAAGTTGAAAATAGGCGAAAAATATTCTTCATGGAAACAGCTATGCCAAGGTAAAATAGCTTTTCAAATACATTTCCCGGAAGCGGAGATAGCAAGAAAAAAGTTTTCGACTTTTAAGCATTATTTAAAGAGGATAATGATCAAAAATTTCTCAATAGTGTTTTTACAAGCGGTGATGCAGCAGCAAACTGAAGTAGGCAAACACCACCTACCGACAGAACTATCAACTACAAAATTCCTCATATATTGTACTAGCATAAAGTATTCTACAAAGTAAATGATATCCGGTGTTAAAACAATTTTTAAATCACACATGTAAAAGCAGAGATATTGAGAAAAACAGATTAAGCATTTGCGCCCCCTAGCGGCGAAATTGTGCATTATTTTGAGAAGACAATATGCACGTAAGGTTTGCATAGTTAGACAATATCTGACCGAAGAAAGATGCTTTTCAATCGGGCTTTTTGTCCAGCAGATATTGCTGTAAACGGAATCATGATCTTACGCTCTCTGGTGGCAGATTTGTGTGTTAAAAAATTAAAAATACATGGTGTTTCATAAAGAATGTCCCGATTTGAAAAAAGGATATATCGGCAACCACGAACCACCGATGAATGCGACTCGTATCATGTCTACGGGCGTGGCCCAGAGTTTGTTATGACTACCGCTAGATGGCAGCACGAGCGTCCAAACAGCCGCTACGCTTAGTGAGTGAGAAGATGGCGTCGAGGCAATAGAAGGCGTTTTGTGTGCTCGAATTTAACAAGACCAAGTCCGTGATTACGGTGCAGCGTGCGTTTAAACGGCGTTACGGCAGTGCTCCACCAGTGGCAAAAACATTCGTCGTTGGTATCGACAATTTGAAAAAACAGGGTGTTTATGTAAGGGAAAGAGTCCTGGACGACCAACCACCTCAGCGACGAATGTGCAACGAATTCACAAGGCGTTTCAGTGAAGCCCAAGGAAGTCTACTCGTCGTGTGAGCCGCGAACTTGCCATCCCTCATGTGACTGTTTGGCGTGTTTTACGACGACGTTTGCTGCTGAAGCCGTACAGATTGCAAATGGAGCAAGCTTTTCGTGGAGGTGACAAAACACAACGAAAAGATTTTTGTGCAACTCTGTTAGAGGACATGGAGGACGACACCGTCGTACAAAGGTTTATTTCTAGCGATGAAGCAACCTTTCATGTAAGCGGGAAAGTTTCGTGTCACAATGTCGCATATGGAGACTGGGGAATCCTCATGAAACTCTCCAACATAAACGTGATTCACCAAAACTGAATGTTTTTTGCGCGGTTTCTGTTAGAAAGGTTTATGGCCCTTTCTTTTTTGCGGACAACACGGTTACGGGCAACTCCCATCTTGCAGTGCTGAAAGACTGGCTACTTCCACAGCTGCAGGAAGACTCTGAAGACTACATTTTGCAGCAGGACGGCGCACCGCCACATTGGAACTTCCAAGTTCGTCGGTTTTTAAACGACACATTGCCTCAGCGTTGAATTGGACGCAGGGGACCCCATGTTTTGGCACTACACGCTTGGCCACCGAAATCTCCGGACATCACATCATGTGACTTTGTTTTATGGGGATACGTAAAAGACCGTGTTTATTTCCCCCTTTACCCGCTCACTTAGATTAGCTCCGAACGAGAATCATGGCGGCGGTAAATTCTGTGACTGAAGACACTCTCCGACGCGTTTGGGATGAATTCAGCTATCGGCTTGATGTTGTCCGTGCAGCAGGTGGAGGGCACGTTGAGCATTTGTAATTGTGGTGAGTGAAACTTTAGACCTTCCTTCATACTTGGCTCTTTGTTTTGTAACTATCCCACATTTGCCTTATTAAACATACTACTTTGAAATCGGGTCATTCTTTTTGAAACACCCTGTATATAAATATTGACGGATTAACGGCTGATCTTGGATTAACGGCTGATTCTTATAATGATGTGATGTTCTTTCCACACGGCGACACAGAAAAAAATGAGAATACCTTCTTCAGTGCTTCGAAAAAATAAATCAGTGTGATGTTACGTTCTACACACCAAATCGTCTGGGATTTCTCCATTGCACGTTCGTCATGGGATAACTGCCTACAACGACACATGGTCCCGGCAGACCCGTGGGTCATGCCCCCGGCCCTCTTTCGGGCAGGGGGAGATGTGACATCCCTGCCCCGCATGACGCACATGACATAAAGGCAGATAGCAGCAGAAAGAAGCATCTGCGTAGCTCAGTTGGTAGAACGCCTTACTCCGGAATAAGGGGACTCGGGTTCGATACCCGACGTGGACAAAAATGACGGAGAAATTTACTTCGTTATAATAGGTAGTCGTATTTGAGTGAACACTCAGTGTACTGAGCTTGCCCCCGTTTTTACCTTTTTGGTGCTGACAGCTTTGGCACTTAAATTTATTTTGTTCAGTTACAAATGTTCTATTTCTCAGTAATTTCTGTAAAATCCAAAAATTCGATTCGATTCAAACTGGGTGCCTTTCAGAGCACGTTTAAGGAGACAGGGGACCCGGGGCTGGACAGTATTTTGGGCCCCCAGCAGTGGAAAATGTCGAGGCTGCCCCCGCAAAAAATGTCTTGGAGGCCCTTTTGCAAAAACATACTAACATTCAAATCCTTAAAATTTTAATTCCATGTCTTTAACTAGGTTTTATAGGCATTTTAATGATTAAAATTCTTTGGAACCTACAGGTATTTTTCGCAAAAACCAAAATTATTGTACTTTCCTGCGTGTAGCACAAATGTGCACGTAACTGAAATAGTTGCCCTAATTTTATACCAACAAAAAGCACTACAAAACAGTTACACCAAAGTTGAATATATCAGGCAAATTTTATTCTTTTAGAGACCTAAGGCCAGCCTCTCTGAAATGCATCACCATCACACATACAAAACACCTAACTTTCATGTGACAGTGTCTAATGACCTTTTCTGATTTATAAGAAAATACGGAACATAAATAAGCAAATAAATAAGTAATAATTATGAATTGTGGCACAAAATAAGTAAAACTACTTAAAATTATTTATTCTTGAATATAAAAAAACACCTTTAATATAATGCTACACATTGGCGCACCACGGAGGAGGCTTTGGAGGCTTAAGCCCCCTCTAAGGATATTAAGAACGACGTAAGTTACAAATTAAACATTCAAATATATTATTTTATATGTTCAAAAAATTACATAGTCTCTGATATAGTATCTTCTATTACACGGGGTCTTCTTCCCAAAGCCCCAAAGAGATTAAGAGCAACGTACGTCACAAATTAAACATTCAAAAATATTATTTTACATGTTCAAAAAATTACATAGTGTCTTCTATTACACGGGGTCTTTTTCCCAAAGCCCCAAAGAGATTAAGAGCGACAAACGTCACAAATTAAACATTCAAAAATATTATTTTACATGTTCAAAATATTACATAGTGTCTTCTGTTACATATTGTCTTCTTCCCAAAGAAATTAAGAGCGACGTATGTCACAACCGTATATAAACTATAGGCGTATACTATATATATGCACACACATTGTGTACGTATACTATATACTGTATATACAGCCCCCTCCAACAAGAATTAATGGGTGCGCCACTTGCTACAACATTTTTCACACAGTACAGATTTTTTTCTTGACTCTGTGATAAAAAAAATGACACAGTCTCTGCTTCTCCCCGCGAATAACATCTTTCAGTTCATTATATTCTGAAACACGCGTAGTTACGAGCAAACAACTATAATACATAACACCTTATCCTCATCGATAAAAACTTTTCATTCATTGAACTGATATTTGTTTCATATTCTCTTGTTAATATACATGTATAGGAATTATTGCGATGACTATGAAAAAAGGCCTAAGGTCTTCTGAAATAACTGCTTTTCCGTCATCCAGTTTTAATAAATGTTAACCGCGAAAAAAACAACAACCATAAATTACGTTTCTTTTCAATACTTCTTTCAAAGGTGCCGTGAGCAATTGCTGGTTATTTCTTTATTCATATGACGTTTCCACAAAAGATTCTGCAAAATGTTTTTGCTAAAGCTGGAGACCCTCTTAGCCGTGGCCCCCCCTCCCCCTCCGCAATGCGGTTTTTTTTTTGGGTGCTATCGATACGTCCCTGTGCACCAGTATTACTGGCACATCCAGGATTTGACTATGGGTGGCCGAATAAAATACCCAGGAGAAAACATTCCCAAAATATGATGAGGAAGCCGTAAAAATATCCCTGACATATCCCGTGATTCATGGACGAATCAGTGTTAGCAAGAAAATGAAAATGGATACCAGTTCAATTCTGCTTTAATACCCCCACCCCCATCCCAGGCTTCAGCTTGTTGAAATTATATCGAAGTAGTGGACAAATAATATGATGTCTTGATTCAAACGAATTCTTAATGTATGAATTTCCCCCAATTAGAGATGTGCAGAAAAAACATCTGTAATGCTTTCAGGACTTAAAATGAACTAGGAGCAACTATACTTTCTGTGGACTCTTAAACAAGCGAAAAGAAAGAGAATTTTTTTTTACACATGGCAGTTTCTTATAGTTTTTCGTGTGCTATCGGCAAAACAACAAAAACAACAAAGAAAAAAACAACAACTGCAGAATTCTGTCAATTCCTCAAGCATCCTGCATAATTCTGGGGTTCCTTGAAAATGAGGGGCCAGGGGCTGCAGCCCTAACTCCCCTTTTAAATAAGCTGTGGTGCCTTTTCTGTTTATATTGACGTGCAGAAACGACGAGTGTTGTGTGTGCGGTGCTGATTTGTTTCCGTGGGTGTGGTCATCCATGATGAAAGTTTGTTAAATATCACTTAGTGTGACATTCTATTTATCCAGCTAGACACGAACATAAAAGGCGATGTGCGTGGAATGTCATCTCCGGAAGTGCAATGTTATTTTCTGCTAGGAGGAATAATTAGCAACACATTAACCACTCTCCTTTCATTTGTGCATTCGAAAGCATCAACAACAATGCAGTACCTTTATCGCACGTCTGGGAAAAATAAGTGCATATCGCTTTGTTCGTCCGTCTGCACAAAAGGTTCTTTTGAGATACTAGCGCTAACAACAGGTTGGTGACAGAAGAGTTTCTGTGCTCGATGGCTAGGTTTATGAGGGAAAAGGTTCCAAAATTTTCACTCTTTGCACGACGGTCATCATTTAGTAACGTAAAAGTATATTTTTATTTGGCGAGATATCTTTGCTTTTAAAAGTCCGATCTGAAAAAGTTCATTTGCAATTACAACCTAAACGTTTCGTTTACATCTTTTCTGTCTTTTATGGTTGGTGAAAAATCGAATCTTTTTATAACTCTCACAGGCTCGATGCGAACCATTCTCTTAACATTGAGTAAAAATAAAAATCCAATTTAAAACATTCTTTTTGCATCTGATTGTCTTAGCCATGACTGCAGTTTTCCACGCATTTTCCGATGTAAAATTTTGGTCTACATTTAGATTCTTTGTTTGACGATTCTTCATCTTTTACAGGCAGGATTATAAACATTCTTTGAATAGTGGCTAAGTTCATTCAACCTCTATCAATAAAATCCATATGATCTCATATTCCACAGGTGTACTATTTTCTCAGTAAAAGGCATATTTGCAGTTGACACCTTCTATGCGCTTTTAAGTCCTAGTTGAAAATTCTGCATCATGGTTTTGTTTTGTTTTGTCAACATCTGTACATAATGTCATTAATTTATTCACCATTCTGGTTTTCCGAAAATAAAACTATTGAACTCGTATGTACATTAAATCAAATGCCACAATGATGACCACGCTTTTTCATCCGTTTTCCAACTTTTATACTGCAAAATTTTGCAGATAAGGGGTACAAAATGTGATATCTATTTTTAAAGGCTTTAAAAATAAGATATTTTATCAAAAAGAGTGCTTACTGCGTCCGAGAGTTGGGCGACGTCCGTCTTATTTTTTCTTTCTGGCAAACGGTATGGACATAACATATAATTGGTCAAACTATTTGCACCACTGATATGTAATTCAACAGGTTACAACTGACCAACTATTCCAATTCGTAAGCTGCACATGGCAATTTTTAAGAACTTGTGAACTCAAATATGTTCCATAAATTAAGAGCAGGCATGGTAATCGATAAAAAGAATATTTTTGAAAAACGAATGTTTTTTTAAATATTAAATATGACATTCATTTTGAAATGGTGTCAATACTTCCGTGGACGGTGCCATTGAGTGCCACAAGAGAGTGGCAGTCGAAATCCTTCTTGTGGATCTTCAACACTTCGCTGCTCTCTCTGGCTTTGACAGAGAGAGCAGCGAAGTGTTGAAAAAAATACTATTTATCAATTAATCGAACGTAAATAATACTTGTCAACTGAAAACTGTAGCTAGCAAAATAATATGAGTGAGATCTGTAATAAGCAAAACATTTAAGGAATGTAAAAACTATAGAAACTGCCCAAAATTTGAAATTTCACCTGCTACATGTTACGCCGGATATGAGCTGTAACGTATACTCTATATTCACTTTCCTTTTGATTTTACTATCTCTGGTTATTTTATTTTACTATGTAAATTATCTTCCTACTGAACGAAATATTATTTCACCCGCTGAATGTGATCTGGCAATGAGTGTAAGTCATGACGTGGTGGTAGCTAGTATATAGGCGCGTTCATCGAGACTTAAGCGTTGTGTGTTGTTATGAGGTGTCGCGTGGTTGTTGCGTTGCAGTGTGTTGTTATGTAGTGGTGTGTTGTGTGTGCCTTAGTTGACCAAGAGTCTTGGAAATAAAGAAGTTTTCAGTAAGTCAGTCTTTCTCAATTCATAGTTTTTGTCAGACCTCTGTCTGGCTGTTAGGTTTATAACTTTTTATTACTTACTATAAATAACCAGCGTTGAGACTTTGTTTAAGTTCGTAATTAACTAGTAACAACACCCTTTTGGGAATTCATTATTTTGAAGCTTAGTGCAAGTATATCATTAGCTAGCTGGTAAGAAGAGAATCATTCATAATAATTAGCTTAGCGGAAGGTAAATAAAGCTAATTCATTATAGAGCCAATTCTTATTTGTTTTGTTTGTTCTTATCATGATCACTGCTTTAACTGTATTTTGCTTCCTCTGACGCAGTGGTTAAGATGTGTCTAGAAAATGTACTCTAAAATTTCCTAAACAGAGGTTCATTGAATAAAAGGTGCCGAGAGAAGAGGAAAAAGGAAAACATTTGCCCATGAGATGTATGTTTAGCAAGTGCGGCGCGAGAGGTAGTAAGAAAAGCAGCTGAAACATTATTATTTTCATATGATCTGACCTATTTGTAAGGGGAACCACGGGGTGTTATCAACATCAGGTAATTCTTTGGTTTCCAGTGAGAAAACTAGGTGAATGTCACTTATTTTGTTTTCTGAGAACTGTGCTGAACTTCGACAAATGCAGTTTGTCCAAAAACTATTGTTCGTAGTATTCGATTTGTCCAAAAATCTTTATTCGTAATATGCGGAGTTTCTAGAAATTATTGTTCGTAATATGCGGGTTGTCCAAAAATCATTGTTCGTAATATGCGGTTTCTCCAAAAATAATTATTCGTAATATGCGGGTTTTCTAGAAATTAGTGTTCGTAATATGCGGTTTGTCCAAACATTATTGTCCGTAATATGTTGTTAAATTAACAAGGAAGAATATTACTAAGTTCAAAGGATCTACAAAAACTTCGGTTTATGCGAAACTTCGTATTATGTGAGCTCGGAAAATATGTGCTATATTTTTTCGAAAAATATTGTTCATTCCTCATTGGGTTTCATCTTTAGCCCCATTAGCCGAATGTTCACAGACGCGGGCTTCTACGCAATCGTTCAAGCTCCACCATGGCCTTCGAGGTATATTGGGCGATGACATGCAATTAATTAAGTGACGTCACACTTTCCGTCAGCTAGTCTGTTTCTATTAAAAATACTTTTCAAAGTAAATACTGGTTACTGTGAGATATTTTAATCAAGCTTGATTATTCTTTATTTCGAACCAACTGACATTAGAAAGCTAAAGTTGGCATACCTTATGGCCAATCGAGTTGCTCTCGGTGGTCGTTAACCCCCCTTCCCCCAAATGTGTTGGGTTATAAGAGCTTTGGTTGAATTTAAGCACTGGAATTATTGAATACCTATTTTATTCGCTGCCCATAAATTGGTACTTTTTCTACACTTTTCAGCACTGTAAACGAAATACTCCTCTTATACCATATAAAGGTGATGTTTGACTTCCCCATATGCGACTATCGAGCACATTTCCAGGAACGTATTACGTAAGAAAGTAGTAGTACGCTTAAACGTCCTGTGGAAAGCAAACGTCAGTATCTCTTAGGCGCAGTGGTAGTATATTTTACTCAGGGTTCCCGCTAGGACTGTAAAAGGGCAGGGTACTTGATATGGAAAAAAGGGCAGCTCACATACACTTTCAATGAGCATTAGAGTATACATCGACCTTAAAAATTCAAGACGGTATAAGCAGCGTTCATTCACTGGGAAGCTTCAAAAGGAATTCACTACAGATATTAAAATATGTATTATTTATATTGTTATCAGTAAGTACTGGTTTAATTTGAGAAAATATTCTTCCTAATTCAGCATTTGAAATTGCTAAGGTACATGCAATGTTTAAAAGTTTCTGTATTGGTGGGAATCTTCTGCAAACAGTTCCTTCTGATTCTAACAGAATTGAACATATTTTCGGAATTGGCAAATTACTACTCTCAATATCAGTTTGTGATAGAAATTGATTTGTACTTATGCCACTCTAATAGTAAATCATCCTCATCTAGGTTGAAGTACTCAGGCAGCTCCATTTCTTCAGCATTGCCGTATAGGCTTAAAGTGGTTTCTGGCCTTACTTTTCTAAGATTTAAGATAACGAGATTTGCAATAATCGATTGGTTTTCTAAATGTCTAGAAATGGTTTCATGAAAATCCTCAAAAAATGCATGCGCAGTTCTTTCAAATGGGCCGTTATGGGTAAGTCGGTCATTTTAGGCTTGAGGGCAGGTAGAGTGGGATTTTTAAACATTAAAGAGCGGGCAGGGTGCAGGCATCCTTCTAAAAACAGCTAGGATGAACCGTGTTCACTATGCATTCTTTTGTTTAATTCTGCTCAAAGAAAAATCATCACGAGAACAAAAACTGAAATCAACGCTCTCTGTCGGTATCTCGAAACGATCAGTTTCTTAGGAGGAAAAAAAATACAATTTAAGTTATCATTTCGATTAAAAGCTAACGAACAAATTAGTAAATAAATAAATAAATAAATAAATAAAAAAGAGAACACTCACAGCAACCTTTTATGAGATATACATGGGTAACTACGCAGTCAAAAGTTCTCACAGGACAGTTTTCTGTTCTCCAGCATAAAGAAAACACATACACAAAATAAACGAAAAGAACGTAAGCACAAATGCAACACATGGCTGCTCGGGCGGATGTCGAAAGTTGTGATGTTTGTAGTGATAAGATGGAGTAAGTGTTAACATTCCTCTGAAAAGCTTTTACGAAATCTGTGCTATCGATCAAAGGGTAATGAGTGACGATGCTCTTTAACACCCGTGCGAGCTGGTTGAATGAACGTCATGAAAGTAGTAGTTTTACAACTGTCAGTCAGAAATGTAAATAAATAAAGCAAGAGTGATTATTTTTTTTTGTGTGTGCGAGGTAAAGTCATAAAATTCATTACTCCATTTCTCGAAAATTCCCGCCATTTTACAAGGAAGAGTAATATACGTGTAGTGGAACCTCGGTAATACGTTTTTCACTTTTATACGGAAATTTGCGTTAGTCCCAATATTTCGCTATAGTTTCTATCGCTTTTGCAATTCGGTTATACAGGTATTTAAGTACGCTTTTTTGCAATTACACGTTAAAATCTGGATTTCAGATTATCAAAAATACATGGTTCTATGATTTTTTAATACGTGACCCGGCAGTGGAGAACCGGAAAAACTCGGTCTGACCCCCGCGATAAATATCTTCGAGACCCTTTTGCGAAAACCTATTAGCTTTCAATTACTGAAATCTTTAACCATTGAACGGCGTCGTGCGGTCCCACGGACCGCATCAGTTATTAGCGTACAATATATAGACAAAGTCACCGGACACCGCTTTAAAAGCAAATGAACGGATCCAGTGCGTTGTTAAGATGCGCGGTACAGCTGCAAATGGTATAAAAACAAGCCTGCAGCTGACCGCGATCATATCGCACTGTGAGGTTGAGTAAAAATGTCGCTGCGGGAGAGAACTGACTTTGAGAAAGGAAAGATTGTTGGGTGTTATATTAGTGGGTTGTCCATAAGAGAAACCGAGAGGCGTTTAAACATACCCAAGTCAACTGTTTTGTATGTACAGTGGAAGACACATGGCGTGCCTGAAACAGCAAAACGTACCGGCAGACCATAGAAAATCAGTGATAGAGGACGTCGAAGCCTCAGGATAGTCGTTATAGCTAATCGAGGTCTTATGCAGTACTAGCTAATGAGGTCTTATGCAGTACTAGCTAATAGTACTGCATAAGACCTCAGTGTACAGGTGAGTTAAAAAAATAATGGAACCTCGATATGTACACGTACCATTCGCAGAGAACTTCATTCCATGGGTTACCGTGGTCATGCGGCTGCTCATAAGCCTTTCATCTCCACTCGGAATGCTACCCATCGTTTAGCATGGTGTAAAAATCATTCATCGTGGACCATAGATCAGTGGAAACGGGTCCTATAGACGATGAATCCAGATACACGATCCATTAGTCTGATGGCCGTGTGTGTATGGCGGCAGCTGGGGGAACGCTATTTACCATAGTGTACTGTTCCTTCAGTTAAGTTTGGAGCTGGCAGTGTACTCGTGTGGGGGTTTATTACGTGGTATGGTTCCTGCTCATTGGTTATCGTGGACAAACCTGTTAATCAGCACGTCTACCTCGATATTCTGGACAATTATGCGCTACCAACTCTGTGGCAATACTATGGAACCGAGCCTTGTTGGCACCAGCAGGATAATGCAAAGAGCCATAAAGCAAGGACTGTTACGGCGTGGTTTGACGAAAATTCCGTATCGTGTGTGGTCTGGTCAGCACAGAGCCCTGATCGTAATCCCATAGAGCACCTATGGAATGAATTAGAGCGCCGCATAAGAAGTTTGGAACCACGGCCTACTACTAAGCAACAGTTTGCGGCTGCATTTTGTTGTGAATGGAAGCGCATACCTATCGCTGTGTTTCAAAACCTTGGCAAAAGCATGTCTCGAAGGATCAGTGCATGCATTAAGGCCAAAAGTGGTTTCAGAATCGATTTAGTGTGACAAAACAGAGGACACCAGCAACATGGAATCGTCTCAAAGAAAAAAAAAGAACAGGAATGATACAAACTTATAAAAGCGATGATATGCACATTGAATGAGTAATGACAAATTTACAACGTGATGCAAACAGAGCAATGCTTCAGGAAGAATAAAATGATCACAGGCGGGCACCGCAGTGCAAAAGAACATCAAATAGTTAATACAGAGTGTTAACTCACCGTGAGATGTAACGGACTTGGTGTAACAGTGAACCACGGGGTCACTGGCGACCACGTAGCATAGAAGGAGCTTTCACGGCATGCGGAGATAGCAGACTGATACTCCTGCTGTACCACCGTGCACAGAGTAACGGAAAGCATGGTGAATGGGGAAGTCCCAAGTGCGCCATCTATGAAAAAGTGCCGAGGAGTGGCAGTTTGTCTCTTGCAAAAGGAGTAAGTCGGCCCCAAGAGGCGAGAGATCTTCCAGAACGAGAGCGTTAGCGAGGGGGTTAGCAAACCCCCTGCAATTCAGAGTGGCGACCTTGAATGGGTAAGTTCGACGTCGGATGAAGGATAGCTATTGCAGCTTTCTGGAATGTGTCGAGGCGATTAATGATAGCACGACACCACAAGACGTAGTCAGGTTGCTTGGCATTATGCCGGAGGAATTTGAGGATGGGGGTTGCTTGGTCGAAGACCCTGGGAAGAACTGCTTCAAACTGCTATAAAAAGATGAGAAAAGCCTCCCGATTTGTTTTATGAGTGACAAACTCGTAAAATCTTCAAAGGAAACAGGTTCTGAAGGAAGAGAGGCATTGGTAAGCAGAGTCTAGAAATCTTCAAACGTCGGCAGAGGACCCTTGGACTTCGAAGAGGAAGAGCTAGAACGTGACAGGGAAGACTTGGAGCCTGCTAGACGGGTGGAACGATGAGGGCGGCCAGTCGGAGAAGGTGACTTCTTCTTTTTCCTCCGGTCCTCGGTACTGGTAGTAGAGCGACGTTTGCCGTGGATCGATGACACACGAGATGTGGAATCAGAGGAAAGGTCCACCTCATCGCCGGGAGCAAAAGTGCTGACGGTGAATGAAGCTTGAAATCAGCCGTGATGTCCTCTGATGGAGAGAGAACACGGGAAGGCAAGGAGGAGTCAAGCGGAGGAAAATCCGACAGATTGGAGAAAGCAACATCGGAAGACGCGTGTTGATCGAAGTCTTTAACCAGATTTTCGGCAGAACTGGATCCAGGAGGTGCAGACGCAGGAAGAGGCATGGCAGCAGAAACGGAGGAAGCGGTAGAATGCTGCCTTGGAGATGCAGCAGTCAGTGGCTCTGCATGGGGGCAATGAGCCTGGTGATGGCCGTAAGCCTTGCAGCGTGAGCAATGAGCAGAGGTGAGGAGCTCAATCCGGCGGCGCTCGTTACCGCAACAAAAATTGAGGAACCGTGGAAACTTTATGAGATGTTCTTCCGACGGGAAGATGATGCGAGCAGTTCTACGGAAGCCACAGATATGTTTATTAACGGGGTCAGAGGGAGAAGAGGAAAGAGTCTTCACTGTGCAGACTACTCTGCCGCAACGACTAAGTGCAGCACACAGCATATCATCCGAGATCTCCGGGGGGGGGGGACCGGATGTACCAGAACGGGATGCTGGGCGATGGATTCAGCTAAGAGGTGACGATCGCCAATTGATAGGCCCCGAGACAAGACAAGCTCGGCATAATCTTTCTTCGGAAAATAAACAATCACAGTTCGTGGCTTTCGGGTGATGGCACCAGAAGGAAGCATCTTCTTGAGAGCGGAGCTGTACTGCTTCAAAGGAGTGTTGGGCAGAGCATAAAAAAAACCCCAACTCAAGGGTCGGATGAAGACGTTGATCAGCGGGAGAGTTATCGGGAATGTCAAATAAGATGATGTCACCGTTGAGAGTAACGTAAGAATCCATAGGGGGCAGACGAGACGAGGAGGAAGCCGGTGGAATACCGGAGACAGCCTCAGAATACGTACGTGCAGAAGCGCCTCCTCTGGAAGGCACTGACGCAGCATGAGACAACGTACTGGAAGCAGAGGCAGTAGAAACTGTAGAGGGCAGATTAGCAACGCCATCAGAGACGTCCATGAGTTCAAAATCGCCAGCCGAGGCCAGGGACGTCACATCCACGTTCTCAATGGCAGAGTAGGAGACTTGAGCAGGAGAAGACGTGCAAATGACAGGAGGAAAATTAATTAAGAGGCTCTCCACTAGCAAGCGAAGATGATTGATCGGCCGCGTCTGTCGTCGAAGAGGCGACGCGAGGAGCTGCAGCGATGCGGGTGGGAAGAGCGCCCTCATCGGCAGATGCCATAATCAATGGCAAGGGTTAACGAAGAAAAACGGCCAGCTCGGTGTGGAAATTAAAACACTGATAATGAAAAAAAATAGGCACTCACCTACTCGTGAGGGATCTTAAACGAAGGCACAGACCTTTAACTTTGGCACACACACAGAAGAACAATGATGGGACACACAAAACACGTACGTGAAGCACTCAAACATGGAGCTCGTGAAGACACGTGTAGGCCAAAGTTGGACCGACACCGTACTAATGTATGTCAATAAAAGCTATGTTGTGTTTCTCTTCTAGGTGTCCGGTGACTTTTGTCAATATAGTGTATATTTTATTCACATATGCGATTGATCTAGTGACTTGTACCTTCTAGTACCTTCCTGTATCTTATTAATTAAGCAATCTGCAAGCATACTTTGTTGGAAATCACCATTGCTATTATATTTTTTATTGGTACAGCTATCCCATGGACCACACGACGCAATTTGCGTATCGCTAAACGTTTCGTTCAAAACTGTCCCGTAAGTTGCGTCCTGCGGTCCAATAAAGGGTATGATATCGCTGATGCGTAGAAAGAATCATGGCTTTCTTCCAAGTTTTAGTGGTTGGGTTTGGTAAAAATCGTCTGACGTTTCAGATCGTTGCTAGGTTTCTCTGTGAACTGATTACTCTGTAATTGCCTCATACGTTCCTAAAAAACGAAAGCTGTCATTCCTGTATCCTCAATACACACTCAGAATAAGTCGATGATGAGACTGGGAATCCAGAAATAATTAGTTTTTATAACTGCAGAAAAGGTGGAGTGGATGCATTAGATATAAAATGGTTCTAGGCATCGCACCAGACGTTGGCCGATGGCTGTATTTTTTCTGTGTAGTACAATGAATGCATATATTCTGTATCAGCCTCATAGTAATCCGAACCCTCTATCACTGTTGGATTTCATGAATTCTATCTGAAAGAGAGATTGGATAACACGAGACTTTCAAGGGAATTGCGTTTGTCCATGAAACGCATCCTTCGAATCAGGAAAGAGGAGCACATTAGGAAGGAAAAAAAGGATGAAAAGTTAGCAAGAGGAAATACACTATCTACCAACAAGTACGTAATTGGACACCCCTGCAATCGACGATATCTGCGGTTCTGATACACGTCACGGCCGCCGCCGTTAAATATCGTGCGGGAAACAACAACGCAACCAGTCGCATGCAAGATGCCACGCAGTTCGGAGCTCTCTGATTTCGAGAAAGGTGTAATTGTCGGGTATCACAGAAATGGCTGATCCATACGTGACATATCCAGCGAGTAGAAGTACCCAAAATCGACAGTGGCTTACGTGATTGGCAAGAGGAAGATGAGAGGTGGCTGTAGGAATGTGCCCCGACCCAGCAGACCCACAAAACTGGGAGTTAGAGACCGACGGGTGCTGGCCAGAGAAATTCGGAAGAACCGCACCAAATCGATGGGCCACATCCGTGAGGAGTTTCAACAGGCATCCGGAAGTGTTCTTTCGACGAATACCATCCGTAAGGAAAACCATCTGCTCGGTTATCATGGACGTGCTGCCGCCCACAAGCCTTTAATCACCAAGTCCAATAGCGCTGCTCGGCTAACGTGGTGCAAAGAACGTCGACAGTGGACTTTGAACAGTGGAAACAGGTTCTCTGGAGCGACGAATCAAGGTTCACCCTCTACCGTTCGGATGGCAGAGATTGGGTTTGCCGTCTGTCTGGAGAACGCCTCCTGCCGGAATGTATTGTGCCAACTGTGAAGTTCGGCGGCGGTGGAATTATGCTATGGGGGTGTTTCTCCTGGTATGGCACGGGATCCTTGGTCGCAATTCCTGGTAGACTCAACGCCGAGACCTACTGCACCATTTTGGATGACCATGCGCTTCCTACGTTGTGGCAGTTTTACGGGGTGGACCCATGTTACTTTCAGGATGACAATGCCACCTGTCATGTTGCGAGGTCCACCATGGTTTGGTATGGTGACAATGGGGTTAATCGAATGGACTGGTCTGCGCAGAGCCCGGACATTAACCCTATCGAGCACCTCTGGGACGAGTTGGAGCGTCGACTTAAGGAGTGCCCCCACCGTCCGAAATCGGTGAAGGAACTGACCTGTCTTTTCCGAGCCGAGTGGAAGAAAATACCGCTAGCCGTCGTACAACACCTGGTTGAGAGTATGCCTCGGAGGGTCGCAGCTGTAATCGCCGCTCGTGGAGGCTCCACCAACTATTGAAGGTGAATAAACATCGTTTTCCTTTGCTATCACGGGTGTCCAATCACTTGTTTTTAGATAATGTAGAAAAACATGCATTATATCCAGCGGCAAAGAAGTGCAAAACTGCCTATTTGTGTTCTTCCTGTAATAGACCAGCATGTCTTGAGTGTTGCCAAAAATACCCTTCGAGCGTGCAAACTCCGATTCCAAAAGCTGAACGTGTTGTCAGTTGAATGCTTGCAGTTTTCTAGAAATTCTCGCTGGAGGGACCTAATTCTTAGTTTTTATGAAGGGTATTTCATGAACAGCGGATATGCACAGTCTTAGAAGTGTACGCATTTTACATTTGTATTATTTTCTTATGACAATTTAAAACATTATACACTGAGTGGCCACTTTATTATGACCACCCGCTCAGTACTTCGTTGGGTCACCTTTTGCCTTTAATACTGCGTCGATTCTTCGTGGCGTTGACTCCACGAGATGTTGATAGGTGATTTGTGGAATCTGAGACCATGCTTGATGAATAGCACTTTCCAGGAGTGTGAGATTGCAGGGTTGCGGATCCAGCTGTCTGATGGCTCGTTCTACTTCATCCCACAAATTCTCAATGGGGTTGAGATCTGAAGATTGTGGGGCCACTGAGCAAAGTAAACTCACCGGCATGTTCCTGAAACCAATCCTGTACAATACGAGCACTATGGCAGGACGCATTATCTTGTTGAAAGTAGCCATCGCTATTGGGATAAACCATCCACATGACAGGATGCACTTGGTCCGCAACGATGTTTAGATATGATGTTCCAGTCAGACTTTAATCAACACGAATTAAAGGGCCCAAAGCATGACTGAAAAACATTCCTCAAACCATAACATTGCTTCCACCAGCTTGAAGGGTTGTAGCAATGCATTTGGGGTCCATGCTTTCGTGCTGTTTTCGCCAAATTCTCACTCGGCCATCGGCATGGTGCAACTGAAAACGTGATTCATCGGACCACATAATTTGTTTCCAATTATCGACTGTCCAATCCTTGTGTTCTTGTGTGAACTGGAGACGTTTTCGCTTGTTAACTGCAGACAGCAAAGGTGTTCGAACAGGCCTTCGGCTGCTATATCCTATCCGATGCAGTGTAAGGCGAACAGAGATCATTTGAGGGGATCCTTGATTAAGATGGTCTGTAATTTGCTGCACTGTTGCCCTTCTGTTGTCTGTTACCAGTCTGGACACTCTCCGTTCCGCCCGAGAAGTCACTAGTCGATGACGACCACACGTTGCACATAGAGACCCAGTTTTTTGGCTGACAGTCTAGTCTTTAAACATTTTAACAACAGCTGCTCTGGAAAATTTCACGAATGCGGCAGTTTCGGTGATACTCGCTCCATGGCTCCGAGTTCCTACAATCATCCCACGTTGAAAGTCCATCAAATCGAATTTTTTACCCATCTCGTCACCCAAAAACCACTTCTACTACTGTCGCAAACACTAAGCTTTCCCTTTTTATACTAGCCTCGCCCTCTGGCGGCAACAGCGTGCAGCCATAGCTCATTTGCTTAAAACTGTCAGGTGGTCATAATAAAGTGGCCACTAAGTGTATATGGTTCAGATTAAAATTTCTATGTTCCAACAAAATGGCATGATTTTCAGTAACAAAATTTAAAATGCTAGATTTATTTCTCATATTTGGATCTCAGAGTGTTATTAAAGTGCAAATCGGTAATTAATATTGTTCTTTCTGCAACCGGTTTTTATCTAGGGTGCAGTATAGATAGCGGTCCCTTGAACCTCACGACGCCCTTTATGTACTAAATATACACTACGCCACTTACCGGTTAACTTCCATATTATTAAATCGGGTTTATAAGCATTTGAATAATTCAAATTCTTTGGAACCTACAGGTATTTTTCGTAAAACCAAATTATTGCACTTTATTGCGTGTAACACAAATATGCGTTAAATGATTGTCCTAGTTTTATATCAATACAAATTATTTCAAACACTTACGCCAGAGTTAATTATATGATGTAAATTTAATTCTTATGGAGAACTAAGGCCAGCTTCTTTGAAACGTCTCATGATCACACGCGCAAACCATGTGACTGCATTTAATTGCCTTTTTCGATTTGTACGAAAATACACAAACATTAGTAAGCAAATAAATGAGCAACGATTAAAAATTGGTGCACAAAATAGTAAAAGCACTTAAAATATTTATTCTTGAGTCACATGCCTTGAATATAAGAAATCTCAACATAATGCCACAATGTTTTGCATATAGTAAAATAATTCTCTTGACTGTTATAAAATAGAATCAGACGCAAGTTTCTGTTTCTTCGTCCCCAAAAGAACACCTGTTATTTTGTCATATTCTAAAGAATTCGTACTTATGCGCAGACAATGAAATACATAACATCATATCCTCATTGGTAAAAAAGTTCCATTCATTGAACTTATGTATACAGGGTGTCCACAAAGTCTCTTTACAAATTTGCACATTTACAACGAACACCATGTATTACGTAAGTTCTTGGTATTTATTGTGTGATATACTGTAAATATCAAAGTTTTAATTGACATGATCTTTTTTTGTTATAGCTCCCTCACTGACGTAGTAGGTGCTGTTCTATGAAAATGTGGTCCCCACAAGAGAGAGCGCCGTGCGTCGCTTGGTTCATCGAAACAAAATCTGATACACAAACGCAAAGACATTTCCGGACTAAATATGAGAAAAGCCCGCTATCTCGTCCTAGTATCCGTCAATGGCACACGAAATTCATGGAGACTGGGTCCGTGTTGGATCAAGATCGTAGTGGCCGCCCACGAACATCGAATAAAGACATCGAACGTGTTCGTGATTCCTTTTCACGAAATGAATCAAGAACTTCTCCACGAATTTCTGTTGACATTGGCGGGTATTTCGTGGCATAGTGCAATAGAATCCTAGGTGTGTCATCATTCCGGTTTCAAATGGATGCACACAAGATCAGCACACACACACACACACACACACACACACACAAAAAACTGTCAATTTATGTGTGTGCATATTAAAGCACTGGTTTCAAATTCTTAGTTCTGAGAATTTTACTTAAATTACAATTAGGATTTTTATAGATGTATAGAGATACCAAAACATAAGTTTGATTTTCATATGCTTTATAATTTTTCTAATGCATGTGATAAATTATATTATAATTTGGAAATTTTGTTTTTATTTTCGCCGCCAGCTTGACTTTATATAAATCCTTAAGGAATACCTTGTACTCCTTCAAAGCATAAATTTTGCAATAACATTTAACATCTTCAAAAAACGTGTGACCGAAGCTCCACTATGATTCTCTTTTGATATTTATAGAAAAAATATTTAATATAAAAGATTGACACTTCTCTCTGTACCTTCCTCAGTTGAATATCACAGAAGAAGCTCATTACTCTTTGGCCAAGCCTGGCCCTTGTGCTATAAAATAAACTAATCAAATAATCAACCAACCAAATAACCAACCAACCAACCAAACTCATTAACTGCATCGCTTCCACCCCGGGGACTAAGTTCCAACTAAATGCTGTCTTTACTATCCATATTTAGAAAAAGTTGGCAACAAAAAGAAGTTTTTTTAGGGATGTGCATTGGGTATTTTACTAAATTTTGTTCGGAATAGATACGTTTCAGAAAAAAAAAAAAAAAAAAAAGCTGGCTGTAAAATATTGAGAAAAAGGATATGAAGTATACCAAACCTTTTTCTGTTGTGTGATTGGGCCGCGGGTGGCATAGTGGTCAACGTTCATGACGGCCACGGAGAAGACCTCAGCCTCGACCCCAGACAGGTACGAACCACTAAATATCCGCCGTGCGTGGGATGGGCACGTTAAGCCGTCGAGCCCCGAGTACTGGGCCCCCGGTAATAAATAGGGGCGTCTTCTTCCCGCCTTCTACCTATCTTCCGTGTCACCTTCCTATCAGGCACTCTAGCCTAAATCTCCTAGCTTCCTATTTCTAAGGGTTGTTTAAAACCTGGGGTCAGACACTCCCTTTCCAAAATCCTCAACATATGATCTGATCTGAGCTGTTTTGGGGTTTCGTCGGGCCCTGGGTACTGGTCCCCCGGTAATAAATAAGGGCGTCTTCCTACCCCTTTCTACCTCGCTTCCGTGTCACTTTCCTATCGAGCACTCTAGCCCAAATCTCCTAGCTTTCTACCTACATTCTTAAGCTTTCCCGCGCATTCTGACAATTCCAACGTTCCCTTCTGGTACTCTTCTTTTCATATGACATTAACGGGATTCTTCTTTGCTTTGCAAAGCGCAGCTCTTAAGCGTAAGATACCCAATGCTAACAAAGTATCATCTTTCCAACACATTGTAAGTGGAATTAATTCAGTTAAAATTACTCCCGACAATTAATGATCTCGCAAATTAATTACTTAAAACACCAAATTAAAACCATACAAAAAGTCATTTAAATCAGAACATGAAACTTAGCTTTTAGTCAATGGCAATGCATACAGTCTACTTCTAATTTTTCATCACTTTTACTTAAAAGCTTTACTATCCGAACATCTGTTCATTAAATTTTTTGAGAGAAACAACTATCGAAAACTGCTTTCAAAATTATTGAAGCTTCGCTTCAAAGTTTTGAATCTTCGACTTTGAGATATTATTCTCTTTTGTGGCTTAACAATCATCATGAGCAATTCAGAGAGCTAAAAGCAGTCGTCCGCCCCTAATTGGTGGCCACTGGTTCCAGGAAAGGGACTTACAGTGTCTTTGGACCACCCACCACCTTCGAATCATCCGGAAATCGAACCCGATCCTATCTTGGAAAAATGGTCAGACACTCGCCCACCGGGACAACTACCAAATATCTGACTCTTATAATTTCACATTCTTCTCCCCTCTTATGGTATCTCCAGAGCTGTCAGACATGTGTGAAAACACAAATTTGCTGGTGTCGGAAATCGAACCGGCATCTTTCTGCTCCGAAGCCGAATGCTTTCCCAGTCAAGCTACCCCGACGGAATTTATCGCTGCAACTTTACCATCCTGGCATTTTTTTGATTGAAGGTTTAACGACCACTGTGAGCAATTCAATGGGCTATAAGCAATGACCCATGCCTAATTTAGGGTCACTGGTTCCAGGGAAGGGAGAGAGCCAGTGCGGCGTCCTGACAAAAACTGAATGCCGATCCGGTGGCGAAAGCGCTGGCTTGCAACCATTCGTCTTAGTTGGTCTAAGCGCTGGCTTGCAACCATTCGCCCTATAGTTGGTCTAAGCGCTGGCTTGCAACCATTCGCCTTATAGTTGGACCAACTCCAAGCCAGCGCTTGCAACCATTCGTCTTAGTTGGTCTAAGCGCTGGCTTGTAACCATTCATCCTAGTTGGTCTAAGCGCTGGCTTGCAACCATTCGCCCTATAGTTGGTCTAAGCGCTGGCTTGCAATCATTCGTCTTAGTTGGTCTAAGCGCTGGCTTGCAACCATTCGTCCTAGTTGGTCTAAGCGCTGGATTGCAACCATTCGTCCTATAGTTGGTCTAAGCGGTGGCTTGCAACCATTCGTCCTAGTTGGCCTAAGCGCTGGCTTGCAACCATTCGTCTTAGTTGGTCTAAGCGCTGGCTTGCAACCATTCGTCTTAGTTGGTCTAAGCGCTGGCTTGCAACCATATGTCCTAGTTAGTCTAAACGCTGGCTTGCAACCATTCGTCTTAGTTGGTTTAAGCGCTGGCCTGCAACCATTCGTCCTAGTTGGTCTAAGCGCTGGCTTGCAACCATTCGCCCTATAGTTGGTCTAAGCGCTGGCTTGCAACCATTCGTCTTAGTTGGTCTAAGCGCTGGCTTGCAACCATTCGTCTTAGTTGGTCTAAGCGCTGGCTTGCAACCATTCGTCCTAGTTGGTGTAAGCGCTGGCTTGCAACCATTCGTCCTAGTTGGTGTAAGCGCTGGCTTGCAACCATTCGTCCTATAGTTGGTCTAAGCGCTGGCTTGCAACCATTCGTCCTAGTTGGGTCCGGGTTCGAATCCCGGTGAGGCACGGATGTTTGTGTTTGTCTTTCGACACTGGCTTTCCTTGTGTTACTTGATCAACACTGGCTCTCAGTGTATATTGATCATTTGACATGCTGTGCACCATGTTCGATTTGTACTTGTTGATGTAAAACTGTCTCTGCCTATGTAAACAAAAATGTCTGCACTGTATACGTCTGCCTGTATATGCCAACGTATCGGTCAACCAAGTTCAATAAATGATTTAAAATTAAACCTTCAAGAAAGAAAAGAAAAAAAGAAAGAAAACTGAAGGACTTCGTAGATAAACTTGATAAGGCCACTACAAAGTATATAAGTACACGCATCAGATCTACGCGAGTATCTCCAAGGAATTATTGAAACTCTTAATAAGTTTAAAGACCGAATAGAAACATTAAGCCGGATGATCAAAAATCTACTTGAATTTTTTTTCATTTCATTTCATTTATTTGCTTTGCTGAGCAATTGCCATATAGTACCTGAAATATAGTTTACAAAGCAGAGCGCAGTAAGAAAGCAAGGGGCCTGACAAAGCCCCGAGCTCCCTACACAGCAGTGTTAAATAAAAAATAAAAACAAGAAAGATGACATCGAATTTTCGGGTATAATAAGCACGCCTTTTGAATCCGTTCTGACGCAAATTAAATTTATCAAAGTCAATGGAACCGGTATGGAAAACAATAGTATCTGACAGAAGAAAGAAGTTTTTCAATCGGGTTTTTAATCCCTCAGATATTGCTGTAAACGGAATTGTGAACTTAAGCCCTTTGGTTGACTCGTGCGTTAAGAAAAACATGAATTTACATGAGAAACATTTCGCACCGGAAACGTTCTCCAACATAGAAAGAATTTTTCAAATCGGACTCTTAGAAACAGAGATATCGACAAAAAAAAAGATGTGACTTTACATCCCCTGGTGGGAAAACCATGCATTATTTTAGGAAGAAAGTATTCTCAAAAGGTTTTTCCATATGAGCACTATCGGTCCAAGAAAAAAAAAATTTAGTCGAGTTTTCAGGAGCCCAGATTTTGCTACAAATACATCAGAAGCACAAATTAACACTTATGCCACCTGGTGGCCAAACCATTCTTTACAAAACATTAGAAATTATGTGAAAAATATTTTCCATCAGGTCTTGTATGCGATACAGGAAGAATTTTTCAAATCGGAGTTTTAGAAGCAGAAATAACGCAGAAAACGTAATTGGCTTTTGTGCCCCCTAGCGGAAAGTCTATGATTTACTAGAACATTTTGAATTTATAAGAAAAAACATTTCGCATCGGAAACAGTATCCAACAAAGAAGAAATTTTTCAAATCGGACTCTTAGAAGTAGAGATATTGACAAAAATAAGATATACATCTACCCCCTCCGGGCGTAGAAGCCGTGCATTATTTCAAGAAGAAAATATTCCTAAAAGGTTTGTCGACATGACCAGTATCGGTGAACAAACTACTTTTTTCAATCGAGATTTTAGAAGCTCATATTTTGCTACAAATACATCAGAAGCGGAAATCGAGACTTACGCTACCTGGTGGCCAAACCATTTTTTTCAAAAATCGATTTCCGCTTCGTGTTGTGTGATACCTGCATTATGACGAATCACAACACTTTCAAATTTGCCAAGAAGAAATGATAGGAATTCATCAAGATCTTCAACAGTTGCTGGACAAACAGGTTTTTGAAAATATTTGAAGTCTAATAGATGAAGAGATTCCCACATGAAATCTGAAGAAATACACCAAATGGCAAGTTATATTGGAATTATTGAGGAGCTGAAATTACAAATTAAGGATGACGAACTTCATAGGAGGCTGCAAAGATTCGTCGATTCATCACTACCCAAATAACTACAACTGAAAAAATTCAAACACCAAGTTGCATTTTCATCTGAGTTATCAGAGAAATTTGTGATCAAAGGTGTTTCCTCCAATATTCCCATTGAAGAAATTCAATCTATTTGTATTGAACAATATACATAAAGTGACTGAACTTTCAAACAACAAGAAGATCCAGGAAAATTATCAGTTTTCATTTGATTTCTTTTGGAATTTCAACACAAATACTGGAATTTGGAATAGAGGCAGCAGTTGAGCAGGATTTTTGAAGAGCTGCAAATACAACCATCGTCCAGCAATGCAGAGAAGAAACTTGAGTTTTTTAAAATACTGTCTTTACAAATTATAAGCTTGTATTTTATACATGGAGAATTACTATGCAACGTTTTCTGCCTTGTATTTTGTGGTTTGCTTTTATGCGTACCTCCTGTTTAATAAAGTAAAAACAGAAAGGCCTAAACTTTGTTTGCAAAGGGCATTACATTGTGCACATGTAATTTAAAAAATAACACTGTTCCTCAAAATCTCTTCTCACAGTTCAGACACTAATGTAATTTTAAGTATTACACTTTCTTATAAAACAATCACTCAAGATCCCTCAACCTCCCCTTTAAAATGAATATATAGTTATTTAATTTTTAAGTACTCTGACAATTTCCTTCTTTGTAAAATTTAACAAATATTTCCTTATGGACTTTCAAATGCATTTTAATGATAGAAGACAAGAAACTACCTGCGATAAGAAAATTTTCATTAAAATTAAAAAGAAAAGGCCCTTTTAAAGGCACTTATCATTTTCTTACCTTAAATTCTCATACTGTATAAGCTCTTTATTAATATTTTATTTACTGCACTGTTTACTCGTATGAATTGTGACGTACCTGCACCGCAGGACGCACATGAGATAAAGGCAGATAGCAGCGATTGCATACGTCCGCGTAGCTCAGTTGGGAGAGCGACATATTCCGGAATGAGGGGACCAGTGTTCGATGCCCGGCATGGACAAAAATGACGGAGAAATTTGCTTCGTTATAGAGTATATTACTGATCTAATAGTGTTAAAACAAATTTTAACATTTCAATCCTTGGTTAAAGCATTTTGACATCGACAAGAATTTCTCAATATTTAGGAGACATATTCCCTAAGGCTCCCCGTGGCGCAGTGGTCTAAGTCGTTGGCCTCTGATCATTCGTCCGAAAGGGGTCCGGGTTCGAATCCCGGTGAGGCATGGATGTTGTGTTTGTCTTACGGCACTGGCTCTTTCCCTTCCCTGGAACCAGTGACCCTAAATTAGGCACGGGCGACTGCTTATAGCCCATTGAGTTGCTCACGGTGGTCGTTAAACCTCCAATCAAAAAAAAAATATATTCCCTAACTTATATTTATATGATTATGCTCAGGTTTATATAACTCTTCAGTTTCAAAAACTGTCTTTGAAATAATTCCCTTATGGATCAAATACACTGCTGGCCACCCAAAATGCAACACCAAGAAAGAAGCATCCGATTGGCCTGAATTTCGCAGCATGCGTCGCCAGCGAGAGGACACGCAAACGATTAGAATTGTAGGGCATATGCAAATCATGTGTGCCCGGCACGCCACCAGAAGCACTATAAGAAGGGTGTACAGAAGGCGGGGTGTAAGTAGTGGAAGTGTGTTGTGCTGCGGGACCTGTGTGGGAGAAGCTTCCTGATGCCTCGTCGCAGAATACGGGTCTTTCCAGCACGTTTCGGAGTTCGACAGAGGACGAATAGTGGCTAATCGCGACAGCGGTTTATCGTAACGAGACATCGGCGCCCGTGTGGGACGACATCCAGCCACAGTGAGGCGAGTATGGATTTCGGTGGGTGCCGCGGCACACCACCCTACCAGAGGACCGGCATGTTGTGCGGCGGACATTGGCGGCTCGCACCGCCACATCACGAACGTTAGCACAGGAATTAGGGTGTGTTGCGCAACAACCTGTGTCACCACGTACCGTTCGACGTCGTTTGAAGGAGTGGGGACTTGTCGCATGGCGAACATTGCTCTGATCACCATTGACGTTTTACCACCGGCCAGTGCGGAGGCAGTGGGCCGTTGAACGCCGCACCTGGACTACGGAATGGCACGACATTGTCTTCTCCTACGAAACCCGCTTCTTCCTGCAACAACACGATGGTCGGATCCGCGTGTGGCGGTACCGCGGCGAGAGACTGTATGACGCCTGCATTATGCATCGCCATACCGGTCCGTCGCCTGGCGTTATGGTTTGGGGCGCAATTGGATATGACACCCGCACCCCTCTGTTACGCATTGCCGGTACACTCAACAGCCACCGCACCATCTCCGACGTTTTGGAGCCTGTAGCCCTCCCTTACCTGCAGGACCTGCCAGCTGCCACGTTTCAACAGGACAATGTGCGCCCGCACGTGCCACGCATCGTGCAACAATTCTTCACGGCCCGCCTGTTTTACCGATATGTCACCCATTGATCACGTCTGGTCGCTGATCGGCAACCGAGTGGCCCGGCAAGCACCACCCGCGGCTACTCCTGATGAAATGTGGCAACGTGAGGAAGCAGCCTGGACCGACATACCCCAAGCCCACATCCAAAGCCTCTTTCGTTCGATTGCCAGCCATGGGGGCCACACGAAATATGGATGTCTGCGTGTTCCGCAAGTCGCACGGGCCTGTAAGCTCAATCGTTTCATCTTTGTATCATTTGTTATGTGTCCAGTAAATCTGACTTTACTATCTCGTGTCCTTCTCGGTGTTGCATTTTGGGTGGCCAGCAGTGTATTACAAATTGTTAACTGTGATAGAAAACATATAAATGAAATTGTTGCTGAAAGTTCGTTTTTGTAACCCAATGAAGGATTAAGGAAAGGGGAAAAAGAGGATCTTTTAAGGATTTCATATTATTTAAAGTTGTGTAGTGTTTAGAAATCAAATTAAATTATACACTCAATGGGAAAAACATTAGAGATACCTACCTAATAGAGTGTTGGTCATCCTTCAACGCGAATGAAAGCGTGTACACGCAGAAGAATGGAGTCCAACAGATGCCGGAGGATTTCCGAAGCTATGTTTGTTTCAGCATTGTCCACAACTCCGCCCAAGATGCGGGAGGATTTCCGAGCCATGCTTTTTGCAGCATTGTCCACAACTCCGCCCAAGATGCCGGAGGATTTCCGAGCCATGCTTGTTGCAGCATTGTCCACAACTCCGCCCAAGATTCCAGAGGATTTCCGAGCCATGCTTATTGCAGCATTGTCCACAACTCCGCCCAAGATGCCGGAGGATTTCCGAGCCATGCTTGTTGCAGCATTGTCCACAACTCCGCCCAAGACGTTGGTCCAAAATCCATGGATCATATGTTCCGCTCTACGGCATCCCAGAGAGCAGCTTCCACAGGATTTAAATGCGGGGACCTTAGAGGGCCACTGGATAGTTCCAGACTCAGATGAGTGTTCATTGAACTATGCCTGGGTGGTTGCGGTCTGGTGGGGCTGCGCATTGTCTTTCTGACACAGGTCGCAGGTGATCAGCCAGCACATGCTGGTAACATGCAATGGTTAAGGACATCTCCAGACACACTAAGAGACATAATGTGTCCCATGAGAATAACAAGGCCAACCTGGCACGACGGACCATGCCTCATGCTGTCGACGCAACACAACTCTTCGGAGGTCCAGTTTCGATGTTCCTGGCCCCAGACGAGGCGTAATGTCCGATGTCGAGCTGTCAATAGTGTCCCACGAGTAAAGCGTCAGCTCCCGTAACCGTCAGCAACTGGAGCAGTGTCAGCTCCAGTAACGTCAGCAAGCGAACGGCACAGCGTGCACCGTACCGTTCGCTTCCTAACGCTGCTTGGGCCCTCGACAATTTACCTAGGTAAAATTTGAGCTGCTGTTGACAAACGATGGGTCTGTATAAGCTTGGATAATCTACGTCGACCGTAGTCATCCATGGCGCGTGGTCTGCCATCGCTTGGTCTCTGGGCACAGCTACGTTCGTCGATGGTATACTCGCTGTACACTCTTGATACGGTTGCCCTCTGGAAACCTAGGATTCTGACCACTTAGGCGATAGAGTGATGCATCTGCCTTGCGCCGACAATGCATCCACGATCAAAGTCGCTCAGATCACCCCGATTACCCCTGTTCGTCGATTGTCTTGCTGTTCGCCTATTTATCACGTGCATTCGGTTTGGGTCTGATGGTATCCTTTTTGTCCAGGCTTGATTTTGACGGGGGATGTCCATTTCAACTGCCCATAACCCGTATCTCCAATGTTTTGTTTACTGAGTGTAATTATATTATGTTATTATTGCAGTTATTTTAGAACGCAGTTTAAGAAGTATTTCATGTTTCAGTTGTTTTCTTTCTTTTCAGATCAAATAATTACCTCAATGTTTTGAGCGTTTTTAGAAATATAGCCCGGAATCAATTGATCTACATGGTTTGATTTTAAGGATTTTAACAAAGTTAATGAATTTCAAGAATTAAATAAATTTAATGAAGGCAATGAGATTAAAGAGTGACAAATGAGATTTGCATTGCATAGAAAAAAATACCATTTTTATACTAGCTTTCACTTTCCAAGAGCCACTTCCTCCCCATTTTTATAATAAAACAGACTGAGACGACCTTTTTGGTAAAGCTATTGAGCGGATATTCAACAAATAAAATTCACCCAGTTTTTTAACTATGTATACATTCATTAAACACGAATAATATATCGTGGCACCCTAGCTTTGTTTGGGAGACATCTTAAAGTTATCTCCAGGAATCAATTGATCTACATGGCTTGATTTGGCTTGCATGGCTTGTAGCCAAGAATCAATTGATCTACATGGCTTGATTTGGCTTGCATGGCTTGTAGCCAAGAATCAATTGATCTACATGGCTTAATTTGGCTTGCATGGCTTGTAGCCAAGAATCAATTGATCTACATGGCTTGATTTGGCTTGCATGGCTTGTAGCCAGGAATCAATTGATCTACATGGCTTGATTTGGTTTGCATGGCTTGTAGCCAGGAATCAATTGATCTACATGGCTTGATTTGGCTTGCATGGCTTGTAGCCAGGAATCAATTAATCTACATGGCTTGATTTGGTTTGCATGGCTTGTAGCCAGGAATCAATTGATCTACATGGCTTGATTTGGCTTGCATGGCTTGTAGCCAGGAATCAATTGATCTACATGGCTTGATTTTAAGGATTTTAACAAAGTTAATGATTTTCAAGAATTAAATAAATTTAATGAAGGCAATGAGATTAAAGAGTGACAAATGAGAATTGCATTGCATAGAAAAAAATCCCATTGTCTGGTATTTTTATACTTGCTTTCACTTTCCAAGAGCACTTCCTCCCCATTTTTATAATAAAACAGACTGAGACGACCTTTTTGGTAAAGCTATTGAGCGGATATTTAACAAATAAAATTCACCCAGTTTTTTATTCACTACATTCAACTATGTATTTATTCATTAAACACGAATAATATATCGTGGCACCCTAGCTTTTGTTGGGAGACATCTTAAGGTTTCTTTTGATAGGTTGTCTGTAACTTCCATTCCTTGCTCTAGTGCCTACAACTCTGATTTTTGGGAGACATCTTCAAGTTTCTTGGAAGGTAGTTTATAACTTCCATTCCTTGCTCTAGTACCTACAAATATGATTTTTGGGAGACATCTTCAAGTTTCTTTTGATAGGTAGTTTGTAACTTCCATTCCTTGCTTTCGTGCCTACAAATATGATTTTTGGGAGACATCTTCAAGTTTCTTGGTAGGTAGTTTATAACTTCCATTCCTTGCTCTAGTGTCTGCAAATCTGATTTTTTTTTTGCCGCCCCGGTGGCGCAGTGGTCTAAGGCGCTGGCCTCTGATCATTCGTCCGTAAGGGGTCCGGGTTCGAATCCCTGTCAGGCATGGATGTTGTGTTTGTCTTACGGCACTGGCTCTCTCCCTTCCCTGGAACCAGTGACCCTAACTTAGGGACGGGCGACTGCTTATAGCCCATTGAGTTGCTCACGGTGGTCGTTAAACCTCCAATCAAAAAAAAAAAAAAAAAAATCTGATTTTTGGGAGACATCTTCAAGTTTCTTTTGATAGGTAGTTTGTAACTTCCACTTCTTGCTCTAGTGCCTACAACTCTGATTTTTGGGAGACATCTTCAAGTTTCTTGGTAGGTAGTTTATAACTTCCATTCCTTGCTCTAGTGACTGCAACTCTGATTTTTCATTGCTTTTCTTTTTAGCTGTCCTGTAGGAATCCTGTACCACTGTTTATCGCAATGTAAACTTGCAGTATGGATGCCCGAGAGTATCGCTGAACCTTTTGAGAAATCAACCAAGGCATATAAAAAAATGTGAAGCTATGAGATTAGAGAAATCAGTTTACTTCCATTACTCACGTCATGCAAAAACCAAGGCTTCCGATTGGATTCCAACTCTGTCGTCTGTGACGTTAAACACGACAGTGACAACTAACGCACTAGGCTATATAACCTGAGAGTGACGTCACAGAAGGAGGGAAACTCACTTTTTTTGTTGGAGGTTTAACGACCACCGTGAGCAACTCAATAGGCTATAAGCAGTCGCCCGTCCCTAATTTAGGGTCACTGGTTCCAGGGAAGGGAGAGAACCAGTGCCGTAAGACAAACACAACATCCATGCCTCACCGGGATTCGAACTCGGACCCCGTTCGGACGAATGATAAGAGGCCATCGCGTAGACCACTGAGCCACCGGGGCGCCGAGGGAAACTCATCTCTCTACCGTCATGGCCTTCTTTGGATCAACATGAACGAATACGTAAAAATGATATCTTTCAGAAATGTATGCGAGGTGTATCTGCAGGCAGTAACTGTCAATTTCGCCGCCCCGGTGGCGCAGTGGTCTAAGGCGTTTGCCTCTGATCATTCGCCCGTAAGGGGTCCGGGTTCGAATCCCGGTCAGGCATGAATGTTGTGTTTGTCTTACGGCACTGGCTCTCTCCCTTTCCTGGAACCAGTGACCCTAAATTAGGGACGGGCGACTGCTTATAGCCCATTGAGTTGCTCATGGTGGTCGTTAAAACTAAAAAAAAAAAAAAAAACTGTCAATTTTATATCCGACACTGAAATGTGCAAAACGGGATCGAATATATTTGCCAGACTTTCATGGGGAAGAAGGGTAATGCCTTCTGTGATTACCTAGGGGTATAGGTAGTAGTCTCCCGTCTCTAATACCACTTGCGGTTTTTTTTATTGGAGGTTTAACGACCACCGTGAGCAACGCAATGGGCTATAAGCAGTCGTCCGTCCCTAATTTAGAGCCACTGGTTCCAGGGAAGGGAGAGAGCCAGTACCGTAAGACAAACACAATATCCATGCGTCACCGGGATTCGAACCCGGACCCCTATCGGACGAATGAACAGAAGCCATCGCTTACTTACGCTTTACCCAGCAGGCAATTTCCGAGTTTTAATCGGAAGTCTGGGTCGCTAATCACTAGGCTACTGTGGCATCATCATCCGATTTTGCCCGACATGCTCTAATATTTTAAAAGAGTGTGGCTCTTTATGTGCATCATAGGTTTTACTTGTTAATGATCAGTTCTCAGGAAAAATGATTATGACAAACGACCGGAGGAGAACGCCTGAAGCAGTACTTTGACTTTACGTACCAGATATTTGAATAAAACGCTTTGTTTTTCTATGTATAGTACTTTGGAACGCTTAACGAATTATGAGTTCCGGCGATAGTGAAAAGAGATATTGGGGAAAGGGGGAGGGTCGCAAAGGCAGTTTCATCGGTATAAGCAAACTGGGCCCAGCTGTTTTAACAGTACATGTGTGATAAACTCACAGATGATTTTGCCACTGATAAAGCAAGAATATAACACTTCATATGAAAAACGAATTGTCCTTTTCAATTTCTTCAGGTGAGATTCGACTGCTACTTTTATTTCAAAAGTTGTACCGCTCCACAAAGTACATATAACAGTGATCCTAACAAAGTGGCAAGACAATACAAGTAGCGATAGTTTGCTACGAACTGAGATTTTTATTATAGTTCGATCGTTCTGAGTGGAAGACAGCTTTCCAAAATCACCGGCAAAAGCGAAAAAAAAAAAAGAAATCTGAACAAAAACGCAGCCTTAAACTTTGAGCGTATTTATTGCGACTGCAGACTTTTTATTAGAAGGAACATAAATGCAATATTGCCAGTTGATCACTCGCCCTAAATGTTCCAAAGATTAGTAATGTGATAAGAGGCGAAGTAATATTGTCCTTGCATAGAGTTGGAAAGTTCAACTTTTACGAAATTACTCGGGAATTTATAAACTGGCAGATATATCTTTCAACAGATGTAACAAGAGCAAAAATAAATAACAAGTAATATTCCAACATAATATTTACATATATATGTAAATATTATGTTGGATTTTCTTCGTTTCCCGTAGTCGCACTCGACGATTTCTTAAACATCTGAGGCGAGCACTTTTTTTCGGTGATTTTCTATCTGTTTGAGACCATCTCACAACAATTTTTTTAACCGTCGTTTTATCTGCTAGAGGAAAACAACCCACATTGTTGGAAGTTTTCTTTCTCGAAGACAAGATACCCTCAGCCACTGTGATGACCCTTTCGTATTTGGAACAAGGTTCCCACACTGATTTTGCTGCCACCTTTAATGACGTGGAAAATGCATCAGCACGCGCACACAGATTTCGTTTGTTTTTCTCATGGGGAAGGTTTTATAATGCTATGAATAATTTCTAGCAATGATTAATTGTTGTTGGTAATGCGTTGTGGTACAGCAACAGAGAGAGAGAGAGAGAGAGAGAGAGAGAGAGGGAAGATAGAGTGGGAGAGGAAGAGGGTGAGAAAGAGGAAGATAGAGCGAGAGAAGAGGTGAGAGAGGGAGAAAGGAGAATAGAGTGTAAGAGAAAGAAGTAGAGAGAGTGCGAAAGGAAGAACGAAATGCGTGAGAGAAGAATGTGCCAAAAAGTGAGGGTGTGTGATAGAGGGGGAAAACGAGAGTAAGTGACAGTGAGAGAACCAGTGAGAGAGCGTGATAGAGAAAGGAACTTGAGGAACAAAATGGATGAAAGAGTGAGCGCGAGTGTTAAAAAGGGGAACTGAGAGGGACATAAAGATAAAGCAGAAGAAAGGGTGAGTATGTAACAGGAAGAGTGGAGAGTGAGCGAGAATGATACTGAGGGAAGAGAGTACGTAGAGAGAGAGAGAGAGAGAGCGAGTGAGAAGAAGAAAGAGAAAGTGAGAATAAATGGCAGTAGGAGAAAAAGTGAGAGTGAGTGGTACAGAGGGGAACTGAAAAAGCGGGATTAAATAAGTGAGATAGGAAGAGTGACAGAGATAGAAAAGAAAGGAAAACAGAGAAAGCAAGAGTCCTGTGACTAATCAACCAAATTGAAGTTCCTGTGAATAACAACCAAATTGTGCCTCAAAGTACCTGTGACTAATCAACCAAATTCTGCCTGGGTTTGAGTCCCATGGAGCTAGTTCTGTCCTATCCCTGGAATGGGTGTCCCTAAATTAGGAACAGTTGACTTACTACAATATAAAATGCTCGTCGGGGTCGTTAAATTCCCAATCAGACCCCCTCCAAAAAAACAAAAACAAAACAACAACAACAACAACAACAACAGAGATTAGAGAAGTGGCACAGAGAAAACAGAGAAGTCGGAGATTAAGTGAGGCAGAAAGATAGAAAATAGGAAAGTAACTCCAAGCGACCGATAGTAGCAATGAGGCGGAAACATAGTGTAGAACACAGAGAAAAAGAAATAAAGGAAATGAAAGGAAGACAGAGGAAGAGACACAGTGAGAGAAACTGCGAAAGTGAGAGTTTTATGTTTTTAAAATGCATTGTTTTCGAATGGGTTGGAATTCTGATTCTGACCTATAGTTGATATCCAAGATGAAAACATTTTGAAAGTGATTGCATTTTGTAAGCTCAATGCGATAAAAACTTCGTACAAAAACTGTTTCAAAGCGACTCATTTGCCATGGGAAAAACTGGAGTTGAAGTACAGCGAATATATATTTTTTTCTTCTCACTTTTTTATTTATTTCAGAAATTGACACGGGCTAGGAATATAAAGGAATGAAGGTCTAGGAACAACTTTAATTATGTGAATCAATCCTAAGGATTTCAAGTTTCATTAAAATAATAAAATTAAAAACCTAACTGAAAGTTGGTAGCATAGTTAGTGCACTGGTGAGATTTTAAGCTGTTCCGACCCTTTCAGCAATAGTTTTGATCGCCTAAAAAGGATGTTTTTTTTCCTTCATCCTAAGCACTGAAGTAGCGAATTATAAGGAACACCTACGTAATAACGTGTCGGGCCGCCTAGCTCTTCTAAACAACCTCGATTCGATGTGGCATGGATTCAACGAGGTGATGTTATTGTTTTTCAGGTATGTTCGGCCAAGCGGATGTGACGACGCACTTCAATTGCCGAATGTACACTGGAGGATAATCTTTCTACTTGGCTCTTCAATATCATTACGCAGGTGTTCAATTGAGTTAAGATCTGGGTATTATGCGGGCCACTTTAGCACTTTGAAGTCACTATTGTTCTTCTCGAACCACTATGTGACGATCTAAGCCATGTGGCCGCGCATTATCTTGCTGGTGGTAGCCATCTCCATCAAGAAACATCATGTCCCTAGTCCGCAATAATGTTGAGATACCTCGTAGTAAAAAAATGCTGTTCCAGAGGTATTAAGAAACGAAATGTCAGCCACAAACAGCCCCAGACCATTACACCGCCTCCACCAGTTTGTAAAGTTACAGCTAAGTGGCTGAAATCCATCCATTAGTGCTGCCAAAGACATATTCCGGTCAATCAATTGTCGTGTATTAACGGAAAATGCGATTCATTGAACCAGGCTACCTTTTTCTAGTCCTCAGCGGTAGATTCTAAAAACCGCCTAATACATATGCCCATTGCCTATGTATTAGGCGGTTTTTTTAGAAGAGACAACTGGCACGTACCTGCCAGCAGGACGCACTCGACATAAATGCAGATAGCAATCAGGATGAACCAGTTGGTAGAGCGACTTGTTCCGGAATAAGCGGACTCGGGTTCCTCAGTTGGTAGAGCGACTTGTTCCGGAATAAGCGGACTCGGGTTCCTCAGTTGGCAGAGCGACTTGTTCTGGAATAAGCGGACTCGGGTTCCTCAGTTGGTAGAGCGACTTGTTCCGGAATAAGCGGACTCGGGTTCTTCAGTTGGTAGAGCGACTTGTTCCGGAATAAGCGGACTCGGGTTCGAATCCGGCGTAGACCAAAAATGACGGAGAAATTTACTTCGTTATAAATGACAATATAGATTCAATTGCAAATCGAATCTCTTAAAATATTGGGATAGAAAGCAAAATTATATCAAGTCTAATTACTATAAAACACTTAAACATTTATACTACACAATGATGCAATCACATATTAATTATTGCTTTTCCTGATGGGGACAAACCACTGAAACCAATATCAATAAGCTGCAAATATTACAGAATAAATGCATAAGATTATTAGACTCACCAGCCTTTGCATAGGCAAAATTTTCGATTACTGAAGAATTGTCTATACCCAGAGTTATGTCCTTTTCTATACACATAATCACGAGTGAGTTAAACTTTTTTCTCACAATAAAGTCCTTTTTTTCATTTTTATCCTTAAGACTGCTGAAAATGATCGTTCAGCAGAACAGGTACACCCCTTGAGCTCTCTCTCCCTCCCCCTCCAAACCAGCACATAACAAGTTTCAAGGTCAGACGGCCCCATGCAACAATTATTGTAGCATTTTGGTTAGCCCCAAATACAGCCGGCAATCCACTCCTTGCTCAGTTAATGCTCTCCGGCCACGGATATGGAGCGACGACTACAAATAATATAAGTTTTAAAAATGAATAAATTTTGTAAAATTATTTAAGTAAGATTTTCTTGGGTGGTGATGCTATAATATTCATTAAAAAAAACTCTTCCAGCTTGGCTCCCCCTTCCCTAAATCTGGCACTCTTAGCCCATTGTTTAAATCGGCCCTGTACAGTTCTGTCTGTCTATCCTCCTTACTAAAATTTTAGCTGCCACACAGAACATCCGATTTTAACACTAATTTCCGTCAACCTCATCCTCTGTCATCAATTTAATTATTTCATTTTCTTTTCACCGTTCTGTCTGTTCATTCTTCTATCCGGAGGCCTTATTATCGCTAGTTGGTGCCACATATAACATCTTTACTTAAAACCAAATTTTCTTCACCCATAATTTCAGTCAGCTTATTGTCTATTTACTTCGTTTTCCCCCACTGGGCTGTCTATCTCTATGTCTCTGTTCTTCCTTTCTAGTAAACATTCTAAGTAAATAAACACTCAAATATACACAAAAAAGTATATAAACATAAATAATGCAAATTACATATGTAAGGATGACATTTATATATCGAAGTATGTAAATAAGTTACATAAATTTATATTGTAATGTATGCTTCTGATTAAACCTTTCTTTTGAGTTTCTGTCTGCTTATTCAAATTTGGTTTCGTGTCGTTAAATAAGTTTCAAAACTTAATGCAATAAAGTTTCTCCCGATGAATTTGAAGTTGTCAATCTGTGACGTAGTAGAGGTGAATCACGTGTCAAGAGGACAAATCTGCAGAGATACATTCTGTCCGTGTAGCTTAGTTGGTAGAGCAACTTATTCCGGAGTGATGGGGCGCGTTTCGATCTCTGTCACGGACAAATTTGTGTTCTCACAAATCCTGACAACTGGTCAAAGGGGCAAGCAACGTAGAGATGGACTTTTGAGATGGGACCTCTGGGAGCAATGTTAGTAAAGATATTGCAATGTTAGTTGAGTGATTCATGATATTTAATGATGAGATAAGTGGATGAAATGTTCGGATGTGCAAATATGAGATAGAGAGAGGACGATGTAAAGATGGATATACACTGGCGGAAAGTGAAAAAGAACACCAAGAAGGAGACGTCTGATACCAACGAAATTTATACAGCATAATAACGGAATACAGAGGATAACGTGATCAAAACATTATGGCAAAATACAGCTGTATTTGCTGGTAAACTGAAAAATAACATTTCCATGTAACATGGTTAGTACGAGGTTGAACCGAGATGAACTGCGTCACAATGTGCAATTCTGGCATGGAGTCGTACAGATGTTGGATGTAAGTTTGGGGTATTGAGTTCCAAGCATCCTCAACCTGGACGCGTAAATACGGGATGGTCGTGGCTGGCCGTGGAGACCGGATAAGTCGTTGTCCCATAAAATCCCACACGTGCTCAATGGGGGACAAATCCGGTGAACGTTCAGGCCATAGAAGTTGTCTTACACCCTGAAGTGCATGTTGCGTTGCACGTGCCGTGTGTGAGCGTGCGTTATCTTGCTGGAAAACACCACGATGGACCGGCCTTACAAATGGCACAACAACGGGCTGAGCGATGTTGTTGATGTAGGAGGTGCTGTTTAACGTACCCGGTACAAACACTAGTTGTGTACGGGAGTGATAGCTGATCGCTTCCCACACCAGGAGACCAGGTGTAGGCCCTATGTGTCGCTGGCGGATACAAGAAGGGTTGAGACGCTTCCCTGTGCATCTGCGAACACGCATACGGCTATCGGAGGCTCCCAAGCAGAATCTGCTTTCATCGCTGAACACGACAGATCACCATTCCGTTCTCCAGTGCAGACGTTGGCGACACCACTGCAGCCGTTCCTGACTGTGGGCTGGAGTTAGAGGTACACATGCCAGAGGCACACGTGCACGTAGTCCTACATCCAGTAGACGGTTGCGGATTGTTCGCACAGTCACCTCAGGTGCAACGGCAGCTCGGAATTGCGTCGCAGTGGATGTTCTGCTTGACAACGTCGCTCTTCTTATGCGTCGATCGGTCCGCTCATCAGTCCGTCTATGACTCCTGGTTCCACGTCTTCTCGTGTGGGAATGTTCCTCGGACCATTTACGCCACCATCGTACCACCACCGATACTTCCCGTCCAATTCGCTCCGCAATACGACGATACGACCACCCGGCCTGGATGAATCCGACTAGACGACCTCGCTCAAAGTCCGATAACTGCTGAAATCGAACACGTCTTCCATGTCCAGGCATTGTAGCTTCTTCAGGATCTTCGCACGTGTCCGTACGCCGATGACTGATTACATTCACTTCGCCGTACTCCTTAAATACCACCGACGATAATTTGCATATTATGCCGTGCTGTGGCGTAAGCGCTCACCGGTTGGTCCCGAAATTAACATCACACCTACGCAAATTCGACCCCATTAACATATGTAAATTTCATGATCGTCCGCCAAGGTGTCACGTCAATTCGTCGCGTGCGTCAATTCGTCGACTACGTCAATTCGTCGACTGCGACGATTCGTCGCGCGTCAATTCTTCGACTGCGACAATTCGTCGCGCGTCAATTCGTCTCGTGTCAATTCGTCGCGCGTCAATTCGTCGATTACCTCAATTCGTCGACTACGTCAATTTGTCGCGTTTACAGATTTTGGTTACATACAAAACGAATGCAGGAAAACGTACGATTTAAAATCTAGTTTTCATTTCAGAACCATCAAATTTGGTATCATGAAACTCTAACTTAGACGCTAGACGGTTTTCGGAAGGGATTGGAGACCGGGGGTCAGAGGCCCCCCCCCCCCTCCCCCTCATAAAAATTTCGTAAAATCTACAGTTTTCATTTTGGAACCACAAAATTTGGTATACTATCTCATGGTACTCTAACTTAGACGGTACACCGTTTTTGGAACGGGTCAAGGCCCGGGGGGTCACAGCCCCCACATACAAAATTTTCTTAAAAACTACGGTTTTCAATTCAGAACCACCAATTCTGGTATACCATCTCATGGTACTCTAACTTAAACGCTAGACGATTTTTTGAAGGGGTGGCAGCCCGGGGGATAAGGGCCCCCCTCATAAAATTTTTCGGAAAATCTACAGTTTTCAATTTAGAACCACCAAATTCGGTATACTATCTCATGGTGCTCTAACTTAAACGGTAAACGGTTTTTGAAACGGATCAAGGCCCGGTGGGTAAGTGCCCCCACATACAAAATTCGTCTTGACAAGTGGTCAGAAGCCAGCCCCTAGATCACTCCGCCGCCGTAGCGGCACGTTGAAATGTATTTTTCATACGGCCCCAAGCGCTCTTACGGACATACTAGATTGAACTGGACGCAAATAAATCATTAATATAATTTGTACTAGCAGGGATACCAGTTATTTGCCAGGTACATATTACTATTTGTGGAATCACCAAGTTCAGCGGGTGAAAGTTAATGAATGAAAAAGATATTCTTGCAATTTTCCAGTAAACTTATTTTAAATTTTTTGATTTAGTTAATTTAATTATGCGGAACAAAAAAAGAAAGAAAAAGGAATGGGAATACGTACCTTCTAGGAGACATCTATAGAACTGCCGTACATCTGGCGTGTGCTTCTGTGAATCCCGCAACAAAGAAATGCAATGTACCTATGTGATGTCGATTGCGTTCGACTTCACATTGGCATTTATAACGAAGTAAATTTCTCCGTCATTTTTATCCGCGCCGGGGTTCGAACCCGGATCCCCTCATTCCGGAATAAGTCACTCTACCAATTGAGCTACGCGGACATTTTTTTCTGATTCCTATCTGCCTTTATGTCGTGTGCGTCCTTCTGGCTGGTACGTCACATCTCCTGGTACGTTACATCATCTCCCCCTTATTTTTTTCGAAGTGCTGGAGAAAGGATTCTCTCATTTTTCCTATCTCGCGGCGTGGAAATAACATCACACCAATGCGAGATTTTGAATGGTCAGGGTCATCCGGATAGTTCGGGCGCCATTATAACGAAGTAAATTTCTCCGTCATTTTTATCCGCGTCAGGATTCGAACCCGGGTCCCATCATTCCGGAATAAGTTGCTCTACCAATTGAGCTACGCGGACGTTTTTATTCTGATTCCTATCTGCCTTTATGTCATATGCGTCCTTCTGGCAGGTACGTCACATCTCCTGGTACGTTACACATTGATCATCTTTTTCTTACCGATTTGAATTTTGAATATCTGGAACTCTCTATTTACATTACATTATATTTCTTCCTGATAAGCCGTCCGTTGGTGGTGAAAGCTAAACTATATTGATTTGTGTTTTTAATACACCATTAAACACATATTTTTGATATTTTTGCACTTTATTGTTATCTACAGTTTCTAACTTAGACCGTAGGTTGGTTAGTTGGTTGGTTGATGGTTTATGGTGCAAGGCCCTCAAAGAGCCAAAGAGCGCCTTAGAACGTAGATAGGGTATTCTTAAGAGTAAAAAACGGAGCTTTTTATGAAAATTTTGTTTAGGGGCTCCCTTGACCAGGGCCCCGACCCCTTCAAAAACCGTCTACCGTCTAAGTTAGATAACCATGAGATAGTGTACCAAATTTGGTAGTTCTAAAGTGAAAACTGTAGATTTTACGAATTTTTTTATGAGGGGAGCTCTGACCCTCGGGCCTTGACCCGTTCCAAAAACGGTCTACCGTCTAAGTTAGAGTACCATAATATAGTATACCAAATTTCGTGGTTCTAAATTGAAAACTAGATTTTGTGATTTTTTTATGAAGGGGGCCTTTCCCCCGGGCTGCAACCCCTTCCAAAAACGGTCTACCGTCTAAGTTAGAGTACCATGAGATAGTATACCAAATTTGATGGTTCTAAATTGAAAACTGTAGATTTTACGAAATTTTTATGAGGGGGGGGGTCATTCCCAGGGCTCTAACCCCTTCAAAAAGCGTCTAGCGTCTAAGTTAGAGTACCATGAGATAGTATACCAAATTAGGTGGTTCTAAATTGAAAACTGTAGATTTCGCGAATTTTTTTTTTTATGAGGGGGCCTTTACCCCCGGGCTGCAACCCCTTCAAAAAATCGTCTAGCGTCTAAGTTAGAGTACCATGAGATAGTATACCAGAATTGGTGGTTCTGAATTGAAAACTGTAGTTTTTAAAAAAATTGTAGGGGGGGGGCTCTGATCACCGGGCCTTGACCCATTCAAAAATGGTCTACCGTCTAAGTTAGAGTACCATGAGATAGTATACCAAATTTGGTGGTTCTAAATTGATTACTGTAGATTTTACGGCATTTTTTTATGACTGGGGGATCTTACCCCTGGGCTCCAACCCCTTCCAAAAACCGTCTAGCGTCTACGTTAGAGTACCATGAGATAGTATACCAAATTTGGTGGTTCTAAATTGATTACTGTAGATTTTACGGCATTTTTTTATGACTGGGGGATCTTACCCCTGGGCTCAACCCCTTCCAAAAACCGTCTAGCGTCTAAGTTAGAGTACCATGAGATAGTATACCAAATTAGGTGGTTCTAAATTAAAAACTGTAGAATTTGCGAAATTTTTTTATGAGGGGGCCCTTACTCCCCGGGCTGCAACCCCTTCAAAAAATCGTCTAGCGTCTAAGTTAGAGTACCATGAGATAGTATAATAGAATTGGTGGTTCGGAAGTGAAAACTGTAGTTTTTTAAAAAAATTGAATGTGGGGGGCTCTGACCCCCGGGCCTTGACACGTTCCCAAAACGGTGTACCGTCTAAGTTAGAGCAACATGAGATAGAATACCAAATTTTGTGGTTCTAAAATGAAAACTGTAGATTTTACGAAATTTTTGTGAGGGGGAGGGGACTCTGACCCCCGGGCTCCTACCCCTTCTAAAAACCGTCTAGCGTCTAAGTTAGGGTACCATGAGATAGTATACCAAATTTGGTGTTTCTAAATTGATTACTGTAGATTTTTTTTTTTTTGATTGGAGGTTTAACGACCACCGTGAGCAACTCAATGGGCTATAAGCAGTCGCCCGTCCCTAATTTAGGGTCACTGGTTCCAGGGGAAGGGAGAGAGCCAGTGCCGTAAGACAAACACAACATCCATGCCTGACCGGGATTCGAACCCGAACCCCTTACGGACGAATGATCAGAGGCCAGCGCCTTAGACCACTGCGGCACCGGGGCGGCACTGTAGATTTTACGGCATTTTTTATGACGGGGGGCTCTTACCCCCAGGGGTCCAACCCCTTCCCAAAACCATCTAGCGTCTAAGTTAGAGTACCATGAGAAAGTACACAAATTTGGTGGTTCTAAATTGAAAACTGTAGATTTTGCGAATTTTTTATGAGGGGCGCCCTTACTCACCGGGCTGCAACCCCTTCAAAAATCGTCTAGCGTCTAAGTTAGAGTACCATGAGATAGTATACCAGAATTGGTGGTTCTGAATTGAAAACTGTAGTTTTTAAAAAAATTGTATGTGGGGTCCCTGACCCCCGGTCCTTGACCCGATCCAAAAACGGTGTACCGTCTGAGTTAGAGTATCATGAGATAGTATACCAAATTTTGTGGTTCTAAAATGAAAACTGTAGATTTTACGAAATTTTTATGAGGGGGGGACTCTGACCCCCGGGCTCCAACCCCTTCTAAAAACCGTCTAGCGTCTAAGCTAGGGTACCATGAGATAGGATACCTGATTTGGTGGTTCTGAATTGAAAACTGTATATTTTACAAAAAAATTGTATATAGGGGGGGGGGGGGCTCTGACTAACCGGGCCCTGACCCCTTCCAAAAACCGTCTACCGTCTAATATTTTTAGTGCCAAAGAAAAAGCGAAATATTCCTATCTTGTCTGAGTGTCCAAACTTTATAAATTTGATCAGGGAGGAAGACGTTCGAAATCGTACGTTTTACTGCATTCGTTTTGTATGTAGCCAAAATCTCTAAACGCGACGAATTGACGCAGTCGACGAATTGAGGTAGCCGACGAATTTGTCCGCGACGAATTGACGCGCGACGAATTCATGCAGGCGACGAACTGTCGCAGTCGACGAATTGACGCGCGACGAATCGTCGCAGTCGACGAATTGACGCAGTCGACGAATTGACGCACGCAACGAATTGACGCACGCAACGAATTGACGTATAACCGTCCGCCAATTCCTTCTTGGTGCTCTTTTTTCACTTTCCGCCAGTGTATGTTAAGAACGGTAATGTAAAAGTTATCATCTGTTAAGCAGTGTTCGGGACGTACGATGGAGGTGAATCACATGTCAAGACGGCAAAGCTGCAGCAATAAATTCCGCAGGTGTAGCTTCATTGAAAAAGCATTTGGTTCGGGAGCTGGAGGATGTGCGTCTGCGCTCTGCAACCGGCAGAAAGACGTTTTTGCTATATTGGCGTCCGAACGTAAAATGAATCGCCTGGCCTTTGAGTTTTTCGCAAAAATATGTGATGTTCGTTCCACATAACGGCTGGAATTAATCAGAATGCCTTCTACAGTGTATCATCAAGAGTAGTTTGCCATCAAGAGTAGTTTGCTGCGAACCTGAAACCTGTGATTTCGTGCCACCGCCTTTCTCAAATGGGAGGGATGTATGTGATGCACTACTGGGGTGATGCAGCAAATAGAAGCGGTAATCACCTGTCGGTGTATCTTGGTTGGGAAAGCATTCGGCTCCTGAGTTCAAGGATGCCGATTCGATCGCCGTCATCGAAAAATTCTTGTTTGCACATTGGTGCTTGATTGTTGTAATGGGGCTACTGACCGTTGGCTTCTTCGAAAAATGTGTGATGTTTTTTCCACCCATCGTCTGGAATTATTGAAAAATCCCTTCGAAAAAATGTGTGATGATTTTTCCACACATCGTCTGGAATGAGCAAGAATTCCTTCTTCAGTGAGCTACTTGAAGCATGGATTGCCACCTGACACTCAACCACAGCACTTTCTTAAGAGGGGAGGAGATATATATGACGTACTACAGAGGTGAAGCACATGTCAAGACGGCAAAGTTGTAGCAATAAATTCCGTCGGCGTAGCTTAATTGGGAAAGCATTCGGCTCCGGAGCAGAAAGATGCTTGGTTCGATCCTCGTCTCGGGCAAAAATGTGTGTTTTCACATGTTATGCAAGCCATGTTCTAAATACATCCTGATTGATCTGTGAGGTTGCATCTAATTGTTAAGAATAAAGTGATACATGACGTCCAGAATTGGTAAATAAAAGTGGATTTGGTACGGTTTCGCTGACTTCTTATTGAACTCTGGCCGTTATGTCTCAAAGAGAGAGAGATAGAGTGCTTATACTTAAGATATTTTATACTTATATTTAAGTTTTCAGCTACAACGAGCAAGTTTGAATAATACGGGTATGAAAGTGAAGTTAATTCGCCAATTTCACAAGCTAAGCTAAGCTTTAAGTATTTTCAAATTAAGGGGAAGTCAGAAGTTAACTTCGGCTTAACTCGAAGAATACCCCCCTCCCCACCTTTTTTGACTGAAATTTTAGCGATCACAGGGAGCAACTCGATGGACTATAAGCAGTCTCCCGTCCCTAATTTAGGGTCACTGGTTCCAGGGAAGGGAGAGAGCCGGTATTGTAAGACAAACACAACATCCATGCCTCACTGGGATTCGAGCCAGGGCACTTCACGGACGAAAGGTCACATGCCAGCACCTAGACCACTGCACCACCAGGGCGGCGAAAAGTACCTGTACAAGGAAATAAACCAGTACATAACTTTTATGTTATAATATATTTATGAACTTTATAATTGCAGTCATCTCTTATACCGTATTTGTCTTGTATTAGGGCATGCATGATATCCTCGGAAAGCCGTATTATAACTGGGGCTTACTGTGTAACAAAAAAAAAAATACAAGAAAAAAAAATGAATTGAAGAACAAATTTAACCTATTAAAATTTTAGCGATAAACATCATACCGCACATAGGAGTTAAACAGTGCTTCAAAATTCAATTCCTCAGTTTACTTTAAGTAACATTTAAAATCGTTATATTTTCATCCAAAAACTTGAACATTCTCCTAACCATTTTTTCCTGCGTTGTAGCAAAACTTCCATCAAAACAGAATTTTTCTTTGGTGCTATCCATTCTGAGGACGAAATTAATGTGGATGAACTGAGCAGCGGACGAAATGAGCAGTGAACAAAATGAACCATGGACGAAACGAACCCGACGAAGTGAACGTGGACGAAATGAACCGCGGACAAAATGAATTAGACGAAGTGAAAGTAGACGAAATGAACCTGACAAAGTGAACTTGGACAAAATGTGCCGATTTATCGGAGTTTGATAAAGGACAAATTGTGATGGCACGGCGCTTCGGAACTACGATCACGGAAACGGCGCGGCTTGTGGGTTGTTCACGTGCCCTGTAGTGAGTACGTATCAAAAGTGGTGCACAGATGGCCAACCGACGAACCGTTGTCCAGCCGTGTGCCGTCCGCAGATCATTGATGCTAGAGAGGAGGAGAGGATACTGTTGCGCATTGTTCACAGTGACCGCAGGGTCACAGTGCGACAAATCACCCACAGGTACAACAGTGGTGATCAGGGCAATGTGTCACAGGGCACGGTTCATCGCAGCCTACTGCGCATGGGTCTGCGTAGCTCAAGACTCAGCCGGGTTCCCAGGCTCACTGCACGTCATCGCCAACAACGCATGAAATGGGCCCAAGATCATTGAGATTGGACCGTGGATGATTGGAAGAAAGTGGCCTGGTCTGACGAATCAAGATTCCTGGTGCATCACGTAGACAGCCGAGCACGGATACGCAGATTACCAACGGAGGCTATGGCACCTGGATGCACTGTTGGACGGAAACAGGCCGGCAGCGGCGGTGTTATGCTATGGATGATGTTTTCTTGGGACACTTTAGGCCCAATTATCCCAATAGCACAATCCCTGACAGCTGTCAGGTAACTGAACATCGTTGAGGACCAAGTTCACCCATTTATGGTAACTGTGTTCCGTGCTGGTGATGGCCATTACCAATAGGATACTGCCCCATGCCACACTGCCAGAATCGCCAATGAGTGGTTCGAAGAACATGCTGGTGACTTTATGCTAATGCCCTGGCCTCCAAATTCCCCTGACATGAACTCAATCGAACATTTGTGGTTCGACTTGGAAAAGTAGGTTTGCGCTATATCACCACCACTCCGAAATGTACGGGAACTGGAGGGCCTGCTGTAGACATTATGGTATCTGATACCCCAGGATACCTATCGCCACCTCATCGAATCGATGCCTCGCCGAGTGGTCGCTGTTTTGCGGGTTAAAGAGAGTCCTACAGCTTATTAGGTAGGTGGTCATACTCTAATGACTCATTGGTGTAGTATATTGCATCATGAGCGTTAAATGATAATGTTGCATAAAAATTCGCTAATATGCTTTTTCTTATCCGTAATACTAAATATTCCATCCACTGTACCTTACATAAAAATAATATTTTACGTTCAACAGCGTCAGTCGCACACATCTCTTGCTACCCTAAATCTTTTGAGAGGTGTAGTTACACTGTTAAACATTGGTGCTTAGAAATAAACAAAATGTACTCGTTTTTGAGTACATTCTGGGCTTATAATAGCTCCGAGTACTTGTGTCTCATTTTTGAGTACACATATTTCAAATATATGTACTCAAAAAAATCCACACATTTTAAATATGTGTGCTTCTGACTTCATTCAGTTTGTGTGCTCTTTCGGGCAGAATCTCTAGATTCGCTCTAAAACTGAAGGAATTTAGAGCGAATCTAGCGATTCTGACAGGATAGTTTGTAAGTGAGAGAGAGAGAACACACTAGATGGTGCCACCGTACGATCTTGCACATAGAAGGGAGAGAGAAATTAGGTCCGAGGGGGCTCACGAATGAACACCTTTATATGTAACCTGGGGATTCCTACCCGGGGGCCGTCACGTTCGGGAATCTCCGGCGGATATTCAGCGATTCCTAGAAATTCACACCACCACGCTAGGTTTGAACCTGGGGTCCCTCCATCAGCAGTCTAAATCTCTAACCACTAATCCATCCGCGTCTCGATTTCAAATTTAGAATACGTGTACTCCATACATACTCATTTATTCATAAATGATCAAATGACCATATGTGGAGGATTTTAGGAAGGGAGTGTCTGACCCCAGGTCTTAAACAACCCTTAGAAATAGGAAGCTAGGAGATTTGGGTGTGACGTATATTCAAAATTAACTTTCCTTTTTAGTTTCTTTCCCTATGTAAATCTTGAGTTTATTCTGTTATTCTTCACTCTTAACGTGATATCTTTCACTCAAACGAATACGTTTGGCAACACAATTGAGGTTGAATGAACGTGACGTATGCCTGAGTTTTTGATAAGAACAAGAGATAAAAACGACGACTGATCTATTGCTTGAGGGCGTTGGGTTGTAAACTGATTATTGAAAAGAGCCTTGTGTTTAGAGTTGTGTGGTGTGTACAGAGTTTAGTGCAATATTCTATGCTGCGATGTGTTTGTTATATCCTGCACAAAGCATCTTTTCCCGTAAGTTTGAGTTCTGTTGTTTACATGTTTCGTCTGGCCGTTAAGGTTTTCTTTCATTTAGGAACTATTTCTTAGTATGTTGATGTGTTAAAATAACGTAGAAGTAAGACAAGACTTCTACGCCATATGGGCTGGAGTGCCCGATAGGAAAGTGACACTGAAGCAAAGCAGAAAGGGGGATGAAGACGCCCTTATTTATTACCGAATGGGCCAGTACCCGGGGTCCGATGGCTTAACGTACCCATCCGACGCACGGCGGATATTTAGTGGATCGAGCGTTCGTACCTGCCTGGGATCGAACCTGAGGTCCTTTTCGCCGCAGTTACGAACGTTGCCCACTAGGCCACCCACGGCTCCTCATTTATTCATAGAATCAACTGTAAGTATGTTATTCGATGGCACATCTGGGATAATAGATATACTCGTTGTCACATGCTGGGCAAATGAACCGCACAATTTTATGACAAATGTAGTGATGAAGCGACAATATATTATTTACAAGGAGTGTTCAAATGAAAAGGCACGAAACGACACTGTGGATATAAATGAAGACTTTATTCAAAGTATACACCATAGGCCGTAGCACAACGATCCCATTGATTAACGAGCCGAAGGATTCCTTGTTCCCAGAATTCCTGTGGCCGTGACGAGACCCAGTCCTGCACAGCGTCCTTGAGTTCGTCGTCCGAGTGGAAGCGCTTCCCTTTCAGATGTTTTTTCAGGGGACCAAACACATGGAAATCGCAGGGCGACATGTCCGGGCTGTAGGGCGGATGGTCAAGCTGCTCCCACTGGAACTTGGCCAGTTCCGCGTGTGTTACCCTGGAGACGTGTAGACGCGCGTTATCATGGAGCAGAACCACACCCTCCGCGATGAATAGCGGCCGGTTTAACACCTTCCGCTGTCAGAAATCGGATAACGCCTCGCTGCTCCTCAATCGTCTAATTTTGCAATGTGAACGCCATCCTGTCCACACACGCACTGCCGCGTCAATTGGACGGCGCTCTTTATAAGAGCCTCTGCTCTCTCCTGCGCATGCGGGCGCCCGCGCGTGCTCCGATCCACGCCGGCGACTCCAATCGCATCCCTAGATGTGTCGCTACGTTCTCCCATAGCGGCATAGGCAAATATGTTAACGGTTACGTTCTTATGACGTTTCGTACCTTTTCATTTGAACACCCCTAGTATGAGATTGACACAAATATGGTTAATGTAAAAACGTACTCAAAAATACTTTATGCATAATTAAATTACTTGTGATCAGTGACTTTGTTGTACTAATTATCTAATTATTTATGTTTTTACACATTTATTAAACAATTTCTCTTGAAATCTTTAATATCTGAAATGAAGTAATACGAGATTATATTTATTGACACAGTTATTTGTAAGTACGTATGGTTACTTATATTTGAGCATGGCATGTACTCGCTTATGATACGATTGTACTTAAAGAAAAAATCGAGTAGGTTCAGGTTCTAATTTTTAAGTAGATTTTTTTAACAGTGTAAAAACCTGAAATTTTATGTGAACACATAAGAAGAGTCAGAGCACAGATTGGTAATATTATCCTCCTCAAAAACCTTCTCGATCCAATTTCGGCAAGGAACTTTTCAGTTCTCCTTCGTATATGCGTGATTAACAATATGCAATTACCACGCAGAAATTTTAGGAGGAGGTATGTGATAACATTTTCTTCGACTTTGCTCTATGTAAATCATCGGTCAGGGCTATTGAATTGCAAAATTAGAAGAAATATATTTTTAGACAAGAAAACCACGAAAGTCCCTGGAGGAAATTAAGTTCTCAGATATAGGTGGAGTAGGCGACTGTGTAGGAGTTTTCCTTGCCTCCTTCAAAGCATTAAGATAGCAGCTGAAACAATTGCGAAACTCAAGAAACCCGCCATTCCATGCAGACATCTTTTATTGTAATTGGTCGTTACCTTATACTGTGATCTTATTAATTTTCTGCTCTAATGCAAAATGTAATTATTTGTGGAGAATCTCTCATGAAAGACAAGGAAGGCTTAAGGCCCACTGCACAGTTAGCAATTTTTGTCGCACTTTTCGATGCAATTTCTCGTTAAAAAAACTTTTGTTCGAAGACTGTTTTCTAGCTACTTTTTCTAAAGATTAATTATTATACTAGCTCATAGCCCGTACCATGTAAGAGTGAAAAAGCTATGACTGAAATTTTTACAACGCGAATCGTAAAATGCACTGCTGGCCACCTAAAATGCAACACCAAGAAAAAATCATCCGATTGGCCTGAAATTCGAAGCATGCGTCGCCCGCGAGAGGACATGCAAACGATTAGCATTGCAGGGCATATGCAAATCATGTGCGCCCGGCACGCCACCGAGAAGCACTATAAGAAGGGTGCACAGAAGGCGGGGAGTAAGTAGTGGAAGTGTGTTCTGCTGCCGGATCTGTGCGTGGGAAGCTTCCTGATGCCTCGTCGCAGAATACGGCAGTCATTCCAGCACGTTTCGGAGTTCGACAGAGGACGAATAGTGGCTTATCGCGACAGCGGTTTGTCGTACCGAGACATCGGCGCCCGTGTGGGACGACATCCAGCCACAGTGAAGCGAGTATGAATTCGGTGGGTGCAGGAAGGACGGACGGAACGACATGAGCGATTGCCGCAGCAGCGGCGGATCCCTGGACGAGAGGACCGGCATGTTGAGCGGCGGGCATTGACGCCTCGCACCGCCACAACACGAACGTTAGCGCAGGAATTAGGGTGTGTTGCGCAACAACCTGTGTCACCACGTACCGTTCGACGTCGTCTGAAGGTGCGGGGACTTGTCGCACGGCACCCATTGCTAAGATCACCATTGACGTTACACCACCGGCGAGTGCGGCGGCAGTGGGCCCTTGAACGCCGCACCTGGACTACGGAATGGCACGACATTGTCTTCTTCGATGGATCTCGCTTCTGCATGCAACACCACGGTGGTCGGATCCGCGTGTGGCGGCACCGCGGCGAGAGACTGTATGACGCCTGCATTATGCATCGCCATACCGGTCCGTCGCCGGGCGTTATGGTTTGGGGAGCAATTGGATATGACACCCACACCCCTCTGGTACGCATCGCCGTTGCACTCAACAGCCACCGCTACATCTCCGACCTTTTCGAGCCTGTAGTCCTCCCTTACCTGCTGGATCTGCCAGCGGCCACGTTTCAACAGGACAATGCGCTCCAGCAAGTGGCACGCATCGTGCAACAATTCTTCACGGCCCACCAGGTGTCACTGCTGCCGTGTCCCGCCTGTTCTCCTGATATGTCGCCCATCGAACACGTCTGGTTGCTGATCGGCAGCCAAGAGGCCCGGCAGGCACCACCCGCGGCTACGCCTGATGAACTGTGGCAACGTGTGGAAGCAGCCTGGACCGACATACCTTAAGCCCACATCTAAAGCCTCTTTCGTTTTATGCCGTGGCGTGTAGCGGCCGTTATTGCCAGCCATGGGGACCACACGAACTATTGATGTCTGCGTGTTCCGCAAGTCGCACGGGCCTGTAAGCTCAATCGTTCCATCTTTGTATCTGTTGTTACGTGTCCAGTAAATCTGGCTTTGCTATCTCGTGTCCTTCTTGGTGTTGCATTTTGGGTGGCCAGCAGTGTACATATACATAACTACACTGGCGTTCAAAAATTAAGGACGAGAAGATTTTTAGAATGTAAAGTCGTGCAGAAGGCGAAAAATCACATCGACTCAAATCATACCGTAAGATCCCCAAGATGTAAGAATATGGGACAAGTGAGCAAAACCGTCCAAACAAGGAATCCAAAGGATACAAAGGCACTTTATTGAAAAGGTAGCTTCAAGCACAACTGGACAGAAAACAGAAACGTCCATGTGACAGGCGGCTGCCAAGAAAAATCCAGTCTTTAGTAGGGGATATGATCGCCCCTGACTGCGTTGCAGGATTTACAACGTCTGTCTATGCTGAGGACGAGGTTGTCAAGGAGCTGTAGAGGCATCGCGGCCCATTCCTCTTGTAGCGCCAATCGCAGCTGCGGAATCATTGCTGGTGGCTGGTGACGTGCTGTCAAGCGTTTTCTGAGAAAGTCTCACACGTGCTTGAGTGGATTTAGGTCCGGGGACCTTGCGGGCCAATCCATGCGTTGAATATCTTCACTCTCCAACAGCTTTGCGACAGCCACTGTACGATGAGGGGTAGCGCTGTCGTACATGAAAAGGAAATCAGGACCCACAGCACCTCTAAACAGACGCACGTGAGGCAGGAGAACCTCGGTACAATAGCGGACATCAGTGACTGAACCTCATTGGAAGATGTAGAGGTCAATACGGCTACCAAGCATGATACCGTCCCAAACGAGAACTCCGCCACTTCCAAACCGGTCCCTTTCGATGATGTTGGAGGTGTGATTGCGTGTTCCCTGCTCTCTCCAGATGTGCATACGTCCAGAATCGCTCGTCAGACTAAATCGGCTATCATCCACAAAGAGAACTCGACCCCATTGTTCATGTGTCCAGTTCTTGTGTTCCTGGCACCACAGAAACCGCCGTCTCCGATGAGCAGGCGTTAATGGCACACACCGTACTGGTCGTCGTGCAAATAGACCACCTTGTGGAGCCCCTGGCCACGGTAAAACGCGATAACGGACGTCCAGTTTTCTGTTGTATGTGTCTTGCGATTTCTCCCGCTGTCTGCCGTCTGTCTTTTTCGGCTGTAGGACAATATACCGGTCGTCCGAAGCTATGGTTGCTCGTGGACGACCTCTTCCAAACTCTCAGACAGCTGTTCCTGTCGTATGAAATGCTCTCCAAGCTCGTGAAACGATGCTCTGAGCGATCCCAAACTCCTCGGCCACACTAATCACACTTCGACCTTCTTCCAACTTCCCAATGACACGACCTCGGGTAAAGTCCTTTAGATGTCGTCTACTGGATTGCCTATTGGCCATATCACACGGTGGCAGCAAGTCGACGTCGTTCAAACCGATGTACACCGTGCAATAGATTTCATCGAATTGCTGAGCGTACACCGCCCGTGTGCTTTATACCCTTCCGACACTCCTCCCCCTACGTCATGCTGCATATATGCGCATACCCTACCGTACCGGACCCTAGTCTATCTCCTGAGTGGTCTTTTGGTCCGTTCTGCCTGCTCGTTCCGCTGTTATGCTAATTTCCCCTCTTCGTCCTCAATTTTTGCACACCAGCGTATAGTAAACGGTAGAACTATTAATGGGAAGTCTATAAGATAGGTCACCAGCAACAAAAGTTTCGTAATATTCCCATGACAGAAGAGTATTAGACAGTTGTTCGAGCACGTGCGTGTTGCCACAGATGAAGTCGTTTGTCTTACTAACTTTATTTTATTTTCCTGTATTTCTCCTTGATTTTACGTACCGTGCAATAGCGGTGAGCTTAGTTCCGATTTCGGCGACCAGAAAAAAGTAGATGGCGCCGCAAGTACTGAACGCCACCAGACCGTTAAGGATTTACATAGCCTATTATACAGGTTTTATTGCTTGTACTAAACTGACAATCTAATTAAAGAAGCGAATCGATTGGAGGTTTAACGACCACCGTGAGCAACTCAATGGGCTATAAGCAGTCGCCCGTCCCTAATTTAGGGTCACTGGTTCCAGGGAAGGGAGAGAGCCAGTGCCGTAAGACAAACACAACATCCATGCCTCACCGGGATTCGAACCCGGACCCCTTTCGGACGAATGATCAGAGGCCATCGCTTAGACCACTGCGCCACCGAGGCGGCCATGTGAGATTGTAAACCTATTTCATGTCTCACGCATACAAGATAGTGCTTTTGTTATTCGAACGTTGTTTTTAGTAGTTTAATTGACTTACTAACTCACTGAACATAAGCACGCTCTAGAAATAACTGAGTTGATAGGAATCAGCACTTAAGTGAACTTCAACTGCTTATTCTCTACGAAGCAAAGTTTCAGTGGCCTCCCCGGTGGCGCAGTGGTCTAAGCGATGGCTCCAGATAATTCGTCCGAGATGGGTCCGAGTTCGACTTCCGGTGAGGTATGGATGTTGTGTTTGTCTTACGGCGTTGGTTCTCTCTCTTCTCTGAAGTCAGTGGCTCTAAACTAAGGACGGGCGACTGCTTATAGTCCATTGAGTTGCTCACGGTGGTCGTTAAATTTCCAACAACGAAAAAAAAAACGTTTTAGTGTCCCATATATTTTAAACCTCTAAGAAGAAAAAACAGTTTCAGTTGATTAATCTCATGTCGTAATTCATTCATGTCGATTAATCTCAAGTCGTAATTCATCCAAATGACTCAATATCAATTGCATAAACATAGAAAGCTACACCATAAAGTACGTTATTCGTCTACAACAAGCTTTTCAACGCTGCGTTACTCTACTAGCCCATCCCCACTATATCGCCATACAACGTATTATTATCGATTGATAGTGTATTTATACTGTTAAAAAGAATTAGAGGAGCATCATGTGCGACTGATATTGTTCAACGTAAAATAATGATTTTATGTAAGATGCAGTAGATTATTAATATGAGTAAAAAAAAAAAGCACATGAGCGAATTTTCATGCAATATTTTCATTTAATGCACGTGGTGTGATACGTATGCTATACCACAATATGCATATCTATACACCAAGAAAAAATGACTTTTCGAAGGTAGCCTCTAATAGAGTTTGAGTTCCCTCGAACTGCTTAAACTGCTGCACACCTTTGTCGCATGAAATTCACGAGGTTATCAAGGAGGTTTTGGGGGTATCTTCGCCACTCCCTAATGAAGGTAATCTCCAGTTCACGGAAAGTCAACGGGGGAGGGAAGGGAGGGGGCGAGCTGCAATGTGTTTACCAAGGGCGTCCCAGGTATGATTAATTGGATTTAAGTCAGGGGAGCATGTTGTGCACTTCACGCGCTCGATCCCTCCCCTTGAAGCATGTTTTTCACTAGCCGAGCTTTACGAGATCGAGCGTTATTATCCATGAAAAAGAACGAATCACCAAAGGCTACAGCATACGGCATGAATCTTGTCTTAATATCTCTGGGGTCAGATTGCCGTTTGGGATGCCGTACAATCCCGTTCATCCACCAGCACTTATGCCTGCCCAGAACATCAGTCCATGTCCACCGTAATAGTCTATTTCCTGCAAAAAAGCTGGATTGTTTCGTCTGCAGGGTTCCCTCCAGATAAGAACTCATCGATTGTCCGACTCCAGATTGAATCTCGACTCGTCAGAGAAGAGGATGTCAGATTCCAGACTGAATCCCGACTCGTCAGAGAAGAGACTGTCAGATTCCAGACTAAATCTCGACTAGTCAGAGAAGGGACTGTCAGATTCCATACTGAGTTTCGACTCGTCAGAGAAGAGGCTGTCAGATTCCGGACTGAATCCCGACTCGTCAGAGAAGAGACTGTCAGATTCCGGACTGAATCTCGACTCGTCAGAGAAGAGACTGTCAGATTCCGGACTGAATCTCAACTCGTCAGAGAAGAGACTGTCAGATTCTAGACTGAATCTCGACTCGTCAGAGAAGAGACCGTCAGATTCTAGACTGAATCTCACTAGTCAGAGAAGAGACTGTCAAATTTTAGACTGAATCTCGACTATTCAAAGAAGAGACTGTCAGATTCCATACTGAATCTCGACTCGTAAGAGAAGAGACTGTCAGATTCCAGACTGAATCTAGACTCGTCAGAGAAGAGACTGTCAGATTCTAGATTGAATCTCAACTCGTCAGAGAAGAGACTGTCAGATTCTAGACGGAATCTCGACTCGTCAGAGAAGAGGCTGTCAGATTCCAAATTGAATCTCGACTCCTCAGAGAAGAGGCTGTCAGATTCCGGACTGAATCCCGACTCGTCAGAGAAGAGACTGTCCGATTCTAGACTGAATCTTGACTCGTGAGAATGAGTCTAGACTGTCAGATTCCAGACTGAATCTCTACTCGTCAGAGAAGAGACTGTCAGATTCTAGACTGAATCTCGACTCTTCAGAGAAGAGACTGTCAGACTCGTCAGAGAAGAGAACTTGATTCCACTCGTCGTGACCCCAACCACGATGTTTCTCAGCCCAATTTCTACGGGACGTACGGTGTCGCGCGGTTAAAGGAACACAAATCATTGATCTGCATGCGTAAATGTCACCTTAGTGAAGGCAACTGCGGATATTTTGAGTTCACAACCTGCGCGCCGTTGGCACGAGAAGCTTTAAAGCTGCATAGTATTTGCCCCTCCGTTTTCCGATGGGCTGGATAACGATCGTCGCTTGCTGCAGTTGCTCGTGGTTGGTCTTGACCCTGCCTTCTTCGAACACTTCCCGTATCCTGGAATCGTGTCCACAGTCGGAAAATGACACTTCGTGACATTCCAGTAGCTTCTGTGACCACCCGCTGTGTCTGACCTGCTTCCATCCTGCCAATAGCTTTCCATGCCGATGATTCCAGTAAATCATGCTGTTGAGATATCGCTCTAACAAGAACCGGAATGTCACGACAAACGCGGAAGAATAAAGGGACCTCCCGAAAAAACCTTCGTTTTTATTCCAGTCTGTTATTTATGCATTCGGACGTCACAGACGCTAATTTACATAAGGATATGTATGATTTCGCTGACTACCTCACACTCGACTTGCGTTTTCCACGTTTCGGTAAGATATCACACGATTGGCTTACATAATATCGCCAAAGTTACACGCTATCCTAATTATTTTTAGCAGTATATTTGTTTTTTCCTGACTCGCTGCCAGCGTTACCAAAATTTAGAAGCTGTTCAATGCCATTCAGTGAGAAAATCTTTAACCAAGAAGAAACGAAATTTGCATAACAGAAACTCAAAAGGAAGGTTAAATGAGACGTATTCGTCACATACGCGTGTGTCAGTCACAACTAACAACCAAAAAATATCGTTATATCTTACGATCAAATTTATTTTGAAAGGCACCCAAAGACGAAGTTGCATCACAAGCAACATTATTGTTATCTGTACAATTTTTTTCGTTCGGAGGTTTAATGACCACCGTGAGCAACTCAATGGGCTATAAGCAGTCGCCGTCCCTAATTTAGGGCCACAGATTCCAGGGAAGGGAGAGATCCAGTGCCGTAAGACAAACACCACATCCATGCCTCTCTGGGAACCGAACACGGACCCATCTCGGACGAATGGTCACAGGGGGGGGGGCTATCTGCACAATACAAACAAATGTTCCAGCAAATATGACTAATATCGTGCGCCTTGTATTTACACATTTTTTTCGCTATTTTTCATTGTATTACCTTCAGTGTTAACAGAACATGTGTGTTGTCGAGAAGGAAGAGCGATACGTCATCCACAGCTAATGGTTGGAGACAGAAGGGAATGAGAAACAGAGCACCAGCTGTTAGGGAGACGCAGAAATGAGAAGAAAGAAAGGATTCCCAATCGACTTGAAAACGTGACGGACGAAGAGGGTGAGCGAAGACATAAAGACAAGTCAATGCTAAGTCATTTCAGTTTAACAGACGAGTAAAAAAACAACGACATGGAAAACACTGACGATTGTGGGGGCAAGTATGCATTTCGATCATATTGAAGAGATGATCGACGACTGGTCCCTAAAGGTTTGTTACGAGGCTGACAGTGCTTCAGCAGCGTGACCATAGACTGTTAATGGGACTTGTTTCTGCACGATTGACAGCTGTATTGATTCTTGACATAGACAGTATGCTCCAGACCCAGACGTACTATCCATGACACACACACACACACACACACACACACACACACACACACACACACACACGCATGCATGCTGCATGTACACTATCTACCAACAAGTAATTGGACACCCCTGCAATCGACGATATCTGTGGTCCTGATACACGTCACGGCCGCCGCCGTTAAATATCGTGTGCGAAACAACAACGCAATCAGTCGCAATGCAAGATGCCACGCAGTTCGGAGCTCTCTGATTTCGAGAAAGGTGTAATCGTCGGGTATCACAGAAATGGCCGATCCATACGTGACATATCAAGCGAGTTGAAGTACACAAAATCGACAGTGGCCTACGTGATTGGCAAGTGGAAGATGAGAGGTGACTGTCGGAATGTGCCCCGACCCGGGAGACCCACAAAACTGGGAGTTAGAAACCGACGGGTGCTGGCCAAAGAAATTCGGAAGAACCGCACCAAATCGATGGGCCACATCCGCGAGGAGTTTCAACAGGCATCCGGGAGTGTTCTTTCGATAAATACCATCCGTAAGGAAGCCCATCTGCTCGGTTATCATGGACGTGCTGCCGCCCACAAGTCTTTGATCAACAAGTCCAATAGCGCTGCTCGGCTAATGTGGTGCAAAGAACGTCGACAGTGGACCGTTGAACAGGAGAAACAAGTTCTGTGGAGCGACGAATCAAGGTTCACCCTCTACCGTTTGGATGGCAGGGTCTGGGTCTGGCGTCTGCCTGGAGAACGCCTCCTGACGGAATGTATTGTGCCAACTGTGAAGTTCGGCGGCAGTGGAATTATGCTATGGGGGTGTAGTTCGGCGGAAGTGGAATTATGCTCAACGCCGAGACCTACTGCACCATTTTGGATGACCATGCGCTTCCTACGTTGTGACAGTTTTACGGGGTGAACCCATGTTACTTTCAGGATGACAATGCCACCTGTCATGCTGCGAGGTCTACCATGGCTTAGTATGGTGACAATGGGGTTAATCGAATGGACTGGCCTGCGCAGAACCCGGACTTTAACCCTATCGAGCACCTCTGGGACGAGTTGGAGCGTCGCCTTAAGGGGTGCCCCCACCGTCCGAAATCGGTGAAGGAACTGACCTGTCTTCTCCAAGCCGAGTGGAAGAAAATACCGCTAGCCGTCGTACAACGCCTGGTTGAGAGTATGCCCCGGAGGGTCGCAGCTGTAATCGCCGCTCGTGGAGCTCCGCCAACTATTGAAGGTGAATAAACTTCGTTTTCCTTTGCTATCACAGGTGTCCAATTACTTATTGGTAGATAGTGTACATGGGCGCCGTTGCCGAACGTTCTCAATGAAGAAAGAAATTCAAAAAGTACACTTACTGTAACGTAATATGAGAAAATAGAGGCCTGTAGAGTTCCATTAATGGTAGTCGAAATCTGCAATATTAGGAGTAGGTACCGGAATCGAGGAAAGTAAAGTTTTACAGGCCTGGGAAATATAGCTGGGTACATCATCATTGCAACAGGTGTCCTATCGATGTAAAATGTAGAGACTCTCCGTAAAGATTACTGTTTCCCTCGTTGTAGAGGTAGAATGGAGACATCTCTCCAAGATGGATAATGTGTACCACCTGAAGTAAGCCTGGCTAAAGCAGTAGATGACGAGCCATTTTTTACACTATATTGGTGTTCTTTAATTCTTGTTTGTAGCTCCGTAGGGTTGAGCCGATGTATATAAGGTCCTTGTCTTGAGGATCGACTGATTTCATTGTAATAGAATAAATGCCGCATTTGTCCGACAGTTCAACACGGTCCCGATCATTTTTAATCAGGGAATAAATGTTTGATCATTTTTAATCAGGGAATAAATGTTCGATGTTTTTACTCATGTGATTTTAACTATGTATATATTTTAACTTGTGTGTGTTTTAGTTATTAAAGGTTTTGCTTATAACTGGAATCATTCAGCAAGTTTGAACATCGTACATTAACACCAAGTTTCTTCCCTTAAGGAGGCAGTTATTTCTTCTAGCAATATGTCCAACCTATTGTCATTTACGCTTTCCAATCGTAGGTTGAAGAAGCGTCTATGCTCTAGCTTTGTTCGACTGTCTGTCCGTCCGTCCGTCCCCCTTGTCGGCACGATAACTCGCGTAAAAATGGGTCGATTTAGATGAAATTTTAGTATGCACCTGGGGACGAACCCTATTCAAAATGGGTGTAATGGGGTCAAAGGTCAGGACATAGGAGAGGGATCCATTCATTTTCCTTATGCGTCCTACTTACGTAAAAATGGTTTGATTTCGATGAAAGTTTAGTATGTGGTAGGGAAAAACCTGGGAACAAACCCTATTGAAAATGGTCGAAATGGAGTCAAAGGTCAGAACATAGAAGAGCGATTCATTCCATTTCAATTATGTGTCATAACTTTACGTAAAATTGGTTCGATTTCGATGAGATTTTAGTATGTGGTAGTGGACCACTTGGGGACGAACCCTATTGAAAATGGGCAAAATGGGGTCAAAGGTCAGCACATAGGAGAGGGATCCATTCCATTCTGTTGCCCTTATGCGTCAAAACGTGCGTAAAAATGGTTCGATTTCGATTAAATTTAAGTATGTATTAGGGAGCTACTGGGAACGAACCCTGTTGAAAATGGGCGAAATAGGGTCAAGGGTCATGCCATAGGAGCAGGATCGATTCCATTACCCTTATGCGTCATAACATGACTAAAAATGCTTCGATTGAGACAAAACTTTAACATGTTGTTCCGGAAGTACACTTAACCGGTTCTGTTGAATATCATTGAAATGGGATCGAAGGTCAGGACACAGGGGCGAGATTTATTCCACAGCCATTATCCTCATAACTTGAGTAATAACTTGATTAATGATCTCTGATATGTTGGAAAGCGTATAATAAATCAATGCATTGCATGGTTTTACCAACTTGTTTTAGATTTCATTTGAATCATGATGCCATCAGCTCATGCAATTTTTCTGATTTATGAGTTCTTTCTTGATTACACCAAGCATGCACCTTTCCAGGCTTCTTTGAGTTGCCTACAGCTTCTGTGTGTCTTTTTTACACTTTCCAACCTTAGGTTGAAGAAGCGTATATGCTCCAGCTTTGTCCGTCTGTCCGTCCGCCTGTCAGCACGATAACTCGCATAAAAATGATTCGATTTCGATGAAATTTTAGTATGTAGTAGGGAGCCACCTGGGGACGAACCCTCTTGAAAATGGGACAAATAGGGTCAAAGGTCATGACATAGGAGCAGGATCCATTCCACTGCCCTTATGCGTCATAACTTGCGTAAATATGGTTCGATTACAGTGAAATTTTGGTAAGTGGTAGAAGACCACCTGGGGACGGACCCTGTTGAAAATGGGCGAAATGGGGTCAAAGGTCAGGATATAGGAGCGGGATGCATTCCATTGCCCTTATGCGTCATAGCTTGCGTAAATATGGTTCGATTTCGATGAAATTTTAGTATGTCGTACAGGACCACCTGAGGACAAACCCTATTGAAAATGGGTGAAGTGAGGTCAAAGTTCAGGACATAGGAGTGGGATGCATTCCATCGCATCTTATTAAAGGTGCAATTCTTGTACATATGTAAATTTTAATTTGAAAACGGCTCTAAGGATTTTGATGAAAGTGATTAACCTACCGTGTACTGGTACTAGACATCGATTTAGCTTGATCTCGACTTTGGAAAAATTGGTTTAGTGGGTTAAATAAACCACCCCGAGTTACCCCGTTTTTAGTGTCATGGCGTCGTCTTATTATTGTTTCCCATTCTTAGAAATCTTATGACGTCACGCTGTCACGATCGACTCGCGATTGAGATGTTGGCGAGCGGTCACGTCATCTGCCTCATTACGTCACGCGTTGTTTGTGGATCCTATTAAAGTTTTATGACGTCACACTCTCGCGACCATATGCATCATTACATCATGCGCTGTGTGCGTATTACGCATTACTTCTATTTTCTTCTAGAACAAAAAGTGAGTTGTGCCAGTTGCTTGGAGTTGATGCCTAGTATAGTATAAGCAGCGGAACGCTGATTTAGCATGTTTTTCCCTTCAAAATTTAAACTTAATACAGCATTTTTTTTATACATTTTTGAATAGTCACTTGACGACGAGCGTATTCGCTGTTCTAAAAAAAATTAGTTCATTTTTATTAATTACTATTAACAGAGTGTCACGGGGATAGTAAAACAATATAAAAATTGTGTCTGGTCGACCCCTACGAAACGTGCACATTTCAACTTTAATAAGAAGAATACGGCACTGTTGGAACAAGAACAAGCGGAAGAAATAAATATGGAACAGCTTGGACATTCAAAAGCCGATGGTTTCCGATCACATTCCATTCTCGAAACACATGACCTTCCATTGGAAGAAGATCAGCCTACAAAAAGACCATTCCGAGCAGCTAAGACGAGGTGCATGGAAATAATGTCCGACGTTATTATAACCCTCAATTAATCTATAACGGAAGAAAACCTCGATGAAATGCGGCGAATAAATAGACAACGATGAACAACCCCATGTTAACATTTATTGTTTGGAGTTTAATGTTCGGAAATAATAAAAACAATTTAAAAAAATTTCTTACTCTAACACAAATAAAAAATTACCATTCATCTTTGTTTTGATGTTTATTCTAAATTAATTTGTCTCTAATTCGTCTGTCATTATTAATCTTGATGGTTTAGACTTAGCATTACAAAACTTTGAAATAAAAAATCAAGTTATAAATTTTTTTGTGCCCTCATCCCTCCTTTACCCGAGCGATGCTCTGTGTTCCTGATATTTGCCCTTATGCGTCATAAATTACGTAAAAAAGTTCGATTTCGATGAAATTTTAGTATGTGGTAGGGAACCATCTGGGAACGAACCCTATTGAAAATGGGTGAAATGGGGTTAAAGGTCAGGACATAGAAGCGGGATTCATTCCATTGCCCTTATGCAAGTAATAACTTGAGTAATGATCTCTGGTTGCCGCCCCGGTGGCGCAGTGGTCTAAGGCGTTGGCCTCTGATCATTCGTCCGAAAGGGGTCCGGGTTCGAATCCCGGTGAGGCATGGATGTTGTGCTTGTCTTACGGCACTGGTTCTCTCCCTTCCCTGGAACCAGTGACCCTAAATTAGGGACGGGCGACTGCTTATAGCCCATTGAGTTGCTCACGGTGGTCGTTAAACCTCCAATCAAAAAAAAAAAAAAAAAAAAAAAAATCTCTGGTATGTTGGAAAGCGTATCACAATCAATGCATTGCATGATTTTACTAACTTGTTTGCGCTTTCCAACCGTAGATTGAAGAAGCGTATATGCCCCAGCTTTGTCCGTCTGTCCGTCCGTCCGTCCGCACGATAACTAGCGTAAAAATGGTTCGGTTTTAATGAAATTTTAGTATGTGATGGGGGGACCACTGGGGACAAACCATGTTGAAAATGGGCGAAATTGGGTTAAAGATCAGGACATAGGAGCGGGATCCATTCCATTTGCCTTATGCGTCATAACTTCCGTAAATATAGTTCGATTTCGATGACATTTTAGTATGTCGTAGGTGGACCACCTGAGGATGAACCATGTTGAAAATGGATGAAGTTGGGTCAAAAGTCAAGACATAGGAGCGGGATGCATTCCATTACCCTTATGCGTCATAACGTGCGTAAAAATGGTTCGATTGAGACAAAACTTTATCATGTTGTTCCGGAAGTATACTTTACCGGTTCTGTTGAATATCATCGAAATGGGGTAAAAGGTCAGGTCATAGAAGCGAGATTTATTGTACAGCCATTATCCTCATAAATTGAGTAATGATTTCTGGTATGTTGGAAAGCGTATCATAATCAATGCGTTGCATGATTTTACTAACTTGTTTAGTTAAGTTCCATGCCGCTGATGCATAAGTAAAAAGAGGAAGAATGCGTTTCTGAAACACTTATCTTTTACGGCATAATGATAAATTTCTCTTAAAAATTGTACGGCTTTTTCTAAATGTCTCCCCTCCCCCAGAAAAGTTTTATTCGCCTATTAATTTCATCTTCGATTGGCTCTCACTGATACCTGTTGTCGAAGGCACACTATAGTATCAAAAGTATTTATTATCAAAGGTACACTATATTAACAAAAGTAAGTCGGTCCACCTTTTCCTTGTATGACAGAGGAAACACATCGAGGCATACTATCAACCAATTTTCGGTAAGTCTCGACAGGAATGGCTCGCCTTTCTTCCTGCAAAGCTGCTGCCAGGGTGGAGAGCAAAGTCTGTCGTTGTGGTCGATTTCGTATCCGTCGCTTCAGTTCATCCCAGAGGTATTCTATGGGATTAAGTTCAGGACTCTGAGCAGGTCAGTCTAACGATTCCACCTCATGTAATCCTACGCACGCCATGCAGTGTGACAGGGAACTGGATCGTGTTGGAAGAGACAACGGTCATTTCCCTAATACTGCCACATCGTTGGTAGGGCAGAATTATCCAGAACGTCGAAGTACACTTCAGAGCTCATAGTTTGTGGTATCATAACCAACGAACCGAGTCCCATCCACGGAAAACAACTCCATACCTTCATGAAGCCTCAACCGAACTTAACATTTGGAAGATCACAGCCCGACGGAAATCGTTCGCAAGACTGTCGTCAAACTCAAATACGCCCCAATCAAATTGGAAGAGTGAAAAGCGCGACTCGTCACTCCAAATAACAGCTTTCCAGTCGTCCACAGTCCAGGAACGACGGTAGGCACACCACTCCAAGAGTAAAAGCGTGACTGACTCATCACTCCAAATAACAGCTTTTCAGTCGTCCACAGTCCAGGAACGACGGGAGACACACCACTAAAAGAGTGAAAAGCGTGACTGACTCATCACTCCAAATAACAGCTTTCCAGTCGTCCACAGTCCAGGAACGACGGGAGACACACCACTCCAAGAGTGAAAAGCGTGACTCATCACTCCAAATAACAGCTTTTCAGTCGTCCACAGTCCAGGAACGACGGGAGACACACCACTCCAAGAGTGAAAAGCGTGACTGACTCATCACTCCAAATAACAGCTTTCCAGTCGTCCACAGTCCAGGAACGACGGGAGACACACCACTTCAAGAGTGAAAAGCGTGACTGACTCATTACTACAAATAACAGCTTTCCAGTCGTCCACAGTCCAGGAACGATGGAAGACACACCACTCCAAGAGTGAAAAGCGTGACTCATCCCTCCAAATAACAGCTTTCCAGTCGTCCACAGTCCAGGAACGACGGGAGACACACCACTCGAAGTGTGAAAAGCGTGACTCATCACTCCAAAGAATAGCTTTCCATTCGTCCACAGTCCAGGAACGCCGCCCCGGTGGCTCAGTGGTCTAAGGTGTTGGCCTCTGATCATTCGTCCGTAAGGGGTCCGGGTTCGATTCCCGGTCAGGCATGGATGTTGTGTTTGTCTTACGGCACTGGCTCGCTCCCTTCCCTGGAACCAGTGACCCTAAATTAGGGACGGGCGACTGCTTATAGCCCATTGAGTTGCTCACGGCGGTCGTTAAACCTCCATTCAAAAAAAAAAAAAAAAAAAAAAAAAAACAGTCCAGGAACGACGGGAGACACACCACTCCAAGAGTGAAAAGCGTGACTGACTCATCACTCCAAATAACAGCTTTCCAGTCGTCCGCAGTCCAGGAACGACGGGAGACACACCACTCCAAGAGTGAAAAGCGTGACTCATCACTCCAAATAACAGCTTTCCAGTCGTCCACAGTCCAGGAACGACGGAAGACACACCACTCCAAGAGTGAAAAGCGTGACTCTTCACTCCAAATAACAGCTTTCCAGTCGTCCACAGTCCAGGAACGACGGGAGACACACCACTTCAAGAGTGAAAAGCGTGACTCGTCACTCCAAATAACAGCTTTCCAGTCACCCACAGTCCAGGAACGACAGAAGACACACCACTCCAAACGACGCTTCATATTCACTGTAGTGATGTGTGGCTTGTGTGTCGCTGCTTTATCATAATAACACACACTGTGCACCTCTCTGCGGATAGTTATGGTACTAACCGAGCCATTACAAGATTTCAAGTGAGGATCACATTGATGAAGAAATTAATCGGCGTATAAAACTTGCGTGGAGAGCGTTTGGAAGAAAGAGTATAATTTTCAAGAGCAATATGCCATTATGTCTTAAAAGAAAAGTGTTTCATCAATGCATCCTTCCAGTGCTTACATATGGTGAAGAGACGTGGTCCTTATCTAAAAGAGACATACAAAGACTGCAGTCAACTCGAAGAAGCATGGAGAGATGCATGATTGGTGTAACTAGGAGACATAAAAAGAGGAACTCATGGATCAGAAAAATGACAAGAGTGGGAGACTTCCTGATCAGAGTAAAATCCCTGAAATGGCAATGGGCTGGACATATTGCCAGAAAGACAGACCATCGATGGACAGCTGAAATTTTAGACTGGATTCCAAGGGACAGGAAAAAACCCAGAAAAAGACCACATGGGAGATGGGTGGATGAAATTTGGAAGGATGCGGGGGTAACCTGGAGGAGACTGGCACAAGACAGACCGTTGTGGAAGAAAATTGGGGAGACTTTCGTCCAGCAGTAGATTTATAATGGTTGCCAAAGATGATGATGATATATAAAACTTGGTTGGAGAACTTTTGACTTTTGGAAGAAACTGTACAATTTTTAAGAGTAATATACCATTGTGTGTCAAAAGAAAAGCGTTTAATCAATGCATTCGGTTCTAGTCATTTTTGCAACTACCCCATCATAGCTGCAGTATATGATCCAGGAACTTGCTGACAAGAGTAAAGAAGTTGGATTCAAAATGAAGATTCAGAAAACGAAATTGATGTACAATATTTTTACAAGAAATGAAGATTTATCGATTGATGGGGAAAAGCTGGGGGTAACCGATACCTACATTTACCTTGGATAACAGATATCAAGCGAGTCACATCGATGAAGAACTAAATCGGCGTATAAAACTTGGTTGTAGAGCTGTTGGATAAAACAGTTCAATTTTCAAAGGCAACATGCCATTAGGTCTTAAAAGGAAAGTGTTTAATCAACGCATCCTTCCAGTTCTTCAAAAATAGAGCAGAGACCTTAACTAAAAAAGACATACAAAGGCTGCAGACAACGGAAAGCAGCATGCAGAGTTGCATACTTGGTGTAACCAGGAATGATAAGAAGAGGAACTCGTGGATCAGGAAGTGATAAGAGTGGAAGCATGGGCGTACTGATAGGTAAGAAAGCCTTTAACTTCAGCAGGATTTTTCAAAATTTTTGCGAAAACTTCATGTGAAAATGGTTAAATAGCAAGACATTTTTGACGGCAGCTTTGAGTGAGGTATTAAAAAGAAAATCAATTTTCAGCATTTTTTCAGTATATAAGTAAAATCTTCAAGAAATAATTTTCGCTTTAGTTTATAAAAACTGGGTGACGAGAAAGCCTCTGTTCTAGAGGACCTGAGGTCCATTTTCACAGCCCTTGCAATAGTTGCTATACATGTATGATAACGAGAGAATGTGAATGAAATATCAGTTGAATAAATGAAATTTTCATATCAATGAGGATATATGTTACATTTGTTTGTGCATAACAACGTATCCTTTAAAATGTAATGAGCTAAAAGGTGTTCTTTGCGGGAACGAAAAAACGGAGACCTGTGTCATTCTGTTATAACGGAGTCAAAAGAAAAGTTTGCAAAATATTGTAGCGTTAAGTGTTTTTTTTATATTCAAGACTAAATAATTTAAGTAATTTTAGTGTCTTTGTGCCACAATTCTTAATTGTTACTTTTTAAATTGCTTACTTATGTTCTGTACTTTCGTATAAAGCAGAAACGGTCATTATAGACGCTGTTAGACGGCCGTTATGTGTTTTGTGTGTGTGATCGTGAGGCATTTCAGAGGCTGGCCTTAGTTCCCAAAAGAATAAAACTTGAATGATATGATTAATTTTAGCGTAAGTGATTTGTAACACTTTGTATAAAACTAGGACAATCGTTTTAATTACAACGTGTACACTTGTGCTACACGCAATAAAGTGTAACAATTTCGTTTTTTACGAAAAATACCTACAGGTTGCAAAGAATTTGAATTACAGAACGCCCGTAAAACCAAATGTAATATAGAATTTAAAAATTTCGGTAACTGAAAGCAAATAGATTTTCGCTAAAGGGCCTTAAAGAAATTTTTTTGCGGGGGTCCCTAATTTTTTTCAGGTACGTCACTGAGTGAAGGCATCATAATCAGTGTAAAATTCCTGAAATGGCAATGAGCTGGACATTATGCCAGAAGGACGGACCACCGATGGACAACCGAAGTTTTAGACTCGATAACAAGGAACAGAAATATATATATATATATATATATATATATATATAGTATACGAATGAAGTTCCAAATAGAAACTCTCTCCAAACCATTGAAATCCCATAATGAGCCATACTAATTGAGAACTTGATAACAATGAACTTAAGAACTGAAAAAATAGAAAGAACATTAAGCTAAGAATAAAATTAGGTAATACAATAACTTTGAATAGGAACCCAATTAACAATAGAAGTGCGTTAAACCATCCCAATAGGCTGATGTGCACCATTCTCATCAGGGGGATACTAGTGCATGGTGCACATCAGCTTAGTGGGATGGTTCAACGCACTTCTATTGTTAATTGGGCTCCTACTCAGAATTTTTGTATTGCCTAATTTTATTCTTAGTTTAGTGTTTTTTCTGTTTTTTTCAGTTCTTAAGTTCATTTTTATCAAGTTCTCATTTAGTGTGGCTCATTACGGGATTTCACTGGTTTCGAGAGAGTTTCTATTTGGAACTTCATTCGTATACGATATATGATTAAATCGCTATTTTGTCATGCTGCTTTGCGCGGACGTACGGAGATTTCTGATATTTGATTTTTAATTTTGGACTTTCGATTTTTAACTTTCGATTCTTTGATATTGCTTATTTTTATATATATGTATATATATATAAATCTCCCCAAGTTTCTTCCACAATTGTCTGCCTTGAGCCTGTCTCCTCCATGACACTTCGGCGTGCTTTCGAATTTCATCCATCCATCTCCCATTAGGTCTTTTTCTGTTTTTTTTCTGTCCCTCGGAATCCAGTCCAAAATTTCAGTTATCCGTTGGTGGTGCGTCCTTCTGGCAGCATGTCCAACCCATTGCCATTTCAGTGATTTCACTCTGGTCATGATGTCGTCCACTCGAGTCATTTTCCTTATCCACAAGTTCCTCTTCTTATCTTTCCTGGTTACACCAAGCATGCATCTCTCCATGCTTCTTTGAGTTGTCTGCAGTCTTCGTATGTCTTTATTACTTAAGGTCCATGTCTCTGCTCCATACGTAAGCACTAGGAGGAGGCATTGATTAAACACTTTTCTTTTGAGACATAATGGCATACTGCTCTTAAAAACTGTACTGTTTCTTACAAAAGCTCTCCATCCAAGTTTTATACGCCGGTTAGTTTCTTCATCAATGTGATCCCACTTGATAAATGCTTCCCAAGATAAATGTTGGAATCGGTTGTATCAAGCTTTTCTCCATCAATCGATAAATCTTCGTTTCTTGTAAAAGCATTGTACATCACTTTTGTCTTCTGAAAGTTCATTTTTAATCCCACTTCTTTACTCTTGTCAGCAAGTTCTTGGATCATACTCTGCAGCTCTGAAGGGGTAGTTGCAAAGATGACTACGTCATCAGCAAAGCGAAGGTGAGTTAGATAATCTCCATTAATCTTTATCCCTTTGTTTTCCCAGTTCAATGATTGAAAGACATTTTACGATGTGGCATTTATATATACGTATATATAAATGCATTGAAAGATATTTTGCAATGTGGCATTTTATATATATAAGAGAAAACAGGCCGATAATTGAATGCCAAAGAACTAGACAAAAACAATATCAAACGTGATGGAAGGAATGCAGAAAATTCTTGAAAACTGCTATTTATGGTTTTTCCAAGGACCAGCGTAAAAAACCATGTGTTAGGGTTTTTGTTACCGTTCCTGTTGAAAATAGTTTTGCATAGATTTTGCGACCTTAGATTTTCAATGTTTTTTGCAGTTCTTGCTGTCTTTCCTGAGCTTATTATATACCTGTCCCACTCTAAATTATGCAGAACCCCTAAATTCATATTAAATTCGTTTCACAATAAATATTTGTTTAGTGCTTAAAAATCCCATAGTAAACTTTTTGGCAGATCTTTTACCGATGTTGAAAGCATACTCACATCAAAAATGAAAAATTTACATATGGTAATTTTTTTAAATTTTCACAAAACGTATACAGTCCCCGAAAGCTGAAACCTTTACCTACCATTTTCGCGAGTTTTTGGATTGGCTACAAGATAGTTTGGAGGAAAAAGCGCTGGATATTATCTTTATGAACCGGTCAAGTAGACTTCTGGTGTTTTCAAAAATCGTTGAAAACCCTTTAATGGTGAAAGGTTCTATTATGAGTGTTCTAAGGGAAGATCGAGAAAAGCTAGACATCATGATGCAAGTCAAAGGTCAGACATAAATGTCAATATCTAATTAAAAAATTTGACTCTCGAAACTTTAATAGTTCACGCATAGGAAATCTGAGCGGCTGCCACGTAACTTTTAGTTTCAGCTGCGATATTATCTTCACCATAACAATACTGTCTAGTGTGTAATTTTACGTATGTTTGTTTTTCTTGTTACCGAAAAGCATATTCATTCCGAAATGAGAGTTACGACTTTATAAAACAGGAGATGCGGTTTATCTTTTGGTTGTAATAAGGTTGACTTTTAACCCTTTAACCTGATGGAGCGAATTAACTCGGGGTTAGGAAAATGCGCTGAAATCAGCTCACTGTCTAAGAAGTGGACCGAAAGCAGTTGGAACGAATCAACGTGCTCGTGAGAAAGATTTTCTTCCCCTTTTAGCTATGTCATTCAAAGTGTTCATTTAGGGAGATGGTTGTCACTAAACCTTTCTGGCTAATTACCCTTTAAAAGAGCTGTAATAATGACAAAGAACCTAAGAAAGGAGAGAGAAGATGTTTGAGTCACTTGTTATTACCTAGTGGTATGATGCCCCGGTCATGTCTTGGGTTATGGAGCAGAAAATAAAGAACTGCAAACGCCTGTCACCAAGAAAGCACTAATGGGATACCAAGGACTATCACCAAGTAGCAGTGGGATGAATATCACTATAGACTAGTGGGATGCCAATCACCAAGGACTATCACCAAGTAGCAGTGGGGTGAATATCACTATAGACTAGTGGGATGCTAATCCCCAAGGACTATCACCAAGTAGTATTAGTGAGATGAATATCGCTATAAACTAGTAGCATGCCAATCACAAAGGACTATCACCAAGTAGTAGTGGGATGAATATCACTATAGACTAGTAGGATGCTAATCACCAAGGACTATCACCAAGTAGTAGTGGGATGAATATCACTATAGACTAGTGGGATGCCAATCACCAAGGACTATCACCAAGTAGCAGTGGGACGAATAACACTATAGACTAGTGGGATACCAATCACCAAGGACTATCACCAAGTAGCAGTGGGGTGAATATCACTATAGACTAGTGGGATGCTAATCACCAAGGACTTTCACCAAGTAGTAGTGGGATGAATATCGCTATAAACTAGTAGCATGCCAATCACCAAGGACTATCACCGAGTAGTAGTGGGGTGAATATCACTATAGACTAGTAGGATGCCAATCACCAAGGACTATCACCAAGTAGCAGTGGGATGAGTATCACTATAGATTAGTGGGATGCCAATCACCAAGGACTATCACCAAGTGGCAGTGGGATGAGTATCACTATAGATTAGTGGGATGCCAATCACCAAGGACTATCACCAAGTGGCAGTGGGATGAATATCACTATAGATTAGTGGGATGCCTATCAACAATGACTAGTTCAGGGTTAGTGTTGATCAGGTGAGAGGGAAAAAGAAATCGTTGTGTGGCAGCTTTCGTAAAACCCGAACACTATGTGAATAATTCTGTTTGGTAAGAGTGGAGAGTTTTGGGCAACATTTAGTTCAGATTCATTGGCCACTTAAAGGGTTAACTGCCCTTTTGATCATTAATCAGTGTACTTTAGGTGTACCCTCAAAAGTAAAAAGAAGAGAAAGTGCTTTATTGACTACTCAAGTATTTCGATACTTGTGTTTGTGTAATTCTACCAAATTCCATTAAATAACAGAATAAAATTGTTAAATATTAAGAGAAAATATTTAGACCAGTGGCGTAGGAACGCTTTTGATTTAGGGGGTACAAGCTCAGTCATGAACCTTACATCTCAAGGATTAAGCCATCTATGGATGACCCCCTCCGAATTTTTTTGGGGGGGGGGTAGTATATTAGAGTTTTTATAAAATACGCATAGTGATCAGGAATTCATCCGAATGAACATTGTTATGATCATATTATTATTAATTATTGCCATTATTATTTTTATTGCTGAGAAAAAGTTCACATTATTAATTTCTTATCAGAAAATGAATGGATAATTTTTTTGTGTTCTCTCTTTTTAATTTTTGGACTTTTTTTTCCATTAAAATATTAAGTAGGGACAAGTCAACATTAGGATGAATTTCTGTCAGCAGGGTTTGGAAGAGAGGGATTCTCAGGAAATGTTATATAACTCTTTACAAGAACGAATTAAATTTCTTATCATTTTTGTTTACGGTAATAAAGTAAAACCGCAGTAAGATAAAAACTGCTCTACCCCCGAAGATAGTACCATTGAAGCATTGTGAAGTATATATTAAAAACTTTGAACGATACGTAGGCTGACAACTGATGTAAAAAGCACATTGGTCTGGTGCAAAGCTAAATGGTGGAGATATCGAGGAATTGGAGTACCATGAGTGGTATGTGAAATCCGTAATGGCAGCCCCGGTGGCGCAGTGGTCTAAGCGATGGCCTCTGATCATTCGCCCGAAAGGGATCCGGTTTCGAATCCCGGTGCGGCATGGATTTTGTGTTTGTCTTACGGCACAGGCTCTCTCCCTTCCCTGGAACCAGTAACATTAAATTAGGGACGGGCGACTGCTTATAGCCCATTGAGTTGCTCACGGTGGTCGTTAAACCTCCAATCAAAAAAAAAAAAAGTCCGTAATGCACTTGTTGTATTGCTACTGATTTTAAGACAGGAAACAATTTTAGTGCCGGGGTTGCGAGCGCTGAAATGTCCACTTGTGCATTAATTGTTTTTTTAAGTGCAGAAAGGTCGACCTGATCAACATGCATGGAATTTTAAGAGAAAAGAAACACTGATCACGAGTTTGTTATCAAGCCCTAGCCCTACCATATGCTGTTTGAAGTTATTAACAAAAACCTCGCACTCGTCGTTTCCCTGCAGAACTAATTTGCTGGTGTTTCCCAGATGGTTGGCCAGTTTTTGGTGGATGAAAAGCCTCCCGCTACAAGCTTCGGATATAAAAAAAACCCCAGATGATCCGTGATATTTCTTTGAAAAAAAGATAATAAAAAAAAATAAGTAGCATATAAATTTTACTGTTCACTCTTTATGAATGATTGGTTTGTGTTTGTTCATATCTGGGGGTACAGTAGATAATAATGTACCCCTCTCCAAAATTTGGGGGGTATATTGTACCCCTGTACCCCCCGTTCCTAAGCCACTGATTTAGACTAATTCATGCTTTTCAAAGTATTCTAGAGAATGGGACGAATATCAATGTCGCTCTTTCAATAGAGATATTAAACATTTTGTTTTTTCAACAAAACAGCATATTATGAATTAAGCAGGAATATATGAAATTGCGCTCTTTTGTGTTATGAGATGTGTTTGTTTTGGAATAAATGGAAGAATCTCAAGCCGATGAAAGGATCAATAGAGACACGATAAGTATTAGAAAAGTTGTATGCACTCCTTTGGTTGGACTTTCATTATAGCATCTGAATCATGTTACACATGGTGTAGTAAGACAGTCATCCACGAAATTTTTAAAGAGCATGTTTCTTGCGATGACGACCTTTCTTGCCAGCCATCTTCTGTAAGATACCAAGTTTTTCAGAAAATACCTGAACCGAAAAGGATATAGTTTCCTCGCTCAATCAACACGTGGTCAGAACAACGATCCGAATTGGAGTAACTCATTCAATTTGAACTGCATTAGAAATATAGAATTAATTTAGGATCATACATAGTATAAAATTAATTTAGGATCATACATAGTATAAAATTAATTTAGGATCATACAAAGTATAAAATTAATTTAGGATCATAAATCTATGAAGAAAACCATTTAACAGCAATTTACCTCATTAAAACGCCTTTGGGTATAAATTTCAGAGAGCGGTACAAAACGTAATTTTTAAATGTTAATTAGATGGAAGTTAAAGATCTAACAGGCTGAAAATTTTATCGTTCAGTGTTAAAGACAAGTCTAGTCAGGAAAGGAAATATTTTCGGATGTAACATGGATGAATGAGCAGGCAAAGCGGTTAATGTAGCACTTATTCAGTGGGAAACAAATCGCTGTTTCGTGGCTGCGCGTCTTCTAATGCGTAGACCCAGGTGGTTGTACAACGGCTGATCACTCAGAAGAAATTTCCGTTATAATTATCACTAAAAGATGCATGAAACTGCCTCTGTGCAACTGTAGAGACAAGACTAAGCTAGCGAGTGATGAATTATATATAAATCAAGAGGACGGCTACAGTGGTGTACTGTGAGGAGTAGTACTATAGGGTCGGGAGAATTTGCGACATATGTACATATTGCCAAAAAATTCTTTAAAGTGCCGCTTACAAGAAAATAGTTCAAAAGAGAAATCCTCGCAATATGGAGAAAGAAAATAACTTTAGAAATGTAGACTCCGAAGACTATATATTTGGAAGATGTAATTTGAGAAATAGTATGCACGATGAAATTTATTGATTAATTCCTAAATCAGTCAAAATTTCGAATGTTTTAGTTTTCACTATTTTATTCAGGCTCTCTCATTCCCTCCCAAGGTATTTTTCAGCTTATATGATTATTTAATTGTTCGCCTCTGTGTGCTGAATACGACTGTGTGAAGGCTGTCAAAAATTGAAAGAGCATATTAAAAAATCGAACCAGATATTTATTAATGTTCTTTTAAGTGCGTTGTAATGTTTTTCTTCATACGACGCGATTAACTGTGAGTTAACATAACTTTTCTTTTTCTTTATACACTTTATGCAATTGAATCCCAAGAATTGCTACTTAAGGATCGGTCAAAAATTTTAAGAAGAATTTACGAATTTTCAAGATTTCTTGCAGCTCAGAGGTTATTTATGTAAGAAATAGCAGCATTTTACCACTATAGCATTGCTTAGACATTTTTAGCACGTCAAAAAAAAAAAAAAAATTGCTTGCCCATGGTATATTTCTGTTAGTCCGTTTGCTCGTCCGTTAATACATATCTTCACCTAGAAGAGTTCAAAGTTCATAATCATAAAAATCACAGTGATTTTAGCATATTTAAAAATTATTAATTTGCAACCTTAGTTTCTAATATAATGGAAACATCAAGGGCAACTGTTGTAAAAAGTTGCTTCTTCAAATGCATGCTTTTGGTAATTCGTCTAAGTAGAATTGAGAGGTAAAATGCAATTGCAATATCACTCTAAATGAAAGTGACTAGAAAACGTACATTCCGAAAGTCTAATTTCTTTGAAGTGTTAACAACAATACCTTTCTAAATGAAAGCGACTAGAAGATTCCAAAAATCTAAACACTTTGAAGTGTTAAAAGTAATATCATTCTAAATGAAAGTGACTACAAAAGTTATATTCCGAAAATCTAAACCCTTTAAAGTGTTAAAAGTAATATCATTCTAAATGAAAGTGACTACAAAAGTTATATTCCGAAAATCTAAACCCTTTGAAGTTCTAACAGTATTACTACTCCTAATGAAAGTAACTAGAAAAATTACATTTCGAAAATTTAAACCCTTTAAGGGTAATATCAATTCAAGTGAAAGTCACTAGAAAAATTAAATTTCGAAAATCTAGGCCGTTTCGAGTGTTAACAGTAATATAACTCTAAATGAAAGCGACTAGAAAAATTATGTTCCGAAAATCTAAATCCTTTAAATTGTTAACAGTAACAACGTTCTAAATGAAAGAGACTACGGGAAAAATTATATTCAGAAAATCCAAATCCTTTGAAGTGTTAACAGTAATATCCCTCTAAAGGAAAGGGACTCGAAAAATTACATTTCGAAAATCTAAACTTCTTGAAGTGTTAACAGTAATATCACTATATATGAAAGTGACTAAAAAAATGTATTACAAAAATCTAAAACCTTTGAAGTATTAATAACAGGTTTATAAGGCTAAATAAATATCGTTTGCATTTATTAATCGGTTTCTCTCACCATTATGTGAAAACCCTCGCGAACCTTATGCCGGAAGAAAAAAAAAAAAGAAAGGCGAACAAATTTAATAGACACTACAATATGCTCAAGATTAGAAAATAATTTCTTTCATAGGTACTGATGAATGTTAACATTGGCTAAACCAAAACAGTTCCAGTGCTTTTCAGATTGTGCTCCCCTTACAGCGCTCATTAAAAACTTTACGGAAAACATGAAAGCAAGAAATAATTTTGTGAGCTTTTATTTTTAAACTGAGTTTAATGTTCAAGACGCGTTAATTTAAAATCAGTTGCTGTATTTCACATGCGAAGGAATTTGAAATATATGTCATCACTATAGCTTTAGTTAATGTAAATGAACTATGAGCGAGATTAGAGGCTAAATATCCTACTCAATTTGTTTGCTAACTCTCTGTTATTATTACTAATTTAGCATTGTCAGGAAATGGTATATCGATGTTGTATTTCTATAACCAATAAAAAAAACATTTTTTTTCCGCATTGAACATTGGAGAAACTCAAGGTAAAAAATAACTTAAGAAACAGAGCAAAGGCACCGAAAACCCATTATGCAATATTTTCGTTAAAAATGTTTCGTTTTCTCAGGGAAAATTTAAAATTCAGTCCTAAAAAAATTTGCATGAAGCACAAAGGTCATAAGGCGATAATGTCTCCATATTTCGCAGCATTTTTACTTTAGAAACAAAAAATTCACAACTACGGACCAATTTCATAATAAGTTTAAATATTAAGGAGCCCTTCAAACGGCGCAAAATTAAGTTCGCGAGAGCTCCATTAATACGCCGAACAACTTACAAAGATTTGAACTTCACGGAAGCATCGCTGCTTGAACATATTGCAAAATACAGGGTCAAAAATATCAAAGAGCAAAGTACGATCGGAACAAACGCAATATTTCTAAATGCTATGAGAAACAGGAAGTGATGGACAAAACACTGGAAGCAAAATATACAAATAAAAGCAATCTTACTGTTACAGATAGGCAAATTAAATTCCTATAGGGCAAAAGGGTGATAAAGATCTGCTGATCAGGTCTTCCAGGATTTCTGATGTAAGTTCGCTAAACCAGACCGCTACTAAATGTGAAACGTGTAATGTGGCGTTTTGGCGTTTTATACCAGAATCCTACCTGTTTTGCTGCACGTAAATGTTTTTGGATTCGTCCTCGCTTTCCACTGGGTTGGTTGCTCCCCTTCCCCGTGTTTTCCGCCCCATTTTTCATACTCTCTCTCCATTCACAAAAGGCATTCTTCGAAGGACACACCTCCAGCATCGTGTCATGCGCCGTAGATGTTGCGTCATTCACATCTCGTTCCCAACGCGCCGTGTCTGCTGGCTCGTGGGAGAGCCAAGAGCTTAGCTGCTCGTTGTCGCGAAAGACCACTCACGCCGTCACACTTCGGTTTCGTAACATACCCAGGGCTTATTGCCAAATAAAGTGTAACTTTTGTCAGAGAAGTTTAGGTTTCGTTTTTACATTCTGTTGCAATTCTTAGCCCCCCCTCCCTTTTCCCGACAAAGCCTTTCAGTTGCTCGCTTAAAGATTAATTCGGCGAAGTGCGGGATTTGTGGAAAACAAAGAAGTATAGTCAGTAGGAAGTTAGCCGAGAGAATCTCTTTTCTAAGGAACATGAAGTTAAAGCTACTTTTCCGAACGAGTGTGAAAGCTGGGCTCGCTAGCATGTGAGTCGTAAAAGCAGCACTACGTTTGGATTGGGCCATTAGGCGCGCGCGTCATCGGAGGTAGCAGAGACGACTTTATATCTTTTGGGGCTCTAAGCGCTAAAAAGTTCAGAGGCCCCCTTCCCTTCTTATCGCAGCAGAAATTTTAATCCATCAGATTAAAAAAAAAAAGGTGGGGGGGGGGGTCAAGAAAAAGGTTTCTATGCTTTTTAAAATGCCATTTTATTTTCCCATTATTAGAACGCTCTGTAAGAAACAATGCCAGGTAATCATTTTGTCTGTCCGTGCACATGTAATTTTGCGTTTTTAGAGATATTTCAAAAATTAATTTTGTGGCTAATAGGAATTAAAAGGTCATTAAGTTTGTAACTTTAAATATCCATATACTTCACGAATTTACCGCCTAAGGGCTGTCAAAAATTCAAAAAAATAAACTTCTATTGTGAAGAAACTGTTCAACGCAGAGGAATAAAATATTTCTGCGTCTCTCAGGTTAAGCTTAGCTATTCCTTCTCAAATATTTAAATTTCCGAATTAGTTCCTTAATTTCCTGCTAGAGTCAAGAATTTGGTTTTCACAGATTTTTGAAACATTATTTTTGCGAATGGTAGGACATTAACATTCATTATATTTTTGCCCATCTAAAATTTCACTACTTTTTGTGTTCTGTATAAATTTTGCCCATTTAAAATTTCACTACTTTTTTCACATCTGTGTTAGAACCTTCGGTCCGTGAAAACCAAAACAAAACCGGAAATCCAATTATACGTTTTCGGGCCCCCTCAAGCTGTGGGGCCCTAGGCGCTTGCCTAGTACGCCTAGTCGGAAATCCGCCCCTGGGTGGTGGAATCATATTTTTCTGTTGCAGGGAATCTACTTTTTTCTGATGATTCTCAGTAGTCATCTACATAAATGTATGGTTCTACGATCTACGAAGAACAGACTGAATTACTTCAAAGCAACGTGCCGCTATAAACTTCTGGCAGGAACCAGTAACATCTGGACATGATAAGGAAAAAGCTTAAATCCCAGTAAATGTCTCATCTTAGTATATAACATATTGAATTTTCTACTTACGCGCTGAACGAGAATATTATAATTTAAGTAATAGCTTTTACGGGGGGAGATGGGGGGGGGGGTCTAGCAGATTTGTGCGTGAATCCACCATTATGAACTTTTTATTTATTTATTTATTTCAAAATCACTTCGCTGACTTACTTCTTAAGTATTGCAGCTGCATCAGCTTACTCATGAGCAAAGCTGATTTTTCTTCTATCCTTTTCTTTTTCTTTCCTTTTCTTTTTTTTTCTGCTGAGACAGAGATTCGAAAACCAACTGTGTTCAACAAATACTGTGCAAGTATGCATTAAAAATACAGCCCACATTTTCAGGAAGTTTGCGGAAAGTAAGTTTTAAATTTAGTAACTTCCGGTACTTGCAGAGTTGCCAAAAGGCACGGAAGTAAACATCCTCGAACAGTGGCGCAACCAGTATTTCTTTATGGGGGTGGCCCAAAATATTGAAGATGCAAATAAAAATACCCCGGAGAAAACCTCTCCCAAAATATTGAGAGGCGATAAAAATATCTCCGCCATATCACAGTGCGTTTCTTCTTATTCGTTAAATATGTGTCTAAAACACATAGAAAAATATTTCAAATTAAGTAGCCACGAATGAAGAACCAAGTGATATCTCATGGAGTGGGCCCAGGGCCCTGGGCCGCCCCCACTGACTGCGCCACTGATCTCGAAATATTATTCTGAACCTCGTAAACTTAGTCGCTGTAAACAAATTAACTTCAATGTGTCTCTTCGGGAAAATGCCAGTTTAACCCAAGAATCAATACACCAGTACACATACACTGGTGATCAAAATTGAAAGACAATCTACAAAAACGTATATAACTGATCTGATACAAAAACGTATATCATCATCATCATCATTATCATCATTGTCAACCATTATCAATCCACTGCTGGACGAAGGTCTCCCCAAGTTTCCTCCACAACGGTCTGTCTTGTGCCAGTCTCCTCCATGTCACTCCCACATACTTTCGAATTTCATCCACCCATCTTTCATGTGGTCTTCTTCTGGGTCTTTTCCTGTCCCTTGGAATAAAATCTGAAATTTCGGCTGTCCATCGATGGTCTGTCCTTCTGGCAGTATGTCCAGCCCATTGCCATTTCAGGGATTTAACTCTGATCATGATGTCTTCCACTCTTGTCATTTTTCTGATCCACGTGTTCCTCTTCTTATCTCTCCTGGTTACACCAAGCATTCACCTCTCCATGCTGCTTTGAGTTGTCTGCATCTGCAGCCTTTGTATGTTTCTTTCAGTTAAGGTCCACGTCTCTGCACCATACGTAAGCACTGGAAGGATGCATTGATCAAACACTTTTCTTTTAAGACATAATGGCATATTGCTCTTGAAAATTATGCTGTTTCTTCCAAAAGCTCTCCACGCAAGTTTTGTACGCCGATTAATTTCTTCATCAATGTGACCCTCACTTGATATCTGCTGTCCAAGATAAACGTACGTGTCTGTTATCTCCAGCTTTTCTCCATCAATCGATAAATCTTCATTTCTTGAAAAAGCATTGAACATCACTTTTGTCTTCTGAAAGTTCATTTTTAATCCCACTTCTTTACTCTTGTCAGAAAGTTCCTGGATCATACTCTGCAGCTCTGATGGGGTAGTTGCAAAAATGACTACGTCATCAGCAAAACGAAGGTGGGTTAGATAATCTCCATTAATCTTTATCCCTTTGTTTTCCCAGTTCAGTGATTGAAAGACATTTTCCAATGTGGCATTAAAGAGCTTCGGAGATATGGTGTCACCTTGTCGCACTCCCTTTCCAATTTTTATGTGTTTTGTATTTTCAAACAGGCGAATCTTTGCACTTGCATTTTCATAGATGTTATTAATAATATTAATGTATGCATCTTCAATACCGCAGGATTTCAGAGCCATTGCAACTGCTGATGGTTTCACCGAATCAAAGGCTTTTTCATAATCGATAAAAGCCATGCACAATGGAAGTTCACATTCCCTCGCTCTTTCAATTAGTTCTCTCAGTACGTGGATATGATCTATTGTGCTGTAGCCACTCCTGAATCCAGCTTGTTCTCTCGGTTGAGCCATGTCCAGTGTCACCTTCAAGCGGTGTGAAAGAACTTTAGTGAAGATTTTATAAACCACTGATATAAGGCTGATAGGTCTGTAGTTCCTGAGATCCTCAATGTCACCTTTTTTATGTAGTGAGTTATGGCCAAACCCCTCCAAAATGACTCCACAACTTAAAAACGTATATAACTGTCATTATATGTAAAATACTGGGTGCCCCACTCACTACTTTACCCAAGTTTTTATTAATAACAACGTGAATAATTACAGTAATTGTATGATAAATGGTAAGAACATACCTTCATCCACGGAAAACAGAACCAGATCATAACAGATGTTGAAAGCACCCGCCCTGTGCATCGTGACAGGTTTGAACACGAGACTCCATATTTCGGAAAGTTCGCGCCAGTTGCTCAGGTGTAATCTCTGCCACTGACCACACTGCGGACGAGAAAGTCTGGTCCGCACTGTCACGTAGGCGACTTATCTTCTTTCAGGATATGGTTACAACAGCGATTACATGGAAAATTTTCAGGCATTCGTTAACCAACTGCACCCTGTTATTTTCAACAAGATGGAGCTTCTTGCCATATTTTCAACTTGCCATACATCACATGTGAGTATGGCTGAAATTCAGTCATAATTTGGAGATCGCGTCATTTCTAAAGGAACATGGCCACCCCGATCTCCTGACCTAACATTCCCTGATTTCTTTTTCTGGGAGTATCTCAAATCAGTGGTGTTTCAGAACAAGCCGACAACCCTTGAGGCATTGAATAACAACATCCACTGATTTGAGATACCTCCAGGGTGAGAAATCAGGTGGTGTTAGGTCAGGAGATCGAGGCGGCCATGTTCCTTTAGAAATCACTCGATCTCCAAAGAATGACTCAATTTCAGCCACACTCGCATGTGATGTATGGCAAGTAGCTCCATCTTGTTGAAAATATCCACTGGTCAGCTCTTCAAGGTGCAGCTGGCTAACGAATGCCTGGAAAATTTCAATGTAGACGGCTGTTGTGACCGTATCCTGAAAGAAGATGGACCCAATGATCCATAGACGTGACAGTGCATACCATACACCAAATTTTTGGGCGTGAAGTAGTTTTTCGATAAATGCGTGGATTTGCCGATGCCCACATACGCGTGTTTTGTCCATTTATGTATCCCTATTAGTGAATCCAGGCTTCGTCGGAAAAAGAAAGGTGTAGTCCAAGATGTCTGGTCGTTCTGCAACAAATGCCTGAAACCACTGACAGCGATTACGGTGGAGCAACTGGTGGGAACTTTCTGAAATATGAACTCTCGTGTTCAAGCCTGTCTCGATGCACAGGGTGGACACTTTCAACATCTCTTATGATATGGTTTTGTTTTCCATGGATGAAGGTATGTTCTTACCAAATATAATTTAATTACTGTAATTATTCACGATGTCATTGACAAAAACTTGGGTAAAGTAGCGAGTAGAACACACTGTACTAGACTGAAAATTGGCGTACATGCCAGTTCCGTTACGCGGAAGAGAAGGTCATCCGCCTTCACTTTTGCCGCAGGTAAGTCGTAACATGCAAATTAGGTCTATTCACATCATGCAGTTGTTCTAGCTAACTCTTGCATTCACTTCAGTGGCACGTCGAGGTGATTATGTCACGAAGATATCATGTGAACGATTTTCGTCAGCGGAGAGCAACTTGCAAGATGGAAACAGGTCAGTCGAGGATGGAAATTTCCACAGCATTTAATGCTCCACAGAATGTTATGTCAAGACTCTTTAGACAGTTTCAACACACTGGAGATGTGGGTCTTTGACCAAGATAAGGCCGTCCCAGAGCCACAACTGCTGCAGACGATTGCTATATGAGTCTTATTGCCAGACAAAACAGGGAGATGTCCGCTACGCAACTCTCTTTGGAGACTGCAGCAGCAATTAGGGTTTCGAGGCAAACTTTTTTGTAAAAGACTTTGTGAGCAACGCCTTTATGGAAGATGACCAGTTATTTGTGTCCCTCTAACTTCCGCGGCGTGGCGAGTTCATTTAATGGGTTGTCGAGCAGGATAAGGACGTCCTAAAGCCACAACTGCTGCACACGGCCACTATATGACTCTCACTGCCAGATGGAACAGAGAGATGTCTGCTAGGCAACTCTCTTTGGAAACTGCAGCAGTAACAAAGATTTCAAGGCATATTTCTTTTTGTAGAAGATTTTGTGAGCAAAGCCTTTATGCTAGAAGACCAATTATTTGTGTCCTAACTTCCGCCACCTGGCGAGATACTTTAACGGGGGATCGACCAGGATAACTAACTTCGCCACCTGGCGAGTCCTAACTTCCGCCGCCTGGCGAGATCCTTTAACGGCGGATCGACCAGGATAACTAACTTTCGCCACCTGGCGAATCCTAACTTCCGCTGCCTGGCGAGATCCTTTAACGGGGGATCGTCACAGAGTCACAACTGCTGCACACGACCACTATATGAGTCTGACTACTAGACGGATCCGAGATATGTCCGCTAGGCAACTATCTTTAGAGCTTGTAGCAGTAACAAGGCTTTCAAGGCATACTGTTTTGGTAGAAGACTTTGTCAGCAACGCCTTTATGCTAGAAGACTAGTTATTTTTGTCCTTCTAACTTCCGCCGCCAGGCGAGATCCTTTAACGGGGGTATATGTACAAAATATGCTGTCTATACATACGATAAAAGCAAACCACGTCTTCAATAAGCAAATTAAAATCAATTTATTTACAAATTAAAAGCGGTTAAAAGCAGACTAGCGCTTTTCGGGGATCTCCCGTCCCCATCTACTGGTCAATGCGCCACGGGATCCAACAGAGTCAACCCTTATATACTTGATAACACGACCCACCATGCACCACGTCACCAACCGACCATGATGTCACAGTATAAGCACAATTGTAAAATTTCAATTCCAAAATCAATATAACATAAATATAAGAATACAAAATATTTACAAAAATGTACTATTCCGATGTTTTAAAATTCCTCATGTGTCAAAGTCTCTTGTGGAGCAACCATCTTTTGCCAAGGGCTTGGTACAAATGTGAGGAGATCTAAATTACAACAGTTGTCTCCGTATGCAATAATATATAAACTTTTTGAAAAGAAAACAGTCTTTTTGTTGACATTGGAGTTCAAGATTTTAACATTCTCCCAAACAGGGTGTAACCACCCTGTTTAACAGCTATAGTAAAGGCAGTATTAATAGTTTCTGTCCGGAGGGTGTACTTGTGTTCACCCAACCGGGTATTCAGAGTCCTAATTGTAGAACCTATATAAAATTTGTCAATAACACCCGAATCCTCATGGGCGAGCGGAATGCAGTATACACCATATTTCATGAGTTTGGGTACTTTATCTCTGTCATTTCTCAGTAAAGCAAATACATTTTTAGTGCAAACTCCAAATGTCAAATTATGCCTATGGCATATCTTCTTGAGGGTGTTAACTATTGGAGGGAGATAATCCACCTTTCCAACGTATCTAGTGATTTTATTGTCCGTGGACAAGGTCGTGAATCTCAACCTGGTGAACCTTCTCAATAGACCGGGAAAGTAGTGCTCTATGTAGCCGAAGATCCGTGCCAAAGTTGAGGCCGTAGAGAGTTCGTCCCGTCTTGCTTTGTTGGAAGAAGAGTGTGTGAATCTTGCTTTGTTGGAAGAAGAGTGTGTGAATGCGCGTTCGATTAGAAATCGAAGTGATGACGCTTTTTGCTCAGGGGGGTGAGAAGAGTTAAACGGTATGATATATGGTATGAACGTAAGTTTTCGGTACACGGAGTATTTAATCTGGTGAGTGTTGAGGTCCCTTGATAACAAAAAATCAAGAAAAGGTAGCTTACCTCCCTGCTCAAGTTCTTTCGTAAATTTTATTGTGGGAAAAAGTGAAGATAAGCAGTCAATGAAAACATCTCGTTTAACTCTTCTCACCCCCTGAGCAAAAAGCATCATCACTTCGATTTCTAATCAAACGCGCATTCACACACTCTTCTTCCAACAAAGCAAGACGGGACGAACTCTCTAGGGCCTCAACTTTGACACGGATCTTCGGCTACCCAGAGCACTATTTTCCCGGTCTATTGAGAAGGTTCACCAGGTTGAGATTCACGACCTTGTCCACGGACAATAAAATCACTAGATACGTTGGAAAGGTGGATTATCTCCCTCCAACAGTTATCACCCTCAAGAAGATATGCCATAGGCATAATTTGACATTTGGAGTTTGCACTAAAAATGTATTTGCTTTACTGAGAAATGACAGAGATAAAGTACCCAAACTCATGAAATATGGTGTATACTGCATTCCGCTCGCCCATGAGGATTCGGGTGTTATTGACAAATTTTATATAGGTTCTACAATTAGGACTCTGAATACCCGGTTGGGTGAACACAAGTACACCCTCCGGACAGAAACTATTAATACTGCCTTTACTATAGCTGTTAAACAGGGTGGTTACACCCTGTTTGGGAGAATGTTAAAATCTTGAACTCCAATGTCAACAAAAAGACTGTTTTCTTTTCAGAAAGTTTATATATTATTGCATACGGAGACAACTGTTGTAATTTAGATCTCCCCACATTTGTACCAAGCCCTTGGCAAAAGATGGTTGCTCCACAAGAGACTTTGACACATGAGGAATTTTAAAACATCGGAATAGTACATTTTTGTAAATATTTTGTATTCTTATATTTATGTTATATTGATTTTGGAATTGAAATTTTACAATTGTGCTTATACTGTGACATCATGGTCGGTTGGTGACGTGGTGCATGATGGGTCGTGTTATCAAGTATATAAGGGTTGACTCTGTTGGATCCCGTGGCGCATTGACCAGTAGATGGGGACGGGAGATCCCCGAAAGCGCTAGTCTGCTTTTAACCGCTTTTAATTTGTAAATAAATTGATTTTAATTTGCTTATTGAAGACGTGGTTTGTTTTATCGCATGTATAGACAGCATATTTTGTACATATACCATTCCATGCGAAAATATTTCCTATTTCTTTAACGGGGGGGGGTCGACCAGGATAAAGACTTCACAGAGCTACCATTGCTACAGACCACCACTATATGAGTTTGACTGCTAGACGGAACAGAAAGATGCCCGCTAGGCAACTCGCTTTGGAGCTTGCAACAGCTACAGGAACGAGGATTTCAAATTATACTTTTTGTAGATGACTTTGTGAGCAACGCCTTTATGCAAGATGACCAGTTATTTCTGTCCCACTAACTTCTGCCGCCTGGCGAGCTAATTTAACGAGGTCAATCAGGATAAGGACGTCCCAGAACTACAACGGCTGTAGAGGACAACTATATGAGTCTCACTGCCAGGCGGAACAGAAAGATGTCAGTGAGGCAACTTTCTTTGGATATTGCAGCAGTTACAGGAACGACGGTTTCAAGGTATACTTTTAGCAGAAAACTTCATTAGCAGTGTCTTTATGCAAAAAGATCAGTTATTTTTATCCCTCTAACTTCCGCTGTCCGATGAGATCGTTTAATGTGAAGTCGCTAACATCACGCTGGAGTCTAGCACAGCGGAGGAATGCTCTTTTCACAGATGAATCACGATTCAACTTAAGTACTGACTAGCGATGTATTCTCACCTGGAGAGAATTAGGGATCCGAAACAGTACCCCTAACAGCACAGAGAGGGTCTATTCTACTGGTGGTGGCGTGATGGTTTGGACACGAATCATGACTAATGGGCGTACAGACCTGAAGATCTTTCAGAGTCGCTCTGTTGATGCCCTGAGATACAGATACAAGACAATGAGTCCACATGTCAGGCCATTCAAGGAAGCAGTTGGTCCAGATTTTATTCTCATGGATAATAATGCCCGATTTCATCGAGCTCATTTGCGGCAGTACTTTACAGAAGAGGAAGTTACTCAACGAATGGAGCGACCACCCATATCCCTTGACCTAAATCCCATTGAGCATATATGGAATGTACTAGAGAGATGCATTGGAGCTCGACAATACCTTGCTAGAACACTTCAAGAACTCAGGATAGGTCTTGTTGAGGAGTGGTAATTAATTCTTCCAAACGTCATCAATGCACTCATAAATAGTAGAGGAGTCGTTGCTCGAGCTCCATGGCTTAGGGCGTATCATACTTCATATTAAAATAACCCTTGTTTTAAGCAAAAGACCTTAGATATTGCTCCATGGACTGCTGTTTCATATAAATTACAAGATTTTGATGTTAACACATACACATTATGAGATTATGCTTTTCTTCTGCTTGAGTTACACAAGAAAGATAACAATAAAACTTTTTAACAAATTGCATTGAGTTTCCTCATAAGTACTTCGTGTTATGTACGAATTTATAAATTATCCTCTAATTTTGAGAACCGATGTATTTAAAGTACACCTTCAACAACACTCTTCTATCATAAAGCTTTCAAAGTGAATTGTATGCCAATGAAGCATTTGAGAAGGGGAATTAAAAAATGGCTTCAAAGGTCATCATCAGGTGAAAAATTCAGGACGTTAGTCGGAGCGATGGTGTTGCAGACATTATTGAAAATTAGCGAATTATACAGGTCATAGGTTGACGAAGGAAGAAGCCGCTCCCCAGTGACGCAATGGTCTAAGCGCTGGCATCTGACCATTTGTGGGTCCGGGTTCGAACCCCGTATGACACGGGCTCTCTCCCTTCCCTGAAAATAGTGGCCATAAATTACGGACGGGCGACTGCTTATAGCCCATAGAGTTGCTCACGGTGATCTATAACACACACACACACACAAATCCCCCAAAAAACTAAAAAAAAAAAAAAAGGGAGAAAGGGTATGTTCGACGTACCATCCAGTTGAGCAATAATTTCGTGCACTCCTACAACAACATGGGTAATATAGCCGTCTTAGCACGATTACAATTATATCCAATGAATTAAAATAACTATAATACACTTAAAAAACCTCCAATTAAAATGTCTAATTTAATATATCATTCATTAAAAGCATTAGATCTTTCGGACTCTCTCAGGGCACAGCCTCAGATGCGTACACAATGAACTGGATCATCGTGAGTGAAGTAAAACACATACGTACTACTACTTCTTATTGACGCACCATTCTTCAGTAAGAAGAGCAATTTTGGAACTGAAGAATATCATGTTCTTCTGAAGATGGTAGCTTGTCACTAGAAAAGTTGCTCATGTTATATTATATGCTGGCTTTTAAATACGCTGAGGTGCAGATGTTTTAATTGAAGTCACTGTGTTTAAAGAAGGCTAAAGTTAAAAGTAGCAGGCGATTAAATGGTTAGACATTAAACAAAGATCTTCGCTCTTTCCACGCTTTATAAGTGAGTCACGGAAAAATTCTCATTGGCCGCCACCTGGTGACAAACCCAGGGTCTTCCAGTTACGCGCCGGATATGTTTCCGCTACACCACAGCGGCCTCGAATTACTCCAGACTCACATACGCTAACTGCCAAGCCAAGTTGGCAGGTTGCTTCTTGGAGCCCCGCACAATGCTGGGGATTCACCAAAGATGGTAAGCAGCAACTGAAGAAATAATTAGAAGGCGAATGAATAATTAATACACACATTTAACGTGGACCAGGAACATCAAACAAAGATCTTCGCTCTTTCTACGTTTTATAAGTGAGTCACGGAAAAATTCTCATTGGCCGCCACCGAGAGGCGAACCCAGGGTCTTCCAGTTACGCGCCGGATATGCTTCCGCTACACCACAGCGGCCTCGAATTACCCCAGACTCACATACGCTAACTGCCAAGATAAGTTGGCAGGTTGCTTCTTGGAGCCCCGCACAATGCTGGGGATTCACCAAAGATGGTAAGCAGCAACTGAAGAAATAATTAGAAGGCGAATGAATAATTAATACATACATTTAACGTGGACCAGGAACATCAAACAAAGATCTTCGCTCTTTGCACGTTTTATAAGTATAAAAAAATATAAAACGTGGAAAGAGCTAAGATCTTTCTTTGATGTTCCTAGTCCACGTTAAATGTATGTATTAATTAAATGATTAGAAGTGGTGGCCACGCATTAGAGACATTGCAGACTGATCTAACTGTTGTAAAACGTTTTCACGTGTACCATTTGCGGTGGAGTGTCATCCTGTATGAAAATCAACTGACGTTGTTCAAAACCTGGAAAGCCGAAGGTTAGCGAAAGGGATTCGTAGAACTTTCCAGTAACAAAACATGTAACGCAACTGGTAGGGTGCAGCTTTGTAACCCTTCAAGCGGCCGATGTATATCAACCAAATGGTGCTCAAAACTTTCTGCGTTTCCCAAATAGAAATGGTCACGTAGCTTCCGGGTTTTATGGAAGCTACGGAAAAATAATTTTTTTACCCCATCATCTCAGCAGTATCGATCATAAACCTGTTACGGGTGATAACGTTCGTTTTTAGTTCTTTATTCTCTGCTATATGATCAAAAGTATTGTAGGGATGGTATAGTCCCCCTGGCACGGACATCATACCTATAGGTAGAAACAAGAGACTCGAACATCTGCTATCTCCTTTCTTACGTTTCTTGTCATTGTTATAAGTCCTTTAGCACAGTCAGAAAGAATGAAAGATAATTATCACTTTTCACGATTATTTTGTGTGGCAAAGCTAAAGGGGAAGCAACGCTTTCTGATGTGCAGGTTCACTGGTTCCAGCCGTGTTTGCATGGCTGTAACGTAATACAGAGATGAAACACGTGTCAAGACGACAAATCTGCAGCGAGACAATCCGTCGGTGTAGTTTAGTCGGTTAGAAGAACTGGCTCCGGAGCAAGGAGGTGTAGATTCGATCCCGACCACCGGCAAATTTGTGAATTTCACAAGGACCACTTCTGAGACAGCGAATATATTCATTCTTGCTAGCCCCGAGTTCATTCATTCCAGCGGGGTAAAGGTTTAAAAAGAAGTGAAGCGGTCAACTCTGAACGCCGCGGTAAAACCATACCAGAGTATAAATTTCCTCGACTGCAATGAGATATCTTGAAGCACGTTAGAGTTTTCCGTTGCCTAATTCAGCAGTTGTGGCTATTAATGGCACCACTAAAGTAAAAATACACATCGTCATTCCAAAATGTGTTTCATTGCAACCCTTTGTCCACTTCCACGCTGGCAAGAAACTGTAGTACAAATGTTTCTCGAAGAAACGAATCAATGAGGGGAGTTACTGAGTATGGACAATTTTGCAGACGTGATAACGATGAACATGATATTTGGCCTATCAGACATGGTATTTGGGCCTATCCCTAACCCCAGTTCAAAACATCTCCCGAATGATGTTTTGATCCGCGGTTAGGGATAGGCCCAAGTATCATGTATCGTATCGTACGCAATTACTTCCTTGCGCGTTCGTCATTACTTCCGCCATTGATGGTGCAGTATTTTCCACCATTTGCACGAGATTCCTGCCTTATCCAAGACTAACGTTTTGTCAATAACTTCAAATTTTTGGAGGCGTTTTATCCATTCCATTTGCAGTCACCAGGATTTTTCGAAGTTCCTTTGACCAGTCGAACTCTCTTAAACTGGTCCATAGTTTTCTTCTGATAAATATGTTTCATGACTAAAGTATGATCGCCGCCCAAGTGGCGCAGTGGTCTAAGCGATGGCCTCTGATCATTCGTCCGTAAGGGGTCCGGGTTCAAATCCCGGTGAGGCATGGATGTTGTGTTTGTCTTACGGCACTGGCTCTCTCCCTTCCCTGGAACCAGTGACCCTAAATTAGGCACGGGCGACTGCTTATAGCCCATTGAGTTGCTCACGGTGGTCGTTAAACCTCCAATAAAAAAAGTATGATCCTTTAATAACGTGTGTGACGTACATACGTCAGAGGTGACGCACATGTCCAGACGGCAAGGTCGCAGCAAAAACTTCGTTGGTGCAGCTTAATTGAGAAAGCATTCGGCCCCGGAGCAGAATGAAGCGGGTTGGATCATCGGCAAATGGAGTTTACGCTATATTGGAACCTGAACGTAAAACGAATCTCCTGTCCGTTGGTTCTTCGAAAAATATGTGATATTCGTTCCACACATCATCTGGAATTAAGGATAATTCCTTCTTCTGAAGTGACCTCCTTCAAGCGTGATTTGTCGGCTGACCCGGAAACTTACGACTCGGTCCCAGCCCTTTCTTTAGGGTGGGGGATATATGTGACGCACATGTCCAGACGGCACAGTTGCAGCAACAAACTTCGCCGGTGTAGCTTAATTGGGAAAACATTTGGCTCCGGAGGAGAAGGATGCGGCGTCGATTCTGTCACCGGCAAATGGCTTTTACCCTATACACGCCAAGTACCTGATGTCGAACTTGATTGATGGGAGCAACAGATTGAGAAGCTTTCTTACACGGTTGTACGGGTGACTGCATTTCATATGGCAATCACGTGTTTTCTGATCGTCCATTTGAATGGCTGCCATACTCTTGTGCGAAAATAACAGCCCCTTTGTGGGATAAAGCAACTGTTCCTCTTTCTAGATGCTTTATCTGTTGTAGAAATGCGGTTGATGTTTTTGCATTTTCTGTAAAGGGTTCCATTGACTATGAATGACTTTGAAATATTTTATTCGTGTCAGAAAGGATTCAAAAAGCGTGCTCACTACAACCGAAAATTCGGTGTCATTTTTCTTGTTTTTTCTGGACACCCTAATAGCATGTGATTTTTCTAAGAGAGTTGTTAACAACTTTCGTTTTACGAAATCTGTTCTCAGGATGCTTCTCTCAAAAACTAAGATCTCCCAATTTACACAACGAACTATTCTTTCTTCTGAATGAAGATCAGTTTTCCCTAGAATACGTAATGGACACAAGCCGGTACGTAAACAAACAAACAAATAAAATCGGACGAGATGCAATACCTGCACATTCAGTCCAAGAGGTGTTTGTTCATCATTGGTACTAACCAAAACAAGTGGCTGGAAGTTTTTCCATTTCAAATTATCCTCTTGTTTGTTCCCGTAGTTCTGCCGCAAACTACGTTACAGCAAATGCTCACCATTTTACCTGTAAAATGGTAACTTGGATAATATTAATGAATACATTCGAACACTTTCTTTAACTTCTAATTTTGCGCTTTTGGTTGTGGGTTACTTGATATTTTCTACTTACAGGATGTACCAGAATCCTAAAACTAACAAAGTCCAGATGACATGCCTCTTATTTATCTTAAATCCTGTACACCGAACACCTGCTTTATCCCGTCTATTGAGGCTGGCTTTCTTGGACAAGAATTTATCCCACGTATTGAAAGCATATTAAAAAAAGTGTAACACATCCCGGCCTTAAAGCAATCTCCCAGTAGCTCTGATATATAGTACACTTTTTGGGACCAATGCAGAAGCTGTGAGCAAAAAAGTGCCGTCTTACACTGACGGAAAAAAATCCCAACACCAAGAAGGGGTTGTGTTAGATAAACGACAGTTGGTAGGCGGTGAAAGTACATCTGTAAGATGACGTCTATGCAAATTTCGCGCTCGGCGCATACGTGTGGCGCTAGTAACGCCCCTCGGAACATGCAAAACAGGTTTGCTATAAATACGCGCTGTAACGTTCGTGAGCGTTAGTTATCGTTGAGATTCGACGTAGTGTGTCGATGTTAGTCAAGAATCCCTTTAAGAAGACGAAGAAGCCATTATGAACAGCTCACGGAGTTTGAACGAGGTCGTGTAATAGGGCTACGAGAAGGTGGATTTTCTTTCCGCAATATTGCAGAACGACTTGGCAGGAATGTAGCCACTGTGCATGATTGTTGGCAGCGGTGGTCAAGGGAAGGTACTGCCTCAAGAAGACCGGGTTCCGGCCGGCCACGTGGCACTACTGAGAGGAAAGACCGCCGTGTACGGCGTATGGCCGTGGCGCATAGTACCACGTCTGCGGCAGCAATTCGAGCTGCAGTTGCCACCACAGTGACACAACGAACTGTTACAAATCGGTTACTTGAAGGACAGTTCCGAGCCAGATGCCCTGTAGTGTGCATTCCACTTACTCCAAACCACTGCCGTTTGCGACGTCAGTGGTGTCAAGCTAGAGCTCATTGGAGGACGGAGTGGAGAACTGTTGTGTTTTCTGATGAAAGCCGGTTCTGCCTGGGTGCCAGTGATGGCCGTGTGTTGGTTAGAAGGAGGCCAGGTGAGCGCCTGCAACCAACCTGTCTGCGGCCGAGACACACTGGACCTACACCTGGAGTTATGGTCTGAGGAGCAATTTCCTATGACAGCAGGAGCACTCTCGTGGTTATCCCACGCACCCTGACGGCACAGTTGTACGTCGGTCTGGTGATTCAACCTGTTGTGCTGCCATTCATGAACAGCATTCCAGGGTTTTTTTCAACAAGATAACGCTCGCCCGCATACCGCTGTTGTAACCCAACATGCTGTACAGAGTGTCGACATGTTGCCGTGGCCTGCTAGATCACCAGATCTTTCACCAATCAAGGACGTATGGGACATCATTGAACGACAACTCCAGCGTCACCCCCAACCATCATTAACCGTCCCTGTATTGACCGACCAAGTGCAACAGGCATGGAACTCCATCCCACAAACTGACATCCAGCACCTGCTCGACACAATGCATGAACGTTTGCGTGCTTGCATTCAACATTCTGGCGGTTACACCGGTTATTAATGTACCAGCATTTCACATTTAAAATAGCTCTTCTCGCGCTTATATTAAGCTGTGATCTTGAAACCTTAATCTATTAAATATGTTACCTATACAAATGTATTGCCGCCATTTTATTCCTCTACAACTATTTTTTCGTGGTGTTGGGATTTTTTTCCGTCAGTGTATTTGACTCAGGAACGACATTTATCCAAATCCATAATGTTTTTTGACTACGTTTCACATATTTGAAACCTAAGGTAGAATTTAGATGAGCCTCAGATTATGTCATCTGATATTTTAAAAATTTCTGGTAAAATCTGGATTCGAGATTATGTCATCGACGTCTTCGGAATGAATTTCACTCATCTGTTTACGATTCAGTTTATGTCACTGGCTCAGTTATTAATACGGAGTAAGTTTGGAGTCTTTTTGGAATGTTCTGTATCGCTACAACATGACCCTATGTTATGCCCACGAAATGCGCAGCAGTGGTACGACGAAAATTAATGCAAACCTGTGGTCAGACGGAGACCTGTGTATAACAGACATGTCTCTACTGGCCCACTTTCGCGTTCAAAGGGCTTTTCCACAAGGTACCTATGCTATCCATCTACGTAAAGTAGCTTGCCCAAAAGAACTCAGTCACAATCTAATCCCTCATCCCGTTTACTTAAATCACCATTATCATCAGCCAGTATCAATACACTACAAAGATGTAGATCACCGCAAAGTATTCCACAATTCTGTCTTGAGCAATTCTAATTCTGTCTCCGTCTCCGACATGCTTTCGAATTTCATCCACATACACTGGCGGAAAGTGAAAAAAGAACACCAAGAAGGAGACGTCTGATACCGACGAAATTTATACAGCATAATAGCGGAATACAGAGGATAACGTGATCAAAACATTATGGCAAAATACAGCTGTATTTGCTGGTAAACTGAAAAATATCATTTCCATGTAACTTGGTTAGTACGAGGTTGAACCGCCATGAACTGCGTCACACTGTGCAATTCTGGCATGGAGTCTGTCGTACAGATGTTGGATGTTAGTTTGCGGTATTGAGTTCCAAGCATCCTCAACCTGGACGCGTAAATCGGGGATGGTCGTGGCTGGCCGTGGAGACCGGATAAGTTGTTGTCCCATAAAATCACACACGTGCTCAATGGGGGACAAATTCGGTGAACGTGCAGGTCATGGAAGTTGTCTCACACCCTGAAGTGCATGTTGCGTTGCACGTGCCGTGTGTGGGCGTGCGTTATCTTGCTGGAAAACACCACGATGGACCGACTTTAAAAATGGCACAACAACGGGCTGAATGATGTTGTTGATGTAGGAGGTGCTGCTTAACGTACCCGGTACAAACACTAGTTGAGTACGGGAGTGATAGCTGATCGCTCCCCACACCAGGAGACCAGGTGTTGGCCCTGTGTGTCGCTGGCGGATGCAAGAAAGGTGGAGACGCTCCCCTGTGCTTCTGCGAACAAGCATACGGCCATCTGAGGCTCCCAAGCAGAATCTGCTTTCATCGCGGAACACGACAGATCGCCATTGCGTTCTCCAGTGCAGACGTAGGCGACACCACTGCAGCCGTTCCAGATGGTGGGCTGGAGTCAGAGGCACACATGCCAGAGGCACACGTGCACGTAGTCCTGCATCCAGTAGACGGTTGCGGATTGTTCGCACAGTCACCTCAGGTACAACGGCAGCTCGGATTTGCGTCGCAGTGGATGTTCTGCTTGACAACGTCGCTCTTCTTACGCGTCGATCGGTCCGCTCATCAGTCCGTCTGTGACTCTCGGTTCCACGTCTTCTCGTGTGGGTATGTTACTCGGACCATCTACGCCCCCATCGTACCACCACAGATACTTCCCGTCCAATTCGCTCCGCAATACGACGATACGACCACCCGGCCTGGATGAGTCCGACTAGACAACCTCGCTCAAAGTCCGATAACTGCTGAAATCGTACACGTCTTCCATGTCCAGGCGTTGCAGCTTCTTCAGGATCTTCGCACGTGTCCGTACGCCGACGACTGATTACATTCACTTTGCCGTACTCTTCAAATACCACCGACGATAATTTGCATATTATGCCGTGCTGTGGTGTAAGCGCTCACCGGTTGGTCCCGAAATTAACATCACAACTACGTAAACTCGACCCCATTAACATATGTAAATTTCATGATTATCCGCCAATTCCTTCTTGGTGTTCTTTTTTCACTTTCCGCCAGTGTATAACCCCACATAGTATTATTCGGGGTCCTTCCCTCTCCCTTGAAATCCAGTCTAGTATTTCAGTTATCCAACAGTATTCAGTTCTTCTAGCAATGTGTCCAGCCCATTTCCGTTTTAGGGATTTTCCTTTGATCATGACGTCATCAACCCGATCCTTTTCCTGAACCACGTATTTCTCTTCCTATCTTTCCTGGTTATGTCTAGCATGCATCTCTCGATGTGTCTCTCAGTTGTCTGCAGTCTTCGGATGTCCTTTTTGCGCTTTCCAACCGTAGGTTGAAGAAGCGTATATGCTCCTAGTTTGTCCGTCTGTCCGTTCGTCTGTCCGCACGATAACTCGCGTAAAAATGGTTCGATTTCGATGAAATTTTAGTATGTAGTTGGGGACCACCTGGGGACGAACCCTATTGAAAATGGCGAAATGCGGTCAAAAGTCAGGATATAGGAGCGGGATCCATCCCATTGCCCTTATGCATCATAACTTGCGTATAAATGGTCCGATTTCAAGGAAATTTTAGTATGTAGTAAAAGATTACATGGGGACGAATCCTATTGAAAATGGGTGAACTGCAGTCAAAGCTCAGGGCATAGCAGTGGGATTCATTCCACCACCCTTAAGCGTTATACACTGCTGGCCACCCAAAATGCAACACCAAGAAGGAAGCATCCGATTGGCCTGAAATTCGCAGCATGCGTCTCCCGCGAGAGGACATGCAAACGATTAGCATTGCAGGGCATACGCAAATCCTGTGCGCCCAGCACGCCACCGAGAAGCACTATAAGAAGGGTGCACTGAAGGCGGGGTGCAAGTAGTAGAAGTGTGTTGTGCTGCCGGACCTGTGCGCGGGAAGCTTCCTGATGCCTCGTCGCAGAATACGGCAGTCATTCCAGCACATTTCGGAGTTCGACAGAGGACGAATAGTGGCTTATTGCGACAGCGGTTTATCGTACCGAGACATCGGCCCCGTGTGGTACGACATCCAGCCACAGTGAGGCGAGTATAGATTCGGTGGGTGCAGGAGGGACGGACGGACCGACGTGAGCGATTGCTGCAGCCGCGACACACCACCGGACGAGAGGACAGGCATATTGTGCGGCGGGCATTGACGGCTCGCACCGCCACATCACGAACGTTAGCGCAGGAATTAGGGTGTGTTGCGCAACAACCTGTGTCAGCACGTACCGTTTGAAGTCGTCTGCAGGAGAGAGGACTTGTCGGACGGCGCCCATAGCTCCGATTACCATTGACGTTACACCATCGGCGAGTGGGGTGGCAGTGGGCTGTTGAACGCCGCACCTGGACTACGGAGTGGCACGACATTGTCTTCTCCGACGAATCCCGCTTCTGCCTGCAACACTACGATGGTCAGATCCGCGTGTGGAGGCACCGCGGCGAGAGACTGTATGACGCCTGCATTATGCATCGCCATACCGGTCCGTCGCCGAGCGTTATGGTTTGGGGCGCAATTGGATATGACACCCGCACCCTTCTGGCACGCGTCGCCGGTACACTCAACAGCCACCGCACCATCTCCGACGTTTTGGAGCCTGTAGTCCTCCCTTACCTGCAGGACCTGCCAGCGGCTACGTTTCAACAGGACAACGCGCGCCTGCACGTGGCACGCATCGTGCAACAAATCTTCACGGCCAACCAGGTGTCAGTGCTGCCGTGGCCCGCCTGTTCTCCCGATATGTCGCCCATCGAACACGTCTGGTCGCTGATCGGCAACCGAGTGGCACGGCAAGCACCACCCGCTGCTACGCCTGATGAACTGTGGCAACGTGTGTAAGCAGCCTGGACCGACATACCCTAAGCCCACATCCAAAGCCTCTTTCGTTCGTTGCCGCGGCGTGTAGCGGCCGTTATTGCCAGCCTTGGGGGCCACACGAACTATTGATGCCTGCGTTTTCCGCAAGTCGCAAGGGCCTGTAAGCTCAATCGCTTCATCTTTGTATCTGTTGTTATGTGTCCAGTAAATCTGGCTTTGCTATCTCGTGTCCTTGGTGTTGCATTTTGGGTGGCCAGCAGTGTAACTTAGGTAAAAATGCTCCGATTGAGACAAAACGTTATCATGTTGTTCCGGTAGTATATTTTACCGGTTCTGTTGAATATTATCGAGATGGGGTCAAAGGTCAGGTCATAGGAGCGATATTTATTTTGCGGCCATTATCCACATAACTTGAGTAATGATTTGTGGCATGTTGGAAAGCGTATCAATGCATTGCGTGATTTTACTAACTTGTTACATTTATTTTAAGGTCCATATTTCTGGTCCGTAAGAATCTGTGATCTGGAAGGATATATTGATCAAACACATTTATTTTAAGACATAATGGTAAAATGTTCTTGAAAATAATACTGTTTCTTCCAAATGTTCTCCAGCCAATTCTATATGCCTATTAAGTTTTTCTTCGATGTGGACCTTGTTTGTTACTATACTGTGCAATTTAATTGGGACAAAGTGAAAAATAACTCTTTTTTTTTTAAAACTATGCCTTTATATCATTCTTTGCCTTGATATACACTGATAAATACCTGTATTAGTATGAAGTATGTCCTCCTTTAACAGAAATGACCTCTTGAATTCGTTTTGGCATTGACTCCACTAATTGAGTGCACATATTTTTGACTTCATAATCGTGGAACCACACTTTTATAGCATTCGTTATCATGCGTTCTTTGGTTGTACAGTCCATTTTACCTAAACGTCTCTTCAAAATATTCCACAAGTTTTCTATGGGATTTAAGTCTGGTGAATTTCCAGGCCAATCAAGCAAATGAATTTAATTTTCCAGCATGAAATTCTTGACCAATTTCGAATTGTGACATGGGGCCAAGTCATGATGAAATGTCGTGTCAAAAGTTTGCAAGAATGGAACAATCATACGTTGTAATATTTCTACGTACTGTTGCTTCGTCTAACGACATTTGCTTGGTAACCCTGCACAAATAAATGAGTTTCATCAGTGAAAATTACTTTTTTCCAGTCGTCAGCAGTCCATGATTTATATTTTTTGGCCTATGCTAAACGTTTTATCTTCATTTTCGAATTCAAATATTGTTTTTTCGTTGGTCTTCTTGCCTTCCGGCCAACTTCCAGAAGCCTACGGCGTACAGTTGAATCAATAACATCACAAACACTAGCCAATAAATCTCTTTGAAGATCGGTGCTTGTTTTTTTTTGGGGGGGGGTCATTTTACTATTTCTGATTAGATATTTATCGGTTTGTGGAGTTAGTTTTCGTTTTCTTCCACATTTACCTTTCCTTTTTGGAGACGATGATCGAGATGCATTGTATCGCGTAAGCAGTCTTGATACACTTAATTTACCTACACCAACTGCAGAAGCGATATCTCTCACTGTCATAGAATTGTGATCCTTCAGAGCAATTATTTTTGCACGCTTCCTTGGGGAAATATCCAATTTTCAATACACGAAAGCAATACGTACTCACAGAGAGCAAAAACTAACATCTACCTGTCACACACGAAAGCTCACAACTGAAGCTGAAGTGCATATTTCCTGTTTAAAACCGGTCAAACCACATTCTTACTATCAAGTCCTAACAGTCGCACCACCTCACAGCTGATAAAACCAGTTTACGTGGGTTTGCGACATCAACTGGCGATCACATTACAATTCTCTGAATAAAATAGCTTGTCTCTATTAATTTGCGCGGTATAGTATCTGTTGTCCAAGGTAAATGTAGGCATCGGTTACTTCTAGATGTCTTCCACCAATTGACAAACTTTCAGTTCCATTGCACATCAATTTTGTTTCATTTTTAAGCCACCTCCTTACTTGGGGAAATTGGGCCTTATTTCACCACGCTGTCCAAGTAGATTAGTGAGCATTTCCGAGACGGTAAGGCATGTGGGGTGCTCATGGTCAGCCGTGGTTAGTACCTTTAAAAAGCGGTCCGAGGCAGGAAAAACCACTAACTGCTGTCAAAGTGTGGGCCGATCATGGCTGATAGAGGTGAGCGAAGGCTATCCCGTATGGTACCAGAAAACAGACGGAATACTGTGATGCAACTCGCCGATAATTTGAAGATTGGTGACGCGAATAATGTGTCACAGCACACAACAATACATCGAACCCTTCTGAAATTGAGACTGTGTGCCCGCAGGCCGCACCGATTGCCCATGCTAACCTCTGTTCACTGTCGAAAGTGCCTACAATGGGCACGCGTGCATCAAAGCTGGACCTTGAATGATTGGAAGAAGGTCAACTGGTCCGTTGAATCTCATTTCTTGTTGCACCATGTGGACAGCCGGGGACGTGCGCGTTGTTTACCTGGGTAATCGTTGGCATCAGGATGCACCGTGGGACGGTGGAGGAAGTGGAATGCTTTGGGCAATGTTCTGATTGAAAACCCTGGGTCCAGTCATTACTGTGCAAGGAACTATGACGTAAATTAATACCTAAACATCATTTCAGACCAGGTACACCCTTTCATGGCAACTGTACTCCTCTCTAGTAGTACCTTCGTTCAACAGGATAGTGCGCCATGCCACATGGCCTGGAGGTTTCGACAATTACTTGCGAAACATGCGGTAGACTTTCAGGTATTGCTCTGGCTTCCAAATTTCCAGACACCAATCCAATCGAGCTTCTGTGGTTTTTGTTGGAACAACAAATCAGATCTGCAGCGACTCAGCTACGTAACTTAAGGATATGCTGGTAACGTGCTGGTACCAGATGCCAAAAGACATCGTTAGAAATCATGTAGCGTCCATACCTCGCCGGGTAAGAGCTGTTTTGGCGGCACGTGGAGAACCAACACCATTTTAGGCAGGTGATCGTAATGGTTTGGCTCTTCGATGTATTCTATTCACCACTTGACCTTGCATCCTTTTATTTAAATACCGTCCCCTATTTAAATACATGTAGTCATGACGTAGGGTATATATCTAATTTAAGCTGCATTTTGAGCTTCTGTTCTTATGTAAATTTTGTTACTTCTCCGTTTGGTTTTCACTCTGTGAGGCGTGTCACTTCCTCGAATTTCCTTGTATTTTCCAGCCACACTGACAGTGGAACGAAGGTAATAGAAAAGTACGTCGAGAGTAAAAGTAGAGAGAGAGAGAGAGAGGTGTTATGATAGTGAGAGGATTGCTGATTGGTATGAATTGGCATGTTAACTTGATACTATGAAAATGCAAATGAGTGTTTTTGTATATTATTGATACTATAGCAAAATTTCTACGATCTTGTGCCTTCAACAATCAGAAGGAACAAATCCAACTTAGATTTTAACCTAAGTTGCCTGATTAATTTAAATTTTGGCATACTTTATACGGTAAGGAAGTGACTACACACAATCTTCAAAACCACAACTTTAAAACATTAAAGCTCCATAAGGTGGCACGCAAGATGCTTTTAAACAGCTGAATGCTTTAAAGAGAGAATTCATGATCAGTTCTAGCTTTCTCTGTCTGATTTACCTAGATAGGAAGACAGACAAAATATCTCCCATCATAGAGAAGTTGAATAGCACAGTGATATCTAGAAATGCCGTGGAATATCCAGTTCATTGAGTTGCAAGGGGGACACAAAACAATACAGCAATTTCATGTACCCCTCTTCTTTTATTTTCCTTTTTTTTTACGCTTTCCAACCGTAGGTTGAACAAAATGGGGTCAAAGGTCAGGACATAGGAGCGGGATCCATTCCACTGCTCTGATGCGTCATAACTAACGTAAAAAATATTCGATTTCGATTACATTTTAGTATGCGGTAGGGGATCACCTGGGGACAAACCCTATTGAAAATGGGCGAAATGGGATCAAAGGTCAGGACATAGGAACGGAATCACTTCCATCGCCATTATGCGTCATAACTTACGTAAAAATGTTTCGATTTGGATGAAATGTTAGTATGTTGTAAGGGCCTGTCTGGGGACGAATCCTATTAAAAATGGGCGAAATGGGGTCAAAGGTTAGGACACAGAAGCGGGATCTATTCTATAGACCTTATGCATCATAACTTACGTAAAATTGCTTCGATTGCGACAAAACTTTATCATGTTATTTCAGCGGTATACTGAACCAGTTCTGTTGAATCTCATCGAAATGAGATCAAAGGTCAGAGCACAGGAGCGAGATTTATACCACAGCCATTATCCTCATAACTAGAGTAATGATTTCTGGTATGTTGGAAAGAGTATCATAATCAATGCATTGCATGATTTTACTAACTTGTTTGTTATGATGTTTCGAATAAAATTGAATGCATACGTCCCCCGTTAACTTTTTAATCTAATTTAGGATGACGTCATCAGAGCAGTAAGAGCTGTTTTTACTGTTGAACTGTCGATTTTTGAGCTCAGGTGAGAAGATTTCTAGCCGTTTCAGTGTACACAACGGATCTTATTAATCGAAAATTGCTTTTAATGCAATAACATTCTTATTTCAAAAAACCGATGCACTCTTCCAATGGTGAAAGTTATCAGCAATGGCAGATAGTGAAGCATAGTATGCAACACAAACTGCATTCTAGAAAAATACTCGCATTTTACTAAATACCCACAGATTTGTTATTTAAAAATGATAAGCAAATCTTTCGAAATCAGAAAACTTTTCGCAGTATAAAAGAACACATTCCTATTCCGTTGTCCTCTGAATTTTTTTTCTTTTCAGTGATTTGAATACAAAATGCTGCCACTGAAGTTTTAGCTCACCCTCGAGTAACTAGAAATTCAATGGCATCGTTTTATTCTAATGCCCAATGTCATATTTGTTCGCCGGTAAGATGCTGTCTTGAAGAAAGACCATCAGTTAGATTCTTCTGAGACTATTTTCCTCTCGGATGAAAAAAGCCTTTTGTAATACGTACTACAAGATGCCTGCTTTTTATCGAATAAAGTTCCGAAACCTCTATCATCTCTACATAGCAGTTCTGCAAGCGTTCATCAGGGAGAGTTTCTAGCGCACACTTTCTTAATAATTGTAGAGAAAATTCACAAAATATTTCCTCACTCTCAGATTTATCGTCAGAAACTTAACAGGAATTACATTTATTTCTTAAAATACTAGAACATTTTTTTTTCATAAGGCTTTTTCGCACTCTGATAACTGGGATGATACCTTTATTAAAAATTATGTAAAACTTTAAGGTTTTCAAAATGTTTTCACGTACTTCTGTATTTGTAATTGACTCAGAGAGCAACTAAAATATGTTTTTAGGCTTTTTAAGTATCCATGTGTGTGATCTCTGACATTTTAGTGCAGGTCTTCGATTATACGGAAATATTTGAATATTTCATCATATCATGAAACAGTAACTTGAATCACATAACTTGAAAAAACAGAGAGCATTTTGGTTTCAGGAGAAGTACAGGATATCTTTATAAGGCCCAAAATATTGAAAATGCAAATAAAAATACCCCGTAGAAAACATCATCCAAAAATATGGGGAACTGATAAAAATCTTCGCCATATTAAAGTGCGTTTCTTTTTTCGTAAAATATATATTTAAAAATAAACAGCCAATAACAAAGAATCGGACCAAGTGATACACCCACTTGGTCCGGAAAAGATACAACCACTATACACCCAACAAGACCAAGTGATACACCCACTTGGTTCATGAGGAGGGCCCAGATCCCTGGGCCACCCCAACTGGGTGCGCCATTTCCGAAGAGCGAACTTTGTGATCAGGAAAACATATTTTTTCGCAGACCACACCCCTCATCATTAGATGAAAGGGGAGCTCACACCCCTGACAACCATCATAGAAAAGATTTAAAAAAATCATATTATGAACCCATTTCCGCGAAAAAAGCACAGAGAAAATAGACACAGTTGAAGTTGGGAGCTTGGTCGGAGGCGAACGATTTTCTGCGGGTTTATAACTAGAAGGGAATAAAGGGTGCGAAATTTAAGCGGAAAGTAAACAAAGTCTTATATACCCTACTCCCGCGCAAGTAACTAGCACTATGCCATATTAATATTTTCTCCTAATCAGAAAATAAAGGGTTTTTTTGTGAGACTTAATTCGTTTGTTCTTCCCTGCTCCAATGAGATAGAAAACCTACAATCTTTATTGAACCACCTAGCGTCCATGCAGTCTTCATTCAATCTTTTGGCACCCACTCTAACAAAGCTGACACCCACGCCAACATTTCTTTAAAACGTTGAGAAAAAAGGTATCGAATAATTTAACTAGTAAGTATGAAATTTTATTAACAAATCTAATTTTCATTTCACAACTCCAGGGAAAAGTTTGAATAACATATTACAGAAACTAAAATTTGGAAAATATCGGTGACACTTGAAAGACTGATTTTTCTCGTTGGTTATAGCAGATTTTAAACTTTGAATGAAATTCGTTGATATGAAAATAAGTAAAACTAAATTTGAATAAAAGAACTAAATTTGTCGAAGTTCAGGACGATGTGTATCGGTTTCTCGTTCGAAATTATAAGGTGAAAGATTATTGGTATGGAAGGCAAACATTTAAACCGCAATCAGCTAACATGTGATGCGAACACTCGAGAGCAAGTTCGACTATCATTCAGTTTGTGTTTGGTTGGTTTTCCGACGATTACTGAGCTTTCAAAAAGGGTGCACACGTCCATAAGAATCAGAAAGTATATGTATTTTCATTCCCAGTTGAAATTTGTTCATCCATTTTTCTAAATCTAATGGCTGGGATATTTCTGCCAATCGTGCTTGTTTATGGTATCCACCACCATTTGGAGGAATGGCTGTGTGAACCATGTGGTCTGACGCTCGTGTTATTATCACTCCAGGCTCTGTTTCGTCCATGTTACTCACAGAAAGTATGGTGATTGTGTCAAAAGGACCCAAGTGTTGTAATGACAATTTACCAGAACTCTTACCAAGCCTTTGGAAACAGATTAGGTTTTGACTGATGGATAATTTAATATGGAATATACTTGTCTGCACTTAATTTTTTTTACTTGAGATTTGGAACACTACTGTTAATGAACTAATTGTTTTTTTTTGTATGATTGGTTTAATTTTAAGCTACAAACTGCCTGGCATCATATGTAAGTATTTTTATTTTCATTTCTGGCGTATTGCTATTTTGTGAATATTATGATGTGGTAATTGGATCTTTTATATAATACCACCAACTTCTTGTTAAAGTTATAAGTTTAGGTGGGATCCGCACCCCGCAGCCACTTATTTTTTCACTTTTTCTGTATAATTTTCCTCACGGCTGTCAAACTTCTACATGAGTATCCTTCCGACCAATGGGGCGATGGCCTATCTACGTCACCCGTTGCACTCTGCCGTGGTTGTTACATATGTATATATATATATATATATATACCATTATTCCCCAAACTTAGGGTTTCATTAGTTTTTCATCTGAAAATGAGTTTTAGGAAACTCGGATCTCACGAGGTTATCTGTTCTTATTTCATTGAATTCGTGTACTATTAAAATCATTGGAGCTCTTGCGAGTTTTAGTGTTTCACTGGTATTGGATTCATTAACGTGCACCGAGGGATTGCTGCCCTGGTTTTGGAAGTAACTTATTCTGCACGTTTTAATTCGCCGTCTTCTTGTGTGTGAACCATTTTAATCCATGTTTGTTGCCATCAATTATGTTATTATACAGAATGATTCACCCGGGGCTTTACCTCCAAAAAAAAAAGCGCTATAATTTTGCAAGCGGAAAACATTTCAAGCTGAAATTGGAAGACGAAGTGCCTTACCTTTTCACAACCACATCAATATCAGAGAAGATGCTGAAAACACCCGCCATTTGCATCCAAACAGAGATCAACTCGCCGCTGCATAGTGTCAAATGTACGCCTCAGCATGTTGGTATTTATTTCTTCACTTTCCTGTGTGATGGTTTTCAGCTGCTTAATAGTCCTAGGCTTATTGCTGTATACAGTACCTTTCAGATGACGCCATAAGAAGTAATCAGGTGGAGTTAAATCTGGAGACCTAGGCGGCCACAAACCTTTGGGGATAACCCGATCACCAAAGAAACTTCGAATCTCAGTCAGGCTGGCATTGGAAGTGTGACAAGTCGTACTATCCTGTTGAAAGAAGCCATTCTGCAGTTTAATATCATCCAGTTGTTTCACGAGCTCCGTGAAGATATTGAGATACACTTCTGTGTTTACAGTCTGTGCAAAGAAAATGGAACCGATTTTACAGTTCCGTGATATGGCGCACAATACGCCAATTTTTATGGGAAGCATTCTTTCCTCGTGAATGACATGAGTATTCTCACTTGCCCGTACCCGTGTATTCTGTGAGTTCACATTACCTGAAATGTGGAACCAGGCTTCGTCCGTGAACCACGTAATGTCTACTACGCCTGGAGTTTGATTGTCAAATACCTTAAACCACCGGCAGTAATGCATTCACTTCGGCGCGTCAAATCGTAACAGCTCACGAACAACTCTAACACGATATGGCTTCAGTTTACCCATTTTTTGCAGCCCTCATGGCAGGGGGAATATGACAGTCCTGTTTCTTGCGACAGCCTGCGTAACGATTTCTTTGGAGACTGTAACAACCTCTTTTTCACACACTGCACAGTGTTTTTTGACATTGTGGGTCGCCCTCTTAAATGCGTATCATCAAGGCTTCGTGTCGACTCAAGTTTCTCCGTAAGATTTGAAATCGTTGGCTTCGTGTCGTCTCAAGTTTCTCCGCAAGATTTGAAATCGTTGGCTTCGTGTCGTCTCAAGTTTCTTCGCAAGATTTGAAATCGTTGGCTTCGTGTCGTCTGAGGTTTCTCCGCAAGATTTGAAATCGTTGGCTTCGTGTCGTCTCAAGTTTCTCCGCAAGATTTGAAATCGTTGGCTTCGTGTCGTCTCAAGTTTCTCCGCAAGATTTGAAATCGTTGGCTTCGTGTCGTCTGAGGTTTCTCCGCAAGATTTGAAATCGTTGGCTTCGTGTCGTCTGAAGTTTCTCCGCAAGATTTGAAATCGTTGCCTTCGTGTCGTCTGAAGTTTCTCCGCAAGATTTGAAATCGTTGCCTTCGTGTCGTCTCAGGTTTCTCCGCAAGATTTGAAATCGTTGGCTTCGTGTCGTCTCAAGTTTCTCCGCAAGATTTGAAATCGTTGGCTTCGTGTCGTCTCAGGTTTCTCCGCAAGATTTGAAATCGTTGGCTTCGTGTCGTCTGAAGTTTCTCCGCAAGATTTGAAATCGTTGGCTTCGTGTCGTCTCAAGTTTCTCCGCAAGATTTGAAATCGTTGGCTTCGTGTCGTCTCAAGTTTCTCCGCAAGATTTGAAATCGTTGGCTTCGTGTCGTCTCAAGTTTCTCCGCAAGATTTGAAATCGTTGGCTTCGTGTCGTCTCAAGTTTCTCCGCAAGATTTGAAAGCGTTGGCTTCGTGTCGTCTCAAGTTTCTCCGCAAGATTTGAAATCGTTGGCTTCGTGTCGTCTCAAGTTTTTCCGCAAGATTTGAAATTGTTGGCTTCGTGTCATCTCAAGTTTCTTCGCAAGATTTCAAATCGTTGGCTTCGTGTCGTCTCAAATTTCTCCGCAAGATTTGAAATCGTTGGCTTCGTAGGTGGTTCGCGAACGGGAAATTTCTTCTTAAACCCTTTCTGACACTCCTTGAAAGAGTTGAAATTCCAATAATTTTGAAAGATAAATACGCACTTAGCAATCGTGAACTGTAACCGGGGCTTCCATATTTATCAGAAGTGAAGTTCAGTAGCCATTTTTATAGAAAGTGAATTGTAATAATTTTCCTTCATTTCCCGCCATTTTGATGAGCTGGAAAGCAAACGTCAATGTACTTCTTTTCCCACGCGTCACAACAGAAGGGTGTTAGATTTATAGTTTCGTCGATGTGAGAAGAATGAAACTGGACATTATTGCTTTTCCGCCGTCCCAAGCAGCTCGACGAAGAGGAGGGGGGGGGGCAGCGAGCCAATTAAAGAATCCTGCGTTTTCGGAGAGAAGGCATCTTAGGGTGTGGCCTGACTTTCGAGGAATAGATGGGTCTTCACTCTTCGGACAAGGGGACAGTTTTTTAGGGGTTGCTCTCCGAGCAAGAGAACAGGGGAACTCAGTTGCAGAAAGTCGACGAAGGAGGAGTATTTTAGCTGGAGTGCGAGTATCGTCTGGACAAAGAGAAGCAGGAAGGAAAGATGCCGATGATGAGAGCGACGGAAGGAGATTATGAGGGGTTAATAAGATATAGAAAGAACGGAGATCAGGACAAGGCTTAGAGACATTCCCCTTAACATTTGAATAAAAGTCTTCCTCACTGCAAATATTTAGCTTCAGTCGATTCTCTTTTATATACCTTGTATTTTATTTATCTACTCCAGTTGGGAGAATTACGGGTAAAACCCCCATATACAGAGCAAACATCAAACGAACCCTCCACACAGGGCGCTGTAATAGAACTCAGCACCAAGCCCTGTAACAGAACACCATCGTACTCGACGCTAGCCGGCGAGACGGACAAAGGAGAATGGCGAGAAACCATTCCCACCAGACGCCGTGTATTGTGGCGCCATCTGGGCATACAAGACAAACGGCACAGATATGAATGCGAATGTCAGAACGCACGGCATTTCGTCTTCAAATTTCAGCTTGGAATATTTTCCCTTTTCAAAATTATAGCGTTTTTCGGGGGCAAAGTCCCGAGTGAATCACTCTGTATTATGTATTTCATGATCAACACTTGAAACACAAAGTTCTTCAAAAACTAAGGACTGGGAATTACTGTCGATTGTGCTTATTTCTGGCATGCACAACCATCTGACAAACAAAATGGAGGAATAGCTGTGTGAACCATTTTAAATCATGTTTCGTGCCACTCAGTTTTGCTATTACATTATGTATTTCATGATCAACACTAGAAAAAAATGTTGTTCTAAGTCTAAGGCCTGAGGAATTACCACTGAATGTGCTTATTTCTGGCATTCACAACCATATGGTAAAAAACAAAAAAAGCAAAACAAGGAAGAATGGCTGTGTGAACCATTTCCAAATATAAGTGTTGCTACTCAGTTATGTTATTACCCTATGTATTTCATGATCAACACTTGAAAAATAATGTTATTCGAAAACTAAGGGCTGGGGAATTATTGCTGAATGTGCTTATTTCTAGCATGCACAACCATATGACAAAAAATGGAGGAATAGCTGTGTGAACCATTTACAACCATGTTTAGTGCTACTCAGTTTTATTATTACATTATGTATTTCATGATGAGCACTTGAAAAATAGTGTTTTAACTAATCGATCAGTCATGGTACCGCGCTGGAGAAGTTCAATGGAGTCTGCATTATTTCCCAGGAAGAAGAAAAAGCTGTTGAGAGGTGGCGAGCCCAGTGCCTTCTCAAAACATAGGCATAACCATTTCTAATTTAAAGTGAGCTCTCCTTTCGAAAGAAATAAGGCTGCAAGCAAGCAGTCTAAAACGCAAACGTAGATGATCCAATTTCGGTGTGTATACCCTTTCTGAAGTGTATGCAAGGGCATATTTTTTCTGTTTAGGGGTTTAACGACCGTTATGAGCAACTCTTCCAGCTATAGGCTGTTGCCAGTCCCTTATTTAAGGCCACTGGTTGAGCTATGGGCTGTCGCTACTCAATTTGTTTCTTTGGTTAAGGGTTTTACGACCATCGTGATCAACTCAATGGCTATAAGCAATCGGCCATTGTGTGGCCGACTGCTTATAGCCATTGTGTGTTTTGGTCATTTTGCTAGCTATTCCATTAATTCATCTCTAATACTCAACGAAATTCTTTATTTGGACTGACTTCAGAGAACGTAACACAAAGAGAATATTCGCTGAAGGAATATACGCTGTAACACCAAGATAATATAAGCTGAAGGAATATACGCTGTAACACAAATAGAATATACGCTGAACGAATATACGCTTTAACACAAAGAGAATATACGCTGAACGACGTCTCCTCAGTTAAATGCTGGTGGCAAAGTGAATGACTTGCTCTTATACTAATCGAGGATGGAAGGAGGGGTAATAAATTAAAACAAATCTTATAGTCCTTTGAACTTGCTCACGTAACAGAAATTGCAGTCAAATAGCGTTCGATCGCTTCTCCGCATCGTTTGCTATATTGTTTACATTTGTGCATTAAAAAACAAAACAAAACAGCAAATTCATAGAGACACACAACCTTATTTGCTGTTTTATTTAATAATGCCGAGGATGGTGAAAGTTGACGGTACTGTATTTGTGTTAGGACATCATTAACCACACGAATAATGTTTCGTTAAGCGAATCAAGGTCAGGCCGTTTTAAAGTCATTTGCAAAAGTTTAAGACCACCTGTTGGTACTAGGAGATTTCTGCCGATTGCGTCAGCTATATTACTCAACTTCCTATTGGTGTTTCATCATCCTACAGCGGCAGCTGTTGATAGAGTAGGGGGAAGAGTGCGAGCGTCAGTTGCTTCTGGTTTTCATGCTGAGAGGTTTTGTACGTATTTTCTATATAGCGAGAAATGGTCAAAAAAGCGTCATTAAGTGTTACTCAGAGGGCACAAAAAGTGACTTTATATCATGAAGGATACTCCGAATGTGACATAAGCAGAAAGCTGAATATGAGCAAGACTGCTATCTACGTATAATACGATCATGAAATATCGAGATACAGGTGAATCTAGCGACCGAAAGAGAAGTGGACGTCAAAGAAAAAACAACCCCACGTGATGATAAAACCACAAGGCGATTATTTATGCGTTCTCCGAGGAGTTCGTGCAAGAAAATCAAGGCCTTTCTACATTAAAGAGAGTCTGACATTAGTATCAGCACTGTTTCCCTACGTCTTAGCAAAGATTTTGGATCAAAGTCTTATGAACCTGCACATAAACCTAGACTAACCTCTGTCATGAAAAAGAAGAAACTCCAGTTTGCGAAACGTCATCAATCGTGGACTGCGGAAAATTGAAGCCAAGTTCTTTTTATCCGATAAATCAACTGTGTGTCAATTTGAATCAGCACATATTCGACGGCCAAAAGGCAAAAAGGTTGATGAAAAATACACCGTTAGCACTGTGGGACATCCTCTTAGTCATATGATATGGGGTGCTATGTCAGCATCCAGCACCGCTTCATTATCCTTTTTGCCGACAAGCACTACCATGACTGGTTCTTTTTATGTGGAAATGTTACGTGAGAAGTTGTTAACTCACATGCAAGTGCACAGATGCACAATCTTTATGTGTGCTGGTGCTCCATTTCACAGATCAAAGAGAGTAAAAGATTGAACTTAGAAACTATATCCATAGGTTTTTATTTGTGTAGGAAACAAATTGGTATAGCCGAGCTTTCGCGCACAAACGTGTGGCTTTGTCAAGGCTGTTTAAAAACTAACTTATACGGAGAGAATCAACAGTGATCTTTAACATGAAAATATATATACATACATATACACGGTTGAGTCACATTAATGTGACCACCAGTTAATATCCAGAGTAACCACCGTGTGCAGCGCGGACAGCAACTAGACGAGCTGGCAGTGACTCAATAAGGGGCTGGAAGGTGTTCACAGATAGGTGTAGCCATGCTGACTGCAGTGAATCGGACAGCTGCTGGAGGGCGCTTGGTGAAGGATCCATAGAGCGAACAACACTATCAAGGTGGTCCCACAGATGCCCAATTGGGTTTAAGTCTAAGAAACTAGGGGGCCAGAAAAGTACTTCTAAGTCTTCTTCGTGCTCTTCCAACCACTCTCGGACATTTCTAGCTGTGTGACAAGTAGCACTGTCATGCTGGAAGATTCCATACACCCCAGGGAAGACAATCAGCATGTATGGGTGTACGTGGTCTGCAAGGATCGATTGGTCCATAGTGCGTTCCTCAGGTATGAGTGGACCTAGGGAATGCCACGAAAACATTCCCCAGACCATAACGCTGCACCCAAGAGCTTGTGTTCTTCTAGCAATGGTTGAAGAGTGTTTGTTCTCCGATGTCAGTCGCCTTATACGTCAACGTCCATCCGTTCGATGAATCAGAAAACGTGACTCATTGCAGAAGGCAATCCTGTGCCAATCAGCGGAGGTCCCATTCCGATACTTCAGTGAAAATGTAAGCCTTTTCTGCCGATGCACCTTCGTTAGCATAGGTGCAGTGACCATCCGTCTGCATCGGAGCCTCATACGCAGCAGGGTTCGCTGAACTGTCGTTTTAGACACACTTCCGGTAGTCACCTGATTCATTCGGCCAGTGAGTTGCTCCACTGTACCATGTCAATCGGCCCTCACGCACCTTCACAGCCGACGTTCACCTCTCACATCAATGGCACGTAGTGCCCCGCAGTTTCCACATCGCTTATTCGCAATGGTATCATTTATCCAATCACGATAAACTTTAATCACAGCAGTAAGCGAACAGTTCACAAACTGTGCTGTTTCAGAAATACTACCACCCTTGGCCCGAAAGTCGATAATCATTCCTTTTTGCAAATCAGATAAATCGCTCCTCTTATGCATGACAGCAACGAGTGATGTTTTTAGAATGCCTACATCACGCCTTATATACCCTTCAAGCCAGCTCACGAAACGTGCCTTCTTTCATTGGCTACCCGCTGTTGAGGTCAAAAGTAGGAGGTGGTCACAATATGTGACTCGATTGCGTATATCTGCCGGTGACTACACAAACGCAAAACGAAAAAGAAGGAACAACAACAACAAAACTACCTATAATCAATGAAATAAAGCCGTGAATGACAAAGAGCGCGGCACTATTGAAGCAGTGAATCCCGTGAATCATCCATACCTCCCGTCCTGTTTCTTTTGAATTCTGTAAAGTTTCAACTTAAAACTTAACTATTGGGTTGTCGGAAAAGTCATGACATATTTTAGCTATGTTTTGCAGAGGTCATTTATTGATAGAAAGAACAAAGATCAATCAATGATATATTGCCCGTTTTGTTCAATAACCTTTTTGCCATCTTTCAGTGAGCTGCAGAATGCCTCGTTCATAGAAGGACCTGTCTTTCGTGGCGAAAAACTGTACAAGGTGCTGATTTACAGCCTCGTCTGAACTGAACTTTATACCACGCAAGGACTGTTGAAGAGAGCGAAACAAGTGGAAGTCTGACGGCGCAAGGTCAGGCGAGTATGCTGGGTGGGGCAACACATCCCACCCAAGCTCCAATAATTTTTGGCGGGTGATCAAACTTGTGTATGGTCTCGCGTTGTCGTGATGGAACACAACACTTTTACGATGAACGAGCTCTGGACGTTTTCGGATGATAGATTCGTTCAAACTGTCCAATTGCCGACAGTACACATTCGAATTGATTGTTTAGTTCCGTGGTAGGAGCTCGAAGAACACGACACCTTTAAAATCCCACCACACTGAGACCAGAACCTTCCGCTGATGAATGTCTGCTTTGGATGTCGTTTGAGGCAAAGCAGCACGTCGGGACCAAGACCGTTTGCGCAGCACATTGTTGTACACAATCCACTTTTCGTCACCAGTTATCAATCGCTTCAAAAAAGGATCTTTTCCTCACGTTTAATGAGCATATCGAAGATGTTTATACCCGCCGTCAATTGAGCTTCTTTGAGTTCACGAGGAACATACACATCGAACTTGCTTTGGTATTCCAGCTTCTTCAGGTGGTCGTGAACGCTTGAATGATGGATGTGAATTTGTCTGCAATCTCTCGTGTCGTGTAACGTGGGTTTGACTCGATCAATGCCTTCATTTGGTCGTCATCAAACTCGGTTGGCCTCCAGGACCGAGGAGCATCGTTGAGGTCAAAATCACCAGCACGGAATTTTGCGAACCACCGCTGGCACTGACGTTCTTGTAGAGCATTATCACTGTACACTGTACAGAACTTTTCACAAGCTTCACGCGCGTTCTTCCCTTTACGGAAGTAAAACAGTAAAATATGGCTGTCGGAAGAGGAACAGCTCCCGTAGAGAAAAAATAAATAAAATCCGAGCAGCTGTCAAAACTGTTTCTGATAGAGGGCGCTATCGCCCCGTGAGAAAAGAGAACTCGAGTGTTTTGAACACGATGGAACTCACGATGAAAAAACGCCGGTGTTTTATGTTATGTATCTTTAGTATGTGTGCGGTCGGCCATCTGTGTCATGTATTAAATGTAGGTTTGATGTTTATTACTGCCGCTTGAGTGATTCGTGTCAACTTCGGAGGAATGTGGATTAGTTTGCTATTGTTAATTGATTTAACGACCTCAACACACGGCACCCAAGAACCGTCGTTCAAAAATTGAATGTAAGGTAAGAAGTACTTTATCTTCAATACTGTGCATTCCTGACTGATTTGAACGGCGACACGTTACAATGGCGAAAATGCACAGTTTGGTCTTCCAACGTCAACTTGAAGTCAAATCTCCGCAAATCAACCAAATCGCCCATTATTCCTTTTAGACTGCAGCTAGAACTTGCACCTGTCGAATGCCATAGCGATAACAGAGCTGCGCATGCCTCTAGTACTTCCAAAACCGCCCAACTGCCATCGGGTGCCAAAATAAGTCATGACTTTTCCGACAACTTAATAGATGACCAGTGGCGTAACTAGCACAACGTGCGCCCCCACAGCAAGATTTACTCAGCATCCCTAAATACAGTAATTTTCCTAGGATTTCGAAGACGAGGGAGGATGTGTTTTTCGCGGTGTGTGTGCCTGGAAAAGTGAGGGGAGGGGGTTACCTAAGCCCTGTAGTTCTATCTTTAAGTAATATTTGGAACAGAAGTGCATTATGCAAGGTTATTAATCAGCCAATCGGGATTAACACAGTGCGCCGACCAATACATGAACATGACTATGCATTTTTATCATAAGAAACGAATTCGGTAAAATATATTTAAATGGTTAACGTTAATAAATACAAGACTTCATAACCACCCATTTTGCATTCACTTGTCTCTAAAGTGCTTGGTTTTTGTAAAATGTCTGCTTCTAAACTTTGAACAGTTGGCGTGCCGAACAAATCATTTTTCTTTTCATCAGAAACGGCACTTGAGCTTAATTGCCTTTACTGCAAAAACAACTGGTCGAGCTTTGGAAGTTTCTTCGAGCACTGTCATTCTTTCTCTCGCCGATACTGTGCTCCATTTGAACGCTTTTGTGACATTTTGACAAATGGATGTCCTTCGCTTTTACATTAGTTTCCACATAGTGAATTAAATAACCATATTTATTATAAGGAAGAGCTAAAAGCAATGTGTAATTGTTTTGTCCAAAAGTAAAATAAATCACTTGAAGAAATCACCCCCTTATACACGCCAGATCTGCGGCTTCTGTGAATAAATGATGGAGAGCGATCATATTAAACCCATTGAAGAGCTTTCGTATCACAACCCGGACCGAAAGGATCGAATAGCTCCAACCTGTAGGACATCCCGGGCTTTAAAATTAAATTTCACATTTATTTAGGCAAAACTAAATAAGCAAACAGGACAAAAAATTAGTCAGAACTTAACTAATAACGGATGACGGCGCCTCTTGCCTTGATAACAGCATGAATCCGTTGTGGTAGTCTCCACGAGGTTGTGGATCTATTATACATCGATTTGTGCCAATTAGTCCCGAAGTTCAGCCAGATTACGTGGGTATCTATTCCGGCGTTTCACTTTCTGTTCCAAGTGATCCCACAGAATTTCAATAGGATTTAAAACTGTGGATTTGGTGAGCCAGTCGATGTGAGACAGTGTTGCTGATTGGTCGTCATTCAACTCAGACACAGTTTTATCCCTGTGCACACGGCAGTTGTCGTCTTGGAAGACAGGAGTGGCAATGTGATGTTGCTCCTTGAGATGTATGACAAATGGCAACACTTCGTCATTCAGAATGCGTAGGTACTCATGCTGGTTCAAATTTATCGTCACTGCAACGAGAAGGTCCATTTCGTGGTACAAAAAACATCGCCAAAACATCACAGAACCCCGTTCAGCTTGAACAACACCTTCGACACAATCAGAATTAAAGGATTCATTGGGTCTGTGATGCACTCGTCGCCTCCCATAATTGCAGTACAAACAAAAACGAGACTCCTCAGATCAAATTACTGGTTTCCAATTCTCAACAGCAAAGTTTTGGTGCCTCTGAGCCCATTGATAACGTGCGACTTTGTGACTTGCTGTTAAAATAGGCCTCTTCTGTAGAAATCTGCTTCAGATGTGCAATGCATGCAGTTCTCTTCGCAATGTCCTTTTGAAATTTGGTTGGAGTGGACTTGCATTGACTGTTTAGAGTAATTGTTGCCTGGCTTGAAACAGATTTGCAGTTACTAGGCGTGCGGTCCCTGTTAGTGAGAATCGTTTTCCGGCAACAATTACGCCGCCGATTTTCAGTTGACTGCAAACTACACCACCGTTTGTAGACCCACTGGATAGTACGGTTCGACACACCAACAAATTGGGCGACTTCATACACTTTGTGTCTATGGGCACGGCCAAACACGATGGCTCCTTTTTGCCACTCAATAACGTCTGTCTTACGACCCATATTGCAGACTAAATTCAACACACACGTTGCTCTTCACCACTGCACGAGACAGAAATGATGCTGTAGACCACGTGAGTGCTATTTATCTCCCAACAATGCTATCACGGCGCCCTCTGTGCAACCGGTAACTTCCTACTCTGTCATTTCTGTAAGGGGTGACTAATTTTTTGTCCGGTGTGATTATATCTTAAAGGAAAGTATGAATCTTTGGATTAATTATTTGTTTGTCTTTGTGTGTGTTCGGATTTTTCATAACTGGTTGCTACAGTAAGCCCCTTAGTTTCCTGCGGCTACCCGCAATTGCGGGTGGGTTACAGTCACGCCACTGCAGATGACGCGGAATTACTTTTATGCCGGCCCGGTAGCGCAGTGATCTAAGCGCAGGCATATGACCATTCGTCCGAGAAGGGTCAGGGTTCCACCCCGTGAGGCATGGATGTTGTAGACGACAATTGTCTTAAGTCACTGGCTCTCTCTTTTTTGGAACTACTGACCCTAAATTAGGAGCGGGCGACTGCTTATAGCCCACTGAGTTGCGCACGGTGATCGTTAAACCTTCAATAAAAAAATGCTTTTAATTTCCTAATCTCTGTCAAATGCAGGGTAATTTAGTTTTTCACGGAAATTCTGTTAGCCATTATGGGAATTTTGTTTGCATTTATCAACGGCTGATTTAGTGCCCGAGGAGTACAGATATAAAAAAAAAGCTCTTTCACATTTTCTACGAAAAAAAAAAAAAAAATGAACTGTATATAATAGCATTTTCAGTTGGAAATGAAGCGAAACACTTGACCACCTCTGCCCCCAAGTTTCCAACAACTAGCCCCAATATCGTCAGGAATCAATTAGCTCAGAAATTTCTCGGAAGATGGTTTTTATATAATCAGGGAATTGACATAGATGCTCTTGTACCTCGAGATATTAGACCTGACCGCCCCCGTCTAGTGCCTTAACCTCAGCTAAAGATTCTCACGAAGATTTTATGAAGTTTCGATCTCACTTAAAAAGTAGTCTTGGCACTTGTGACCCAATTACGACGTTCGGTGGGTGGAACTCGAAATACAAAGGCGAGTATTGACAACCGACCGGGGCGCACTTGTAACGACGGGCTTTATCATGAGATGCGATTCCTTTGAACGGCTAGAATGGCTACGCATGAAGCACCGGGAACTCAAGTAAAATAATGAGCGCTATTTATTTGTTTATTTCTTCCTAGATTAAGTTCTTTTTTTTTCCTTGGTGCTTTCGTCGGAAAAAGTGAAGCTGTTTGAGGTTAGTGTGCGTGCGCCATAAGTGCTTGTACGCGACAAGCAGCACGTGATTTCACTGGAAATTCTTTAAACGTGAGGTAGATCATGTGCTTTCCGGTGTAGTTTCTTCAGATATCAGTTAATATTACAAGCAGCGCATTTGCATGTAAGAATTTTGTTCGTGGAACATTATTGCGTTTTCTATGGAAACAATGCCAGTAGTTTGAAGGTGCTACGGTGTAAAAGTTTTTAGAAATTTACGAGCCATTTTCCGTGATTCATTTTGTGAATTAACGAAGCATATTACTGACTCAATCTTGTCCGTAAAACGATGGAAACAGCTACGAATTTCTTGGATTTTTTGCTTGATAGAAATACTCCTGTTTGTCTTTCTCCAAGGAATAACGAAAAATTGCCGTTTCTGTGAGGTGTTATCGGAAAATACTGAATTTTCACGGAATCTTTCCGTAGTTTCTTTTGTTCGTTAACTAAAAATTTTGTTCGTATTTTTTCCATATACATATGACAGAAAACTATCGGTAATAACAGCAATGGAAACTTCAGGTTTGTTTAACTATTACAATTGGGAAACGAATTTCCTCGAAGAAATAATATCTATATACAGGGTTCTTAGGAAAGTCCGTTTACCCCCTCTAACTTTTGGAACAGCGTATTGTTCCGCCACGGAAGAAACATGTACCTATAGGAAAGTGACCATGCTCAATCGATTGGACGTGCTTGTAGCGCCCCTAGTGGCGAAATACGGAACTTAGCAAAACTAACTCAGAAACCAAGAGAGATACGCAAAAAAGTCAAATTACAAAATGAAGGAGCGGTGTTTAATTAGTACAAAACGACACTTGGTTCAACAGAAACACTTACAGAAAAATTAAGACATGTTAATGTAGTAAACTTTAAATTACACACAAAACAACACAGACGCAACACCCAGTTCTTGTAGTACAGGTGAAACTAACCTGGCAAGTAGTCTACCGTACACATTGTTCGAAGTGTGCACCATCAGCGACGACACACATCTGGACTCGGGACAGAAATGCATCTCGAACAGCATGCAACATCGCAGGGGTTGCAGCTCTGACGATGAGTTCCTTAAATCTGCCAAGCTGGAAGGTTCCGTAGAGTTCACTTGGTACTTCAGGTATCCCCAAAAGAAGAAGTCCATCGGTGTTAGATCGGGTGACCGTGGCGGCCATTCCGTACGACCAACCATACCCAAAAATATTGTTGCCGAACGTGCGAGATAAGAACGAGCGAACTGGAAAGGTTTCGTAGGAAAGGCAGCCGTCATGTTGAAACCATATGAATGGTGACGTATTCAAAGGTACGTCATCCAACCAATCCAATAGGGGATTTGCAAAAAATAGCCCAAAACATCCGCAGGATGTACTTGCACACCGGCACCAATGGAACGACTGGAACGATGACGCTCAGTAACGCTTCCTGTTTCTCGTAGGCGTTGGACAACTTTGGCAATTGTCTGTGTAGCTGGATGCTGACGATTGGGAAACCCTACTCTATACAACCTAGCAGCCTTTTTTACATTCTGCTGACATTCGCCGTACAGCAAGACCATATCACAGTACTCGTCATTCGTGAAGATAGCCATCTACCTGTCGACCTCGTACTCTGATTCACTCTCAATTCCCACCCATCATTTATAGCCCTTCGGCTGTCTGGCGTCATTTTACGTCAAATTTGAAATTAGCACAACTACGTGTTATATCACGTAACCACTTTTCTGTTGCTGTCGCTTGCTATCAGCCGGACAGTTAACGCTTTGTTCGCATTTTCTTGTCTTTTCGGTGAGTGTTTCTGTTAAACCAAATGTCGTTTTATATTAATTAAACACTGTTCTTTCGTTTTGTAATTGGACTTTTTGCGTATCTCTCTTGGTTTCTGAGTTAGTTTTGCTAAGTTCCATATTTCACCACAAGGGGCGCTAAAAGCACGTCCAATCGATTGGGCATGGTCACTTTCATATAAGTACACGTTACTTTCGTGGCGGTACGATACGTGATTTTAAAGTTGGAGGGGGTAAACGGACTTTCCTAAGAACCCTGTATACACTAGCGTGCAAAAATTAACGACAAGACGGTTTTTCGAATGTAACGTCGTGCACAAGTGCTCCACATCGACTCAAATCATAACATAAGATCCTCAAGATGTAAGAATATGGGACAAGTGAGCAAAACAGTCCAAACAAGGAATCCAAAGGATACAAAGGCACTTTATTGAAAAGGTAGCTTCGAGCACAACTGGACAGAAGACAGAAACGTCCATGTGACAGGCGGCTGCCAAGAAAAATCCAGTCTTTAGTAGGAGATAGGATCACTCCTGACTGCGTTGCAGGATTTACAACGTCTGTCCATGCTGAGGACGAGGTTGTCAAGGAGCTGTAGAGGCATCGCGGCCCATTCCTCTTGTAGCGCCAATCGCAGCTGCGGAATCGTTGCTGGCGGTTGGGGACGTGCTGCCAAGCGTCTCCCGAGAAGATCCCACACGTGTTCGATTGCATTTAGGTCCGAAGACCTTGCGGGCCAATCCATGAGTTGATTATCTTCACTCTCAAACAGCTCTGCGACGGCCACTGTACGATGAGGTGTAGCGTTGTCGTCCATGAAGAGGAACTCAGGACCCACAGCACCTCTAAACAGACGCACGTGAGGCAGGAGAACCTCGGTACAATAGCGGACACCAGTGACTGAACTTCCTTTGGAGATCAGTACGGCTACCAAGCATGATACCACCCCAAACGAGATTTCCGCCACCTCCAAACCGGTCCCTTTCGATGCCGTTGGAGGTGTGATTGCATGTTCTCTGGTCTCACCAGATGTGTATACGTCCAGAATCGTTCGTCAGACTAAATCGGCTCTCATCCGTAAAGAGAACTGGACCCCATTGCTTGTGTGTCCAGTTCTTGTGTTCCTGGCACCACAAAAACCGCCGTCTCCGATGAGCAGGCGTTAATGGCACACACCGTACTGGTCGTCGTGCAAATATACCACTTTTGTACAGCCTCCTGGCCACGGTAAAACGCGATAACAGACGTCCAGTTGTCTGTTGCATGTGCCTTGCGATTTATCCCGCTGTCTGCCGTCTGTCTCTTCTCGCCTGTAGGACAATATACCAGTCGTCTGCCGCCGTGGTTGCTAGTGGACGACCACTGCTAAACTCTCGGACAGCTGTTCCTGTCGTTTGAAATGCTCTCCAAGCTCGTGAAACGATGTTGTGAGCGATCCCGAACTCCTCTGCCACACTAGTCATACTTCGACCTTCTTCCAACTGCCCAATGACGCTACCTCGGGTAAAATCATCCAGATGTCGTCTACTGGATTGCCTGTTGGACATATCACACAGTGGCAGCAACTCGACGTCGTTCAAACCGATGTACACCATGCAATAGCTTTCACCGAATTGCTGAGCGTACACTGCCAGTGTGCTTTATACCCTTCCGATACTCCATCATCCCTATGTCATGCTGCATATATGCGCATGCCCTACCGTGCCGGACCCTAATCTATCTCCTGAGTGCTATTTCGGTCCGTTCTGCCTGGTCGTTCTGCTGTTATGCCAATTTCTCCTCTTCGTCCTTAATTTTTGCCCTCGAGTGTATAAAAGTGGAAGTATGTTTGTATGTTTCTATGTTTGTTCCGCATACGTTCCTAAACGGTTTGATGGATTTGCACCAAAATTGGCATACATACCCTTGTTATGGTGATTTTTTTAGTTGCCGTATTAAATGTTCTATAGATTATTTGGGGTATTAACAGAACAGAAGTTTTATGCTAATATTGAAATTTATAAGTAAATTACAGAAAATAAAAATTTGGGAGATGGGTGGATGCATTTCGAAACAAAACTGAAAATTTGAATAAGGCCATGAAACAAAATAGAAATATAAAATGCACCACTGAATTTGGTAACTCCCAAAAGTTACTATTGTATTGTTTGCGTTGTTTGCGTCAGATGAGTAGATACACCTGAAAGTGGAAGAAAAGGTAACTATTGTTTACATGTGTACCAAATTTGTAAACACTAAAATTTAATGGTATGCAATGTACACATGTAAATAACTTTTGGAGGCAAAGAAGTCAAATATAATGGTTAGGACAAAAACATTGATTTTTAACCCAATTAAGTAACTCAGATTTCGTCTCCCACCTCAGTCACTGCTGTGGGGGATGCAGTTGAACCATGTGATGAAAATTCACCCTGAAAATATCTAAAACTTCACTGCACTAAGGTTTAGGTTTTTGAAAGGCCACTTGGCCTATATTTATTTGTAAAACTTAACAAGCGCGAGGTTAAATTTTGGACACAATTTCAAACCCGGCCACTGGGCCCACCCCCAAAAATAAACATCTGACAGCTTAGCTGTCTTGAATGACATTATCGCACCAGTCACAGTACCAAATATCATCATCATCATCATCATTGTCAACCATTATCAATCCACTGCTGGACGAAGGTCTCCCCAAGTTTCCTCCACAACGATCTGTCTTGCGCCAGTCGCCTCCATGTCAATCCCGCATACTTTCGAATTTCATCCACCTATCTTCCATGTGGTCTTCTTCTGGGTCTTTTCCTGTCCCTTGGAATCCAATCTAAAATTTCGGCTGTCCATCGATGGTCTGTTCTTCTGGCAGTATGTCCAGCCCATTGCCATTTCAGGGATTCAACTCTGATCTTGATGTCTTCCACTCTTGTCATTTTTCGGATCCACGAGTTCCTCTTCTTATCTCTCCTGGTTACACCAAGTATGCACCTCTCCATGCTGCTTTGAGTTGTCTGCAGCCTTTGTATGTCTCTTTTAGTTAAGGTCCACGTCTCTGCACCATACGTAAGCACTGGAAGGATGCATTGATCAAACACTTTTCTTTTAAGACATAATGGCATATTGCTCTTGAAAATTATGCTGTTTCTTCCAAAAGCTCTCCAGGCAAGTTTTGTACGCCGATTAATTTCTTCATCAATGTGACCCTCACTTGATATCTGCTGTCCAAGATAAACGTACGTGTCTGTTATCTCCAGCTTTTCTCCATCAATCGATAAATCTTCATTTCTTGTAAAAGCATTGAACATCACTTTTGTCTTCTGAAAGTTCATTTTTAATCCCACTTCTTTACTCTTGTCAGCATGTTCCTGGATCATACTCTGCAGCTCTGATGGGCTAGTTGCAAAAATGACTGCGTCATCAGCAAAACGAAGGTGGGTTAGATAATCTCCATTAATCTTTATCCCCTTGTTTTCCCAGCTCAGTGACTGAAAAACACCCTCCAATGTGGCATTAAAGAGCTTCGGAGATATGGTGTCACCTTGTCTCACTCCCTTTCCAATTTTTATGTGTTTTGTATTTTCAAACAGCCTAATCTTTGCACTTGCATTTTCATAGATGTTATTAATAATATTAATGTATGCATCTTCAATACCGCAGGTTTTCAGAGCCATTGTAACTGCTGATGGTTTCACCGAATCAAAGGCTTTTTCATAATCGATAAAAGCCATGCACAATGGAAGTTCACATTCCCTCGCTCTTTCAATTAGTTCTCTCAGCACATGGATATGATCTATTGTGCTGTAGCCACTCCTGAATCCAGCTTGTTCTCTCGGTTGAGCCATGTCCAGTGTTACCTTCAAGCGGTGTGAAAGAACTTTAGTGAAGATTTTATAAACTACTGATAGGAGGCTGATAGGTCTGTAGTTTCCGAGATCCTCAATGTCGCCTTTCTTATGTAGCAGGATCAATGTAGCGGTGTTCCAATCCTCAGGAATCTTTCCTTCATTAAGGCATCGAGTTAAAATTTGGGCGAGTACTGTTTCGATTTCTCCACTTGCTTCTTGTATGATGTCTACAGTAATTCCATCTTCTCCTGGAGCTTTTCCCCGCTTCATGTTCTGGATTGCATGTGCAACTTCTGCTGGAAGGACTGGAGGAACTCTGGTACTGGTATCTTTCATGATGTCTGGAGTGCATGTATCATCCCTTTCATATAATTTGGAGTAGAAATCTTTCACTCTTGTCAAAATTTCGCCTCTATTTCTTGTTACAGAACCATCTTCTTTTCTCAGTGCCATTATCTGTTTTCTTCCCTTACTGAGATGTCCCTTTGCTATCTTTAGGCTTTGGTTGTTTTCAATTGCTTTCCTCACTAGTTCACAGTTGAATTTTCTTACGTCTTGAGTGATACTTTTTCTTACTGTCTTGCATAGCTCTATATATTCCACTTTGGAAGTCACATCTTCTTTAGTTGTCCTCATCTCTCTTCTTTTTTGCATTAACATTTTCGTTTTTCCTGATAATTTATTTACCTGCAACTTGTTCTTAGACCCAGCTAATTTTGTTGCTGTTTCCATAAGAGCTTTGGTTACTTTTCTGTTAACTTCAGAGATCTCCACTTCTTCTGATGTTAGGCCTTCTAAAGCCGAGAACCTGTTCTTCAGTTCCAACTTGAAGGTATTATGGTGTTTTTTAAGGTTGGTTATGTCAATAGGTTTTGTTTGTCTTATGAGCTTGCCACGTTCAAGTTTAGTGTTGAGGTGCATCTTACATCTCACCAATCTATGGTCACTACTTGTGTTGAGCTTGTTTAGCACACTGCAGTCTTCTATGACGAATTTTTTGTTACACATAATAAAATCAATTTCACTTGTCGTCCCATTTGGATGTCTCCAAGTCCATTTCCTGTGTGGCTTTTTCTTGAAGAAGGAGTTCAAGATGAAAAACCCTTCTGCCTCTGCAAACTCAACGAGAGTATTTCCACGCTGGTTTCTGTTGCCGTGACCAAATTTACCTACTGAAGTTTCATTCTGTTCCGTTGCCCTATTTTTGCATTGAAATCTCCCATAATTATTTTCAAATGCTGCTTACCTTTATTATTTAGATGACAAATTTCCTCATAAAATTCTTCAATTTCTTCTTCAGGATGACTTGTGGTGGGTGCATAAGTTTGAAGAATCTGAGCCTGGTATCTTTTCGAGAGTTGGATAACAAGTCGTGCAGCTCTGTCAGAGGAATTTTCAACTTCTACAACTTTATCCTTCAGTTTCTTGTTTATTATAAATCCAACACCACTAGTTCTGCCAGTATCTGTCCCACGATAGTAGAAGAGATGTCCACTTTTCAGTTCAATGAGATCTTCTCCTTTTCTCCTTACCTCACGTAGCCCCACGATGTCCCACTTGATCCTTTGTAGTTCCTCTTCCAATTCAAGAAGCCTTGAATCAGAAGATAGGGAGCGCCCATTGTACGTAGCCAAGGTCAGCATCAGATGGCAGCCTAGTCCGGTCCTCCGGTGATTCTTAGCACCCTCTGCCTTCATGTCGCACTGGCCGCTGCCTTGGCCAGGTACATTCCAGCTGCCGGAGACTGAGGGCCAAGATTTAAGTTGTGGAGTCATTTTGGAGGGTTTGGCCATAACTCACCACGCTGGCCAAGCGGGTTGGTGAGTGTGGGATAGAATTTCCTCTAATCCCGATGGTATAGTTATACCGCTATTGGCGGTCGTCAGAGCCCCTTTAGTGGGAACAGGATGCACCACGAGAAGGCGGGGTTGACATTTGTCAAGGAGAGGCTGTGATGTTATGCATCACCTGACCTTACATCCCGGTATTTATATATATATATATATATAAATACCAGAATTTCATTGAATTACACGGCACAGCAGAAACACTTGATTTAACATGGTGTGTAACTTAAGTATGTGGAAGGTAAATCTCTCTCTCTCTCTCTCTAGAAAAAAATATTAGCATATGTGTACACTACGTTGCTCTAACTAACTCCTTCGAACAAACCTTCTCAGACCAGACTTCTGAATACACTTTTAATTTTAAACTATCATATCAACTGAGTCAAAATTTTACGTATAATGGAAAGTTATTTTATACCAGGTTCTACACTTCCAGGAAAATTTGTCTTAAAGTCAACAACCTTGTCTTAAATCAACATCTATCTTAAAATCAACATTTGTCTTAAAATCAACATATCTAGCATTACCGGATACTCAACCCATTCTATACACCTTACAAAACCTAATACACTAGCTACCTTATTCAATTTACACAAAGTTATCATTAAATTTCTACACCGATAAGATAATCTTACTTCACACCATCACCATGAGAATCCAACTTTTCACAATTCCATATCATAAGTTTTCCAATCAAATGGCATCCATGTAATAATCCACTCGGGCATAAAGCCAAACAAACATCTCAACCACTGAGTCCCACTTCTCACGAAAAAACACGATTTCCCTGGGAGAACAACAAAGTCTGAGCCTGAAGGCGAGAATGGGTCGTTAATCCATTCCCAGCCTATACAGTGTAGTGGAGCAAAGTGCGACCTAACCCTTTACTGTTCCTTCACTCTGATTTTGGGACAGCCACCTACATCACTTCTTCGTAGGAACCACCTCCTATGCGCCAAACGAGCTTACTCGGGCAGAAAACAAATCCCCCAATTTGTTTCGTGCACCCTTTCAGACCCGAGGCATGTCTACATAAGGTAAAGTATCCCCCAAGAGTTCACTTGCGCCCAAAATATCGCATCATCTATTTTCCAGAAAGCTAACTCACCATCCTTATTTCCAGAAAATTCAATACATCACCTTTTTTCCCAGAAAATTACTTCATATCCTATTTTTCCCAGGAACACACTTCATATCTTCATTTTCCCAGGAACACACTTCAGTCCTTATTTTCCCAGGAACACACTAATTTCCCAGAAAATCACTTATCTTTATTTCCCAGGAACACACTAATTTCCCAGAAAATCACTTATCTTTATTTCCCAGGAACACACTGTACTACTCATTTCCCAGAAAGCCCAATAACACCATACTTGACACAATATACCAAACCTTACTTTATTTCCTGAAAAATCTATACATCACCATATTTCCACAATCACCCTTTTCCTGAAAAAATCATCACTTCTTGAAGAAACACAACAGCTATTCGGGTTCTTTTCAGTCAAACTATACATATGCTCATATCTGCCTGTATGCCCATTCATATATTCTTTCCCCCATAAAAATCTGTTTTTCTAATCTACGGGCTGAAACTAGAAATTAGCCCTCACTACGTAGAAATTAGCCCTCACTACGTAGAAATTAGCCCTCACTACTACTAAATTTTTAAAGATTAATTTTGCACTTAAATTTACCAAAACACAAAACCAAAATAATAACCAGCCTACAAGAAAAATTCTCAACTACATGGCACCTACACTAAGCTCATAAATATAAATTCTACTTCACAAATACAAAAATCACTCAGCACAAAATGAGTTACATTTCACTTAAGAGAAATACTGGTCTGAGAAGTTGTTCATTCCAAAATATCTTAATATACTTATTATGTCATCTATCACTACATGACCCAGAAAATTATACACTTCCTTTCTTTGTTGTTGTTTTTTTATTTATTTATTTTTTTATTTTAACTGCTCACAGAAAATGTCATGGAATTTATTTTTACACTGCCTAACATTAACTCAGGTGGTTTCATTCCTTAAGCACACCAGAACACTAAAATACAAGAAAAAAAACATGAATGAAAGCATTTACAACTCCTCCTTTCTGCTCCTCCCTTTGCTGTATATATATTTTCCTGACAGCCCCCATTTCAAGGCCCACTTGTTACATAATTTTAAAGAAACCACAACATAATATTTAAAAAAAAATGCAAAGGAAACAAAATTACCTTTTTGGACCGGGCAGCAACAACTCTTGACAAGCACGCCGATGGGAAAAACAAATATGTTTCACAGCCTAATAATGGATAAATAAAAAAAAACTCTCCCTGAGAGAACACCACTGTCCCGGTTGATTTTCACTTCACCTCCAAGGGTTTTGCTCTTTCTTTTTTCTGCCACAGCGTGTTTGTCCAACGAGACAGGAAACGGGCATTTTGGAATCCTGCTGGTGGACCCTTGTTGTAGTCAGAAGTGGGCCAGGCTCGACAATTCAGTAGTAAGACACAAAGGTGACCAGACTGTCCATAGTGGGCCTTGCGGGAATTTCCAGTGCCAGGAGGAACTTGCTTGAGTCCCTTGTAGATGTAGATGGTGGTCTTTTTCCGGGATATCAATAGAGGGAGAATTTTTTTCTCAGCTCTCCCCTGGTAGGAATTGGGTCTGCTTCTTCTTCCGCCATCTTGAAGCGAACATACTGGCATTCAAATCCTACCCAGTGGTCGTCCGTTACTGGATACATCATTGGAAAATTCTCATCTCTGGCAAGGAGATCCCTGCAAATCATCATTTTAGCTGTTGCCATCTTTTAGATTCCAATACGAATTTTCGTTCTGACTGCCCCCTCCCCGCCAAAAGGCGAGGAGAAAATTTGCCTTTCATTGTCACTGCAGACCAGCGAGCGCAGCGACCAGAAACAAAGTGTTCTCTCTCAACGGAAAAAACTCTGGGGTGCTTGAAACCGCTGACCCCTCTCATTGGTCGAAACTTCAGCTTAGTAACTAACGGCTTCCCAACGGAATTTCTCTCCCACGCAAGCCAGGGGTGACACTCTGACCTTCACACGTAGGGGCCAAGTAATCTCCTGTATGCGGCTGTGACCTTGTTCCCGAAATAGAACATCGCCAACCCAAGAGAGCTATCTGCGAACACACATTTTGTGTGACAACGAAAGTTTCCCTAAAATGGCCGATTTGAAAGAAAAGATTTTCTGGCCATTCTGCACAACATTTCAGAAATGCTTTTTCCCCATTTCGTGATTAACTACAAATAATAATTTTGCTTTCTAAAAGGGTTGATGCTGTCTTTTGCTCGCCCTTTTTTCTTTTTTTTTATATAACTTACTAAAGTAAAAAAAAATGAATCAAGCCAAAAGAAAAAAAGTTTAATGCCTATTATTTCCCTTTCTTTTAAGAAATTTTGTTTGCTTGGTCAGGGCTGAGAAATGAGCGAACATGGCCACTATTCCCTCACTCTCTTCCCTTCCAAACAAAATTTTAAAACGTGGACTGTCGAGTATTTTCATTCTAATCCCAGCGAAGTGATCAGGTTCCCCAAGATTTACGAACATGAAAATTCTCGACAGGACACCCTTCATCGCCCAGAATAAAATAGAGGCTGGACGATTTTTAGAAATTCCATCCTTAAAGGGGTCAAAAGGGGTCAAATGTGTTTTTACCGGGTCCTATATACTCTATGTGAAAGTCTGCTGCTGGGGTATTACTCCGCAAGTCAGAGCAACGGTCGTCAGGTGACGCCTCACTCCTCTCAAGCTTCCGCGGTTCAGGCATACGGGAAAGAGACCTATTTTTGAAAATTCCAATAAACAGAAAAAAAAAACAAATACCGGCGACATATTAAAAAAAAAGCCGAGATATTGATTTCCGTGAGAATGTAAACAATGACAGCGGTCCGATTCTGGGAAATTCATAAAAAAAAAAAAAAAAAAAAAACGTTTCCCCAATGCGGGGCTGCAGGAAGTGAATTGTTGTACATGTTTGCCATTTCGAGTTTTTAGGGCGAGTTAAAGTGCGCAGTTCCATCCATAAGGGGGTCAAAAGAGGTCAAATGTGTTTTTACTGGGCCTTCTATAGACTGTGTCAAAGTCGGCTGCTGGGGTATCACTCCGCATGTCAGAGCAACGGTTGTCAGGTGAGCGTCACTCCTCGCAAACTTCCTCGGTTTAGGCATACGGGGAAGAGTCCGAATGGTTACGCATCATTCTCAACAGTTTTCTAAGCGATTTGCTAGAAAGTGCCTTATCCGCACTCTAGAAATCTGAATGCGGAGTGCAGGAAGTGCATTGTTGTAGATGTTTGCCATTTCGAGTTTTTAGGACTCAGAGCGGCCATTATAAATTGTGACAGGGTGTTGTCAGAACGGCTGGTGCAAAATAAAGTACTGCTTTGTGATTCAGCATGGTGTATAATTTTGAAGTGCTCAAAAACAAACTTTATGTCTATCCCGGGCAACGCAGGGTACCTCCGCTAGTTCTTCATAAATACATGATAGGCATTTTAATACTAATGGCTGAATGTAGTAAATTCAAACGACGATTTAACATACGTACTTTCATCACTGAAAGTTTTGACCTACATCTGACCCTGGATGTGAGAAAAAGTCGTGAGACTCTATGATGGGGCAGAAATAGCTTCGATTAGCACAAATCTGAAGGTTCTCAGATATCTATATTCAATTGCTTGGAATTTCCTTGTCCTGGGTAGTGTAATGATTAGCATGCTCGACCGGAAATCGGGAGGTGCGGTTTCGATTCCAGCTCCAGGACGATGAAAACTTTCAAGCTTTCTGAAAGAAGTGATTACATGGAATACAGTGAAAATAGGCCAACAATGTTAGCTAAATCGTCGTTTGAATCAACTGCATTCAGCTATTAGTATTGAATTTCAATTCAACAGTTGTCTTGAATCACTCATCACGTACGCCATCAGGAGTTGTAGCCCCTGACTGAAAAGAAATGCAATTTTGATCCTATGCCTTTTTCCCGACAGTAGTAAAGTAAATCCCAAGTAAAAAAATTTCGATGTAACGAAAATGGGTAACGAAAATAGTCAAGACCATTGTTGAAATCTAATTTTTGAATGTTGCCCTATGAAGTGACACAAGAATAGCTAATTTCATTGTTACACAGCAATATATTTTACTAAACTATTTCATTGTTACACAGAAATATATTTTATTAAACTATTTCATTTTTACACAGCAATATATTGTACTAAACTATTTCATTGTTACACAGCAATATATTTTACTAAACTATTTCATTGTTATTGTTACACAGCAGTATATTTTACTAAACTATTTCATTGTTACACAGCAATATATTTTACTAAACTATTTCATTGTTACACAGCAATATATTTTACTAAACTATTTCATTGTTAGACAGCAATATATTTTACTAAACTATTTCATTGTTACACAGCAATATATTTTACTAAACTATCGTCGAACATCATTCCACCATGTTTTTCATAAACGTACCAATATCTCATTGCAATCTGCGCAAACTACGATCACCTGATGCTAGATGTGATAAAGGCATTACAAAAATGCAGTTTTGATGCTACGAAAACGGTGCGTCACAGCGAAATTTGGCTTCTTCTCAACCTCCCTCCCAAATGGGGGTTATCTGCTATTCACGAGAGCTTTAAAATTTTGTATAACACGAAATCACAACAAATATCTCTCAAGTGATCTCTCAAGTTTTCTGGTGGTTTTTTTTTCTGTTTTGTCTGGTATGACATGTTCGAGTTTTCAATTTTTGTATAACAAACCTGTAGATATCCTAGACCAGTGATTCTCAAACTGTGGTGCGCGTACCCCTAGGGGTATGGTGCGCGACTTTCAGGGGTACGTGAGCAGCTCTCACAGACTCTAATGACTTTCCAAAGAGAATTGTCTTGCTGGTTTGTATGAATTGAGACAAGAAGTTCAAGTTTTCTTCTCTGACAGTAAAGTAAGTGTGAGCTTCGTGACAGATTTACAGATGAACAGTGGTTGTTCAGTCTAGCTTTCTTAATTGACATCTTCCAGCGGCTGAAGGAGCTGAAGAAAATAATGCAGGGTAAATACACAACACCCTTTATGGTTCATGACAACATAAAATCTTTCAAAAAAATCTTCAAGTTACAGGAAAAGAAGTTGTGAATGGGCAACTGTCATTCTTTACGTTCTTAGAAAATTTCGTAGAAGAAAATGAACTTGAGCTTCATGGTTCTGTTGTTAACGACGTAAAACAGCATTGTTTCGGTTTGATTGAAGATTTTACGAATATTTTTCTGCGATTTTAGACAACCAGTTCTGGATGCGAGACCCGTTTTCTGCAGTGGAGGACTTCAGGCTACCAGATTTCTTTACAACGAAAGAAAGGAAAGAAATTATTGAACTGTCCTGTGATGAAACACTCAAATCCAGTTTCAAGAAAACATCTTCGACAGACTTTCGGTTGCAGAGACTGAACGAGTTTCCTCATATCGCTGACCGTGCCATCAAGTTTATGATGCTTTTCTCCACAACATATCTATGTGAGAATGGTTTTTCACCCAGGGTGTACCTGAAAAATAAGTACTGCAGTAGGCTAAATTTGGAGCAGGACATCCTCTTGAAAATATCAACTGGACACCCAGACATCAGAAAGCTGTGTGAAGCCATGCAGGCTCACCCCTCTCACTGAAAAACCTTGAGGATTCATAATCTCTCAACTCCAGAGTAAGAATTTTGATTAGAAAAATTACTGTCCGTTTTTTTTGTTCATTATTTTTCAACGTCTTACTGAAGAAAATATTTTTCTGCAGAATTTTTTCAATAAAATTATGTTTTTAACTGATCATAACGATTCTCAATAAGCGATAATAATATTAAGGTAATAAAAGTAGGATTATTTTAATAGCTTTGCCACATTTCAAATATTTTTTATTACAGATGTGTTTTTTTAATAGATTAAAACTGCCTCAATAATTTGCCAGGTATTCATAAAAAGTTTTTAAACCCTGCCACTTGGGGAAATTTCATCGAAGGGTACATTACATTTTTAGTCATGACCAAGGGGTACAATCTAAAATAAGTTTGAGAACCACTGTCCTAGGCCATAGGTGGGGAACCTTTTCATGTCGGAGGGTCGCATTAAGTAAGCTGTAATCTAACAAGGACGCATTCAAGGAACTTCAACTTATAGATATACAGTCAAACCCCTATTTAACGGCGGACTGCGATTTAACGAATTCCACGATTTTACATACATTTTTTATGGTACGGGTGGAATCTCGTTGAAATTAATGCTTAGTGTTTCTCGATTTAACGAACACATTTCTTCAAACTATCGAACATTTTTTTATTTTCTTTAAACCACCAAACTACCCAGGTAGCACAGCATTGCAATCTAACGTAGGCCCGGCACTGAGCCATTTACTAATAATAAGGCCTACATTAAATTGCAAGGCTGTGCTACTTGGGCATGTTAACCAGCATTTTCACGTTAAAAGTTAGCTAGAAAGAGAGCCTCGCGTATCAGGAAAAATTTTACGCATGAAGTTAACCAGCGTTTCAAAGAACACTATCTGTGACACAGCTTGACGGAATCATAAATCAGTTCACCTTTTCTGCGACTATCAAGCGTAAGCTTCTTATAGGGGGAAGCAAATGGCCAACAAGTTCAAAAGGAGTGGCAACGTTTTCTTGCATCGATGGGAAGCAGGACAAAAATAGGCGGTGTGGTGGGATTAAATCTAGAGTACCCTAGGAGATTCTTATTTTCAGCTACAGACAGAACAACAGCTTTCTGTCAACTCAGGGGACACACATTTTACGTACCCATTCCTGAACCTCTGAAATTCTTCCCCAAATTGCACTTCTTTTCTTCTTAGCGTTAAATCTGCAGACCAAATTAAACAACATATCTCGTTATGCAACTTATAATATTGAAATAATTAAATATGTATAAAGCACACCCTCTCTGTACGAACAAATAAATAAGAAAATCAAAGAACCCATAGAATTAAAAGCCGTAAAACTTCCAATCCATTAGTTTAACCTAAAGATTCACATTAGTACTTTCGGTCCACTTTGGTCCCGTTTTCAGATGTGAAGTGAACATTTGAACAGTGCTGCTATTTATACAAACCAGGGCAGTATGGGTAAACATAGTATGTGTGTGTTACGCCAGTGATGTTTAAGTACTAATGTGTATCTTTAGATTAAGCTAATGAATTGAAAGTTTCACGGCTTTTAATTTTATTGGTTCTTTGATTTTCTTATTCATTTGTTCGTACAGAGACGGTGTACATTATACTTATTTATCAAGAATGTATGAGTGGTTTTATATTGAAATCATTATTTAAGAAGCTAAATGTTAGGAAAAAAAATCAACTATCGTATTTTTCTCGCAATTTTAAAGTACGCTTACATTTTGATGCAACATACTGAAATCTAATATCTACGAATTATGTATTTAATATGAAAAGTAAATGTGCACGTATTATAACATTTTTGATAATAAATGTCGTAATTAAAAGTACTATATATAATTTAAATTTCATTGGAAGAAAGAGAACTTAGCTACTTAGGTATTCTGTTATGAACACTAGCTTAATTCGAATACTGAATTCAAAAGGCTTCCTTGATTTAACGAATTCCGCGATTTTACGAACAGGACTGTTGGTCCTTGAAGTTCGTTAAATCAAGATTAGACTGTATTTCAAAATGAACATTATTTTGTAAAACTCTTACTATGTACTAACTTCAATAAATGAAAAAAATATGTTAATTCTAAAGTTAACTAACCTTTTAATGACTTTGTTGTGACTGCTTTTTGCTGGAATGCATTTGAATATTTAGTTGCAACATGAAGATCCGCATTTTTAGCTGATCCTCTACACAGGTATCCGCCATTTGTGACCTTAAGGGCGTCTTGTTTGGGTTAGGTATCCGCCATTTGTGACCTTAAGGGCGTCTTGTTTGGGTTAGGTATCCGCCATTTGTGACCTTAATGGTGTCTTGTTTGGGTTAGATATCCGCCATTTGTGACCTTAAAGGTGTCTTGTTTAGGTTAGGTATCCGCCATTTGTGACCTTAAGGGCGTCTTGTTTGGGTTAGGTATCCGCCATTTGCGACCTTAAGGGCGTCTTGATTTGGGTTTGGTATCCTCCATTTGTGAACTTAAGGGCGTCTTGATTTGGGTTTGGTATCCGCCATTTGTAAACTTAAGGGCGTCTTGATTTGTGTTAGGTAGGAGAATGTAGATTCGCAGCAATAAGTGGTTGAAAAGCAAGAAAACGTTTTCCGTGCATGTTGCCGAATGCGTGGGTATTCTATTGCATTTTTTCATATTTCAACTGGATTTTCCTTAGCGTCAAATAAAGACTTTAAATTAACGCCATCATCTGCAGAGGCGACTTTAGATCTTTTGGGGCCCTAGGCGCTAAAAGATTCAGGCCCCCTCCCTCTTCTTATCACCTCAGAAATTTTCATTGGTCAGATTAACGAAAAAAGAGTAAAGTAAAAAAAAAGCTTTTATGTTTTTCAAAATACCGTTCTATCTTTCCATTTTTAGAACGTTTTGTGAGAAACAATGCTAACGTAAACATTTGGTCTGTCCGTGCACATCGAACTTTTTGTTTTTAGAAATATTTCAAAAATTACTGTTGCGGCAAATAGGAAATCAAAGGATATTAAGTTTGGCGCCCTAAACATCTCTATACTTCATGTTTAACACTAAAGGCTGTCAAAGTCGAAAATTCCAAATAAATAAATAAATAAATAAAGTTATGTTGTGAAGAAGCTATTCAACTTGGAAGGAAAAATGATTTTTGTGCCTCTCAGATTAGGCTTAACTGTTCCTTTTCAAGTATTTAAATTTTCCAGTTATTTCGTTAATTACTTGCTAGAGCAGCTGAATGCCCAAAAATTCGGTTTCAACAGATTTTTCAAAAATTGTTTTTGCGAATTATAGAACATAAAATTTCATTAAATTTTACCCATTTTAAATTTCCGTACTAGTTCATAAATTTGCGCTAGGAGTTCTCAGAGTGGAAATTTAGTAAAATTTAGTTTACGGTACGAAAGGACTATTTCAGTTATATCAAAAGTTCTTTTTGAGTTTGATACGTTTGGCAAAACTAGTTACTTCAGCTCCTTTTCAGCTACTAGTTACTTGGCAAATTTAACGGTAAGGTCACTGAAAATGGATTATCGCTAAATTTTTCAGTACATTTCGTATAAATTGTCATGCGTTTCAATTACGAAACGTGCTCTTTCCATTGCTTCCGCTTTTCAGCTTTGGAAAATCATCTTGTTTTTATATTATGAGCTAATTAGTAAGGTATCCAGCAAAAATAAAATACTTGAAGACATTGGTAACCGGAAAAGTTTGAAAATACGGGTAAAATGCAATTTGTGCACAGTACTTTACTTGAAAAGGGTGGATGACTTTTCGTCGAGTTTTCCTGTGGCGAATAATTCCCTAAATCGAAGAGATTCAGCCGTCCATGGCATAGAGCCATAGACAAATGCCATGGACGAAAAAATGGACAGTGAGAATGTGATAATAAAAGAAAGCGAGAATGTGAACAGTTTCTTGAAATCACTTTTTCTTATTATTTTCATCGAATAATTCAGAAGTTCTGCATTTTTTTTATTCAGTCAAACAGATGCGTGAGACTTTTTTATACCTACACTGCAGTTATCAGAAACAGAAGCATAAGGAATAAATGCAAAATATCCGTTTTGAAAATGGAAATGTAAGAACCACAGCTTTTCGAGTAAGAGTATCATTGAGACTTTTATTGCTTTTTCAAAAGTTAGTTTCATGTCGATTTAAGGAATAGAAAATGTGATAATACTTGATAATTAAGAGTATCAAACCAGGAGAGGAGAAAGTAATAAAACACGTTGCAGTATAACATAAATTTCTTTTTACACTATTGAATAAGAAAAAGATAAATAGTGCGACATTTTTGATTTTCTTGATTTTTTCAGCCTAAATACAGTTATTAGCTCTTTTGGTTAAGGCTGGTTTAGGGGGATTAGGGCTCAGGGAGAACTTGATTATCCTGCCCCAAAGGGGAACATATATATAAACTATCCTATAACTATCCAACACAAATGTTTTCCCTTGGCTAGAAGTAATATGAAAGTAATTTATATCACAACAGGCCAGTTAAGTATTCGCCTTAAACAATGAAAAGTGTGGGAAGCGTGAATCCTTCCTTATCTACCACTAAAAGGAACGCTTTTGATTGTAACAGTTCCTTTCAAAACAAGTATGTACATCGATAAAAACTCGAAAATTTTGAAAATAAACACCTGCAAGAAAAAATATGTTACTACGTAAAATATCAATTGGCAATACAAATAAAGTGGTCGCTTTAAAGATTTACTTGTTTCGGTCCGTGAAAACTAAAACAAAATTGGCAATCCAGTTATACGTTTTCGGGGTCCCTCAAGGTCTGGGCCACTAGGCGCTCGCCTAGTGTGCCTAGTTGGAAATCCGCCTCTAATCTTCTGAGAGCTCAATCAATTCCATCTGTAGTCTTTTAGAAGATATAGAACGAAATCATGAGCATAGCAGCTGTTAAAATAGCCCTTATAACTTACTAATGTTTTAATCGTGGCCGTCAGTCGGGGAGCTTTAATTCGTTGAATGTTCTTTTACTCTTTGATATTTTAAATACTATCAGTTTAAGATTAAAATAAAAATAATAAAACACGAACAAAAACATATTAATAAAAATAAAAGGATCTGTTCTGCAAAATTTGGATTCACTCAAAAGGCCGCACTTAATGGCCTAGAAGGCCTTAGGTTCCCCACCCCGTCCTAGACCAAAAGTTACAAATCCTCCCTACTAACACACTTGCAATTCAGCGTATCCTGAAGAAAAATTTTAGCTTGCGCATGAGCAGATGGGCTTTTGTTATTACATCACATTTTATTGGTGTCAGGCTTGTTTCTTACATTCGCCTAAATCTGAATAACAATAATAATAATAATAATTTTTGAAAAACTAAACAGTCGAAATACTTACTACCGCTGCCTCCATAAGTTAATAAAAACTTACTTTTATGAGTCACATATCTTCTTTCATTGGTTTTACCGCAATAACATTCGTTAATCATCATCATCATTGTCCACCATTTTCAATCCACTGTTGGACGAAGGTCTACCCAAGTTTCTTCCACAACGGTCTGTCTTGTGCCAGTCTCCTCCATGTCAATCCCACATACTTTCGAATTTCATCCACCCATCTCCCATGTGGTCTTCTTCTGGGTCTTTTTCTGTCCCTTGGAATCCAATCTAAAATTTCGGCTGTCCATCGATGGTCTGTCCTTCTGGCAGTATGTCCAGCCCATTGCCATTTCAGGGATTTAACTCTGATCATGATGTCTTCCACTCTTGTCATTTTTCGGATCCACGAGTTCCTCTTCTTATCTCTCCTGGTTACACCAAGCATGCACCTCTCCATGGCTCTTTGAGTTGTCTGCAGCCTTTTTATGTCTCTTTTAGTTAAGGTCCACGTCTCTGCACCATACGTAAGCACTGGAAGGATGCATTGCTCAAACACTTTTCTTTTAAGACATAATGGCATATTGCTCTTGCAAATTATGCTGTTTCTTCCAAAAGCTCTCGAGGCAAGTTTTGTTCGCCGATTAATTTCTTGTTCAATGTGACCCTCACTTGATATCTGCTGTCCAAGATAAACGTACGTGCCTGTTATCTCCAGCTTTTCTCCATCAATAGATAAATCTTCATTTCTTGTAAAAGCATTGAACATCACTTTTGTCTTCTGAAAGTTCATTTTTAATCCCACTTCTTTACTCTTGTCAGCAAATTCCTGGATCATACTCTGCAGCTCTGATGGGGTAGTTGCAAAAATGACTATGTCATTAGCAAAACGAAGGTAGGTTAGATAATCTCCATTAATCTTTATCCATTTGTTTTTCCAGTTCAGTGATTGAAAGACATTTTCCAATGTGGCATTAAAGAGCTTCGGAGATATGGTGTCATCTTGTCTCACTCCTTTACCAATTTTTATGTGTGTTGTATTTTCAAACAGCCGAATCTTTGCACTTGCATTTTCATAGATGTTATTAATAATATTAATGTATGCATCTTCAATACCGCAGGATTTCAGAGCCATTGTAACTGCTGATGGTTTCACCGAATCAAAGGCTTTTTCATAATCGATAAAAGCCATGCACAATGGAAATTGATATTCCCTCGCTATTTCAATTAGTTCTCTCAGTACGTGGATATGATCTATTGTGCTGTAGTCACTCCTGAATCCAGCTTGTTCTCTCGGTTGAGCCATGTCCAGTATTACCTTTCAACTATGTGAAAGAACTTTAGTGAAGATTTTATAAACCACTGATAGGATGCTGATAGGTCTGTAGTTCCTGAGATCCTCAATGTCACCGTTTTTATGTAGCAGGATCATTATAGCGTTGTTCCAATCCTCAGGAATCTTCTCTTCATTAAGACATCGAGTGAAAATTTGGGCGAGCACTGTTTCGATTTCTCCACTTGCTTCTTGTATGATGTCTACAGTAATTCCATCTTCTCCTGGAGCTTTTCCCAGCTTCATGTTCTTGATTGCATGTGCAACTTCTGCTGGGAGGACTGGAAGAACTCTTGTACTGGTACCTTCCATGATGTCTGGAGTACATGTATCATCCCTTTCATATAACTTGGAGTAGAAATCTTTCACTCTTGTCAAAATTTCGCCTCTATTTCTTGTTACAGAACCATCTTCTTTTCTCAGTGCCATAATCTGATTTCTTCCCTTACTGAGATGTCCCTTTGCTATTTTTAGGCTTTGGTTGTTTTCAATTGCTTTCCTCACTAGTTCACAGTTGAATTTTCTTACGTCTTCAGTGATACTTTTTCGTACTGTCTTGCATATCTTTATGTATTCCACTTTGGAAGTCACATCTTCTTTAGTTGTCCTCATCTCTCTTCTTTTTTGCATCAACATTTTGGTTTTTCCTGATAATGTTTTCACATGCAACTTGTTCTTAGACCCAGCTAATTTTGTTGCTGTTTCCATAAGAGCTTTGGTTACTTTTCTGTTAATTTCAGAAACATGCACTTCTTCCGATGTTAGGCCTTCTAAAGCAGAGAATCTGTTCTTCAATTCCAACTTGAAGGCATTATGGTGTTTTTTAAGGTTGGTTATGTCAATAGATTTTGTTTGTCTTATTAGCTTGCCACGTTCGAGTTTAGTGTTGAGGTGCTTCTTACATCTCACCAATCTATGGTCACTACCTGTGTTGAACTTGTTTAGCACACTGCAGTCTTCTATGACGAATTTTTTGTTACACATAATAAAATCAATTTCACTTGTCGTCCCATTTGGATGTCTCCATGTCCATTTCCTGTGCGGCTTTTTCTTGAAAAATTAGTAGAAGATGAAAAACCCTTCTGCCTCTGCAAACTCAACGAGAGTATTTCCACGCTGGTTTCTGTTGCCGTGACCGAATTTACCTACTGAAGTTTCATTTTGTTGCCGTTGCCCTATTTTTGCATTGAAATCTCTCATAATTATCTTCAAGTGCTGCTTACCTTTATTATTTAGATGGCGAATTTCCTCATAAAAGTCTTCAATTTCTTCTTCAGGATGACTTGTGGTTGGTGCATAAGTTTGACTAATCTGAGCCTGGTATCTTCTTGAGAGTTTGATAACGAGTCGTGCCGCTCTGTCAGAGGAACGTTCAACTTCTACAACTTTATCCTTCAGTTTCTTGTTTATTATAAATCCAACACCACTAGTTCTGCCAGTATCTGTCCCACGATAGTAGAAGAGATGTCCACTTTTCAGTTCAATGCGATCTTCTCCTTTTCTCCTTACCTCACTTAGCCCGACGATGTCCCACTTGATCATTTGTAGTTCCTCTTCCAATTCAAGAAGCCTTGAATCAGAAGATCAGGAGCGTCCATTATACGTAGCCAAGGTCAGCATCAGATGGCAGCCTAGTCCGGTCCTCCGGGGATTCTTAGCACCCTCTGCCTTCATGTCGCACTGGCCGCTGCCTTGGCCAGGTACATTCCAGCTGCCGGAGACTGAGGGCCAAGATTTAAGTTGTGGAGGCATTTTGGAGGGGTTTGGCCATAACTCACCACGCTGGCCAAGCGGGTTGGTGAGTGTGGGATAGCATTTCCTCTAATCCCGATGGTATAGTTATACCGCTATTGGCGGTCGTCAGAGCCGCTTTATTGAGAACAGGATACACCACGAGAAAGCGGGGTTGACATTTGTTAAGGAGAGGCTGTGATGTTACGCATCACCTTACCTTACATTCGTTAATACACCTATCTAAGTACCGCTTAACGTCAGGAATTAGTAAGCCTCATTGTCTGTTGTTATGATTTAATTCCAGTTAGTATGTACCAGACTGTTATCGGTGCAGTCGTGAATGCGGCGAATAAATGAAATGTGTTGCACGTAAATAAATGTATACTCTCGAATCACTCGTTTTATTTCACACCCACAAAGATCTTGATATGCGACAAATACATAGCATAACTTATCTATAAAGAGTACTAGGTTTGATTTCTTTTCTACCAGTGGTGAGATTCGAACCCACAATCTTCTTTTTACACAACTGATATAATAAGAAATATGAGTATACACTTACTACATTGAACAGGAAAATTTTTCACCAGAAGCTAAATAACGTGAAAGATCCCGAACATCTACGACGGCGTATCAAAAAATAAATTTCACAAAGCGCCGACTGTCGGAAATGGGAAGAGGGAAATAACGCGGGTGCGGAGTGACGTCATGCGTTTCGTTATCCTGCTTGTGAAAGGAGTGTGGCACAATTGTGCTGCGTAGTTTATTCGTTAACGGTCGTTTGCTATGGCGCAGCAGCTGGAGTGTTACTCGAACTTGAAGTTCGCGGAACAGTGCGTTTTTCTGTGGGCAAAACGTTGGTGTCACGTCAATTCGTCGCCAGCGTCAATTCGTCTACCACGACGATTCGTCGATCGTCAATTCGTCGCGGTCAAATTCGTCGATCGTCAATTCGTCGCGGTCAAATTCGTCGACTACGTCAGTTCGGCGAGGACCAATTCGTCGCGTTTACAAATTTTGGTTACATACAAAACGAATGCAGGAAAACGTACGATTTCGAACGTCTTCCTCCCTGATCAAATTTATAAGGTTTGGACACTCAGACAGGACAGGAATATTACGCCTTTTCTTTGGCACTAAAAATATTAGACGGTAGACTGTTTTTGGAACGGGTCGGGGCTCAGGGGTCAGAGGCCACCCCCCCCCCAACACAATTTTCGTAAAATCTACTGTGTACAATTTAGAACCACCAAATTTGGTATATTATCTTATGGTACTCTAACTTGGACGGTAGACGGTTTTTGGAACGGGTCAAGCACGGGGTTAGAGCTCCCCCCATTAGAAATTTCGTAAAATCTACAGTTTTCAATTTAGAACCACCAAATTTGGTATACTATCTCACGAAACTCTAACTTAGCCTGTTGACGGTTTTTGGAAGCGACAAAAAAATATATATAGACATCTACGCCCCCTGGCGGAGAAACTATGCAATACTTTTAGAAGAAAATATTCCAAAAGGGTTTATCGACGTGTGTGGCATCGGTCCACGAACGAATTTTTCAATTTTAAAAGCTCAGATTCTGTGGCAAATACATCAGCAGAAATTAAGACATACGCCCCTTGGTGGCCAAACCGTTCTCTACCAAAAATTAGAAATTATATGCAAAAGATTTCTCATCAAGATCTGTCTCCTCTGGAGAAAAAAGTTTTCAAATCGGAGTTTTAGAAGTAGAGATATCGGGGGAAACGCAATTTATTTTACGCCCCCTAGCGGAAAACTTGAAAAAGTGACGATACCTAAAATTCTCATCGACATAAGTGGAATTGAAAGATAAAAGAGTTTTTTCTATCGGATGTTTAGAAGCAAATACATGGAATAAAATGTATTTTTTATTAGGTGTGCAACTTAATTACCGGTAACAGGCACGACACGTTGTCAGCAAATTATAGCAAATCGAATACGTACCTAATCAGAAAAATAATCCCCGTCGTGTTGGATACATTTGATCCATCGTTCAGGGAGCTGCCGAATGTCACTTCGAAAAAAGAGGGTTGTTTCGAGTTGATAAAGCCATCAATACTTGTGTGGACGTCCTCGACAGAAGTGCAGAAGTGAAGTGCGTATCACTCAGGGGATGTTGCAGGGAGCGAAAGAGGTGATAATTTTTTTTGATTGGAGGTTTAACGACCACCGTGAGCAACTCAATGGGCTATTAGCAGTCGCCCGTCCCTAATTTAGGGTCACTGGTTCCAGGGAAGGGAGAGAGCCAGTGCCGTAAGACTAACACAACATCCATGCCTGAACGGGATTCGAACCCGGACCTCTTACGGACGAATGATCATAGGCAAGCGCCTTAGACCACTGCGCCACCGGGGCGGCAAGAGGTGATAATCCAACGGGGCGAAGTCTGGAAAATACGCCGGGTGGGACAAAATATCCCATCCCAGGTCGGTGGTCGTGTTTAAAGTCGTTTTCTCGGTGTGAGGACGCGCGTTATCCTCAAGCAACAGGACCGACCTTCTGCCCTTGCCGGTGTATGGCCTTTTCGCCTCTATTGCGTCACTCACACGAATGAGTTGCTGACAATAAAACTCAGCATTGACCGTTTCACCAGGTTTGAGCAACTCATAGTGTACGACACCGCGCTGATCCCACCATATGCACAGCAACAACTTCCTGGCATGGATATTCGGTTTGGCGGTACTGGTGGTAAGCTGACCTGGATAAACCCACGATTTGCGCCGCTTAGGATTATCTTAGAGGATCCACTTCTCATCACAGGTCAAAATCTTGTGGAGAAAATCCTTCTTCTTGAATCTGGAGAGCAAGGACACAGCAACATCGTAGCGCCTAGACTTGTTCGCAGCTGTGAGTTGGTGGGGCACCCAGCGGCCCTCCTTGTGAATCCGTCCAAGCTTGTGTAGGCGCTTTGCAATGGCTTGCCGTGTTACTCCGAGTTCCTGGGCGAGCTCTGACTGTGTGCGACAGGGATCGGCGCCCAACAGTTGTTCCAGTTCTTCATCGTCAATTTTCTGTGACTGTCCCGGACGTTGTGCATCACGGAGATCGAAATTTCCCTGTTGAAACCGCTGAAGCCACTTCTTACACGTACTGTATAACACAGCAGCCTCACCCAAAGCAGCACAGATCATTTTCTGGGCTTTCGCGGCACTTTTTTCAGCTGAAACGGGAAGGCAGTGCCTCAAATGTTGCTTCTCGAACGACATTGCTTTCATCGTCAACTTTCGTCTCTTCTGTCACTGCAGCTGCAAGTGGTTACGGTTGCCTGGAAAGCTGTTGGATGGCGCTGCAATCAGCCATTATCGCACGCAGCTATTTACATTTACCGACGTTCTATGATCGCTTGCGGTTAGGGGCCATGAATTAAGTTGCACACCTAATAATTCGATATCATCTGCATTTACACCCTCTAGCGGCGAAATTGCCCATCGTAAAAAAAAAAAAAGAAATGAAGGACCATCATTCTCATATTTCAAACTTCCCAATACAAAAAAAAAAATTCTACAGAGGAACGGACAAACCGATAACATAACACGATTTTTTCTTTACAGAAGACGTGCTAAAAATACATGAGTTCCAATTTTGTGCTGCACGTTGCATGTTAACCCTTTTTACTTGCTAGAGTTTTATTGACCTTCAGTTAGTTGTTTCATTAAAGAATACTCTTAACTATAACCTACGTCCAACAAGTCTCAGGACGGACCGCATAAATGACGTAACAGTAGTGGGATAAAATATCACATGTGGGGCAGAAGACAGCAGTCCTTGGCCAATCAGCGAACAGCAGAAAACCGGTTTATACCGGTACCGACAAGACGCCAGATGGGCACATAGGGAGTCATAGCAAGCGTTCTTGTCCCATTTCATTTTAGCCATAGAAGAGCAGAGAGTAAACATCCGTTTTGATTGGAAATTTGGTAAATCATCTACTGAAACTTACAGAATGTTAAAAGAAGCGTATGGAGACACAGCACTATCTCGCAACAGAGTTTCCGAATGGTATGCACGGTTTCGTGACGGACGGGAATCCTTTGATGATGATCCGAGATCTGGGCGTCCGTCCAGTGTGTAGACAGAGGAAAAATCAAAGAGGTTTGGAATCAGTTAAAGAAAGATCGCGGAATTACTGTGAGACCTTTGTCTGAGTCGTTGGGCATCAGTAAATCTATCTGTCATGAGATTCTAAGCGAGGATCTGGGAAATCGAAAACTTAAAGCCAGATTGGTACTCCGCATTCTGAATGATGACAAAAAGTAGACTCGTTCACCGATCTGTTACGATCTGTTGGCCACTGCAGCTGAGGATCCTGATTTTTGCTCCAGAATTATTGCAGGAGATGAAACATGGTACCTGCAGTATGATCCACAAACCAAGCGACAAAGTGATAAATGAAGCGGTACCCACTTACCATCAACCAAGAATTCCCACATGCAACCCCAAAGATAACAAGTTAGTAAAATGATGCAATGCATTGATTATGATACGCTTTCCAACATACCAGAAATCATTACTCAAGTTATGTGGATAATGGCTGTGGAATAAATCTTGCTCCTGTGTCCTGACCTTTGACACCATTTCGATGATATCAAATAGAATTGGTTCAGAATACCTCCGGAACAACATACTAAAGTTTTCTCGCAATAAGAACATCGTTAATCAAGTTATGAGGATAATGGCTGTGGAATAAATCTCGCTCATGTACCTTGATCTTTAACCTCATTTCGACGATATTCAACAGAACCGGTTCAGTATACCTCCGGAACAACATGATGAAGTTTTGTCGCAATCGAATCATTTTTAATCAAATTATGAGGAATAAATCTCGCTAAAGAGGCTGTGAAATAAATCTCGCTCCTGTGCCCTGACCTTTAACCTCATTGCGATGATATTCAAAAGAGTCGGTTCAGTGTACCTCCGGAACAACATCCTAAAGTTTTGTCGCAATAGAAACAGTTTGAATCAAGTTATGAGTATAAAGGCTGTGGAATAAATATCGCTCCTGTGCCCTGTCCGTTGACAACGTTTCGATGATATTAAACAGAATTGGATCAGTATACCTCTGGAACAACATGATGAAGTTTTGTCGCAATCGAAGCATTTTTATGTAAGATATAACGCATAAGGGCAATGGAATAGATCCCGCTCCTATACCTTCCTTACCTTGGATCTCATTTCGCCCATTTTCAATAGAGTTCGTCCCTAGGTGGTGGTTCCCTACCACATACTAAAATTTCATCGAAATCGAACCATTTTTACGCGAGTTATCATGCGGACGGACAGACAGATAGACAGACAAAGCTGGAGCATATACGCTTCTTCAACCTACGGTTGGAAAGCGTAGAAAACGATGCTGATTGTCTTTTTCGATTAGAAAGGTATAGTCCACAAGGAATTCGTACCAGTGGGTCAAACGGTAAATCAAGAATTCTACAAGCAAGTCTTACGACATTTACGCAGCAATATTTGATAAGATAAAGACATTCTGAATGCTGACCAAAAGAAGGCTCGTTCATCGATCTGTTCCGATCTGTTGGGCAATTACAGCTGAAGATCCAGATTTTTGTTCGAGAATTATCGCAGGAGATGAAACATAGTTCCTGTAGTATATTCTACAAGCCAAGTAACAAAGCGCTGAATGGAGCGGCACCCACTCAATATCGACCAAGAAAGCCCGCATGCAACCATCAAAGATAAAGACTATGCTGACTGCCTTTTTCTATTTGAAAGGTATAGTCCACAAGGAATTCGTACCAAGGGGTCCAACGGTAAATTAAAAATTCTACAAGCAAGTCTTACGACGTTGCAGCAGTATTCGTCGCCGTCGTCACCAGTTATGGGAATCCGGAAATTGGTTCTTGCTCCATGATAACGCAAGACCACATACCACGTTGTCAGTCCAACAGTTCCTGGCTCACCATCAAATCACCGTGTTGCCCCATGCGTCGTATTCCCCTGATTTATCGCCCTGTGACTTCTTCCTGTTCCCCAGGATGAAACGGGCAGCGAAAGGACAGTATCATGCAGATATTACATCTACCCAAGCAGCCATGACAAAACAACTTGAGGAAATCCCGGAAAGTGCCTTCCAGAACTGTTTCCAGGATCTTCAGAAACGCTGGAAACTGTATGTTGATTCAAACGGGCGGTAGTTTGAAGGTTACCAGCATTAATTGTGAGTATGGTACTTTTTATATTTTTTATTGCGTCAGTCCTGAAACTTTTCGGACGTAGCTCGTATTTTGAACACGGCAACTTCCAATTTTGGCGTAATTGTTATTGCTGGAAGAAATAGTTCTAAAAATCTTATTCCCACCCCGTGAAATACAGGGTGCCCATAAAGTCTTTCCCGCGTTACAAAAGTTAACCTAAAACAATCTATAGAAGTTAAAATAGAATGATTGGCAACATAATATAGCAGCACTTATAAAGTTTTTTTTTCTGTTATTTAGGAGAGATTTACTACTGAATAAGAGGAGCGTTTCATCGATAATGGCTTCCATGCAAGAAAAAGCTACGTTGCGTGTTGTGGTTCCATGAGACCAAATCGGCGGTTATTGTCCAGCGTCATTTCAGAAAGGAGTACAGACGATCACCAGCGGACCAAAAAAGCATAAAAGCTTGGTACGAAAAGTTTAAAGTAATGGGTTGCGTTGCGATCTCCTCCGAGAGGGCCGACCACAGGTTACACAAGAGACAGCCGCAGCTGTTCAGGAGATATTTCTGCGAAGCCCCAGGAAATTCATTCGTCGTACTTCACTGAAAACTGGGATTCACCGTGCCACGGTTAACAAAATTTTGCACAACGTCTTCATCTGTATGCTTGTAAGGTACAGATCGTTCAAGCTCTTTAGCCTGATGACCAGCCTCGCCGTGCTGCATTTGCGACGGAGATGTTGCAGCGCATAGCTCATGATAGTGATTATCTGAACCGTGTCTGTTTCTCAGATGAAGCCACATTCCACGTCTCTGGTATAGTAAATACGCACAATGCTCGAATCAGGGGATCAGAAAATTCCCATTATATCATCCAAAAACAGAGGGCTAACCCGAAAGTGAAATACGGTGCGGCCTGATGCATGACAGAATCATCGGACCCTCCTTTTTTTTATAGAACCCACGGTAATATGTGACGTGTACCTGGACATGCTGGAACTTTTTGTAGCACCTCAGTTGCATGAACTCCAGCCTTCGGTTATTTTCCAACAAGACGGTGCCCCACTATATTGGTCAATAATGATTCGTGAGTTCCTGAATACCACATTTCTGGACAGATGGATTGCCGCGACGTCCCCATGACATGACCACCTCGTTCGCCCGACATAACCCCTCTGAACCTTTTCCTGTGGGGTTATGTGAAAGACCAAGTTTATTCTAGCAGTGTTCCGGATGTCGAGATGTTGAAGAGCAGAATAAAAGACGCCATTGTCTCCGCTGAGATGTTAAACAAAACATGGCGTGAAATCGAATATCACTTGGATGTCCTCCGGGCCACAAATGGTGCCCATGTGGAGGCGCACTGACACTGGAAAAAAAACAACTTTACTTGTGCACCATGATTATCGTGCAATCTCTTTTTTTGTACCTGTAATACATTTTTTATATTAATTTTTGCAATGTGGGAAAGACTTTATGGACACCCTGTATAATACCTACCGAAAAACTAGTACGCAATTTCAAGAATTGAGTTCATGCTATAAAGGTCTTTCTTCAAATAAGTTTCGCAAATGATAAGGCCAAAGGGGAAATAGAAATTTTAGGACACACGTTGCTCTAACCATTCGCTTTCACTCTGAGGAAGATTCTCTTCATGTCATCCCTGCGCAAGCGCATGCGATCGGCAAGAATTGGAATGAAATGAAGCGCGTAACGCCATCTTCATCTAACAGAATACGTGGGCACTCTTCTCAAAACGAAACCTTTCTCAAAGCTTGTGATTACTAAAGTTAAGAGGAACGTTATTGTGAGTTTGGGGAGCTCTGGATGGTCGACAGATAGTTGCTTCGGAATAAAGGTTTTATTCTCGTCAACATCGCACAAAGGAAAATGTTCGAACAATAAACGCCCGTTAACTTACAAGTCTTCGTGAGTGCGAGCATCCTTTGCAATGAAATCTGAAATGCTTGTCCTTCTGAGGTAAGGAATGCTTCCGATCATCCTTTTTAGCTTATTATACACCAGCCGAACTAATATTTGTACATGAAAATGAATCTAATTCCGCTTGTCTCAATTATCAAAGGAAATTATTAGAGCCAAACGTCAACTTGTCCGCATGTGTCAGAGTAATTGTTTCTGAAATAATTTTCGGGATGGGCTCACTTCTTCGGCTTGTGATTTTTAACAAAAATAATATGATTCAGTACGCAGCTAAAATGTTTGAGAAAGTTATATGGTTTACTTATGAAGATCAACTTATAAAAATTATAATTTTTTTAACATACACTATATTGACAAAAGTCACCGGACACCCCTTCAAAACACAAGTGAACGGATCCGCTGCGTTGTTAAGATGCGCGGTACAGCTGCAAACGGTATAAAAACAAGCTTGCAGCTGACCGCGATCATATCACACTGTGAGGTTGAGTGAAAATGTCGCGGCGAGAGAGAACTGACTTTGAGAAAGGAAAGCTTGTTGGGTGTTATGTTAGTGGGTTGTCCATAAGAGAAACCGAGAGGCGTTTAAATAAACCCAAGTCAACTGTTGTGGATGTACTGAATAAGTGGAAGACACATGGCGTGCCAGAAGCAGCCAAAACGAACCGGCAGACCAAAGAAAATCAGTGATACAGGACGTTGAAGCCTCAGAAGAGTCGTTACAGCTAATCGACTGAGTACTGCCCAAGACCTCAGTGTACAGGTGAGTAAAAATGCTGGAACCTCGGTATGTACACGTACCATTCGCAGAGAACTTCATTCCATGGGTTACCGTGGTCGTGCGGCTTCTCATAAGCCTTTCATCTCCACTCGGAATGCTTCTCGTCGTTTAGAACATTTATCCTGGACCGCAGATCAATGGAAACGGTCCATGATAAATGAACATTTATCATGGACCATAGATCAATGTAAACGGGTCCTTTGGACATATGAATACAAATACACGATCCATCAGTCTGATGGCCGTGTGTGGGTATGGCGGCAGCCAGGGGAAAGCTATTTACTACAGTGTACTGTTCCTACGGTCAAGTTTGGAGCTGGCCGTGTACTCGTGTGTGGGTGATTTTCGTGGTATGGTCCCGGCCCATTGGTTATCGTGGACAAACCTGTTAACCAGCACGTCAACCTCGATATTCAGGACAATTATGCCCTACCAACTCTGTGGCAATACTATGGAACAGAGCCTTGTTGTTACCAGCAGGATAATGCACTGAGCCATAAAGCAAGGCCTGTTGCGGCGTGGTTTGACGATAATTCCGTATCGTGTGTGGACTGGCCAGCACAGAGCTCTGATCTTAATGCCATAGATCACCTATGGAATGAATTATAGCTCCTCGTAAGAAGTTTGGAACCAAAGCCTACTACTAAGCAAAAGTTAGCGGCAGCATTATGTACTTAATAAAAGCACATACCTATCACTGTGTTCCCAAATCTTGTCGAAAGCATGTCTCGAAAGGTCAGTGCATGCATTAAGGCCAAAGGTGGACAGACACCGTACTAATGAAAGTCAATAAATGCTATGTTGTGTTTCTCTTCTAGATGTCCGGTAACTTTTGTCAGCATAGTGTATATCCAGCGGGAACACTATAACCAGTGACACGCATGTAAATGTTATTAGGGATCATCTTCGACCTGCCATCAAATCCAAACGATGTGGACTTCTGAGTACTGATCTCACAAGAGCAGCCAGTATCCTGGTGAGTACTCAGTGGAGAGTTGAAAACACGGAAGTGAGCATCCACATTTGCCTGACGTAGAGCATCCACGGTTAACGGTGGCGTTGAGGGCTCTAACAGATATTTCCGATTCGTCTCAAAAATTCTCAACAGGGTTGAGATCTGGCGATCAAGGCTGCTTTTCGAGTGTGGTAAACTCAATTGAATTCTCCTGGAGCCAGTTGGTCAAGAAACGGAAATTACACGGGTTGGCTTTGTCCTGTTGAAAGATAGTGTCATGGTGCGGAAACAGAATCATTACAAACGGATGCAAATAGTCGAAGAAGATGTTCACATACCTTGTGTCAGGGAAGAAGGTCTCAGCGCCTCAAGGAAGTCTATGAAAACCCATCCCAAAATGTTACACTTCCAGCACCTGCCTGTATTACCCCAACTTGGCAATCTGGAACCATTGCTTCGTGTGTTTTACTCCACACACTCACTCTCTCATTGGCGTGATGCAGTTGAAACTATGATTCGTCAAACCAGATGGCGTGTTTTTAGTTCTCCGTACTCCAGTTGCGATAGGCCGAGGCCAACTGCAGTCTAATCTTTCGGAGTCTTGTAGTCAATAATAGTCAGTAAGGCGACACAATGTGGACGTCGACTGCCATAGCTTATTTTTTTCATGGTAAGATTTCTAGCTTTTGTGTATAAGCTTGTGGGCACGCCCTCGTTAAATTCCGAAGTTATCGTCTCCGGGTAACAATGCGGGACAGTCTGCGTTCACCGTGAGAGTCAATTTGTACGTTTACAGCCACATTGCTCCCGTTAGTTGTAAGTTTGCCGTATTTCACGTAGTCTTGGTATTTACATGCGTCGTCTTGACGTGGAAATCCCAACAATTCAACAGTTTCGAGGATTGAACATCCGTCCTTTCTCGCAGCTACTATCTCGCCACGGTCAAACTCACGTCGTTGTTTTTACACATGATTATTTTTCCGTGATTCGTTTTCAATGCGAGAGATGTGCTCTATATTGAGGCATTACCATTTCAAGTACTCCTCGTGAGTGGATGCGATACTTCTGCTTTACATATTTCTTCTTCTTCTTAGCTGGTTGGCACCCATTGCAGGGTATAGGTCTCCCCCAATCTCTTCCAACTTCCTCGATCCTTAGCTTCAGTCCCCCATTTAGCACCTCTAAAGTTCCGAAGATCATCTCTCCATCACGTTGTCTGGCGCTCTCTTCGTCTCTTTCCATCTCTCGGTTGCCATTCTGTTACTAATCGTGTCCATCCTTCAGTCTTCCAACATGTCCAGCCCATCTCCACTTTGATTCTTTTATTATTTTTTTAATATCTATTATTCTTGTTTTTTCTCTTATTAGTTCATTTCCAACTCTGTCTGTTCTTGTTATCCCTAACAGTCTTCTCTCTAGCTTTCTTACTGATATTCTTATTTTTTTGCATTGTCACTCTGTTTTTACACACGTTTTCACTTCTGTAGTACGTCACATAATCCCCGTTTCACTTCCTTAATGTATTGAAGATTTTTATATTTTTTTTATATTGCATATTGCTATTGGGGTGTATATAACAATTTGTCCATTCAGTTCATTACCGATATAAGCATTTGGTGATGCCCAAGTAAAGGAAAAGTCCTTAATGAATTTTAATAGTTTTTTGCACATAGCAGCACTTCTCTTACTGCTACTGCTGAGGAAGCTATTAAAACTCAGACTAAGTATCAAACTAACTTAGTACCACGCTTTGGGAGATGGTTCACGCAGAACCACCTTTATTCTGAGTTTTAATATTTTATCAACGATATTTTATTAGGTTGTATAGAAAGTTTCCCGAAAAATATTGTATGTAGCGTGTGTAATGCCAGATACTGGGGGCCTGAGGTGACGTAAACATCATAGAGTGCTGTGCGCGGAGGAACAGATTCTAAAGACAGAAAGTACGTTGTGATAAAGATTAGTTGCCCGTGGCGATGAGACGATGGCGATATCGAAGGAAGGTGTGCATGCAATATTACTCAATGAATATTTGAATGGTGTGAAAGTTACAGAAGCACTTGGAGAATTGTGAAACTCGCTTGGTGACTGTATTATCGGATAGAATACTTGCTATGACTGATACAGGAAATTCGACACTATTGTACGGGATCTGTCTGATGCTCTCAGAAGTGGAAGACGCAGTAAGGTTGAAGATGATACACTGGAACACGCACTATCGACCAAACCTGATGCAAGACTACGAGAACTGGAAGAGGAACTGAAAACCTGGCATACGACCATCAACACCCGACTTCTGAAGTTGGAATATTCGTGTAAACTGTGCAAATAGGTACCCGATGCTTTGTCTGACCACAAAAGGATGCAACGCTACTCCATTGATGTTGCTCTGCGTGAAAAAGAAAGTTGGGATATTCGTGTAAACTGTGCAATTGGGTACTCCATGCTTTTACTGACCAGAATCGGATGCAACCTGCTCCATTGCTGTTGCTCTGCGTGAAAGAGAAAGTTGGGATATTCGTTTAAACTGTGCAGATAGGTACCCCATGATTTGTCTGACTAAAGAAGGATCCAACGCTACTCCATTGCTGTTGCTCTATGTGAATGAGAAAGTTGAGATATTCGTTTAAACAGTGCAAATGGACACCCGATCCTTTGTCTGACCAGAGAAGACTGCAACGTTATTCCATTGCTGTTGCTCTGCGTGAAAGAGAAAGTTGGGATATTCGTGTAAACTGTGCAAAAGGGTACCCATGCTTTGTCTGACCAGAATCGGATGCAACGCTACTCCATTGCTGTTGATCTGCGTGAAAGAGAAAGTTGGGATATTCGTGTAAACTGTGCAAATGGGTACCCATGCTTTGTCTGACCAGAATCGGATGCAACGCTACTCCATTGCTGTTGCTCTGCGTGAAAGAGAAAGTTGGGATATTCGTGTAAACTGTGCAAATGGGTACCCATGCTTTGTCTGACCAGAATCGGATGCAACGCTACTCCATTGCTGTTTGTCTGCGTGAAAGAGAAAGTTGGGATATTCGTGTAAACTGTGCAAATGGGTACCCCATGCTTTTACTGACCAGAATCGGATGCAACGCTGCTCCATTGCTGTTGCTATGCGTGAAAGAGAAAGTTGGGATATTTGTTTAAACAGTGCAATGGACACCCGATCCTTTGTCTGACCAGAGAAGAATGAAACATTACTCCACTGCTGTTGCTCTGCGTGAGAGAGAAAGTTGGGACATTCGTGTAAACTGTGCAGATGGGTACCCCATTTTTTTCTGACTAAAGAAGGATCCAACGCTACTCCATTGCTGTTGCTCAGTGTGAATGCTCCATTTCTGTTGCTCTGTGTGAATGAGAAAGTTGGGATATTCGTTTAAACAGTGCAAATGGACACCCGATCCTTTGTCTGACCAGAGAAGAATGCAACGTTACTCCATTGCTGTTGCTCTGCGTGAGAGAGAAAGTTGGGATATTCGTGTAAACTGTGCAAATGGGTACCCCATGCTTTGTCTGACCAGAATCGGATGCAACGCTACTCCATTGCTGTTGATCTGCGTGAAAGAGAAAGTTGTTATATTCGTGTAAACTGTGCAAATGGGTACCCATGCTTTGTCTGACCAGAATCGGATGCAACGCTACTCCATTGCTGTTGCTCTGCGTGAAAGAGAAAGTTGGGATATTCGTGTAAACTGTGCAGATGGTTACCCCAGGCTTTGTCTGACCAGAATCGGATGCAACGGTACTCCACTGCTGTTGCTCTTGCCGAAAAATAAAAACAGGAGGGCTTTTTGCATCGGTTGGTCACGGGTGTTCAAAAATGTTTGACATACGCGAATGTTACGCGACAATGAGCTGGAACCAAGCAATCCCTACAAAAGGTCGCTACGCCATCCCATTCATTGACAGAAGGTGATGCTCAGTTACTAGTGCAATGGTCGCTGTGTGATTCACACTGAACTTTTCTGCGGAACAATACCATCACAGCGGATGGGTACATCGAAAAGTTAGACTGTCTCCATGATGCACTGCAAAACAACAACTCAGCATTGATTAGTCGCCATGGAGTTGTTTTTCACGTAGAATAACGCTCGTCCACATGTATGTAGCTTTACGGACCCAGCAAACATTGCACGAGATGGAATGGGAAATATTGACGCTCCCCCCTCCTCCATATTCCACGTCCGACTTTCATCTTTTCCCGTCTTTGTTGAATTTCCTTGAGGTGGGGATGTGGGATAGGGAATAATTTTCATGAGACGATTTTTGCTAATGACGGTGATGTGAAACAGATCAGATCATATGTACAGGATTTTAGGAAGGGAGTCTTAAACAACCCTTAGAAACAGGAAGCTAGGAGATTTGGGCTAGAGTACCCGATAGGAAAGTGACACGGAAGCGAAGTAGAAAGGGGGGAGCAAGACGCCCTTATTTATTACCGGGGGAGGGCAGTACCCGGGATTAGTGATGAGTGATGTGAAACATTGCATGAATGACTTCTTGAACTCCCACTCACCAGACTTCTATCGCAATGGGATTTTTCAACTCTTAGATAGGCGGAATGACGATGATGTGAAACGTTGCATGGATGACTTCTTCAACTTCCGCTCGTCAGACTTCTATCGCAATTGATATTTCAACTCGTAGATCGGTGGATTTCTTACACTGCCGTTGAATGCAGTTGACGGGGATTATCCTTTGACCATTAGTGAAAGTTCTGTTTATTCACAAAACCACTAATATGAAAGTGAGCCTCTTCACTCATTCACAATAAACGCAAGAAAGCTTCATTACCTTTCATTTTAGCCAAAAGCTCAACACACAGAGCCATTTGGTGTTCGTAATCATTTTCATTTAACTGCTGCGCAACCTGTATCTTGTAGGGTTGTAACTTTAACTCGTCCCGTAAGATTCTGTGGACTCTACGACTTGAGACCCCATTGCTGAAGAAAGTCGCCTCACAGAACGTTTTGGACTTTGTTTTACTTTGCGCTTCCTGTATTCTTTCTCGTGTTCAAATAATTTTAGGCCTACCTCTAGGTTTTTGCTTCAATGCACTCCCCATAGCTTAAGAAGTCTTCACCTATAACCTGATGGCATGTTCTGATGAAATAAGATCATGCCTCCTGAGATTAAAATAACGCCGATCTTCTCAATGTATAGCAGCGGCAGCACAGTCACCATTTTTGTAAAATGCCTGAACAGCTACAGCACTTTGAGCTCCACTCCACTGATTCATGTCTCTGAAAATGGCGTCGTTTGGTGAAACGAATGACGATCCGTACGCGTTGCCAACTTCATTAGGGAAACTTTCGCGAAGAGTCCCGTTTTACTGCCACACCCTGTACTTTCACTACAAATATTGTCATTTCATGAAAAAAAAACTCCTTGTACGATTCGAAGTGAGTCAAACTGTTTCTTTTTAGATTTGATTTTTAACAATGGCAGCTTTTTACGAAAACCTTCTATTGGGTTGATGCATAAGTTCATGCGGTTTTAATCAATATTTCACGAGTGTTTCCCAGGCCAGCGTGACGGTGAAGATAGCCAGTTGTATATCAAAATGTTGCCAGTAATATCGTGTATCTAAATCATATTGCTTTGTGTGATTGTAGCTAACGGTTTTTTGGTTTTCAGGTCTAGAAGTATGGTGTGTCAAGTAGAGAGGAATGAACATTTCGGACATCTGCTCCTCTACGAGTTTAACAAGGGATCCACAGCCACCGAGGCCCCTTGACAAATTTGTGCTGTGTATGGGGAGGATGCTATTGTTCAGAGAACAGCCCGCAGATGGTTTGAGCGGTTCCGAGGTGGCCATTTTGACCTCAACGACTCTCCACGCTCAGGTCGTCCATCTCACTTTGATGAGGATCGTTTGAACCATCTCATCCATTTGGATCCGCGGCAAAAACACACGCGAATTGGCCACTGAAATGGACTGTGATGAGGCCACAGTGGTGCGACACCTGGAACGTATGGGAATGGTCCAGAAATTGCGATCTTCGGTGCCTCACACTCTCATCGAGGACAACAAGAATCAGAGTGTGGCCACATGTGGTTCTTTGCTCACCCGTTATCGCGAATGTTCACAACAACACAAACCCTTTCTCCGTATTTTTACTGGAGATGAAATGTGGTGCCTGTACGTGAATTTCAGCCACCGGATGGAAACGATTAAGCCCAAACAAGACGCCCACACCACGTCCAAAACATGACCTTCATCCTGCGAAGATCATGTTGTGTGTTTGGCGGGACACGGAAGGCATTATTCACTGGGAAATGCTGTCGAGGAATCGGAGCATGAACGCTGCCCTCTATTGTGAGCAACTACGCCATGTGCAGGGAGCAATTCAGCAGAAACGGCTACATCGACGCAATGGTGTTCTTCTCCAACATGATAACGCACGCCCTGACAGTGCAAACATGACCAAAATGGCCATTCAGGACATGAAATGGCAGATCTTTCCACATCCGGCCTATTCCCCAAATGTCGCCCCTTCAGACTACCAGCTGTTCCGATCTCTGTCGAATGCATTCCGTGGCAGAACGTTCAACACTGATGTTGATCTCCAGAATTTCCTTGATGATTTCTTCGCAGCAAAACCTGCAAGTTTTTTCAAGAATGGCATTGCAGACCTATCCGGACGTTGAGACTCCATCGTAAACAATGAGGGGCGGAGGGATACATAGTTGATTGATTCCGTTTTCCCTTCTGACGTAACACATTCCTGTAGTGCGGTGAAAAAAACGGCAGAAACGTATGCATCAACACAATATATGAATTAAGTTTATAGATATTTTGGTCTTTCCCTTGTAGAGCAAAACATAATGCATTCAAATGCTGCATGATATCAGTTGGGAAAGCTACTGAGCTAAGAAAAGCGACATCACCGTGACTTTTATGGTTAGATTAATACCACATTTCATTTCTTCCGATATAAAGTGCATTCCGAAGTCAGAAAAATCTCACTAAACATTTTTCAGCATCCGACAAACGTATTAGATTGTGCAGAAGCAAATCACAATATTTGGCATCAAGTTTATTTTAAAATGTTTGGAATTTTCTAGGCGGTAAAGCACTGTTTCCGAATCGGATTAAATTTGTTATTTTCACTACCTTTTCCCACAGTATTTGATAGTTTCTGCAAAGACCCACATAATTCCTTTTGGTGTACAATGCAATATAACATTTCAGATTTGGCACCATCTCTTTTCAGTGTCAGAAATGAAATTTGGTTTACTTGTCATTTGAGAGTCGCGCGCGCTCTCTCTCACACACACACACAGACACACATACACACCATCATCATCATTGCCAATCATTATAAGTCCACTGCGGGATAAACGTCTCCCCAAGTTTCTTCCACAACCATCTGTCTTGAGCCACTTTCCTTCATGACACTCCTGCATGTTTTAGAATTTCATCCTCCCATCTCTCATGTGATCCTTGGAATCCAGTTTAGAATTCCAGTCGTCCAATCCATGTTCCGTCCTTCTGGCAATATGTACAGCCCATTGTCATTTCAGGAATTTTACTCTGATCATGATGACTTGCACTTTTATCATTTCCCTTATCCACGAGTTCCTTTTTTTATCTTTCTGTGTTACACCAAGCATGCATCTCTCCATGCCTCTTTGAGTTGTCTGCAGCCTTTGTATGTCTTTTTTAGTTAAAGCCCGCTTCTCTGCTCCGTACGTAAGCACTGGAAGGATGCATTAATTAAACATTTTTCTTTTAAGACATAACGGCATATTGCGCTTAAAAATTGTTCGGTTTCTTCCCAAAGCTGTCCAACCAAGTTTTACACGCCGATTAATTTTTTCATCAATGTGACCTTCGCTGGATATCTGCTATCCAAGGTAAATGTAGGTACAAGTTATCTTCAGCTTTTCCTCATCAATCGATGAATCTTCATTTCTTTTAAAAGTATTGAGCATCAGTTTTGTCTTTCTGAAAGTTCATTTTTAATCCCACTTCTTTACTCTTATCAGCAAGTTTCTGTATTATACCCTGCAGTTCTGAAGGAGTTGTTGCAAAAATGACGACGTTCATCAGCAAAACGAAGATGAGTTAAATAATCTTCATTAATCTTTATCCCTTTGTCTTCCCAGTTCATATATTTATATATACACATGTATATTGATCCAGAAACTTGCTGACAAGAGTAAAAAAAAGTCAGATTAAAAATAAACTTTCAGAGCATAAAACTGATGCACAATGCTTTTACAAGTAATGAACATTTATCGATTGATGAGGAAAAAGCTGGAGATAACCAATACCTACATTTATCTTGGGCAACAGATATTAAGCGTGGGTCGCACTGTTAAAAAATTAGTCGGTGTATAAAACTTGGTTGGAGAGCTTTTGGAAGAAACAGTACAATTTTTCAGGAAAATATGCCATTGTGTCTTAAAAGAAAAGTGTGTAATCAATGCACCCTTCCAGTGCTTATGTATGGAGCAGAGACGTGGACCTTAACTAAACAAGTTAGTAAAATTTTGGAATGCATTGATTATGATATGCTTTCCAACATACCATAAAACATTACTCAAGTTATTACTCAAGTTAAAAGGATAATGGCTGTAGAATAAATCTCGCTCCTCTGCCCTGACCTTTGACCCTATTTCGATGATATTCAACAGAACCGGTTAAGTATACTTCCGGAACAACATGTTAAAGTTTTGTCTCAATCGCACCATTTTTGCGTAATTTATAACGCATAAGGGTGATGGAATGGATCCCACTCCTATGTCCTGATCGTGGACCCCATTTCGCCCATTTTCAAAAGGGTTCTTCCCCAGATGATCCCCTACGAAATACCAAAATTTCATCGAAATCGAACCGTTTCTACGCACGTTATGACGCATAAGAGTAATGGATTGCATCACGCTCGTATGTCCTGACCTTTGATCCTATTTAGCCCATTTTCAATAGGGTTCGTCCCCAAATGACCCCCTACCATATACTGAATTTCCATCAAAATCGAACCATTTTGTACTCGAACTATCGTGCCGAAGGACAGACGGACAAAGTTTTAGCATATACGCTTCTTCAACCTACGGTTGGTAAGCGTAAAAAAGACACACAAAGATTGCCGCCAACTGAAAGCATCATGGAGAGATGAATGCTTGGTGTAACCAAGAAAAATAAGAAGAGGAACTCGTGGATAAGGAAAATGATAAGAGTGGAATACATCACGATCAGAGCAAAATCCGGGAATTTGCAATGGGCTGGATATATTGCCAGGAGAACGGACCACCGACAGACAAACGAAATTTTAGACTGGATTCCAAGGGACATGAAAAGATCCCACAAAAGACCACGTTGGAGATGAGTGGATGAAATTTGAAAGCACGAGTGAGTGACATGGAAGAAACTGCCTAAATACAGACAGCTCTGGAAGAAACATGGGGTGACTTCTATCCAGGAGTGCATTGGGCGCGGGACCATCGCCACTGGAATCTAGACATGTGGGAAAATGTTGCCTGGACTGATGAGTCGAGATTCACGTTGGTACATGTGGATGGCAGGATACGAGTACGGCGCAAACCACATGAAGCGATGGATCCTTCTTGCCAGCAGGGTACTCTTCAAGCTGGTGGGGGTGGCATTCTCGTCTGGGGACTGTTTACGTGGACTGAAATGGGACCCCTGGTACGTGTGACATCGTCCCTCACAGGTCAACGTTACCGGGATATCCTGGACGACCATTTGTTCCCGTTTGTGCGTCTTCAACATCCCACCGGGGACCTCATCCTGTAACAAGACAATGCACAGTGCCATTGCTCCCGAATTGTATCCGAATGGTTGGATGAACACTGCACCGACATGACCTCGCTTCCTTGGCCAGCTAGGTCACTTGACCTCAATCCCATCGAGTACATCTGGGATGATATCGAGAGAGATGTTCGAGGCTCTGACCCCCTCCTTGAAATCTTCGTGAACTGTGGGAGCTTGTTCAGGGGTCGTGGATCCGTATGGCTTCCCAACGCTTCCGGTGTCTTGTCGAGTCCATGCCGAGACGAATCGCCGCCGTCATCAGGGCAAAGGTGGTGCTACACGTTACTAGACAGGTATCTCTAATTCAATTGTTTTTCAGTGTATATACAACCCGAGGACCGGCTTCCGGTTAGCAGAGTGTGATGACACGGTGCCTCGGAACTACGATCTCAGAAACTGTGGGTTGTTCACGGGCCGTTGTAGTAAGTAGTATCAAAAGTGGCGCACAGATGGCGAAACGGCGAATCGTCGTTAAGCCGTGTGTAATCCGCAGCTCACTGATGCCAGAGGGGAGAGGAGACTGTCGTGCATTGTTCACAGCGACCGCAGGACCACAATGGGACAAATCACCCGCAGCTACAACATTGGTGAACAGGGCAATGTGTCACAACACACAGTTCATCGCAGCCATCTGCGCATGGGCTTGCGTAGCCGAAGACCCAGCCAGGTCCCCATGCTCACTACATGTCATCGCCAACAACGCATGAAATGGGTCCAAGATCATCGAAATTGGACCGTAGATGATTGGAAGAAAGTGGCCTGGTCTGACAAATCAATATTCCTGGTGCATTACGTAGACAGCCGAGTGCGGATATGCCGATTACCAATGAAGGCTACGGCACCTGGATGTACCGTTGGGCGGAAACTGGCCGGCGGTGGCGGTGTTATGTTGTGGGCGATGTTTCCTTGGGGCGCTTTAGTCCCGATTATCCCAAAAGGACAATCGCTGGCAGCTGTCAGGTATCTGATCATCGTTGCGGACCAAGTTCACCCATTCATGGCAAATGTGTTCCCTGCTGGGGATGGCCATTACCAACAGCATAATGCGCCATGTCACACCGCCAGAATCGTCCAGTAGGGGTTCGATGAACATGCTGGAAACTTTCCGTTAATGCCCTGGCCTCCAAATCCACCTGACATAAACCCAATCAAACATTTCTGGTTCGACTTGGAAAAGCAGGTTTACGCTAAATCACCACCACTCCGAAATGTGCGCGAACTGTATAACCTGCTGTTGAAATTACGGTACCAGATACCCCAGGATGTATATCGCCACCTCATCGAATCGATGCCTCTCCGAGTGGCCGCTGTTTTGTGGTCTAAAGGGGGTCCTACTGCTTATTAGGTAGGTGGTCACAATGTGATGCCTCATCAGTGTATTTCATAAAAGTCCATTTCGCGGTTTTTCCGTATTTTTACAACAACTTCGCAAAACCGAGACTCCGAATTTTCTGAACTCTGGTGGGATTCTGCCGAAGTCGACTGGGTTGGCTCAACAGAAGTCGCACGCGTTACCGCTGATCCGGAAAAACACGTAAATCGCACTCAAGTTCAAGCTAGAACTCTTATTGTGCGATGATGAAATGTTTTATGCATCATTAATATGGGTGAAATTAGTCGTTTTATTTTCTGTTGGTTTTTTTTTTGAATAGGCTTGTAATAATTTTATTTTTTCATTGTGGGTTTTCGAAGCAACAGAATGCTTTGGAACTTGAGACTGTTTTAAACAGACAATGACTTTCAATTATCTGTAAGAAAAGATGCACTGTACAGCTTTACACCGAAGTGCCATAAGTCATGGGAGAGCAGTATGCAAAATTTTTTAACTGGCGCTGGCGTCGTATAAATTTTACGTCGTACGTCACGATTTTTATCGGTTGCGAGGTGTAATCTCGTGATTCAGGTTGAACAACCGCCAGTAGGATTATGTCAAGCCGACCTGAATTATCGGAGTTTGAACGAGATATGATATTGGGAGCCAGACGGATGGGAAATTCAATTTCTTAAGTTGTGCGAACATTCAACATTCATTGATCTAAGGTGTCACGTGTTACCGAGAAAACTCATGGAAGGCATTGCCACCTACCGTGGATAGCGCAGTCAGCGGCTAACAATGGGTGCTAAATGACCGTGACCAGCAGCGTCTGACCGTGATTGTCCATGTTAACAGAGAAGCCACACTTGCTCAAATAACATCCATATTCAATGCAGGAGGTATCAGAGACCAATCCATCAGGTCAGTGAGGTATCGGAGACCAATCCATCAGGTCAGTGAGGTTTTAGAGACCAATCCATCAGGTTAGTGAGGTATCAGAGACCAATCCATCATGTCAATGAGGTATCAGAGACCAATCCATCAGGTCAGTGAGGTATCAGAGACCAATCCATTAGGTCTCTGATGGAGGTATCAGAGACCAATCCATCAGGTCAGTGAGGTATCAGAGATCAATCTATCGGGTCTCTGATGGAGGTATCAGAGACCAATCCATCAGGTCAGTGAGGTATCAGAGACCAATACATCAGGTCTGTGAGGTATCAGAGACCAATCCATCAGGTCAACCCATCAGAGTGCCTTTTTAACACCACGACATCGGACACAGCGCCTCCCATAGGCTCGTGAACTCGGTAATTTAACCCTGGAAGACTGATAACATGTAGCGTGGTCCAATGAGTCACGCTACCGGTTGTTACAAGGTGATAGTAGGTCTCGTATGTGGCGCAGACCCCATGCAGCCTTGAACCAAAGCTGTGAACAAGGCTCTATATAAGCTGGTGGTGGTTTCTTACATGTGTGGGGTGTCCTTACGTGGCACGATGTGGGTCCTTTGGTCCACTTAAACACGTCATTAACCGTTAATCGTTTTGGTGCTCTGCTGGATGACCATTTGCAGCCCTTCATGGACTTCATGTACCCTAACAAGAATGGGATTTTTCAGGAGGACAACGCACCATGTCGTCGGGCCCAAGTTGCCCAAAATTGTTTCGAGGAGCATTTTAGAGAGTTCCGACGGATAGTATGACCACCACGTTCGCCCGACATGAACCCAATAGAGCACTTATGGGAAGTGGTGGAAAGGTCCATTCGCACCCAAGATCCAACGCCTACAAATACCAGGGAACTGTGAGCGGCTGTTCAGACGGAATGGCTCAACATCTCTTCAGAAGTCTTCCAGCCACTTGTGGAATCGATGCCACGTCGAGGTGCTACACTTCAACAGGCTAGAGGAGGTCCTACACGATACTACGTATGCATCGCATGACTCTCGGCACTTGAGTGTAAATAGGACTGGAAATACTTTCTTAGATATATACGGGGTGTGTAGTAAAGTCGAGAACCATCCGCTTCCCAGGAGAACGGAGGCTGACAAGAATATGAAACCAATAGAATTGGTGTAAGTGCCAGAGGACCAATTCCCTGAGACGAACGTCAGCGCCCATAGCGGCGAATTCACAAATTTAACCCTCCAAACTCAAAGAACATGATACACAGCGCAAAAATACCAACTGTAAAGCTGGAAAGCATCACTCGCATACTACAAAATGGTTATAAAAAGTGGGATCAACAGGCGAATTTGAGCTGTACACCGAGGAGGTGATATTATTTTGGTGAGTTTAGTTCGTGAACTCGCTTCTAGGGCTGCTGAAGTAGAGCTGATGAGATTGGCTCTCTGGATCAATTCCGTTGGTTTCACCTCCTTTTGAGCCTCCATTCGCCCTTAAAACGGCTAGTGCGCAGCTTAACCAACACCATGCAGACATCTGCGTGAAAGCGTTTGTAAAACACAGATTCGGCCAAACATTTTTAAAACACCATGTAAACAGATTCTAGAAGTGCAGGAGTGGCTTTGTGTCCATCAAAAGCCAAACAGAGCGAAGACATTTAGGTTTTTCACGATAACAACTGCGCACATGGCTAAATCTGTTTGTAACTGGAATCTGAAAACAGAAAGTGTGACTCCGACATAGGTGCCAACGTTATCTAACTGAATTACAAATGCTAGCGTTGAAGGAGTTGGATAAAATTGATGTACACTGCATTCGACGATCAGGGCTCGATTTAAGCGGTATCGCATTGCGAATCAAATCGACCTGAAACATTCCGCAGATATGACTTTGCTTCGCATACATCGCGATACATTTCATTTCGAACCCCGTTTGGCTGATGTTCAGTGAACTTTTCGAACTTTTATGGTAGTTGCTGTGGCCCTTGCCAATATTACTTCCCCCCAAGAAAGATGATTTCCTCTTCTTTTTAAAGTGTTTCGGCAGACAGAAGTTGTTCAAAATTAATTGCTTTTAATAGGTTAACCTCAAAGACCCGAAGGTGAGAATCAGTCATAGAATTCCAGACATGACAAGTGATACAGCGAAGTGTCTGAAGGTTTTAGTTGTGGCATTACGCCAAAAGATCGTGATTCCCTTAAAAGATTTTGGTCAGGAGGAAATTAGGCACATGATTCAACATTTTGTCTTATTGCTGCAAGACAAGAAGGGGAGGGAAGAGTTTAAGGAATTCTGGCTCCAGAATATGGCAACGTCATCTAGAAAAGACTTGTGGTTCTTCATTTTAAATCCAAAAGAAATACCAACTGTAATATTTCTCATCTTTTTGAAATATTTCTAGTTTTGAGAGTCTAATGCCATTGTAGAGAGAGGTTTTTGCTACATGAATCACATAAAGAGTGACTATCGCAGCAGTCTCAGTGAATCTTATCACTGTTAAAAATTTTGTGGTAGGTTTCACGATAAAGTGGTGCTACACCAGCTGCACCACTTTCTGAGAAAAGATACACCATTATGTGGTGCAAACAAAACCCAAAAACATGGTGCAACATTGCACCACATTATGGTGCAAGATTTCCCCATATTGTTTGGTTGTGCTTTTAATACACAGTGGAGTATCTTTTCTCAGAAAATGGTGCAGCACTCCTTTTTGTTGTAAGCTACCACACAATTTTTTTAACAGGGTAGTTGGAAAATTTAATGCGCATATCTGTTGAAGGACGATCTATGGACAAATTTTCATCTGATGAAGCTGTAAAAAATTTGTTTTTCCAAACCACGTAGGTCCAACACACAGCTATATGGGAAAAGAAAAATTTGTGACATTGAAGAATAGCCGCATTAAAAAAGGTAATAAATAAATAATGTATCTAAAAGTTCTTTCTAGTTTGTTTTTTAGCAGGTACTGAACTGCTGTCACAGCGTAATGTCTTAGTGTTAATAAAAAGTTTCTCATTGCTACGCAAAACTTAATTTGTACAAAAAATGTTGCTGCACGTTTATGTTTTCATAAACCAAGCTCTGACGACGACTAGTGCCATCGATACAGGATTGCGACTATAATTTAAGCGAAGGGAAGTGGTACACAGTGTTAGGCGAAGAACTAAAGTGGTGACTAATTTTTTGTCCAGTGAGATTACATAGCCTACTGTAGTTGAAAAACTGCTACCAAAATCACATGTTTACAAAAGTTCGCAACGAACGGGGACATTTGACTGTGTGAACAACAGAAAGCAAGTCACGGGAAGATCAAGAGAAAGTCATTCGCCAGATTGGTGCTTTTTGCTAATCGATGCCTTTGTTGCTTCTGCTTCCCCGTCATTTGCCCCAAAGGAAAAGATTGATCATCTTTCCTTTATTTTCGCTGATAACTCTATATCATACTGATTCATACGTTATCTGTTATTCCTCCTCCTATAACTCCAGTTGTATTCACAATTGTAGGATGTCCTTCTCGTCTGTGTTTTTATTCTGTGCCTCTGAGTTAACATCAAGTTCTATACCATCAGTTCACCAGACTGCAGAACTCGCATTTCTTTTTGTCGAAACTCGACCAATGGTTCTGAAATCCATTCTATTCCAAGTGATGATAATCAATAACCTACTGTAGCCTTATTGACAGGCTGTGGAGAGCATTAACGACCATTAGCGTGATTAAAATCATCAGAAAATATTCTAGCTTTCTAGTCAGTTTTATTTGATATCAATGCATATTTTCATACATATGCATTTCTTCTTATGCAGAGAAATCAGATGAAGTTTAAGATGCGGTACTTAGTGTTTAAAATATCTTACAACGTATACCCTGAAGTGCCAAAAGTCATGGGATACGTACCTAGTACAGTGTAGGATCTCCTCTAGCCAGGCAAAGTCCAGCAACTCGACGTACCCTCGATTCTACAAGTGGCTGGAAGACTTCTGAACAGATACTGAGCCATGCCGTCTGAACAGCCGCCCACAATTCCCTGGTATTTGTAGGGGCAGGATCTTGAGTGCGAATGGACCCTTCCACCACGTCCCATAAGTACTCTATGGGGTTCATGTCGAGTAAACTTGGTGGCCATACCATCCGTCGGAATTGTCTAGAATGCTTCTCGAATAAATTTTGGGCAACTTGGGCCCGATGACATGGTGCATTGTCCGCCTGGGAAATCCCATCGTTGTTGGGGTACGTGAAGGGCTGCAAATGATCACACAGCAAAGCGATTATCGACTAATGACGTGTTTACGAGGACCAAAGCATCCAAACCGTGCCACTAAAGGCACCCATACATGTATGGAACCACCAGCCGCTGGCACAGTGCCTTGTTGACAGCTTGGGTCCATAGCCTCATAGGGTCTGCGCCACACCCGAACCCTACCATCAGCTCGTAACAACTGGTAGTGTGACTCATCGGACCACGATACATGTTGCCAGTCTTCCAGGGTCCAATTACCGTGTTCACGAGTACAGATGCGGCACTTTGTCCGATGTCATGGTGTTAACAAATGCACTCTGGTAGGTCTTTTGCTCCCATACCCCATGGATGCTACACTACGCTGCACTGACCTGATGGATATGTCTCTGGTACCTCCTGTATTGAATGTAGATGTTATTTGAGCAAGTGTCTCTTTTCTGTTAGCATGGACAATCCTGGTCAGACGCCGCTGGTCACGGTCATTCAGCACCGTGGTCGGCCACTGCGCTGGCAACGATGGGGGGTAACGCCTTCCATGAGGTATTCTTGTACATACATGACACCGTGGATAGAGGAATGTTGAATATTCGCACAACTTCGGAAATTGACTGCCCCATCTGTCTGGCTCCCACTATCATGCCTCGTTCAAACTCCGATAATTCACTTCCGCTTTAACCTTACTGGCGGTTGCTCAACCTGACTCATGAGATTACACCTCACCACTGATAAAAGTTGTGGCGTGCGTCGAAGCTTTTATACGACGACAGCGTCAGTTAAATATCTGCATACTGCTATCCGATTACGTTTGGCACCTCAGTGTACTATAATATAATTTTCCTTTTCAGTTCCCGTATCTATGTAAATTTTAAATCGTCCTCCTTAAAATTTTCCAAACTTAACGTTCTCGGCTGAATGTATTGTGGAACTGCATTGGGGTCAGAGGTTAAGTGACGTATGAGAAAGACATAGATAAGAACCAATATTACAATGCATTTTCTCTGGCATACGAGCTGGGTGGCCTTTTACCTGGTTGTGGTCCGATGCTTCCTATTTGATCTACGTAAAATTGCTGTTTCACGTTAACCTTTTGGAGTCGTTAGTTTGATGTTTTATGTCTCACTTTTGACGCTTGAGTTTTGTTAGAGGTTGATTGTTATATTGCTTCGAGCTTACAGCATTAACCTGTTACTAAGTTTGCTATATTTGAAAAGTTATTATACGTTACGAGTACTATGATGATATGTGCTAACTTCGTAAAGTACCTAAAGGACTAAATAAACGTTGAAGTTTTCGCAAGTGAAAGCTTTTTCTTTGATTGGCCATTCAACCAATCTGTGCTGAATGAAAGACTTTAAATATTAAGCTACCCAGAGTTTCAGCTAAAACGAATCAGTTACGATATAATGAATTAGCTTTATTTGCTTTCCGCTAAGCTAGTTATAATGAATAAGCTCTTTCTACCAGCTAGCTAATGATAATAATGAAGCTTTCCTACTGAGCTAAGTATAATGCTTCTGCTATTGAATGATATGCTTGTATTAAGCTTCAAATAGTGAATTCAAATGGTTGTTGTTACTAGTTAATTAAGAACATGAATAAAGTCTCCTGCTAGTAGTGTAGTAATAGTATTGAACAAACTTATAACTGGTAGTAATGTTGTAGCAGTAATTAGAATGAATAAAGTCTTAACGCTGGTTGTTAATGGTAATAAACTAATGACATAAACCTAACAGCCAGACAGAGGTCTGACAAAACTATGAATTGAGAAAGACGTACTTACTACAAAGCTCTTTTATTATGTAACTTTGATCATCCAAAGCACACACACAACTCGTTTTACAATAATGAATAATCAAACTAATCACATAGAACGAAACTCTCTCCTTCACAACAACAACGCTCCTCTAGTATAACAACAAAAGCTCTCCCTTCAATAACAAACGCTCTCCTTATAACAACAAAATCTCTCTCTATAACAACAAAATCTCTCCTTATAACAACAAAATCTCTCCTTATAACAACAAAATCTCTCCTTATAACATTACTACCAGTTATAAGTTTGTTCAATACTATTACTACACTACTAGCAGGAGACTTTATTCATGTTCTTAATTAACTAGTAACAACAACCATTTGAATTCACTATTTGAAGCTTAGTACAAGCATATCATTCAGTAGCAGAAGCATTATACTTAGCTCAGTAGGAAAGCTTCATTATTATCATTAGCTAGCTGGTAGAAAGAGCTTATTCATTATAATTAGCTTAGCGGAAAGCAAATAAAGCTAATTCATTATAATTGGCGCCCGAACTTTTCTCGAACACGAGATCTTGACAATTATTACCCATGTCTTCACTACCTGAGACGACTTCAATTTTCCACCCTAAGACAAGTTTCGTTGGTGATGGGATTAATCTTGACCATCTGCAAGAAGCCTGTGGGGCTCACTTTGATATAAGTGATCTACACGCACCCAGGCATTCTTCACAATTTCATAATGCACCAGCTTCCTATTACTCTGAGTCGCGGGTCGTACCTGAGGGAGTTCAATCCTCTCAGCGCAGCAGAATGCTTGCCCATTTCGTGCCGCGTGCAGGAACAATTCATTTCAATGGTCTGGAGGGGTCCTTAAAGTTCCTCGAAGATCTGGAAGATCATTTTGATCTATATAATATTCCTGAAGACTGCAAAGTCCAAATCGCCGGCACTTGCTTGAGTGATACCGCTAAGACCTGGTATCGGCAGTGGAGAGTGTCGAACCCGGATTCTCATTATGAGAATTTCCGTGCAGAATTTTTGGAGCTCTTTCCTTTCGGCCTCAGTCAAGCTAACCTTGCTCAACAGCTTTTTTCTCGTCAGCAAGGTCCCAATGATAGCCCTGTTGCATTTGCGTTGGAAACTACACGCTTATATAACCTATGGGATCCACACGCCAGTCATGTTGACATGTTGGATACCCTCGTGCAGCAGCTAGACCCATTCTTACAAGATTTTCTTGAGGTTCGACACCCTGCCACAATTCATGAATGCCTTCGCCTCATACGCACGTATGAAGAGCGACATGGCAAACATGGTTCAACTCACCATGCTCGGGCACCCCGCGAGGCTTATTACGAAAACCCTCAGCGGCATAGTAGGCATAATAACTTTCAGCGCGAGCATACACAAGTGCACACCCAAGCTTCATACGTTCCACCACACAGAAGAGTGGCAAACCAACAGCGAGTTTCTGAACAAGCTTCGGGATATCGTACAAATGCACAATATACTCGACCCCGTTTCCATCAGCAGCATTCGGAACGTTATCATGCTCAGGGCAATGATAATTTTTCTGCCCGTGCTGAGGGCAGAAGTAATAGATATGAAAATGTCAACAGACACGCGGAGTTCCCGACGCAGGTTTCACGCAGTTTTCCTCATCGTGAAAATTTTCCCGATACCCGGCAGGGTCGAGGTTTCAGACCGCATGATAATCCAACCAGGAATCCTTTAAACTTCCAAAGGAAGTAGACCAAGGGTCGGTCCTGCTTCCTGATACCAAGCATTCTGACCCTAAAACAGTATTAGTGACTGTTCAAACTCCTCAGTTGCCTGATGTATTCTTGACAATTAAAGATATTATTGTCGAGACAAAGTTCGACACTGGTTCTGAAATATCAGCCTTAAATACAAAGTTTTGCACTGACAATTTTCCTGCAGTCCTCGTTCAGCCTGCGACGCAGTATTTGCGAGGTGCAAATAACGAAATCTTCAGTATCACAGGAACTGTCACATTATCTTTAGGGCTGGGAAAAGCTCGTTTTACGCATTCTTTCCTGCTTATAGACGAGCTACCTGTTAAATGTCTAATGGGAATGGACTTTATTCATAAGTTTCAAATAACTTTGAATTTCGTACAACATGTGATTTCCTTTCCGGAACCTGTCGAAATGATTCCTACGGTTCCTGTAGATACAACGAGTTTGTTATTGAGTAACCAATTGAATGAGAGGCAACGAGACCAGCTTTCTCTCCTTTTACAGGAAAGCCCTGGTTTATTTTCTGATCAACCTGGTTTCACACAGGTGGTTTATCATGTCATTGACACTGATGGTTCGAAACCAATTGCGACGAAACCTTACCCTTGTGCTCCACATAAAAAACAGGAAATGCAACTTCAAATTTCTGAAATGATTAAACAGGGCACAATCAGGGAATCAACAAGCGGCTGGGCTGCTCCTGCCTTTTTGGTTCCAAAGAAACAACCCAATGAATTTCGTTTCGTGACAGATTTCCGCAAGCTCAACCAAGTCACAAGAACGATCAATTATCCACTACCTGTCATGTCGCATATTTTAAATGACCTGTCGTCAACCAAATGGATGTCAACCTTGGATTTGGCGAGTGGATATTGGCAGGTGGCAGTACATCCGGACTCTGTCGATAAAACTGGCTTTGTGACTCCTTTTGGAGCTTATGAATACTTACGTATGCCCTTTGGCCTAGCTTCTGCACCTGCTACTTTCCAAAAGCTTATGGATACGGTTCTCAGACCTGTCCTGGGTCCCCATGTGCATGTATATTTGGATGATATTATTATTACATCCGAGACTTTTGACGAGCACCTTTCTCTGCTCAAACAGGTGTTCCAACTCATATACAATGCTGGCTTAACGTTAAAACCTAGTAAATGCCAGATAGCGAGGGACGAGATTGTATATCTGGGGTTGAAAATCACTCCCCACGGCTTATTTACTGATAATGAAAAAATTAGGACTATTGTTGACTTTCCTCGGCCTAAAACAGCAAAAGAACTATCACGCTTTCTGGGAATGACCGGATGGTATCAGCAGTTCGTCCCCGCTTATACTACAATCTGTGAGCCATTGTATGCTTTAAAACGTAAATACAAGAAGTTTGTTTGGACACCTGAGGCTAACGCTGCATTCGAAACACTGAAGTCTGCGTTGACTCAGCCTCCTGTGTTGGCTTTCCCGGATCATACTAAGGAATTTGATATTTATACTGACGCATCCGGAGTTGGTCTTGGTTGCGTTTTGTCACAAGCTGGGCATCCAATAGCTTTTGCGTCTCGTACTTTAGCCAAAGCTGAACGCAATTATTCAGCTACGGAACGTGAATGTCTTGCTGTTGTGTATGCACTGAATAAATTTCAATGTTATCTTAATGAATTGACAGTTAACATAATTACGGATCATTCTGCCCTTCAGTATTTGAATTCTGCTAAGCACCTATCTCAAAGACTTATGAAGTGGGCTCTGAAGTTACAAGAGAGCAATATCAAAATTTCCTATCAGCCAGGTCATAAGAATCAATTACCGGACGCATTGTCTCGCGTTCCGATTTGTGGGATCCCCACAGAAACTACTCCTGGATGTCAGCCTTTACTTCTAATAGCTGATATAACATCCAGAGAGCAGATAATGGCAGAATTAATAAATGATCCAGATTTTGGGGATATCTATAATTGTTTGCTTGCGGGTTCGCCCCTACAAAGTGATCCTTCTCTGGCTGGAAGGTCACAGCATTTTGAAGTAATAGAGGGTCTTCTTTATTATACAAAATCTAGGACTACTAGGGCAGAGTTTCGCCCATGTATTCCGCGAACCCTCAGAATGGCCCTTTTAAATGAATTTCATGACAAACCTCTTGCAGGCCATTTAGGTATTCGCAAGACCCGTTGTAAATTGCGGGATGTTGCCTATTGGCCTGTCATGTACCAAAGTGTGCTCGCATACGTTCAATCATGTCACTTGTGTCAGATTAATAATTACCGTAATGTAAGACCGGCCGGTCACTTGAAATCTAGTTCAAGTTCTCATGTTTTTGATATTATTTCAATAGATTTATTGGGACCTTATCCTTTATCTGTTAAGAACAAAGCTCGTTACGTTTTAGTACTAACTGATAATTTTTCTAAATGGGTTGAAGTTTTTCCCATTAAAGCCGCTACGGCAGAAGTTATTTGTAATGTATTAGTTAATGAAGTATTTTCTAGATATGGTGCACCTAATAAAGTAGTTTCGGATAATGGTCCTCAATTTATTTCTGACATTTTTGAAAGAATGTGTGAGAGACTACACATTAAACATAAATTCATTTCCCCATATCATCCCCAGAGTATTCCTGCGGAACGCGTTAACCGTACGCTAGTGAAAATGATTGCTATATTTGTAATGGATCATCATGAAAGATGGGATGACCATTTGGAGCTTTTTGCGTTCGCCCTCCGCTCGTCTGTCCACGAATCTACTAAAATTACTCCTGCAGAACTTTTTCTGGGTCGCAAAATTAAAACCCCTTTTGAAAATTTAACGGGGATTATCGACGAACTAAACCAGCGACCAACTCCGCAATCAGTACGCATCATGGCAGAAAAAGCTCGTGTTGCAATGCTAGGAGCACAAGCGGCTCAAGCAAGATATTATAATCCCGGCGTAGACCAAAAATGACGGAGAAATTTACTTCGTTATAACGATATTTAATGAAGCTTCACGTAATGTTGGAGTTCTAGGTGAACTGACCTTTATGTATATTTATATTTCTAAAATCGAAGAACACTACAATGTCTGATAAAATCTAACACTAAAGTCTAAAATGAGCTTTAGTTATGTGATCATAATTCAGGTGCGTGCATTTGGCTCTTTGACTTTGCTATTTTTTCAAATAGTAGGAGGGTTATTCTGAAATTAATGAGCAGTTATGTTTTAAAAACTACAAGTTTTAATGATTGTCGAAATTAGTACGACACCTTAATCTACATACCTTAATATATTTTTCTACAAAATCCGTATTTCTTTGGACACAATTTCCCCATCATTCTGGCAGTTTAAAATACTCTTGTAGTAGAACTCCGTTCCAGTTCCGCAAAGTACCGGCGGATAGTTTGCTGTCTTGCTTCCGTCCTCTGGTAGTGTTGGCCGCGTATCTGGCCCTTTAGGTCCCAAATTCGCCAGGTCACAAGTTCTCCGGTCCCATGTCATCTAACCTCAAGTTCGCCGGTCCCAAGTCATCTGGTCCCAAGTTCCCCGGTCCCAAGTCATCTGGTCCCAAGTTCGCCGCAATTTCCTTCACTGTCAGATATCTGCAATCACGAATTAAGGCATCAACGCTTTCCCTGTTGTGTTTCGTAGAGGTTGTTCGACGGCGTCAGCTTTGATACTGATCGTTAATGTCTGTGAAACCGTCTTCAAAATGCTTTATCCACCTTCTCACAATGCCGGCTCCCATCCATACACTCATCTCCGTAAGCACGCCGAAGCCAACAGTGAACATCTGCAGCCGGAATTTCCTCTTCCACAAGGAATTGAATCACTGCACGCTGACGGAACGATGTATCACTGTCAGCCATCTTTTATCATCTAATTGGTCACATGACGGACGCTAGTAACGTCATTTTGGATTCACGGACACAACGAGAGATAGCACTACATGTCGACAGGGTATCATTTTTCCAGGGCGCAATCTGTCTGTGCAATGCAGCTTTGCTCATTACTTTCAGAATGGCCTACGTATATATCACTGATTGTACATACACTACTTAGCATAGAAAATGTGACACCAGGAAGTACAAATCGGCGCGCCATGCAAATTGTTGGGTACGTGTCGACACTTGAGTTACGTAAACAATTGTAGTTGCAAACTAGTCATGTGATAGACTAGGGAGGTCAAAGGGTATAACTGGTTGGCATACCGAAGTTTAGTCGTCCTCACCTGTGCGTGTGGTCATTTTAGCGACGAAAGTACGTGTAATAAGTGACAAAGCCAAGGCGATGTCATCGGGAGTCCAACTATCATACGGACACCTGTAGCAGAGGCTTCATCATAGTGCTACCTACCGATGGTTGGCACCTGCCTCTCACCGCAGGGGTAACGCAACAACTGTTGGCCGAATGTGGCGTCAGTGGTAAGAAGAAGGCAACGTACGTTGTGAAAACACAAGTTTGTCCGGGATGGAGATCGAACATCGCGCCCCCTCACTCCGGAGTAAGTTGCTCTCCAAACTATATTACACGGACAGAATGAATCACTGCAGATTTATCGTCTTGACACGTGCTTTTACCTCTGTCGTACGTCACAACGTAGCTGTAGTCTGATTGGTGTACGAAGGCGGACGCCCAAAATCCTCATTTGTTGCATTCGACGGCAAGCCATAGTGTCCCTACAATCCACAGCAGGCAATATTCAACGATGTATACAGGCACCTATGGACATCTCAGTATTGAATCAAAGATTAGCTGAGGCAGGTATGAGCTCTTGCCAGCAGTTCCGACGACTACCACTCACCACAGGTCGCACAAGGTCCAAAACCGTTTTCACGAGTACAGACTCAGACCAAGGTCGCCGCTGAGATGTACAGCATTGACATCATCTCAGAGTCCTCAAAGACGCACCTGGGTCTAACAGTAAATGTCATGGAATACAGAGTGGCACCATCCCCGGTAGCACAGTAATGTCGAATTGAGGTCGATTTTTGGTTACCTGGTCGATATTACGTGGAGGCCTAATTTTCGACGTAAAATTGATGACACGGAACGTCAAGAAAAATCATCGTATTGAATTTCAGTATACATGTGATTTTGCGCAGTTTATCCCTTTAGTTCCATTAGGTCAAATAATCGATGTTTTTTATGCGATCTGTAAGCATCTCGCGCATGCGCCTTTGCGACCATTACGCCGAACGAACTTTTTGGATGCTGGAGTGCTGGTCGGTTGTATCATTTCTGTTGTAAGACGAGATTCTTACCTGTCTCCTTTTTCGCCGGTAAGTTAAAAGTTTTTTTTTTTTTTTTGCTTAAGTATTTTTATAAGAAATTGAGTCTGTCGCCCCAGTGGCGCAGTGGTCTAAGCGCTGGCGTATGACTGTTCGTCCGAGAAGGGTCCGGGTTTGAACCCCTGTGAAGCATGGATGTTTTGTTTGTCTTACGGTACTGGCTCTCTCCCTTCCCGGGGACCAGTGGCCCAAAATTAGGGAAGAGCGACTGCTTATAGCCCATTGAGTTGCTCACGGTGGTCGTTAAACCTTCAATCAAAAAAAAAAAAAAAGTTGAGTCTCGTTCTTTTAGGTAAAATTACTTTTTAAGATATACAATTTGTACGTACGCATATCCCAATTAGGGATAGGTCTAGCGCGATGCTGACAGTTCACCAAAAGTTCTGTGAAAATTTTTGTGAATTATGTTTCTTTTCGAATGCGTCCGAAAAGACTTGGATATTGAAACAATAAAAAAAATTATATGATCTTTTAATCGTAGACAGCGTCGTAGAATCGTACTACGAATATGAATACATTCTACGTTTTACCCCACGATTAAAAGTTTAGAATTTCATGTTTCAACATCTAAATTGTGTAGTAAACGTAGATTAGACCTTACAACAGTGCTAGAATCGATGACTAAACTTTGTAACATCAACGTAGAATCGACGTCTACACTACGTAGCAACGATATATATGTTTCTCTCGAAAGTCGGAACTTTGTCTACTGTTGACTTGATATAGACTTAATAGGTTTAAAATTCGACGTCGAAAAGACGTAACAAAAGTGGATCATCATCATCATCATTGTCAACCATTATCAATCCACTGCTGGACGAAGGTCTCCCCAAGTTTCCTCCACAACGGTCTGTCTTGTGCCAGTCTCCTCCATGTCACCCCTGCATACTTTCGAATTTCATCCACCCATCTCCCATGTGGTCTTCTTCTGGGTCTTTTCCTGTCCCTTGGAATCCAATCTAAAATTTCGGCTGTCCATCGATGATCTGTCCTTCTGGCAGTATGTCCAGCCCATTGCCATTTCAGGGATTTAACTCTGATCATGATGTCTTCCACTCTTGTCATTTTCGGATCCACGAGTTCCTCTTCTTATCTCTCCTGGTTACACCAAGCATGCACCTCTCCATGCTACTTTGAGTTGTCTGCAGCCTTTGTATGTTTCTTTTAGTTAAGGTCCACGTCTCTGCACCATACGTAAGCACTGGAAGGATGCATTGATCAAACACTTTTCTTTTAAGACATAATGGCATATTGCTCTTGAAAATTATGCTGTTTCTTCCAAAAGCTCTCCAGGCAAGTTTTGTACGCCGATTAATTTCTTCATCAATGTGACCCTCACTTGATATCTGCTGTCAAGATAAACGTACGTATCTGTTATCTCCAGCTTTTCTCCATCAATCGATAAATCTTCATTTCTTGTAAAAGCATTGAACATCACTTTTGTCTTCTGAAAGTTCATTTTTAATCCCACTTCTTTACTCTTGTCAGCAAGTTCCTGGATCATACTCTGCAGCTCTGATGGGCTAGTTGCAAAAATGACTACGTCATCAGCAAAACGAAGGTGGGTTAGATAATCTCCATTAATCTTTATCCCCTTGTTTTCCCAGCTCAGTGACTGAAAAACACCCTCCAATGTGGCATTAAAGAGCTTCGGAGATATGGTGTCACCTTGTCTCACTCCCCTTTCCAATTTTTATGTGTGTTGTATTTTCAAACAGCCTAATCTTTGCACTTGCATTTTCATAGATGTTATTAATAATATTAATGTATGCATCTTCAATACCGCAGGTTTTCAGAGCCATTGTAACTGCTGATGGTTTCACCGAATCAAAGGCTTTTTCATAATCGATAAAAGCCATGCACAATGGAAGTTCATATTCCCTCGCTCTTTCAATTAGTTCTCTCAGCACATGGATATGATCTATTGTGCTGTAGCCACTCCTGAATCCAGCTTGTTCTCTCGGTTGAGCCATGTCCAGTGTTACCTTCAAGCGGTGTGAAAGAACTTTAGTGAAGATTTTATAAACTACTGATAGGAGGCTGATAGGTCTGTAGTTTCCAAGATCCTCAATGTCACCTTTCTTATGTAGCAGGATCATTGTAGCGGTGTTCCAATCCTCAGGAATCTTTCCTTCATTAAGGCATCGAGTGAAAATTTGGGCGAGTACTGTTTCGATTTCTCCACTTGCTTCTTGTATGATGTCTACAGTAATTCCATCTTCTCCTGGAGCTTTTCCCCGCTTCATGTTCTTGATTGCATGTGCAACTTCTGCTGGAAGGACTGGAGGAACTCTGGTATTGGTATCTTTCATGATGTCTGGAGTGCATGTATCATCCCTTTCATATAATTTGGAGTAGAAATCTTTCACTCTTGTCAAAATTTCGCCTCTATTTCTTGTTACAGAACCATCTTCTTTTCTCAGTGCCATAATCTGTTTTCTTCCCTTACTGAGATGTCCCTTTGCTATCTTTAGGCTTTGGTTGTTTTCAATTGCTTTCCTCACTAGTTCACAGTTGAATTTTCTTACGTCTTCAGTGATACTTTTTCGTACTGTCTTGCATAGCTCTATATATTCCACTTTGGAAGTCACATCTTCTTTAGTTGTCCTCATCTCTCTTTTTTTTTGCATCAACATTTTCGTTTTTCCTGATAATTTATTTACATGCAACTTGTTCTTAGACCCAGCTAATTTTGTTGCTGTTTCCATAAGAGCTTTGGTTACTTTTCTGTTAACTTCAGAGATGTCCACTTCTTCCAATGTTAGGCCTTCTAAAGCAGAGAACCTGTTCTTCAGTTCCAACTTGAAGGTATTATGGTGTTTTTTAAGGTTGGTTATGTCAATACATTTTGTTTGTCTTATGAGCTTGCCACGTTCAAGTTTAGTGTTGAGGTGCATCTTACATCTCACCAATCTATGGTCACTACCTGTGTTGAACTTGTTTAGCACACTGCAGTCTTCTATGACGAATTTTTTGTTACACATAATAAAATCAATTTCACTTGTCGTCCCATTTGGATGTCTCCATGTCCATTTCCTGTGTGGCTTTTTCTTGAAGAAGGAGTTCAAGATGAAAAACCCTTCTGCCTCTGCAAACTCAACGAGAGTATTTCCACGCTGGTTTCTGTTGCCGTGACCGAATTTACCTACTGAAGTTTCATTCTGTTGCCGTTGCCCTATTTTTGCATTGAAATCTCCCATAATTATTTTCAAGTGCTGCTTACCTTTTATTATTTAGATGACAAATTTCCTCATAAAATTCTTCAATTTCTTCTTCAGCATGACTTGTGGTGGGTGCATAAGTTTGAATAATCTGAGCCTGGTATCTTCTCGAGAGTTGGATAACGAGTCGTGCAGCTCTGTCAGAGGAACTTTCAACTTCTACCACTTTATCCTTCAGTTTCTTGTTTATTATAAATCCAACACCACTAGTTCTGCCAGTATCTGTCCCACGATAGTAGAAGAGATGTCCACTTTTCAGTTCGACGAGATCTTCTCCTTTTCTCCTTACCTCACTTAGCCCCACGATGTCCCACTTGATCCTTTGGATATGGATATCTATATTCGACGTTTCATATCGACCAAAAAATCGATCAAAAATTAGACGTCGAATCGATGTAATGTGCTACCGGGTTACATCCTTCATTTCATGCAGTATCTAACATTTTGTGACCAGTGTATTTTCAACAGGTGTTCACCGCTCGTATGCATGATTGGTACAATGACAGCACGACCATACGTATATGAGGTGCTGCAGCCCGCCGTTCTATTTCCGTACCTCCGTGGTATCCCTGGTGCCCAGTTTCAACAAGATAACGCCCACGTGCACACTGCCAACATCAACAGACAGTACGTATAGGTGTGCAGGTGCTTCCCTGGCGAGCGCGATCCTCAGACTTTACTCCATAAAGAACGTGTGTGACGTCATTGGTATACGACTTAACGCTTCTGCACGTCCCCCTCGCAGTGTCGAGGAATTGTAGATACATGCCAACGACGCATGGTCAGTGATACCTCAGGAAACGATCCGGGGAATTTTTTGCTTGATGCTACGCCATGTTGCCAGCATGGAAGTCACACACCCACCTGACTCATGCCACATTATACTGCCTCCTCACCCACCACATTCATGTAATCCTTAAAATCATTTCATCTTTCCCATTTATTTGTGCACCTTTCTGGTAAGTTTTGTCTCATTTTGCGCATACCTTCATGGAATGGCATTTTCTCTGTCGAACAGCGTATTTTGATGAATCTGTCATTAACGCAGGTGTTTTTCAGTGATCAGCTCAACACTCACTGTTTTGCGCTTCCACAACAACGGCCTCCTTTTCATTTCGAGGTTTAACGGACATCATGATGAATTCTAAGGGCTGTGACCAGACGCAAGTCCCAAATTTCTGGTTCCCCAGAGGGTAGAGAGCCACCGCAGTATGACAAGCACACCATCAATGTCTCTTCCGGTGATCAAACAATGGCACGACATCAGATCAAATCATATGTAGAGGATACACCAAATAGAAGTAATCGCTCTTTCCACGTTAATTAGTCAGTAACGGAAAATTATCATCGGCCACCACCGAAAATCGAATCCAGGGTCTTTCAGTTACGCGCCGGACATGCTACCACTTCACCACAGCGTCTTCGAGGTCTCCAGACTCATAAGTGATAAACTGCCAAACCACATGGCAGGTTGCTATATGGAGCCCCGCAGAGTGGTGGGGATTCACAAAAGATGGAAAGCAGCAACTGAACAAATAACCAGGACTGGCCGATGAGAATTTTTCCGTGATTCGCTTATTAACGTGGAAAGAGCGATGACTTCTGTTCGGTGTTCCTGATCCATGCCGAGTGTATGAATTAATCATATGTAGAGGATTTTAGGAAGTGAGTGTCTGACCCCAAGCCAGGTCTTAAAGAACCCTTAGAAATAGCAAGCTAGAAGATTTGGGCTAGAGTGCCCGATAAGAAAGTGACACGGAAGCGAGGTAGAAAAGGGGAGGAAGACGCCCTCATTTATTACCGGAGGGCTAGTAACAGATCAACGACTTAACGTGCCCATCCGACGCACTGCGGATATTTAGTGGTTCGAGCGTTCGTACCTGCCCTGGATCGAACCTGAGGTTTCTCCGTGGCAGTCGCAACTTGGACCGCTGGCCAGAAACCTGCGAGTCTGACCACTCGTCAGCCGAGGCGACTGATTGTTTTGCTAGTACTATATGCTATGTGCGCATTATTGACACACTTAACTTTTTAAGTGGCTGATGTACCTGAAGGAAATGGTGCTCAAAAGTTTCTGTGCTTCCCAGGCAGAAAGGTTCACATAGCGACAGGGTTTTATGAAAGCTACGAAAAGCAATTCATTCTACTCTCTGATCTCCGCAGTACAGAGCATAAGCATATTATGGACGATAAACTTTCCTCTCTAGTCTTTTATTCTCTGCTCCATGACCACAGGCATGATAGAATATGCCTAATCTCCCTGATACGTACCACTGGGTAGAAGCAAATGACTCACTCATCTCTCTCCTTTTGTAGTTTCGCCACAAATGCCATAAACGTTTTAGCAGGTAATCAGTCAGAAAGGAATAATCAGTCCATCAAACAGAGGTCATCGCTCTTTCCACGTTTATAAGTGAGTCACGGAAAAACTCTCATTGGCCGCCACCGAGAATCGAACCCAGGGTCTTCCAGTTACGCGCCGGATATGCTTCCACTCCACGACAGCGGCCTCGAATTCCTCCAGAGCGTTGACCTCTGTTTGATGTTCCTGGTCCACGTCGGGTGTCTCTAAGGGGCTTTCTTATGCGTACATTAACTCATTCCAGCCACTTTCGGTCCAGTTTTTAGATAGCGAATACATTCGTTCGAGCTGATTTCAGCCTATTGGTTTGATGTCGAGTTAATTCGTTCCAGACAGTTAAAGGTTTAAAATGGACATTTAAACTTAGACAGTTAAAGGCTTAAAAAATAGACAGTTAAAGGTTTAAAATGGGCATATCTCATTACTCACTCAGGACATATCTCATTACACATTAAAAGGTTTAAATGGACATATCTCATTACTTTAAAGGTTTAAATGGACATATCTCATTACTTTAAAGGTTTAAATGGACATATCTCATTACTCACTAAATGGACATATCTCATTACTCACTAAATGGACATATCTCATTACTCACTTAGGACATATCTCATTAACACTAAAAGGTTTAAATGGACATATCTCATTACTCAGTAAATGGACATATCACTTACAAAAAAAAGTTTAAATGAGCATATCTCATTACTCACTAAATGAATTTTAACCTTTAAACGAAGGTGGACACTCTATGAGATATGTCCATTTAAAGGTTTAAATGGACTTATCTCATTACTCACTATATAGACATATATCATTACTCACAAAACAGTTTAAATGAACATATCTCATTACTCACTAAATGAATTTTAACCTTTAAACGGACACTCTATGAGATATGTCCGTTTAAAGACTTAAATGGACATATCTTAATACTCACTAAATGGGCATATATCATTACTCACTTAGCAGGAGACAGGTGGAAATTTATTGTGACTATTGATGAAGCATGGATCTACATCTGTAAATATCCTAGATCAAATGTTTCCAATACCACTAAGAAATGAACCCCAGACAGTTAAAGGTTTTAAATGGACATATAAACCTAAACAGTTAAAGGTTTATAAATAGGCAGTTTAAGGTTTAAAATGGACCTTAAGAAATTAACCTCCAGACAGTTAAAGGTTTAAAATGGACTTGCAGAAATGAACCTTCAGTCTCGGGAAGGTCTAACGGAGAAAGGCTGTGGAAATCGGCCCCTTAAAACTGATCTTCCCATTTTAATTAACGAAATAGCATGCGAATAATTGTAATAGTTTATTTTACAACTGACTTTGCTGGGACTTTAAAAATCGGAAATTCCGTTGATCTAGCTTCAGACGAAAGGAAAAGAAATAAGAGAGACAAATGACCACTTAGTGTGCTTTTTGCTGTTATGTGACAAGCATGCTTTCTTAAACGATTTGAAACAAGGAAAGTCACCGTGTACGATTAACCTTGGAACGGATGACTAGCCAAACCACATATCTTGACTGGGGCGTAAACCAAAAAGCCTAAACATTTCTTCCCGTACTTCTCTTCCTAGAGATTACGTTCCGAGTTGGCCTTTCTCCTACTTACACCCCATTTTTCCATGGTCAATTCATAAATTTGCATATGCAGATGGCAGCTTCAAACAGTTTCTGCTTAGTTTTCGTATAGCTGAAGAAATGGCCGAGCGCAAAGCTTCCGTTTCTACGCAAAAGCCACGTCAAATTAAATTAAAGGACTTTATCCATTCACCCGTTGACACAAACAGATGGAAGAACAATAAACTGCACAGTCCAGAAGGTCAAGGAGCGGTGGGAGGGGGTTATTAACAAAATAAATTCTTCCGTTGTGACAACGGCGGAATAAACACTTGGTTCTTCTGAACTAAATGCGCCTTTTGTAAGTACACCTCCTTCAAACAGGATTGTCATTTGATTGATTCCTCCCTACTGAACGATTGACGGATTTTCGGGAATTCCTAGAACTAGCCATTTATGGTATGTACCTCTACTGCCAATGGTATATAACTTTTAATCAGTATAATATAATACATTTTGTCGAATACCTTAGAGAAGTCAAGAAATACATCCAATACTAGTACACTTGAAACCTGGTTGTTTTGTAAGGTGGTTAATAATTTCAAAACGGGTTGTCATCAAAACCTTTTAGAGAAACCTGTATTGGTTATCATGCAGATATTTTAGATAGGCAATTAGTCAGTTATAAATTCCCAAACCAAAATATTACCCATAGCAATATACACTGCTGGACAATTGCTAAGGACGGATCATAAACGGCAATATAGTACATAAAAAAGTAAGTGTGGTTGGATGCCAAGTGAAATAAAATAATGTCAGAATGCCAAGACATTACAAGAAAGACAATTTATTGTGTTTTGAAATCCAGAAGGCTTTGGAACGTGTTCAAGGGACAAACAGGCCATATTGTGCAGAATACGTAAACGTGAAAAAAATGCAATTACCGTCTGCAGGCGTTCCGGCGCAAGATGTTAATACGGGATATGGCCACCATGGAGGGCGATGCAAGATTCCACACGTCGTGTCATGCTTTGCACAACATTATCAAGCAGTTGTTGGGGTAATTTATCCCATTCCTCTGTCAGTGCACGGATGAGGGTGTCCTTGTTTATTGGAGGGCATTGGCGACCAGCAAGACTCCTCCCCAAAGCATCCCACACATTTTCAATGGGATTAAGATCTGGAAAACGTGCTGGCCATACGAGGCGTTGAATATCCTCGCTCTCAAGATACTCCTGGACAGCGACTGTTCGATGACATGTTGCGTTGTCGTCCATGAAAATGAATCTATCACCGACAGCACCACGGAATATGCTTGCATGAGGTAGCAGAACATCATTAATGTATCGTTGACCAGTCATAGTCCCAGTTGGAAGCAGATAGAGGGACGTACGGGCATTGATCATGATGCCAGCCCATACCATGACACTACATGTCGGATATCGGTCCCCTTTCCTGTATGTTTGCTGGACAATATGCAGTACCACTATCACGCCAGATCAGTTGTCGTCGACAATCAGACGATAGACTGTATCTACTCTCATCTGAGAAGAGGACAGCAGACCAGTCGTTATCAGTCCAAATTGCGATGTTGATGGCACCATTGCAAATGGACGGTACGGTGACGTCTGGACAATGGGATGCACACAACAGGACGGCGGGCGTATAGTCCTCCTTCATGCAAACGTCTGGCGACAGTTTTTCGGGAGATCCGCTTGCCAGTAGAAGCCATAAACTAATTTGCTACCTCACTAGCTGTGCTGCGCCGGTGTCTTTTTGTTGATAGCACTATGTACCGATCTTCTGCAGGTGTCGTACTGCGAACACGACCTCCCCGTTGACGTTTGCTACACTCTCCATTTGTTTGAAATGATTTCCAAAGCCTTGAAACAACACTGTGGCTGACGTCGAACTCCCTGGCAAACATCTGTTATTTTTCGCCCTTCTTCAATCTTGCCAATAATACGGCCACGCGTAAAATCATCTAGGTGATGTCGGGAAGACATACTGAAAATTGCAAGTTCGTCAGTTGATTCTTTCCCTTTCAACTTTGCGTTGCCGCCCCAGTGGCGCAGTGGTCTAAGGCGCTGGCCTCTGATCATTCGTCCGTAAGGGGTCCGGGTTCGAATCCCGGTCAGGCATGGATGTTGTGTTTGTCTTACGGCACTGGCTCTCTCCCTTCCCTGGAACCAGTGACCCTAAATTAGGGACGGGCGACTGCTTATAGCCCACTGAGTTGCTCACGGTGGTCGTTACAACTCCAATAAAAAAAAAAAAAAAACTTTGCGTTTGAACAACAACGGAAAATACGCGTCAAATCCTTTATATCTCTTATCAGCGCTATGACGTCACGAACAAGTTCGGCAATCCAAAATTTGAATACGCACAACACGTCTTACTGTATCCCGCACTTATGCTAATTTCCACATTTTCCTGCCTTCCATTTTATGGTTGCTATCGTTGCTATTGTCATCCGTCCTTAGCAATTGTCCGGCAGTGTATTTGCTCTGTTGACAATACAGAGTTCACAGCTTGAATTGTCCCATTCAGAAGGAGTCGGTGTTGTGTTCATGCAAATCGGAAGGTGTGCGCTGGCATTTAGGATATGCAGATCATTCGAGTATGCAATCTGTTGGTGGACAAATACCAGTATACGGATTTTGTTAAAATTCATTTTTGGCGAAATTGTTGTGTATCTATGTCTTCATATAGCGTTCTGAACAATATACACTATATTGTCAAAAAGTCACCGGACACCCTTTCAAAACCAAACGGACGGATCCGCTGCATTGTTAAGATGCGTGGTACAGCTGCAAACGGTATAAAACAAGCCTGCAGCTGACCGCGATCATATCGCACTGTGAGGTTGAGTGAAAATGTCGCGGCGGGAGAGAACTGACTTTGAGAAAGGAAATATTTTTGGATGTTATATTAGTGGGTTGTCCATAAGAGAAACCGAGAGACGTTTAAACATACCTAAGTAAACTGTTTTGGATGTACATTGAATAAGTGGAAGACACATGGCGTGCCTGAAGCAGCAAAATGTACCGGCAGACCGAAGAAAATCAGCAATAGAGCACGTGGAAGCCTCAGGAGAGTCGTTACAGCTAATCCACGGAGTACTTGCACAAGACCTCAGTGTACACGTGAGTAAAAATGCTGGAACCTCGGTATGTACATGTACCATTCGCAGAGAACTTCATTCCATGGGTTACCGTGGTCGTTCGGCTCCTCATAAGCTTTTCATCTCCACACAGAATGCTACTTGTCGTTTAGCAGGGTGTAAAGAACATTTATCGTGGGCCGTTGAACAATAGAAATGGATCCTATGGACTGATGAATCCATATACACGATCCATCAGTCTGATGGTCGTATTTGGGTATGGAGGCAGCCGAAGAAACACTAGTTACCACATATATAGTGTTCCCTCGGCTGCCGCCATACCCAAATACGATCAGTTGTTCCTACGGTCATGTTTGGAGCTGACAGTTTGTTCTCTTGTGGGGGTGTTTTTCATGGTATGGTCCCGGCCCATTGGTTATCGTGGACAAACCTATTAACCAGCACGTCTATGTCGATATTCTGGACAGTTATACCCTACCAACTCTGTGGCAATACTATGGAACCGAGCCTTGTTGGTTCCTGCAGGATAATGCACCGAGCCATAAAGCAAGGACTGTTACGGCGTGGTTTGACGATAACTCCGTATCGTGTGGGGACTGGCCAGCACAGAGCTCTGATCTTAATCCCATAGAGAACCTATAAGATGAATTAGAGCACCGCATAATAAATTTGTAACCGAGGCCTACTACTAAGCAACAGTTAGCTAAATTTGTACTGAATGGAAGGGCGTACCTATCGCTGTGTTCCAAAACCTTGTCGAAAGCATGTCTCGGAGGGTCAGTTTTCACACAGTATTTATTAGAAGAAAGATACAGGAGATGTGCTTGAATGTATCATCTCAAAGGATGTATGACAAAAAAATATTTACAGATGCTTGTAGCTTACACTACTACTTATTTACACGGTTCTGTACATTAATGATAGTAAAACCAGTTGGTTACACTAGAGTGTCTGGTGAGGCAACAAAAGTTTCTGACAAAGCAGAGAATAGTAACAATTCAGCTTGAAGAGCGTTATAGAATATTATTTTGCACAGTATTGATGCAAGGAATAATACAAAATTTGAGCTTGCAGACAAAGATTCAAAAGACAGGTGATGAGAAATTAACAGATGCATGCAGCTTGCGCTACGTTATTTACAGGATTCCGTACATCAGGAGGTAGGTGAAACAAGAGTTGCGACCGTAAGGTGAAGCGTTGTGGGCTACCCAGCAAACCAAGAGGTCGCTGGTGACCAAGTTGGTGGGAACTGTGGTTCACTGTAGCGTGCTACTGCAGTGGTAAGTTCTAGTCGAAGGCGGGAGAGCAGGCGATTACGAAAATGACAAAGTAACGCAGTACTGACTTTATTTATGTCAGTAGAATCTTCGGGGGGACGCTGAAGATGATACACTTGAATTATGTGTTTTACAAGCACGAAGATGTAGGAGCAGACTGCCGGAAGGTGAATAGGGCGAGAAGAGTTCAGAAGTAGTGTTCGGTAGGCGCTGAAGGTGAGGACGGTCTCACAGGATCGTTGCGCTAGCGTGAAAGCGAGATGGAGTATTGGCAATAATACTGTGCAATACATGAAGACATGCTGGACGTCAGGCTCCTCGCCCCAATATGGACAGGAGGGTGAAGATAAAATGGTCATGCAATGTAAAATGAACGGCACAGGGAGGCGGTTGTGTAAGAAAAGCCAATGTGAATTGACTTTAAGGGATGCTGAAAGTGGGGAAAGAGCAGCGGTTCACACTGCGGAGGTAGAAGAAAGTGGAATGCCAGAAATGGGAAGAGGTGCAGAAGAACGAGAGAGAAGACTGTAGAAATCAGCTGTTGAGAAAGAGACAAGAGGAAGAGGTGGGCCATTGGACGACAGAAAATATGGGAGAGGGGGAGAGGCAGAGTGGACAGAAATGAGACCTGAGGGAGTAGCAAGCTCAGGGAACAGGGAGATTATAGTAGATATAAGAAAGTTGTGAACAAAGTGAGCATTGGCATTGAAACGGAGAGCAGAGGGTAGAGCAGAGAAGGGGAGCCAGGAAAGATCGGTGTTAACAAGATCGCTGACTGTAACGACTCCAGCTCGGAGCCATGAAGGAAAAGCAAAGCATGGGAGATGGGGAGAATGTAGCAGAGAAGAAAAAAGAGAAGTTCGGAAAGTAGGTCATTTATGGAGGCATGGAGAGAACGAGAATGGGGTAGGGAACGAAGAAAGGAGATAGCCTCCTTGTAGACAGGAGGAAAAAGTGTGAGAAGTGGACAGTGGTCCCTGAGTAAGAACGAAAGGAGAGTAAAGCGTGGGTTATGCGGAGAGACTATGACATCACGAGCAGCAACTGCAGAGGGAGCAGGTGCCGCAAGTGATCGTAAAAATGTAGACACATGATAAGCCTTGTAATAGGATCTTACGTCGGGTAGACTAATGCCTCCGTTGGAAGGAGACAAGCTGAGTTGAGGTGCTCCGACCCAATGATGGCCGGGCCAGATAACCTGAGTTTGACAGCGGGTGAGTTTAAGAAGACATAATGCTGGTTGCTTCGAAGCCAGCCAGGAATACGTGCACATTGAAAGCAGGTAAGTGTACATTAAACGTGCTCTTTGAAAAACGGAGGTGCAGAACTGTGCGCGCCGCCAGATTGCGACCGATCGTTGTAGGCGTGGCCAGAGGGTCGTCCAGAGGACGAGTGAAGCAGCTGCTGGTTTTCCAAGGTGGACTCCTAGGAATCATTGAGAGGTGTTGGACCACTCTGCTCCCCAAGGAGAGTCAGTACGGTGAGTCCATAAGCCTGTGCTTCGTTGTGTTTAGCGCTGCTCCGGAACATGAAGCGTAAGTATTGTAGAGATTGCGGAGATCGTGAAATTGTGATTCTTGCCGAATGCAGAATGTAATATCGTCGGCGTAGGCAACATAGGTAGCAACATGGTGACGTGTGCTGGCTACCACCGGTGGTAGTGAAGCAAAGAAGGATCGATGTACTGTGCGTAAAAGGTTATATTGCGAGGGCGAAGAGCTGCCCGGATAAGGGGCAGCCATGACGCACGCCGCGACGAAAGGGTATGGGAGCTGTGAGAAGGTTGAACAGCTTGACGTGGAAAACTGCGTCCCGGTAGAGGGAGGTGAGATGAGAAGCAAAAGGAGGAGGAAAGCCGAAATTTAGTAAAGTTGCAAGAAGGTAATCATGAGAAATATTATCAAATGCTGAGCGTTGATCGAGGGAAAGAAGAGCAAGGGTTCCGAGCAGGAGCGGGCGAGGTGAATTAGTTCATTAAGAAGCTGAATGTTATGGGAGATGGTGCGGCCGGGTACAGTATAGGTTTGATTAGTGGAGAGAATATGAAGGAGCATAGGGTTAAGCCGGCGGGAGGGAAATTTAGTATAGAGTTTATAATTAGTATTTAAGAGTGAGATGGGACGCCAATTCCCCAAGTCAAGCGGATCATAATTCTTGGGTAAAAGTACGACATGTGCGAGCGTGAAACTCCTCGGAAGAAACGTAAGATGCATGGCAGTAGAAAAAGCACATAGGAGAAACGGAAGGAGGGCAGGAAGAAAACCCTTGTAGAAAGAAACAGGGAGACCGTCCGGGCCAGGTGAAGCCCGGGGTTTAAGGGAAGAGAAAGTGTCAGTGAGTTCAGTTAGAGTGAGAGGAAGGAGGAGGCTGGCTGAAAGATGAGAAGGGACCTGAGGCAAAGAAGAGAATAGAATAGCAGAAGCCGTAGGGGAGAGAGGAGGAGTTTCACAAAATTTTGAAATGTAGTAGCTCCGTTCCATAAAACAAATTTGAACTAGTTCGGATGATACTTCTCCAGTTGGAAGACGAAGGTGCTGTAGAACAGAAGACGCTCCGCGAGTTGACTCAAGTGATGTAAGGAATTCGTACGAACAAGCAACAGGTTTCAGGTGTTGAAGTTTAAGGCGTTGGAGGGCTTGTTTTGCAAGCGGCACCAAAAATGAATGCAATTCTGCCTGCAAGATTGAGCAAAGAAAGCATTTGCCTAGTATAATCAAGTCGCATCCACCGTTGTGTCATGACCAAGTATGACACGATTCGTACCAGTGGTATGAGGTGGCGTTTTACTCCCAACCAAAAGGTGAGGGGGCACGGTGCAGAATGAAGCTTTAGACACCAATCCGCGAGAAAGTCGCGCACCGAAGAGCAGAAGGCTGGGTCATTTAAAAGAGTGTTGTCAAAAGTCAAGGGCCGAATTGTACGTGACTGTGCTGAGGTAGCAAAAACCGTTATGGCATTGGTGCAATGATCCGAGGATGTTGTGGGTAGACAGCGTGAATCCGAAATTGCTGGTAGAAGAAGAGAAGTCGCATAAAAGCGATCCAATCTTGCTGTAGGCGGATCAATGGCTCGTGGTGCACGCCATGTATGTGTAATCTGGGTTGGAGACAAGTGACGCTGAACATCTGCGAGTGAGAAATCTGAAGTGATAGATTATAGAAGATGTACTACTTCCGTACGGTGTTCTTTGGAAGTAGAAGAACAATCAGTTAGGGGATGTAGAGTGCAACTGTAATCACCTCCGATAAGTACCCGGTCGGTGATGGGAATACGGGACAGAGCCCGTCGCAGTTTTGTAAACAGCTCTGGCACGTGATTAGGAGTGCAAGGAACATAAATGTTGAATATATGAAATTTTATAGCAGCTACGGTGAAGGAAACCCGTTGCAATTAGTCTCGACATAAGTTTTTCACTGAGAAGGAGGAAAGAGTTGCACGAAAACGTTAATGAACTCCAACTGCCATGCCGCCACACGACAGTTGGTTGTAGGCGTGATGGAAAGTATGATCCCACTGACGCCACTGATTAAATTGAGAGGTGGAAGTACAGTTTGTTTCCCGCAGGAGTAATATATCGGCGTTCAACGGAGAAAGATCCTCTCGTACCAGCGCATTCGCGAGAGGTGTCGCAAAACCGTAACAATTAAGTGACACCACCCTGAATGTGTAGGTCATATGTAGGATGCAGAAGGAATTAACTGGCTGTAGTGATGGAGTGGAGTCGACGGAGGAAACAAGCAGTCCACGGGACCTCGTCCGCAGTCCTCCGAAGGGGGTTTTGAAGTGAGTGCAATTGATTCAACACTTGTGGTATAGCTGCGTCATACTGCTGAATGAAAGTGCGTGCTGAGGAAGCACTAGATGACCCTAAAAGGCACTCCAGCACGTCCTCATATGGCAGAGGCTCAGCAGGAAAACATTTTCAGCAAGAAAACTTGTGAATTCATATAGTGAGGGAAAAGCACCCTCACATGCTGTCTCAGATGAAGTGTGTAGAGGCGACATTGAGAACGGCCGTCGAGAGCTGACGGAGCAAGTCGATAAGCTGGTAGAAGAGCGAGATGATCTTCGGGACGCCAGAGTATTTGACTTCTTCGTCTTGGGGCGAGAAGCACCACTGCGTTTCCCCAAAACCACTAAAGCTCCATAATCGTCTGGAGATTCTGAACCCGAAGCATCACCTGTGACTCGTGTCATGGAGCCAACGGTAAAAGCTGAGGAGTACTCAACATGCACATCAGCAGTAGTTGTAAAAGTACTAGGGTGAGTCGATTTTGGAAGCCTGGAAAAATTCTTAGGATCAACAGGAGGTTGAGACAGCAAATTCGTTTGTTGACCAATGGCAGTAGGCTGACTTGTGGTAGATATTGATTCTGCGACTTTCCTCGAAAAGGAAGAAGTCGATGGAGCGTTGGTGGGCAAAGTAGAATATGATGTAATGTGGGGAGCTGTTTGCAGGCTGGGCACGTGGGCACTGAGCCCTCATGTGACTTTCGCTCTGGCAGATAGTGCAATGCTGTGAAGTGATTATCTCAACTCTTCGGCGTTGTTGTCCACAGCGGACGTGCAAGACATTCGGAACCGCTTTCAGATGAGCATCAGATGGAAAGAGGACTCGAGCAGTGCGGCGGAAACCCCGAACTGATTTGTTCTCAGGGTCCTTGGGAGCCGTAGAGAGAGTTGTTATGGAGCCAACAACCCTGCCGTACTTGCTGAGAAAGGAGCAGAGTGCGGCGTCGGAAGCTTCTTGTGGCACGGGGTAGAAGGTCACCTGCACCGGGCGGTCCGCAACCGGTTGTGCTAGTAAATGCACGTCACTGATGGTTGGAGCTTCCGTTAGGACCTGGTCAGCATGCACTTTATCCTTAAAATAGACCAAGACAGATCTGGGTTTTCGAGCTACAAAGTCTATAGCATCCTTTGGTAAGATAGTTTGAGGGCACGGCTATATTGCCACAGCTTGGTGTCGCAAAGCGCATCAAAATAGACGCCCCGTTCCATAGTGGAGGAAAAAAGGTGACCTGCTCTGGAATCTTCTGGAATGTCAATTGTACCGGTGGAACCGACGACAGTTACATAAGATTCAGGAAAAGGCATGCCAGGTGAAACCGGAGGGTGTAAGAACCCCAGAAGTTGCAGAAGCATAAGACGTTTGAGCAGACATGGTTCGAGAAGTCGATGAAGCGGCCCCGAACAATGGGGGCGGATCAGGAAGTTGATGAGAAGTGGAAGCTATTAGCTCAGTATCGCTAATTACTGATACGTTATCTTCTGCTGAGATGTAGATAGAAGACTTGACACCACCGCACTTGGTGGGAAGGGCGGGAGCCATTGCTGGAGGAAAAGACGTGTCCATGACGTCCCAATGACGTCGCAATGACGCTCAGGATTCTCCTCGATAAGCTGAGTAGGGGCTGCCGCGGTAGAAGAAGAGGAGGGAGCTGGCTGATCTGCCAAGATAAGGATGTGGGCGTCACCCTGATCTGCCGCCGCCATCGAAGCAATGGCGAGACTTTAACGAAAAAAGACCAGCTCGGTTGAAAAATAAAACAGTGAAAAATGAAAAAATATGTCACTCACCAACCTGGGAGATACGATAAGTGCAGACCTTCAACTTGAAAATGCACGCAACCACATAAACTAAAGCAGTCAATAAATACCTTATAGCAACGAAAATCACGGAGCTCAAAACTTAACCACTGAGCTTCGAAGGGTCAGTGCATGCATTAAGGCTAAAGTTGGACCAACACCGTACTAATGTATATCAATAAATGCTATGTTGTGTTTCTCTTCTAGGTGTTCGGGGACTTTTGTCAATATAGTGTATATATACCATTAGAAAGATAATTTAATGCAGAATGCAATGAAATAAACAGTGTTGAATGATCTTTACTCTATCAAATGTTATAGCCAAATAACCAGACGAAGGAAACACAACTGCCTTATGTAACAAGAAGTGGATTTCCTTAACTCAAAACTGATCAATGAGACTGATTGTTCAGAGAGCCAATCAGGTGTCATTATGACACAGCATGGAAGCAATAAAGTGTTAGCATGGGTCACCTCTCATTTCCAGGTATCAGAGCTAATAACAGTCTTATTCATTTGTGTGAGTGTCATCAAGTTGCCCAGTTGTTGTTTCACAGATTTTTCTATTCCTTGATAATTTAGAGAGCTGTGCAACTCAATAAGATGACAGAGTGAAAATAGTTCACTGGTCACCTGGACAGCGACGGAAAGTACGAACTTTGATTGAAGAAGTCAACACTTCTGAGGAATCATAAAAAATTAGTTGGTAGCTCACGATATATCGTGCCTCGCTGCTCGTATACAATATCGTGCTTTTTTTCTTGTCCCCCATTTTTTTTATACTACGTACACACATTTGTTTCATGAAATCAGAAAAAGCCGCCCCAGTGGCGCAGTGGTCTAAGCGATGGCCTCTGATCATTCGTCCGTAAGGGGTCCGGGTTTGAATCCCGGTGCGGCATGGATGTTGTGTTTGTCTTACGGCACTGGCTCTTTCTCTTCCCTGGAACCAGTGACCGTAAATTAGGGACGGGCGACTGCTTATAGCCCATTGAGTTGCTCACGGTGGTCGTTAAACCTCCAATCAAAAAAAAAAAAAGAAATCAGAAAAATGTTTATGCACCTGTTTCGCTTTACATTGTGTAGCCGGACAAAGAGATTTTAGCACCATGCATTGCTATGCGGTGACTCAGACCAACAGAAAATGGACCTGTTCAAACGGGGTGTGTAGGGGAGGGCAGGAAGTGATAGACAACACTCAAGCTCTTGCAGCCTCGTCACGGTCATTCGTTTCTGATAGCTGATAGGGCAACATGAGAACTAAACAAGTTAGTAAAATTATGCAATGCATTGATTATAATACGCTTTCCAACATACCAGAAAATATTTTTCTCAAGTTATCACTCAAGTTATGGGAATAATGGCTGTGGAATAAATCTCGGTCCTGTGCCCTGACCTTTCATCCCATTTCGATGATATTCAACAGAACCGGCTCAGTATACCTCCGAAATAACATGATAAATTTTGTCGCAATGGAAGCATTTTTACGTAAGTTATGATTCATAAGTACTATGAGATAGATCGCGCTCCCGTGTCCTAACCTTTGACCCCATTTCGCCCATTTTTCAATAAGATTCGTCCCCAGGCAGGCCCCTACAACATACTAACATTTCATCCAAATCGAAGAATATTTACTTAAGTTATGAAGCATAATGGCAATTGAAGGGATTCCGCTTCTATGTCCTGACATTTGACCCCATTTCGCCCATTTTCAATAGGATTTGTCCCCAGGCTGTCTTCTACCACATACTAAAATTTCATCGAAATTGAACCTTTTTTACGTTAGTTATGATGCATAAAGGCAATGGAAGGGATCCCGCTCCTATGTCCTGACCTTTGACCCCATTTCGTTCACTTTCAACACGGTTCCTTCCCAGGTGTTCCCCTTCCACAAACTAAAAGTTCATCGAAATTGAACGATTTTTACGCGAGTTATCGTGCGGACGGACATACACACACACAACGTGGGACGTAATGAGGCAGATGGGAATCGCAACCATCTGCTCGAAAGAGTGTGACGTCATAAAACTTTAATATGATCCACACACAGCGCGTGACGTAATGAGACAGATGGCGTGACCGCGCGCCAACATCTCAATCGCGCGATTGTGACGTCATAAGATTTCTAAGCATGGGTAACATTAAAGGGACGACGCCATGACACTAAAAACGTGGTAATTCGGGATGGTTATTTAACGCACTAAACGAATTTTCCTAAAGTCGAAATCAAGCTAAATCGATTTCTAGTACCAGAAAACGGTAGGTTAACGACTTTCATCAAAATCCTTAGAGCCGTTTTCAAAATAAAATTTACATACATACAAGAATTGCTCCTTTAGTAGTATGGGATAAGGGCGATGGAATGGATCCCGATCCTATGTCCTGACCTTTGACCTCATTTCGTCTATTTTCAATAGGGTTCGTCCCTAAGTGGTCCCCTACCACATACTAAAATTCCATCGAAATCGAACCACTTTTTACGCACGTTATGACGCATAAGGGCAATGGAATGCATCGCGCTCCTATGTCCTGACCTTTGACCCCACTTCACCTATTTTCAATAGGGTTCATTCCCAGGTGGTTCCCTACAATATACTAAAATTTCATCGACATCGAACCATATTTACGCAAGTTATGACGCATGAGGGCAATGGAATGGATCCCGCTCCTATGCCGTGACCTTTGACACCATTTAGTCCATTTTCAATTGGGTTCGTCCCCAGGTGGACACCAACCACATAAAGAAAATTTCATCGAAATCGAACCATTTTTACACGAGTAATCGTGCCGGCAGGCGGACGGACAAAGCTGGAGCATATACGCTTCTTCAACCTACGGTTGAAAAGCGCAAAAAATGGTGCTAAGCAAGTTGCTGTGGTAAATGCTTTGGGTGTTGGCTCTTCAACTGTTCGTGGATGGATGAAAGACGGAGCAAAGCTTCGAACATTTGTGACCATTGTTGAGGAAACCAGTGGCTTAGAAAGGAAACGGTTGCGGCTTAGTGATGAAGAAGAAAGCGACAAAGCTTTGTTTATGTGGTTTTCGGAATAGCCCGCAGTAGGAACGCCATTATCAGGACCAAGAAGTAAAGCTGAAGCGAAAAGTTTAGCCAAAAAATTAAAAATTATCTAGATTCGGCTAGCGAAGGGTGCTTTTGGCTTTGGCAGAAGAGGCATGGCACAGGCCAACTTGTAATGCATGGAGAAAGTAGGTCGGCTGACCACGTTCGAACATAAGAATACCCTGCTAAACTGAAATGTCTGTTAGATGAAAATAGATATTGTGCTGAGCATTTGTGCAATGCCGTCAGAGCGGGCTTATTGTGGAAGCTTCTTCCAAATAAAACCCATGCTTTAAAAAGTGCAACTGGCAATATGGGGTATAAGAAAAATAAGAAACGTTTAACTATCCTTTTAGCTGCAAATAAAACCGGAAGCCACAAGCTGAAGCTGCTTTTAGTTGGAAATCCTCATGTTTTCAAGCAGTTAAAAGTTACAATTTGCCAGTACACTATTGCAGCTCAAAAACGCCTGGATGACGAAGGATATTTTTTAAAATTGGTTTTTGGAAAACTTTGTGCCAGCAGTTCGGCTGAATCTACGAAGTATGTGTCAGGTGCCAGCTACCAGCCAGGGCAGTTTCGAAATTGTTCTTAAAATAAGCTGGAGAGTTTTAACTTGGTGAAGGTCTCGTTCGGTTGATGAACCCTCTAAGGCATTTCGAAGCTACAATATTTGTAACAAACAGCGCAGCAAACGTACGCACTCACCACAAAACACAAATTCCAACATCAAAAACGAACTAAACTTTTTATTTATATCGTGAAAAGTAGCAGAGAGCAATAGAACAAGGCAATCTTTATACCTCAGCAGGCCTGCAACAAGGTCACATGACTTGCCAGTGACGTCACAATCGTAGAGCTACTCTTTTTTACGCTTTCCAACCGTAGGTTGCAGAAGCGTATATGCTCCAGCTTTGCCCGTCTGTCCGTCCGCACGATAACTTACGTGAAAATGGTTCGATTTCGACGAAATTTTAGTATGTGGTAGTTGACCACCTGGGGACGAAACCTATTGAAAATGGGCGAAACAGGGTCAAAGGTCAGGACATAGGAGCGGGATCCATTCCATTGCTCTTATGCGTCATAACTTGCGTAAAAACTGTTCGATTTCCATGAAATTTTAGTATGTGGTAGGGAACCACCTGGGGACGATTCCTATTGCAAATGGGTGAAAGAGGGTCAAAGGTCAGGACATAGGAGCTGGATCCATTCCACTGCCTTATGCGTCATAACTTGCGTAAAAATGGTTCGATTTCAATGAAATTTTAGTATGTGGTAGGGAACCACCTGGGCACGAGCCCTGTTGAAAATCGGCGAAATGGGGTCAAAGGTCAGGCAGGACATAAGAGCGGGATTTGTTCCATTGCCCTTATGCGGCATAACTTGCGAAAAAATGGTTCGATTTCGATGAAATTGTATTATGTGGTAGGGAACCACCTACGGACGAACTCTATAAAAAATGGGCGGAATGTGGCCAAAGGTCAGGACATAAAAGCGGGATCCATTCCATTGCCTTTATGCGTCATAACATGCCTAAAAATGGTTCGATTTCGATGAAATTTTAGTATGTGATAGGAAATCACCTGAGCACGAACCCTGTTGAAAATGGGCGAAATGGGGTCAAAGGTCAGGTAGGGCATAAGAGCGGGATTTATTCCATTGCCCTTATGCGTCATAACTTGCGTAAAAATGGTTCGATTTCGATGAAATTTTAGTATGTGGTAAGGAACCACCTTTGAACGAAATCCCATTGAAAACGGGCGTAATGGGGTCAAAGTTCACGATATATGAGCGGGATCCATTCCATTGCCCTTATAGTTCATAACTTCCGTAAAAATGTTTCGATTTCGATGAAATTTTAGTATGTGGTAGGGGACCACCTGGGACCAAATTTTATTGAAAATGGACGAAATGGGGTCAAAGATCAGGACATAGGAGCGGGATCCATTCCATTCATAACTTATATAAAAATGCTTCGATTACGACAAAACTTTATCATGTTGTTCCAGAGGTACACTGAACAGGTTCTGTTGAATATCATCGAAATGGGGTCGAAGGTCAAAACACAGGACGAGACTTATTCCACAGCCATATTACCCTCATAACTTGACTAAAAATGCTTCGATTGCGACAAAACTTTATCATGTTGTTCCGGTGGTATACTGAATCGGTTCTGTATGATATAACCGAAATGGGTTCAAAGGTCAGGACACACGAGCGATATTTATTTCACAGCCATTACCTCATAACTTGAGTAATGATTTCTGTTATGTTGGAAAGCGTATCATAATCAATGCATTGCGTGGTTTTACTAACTTGTTTCAGTAGACCTACGGATTTGACTCGTTCCGTAGTATGTTGATATTATATTCGTTTTTGTTGGCAAGTTGTGCTGTTCCAGTGAATGCTGTTTGGATATCTACAGCGCGTTTTAAGCTTATTGCGTATATTTTCAGTGGTAAAGTAGGTTTTTTTTCTTTTATTAGTATTCAGTAGTAAAATTTTATAAATTCGAGCTGTTGACTGAACGTCACTTAATTCTTCACGAAGTGCGGGTTTTACGTTTCATAAACGTTCTTATTGCTGCGATGTAATTTATACATTTTAGGGATGTAATTTTATGCATTTTGTTATATGTATTATCTGCATGCTGTAAATGGTACTAGTTACAGTAATTCGTTGTTGAAGTGATCTTAGAAATGGGTGCATGACTCTGAAGTCATGAAAAATAATTTTTTTCTGTAAAAGTCTGTTATGAATAATGGTAGAATTACAAGAAATTACGAAATTTTCGTTTTAAGTAGCATGTCTTTGTGTTTGTTCAATGAATTTAAAACTGATAACTTGGAATTTCAAAACGTATTTTCTATTGAATGTCACCAGTAATTCTGTATTTAGCCCTACACACATAACTTTCATTCTTGCGTTCTGGGGCTTATTATGGATGGATTTTTGTCTTTTGAAAATCTTGGAGACTTGTTATGATTTTCAAGTTATTCAAACACTCATTTCCTCCCCATTTATATTTCTTTTCCCTCCGAGAACTGCTAAAGCGTATTTATATGATCACTGAAAATTGTGAAGTTGCACTAAATGTTTTGAAAAGTGTTCAAAAAAATTTAAGAAATTTGCCGTAATTGCATACCTGCCAAGTATTGGGGATCGTATTGTCTACGGGTAGGAAAAAGTTTTTTTACAGAAATTTGTTATATTTCTGGAAGTTCATGAGACTTTCTTTTGGAATCTGTCCGTTCTAGCTCTATAGAAATAATCCGGGCTTTTCCACATTTAAAATTTGTCCGACAAAGTTGCTTAAAGAAATGTGTGTTTTCCTAGTTAAGTAGTCTTTTCTGCAAAATTATCATTGGAATTCGCATTCCTCCCTCCTTCCACCTTCTCCAACTTCTGCTAGCGAAATTAAATTTTAAACTATGTGCTTCATCTGTCCATGATGGAATCGTGACCCATAAAATCATCTTCACGGCAGAGCGACCTACATTTTCGTGATCCATCAAATTGTTTTTACGGCAGAGCGAGCTACGACATTATCAAATTTTGATATTTTCACTTAAAATGCATGTTTTGCCACTCCTTACGCTCCCTTTTCTATATGAAGTAACACAGCAGGCATTTTCCCATTTTCTTAACAAAATTACTGTTCAAAAAATGCTACTCCTTCCTCTTTATGTAGAGAAAATGACTTTACGTGCCATGACAGGCTGACACTGACATCCATAAAAAAAGTTCCGTTTTTGAATACTTGAAAAAATACTATACACACAAAAGTATTAACAGTGCTACTTACCTTGCTGAAAAAATTGCATTCCAAAATAGTTTCCAGAAGTGCCCGAGATCCATAACATATCCATTGAAATACGAAACGATAACATGAAAATACGTGGTAACAGAAAATATACGAAAATTTTCTTTTACCACGGAGCGCAAAGCAAATCAATAGCACTACGATTGTGACGTCACAAATCTTTGTGGCAGGCCTGGTGAGGTATAAAGATGGCCTTGAATAGAAGCTTTGACAACAACTGGAAGATAAATTATTTACAAAATGTATAAATTGGTCTGGACTTGACCGTATGGTTCTGGAAGAAAAGGCAGTGCGTCTTATTGACCAGTGCCCAGCTCATTCACCAGAGAACGAACTTCTATCCAAGGATAAAAAAACTAAATTTTATTTATGCCAAAAAATACAACTTCCCTTATTCAGCGTATGGATCAAGCATTCTATAGCATTGAAAAAAAAATTGAATGATGTGATGCATTTCTCAGCAAAGGTATGGGAAGATATTAAACAGTCGTACATAGAAAACTATTTTATGAAGTCTTTGGGTTCCGCATTTCTACCTGATGCAGAAATTGAAAATTACGAAGACGAAATATTGGATGACCTCAGCGAAGCCGGGTCTGGATATCACAGAAAACAAACTTTGTGAATGGTCCAACGTCGATGCTTTCGAGCCTATCTTTTAGATTTTAACCGACTGCGAAATTGTTGCTGCTGTACAAGAAGTAGAAAATGAGAGTAGCGATGATGAAGAAATTCTCACTGATCCTCCAGTTCCTATGCGGGAAGCAGTAGAGTTGATAAAAAAGGTGTACACTGCTTTCGAAGTTGCAAACACTAACCTCATTATAGAGATGGAGAACTATCGATAGCTACGACTATCGATAGTTTTCGATTGTCTGAAAATAACAATCGATAACTATCGATAGTTTGTTGGCAATGTTTCACGGGAAAAAATTTGTTTTCCGAGATGAAAAATTATTTCTGACAAGAATGTTTCTTACTTTTCCACATTTTTAAAATGCTAAGTTCCGATAAACTTTGAAACTAACTTTTTTTATTCTTTTTCACCCCTTTGTTTTGGGGTTTAACGACCACCCTCGGCAACTCGATGGGCCCTTACCAAAAGAAAAAGCATTCGCCCATCCCTGATTTGGTTCTACGTCAATTCGTCGCGTGCGTCAATTCGTCGACTGCGACGATTCGAGGCGCGTCAATTCGTCGACCACGACAATTCGTCGAGCGTCAATTCGTCGCGGAAAAATTCGTCGACTACGTCAATTCGTCGCGTTTACAGATTTTGGTTACATACAAAACAAATGCAGGAAAACGTACGATTTCGAACGTCTTGCTCCCTGATCAAATTTATAAAGTTTGGACACGCAGACAGGATAGGAATATTACGCTTTTTCTTTGGCACTATAAATATTAGACAGTAGACGGTTTTTGGAACGGGTCAGAGGCCCGGTTGGTCAGAGCCCCCATACACAAAATATTCGTAAAATCTACAGTTTTTAATTCAGAACCACCAAATCAGGTATCCTATCTCATGGTACTCTAACTTAGACGGTTGTCGGTGTTTGGAACGGGTCAAGGCCCGGGGAGTCAGAGCCCCCCACCCCCACCCCCACATACATACAAAATTTTCGTAAAATCTACTTTTCATTTCAGAACCATCAAATTTGGTATCATGAAACTCTAACTTAGACGCTAGACGGTTTTTGAAAGGGGTTGGGGCCCGGGGGTCGGAGCCCCCCCCCTCATGAAACATTTCGTAAAATCTACAGTTTTCATCTTAGAACCACCAAATTCGGTATACTATCTCACGGTACTCTAACTTAGACAGTAGACCGTTTTTGGAACGGGTCAAGGCCCAGGAGGTCAGAGCCCCCACATACAAAATTTTCTTAAAAACTACATTTCAAAATTGCCTTTATTCTTCAGTAAAATAACATTTCTATGTACATGACAATGGAATTCTGCCAATAAATACAGCGGTATATACATCAGCTGGAAAGTTCCAGTGAAACGTAAAACAAAATATTGTTAAAATCATAAAAAAAAAATTATTTCGCCACGTAGGGCGAAGAAGAGGCAGACAATAAAGCACGAGCGATACAAACGAAAATGTTTACCTACAGTATTGTAGACAGGGCAAGACATGATTCTATACTATGCACAAATTCCAATTAAGCATTACTACCATACTAAAGATTAAACATTAGGTACTAATTCACAGAAATGCAACAGTGATGCTACATTCAAAATTTACAACATATGTACAGAAGTATTCAGTGACAAGGGGAAATAACGCTAAATGTACTCAGAAGGGCATCTTGTTACATTATATTATACACACAGTGACTAATATTTAAAAAAAATATTCAACATAATGAAGGGGACATTGCGTGGGCAGTAAACTGTGCAGAAGGAAGAATTATATACAACAACATAAAACCCAACATCATCGAAGAGAACATGGGAAACATGGTGAGCTATCTTCAATGGCACATTAAAACAGAAAAATCACAAATAGCGAAGCACCAAAATTAATACGTAAAAACATGATTTGTTACAGTGAACGTGGGCGACAACAAAAATCCCACTTATAGGTTGAGATGTAACTGCAAATTGTGGATATGGAACCACCCAGCCGATTGGGCCCAAGTGGATTGAAAAACGCTATCGGTGTTTGTTGAGGCAGCACGAGAGTGCTCCATTTGGAGGCGAGTGGTTAACCGTGCTAGGAAGCGTCTCCGAATGATAGCACTTGCCTCCTGAGGAGGTGGAAGAAGAGCGGGGAAGCGTTGTTGAAGATGGAAAGCATAGACAGTGAACTTCACAAGAAGAAAAATGTAACGGCACACAGGAGGCAAGTGAGTAGGTGGATGCTTAGTTTGGAGTAGCCAAGCATATGCAAGAAACGGTAACGATCGAGCACAAATTCGATCAGCAAGACGAAATGCTGTGTTTAGGACTGGCAGGAGAACGGGGCAGAATAGGTATTGATGTTGGACGTCGCTGACTTCAGGGCAAAAGGAGCACTGCGGAGAGGTGAGCCCGGAGGTCAGAGCCCCCACATACAAAATTTTCTTAAAAACTACAGTTTTCAATTCAGAACCACCAGATCTGGTATACTATCTCACGGTACTCTAACTCAGACGCTAGACGAATTTTTGAAAGGAGTTGCAGCCCGGGGGGGGGGGGGTAACAGGCCCCCTCCCCCATAAAAAAATTCGCAAAATACTACAGTTTTCAATTTAGAACCACCAAATTTGGTATACTATGTCATGGTACTCTAACTTAGACGCGAGACCGTTTTTGGAACGGGTCAAGGCCCGGGGGTCCGATCTTAATTTACTATGGTATCATGAAACTCAAACTTAGACACCAGACGGTTTTTGGAAGGGGTTGGAGCCCAGGGTTCACAGCCCCCCAATATAAAAAAAAATTCGTAAAATCTACAGTTTCCAATTTAGAATCACCAAATTCGGTATGCTATCTCATGGTACTCTAACTTAGACGGTAGACCGTTTTTGCAAGCCCCCTTCATAAAAAAAAGGCAAAATCTAGTTTTCAATTTAGAACCACCAAATTTGGTATACTATCTCATGGTACTCTAACTTAGACGGTCGACGGTTTTTGGAACGGGTCAAGGCCCGGGGGTCGGAGCCTTCCCCCGCCACATACATACAAAATTTTCGTAAAACCTAGTTTTTATTTCAGAACCATCAAATTTGATGGTTCTGAAACGCTAGACGGTTTTTGAAAGGGGTTGGAGCCCGTGGGGTCGGTGCACCCTCATAAAAAATTTCGTAAATTCTACAGTTTTCAATTTAGAGCCACCAAATTAGGTATACTATCTCATGGCACCCTAACTTAGACGGGAGACCGTTTTCGGAACGGGTCAAGGCCCGAGGGGTCAGAGCCCCCCCCCTCATAAAAAATTTCGTAAAGTCTACAGTTTTCAACTTAGAGCGACCAAATTTGGTATACTATCTCGTGGTACTCTAACTTAGACGGTAGACTGTTTTTGGAACGGGTCAAAGCCCGAGGGGTCAGAGCCCCCTCATAAAAAATTTCGTAAAGTCTACAGTTTTCAACTTAGAGCCACCAAATTTGGTATACTATCTCATGGTAATCTAACTTAGACGGTAGACTGTTTTTGGATCGGGTCAAGGCCAGGGGGTCAGAGACCCCCCGTAAATTTTTTTTCGTAAAATCTACAGTTTTCAATTCGAACCATCCAATATGATATCATGAAACTCTACCTTAGACGGTTTTTGGAAGGGGTTGGAGCCCAGGGGTAAGAGCCCCCCCCTCCCTACAAATTTCGTAAAATCTACAGTTTTCAATTTAGAACTACCAGATTTGGTATACTATCTCATGGTATTCTAACTTCGACGCTAGACCGCTTTTAGAACGGGTCAAGGCCCGGGGGGTCAGAGCCTCCCACATACAAAATTTTCTGAAAAACTACAGTTTTCAATTCAGAACCAGCAGATCTGGTATACTATCTCATGGTACTCTAACTTAGACGCTAGATGATTTTGGAAGGGGCTGCAGATTTTTTTATGAAGGGGGTAAGGACCCCTTTCATAAAAAAATCGCAAAATCTAGTTTTCAAATTAGAACCACTAAATTTGGTATACTACTCATGCTACTTTAACTTAGACGGTCGACGGTTTTTGGAACGGGTCAAGGCCCGGGGGTCAGAGTCCCCCCCCCCCACACACACATACAACATTTTCTTAAAAACTACAGTTTTCAATTCAGAACCACCAAATTTAGTATCATGAAACTCTAACTTAGACGCTAAACGATTTTTGGAAGGGGTTGGAACCCGGAGGGTGAGAGCCCCCCTCCTCATAAAAGTTTGGTAAAATCTACAGTTTTCAATTTAGAACAAACAAATTTGGTATACTACTCATGGTTATCTAACTTAGACGGTGGACGGTTTTTGGAAAGGGTCGGGGCCCGGGTCAAGGGAGCCTTATACAAAATTTTCTTAAAAAGTTCCGTTTTTTACTCCTAAGAATACCCTATCTACGTTCTAAGGCGCTCCTTGGCCCTTTGATTGCCTTGCACCATAAACCATCAACCAACCAGCTAACCAACCTACGGTCTAAGTTAGGGACTGTAGATAACAATAAAGTGCAAAAATATGCGTTTAATGGTGTATTAAAACACAAATCAATATAGTTTAGCTTTCACTACCAACGAGCTGCTTATTAGAAAGAAATATAATTTAATGTAAATAGAGAGTTCCAGATATTCAAAATTCAAAACGGTAAAAAAAAAGATGATCAATGCCAATGTGAAGTCGTACGCATGCGACATCACATAGGTACATTGCATTTCTGTGTCGCGGGATTTACAGAAGCACATGCCAGATGTACGGCAGTTTTATAGATGTCTCCTAGAAGGTAAGTATTCCCATTCCTTTTTCTTTCTTTTTTGTTTCGCAAAATTAAATTAACTAAATCAAAAAAATTAAAATAAGTTTACTGGAAAATTGCAGGAATATCTTTTTCATTCATTAACTTTCACCCGCTGAACTTGGTGATTCCACAAATAGTAATATGTACCTGGCAAATAACTGGTATCCCTGCTAGTACAAACTATATTAATGGTTTATTTGTGTCAAGTTCAATCTAGTATGTCCATAAGAGCGTTTGGGGCCGTATGAAAAATACATTTCAACGTGTGCCGCTACGGCGGCAGAGTGATCTAGGCGCTGGCTTCTGACTACTTGTCGAGAATGATCCTGGTTCAAATCCCGGTGAGTCATGGACGTTATGATTGACTTCTGGCACTGGCTGTCCCCCTTCCCAGGAACCAGTGGCCCAAAATTGGGAACGTCCGACTGCTTATAGCCCACTGAATTGATCACGGTGGTCGTTAACCCCCCCCCCAAAAAAAAAAGATTGCGACGTGTCCATTTGCTATTTGTTATGGACCGTACAAAAAGTATGTTTTTGATATCAACGTGTCCACTTCCATGTAGGCTGGCCATAAAATGTTAGGGGACCGTACAAAATTGCACTTTTGTTTTCACCTTGTCAGCGCTTCGGTATATGGTTGAAGTATACGTATATATAGTTGGGCCATTTCAGCACGTAGTTTGGTTTATATAGAAAATAAAGATAATGTTACATTTTTACTCAGCTACAACACATTAATCCCAAAGGCTATTTGTTGAAATCTTTAATCCGCCGTTCTCATATTCACAACGTTAACATAACATATCAAGATATTAATGTTGCAGTTTTACCCTGTCACAAAACTTTAGTTACAAGACCTTAGGCGTAACCTTTTTTAGGAATTTTTAGTCCGACGTATTCATAAGGTTTCGATAACATGCCAAGGTTATGGTACTGCGTTTTGACTGAGGAACAAAAATTAATAAACAGGCCTTAAGCCTTTTTATCAGTTTTCAATCAACGGTGCTCATATACATAAAATTTTCAGAGAAAGTCAAGTTTATTGTGTTGCGCATTTACTCGAGTACAAAATTATAAACAGCCATTAACTTTCACCCGCTGAACTTGGTGATTCCTCAATTCATCCATTAACAAGTCTTTTAAGTGATTGTATGCTATGGTCATATTGATAATGTTTGATGACAAGTCAGGTTAATGATGTTGCACTTATTAAAGACTTAAAAAGGTGTAGAGGCTAGTAATTATTATTTGAAGTCTAAGTAAAAGCTCATTTTTAACTTGACTTGTCATGAAATCCTTATGAATATGGCATTTATTTTATTTTGTACATTTAACAAGGCGTATGCATTTTTTTTGTTTTGGCACTTGTTTTATTTTGTGTTGTACTTGTTACATAGCGTTTCGCATTTTTGTAATGCTTGTGACTTGTGATTGCATTTTGAATTTTTATTTGTTTCACATTTTGGATTACTTTTTGACATTTTATGTTTTTGACATGCTATTTTGAAAATTTTGTCTTTTTCAACTTTGCGTTGTGTTTTACATTCTTGCATCTTCGGCGGAATCACATTCTTGAGAAATTCAAATACAAGTTAGTAAAAGTTATAATTCAATTAGTGAAAAATACCAGCACATTTTAGTAAATGGTAGACATATATGAAATTCCTCTTAAAAAGTCCAGCATGTTAACTTTGTCTCTGTGCGCCAAAAAAGTTCGAATTCCTTTTTATCTTGCCAGCGTTTCTCTTGGGTGGATTTGTTGGAATCTGTGCTACCATTCTTTCGATTTTAGCCATAGTTGTTCTCTGCTCTTTCGCAATTTCTCTGATTATTTCGTACAGTCACAGTTTTTTCTCTCCCAGAATTGTATTCCAGCGTCTGTCCAATCTTTGAAGTTTGTTGTGTGTTCTGAGAAAGCCAAATAAATTGTTTTCACTTACTGACCAAATTGTTGGTGGGAAAAGCGGAGGGCTTCTGCTCGGATTGTTTCTTCTGCTTCCACGAAATTTTCCAAGAACTTAATTTTCCTCAAGCCACTGAACTACAGAATCTGCATATTCTAGTAAAATTGATTTCACTTCTTCAAAAGCAGCTGGAATTTCATCAGATGAAAAAAATGCGAGTGCTTGCAAATGTCTGACTTTGAGAGCAAATTCACTGTTTTCCCTATATTCCAAGGCTATACCAGAGGATGGATATTCCTCAGCACATTTTTTTCCGAGATGAAACCAACAACATTTGTGTGTGCTGCTTCCAAATTCCTTTTTAGCAGCATTATAACGGTAGCTATTTCAAAATCTATTATTATGCGTATATTGTGGTGCAAGCTGAATATCATAGTCTGATGCATAGTCTTGTAAATCCTGCAAAAATACTGTATAATAGTATTATACTCTTTATACTTGCTGGAAAGTAGCCCATAAGTTAGTGGGACAAGTCTGTGCATCTCTGGATTCGTTTCAACCATAGCATGAATGGTACATAATTGCCTAAAAAGGGTTGGACAAGTTTCAAAGGTGCCATCCATAATCCAGAGGGGTGCTTCTTTAAGCTTTCGTAAATTATTCTCTGTTAAAAATAAAATAATTCTTTGATGTCCAAATGCGCTATCTCTGCCAAGAAATTTTGCACCATCTCCTCCTGTAAATTTATTGCGGCATCGATCCGTTCTGAAGTCATAGGCTCTGCAGGCATGTCTTCTCTTTGTATTCGTTTTACAACTTGCCTTAGTGCATCCCTATTAGGCATGTAAGCTGCATTTACTGTAGCCATTGACGTTGTCACGGTTTGAATAATTTGTGCAGGGGCTTCCTCCGTATTTCTCGCTCGTTCTTTTGTTTGCGCTCTTGCAACAGCGACATCACTTTTCTCCTGGTCTTGGAGTATGATTATGTGGTTTCTCATTGCGCATCCTGTGTTCATCTCCAATAAGAATAGTACTAGCAAAGCCAGTACAATTTCCATAATTTCTTTCAATACAGTGCCAATACCGTAAATCACCTCGCACTCTGTTATGGCAAAATAAATATCCTTTCCATTTCAGCAAATCATTTTCTTTTTGTGAGTTAACTATTTATGTTGCATTCTTCATCTGCATAGTGCCTTCGGAAAACAATGCACTTTCCCTTTACAAAATATTTAGAATGATATATTTCCACTATTACCACTTGACAACGCACAACAAAGGTTTCAACAAGCACGTTCCCTGTTCGCCAGTCAACTACGAACTGATGAGCAACCATTCAATAACACACTCAGAATACAGACAATCACGTGAAGCTTGTTCCTCCAGTTAGGGTTTAAGCGAAGTTCAAGATTTTCGTACCTGCGGTCACAAGAAGTGGTTAAGTTTAAGGATCGGCAGCTTATCTTTTGTTTTTCCAAAACGCAGAGGTACATGTATTTTACAGCAGGGACGCTCCAGGCGGGGGATCAACAGATGCGAAGAACCCGGGAGCCAGGTTCCGGAGGCGGCAGCAGGCGCGGACTGGGCAGCTGTACTCTGGGCCGGTAGGCGTCATGCTAATTCTCAAAAATAAATTCAATTTTTTTCTGTGCTGCACCATGCGTATGAAAGAAAACTATTATACTGAAAAGACGAAAAGACAATTTGTTTACCCCGTAACGTATTAAAAAACCTACGTCCCTACGTGCCAAATGGTCTGTAAGCCAGACACAGTTTTTCATGCAACACCTTCCCCCGACTTTCTAAGTTCAGATCTGTCTTGTTCGACCTTTTTCCTGTACCGCCCCTCTCTTTCGCTAATTTCAGTTAATTGCCGTGAAATTGGTGTTTTACGTTGGGGTGTATTGCCGTGTGTCCTGAAGACTATACTGAAAGCGGTGAACCCCAGGGGAAAAGTATTCCATCAAAAGCAACAGAAATCCAATGCGAGAGCAAAACTTTGTTCGTTGGCATTACATCCAAGCAATTTAGGTGAAGTAGGAAGTGTGTTTTTCTACTACGACACCAGAAGATTGTCGCGAATGCTCAGGCAATTACGATACAGATGTGTCCTTAAGACTTCTCTTTCAAGATGTCCAAAGGCCGGCACTAGGGGATGGGGAGGGATACAGTGCTGATGATCTTTTTTGTTGCAGTTAGAAATTCCTAAGCTTATTCTTCCTTAAAACTTTGCCTGGCTACCAGTAAGTACTGTCTCATGCCAAAACCATTGCACAGATTTGTTGTTTTTGTTCTCATTCTTTGAGTTAACAGCGAGAAAATATCTGAACTGCGTTGTTTCAATTGGAAATATTTTTTTTACTTCAGCAACAGGGCTTCACGTATAATTGCAAAATACTTCGATAGAATAAACATACCTTACATAAAGAGTTTGCATGAGAAAATAGATTAATAATAAGGAAAATATTCTAAAACCAAAAAAAGAAATTGCGGAGCCGAAAAAGCTAGGTAGAGGAAACAAAAGGCTCTAAGAAAAAGTTCATATTTAAAGAAACCTGTAGTCGCTTAATGAGTAAGTGGTATAAATCAATACAAAATTATGTGCTGTATTTGAAAAAAAAAATATAAGCAAGTAGGCATCGTGACTGTCCACAGATTCCCCTTTTCATCCTGTCGACATTACAACCACCACAGAAAAGAAAATAACAAAAACATAACAAAAACACCCATACAAAGTAAAATGCCCAAAACATAAAACCAAGTAACCACACAAAATGAAATGCCCAAAACATTAAATAAAATGCAACCACACAAAACAAAATACCCAAAACATGGTAAGAAATTCTGTTAAAAACACAAGGAAGGTAAACGATAGGAGAAATATATGTTTTTAAAACTTAATACAAGTGTCAAAACTGAAATAAAAAGAAAGAAAAAGAAATATTCCAAATTTCATTGTTACTTTAGATATTTTGACCTGTTGACATTTCGTAAATTGCACTTGCACTCGGTGAAAAAATATTACTTACTGGGACTCTTTAGTAACTTTTAATCGCTGTGGTCATATTTATAAGGTTTGCATAACAAATCAAGTTAATAATGTTGCGCTTTCACTTAGGCACCAAATATTAATTATTGGCCGCTAGGCCTAGGCCTTTTAAATAATTTTTGATAAGTGTAACACTCTTAAATTGATTTGTCATGCGAACCTCATATGATCACAGCATTATAAGAATTATTATAAATGCATATGCCTAGGTCTCGGGCGTATCTATTAATGCTTTGTGCTCGAGTAACATTTAAACAGAATTCATTTTATTTTCTATGAAAACTACATAAATATCAGCTCGGAGGACTGAAAACTATCAAAAAGTCCTAGGCCTAGGGTCTGCTTAATAGTTCCAACCTCAGAAAAGCGCATTGCTAAAATCTTGGACTTCTATGCAAACCTTATGAAAATTAGCACGGTAGACTGAAAATTGCTAACCAGGCCCAGTCCTAGGGCTTTCTAATTATTGTTTTGTACCTGACTAAAAGTGTAACATTGTCTTTAGTTCTTACTAGCAGGGGTACCCGGTATTTCCCGGGTAAATATTACTATCTCTAAAATCACCAAGTTCAACGGGTAAAAGTTAATGAAAGAAAAAGCTATTTCCGTAAATTTCCAGTAAACTTATTTTAAATTTTTTGATTTAGTTAATTTAATTATACGAAGCAAAAAAGAATTTACATTATTTACATTACATTGTATTTCTGCTTGATAAGGCAACCGTTGGTGGTGAAAGCTAACGTTTATTAATTTGTGTTTTTAATACACCATGAACCGGATATTTTTTCACTTTATTGTTATCTACGGCCTCTAACCTAGACCGTAGGTGGGGTAATGGAGTGCTGTATTGGGATGCAGTTCTTAAGAGTAAAAATTGTAATTTTTACGAAAATTTTGAATGGGCCCCCTTCACACCGGGCACCGACCCTTTCCGTCTGCGGTCTAAGTTAGAATACAATGAGGTAGTGTACCAATATTGGTCGTTCTAAATTGGAAACTGTAGGTTTTACAAAAATTGGTATGGGGGGCTCCGACCCCTTGGCTCCAACCGTTCCATGAGATAATATACCAAATTTGGTGGTTCTAAATTGAAAACTGTAGATTTTACGAAATTTTTTATGGGGATGGGGCTCTGACCCCGTGCCCGACCCGTTCCCAAAACCGTCTACCGCCTAAGTTGGAGTACCATGAAATAATATACCAAATTTGGTGGTTCTAAATTGAAAACTGTAGATTTTACGAATATTTGGTATGGGGGGGGGGGCTCTAACCCCGGGGCCCCGAACCGTTCCGAAAACCGTCTACCGCCTAAGTTAGAGTCCGATGAGATAGTATACCAAATTTAATGGTTCTAAATTGAAAACTGTAGATTTCAAGAAATTTTTACGGCGGGGGCGGGGTGGGGGGTGGGGGTTTCTGAACCCCGTGCTCTGACCCTTTCCAAAAAACCATCTACAGTCTAAGTTAGAATACCATCAGATAGTATACCAAATTTAGTGGTTCTAAATTGAAAGCTCTAGTTTTAACGAAAAAATTTTATGGGGAGGGGGCTCTTACCCCGTGCCCGACCCGTTCCAAAAACCGTCTATCGTCTAAGTTAGAGTACCATGAGATAGTATACCAAATTTGACGGTTCTAAATTGAAAACGGTATATTTTACGAAAATTCTGTCGGGAGAGCTCTTACCGCCCGGGCCCCGATCCGTTCCAAAAACCGTCTCCCGTCTAAGTTACAGTTTCATGATACCAAATTTGGTGGTTCTAAATTGAAAACTGTAGATTTTACGAAAATTGGGCAAGTGGGGCCTCATCCCTCCCCCACCGCCTTGAGCTATTCCAAAAACCGTCTACCGTCTAAGTTAGAGTACCATGAGATAGTATAAAAAATTTGGTGGTTCTAAATTGAAAACTGTAGATTTTACGAAAATTTTGTCGGAGAGGGGATTCTAACCCCCGTGCCCCGACGCGTTCTGAAAACCGTCTACCGTCTAAGTTAGAGTACTATGAGATAGTATACCAAATTTGGTGGTTCCAAATCGAAAACGGTAGATTTCCCGAAATTTTTAGGGGGGGGGCACTGAACGCCGGGCTCCGACCCTTTACAAAAAACCGTCTACAGTCTAAGTTAGAACACCATGAGATAGTATACCAAATTTGGTGGTTCTAAATTGAAAACGGTATATTTTACGAAACTTTTGTACTGGGGTGGGGGCTCTAACCCCTCGGGGCCCCGACCCGTTCCAAAAACTGTCTAACGTCTAAGTTAGAGTGCCATGATATAGTATACCGAATTTGGTGGTTCTAAATTGAAAACTAGATTTTCCGAAATGTAGTAGCGGGGCTCTCAACCCTGGGCTCCGACCCTTTCTAAAAACCGTCTGCAGTCTAAGTTAGAATACCATGAGATAGTATTCCAAATTTGGTGGTCCTAAATTGAAAACTGTAGATTTTACGAAAATTTAAAATTTTGTACGGGGGGGGGTCGGACCTCGAGCCTCGACCCGTTCCAAAAACCGTCTCCCGCTAAGTTGGTGTTTCATGACACAAAATTTGGCGGTTCTGAATTGAAAAATATAGATTTAAAGAAAAATTTTTATGGGGGGGGGGGGGGGGTCTTACCCCCGGGCCTTGAACCGTTCCAAAAACCTTCTACCGTCTAAGTTAGAGTACCATGAGATAGTATACCAAATTTGGTGGTTCTAAATTGAAAACTAGATTTTACGGCAATTTGTACCCAGCAAAAACAGTCTTACTGGGCCAGCAGTGGGCCATTGTTGGCAGCCAGCACTGCCAGCAATGGCCCAGCACTATGTTGCCGCTGCCGAACCGTCAATAAAATGTCCGGGCGGCCAACAGAAGGGCCAGCAGTTCAAGCCAACAGCAGGCCAACAGTTGGCACCCCATCAGTTGTCATATGCCACAACAGGGCCATCAGTGGTCCATCACAGGCAGTAGCTGCCCCAAGTGGCCCTTCAGTGGCCATGCAAGCACGTGCCAGAAATAATGGCTAGCCTAATGTGGTCCGCTAGTGGGCCGTTAGTGGTAGCCAGCAACCACGTGACGTAACTGGTGGCTTGCCGAATCTTGTCCGCCAATTTCCCAGTATTAGCCATAATAATAATAAAAAAAGCAAGGATAACCGCAGTTTCCTAAAGCTACAATTTTTTTTCTACACCCTTACGAAGCTTGTGAATTAACGCACTGCGCTCGGGAAATTTTCTCGACAGACCGGAAAAATACCGTTTGCATCAGACTAGATTCGATCCTGAGCCGTTTACGTAGAAGCCGCGCTCGCTACCGACCGGGACTAATTCACGACGCACGGGTACGTGCTGGAAGCTATCTGTTTGGCATGCAATTTGTAATTGAATGCTTCCTTCTTTCATTTTTTAATATTGCGAGGTATTTTTCATAAAAGTCAGTTTCATATAATTGATAAATTAATTTTTTCAACGTAAAGATAGCTTTTTTTTGTTTTTTTTTTACGTTAAGGGAACTTCACTCATTTTCAAGGCGTGTACATACTTAGAGTCGCTTTCCAAAGTTTTGTACTGTCCTTGCCGTCTTGAAAAGAGATTGTTGAATAAATATATATTTACCCGGGTTCATGTCACATTCTGTTACATTTTTAACGTTGTGTCTTTCCTTTCCGTTGTCCGAAGCTACATTTGTTTTAAAGAGTAAAAGATATTTTATTTTACTTCTCGTTATTTTTAGAAGCGAATTCCTCCCAGTCTTGTGTATTTAACCCATGGATGAGTACACCACATAGCGTTGCTTTTTTTTTCTTTCAAATAATTAATAAATTTTGTACGCGTATAATTCTTTTTTTTAATTCAACAAACGCTGTTTTAATGGTTTTCCAGGATATGTGTTTCAAGCGGTTTCAAATTTTTTCATGTCATTCATCCACTCCATTCCATGAATTGTTATTCATGGGAATGGAGTGGGTGTATTTCATGGCTGTAATCTAGTATTTCACGGCTTAATCTGATATCTTCGTCGACGTAAAATTTCATTAGGAAATTAATTCACCTCTCCACATATGGATTTTTTTCTTAACATCCACTAAAATAACACGATGGCGATAGCGTCGTCTTCAACTAACTGGTACCATGAGAGACACAGCAAGTGTTGCTGCTGCGCATGCGCAGTCCCGATGCTTCCACCTGCTGTTGGGGGTTGCATTGGTTGCCAGCAACGGGCCACTAGTGGCACTTGCTTGGAGGCCCACAATTCACGGCGATGCTGCAGGGCTATCAATGACTCGCCAACTGATAGCGCTGCCACCAACGGACCACTACCGGGCCGTGAGCGGCAGATTTCAGCCAGCAGTGACCCATCACTGCCAGCTGATGGCCAGCAGTTTCCCAGCACTTGTGTTTTTGCCGGCCGGGTAGGGGGGGGGGCTATGACCCCCCTGGCTCCAACCGCTTCCAAAAACCGTCTACAGTCTAAGTTAGACTTTCGTGAGATAGTATACCAAATTTGGTGGTTCTAAATTGAAAACTCTAGTTTTTACGAAATTTTTTTATGGGTGAGTGGCTCTGACCCCGAGGCCCCAACCCGTTCCAAAAACCGTCTACCGTCTAAGTTAGAGTACCATGAGATAATATACCAAATTTGGTAGTTCTAAATTGAAAACTGAATTTTACGGCAATTTTGTAGGAGGGGGGACTCTACCCCCCTCCCCCAACAAAATTGCCGTGAAACAAAATTGCCCCCCCCCCGTCTCCAAACGCTTCCAAAAACCGTCTACAGTCTAAGTTAGAATACAACGAGGTAGTATACCAGATTTGGTGGTTCTGAATTGAAAACTCTAGATTTTACGAAAATTTTGTATATGGGGGCTCTGACCAACCGGGCCCTGCCCCGTTCCAAAAACCGTCTACTGTCTAATATTTTTAGTGCCAAAGAAAAACGTAATATTCCTATCCTGTCTGCGTGTCCAAATTTTATAAATTTGATCAGGGAGGAAGACGTTCGAAATCGTACGTTTTCCTACATTTGTTTTGTATGTAACCAAAATCTGTAAACGCGACGAATTGACGCTCGACGAATCGTCGTGGTCGACGAATTGACACGCGACGAATTGACGCATTCCACGAATTGACGCGCGACGTATTGTCGTAGTCGACGAATTGACGCGCGACGAATTGACGCACGCGACGAATTGACGTGACACTCCCTGATTTAGGGTCAGTGACTCCAGGGAAGGAAGAGAGCCAGTGCTGTAAGACAAACGCAACCACGACATCTATTCCTCACGGGATTCGAATCCGGGCCCATCTCGTACGAACGGCCAGAAGCCAGCGCTTAGACCACTGCGCCACCGGGCAGGGGAATCTACGTTTTGACGATATCCTCCCGAAGTGATTGAGCAAAAGTCAGGAAAAAAATGTTTTGCCTACAGAACGTGCTAATTCGTTGATCCCTAATTATCATTTTCTTCTAGTACTGTATGAATTTGTGATGTTTCTGTTCACAAAAGCTAAAAAAGGAAATTCTGCAGTTCTGTATTCAAAAATATTTTTTTCTATAACGTTTAGCAAAATCACGGCAATAATTCATGAGAAACTGATTAAATAAAGTTATGAGTAGGGCTGTTTCTCAACAGTTTTTTTTTCTGGGATCATTTGAAACGACAGGAGATGGATGCTTTCGTTTTAAATTATCCTTAACATTTGACGTATTACCTGACGTTTTGTAGTTCTTTCCGAAAAGGCTATATTTTGCGTATACCTTACCCTTGCCAAAAGAAAAATAAAATTGCACAAAATATATTTTACGTTTACCCATTTTACTGATGACTTACTCTCAACAAATAACTGTTTCAGCACCTGACGCACCTTTAAACTTCCAGTACAAGCAACACGAACAAAGCTTTTGACTTCCTCTTTATTTGACTGAAACGTACACTTTCGCTTTGAGCTTGACTTGACGCGAAGAGCAACAGAATGCAAAAATCGCACTCCCTCACCGTTTACTCGTTTGATTACAGTTAACTTTAGTTTCGCATTGTCATCATGTATCAATATGTTTGGGCTCGATGTTTTCGACACCAGTATAAATGAGGTGAAAATGAGCGTTCCAGTCATCAAAGCCATCGACCAAAGCTGAATAGTTTACAACATCGTGATTTACACTTTCAGCATTGGAAAACGTAAAACTATCGATGCACTATAAAAATTGGAAAATGTAAACTATCGATGCACTATCGATGCACTGATGTGGACAAAACTATCGATAGTACTTCCACCTTTATCTCATTACACCAATGCAATTAGTGCATTTCCGCTGGCTGATATCGAGCGGCAAACATGTGATCATAGAAAAACAAAAGCAAATTGCTTTGGATTCCTTTTTTTCATGCAAATAACATTTTTAAGCAATAGCATTTAGAAAAAGAAGTTTGTAAGTCTACGTGCATACGTATATAGCACTGCATTTTCATGTGTTTAATCAGTTTTTTTAATAGTATGTATGTACTTATACCGGGTGCGCCATATAAAAGGGGCCTCGTGGCCAGACGTTGTTAGCCGGGTTAAAGTTGTTTGGCGGGTTTCCAGTTAAAACCGCTTTGTTCCACTTCTAACCGGTTTCTGAAGGTACAGCTGCAAAGAAATTCTCCGGAGTGGTTAGTCACAGCCAGAGCAGTGTAGGTACGCGGTCATAAGTGTAACTGAAGGGAGAACAAAGGCAACGGAAATGGTTTTAAGTACGGAACAGCGCATTTTTATTGTGGAACAGTATTTCAGAAATAACTCATACAAGGTTTTAAATGAGTTCTTTACAGAAGCATTTCCACATTGTGCAGCACCGGAGAAATCAGTGGTACAGAAGTTAGGGCGGAAATTTCGTAAAACCGGCACGGTGTGCAACAGGAAAAGAAACAAAGCCAAGACAATTCATACTGAAGACAATATCAAGGATGTGTGCACATTGATGTTACAAAGCCCTCGGAAGAGGTCACAATACGCCTTACTAGACCGTTGCACAAAATCAGAAACGCCTCCGGAATTGTATGTATTCACCATTTTGGGCTATTGGTGCGTTTTCCTATAGTTCATGATTTATTGTACAAAGGCCGTTCCAGAAAATCTGAGAGCAGTGTTTTTGAGTTGGCAACAGTGCGAAATGGAAAAATAACCACACAGACGATTAACTGAATTAAGGAAGTATCTGTGGCAACAGTTATTAGCCGTGGCAGACGATTCTGGTTTTGTTGTTGCGCAGTTGTTTAAGGTACGTCTGCATTTCGCCATACAGCTATGGAGGTGAGTGATTCAGAGTTAAGAAGTGAAATGCGTTGTGCTATAAAATTTTGCTGTCGTTTGGGTAAAACGGTTCCAGAAACAGTTGATTTAATGAAAAAAAGCTTACGAAGATAAACATTTGTGTCAGTCATCGATTTTTAGATGGCACCAGGATTTCACAAAAAGGGCGCTTGTCGGTAGAACTCGCTCCTAGGCCTGGTCGATCTGAAAGTGTTGTTACGGAGCTCATTGTTAACACTTTTTGGGCAATCCTGCAAGAAGATCGGCGAAAGACGCGTGAAGACATAGCGGCGCCAACTAATGTTTCAAAAACGTCGGCTTTCCGCATTCTACGTGACAAATCACTGCTGCATCGTGTGTGTTCCAGATGAGTACCTCGTCACCTGACGAGAGAACAATTGTTAGCCAGACTTCAGGTGTGTCATGAATGGAAACAAATGATTGCAAATAATCCACCCTTTCTAAACACAGTAATAACTACCGATGAATCATGGGCTCACTATTTAGACCCCTCACGAAGCGCGCAACGAGTTTCTGGAAACACACAGGCTCCGAAAAAAAGTCCACCAAACCAAATCAGTTTGGAAGGTGATGATGATAATTTTCTTTGATCATGAAGATGTAGTAGTGAGCGAGATCTGGCCTTCTGCTCCTGATATACCTACAAATGTTCAATAATACTGAAGTCTGGAGATTGAGGTGGCCAAGGTAGCTGCTGTACCTCATTATCATGTTCTGCAAACCACAATGCGACATGTTTCGCACAATACATTGGTGCATTATCTGCTTGAAACCAGGGACGATCATTAGGAAACAATGCCTGCGATACTGGGTGCAGGTGGTTCTCAAGAATGAATGAATTCGTACGTTGCAGATGTGAAAAAACCCTTCAGAATAACCAATGGTTTTAAAGAATACCATGATATGGCACCCAATAGCATCAGTGATCCATCTTGCTGCCCGGTTGCGCAGTGGTATAAGCGCTGACTTATGATCATTCGTTCGTGAAGGGTCCGGGTTTGAATTCTGGTGAGGTATGGATGTTGTGTTTGTCTTACGGCAGTGGCTCTCTCCCTTCCCTGGAACCAGTGACCCTAAATTAGGGACGGGCAACTGCTTATAGCCCATTGATTTGCTCACGGTGGTTGTTAAACCTTCAATAAAAAAAATCCACTTCCATGATTCAATGTCGGAACCGAATAGTCGGAGCAGTGTGTTTCTGTAGGTTTTCGCCAGACTCCCAGTGTTTTTTTATTGGTGGTTTAACGACCACCATGAGCAATTCAGTGGGCTATTAGTAGTGGGCCATCCCTAAGTTAGGGCCACTGGTTCCAGAGAAGGGAGAGAGCCAGTGGCGTAAGAAGTGTAATATATTAGGAACGTCATCCTTCGGTAACGAGGGCCAGTGCAGCATTCCTGGATAGAACGCAAACAAGAAGATTCGAAAAATTACTCACCTCATGCTCGTAAGTTGTAAAATGAAGCCTTTATTAAATAAACTTGTAGAATATTAAGTATACATTTGGATCCATCTGAAACTTAACTTCAACTACTAAAACATTCTATAGTGACGGCATACAGGCAGTCATAGATTAAAGAATATCTTTCTCTATTCGACTCACAACAAAAACTACAACAAAAGTTCTGCTGTCTTACGTGGGCTCATCCATGTGACGTCTCAACCTCGTGTTTTCAGAACGTGGTACGTTGCTTGGCGCCTGTTGCTAATCGCGTTCGGTCACGGTTTATTCCTAACAAGAAGAACACAACATCCATGCATCACAGGATTCGAACCTGGACCTATATCAGGCGAATCATCAGTAACCCCACAAGGGTGACTCCCAGTGTTGGGAAACAATGTGAATCACGATTCACCAGACCAGCTGACACATTATCGGTCCTTAGTGTCCCAGTTTTTATGTCCTTTGCTCTTCTTTACACGTTTTACTGCATTGACGTTGGTAAACAGAAGTTTGAGAATTTCACCACGGCCATGTATTACACCGGTATGATGGAGTTCAAAACGAACTGTTATGACGGAAACGAGATCACGGTGTTCAATTCTGCTGCTGTTTGCTGTGCCGTGGTCTTTGGCTTCCGTTGTACACTGGTGTGCAAAAATTAAGGACGAAGAGGAGAAATTAGCATAACAGCGGAACGAGCAAGCAGAACGGACCGAAAGACCACTTAGGAGATAGACTAGGGTCCGGTACGGTAGGGCATGCTCATATATGCAGCATGACGTGGAAGGGGGGTGTCGGAAGGGAATAAAGCACACGGGCGGTGTACGCTCAGCAATTCGGTGAAAGCTATTGCACGGTGTACAGCGGTTTGTACGACGTCGAGTTGCTGCCACCGTGTGATATGGCCAACAGGCAATCCAGTGGACGACATCTGGATGACTTTACCCGAGGTCGCGTCATTGGGAAGTTGAAAGAATTTTGAAGTGTGACTAGTGTGGCCGAGGAGTTCGGGATCGCTCACAGCATCGTTTCAAGAGCTTGGAGAGCATTTCAAACGACAGGAACAGCTGTCCGAGAGTTTAGCAGTGGTCGTCCACGAGCAACCACGGCAGCGAACGACCGGTATATTGTCCTACAGGCAAGAAGAGACAGACGGCAGACAGCGGGATAAATCGCAAGGCACATGCAACAGACAACTGGATGTCAGTTACCGCGTTTTACCGTGTCCAGGAGGCTGCACAAAGGTGGTCTATTTGCACGACGACCAGTATGGTGTGTGCCATTAACGCCTGCTCATCGGAGACGGCGGTTTCTGTGGTGCCAGCAATACAAGAACTGGACACATCAGCAATGAGGTCGAGTTCTCTTAGCGGATGAGAGCCGATCTAGTCTGACGAACGATTCTGGACGTATAGACATCTGGAGAGAGCCGGGAACACGCAATCACACCTCCAACATCATCGAAAGGGACCAGTCTGGAGGTGGCGGAGTTCTTGTTTGGGGCGGTATCATGCTTGGTAGCCGTACCGACCTCCACATCTTCCAAGGAGGTTCAATCACTGGTGTCCGCTATTGTACCCAGGTTCTCCTGCCTCACGTGTGTCTGCTTAGAAGTGCTGTGGGTCCTGAGTTCCTCTCATGGACGACAACGCTACACCTCATCGTACAGTGGCTGTCGCAGAGCTGTTGGGGAGTGAAGATATTCAACGCATGGATTGGCCCGCAAGGTTCCCGGACCTAAATCCAATCGAACACGTGTGGGACCTTCTCGGGAGACACTTGATAGCACGTCATCAGCCGCCAACAACGATTCCGCAGCTGCGATTGGCGCTACAAGAGGAATGGGCCGCGATGCCTCAACAGCTCCTTGACAACCTCGTCCTCAGCATGGACAGTCGTTATAAATCCTTCAACGCAGTCAGGGGTGATCATATCCCCTACTAAAGACTGGATTTTTCTTGGCAGCCGCCTGTCACATGGACGTTTCTGTCCTCTGTCCAGTTGTGCTCGAAGCTACCTTTTCAATAAAGTGCCTTTGTATCCTTTGGATTCCTTGTTTGGACGGTTTTGCTCACTTGTCCCATATTCTTACATCTTGGGGATCTTATGGTAAGATTTTAGTCGATATGGAGCATTTCTGCACGACGTTACATTCGAAAAACCGTCTCATCGTTAATTTTTGCATGCCAGTGTACTTTGGCTACGTTCGCTTATCCCCATCTGACATCTTCGTATTGCGTCCAGAATTTGTACGTTTGGATGTAACGTCGTGTCCATTTTGTTAGGTAGTCATAATGTTCGATACAGTTTCTCGTGTTGCACCTATTAGTTTTGGCATTCTAGTTACTGTAGTTCCTGCAAGACGCTCACCAATGATAGTGGTTTTTTTGAGGTCACTGAGATCTGATATTGTCGACATTTACTGCACAACAGCTGTTTCACCTAAGACTGTGGTGCTACTACGTGATAGCAGACGTGGTTCTACACCCTTTTATATACCTCACATCGCGGGTGGCGTTGTACCTGTAATTTTAATACTGCACATCGCTTGTACTCCAGGAGCAATCGGTGTTTCCATTATTTTGATAAATCCTTGTAGCAATATCCATATTCCCAGTCAACGAATAACCGTTTATATAAAACAAAAATTATTACAAATTAAATAACTCAATGTCATCAAAACAGAAATCCCATTCAAACAAACTGAGCCACATCCTTAACTGATTAAAAACGATATATCAAAGCTGCTACAAACAACTAATACATTGCATATTGCCCGACGTTCGAAACGTTGAATGGATTAATATCCTACCCAGCTACACAATCCCTTGCCAGCTACCTATCCCGTCCCCAGCAACGTTTATTGGAACCCTAATTTATCTTCACAAAACGTTTAGGTATCTCTTTCCGATATGCAGATGAGGCAACCTTCTCCCATTCCTCCTATCCCAGGTATTTATACAACGTATAGTAGGGGTAACGATATTGACCTCCTGAAATCCCTTAATTCAGAGATCGTCCAGATTTCTCTTATAACGAAGTAAATTTCTCCGTCATTTTTGGTCTACGCCGGGATTCGAACCCGAGGCCGCTTATTCCGGAACAAGTCGCTCTACCAACTGAGCTACGCAGACATTTGTTCTGATTCCTATCTGCCTTTATGTCGTGTGCGTCCTGCTGGCAGGTACCTCACACTCTGATTTTGGTAACTTGCAGCATCAATAGAAATTCACCTACACTGCCCTGTGATTAATATCCGGACACCTGCGTGTCTACCAATAATTTTTTTGACAGAATATTTAATATTGTGCGTTAAAACCTTGGCCCTTGCGATGGCCTGTAGAATACTCCCCACCAAATTTTTTTATGAACATGGATAAATTCTGTCTTCAAAGTAATGAGCATTTCAGATTTATTTTGTTGAGAGATCTTTTCTTCCACTCTCCCGACGACCCAATTTGTCTGATTCTTTATGGTGTCAAGACTATAAGATGATCAATCCAATTTTGCACCGACCATGTCCTCAAACCAATCTGTAAAAACGCTAGAAGTGCCACATGATGCGTTGTCCTACTGACGAGGTATATGCTTTCCCAAAAGTACTGCCACAACGTTGGTAGATATATAATCGACCAGGACATCTAGGTAGTGTTGAACATTCATGGTACCTCGTATTGTCCAGAACGAATAATGGGCGCAAGATGAACCACGTAAAAGAGCTCCATACCATCGCGTTGTTCCCAGCAAACTTAATATTGGGTTAGTGTAAACAAAATGTCAGGCAAAGGACCAACACACGTGGACCGTGAGAACGAAAAAGTTGGAAAACTTACCAGGGCGAAATAATCCCCCTCGGCATCGATAGTGTGACGTGCCTGCACCGCAGGACGCACATGCGATAAAGGCAGATAGCAGCGAGAGCATACGATCTTAGTTGGGAGAGCGACTTATTCCGCAATGAGGAGACCCGGGTTCGATGCCCGGCGGGGACAAAAATAACGGAGAAATTTATTTCGTTATATTGGCGCCCGAACTTCAAGAATGACCTGGCCGTTAAAGTTCTCGCAATGGTGGGATGTTCTTTTCTCACTGCGAGACAGGAAAAACAAGAGAATCCCTTCTTCAGCGCTTCGAAAAATGAATTTGCGTGATGTTACGCTCCACACACCAAATTGACTGGGATTTCTGCAATGTACGCTCTTCATGGGATGACTTCCTGCAGCGGCACATGGTCCCGGCTGACCCGTGGACCATGCCCCCGGCCCCCTTTTGGTGGGGAGGGGAGATGTGACGTTCCTGCACCCCAGGAAGCACATGAGATAAAGGCAGATAGCAGCGAGAGCATCTCAGTTGGGAGAGCGACTTATTCTGGAATATTATTCGGCGTGGACAAAAAATGACGGATAAATTTACTTCGTTATAACTCATAATTGCCATCTGTCCGGTAAAGCCATTATCCCGGAACGCAAAAAGTCTTGTGGCTGGGACTCGATGAATCATCATCTGCACGTTGAACCTCGTTGTCTGTCGTGAACTGTTTCCCGGATAGGAAAGTGATCCAGGCGACGAAACAGATGATAGTCTGTCGGAAACAAGTCCGGATGAAGCAGTACTTCGTAGCCCAAGGCACTTAGTGTCAGCATCGTTCGTTTTGCGACATGAGGGCGGTCGTTGTCCTGGAGCAGAGGAACACCATGTCTGTTGACCAAAGCGGGGGTTTCTGCAGCAATTTCCAGTGCATCTGGTGTAATTCAGCACAATAACGTTCTGCAGTGATGGTTTGGCCTCTTGCCAAGAAATTCCGATTAATTATCCCGGCTGTGGGCCACCAGACAAGTAGCATAATCTTTTTGGTGTGCAGGTGTGGTTTAGGATGCCGTCCAGCAGGCTGTGCCTTGCTTAACCATTGTGCAGATCGTTTCCGATTATGAAAGACCCACTTCTCGTCGCAGGTGATGATTCAATGCAGTAGAGGTTCCTGTTTATTCCTGGCAAGCAGCGACGTACAGAATTCCAAACGCCTAGTCATGTTGGCAATTGCCAACTCATGCGGCAGCCACATGTCCAGCTTTTTGACTTTACCCAGCGCAGCCAGACGCCAAACAACTGTCGTGTGGTGGACACCTACCTCTGTCGCTATCTCAGGACACGTTTTTCGGGGGTCCGCTTCAACCACACGTAACAGAACATAATCAGAAACAGCAACATGTCGGTAACCATGTGCTTCGTTTTGCAGGTCCGTATCTCCGCTTCGAAACTTCACAAACCATCGCCGAATAGTTCGTTCGTTGGCTGTATTCTCCCCAAACGCTATGTTAACATTTCGAGCGGCAATTCCTGCAGAATGACGCAGTTTAAATTCATACAGGAAGACTACTCTCAAATCCGGCTTCTGCATGTTTCCTTTGCAAGCCACGTTCGATCCAAACAAACCACTTCTGAACCTTGTTATTCACACACGGGCTAGCTATTTATAGTAACTCAGTGACGTAATACCCGCAATACCTGTGGGTGGTTCCGTTACGCTGTGGTGGGGGCCTGTCTCGACTGCTCTTTCGCGCCAGACATTTCACTCGCACCAACCCAATAGTTGGGACGATACAGGTAGGAATATACCTTCCTGCTGGTATCCACCATACTCAAGAATGGCCATCAGACTGGTAGACTGTGTACCGTAGCTCGTCATTCCAAAGCACAGTTTTCCACTGGTCTACAATCCAAGAGTGACGTTTCTGACACCATGTTAGCACTCAAGAATGACCATCTCACTGGTAAACTAGGTACCATGACTCGTCAGTCCAAAGCACATTTTCCCTCTAGTCTACAATCGAAGACCGAAGTTCCTTACATCGCGCTAACACTCAAGAATGACCATCAGACTGATAGACTGTACCGTGGCACGTTAGTTCAAAGCACAGTTTTCCCATCGGTCTATAATCAAAGACCAACCTTTCTTACACCAAGCTAACACTCAAGAATGACCATCAGACTGATAAACTTTGTACCGTGACTCGTCGTTCCAAAGCACAGTTTTCCACTGGTCTACAATCCAAGACCGACGTTTCTGACACCATGTTAACAGTCTAGAATGACCATCTCACTGGTAAACTATTTACCATGACTCGTCAGTACAAAGCACAGTTTTCCCATTGGTCTATAATCCAAGGCCAACGTTCCTTACACCACGTTAACACTCAAGAATGGCCATCAGACTGATAGACTGTACCGTGACTCGTCAGTCCAAAGCACAGTTTTTCCATTGGTCTATAACCAAAAACCGACGTTGATTACATCGCGCTAACAGTCAAGAATGACCATCAGACTGGTAGATTGTGTACCGTGACTCGTCAGTCCAAAACAGTTTTCTCTCTGGTCTTTAATCAAAGACCGACGTTCCTTACACCATGCTAACGCTAAAGAATGACCATCAGACTGATAGACTTTGTACCGTGACTTGTCAGTCCAAAGCACAGTTTTCCATTGGTCTATAACCAAAGACCAACGTTCCTTACATCACGCTAATCACATTAATGGCATTAATTGAAGCGATAATGACTTGTGAATGGCTTCTCGACCACAGCAACCCTTGTCGTGCAGCGTTATGCGCACTGCACTGGAGCTAATATCAGTCCCAATTGTCTCACATAAGTTTTGCATGATTTAAGACAATGCTGATTTGCGTTTTGAGCTGACAGTTCTTCGCAGAACTCTTCCGTCACATTCTCTGATAGCTTCGAAGGTTTACCAGGTCGTTACTTGGCAGATTCCGCCTCAGTTCGCTTTCATTTGTATATCGCATCACTGACCACCCGTCGCCCTGGGGATCTTCAGTACCGATAAAATGTCACACACGGAGCGATTTCTTATGTGGCACCTTATTATCAATCCATGCTGGAAATCAGTTAATTATGTCAATCGAGGAATCTTGCATTCACAATGGGGTTACTGTCTCATCATAACCATACGAGTGTATTCATCGTTGGGTCTGTGACGTGTTGCTTGAGTAGGACCCAATTCATTATGAATAGAAGGGTGTCCGAATATTAAAGGAAAGGTAGTGTACTTTCAAAGGGAGAAGTTAAGTTCACAACATCACCCCCCCCCCCAAAAAAAAAAAAAATTGAAAGGTTATAGCCCAAATTCTCGCGTTTCTTTGAGAAAAGAATTTTTGGCAAATGATATATTGTTTTTGAAAAACTGTGCCAACGAGGCAAGCGCTGTTCTTTTGCAATCGTTGAATATTCTTTTGCCTAGAAAAATATTAGTTTAATGTTATGTGATGAAAAGAGAACCTTTTTTATTCTTCAACTAAATGCTATCACTTTGCAAATTGTATTTATTGCTACATATAATTTTCGTTCTTATGTGCGCTGATCACTCTTACTAGGTGTAAGATATGACATTTTACAGATCTCCTCTTTCCTTTCTTTTCTTGTTTCAGTATAAAATGATCCCCATGCGTAATACTTTAGCAGCGGTTTGTGAGAAACGATCGTTAAAAGCGTTTTTGTGTTTCATGGTTTAATTACCATCGTGAGCAACTCAATGGGCTATAAGCAGTATCTATCAATAATTTAGGGACGCTGATTCTAGGGAAGGAGGGAACCAGAGCCGTAAAATAAACACAACATCCATGCCTCACCGGGATTCGAAACCGGACCCATCTCGGATGAATGGTCAGAAGTCAGTGCTTAGACCACTGTGCCATCGGGACTGCAAAAAGTTTTTGGCGAGATCGATACTTCGGCGCAGTATCGATACTTCGACACAGTATCGGTACTTTGCGGGATCGATACTTCGACACAGTGTCGATACTTCGATGCAGTATCGATTTGAAAGACTAAAGAAACATAAAACTGTTAGCTGCATGGTGCAAACCTGTGAGGTCCACCAGAATCTTTATTCTGGAAATTTAGGACTCAGTTTTTAGATAGCGTCAAATTGGTCCAGATGAGATTACGTGATTCATTTCGTTTCCATTAGAGCCGCTACCCAGAATCTTAAGGTTTATGTGCATCCTTTCTTAGTTGGTAACAGTAATTACATGCATCTTGGACAATCGAATTATAACTAATTTATACCTTCTCTTCAACGAGTGCATGCTTGGTGGATTGATAACAACCAGAAGTAATTTCCGCTCACAAATAAATGTAAGGAAAGAAAGAATTCAATTTCTTAATTCTCAGCACACCTTGAAGTAACATTTTTATGCGCGCAGGAGTACAAGTTTTCCGAAAATAAGTAAAATCCTAATTATAATAAAATACATTTAAAATCGCTTACTTGGGAATCTAGACACTGCACCGGGAAGGAACAAAGATTCTTTCCGGGTCCCTTTTCTGCATTATTGATTGGATCAGAGCAGACCCATTGCCTAGGACTACAATTGGGACACGCCTCTTACCGGACAGGTATGTGGCGTCCAGAATAAAGATTCTGGTGGACTCTAGGTCCCTTTTCTTCCAGTGGCTCAGAGCTGTAAGGAAAAGATTAATAAAACGTTCACCCCACGGACAAATGCTAAAATTAAGTTTTCCTCAAAAAGATAGCTTCCGTTTTTGTTTGAAAACGTGCACAATAATTTTTTTTTAAAAAGAAACGTTGAATTCCTTTGTTAAAAATTTTCATTGTTGCACTGGCGTGAAAACATACGGACGCCACATTTTGATACTCTTTCTCTCTCTCTCTCTCTCTCTCTACATATATATAGATACACTATCTACCAACAAGTAATTGGACATCTGTGATAGCAAAGGAAAACGAAGTTTATTCACCCTCAATAGTTGGTGGAGCCTTCACTAGCGGCGATTACAGCTGCGACCCTCCGGGGCATACTCTCAACCAGGCGTTGCACGACGGCTAGCGGTATTTTCTTCCACTCGGCTTGGAGAAGACAGGTCAGTTCCTTCACCGATTTCGGACGGTGGGGGCAACCCTTAAGTAGAAGCTCCAACTCGTCCCAGAGGTGCTCGATAGGATTAAGGTCCGGGCTCTGCGCAGGCCAGTTCATTCGATTAACCCCATCGTCACCATGCCAAGCCATGGTGGAGCTCGCAACATGAGAGGTGGCATTGTCATCCTGAAAGTAACATGGGTCCACCCCGTAAAACTGCCACAAGGAGAAACACCCCCATAGCATAATTCCACCGCCGCCGAACTTCACAGTTGGCACAACACATTCCGGTAGGAGGCGTTTCAGACCCTCCCATCCGAACGGTAGAGGATGAACCTTGATTCGTCGCTCCAGAGAACCTGTTTCCACTGTTCAACGGTCCACTGTCGACGTTCTTTGCACCACGTTATCCGAACAGCGTTATTGGACCTCGTGATCAAAGGCTTGTGGGCGGCAGCACGTCCATGATAACCGAGCAGAAGGGCTTCCTTACGGATGGTATTCATCGAAAGAACACTCCCGGATGCCTGTTGAAACTCCTCGCGGATGTGGCCCGTCGATTTGGTGCGGTTCTTCCGAATTTCTCTGGCCAGCACCCGTCGGTCTCTAACCCTTAGTTTTGTGGGTCTGCCGGGTCGGAGCACATTCCGGCAGTCACCTCTCATCTTCCACTTGCCAATCACGTAGGCCACTGTCGATTTTGGGTATTTCAACTCGCTGGATATGTCACGTATGGATCGGCCATTTCTGTGATACCCGACGATTACACCTTTCTCGAAATCAGAGAGCTCCGAACTGCGTGGCATCTTGCATGCGACTGGTTGCGTTGTTGTTTCCCACACGATATTTAACGGCGGCGGTCGTGACGTGTATCAGGACCGCAGATATCGTCGATTGCAGAGGTGTCCAATTACGTGTTGGTAGATAGTGTATATATACACTGAAGTGCCAGAAAAACACTGGTACAGACGAGCTTATGCAAAATACATAGCAACGTTACCTATGCGCGTACTCGGTTGCGTCCGCCAGTGCGTATATAAAGCGATAGACATCCTTGCCAGCTGTCATAGCTGTTTTCGGCATGCGAATGACAAGTAATAACAATTTAAGCGATTTTTAACGCGGTGTCATAGTTGACGCTCGTGAGATGGTATTTCGGAGGTAGAAACAAAGTTCGGATTTTCACGGACGACCATTGCAAGGGTGTACCGTGTCTACAATAATTCCGGCAAAACCTCCAACCTACGATATCAGTGTGGTCGTAAAAAGACATTGGGTGAACGTGACCATCGTCGGCTGTCAAGAATCGTTTCACGCGATAGGGGTGCAACATACTCGCAGGTATCCTCGGAATTCAATGCTGGAGCCTCAACAAGCATCAGCGTCCGGACTGTGCAACGAACCCTGCACGATATGGGCTTTGGGACCCGATGCGCAACTCGAGTCCCCTTGATGGGTGCACGACACAGAGCTATGTGCCTCTCTTGGGTACGGCAACACCGCCACTGGAAACAAGTAGTCTGTTCTGACGAGTCGCGTTTCCAACTGTATCGGGCAGATGGAAGTATTCGTGTGTGGCACAAACCCCATGAAGCCATGAATCCCGCCTGTCAGCAGGGAACTGTACTGGCTGGAGGGGGTCCGTAATGGCATGGGGTGTGTTTGGTTGAACTTTACTGGTACCCCTGGTACGGTACGTCTACAAACATTTGTGACCGACTAACGCTGTGTGCGCATCCTTTCTGACGAGGTACACCCTTTGATGTCCTGCATTTATGCTGATGGGTTGGGCCTGTTCCAGCAGGACAATGCAGCTCCACACAAGTGTCGGGACGCCCCCATTATGATTAGAGGAGCATTCATCTGAGTTTGGGGTGTTGCCATTCCCACCCAAGTACCCTGATATGAACGTGATAGAACACATTTGGGATGCCATGCAACGCGCTATCGAACACAAGAATATGAGAGGTATCGGTCCAAGAGAAAAAAATTTTGTCGAGTTTTCAGCTGCCCAGATTTTACTAGAAATACATCAGAAACAAAAACTAACACTTATGCCCCCTGGTGGCTAAACCATTCTTTACCAAATACTAGAATTTATTTGAGAAATATTTTCCATCAGGTGTTGTATGCGATACAGGAAGAATTTTTGAAATCGGAGTTTTAGAAGCAGAAATAACGCAGAAAACGCAATTTACCTTTGCGCCCCCAGCGGAAAGTCTATGATTTACTTGAAAATTTTAAATTTATATGGAAAACATTTCGCATCGGGAACACTATCCAACAAAGAAGGAATTTTTCAAATCGGACTCCTAGAAGTAGAGATATTGACCAAAATAAGATATTCATCTACGCCCCCTGGCGTAGAAACCATGCATTATTTTAAAAAGGAAAGGTTCCTAAAAGGTTTGTCGACATGAGTAGTATCGGCCCACAAACGACTTTTGTTTTTCAGTTGAGATTTTAGAAGCTCATATTTTGCTGCAAATACATCAGACGCGAAAGTTAAGACTTGCGCCTACTGGTGGCAAACCATTTTTTACAAGAATTAGAAATTATGTGCAAATAATTTCTCATCAGGAGCTGTATCCGGGGCAGAAAGAATTTTTCAAATCGGAGGTTTAGAAGCAGAGATATAGGGTGAAACGCAATTTACCTTTATGCCCCCTAGGGGAAAGTCGATGAACTACTTGAAAATTTTGAAATTATTTGAAAAACATGTCACACCGGAAACTATACCTAATAAAGAAAGAATTTTTCAAATCGGACCACTAGAAGCAGAGATATTGACAAAAATAAGATATAAATATACGCTCCCTGGCGGAGAAACCATGTAATATTTTAAGAAAAGAATATTTCAAAGAGGTTTATCGACGTGAGTGGCATCGGTCCACGAAAGAATTTTTTCAATCGAGATTTTAGAAGCTCAGATTTTATGGCAAATATAGCAGAAGCAAAAATGAACACTATTGGCCGAGGTATTCTTTACCAAAAATTTGAAATATATGCAAAAGATTTTCCATCAGGAGCTGTTTCCGCTGAAGAATTTTTTTTTTTTTGTCAAATCGGTGTTTTAGGGGAAGAATTATCGGGGAAAACTTAATTTACTTTTATGCCCCCGCCGGAAAATCTATGCGTAATTTGAAAAAGTAGCTATACCTAAAATACTCTTCGACATAAATGGAATCGAAAGATAAAAACAAAACAAAACAATAGGATGTTTAGAATTAAATATGTGGAATAAAATGTACTTTTGAATTCAACATCATCTGCATTTACGCCCTCTAGTGGCGAAATTATACACCGTAAAAAAAAAGGGAAATGAAGCAAAAATGTGTATTCACTTCTAATAAAATGAAATGAACCTCGCCACTCAGCCGTTGGCTTATAAAGAAATGAGATTTCATTCTCGAGGTAATAATAATTCATTAGAAGTGAATACACATTTTTTTGCAGATCATTGTTAAACAATGGATGTTACACGTATAATGTATTTCGAATCTAATATCGAGACGACACGTGCTCACTAGAGCTTCTTTTTGTATTTCGTCCGTAACTTAGGCATGTCATCACTCAAATGCCGCATCTTTAGTTTATCAGTTTTCATTGTCGGTAGCATAAAATATAATTTTGAAAAAGCGGCGGAGAGATTATATTGCACCCTCACCGAAGTCTCCGCTGCAATTAACATGACTAAAATTATGCCGTGTGGAACGTGACAATTCCGAAGGAACAGAGATAACGTGTCAACAGCAGAAAATATTCTGTGCCTTTTCAAATATTCACTGACTGACAGAGAAAATGACGTGAACGCAGCGCCATGCAAATTGCAGAGTGAGTGTAACACATACAAGTTATGCAAATGATTGCATTTGTGAGCCAATCGTACAAACGGCGCGCGGGATATAAGTAGACAACCAGAATCAGTCGAGACGTCGTCACGGCCGCCAGAAGTGAGTGGTTCTGCTGAAACAGTGTCTGGAGAACGAACAAGGGGTGCCAATGCCGTTGAGACGCCGTCGTACAAGAATACGTCAAACGGATGAGTTCACGGGAGGTCTAATAGTAGGATTTCGTACCGCCGGATGGTCCATGCATCGTATTGCGGAAGAAACGCAACGTGATGCCACAACCGTCGGTCGTCGCATTTGGAGACAGTGGTCCCAGGAAGGATCTGTGCGACGTCGTAGGCGGACCGAAGCACGGAGACGGACGTCCGAGCGCACCGATCGTCGCATCCGACGTCATACCGTAGCGGACCCACAGGCCGCTACGGGCGACATTTTGTGTAGTGTACGGAGAAGCTTGCATGCTCCGATATCGACGCGGACAGTGTCGCGACAATTGGTTACGTCTGGTTTGCTGTCAAGCTGTCCGTTGAGAAGGCTACCCTTAACAGCGATCCATCGTCGTCACCGCTTGGCGTGGTATTTCTCCAGAACTGCGTGTGGTGTCGAATGGAACAGTGTGGTGTTCAGCGACGAATCGGGGTTCTGTTCTCATCACGGATGATCGCAGTGTGGGAGTCTGGAGGCGACGTGGCCAACGGATGGATTCCTCCGCCATTGTGGAGCGCCACACGGCCCGGCAACGTGGAATCATGGTGTGGGGTGTTATCAGCGCCAACAACCACTCACCGCTGGTACGCATTACGGGAACATTGCCGGCACGCCTCTATGTTGGTGAGGTGCTGCGACCCGTGGTACTACCGTATCTGCAGGGCATCCAGAACGCCGTTTTTCAACAGGATAACCCCGGCGCATACCGCTCGGGTCAGCGTGAAGGCTTTACACGGTGTGAGGGTGCTTTCGTGGCCAGCCCGATCCTCCGATCTCTCGCCCATCGAGCATCTGTGGTACACGATTGGACGTCGGTTGAGTACCCTCCCACCTCCGCAAAATCAAGATGAACTGTGGACTCGGATCAACACCACATGTTCCCCGATATCCCAGGACTCTATTCGGACTCCCATTGCCTCGATGCAACGTCGGATTCAACGCTGCATCGCCCAAAATGGGGGCCACGCTCCTTATTGATGATCCTGCATATTCGTCCTTTGGAGCGTAGTCTGTATGTGACAATTAAATCATTTGTTCAGGACCTACTTGGCTATCTGTCAGGGCCGGATTAAAGTGGGGGGACTATAGGAGCTATAGCCTGGTGGCCCACCATGACCAAGGCCTCAGGAGGCATGCCTGGGCAAATAGTTGATAGGTAAAGAAAGAGAGAGAGAGATTTATAAAATAGTTTTACTTTTGTCTCGTATGACTTTCATTTGGTCAGAAACAGAGGCTGCAAGAAAAATAGATTTCAAGGTAGTGACTCACCAAGGGTACAGGTTTCATGTCGCTGTGTACAGCGGGGTAGGAGATACAGTTTCAGCTTTTTCACTACTTCCACCGGCTCCTCCCTGTTAGCACTTGGAACCGTTAATGGTCGAAGTCCCCTGTGACTTCACATTGCATAACAAAAAAGATGCACTGAGAAAAGTATACAATGCTAAATCATTAGAAAATCCAAGACAAAGTCTAGGAATCTTAAGCTTTTTAACTCAATTCTTGTGAGAACAGTGGAAAATATAATGATTGTTTATGAAAACTCTGCAGGTAATTTATTAGTTTGAAGAAGTATTAATTATCTTCACAATTAATTATCTTCATAATGATTCTCCGTCATAAGTTCTTTGGGGGCCTTATGAGAACAATGAACAGTGACTTATTATTAAAACTCTGCAGATAATTTAGTAGTTACAGTTTCGTGTTTTAAAACCCTTTAACCGGCTGGAACGAATAAACTCGGGGTCAGCAAAATGGGCTGAAATCAGCTGGCACGGATATATTCACTGTCTAAGAAGTGGACCCAGAGCGGTTGGAACAAGTCACCTTGAACATGAGAAAACTTTGCTTTCCCCTTTAGCTATGTCAAAGTGGTCATTTAGGGGTATGAAACCGTATGATTGACACTAATCCTTTCTGAGTGATCACCCTTTAAAAGAGCTGTAACAATGGCGAAGATCCTAAGAAAGAAGAGAAAAGATATTTGAGTCACTTGTAGTAAAATATGTTTGAGTCGCCCAGTGGTATGATGTCCCAATGATTTCTTGGGAATAAAGAACTTTAAATGCCTATCACCAGGCAAGGACTATTGGAACAGTAATCACAAAGAACGATCACCAAATAGTAGTGGGATGCATACCACTATAGATTAGTGGGATGCCTATCAACGGTGACAAGTTCATGGTCAGCACTGATCACGTGAGAGGAAAAAAATTGTTGAGCGGCAGCTTTCGTAAAACCCAAACGCTATGTGAATATTTCTGTTTGGAAAGCGCGGAGATTTTTGGGCAACATTTACTTCAGATTCATCGGCCGCTTAAAGGGTTAACGGACTTCATAAGGATTCCCCGTTATAAGTTCTTTGGGGGCCCACTCATATATCTTAGAGGGCCGCGGGTGGCCCAGTGGGCAACGTTCGTGACTGCCACGGAAAGGACCTCAGGTTCGATCCCAGCAGGTACGAACGCTCGATCCACTAAATATCCGTCGTGCGTCGAATGGGCACGTTAAGCCGTCGGACCCCGGGTACTGGTCCCCCGGTAATAAATAAGGGCGTCTTCCTCCCCCTTTCTACTTCGCTTCCGTGTCACTTTCCTATCAGGCACTCTAGCCCAAATCTCCCAGCTTCCTATTTCTAAGGGTTGTTGAAGACCTGGGGTCAGACACTCCCTTCCTAAAATCCTCTACATAAGATCAAGATCAAGATCTTATAGCTTAGCCTTGAGGCCCACTCAAATGTGTTAGCCTAGGGGCCCACTGAAGCCTTAATTCAGCCCTGCTATCTGCGTGTGCTGTTTCGTCTGTTTTCGAACATTCCTTCATTTTGTGGCATTTTTTCTGTCAGGCAGTGTATGTTACTACCACCTAAAGAGTAAACTTCACGAGAATAAGAACAAAAGTCTTATCACGATCGAACGTTAGGAGGGAAAAACTGAAGTAGGTAAACATTTCCTATGAGGGCAGTTATTGTAATGTAATCGTAAAATAGGTCTGAGAAGTGACTTCCAGATTTAACAAATTCTTGAAATTAAACACAAAGTTCATCGCAGTTGTTACTTCGTAATTTTTTTCCCTGATTACAAATCTCGCGCATCCCATACCGCTGTTTGTATCTTGCTAACAAGCCAGTTGTAAAGCGTCAAAGAAAAAGTTTTGCTTATTCAGTGCAGATTAATCCAAACACTGGCGGTCTTTGTCTCCCGTGCTGACTGAACAAATCTACCATTGCCTTCTCTTCTCAGAAAAGGATTTTTTCATGGTTATTTGATTTTTCGGTTCACTTAAGAACTCGATCAGGATGTAAAATAAATTGATTTGATATATTTTTTTTTTCAAACCATTTTCGTTTGTTCTCTATTGCAACGAAACTAAGTAGTTTAAACTTCACCTCTTTTCTTCAGCTGTTTGAGTTTCAAATTTTTGCGGAATTCAAAGTATCCTTGGATTCCAACATTTTAATTACTACGTTACTGTTGATGAAGACTGCTGATGTGGGGAAGCTGAAAGCATGAAAGAAAAAACAAAGAACGTGAATACATTTTACCGTTGAAAAGATTAGAAAGGAAAGGGGAGCATGCGGGCGGGGACGACTCACCCTGTGGTCACGTGATTCATTCTTCGTAGAAATCCGCTATTGCGCAACCTTTCGGGGATATCATCTTATCGATTGTGCTACCAGACTGAATAACTTGTATAAATCATTGCTTTTTGTACCGATAAAAATTCACTCCGCATGAGCAAATTTAAGAGAAAATACAAGAATTCTGATAGCATGATATGTAATTATTGGAAATATTACCATCAACCATTCTCTGTAATAAGTTTTACCGTGATTAATAGGCAGACCTGTTAATCTGTTCTGGGATAAAGAGATAGGGACTTTACTATACCATTAAAAATACGAACAAAGTAGTTACTAAAACCACGGAAAGTAAGTGGATAGTCTGGTAATGGTTACAGCTGTCCGATGAAGAAAAGAATTTACAGAAGTAAAGGTGTGTATCTACAGAAGTACGAAGCTATTATAGGATAGCACGTCTTTTGGAAAAACAGTATGTGCTTATAATGACACTTTGTCTGTCTGTCCGGCCGTTTATGGGAACCATTTCTTTTGAACCTATATGTCCGATTTCAAAATTTCTTTACCTGGTACAAAGCTTGAACTATGGGAGATAGGTACCTTTCAGTCTTTTCCCGATGCATAACCTTTCTGCTTTGGAGTCGAAACTGCAAATGGTATTCAATCTGCATTTATTTTTATTCCATATTGCTGCTTCTTAATATCCGACTGAAAAATCCTTCCTTTCGTTGGACACCTTTTACCACGAAGACCATTTTGCGCACATTTTCTTCTTCAAAAATACATAGCTTTTCCCTACAGTAAATTTATCCTAGTTTCCATGGAATAGAGGGTAAATTCGGAATAGCTTAACACCTCAACGAAAGGTATGAACACGAACTCTATGTAATATCAGGACTAAGTGCGCTAAATCGAGGCGAAATGCAGCCATTGGCGTCGCCTTACGTTATATGCAAATTAAGGGCCTGATAAAAGCGAGCGTCTGAATAGAAAAAGAGCAAGCCCAAAAAGGAGAGACTCTCAAAGGAATACTAAACTGGAAAAGAAAATAGATTTTTTCAAGCTATGTTTTTTTTACCTAAACTGGACTACAAGTGTTTAAAAAACAAAATGGCCTTTTTCAAGGCCACCACAAAACAACCAAAAAGGTATTACTGAAATCGTGTGACTTCATGCTTTCCAAATATAATTAAATAAATAAATTCGAAAATTCCTCTAAGTTTAACCCTTTAACCGACTGGAACGAATTAACTCGGATTTAAAAGATAGGCTGAATATATTCCCTGTCTAAGAAGTGGGCCGACCGCCATAGGAACGAGTGAACCTGCCCATCAGGAAGTGTTGCTTTTACTTTACGTTTACCATTCTAAGTGGCCATTTGGGAGGTATGTTTGTCTTTAATCCCTCTTATCTCATTACTAAGAACACAGTTTGCCGTCTTTACACGATTTTAAAAAATTACGGTTAAAATGATATATACATTAGAACATGAGCACTTTCAAGTCCACTGTGGACCCGTTATCAGATGGTGTGGTTGCATTATGCCCTGGGAGGGTATATATTATGTAGTATGCACACTGACGAAACAGTATGTTTTGGCATGCGCATGCTCACTACACAATCATGTCGTTTCATTAGAGCAGCCGGTATTGTCTCTTTCGCTGTAATAGTTACAAAGTAGTTTCCATGGCAACGGTATAATGCACTGAACAACTGTGTACTTATTCAAACTGGCTTTCTGCAAATGATCTTATAATTAATACTAATAAATCAAAAGCATTGATATTCTCTACGCAAGAAACTGAAATGTCGTCGGTATTACAAATAAAAATTGACAACAAAATTATAGAATGCGTGGATAATATTAAATATCTTGGAATTATACTTCAAAATAATCTAAAATGGAATCTACATATTGACCAACTAATTGCTAAAATTTCAAGAAATTTGGGGTATAATTGATTCGATAGTCTTAGCCTTGTCACTTGGAGCTCTAAACTTATTGTACTACCCATTAGTACAATCTTACCTTGATTATTGTATATTGGTATGGGGACAGACCACTTTAACAAATACATCCAGACTTCAGGTATTACAAAATAAATTTGTCAGACTTCTGGAATTAAAAAATCATTTCACACCAACTAATGAATCTCAATTTAGAATTAGATATTTTCATAGAGTACATTCAAGGAAATATGGTAATTTAACTCTTAATCACTTATATAATTTTATTTAGGTAAAATAATGTACAAAAATATTAAAAATAATATTAATAATGAATTTATAATAATATCTATGCCTGTACATAGCTACGATACCATATCACAACGTGCTAAAACCTGTGTTTCCCATAACTCATTATATAATGCAAAGTATAAATTACATGGAACCGCAATCCTGGAACTCATAACCTCTTGAAATTACTAATTTGAATATTTTCAAGAGCAAACTAACGCTTCGTTTGTTAAACAATAAGTAAAAGTGAGGGGGGGGATTGCATTTACATCTCTGTTTTTTGTTTGTTTGTTTCTTTTTTTCCTTTCCTCGTATATTTAAATGTTTATTTAATTTTACGTTTAATAATTTGGATTGCTGTTTCTGCGGGGCTTGACTTGATGTGTGTATAAAGGGAGACAGGGGCTATATGAGGTCTTTGTCAGGCCTTTCCCCCTCTCTTCCTAGCTGTTTGATTTAATCATTATAACAATGTCATTTTTTTCAGATGTAGTTGTATTAAAACTGCTGAAATAAAAAATATAAATATAAAAAAAAATGTCCGTGTCCGGGGGACTACTCTTTCCGAATCATTCCTTGGGTAATGGAACAGAGAATAAAGGACTATAAGAAAATGAGATTACATACTGTAAGGGAGCACTCACAACTAGCGACAGATTTATAGTCGATACTGCTGAGATGAAAGAGGAAACGGCTGCTTAAAGGGCCAATCCATGACAAACATTTAAAAAAAGCTATTAAATTCAAAATTTATATTTTTACAATAAAATTCCAATAATGAAAATTTAAGATTGCTTAATAATTAAAATTAAAGATTATTTTTTTTTATTATTATTAATAATAATATAATTTATTATTATTATTTAACACTTAAAATTCCAACTACACTTAATGGACAAAACATTAAAGATAACTACCTACCTAATATCGTGTTGGTCCTCCTCTAGCGCAAATAACAGCCTGCGAACGCCGAGGCATCGACTCACCATGTGCCGGATGGTTTCCGGCGGTAATGGAAGCCATGGCTGTTGCAGAATTGTTCACAGCTCCGCCCGAGATGTTGATCCAGGATCCATGAATCTCATGCTCTGCTTCACGGCATCCCAGACATCTTCCATAGGGTTTAAATTGTGGGACTTTGGAGGCCACTGGATGGTTTCTAACTCAAGTGAATGTTCCTCGAGCCATGCCTGGGTGATTACGGCCCAGTGGGGCAGTGCAATGGCCTTCTGGAACAGACCATCACGCCGCAAGATGCCAGAAGGCCACGAAAGCGTGTAGGTGATCAGCCAGCACATGCTGGTAGCGCACTACGGTTAAGAACCGTTCCAGACACACCAAGAGACCTAATGTATCTCGTGAGAAGGCTCCCCAAGCCATCACAGAGCAACCACCGCCTTGAACAGAGCCGACCTGGCACGACAGGACCATGACCTCATGCTGTCGACGCCACACTCTCCACTCCCGTTAACTCGGTACAGCTGCAAACCGAATTCATCTGACCACACGACGCGGCGCAACTCTGCAGTGGTCCAGGTTTGATTTTTCTGGCACCAGGCGAGGCGTAGCAATCAACGGTGGCACACGAGTAAGGCGTCGGCTTCCGCAGCCTAGTGCATGCAACGTGCACCGTATCGTTTGTTCGCTGTCATCCTACATTTTACCTGGATGTGATTTGCGCAGCCGTTGCTAAGCGGTGGGTCTATACCAGCCCGGTTAGTCTAGGTCAACCCCGGTCATCAATATCGTGTGGTCCGCCACCCTTTGCACTCTAGGCGCTGGCTGGTACGTTCGTCGATGGTGTACTCCTGGTACCCCCTTGGCACTGCTGCTCTCGGGAACCCTAGTGTTCTTACCACTTGGGCAATAGAATGGTCCATCTGTCTTGCGCCGACAATGCGTCCACGATCAAAGTCACTCAGATCACCACGTTTACCCACGTTTTCTGATTGTGATGCACTGCTGGGAAGCCCTATTGTCCGCATGCTTAATGCCTACGTTCTGTTTGGGTCTGTTTCACTCTGCGTGGGGGATGCCCATGTCAACTGCCCATTACCCCTATCTCTAAGGTTTTGTCTACTGAGCGCATATGCCCAAATAATATTATCTTGTAAGTATTTTATAGAACTTAGAATATAAAATTATAAAATTGCTTGGTCATTTTCCTGCGACGATGTAGGTGTTCCTCACCACTTTAAACGCATCCGAATCAGTTCAATATCTACACAACCCGAAATCGGTATGTACCCACGGAAGGTCAAGTACTGGTATACATCTGGTGGGACATCACAGGAACTGTTCGTTTTTGGTTGCTACGACCAAAAGAGTCACTGTTATCCACTGTACTGTTTGAAAGCTGCGTTTGAAGATAATCGTCCTCACAGGCTTATCATTCAAAGGGGAGTCATGATTCACTTGGGTAACTGTCACGGTCATGCTGTAAGGAGGGTCGTCCAAAAAAATTCATGGACTTTTGCTGAAAGGTTAATGCCTCGTCTACGGTATTCTTCGGAACTTGCTTCATCATATTTTCACTTCGATAGTGAAACTATCAGAAAAGAATTCGTTTGAGATCGTCACACACTAGGTCAGAACAGAAGGCTCTGGAAGGAAAACGAACAAACGAACTTTTTGCATCGGAACACTTCGGAACGAAAACTAAGTTTGTCCACACAATTGGTCGGAATTACGCAGACGGAATCAGGAATAATTCATTTGGAAGACTTTAACCACGCTAGAAGCAATTATATTGTCTTTTTAACTTACTTATGTAATTACAGGTTGTTTATTTAGCAAACAACCTGATCTCAGCAACAACTGCTTCCATAATTTCCTACAAAAAGACGACGAAAACTTGTGCCAGCCCGGAGAACTAGAAGACATTTTGCGATGCCTGCTTTGGCTAGGAAGTAATGTCACACTTGAAGATTTCAATGTGGCGCAATGGTCTAAGCGATGTCTTCTGATTATTGCTCCGCGATGGGGCCGCGTTCGAATCCCGTGAGGCATGGATGTTGTGTTTGTCTTACAACGCTGGCTCTCTCCCTCCCTGGAACCAGTGGCCCTAAATTAGGGACGGGCGACTGCTTATAGCCCACTGAGTAGTTCCCGGTGGTCGTTAAACCTCCAATAAAAAAAAAGAAATTCAACATAAAGGAAAATTTTAAAGCGTTTTTCAATTCATCAGAAGGCAGGGTACCCTAGCAAGACTCTTTTTTCTGTAGGGTCTTCGCAATTACCGTGAGCATCTCAAAGAGCTATAAATGCAAGCGCTTGTTCCGAATTTGGGACCACTAGTCCCAATCAAGAGAGAAGGCCAGCGCCGTAAAATAAACCCACTATCCACGCCTGACTAAGGCCACTCCCTCCGTTTGTGATGCCACCCTCATGTTTCGTGCTTGCCGTCCTACAAAGTTTGTAGATGACACGGTTATGCTCACCCTGCACTTCTGGTGATTGCTTTGTGACGTCACTGTCCGAATCGCCAACTTAAGACTACCTAAGCGTCATGCTTCTTTGTATCTGCACCGTAGTAGCGTGTCAGAATTATTATTCGTAAACCGGCTGGAATAATCTTCATAAATTCTACCAGATTTTTTAATGCATTATGTTTTCAATATTTAATTTAAAAAAATTTGGAGAATGTTGCCGAGATTCTTTTCTTATTCCTCATAAAGAAATTCTTTATTATATGACAGTAATACGTCATGCTGTGCTTTTTTCCTGCTAAATTCATATAAAAACAGCAAATATTCCCATAGGCGGCGGATGGTAAGGTACACAGGGGTCCGGACGCCATTGGAAATTCATGGTCTCCTCACTGGAGTAGGGTCTTCGTACGAAGCATCTTAAAAATTTGTGGTTCTCATGAAACCTTTTCTTTTAATGAAAATTTCCAAGTGACCATCACCGCGTTTCGCAGTTTTCTGGAAAACATTTCAAGTACAACTTTGATAATAATTGATTAATAAGTTGAAAAGTTAAATTACCGTTGTGTTTTTCAATTTGAAGAAAATCGTTAAAGAGTTCTCAAATGGCAATGGGTTGGATATATTGGTAGCAGCAGTGGCGTAGCCAGGAGGGCCACCTTGAGGGGAGACTGAGTACGAATTTAAAGCGATATACATGCATATACGAGATTTCACCAATGAACCAAACTCATGGAACCCCGTCCCCCTTAAGAAATTTTCAGCTACGTCGCTGGCTAGCAGAACTGACTACCGGTAAGTAACTGGGATATTAGATTGGATTTGACCAAGGGGAGGAGAAGACCCAGAAGCAGACCACCCGGGAGATGGGTGGATGAAATTCGAAAGCATGCTGGAGTGACTTGGAAGAGACCTTCATTCAGCAGTGGATTGATAATAGTTGCCGACGATTTGTTAGAGTACTTTGCATATATAACCTACGTTTTTTTACGCTTTCCAACCGTAGGTTGAAGAAGCGTATATGCTCCAGCTTTGTCCGTCCGTCTGTCCGCACGATAACTGGCGTAAAAATGGTTCGATTTTGATGAAATTTTAGTATGTGGTAGGGGACCACCTGGGGACGAACCCTATTGAAAATGGGACAGATGGGGTCAAAGGTCACGACGTAGGAGCGGGATCATTCCATTGCCCTTATGCGCCATAACTTGCGTAAATATGGTTCGATTTCAATTAAATTTTAGTATGTGGTAGGGGACCGCCTGGGGACGAATCTCATTCAAAATGGGTGAAGTGGGGTCAAAGGTTAGGACATAAGAGCGGGATGCATTCCATTGCCCTTATGCGTCATAACGTGCGTAAAAATGGTTCGATTTCGATGAAATTTCAGTATGTGGTAGGGGACCACCTGGGGACGAACCCTATTGAATGTGGACGAAATGGGGTCAAAGGTCAGGACATAGGAACGCGATCCATTCCATCGCTCTTATCACATATTATTAAGGTGGACGTCAAGTAATTTTGCTTACTATACTTCCAATGGAAAAACTTTTGTACACATTTCCTTCACAATTAATGTGTTCCCAAGGATGAAAATTTGAACATCGATTAAAATAACTTTATTACAACTTGGAATACTTAATGTTTTCTAAAACATAACCATAATTACATTAAAAATCAATAACTTTTCCTTTGGTGCTGTTGAAACCAGAAAAATGATGGCGCGACTTGTACTTTGATGACGTCAGTAGACAAACAAATGTTGGAATGCATAATTATGGTTAAGTTTTAGAAAAAATTAAGTATTCTAAGTTATAAAATGAAGCTATTTTAATCGATGTTCAAAGTTTCATCCTTGTGAATGCATAAATTGTCCAGAAAAAAGATGGCGCGACCTGTGTTTTCATGACGTCAGTAGACAAACAAATGTTGGATTGCATAATTATGGTTATGTTTTAGAAAATATTAAGTATTCCAAGTTATAAAATGAAGATATGTTAATCAATGTTCAAATTTTCATCCTTGGGAACGCATTAATTGGGAAGAAAATGTGTACAGAAATTTTTCCATTCGAAGTACAGGAAGCAAAATTACTTGACGTTCACCTCAAAGGAGCAATTCTTGTATGTATGTAAATTTTATTTTGAAAACGGCTCTAAGGATTTTGATGATAGTCGTTAACCTACCGTTCGTTTTCTGGTACTAGAAATCGATTTAGCTTGATCTCGACTTTAAGAAAATTTGTTTAGTGGGTTAAATAAGCACCCCGAATTACCAAGTTTGTAGTGTGGTGTCATGGGGTCACTCCATTAGATGTTGGCGCGCGGTCATGCCATTTATCGCATTACGTCACGCGTTGTTTGTGGATTCTATAAAAGTTTTATGACGTCACAGTCTTGCCAGCAGATGGTCGCAATTCCCATCTGCCTCATTACGTCACGCGTTGTGTGCGTATGTTCGTCCGCACGATAACTTGCGTAAAAATCGTTCGATTTCGATGACATTTTAGTATGTGGTAGGGGAACTCCTGAGAAGGAACCCTATTGAAAGTGAACGAAATGGAGTCAAAGGTCAGGACATAAGAGCGGGATCCATTCCACTGCTCTTATGCGTCATAACTAACGTAAAACAAGTTCGATTTCTAATAAATTTTAGTATGTGGTAGGAGACCACCTGGGGACAAATCTTATTGAAAATTGGCGAAATGGTGGTCAAAGGTCAGGACACAGGAGCGGAATCACTTCCATCGCCATTATGAGTCATAACTCACGTAAAAATGTTTCGATTTGGATGAAATGTTGGTATGTTGTAGGGACCTTCCAGGGGACGAATCCTATTGAAAATGGGCAACATGGGGTGAAAGGTTAGGACACAGGAGCGGGATCTATACCATAGCGCTTATGCATCATAACTTATACGTAAAATTGCTTCGATTGCGACAAAACTTTATCATGTTATTTCGGAGATATAATGAAGCAGTTCTGTTGAATATCATCCAAATATATCAAAGGTCAGGGCACAGGGGTGAGATTTATTCCACAGCCATTTCCCTCATAACTTGAGTAATAGCTTGAGTAATGATTTCTAGTATATTGGAAAGCGTATCATAATCAATGCATTGCATGATTTTACTAACTTGTTTTTTTGTTGTTGTTTTTTTAACTCTCGGAGAAGTTGCCCCTCCCCTCCCTGAAATTTTCAGAATTATTAGGTTCCACCGCCCATCAATATTCCGCTTGTAACTAAATTAGCATTTAAAAGTATAATTATTTTCCCGCCCTTTACGTTACAAAAATGTGCGGGAAGTATTTTTGAAATCTCTGTCACTAAAATATTCACATGATTTTGAATTTCTTCTGTATTTAGTGTAAATGTGGTTTTGCATAAGCTTTTGTTCTGTGTTTGAATAATAAAAATTGTTGACAAGACATCTTCCTTCATAGCTACAGTTCGGTTCTACGATTCACATATTTGGGCAGTGATGTCACTCAATGACGTCACGATTATTCGTTTGCGAGGAAGGCGGAATGAGCAAACCTTACTGTCTATTAATCTTGGACGTCATACACGACAGCATTGGAAACTAATCGGAAGTATTTTTTACGTGACAAAGAGGTACAGAACTTCGTACCGCTCTACCACCAAGGGGGAACTTTGGGAAGATGAAGAGAAGCAGGCGATGACGAATTAAGTGAAAATTATTTCGATTATCGCCTAGCTCATAGCCTGTGCTATGCACGGGTGAAGCTGCTGTTACTGAAATTGTTAAAACACGAATCGTAAAATACATATACATACTACAAAGAAAAAATTCCACGGAACCAATAATTTTCTAAATTTCCATCACAGTGAATCAAAAACTACGTCTGCAGTTACTTTCTTACAATTTTACTTGTTCCTTTTTATGAAATAGAAAAACGTTGATTCCTTTTTATGAAATTACTCTGCAATGCGAAGAAAATGAAATAAAACACGACATAACATCTACATAGCAGTACAAACGTCGCAGACAGTTGTTCGAGCACGTGCGTGTTGCCACAGATGAAATCGTTTGTCTTCCTAACTTTATTTTATTTTCCGGTATTTCTTCTTGATTTTACGTATCGTGCGATAGCGGTGAGCTTAGCTCTGATTTCGGCAACCTTATAAAAGCAGATGGCGCTGCAACTACTGTATGACGTCAGAGTGTTAGGGACAGACGTAGCCTATTATATAGGTTTTATATAATTAAGAAACACCAGTTGTTGTTTTTTGGTGGTAGAAAAAACTGCGGACTTAAAATAATAGCATTGTACCCGAATGAACTCAAAATAAAATGACACTGATAATAAAATTCTACATGAACAACAAACAAAAAAATAACATAGAATATACACTGACGGAAAAAAAAATCCCAACACCAAGAAGGGGTTGTGTTAGATAAACGACAGTTGGTAGGCGGCGAGAGTACATCTGTAAGATGATGTCTATGCAAATTTCGCGCTCGGCGCATACGTGTGGCGCTAGTAGCGCCCCTCGGAACATGCAAAGCAGGTATGCTGTAAATACGCGCTGTAACGTTCGTGAGTGTTAGTTATCGTTCAGATTTGACGTAGTGTGTTGATGTTAGTCAAGACTGCCTTTAAGAAGACGAAGAAGCCATTATCAACAGCTCACAGAGTTTGAACGAGGTCGTGTAATAGGGCTACGAGAAAGTGGATTTTCTTTCCGCAATATTGCAGAGCGACTTGGCAGGAATGTAGCCACTGTGCATGACTGTTGGCAGCGGTGGTCAAGGAAGGTACTGCCTCCAAAAGACCGGGTTCCGGCCGGCCACGTGGCACTACTGAGAGGGAAGACCGCCGTGTACGGCGTATGGCCGTGGCGCATCGTACCGCGTCTGCGGAAGCAATTCGAGCTGCAGTTGCCATACATTAAGCTGTGATCTTGAAACCTTAATCGATTAAATATGTTACCTATACAAATGTATTGCCGCCATTTCATTCCTCTACAACTATTTTTTTGGTGGTGTTGGGATTTTTTTTTCCGTCAGTGTGTGACTATCTTATAGCAGCGATATGCAAAAACCTACGGGCGCCATTTTTCTTACGTATGTATTTTTCTTAAAATTAAATATACTTTTTACTAAATGAGAAGAGAAAAATACTTTACTCAGTAGGTTTAGTGAGATTTTCTGCTATTTCGTCCCGAACGATTTGTTTCATCACACTATTGTAAAAGTGTTTATAACCAATGTCGTTCAAAATTAGAATTTTTGGCGCAGTTTTAATTAATTCTTCGTCTGATATCATCCCACATAGGAATTCTTCGTCGCGGAGTAGGAAGCTAATTTCTTGATATCATCCCACATATGATCAGCGGACTTGAACTTGACTTCTCTGGACAGGACAGTTGCTACTTTTCCGTCTCTTGTGTCTCTTTTATGTTCGTTTAGAAAAGATTTTTCTGAAAGAATAATCAAATAATAATAAAACAACTTCCAAAACCGCAGAATCACAACACGCAGACAGATCATGTCGCGGCAAGAGCTTGCACATCTGCCGATGTGATAAAATGAACAGCTGAGGCAGATGTTTTTCACTTAACGCATGCGCAAATGCTTCGGAATAAAACCGCTTCGGAAGAAATATTCTCAAGGGCGATATCAAAAATTCTGATTCCGATAGTTTGTTTCCGATGCGTTTCCAGCGTAACAGCGTACTCCTATTGGAAATAATAGTTACCAGTTTCTTTCTGGCTATTCTGTTCTGACGTTTCGTTTCCTTTCAGAAGTAATGTGTTGCAAACTTTTTTTTTTTCCCCTTTCGGCAAACTTTTTTTGTCTAGGAGAATTGAAAATCGGTTTAGCGTTCTCCGAGACCAAAATGGGACCGTTTCAAGTGAGGAATGGGTTGGGTGGTTTTCTGATGGCGCTGACTCTACCTCTTTCCTGGAACCGGTGGCCCTAAATTAAGGAGAGCAGATTGCTTATAGTTCTAAGAGTTGCTCATGGTGGTCGTTAAGGTGGACATCAAATGTAAAATGCGCCGCTATACTTGCAATGATGAAAATTGAGTAATAAAAGTTCACACACAAGAAATGCTTCCTGACGCGTGGAAATTGGCACTCGGACGAAAAAATACTGAAATGCAGTCAGTGGCTTGCGAATTTGAGAAATAAATTATAGGGAATATTTTAAAATTAAATTTCCGCGTGTTGGAGTAGTGTTGTATATCGTTAATAGGTGGCGCTCTACGAACGTCAAGTACTGGAAACGTGGCATTTCCTTACCTTTTTTACGCTTTCCAACCATAGGTTGAAGAAGCGTATATATGTGCTGCAGCTTTGTCCGTCTGTCTGTCTGTCCGCAGGATAACTCGCGTAAAATGGTTCGATTTCGATGAAATTTTACCATGTGGTGGGGGAAAACATGGGAAGGAACCCTATTGAAAATGAACGAAATGGGGTCAAAGGTCAGTGTGAGAGCGAACGTGCTTATATCCTATGTGGACCTTGTCAAAACAATTACACTTCTTCGGCGTCCACGCTATAGGTTCATCTCACAGTCAATGGGAATATTTCAAGAGTTCGTTCCTCAGAACTTACCCAAACTCTGATTGAGTGAACAGACGAAACCTCCCCAGTTTTTCTATAATTCATTATTTGCGAATCAGGAAGGTGGATTGAGATCGCTGAAACTCCAATTATAAATTACTCATGTTATATAATGACACGGGAGAATTGGTTTCAAACTTAAAACAGTTTATTATGGATAAAAACTGAAGTTGAAAAGTCAGTCTGCCCGTAGAAATACCACTTTCTGGATGTCGATCGGACGTCCTTCAACTAATGCAAACCTGGTAAATAGTCAAAGTAAACTTGAAGTCTCTGTCACGATAATACGTTCCTACGCTTGGGAGAGAGTCCTTCTTGTCCGAGAAGCTACCTGTATCTCCCGGTAAAGATTCTTATCTCCGAATCCTATCTATCTCCGCTCTGCACTTGGTCCTCGCGGTTTCAGTAGAATTATCCCTTCCAGGATAATTAAATAAAGCACGTGAGATTCACTAAGTCAGGAACCTGAAACACGGCTGGTAAACTTATCTTCGCAAAGATACTCCGACCCCGTTCAGTACATCGACAGAACCCTCGGACCCATAAGGCTAGGTGTCCGACAACCCGAAAAACCTTCGAGCTCTGTCTACCGGCGAACTTGCCCCTGCAATTCCCGAAAGCAGACTAACGCACTAAGTCTTCTCATGCGCCTGCCTCTCCGACTTTGGTTGGCGCTGCGCATCTCCCGTGTGCGCTCCTGCGCTGAGGCGTCCCACTCCCTCCATGTTCTCTCTCTGCTGGCATCGACGTCACGATGGCCAGCGCGTCTTTCCCTCCGTTAACCGGCCTCACCCTTCCTGTTTTACGAATACCTCGTTTTCTGCAGTAGGTGACCGGTGCTTCTGATCTTTCCATTAGCGGTATTCCCTTTGACAGATTTAACCTTCCGCAAAGTACAACAACCATCGAATATAATGCATACTGGCTACATGGATACAATGAATAATGTCTAGGTTCCCAGACATTCAGGCGTCTGCTCTCTGTTTGACAATACCAGCGGATGTCGCCTGCTTAATTGCTGGTGCCTATCTGCTTGGGAACGGCATCCAATTCCCAGAGCGTGAGAATATCAGAATCTCTTCGTCATGTACCAATACTTTGTAAATATGTTCTGGAACAATCCATTGCCCTGTTACATATTTGAACCATTTTGAGTTCTTTAAACAATTACTTATATGTATATGGATACTTCACACATTAGCATGAAATTGAATAAACGTAATATTCTTCACATTAGTCTATTAATGTATGTTTTCCTAATATAATAGGCATAATGTTCGGTTCATTCCTTTCTTGGGCATAAATAATGCTCCCGCTCTCACAGTCAGGACATAGGAGCGGGATCCATTCCATTGCCCTCATGCATCAGAACTTGCGCAAAAATGGTTCGATTTCCATAAAATTTTAGTACGTGGTAGGGGACCAACTGGGGACAAATCCTTTTGAAAATGGGTGAAATGGGGTCAAAGGTCAAGACATAGGAGCGGGATCCATTCCATTGCTCTTATGCGTCGTAACTTACGTAAACATAGTTCGATTTCGATTAAATTTTTAGTATCTGGTAGGGAACCACATGGGGGCGAACCCTGTTGAAAATGAGCGAAATGGGGTCAAAGGTCAGGACATATGAGCGGGATCCATTCCATTGCCCTCATGTGTCATAATTTACCTAAAAATGCTTCTAGTGCGACAAAACGTTAGCATGTTGTTCCTGAGGTATACTGAACCAATTCTGTTTAATATCATCGAAATGGGGTTAAAGGTCAGGGCACAGGAGCGAGATTTACTCCACCTAACTTGACTAAAAATGCTTCGATTGCGACAAAACTTTAGTATGTTGTTCCGGAGGTATACTGAACCGGTTCTGTTGAATGTCATAAACATGGGGTCAAAGGTAAGGACACAGGAAAAAGATTTATTCCGCAGCCGTTATCCTAATAACTTGAGTAATGATTTCCGGTTTGTTGGAAAGCGTATCATAATCAATGCATTGCGAGATTTTATTTATTTGTTTCTTGAATATTAAAAGTTTTCATGCAAGCAATAATAACCATTCGGTTATAGACTTTTGTTTAGGATGTCATTAATTATTTAAACCACTTACATAACAGTTTATTGACTTTTCTACCCACAAATTTATGTAAATCAGAAATCAGATGCTGGTCTTCTAAAATGCTGACAGAAGCATTTTCAGAAATCACCATCTGATAAAGGAAAGACCATGAAATTCTCTCACAAAACTAAGAACGCCACAAGAAGGGGTCGCAAAACAGCGCGATTTTTAGCGTCCTCTATGAGCAGAGGGCTGCATTTGTTATGCCTTTGTCTCCCCCTTGAGGTGCACATCTAGTGATTTTGCTCCCCTATACTTCCAAGGGAAAACATTTCGACCCTATTTCCTAGGCGACGAAACATTTCCCATACATCAAAATTGGCCCGCTGATAAAATACATCCTAACTTAGATTGCGCGATCGGTGTTTTTCTGCAAAAGCTTTTCTGAACTATAGTAAAAATCAATAACTTTACTTCGATGCATTGGTAAGGAAGAGTGGCGCCATCTGTAAGCAAGTATCGTAACTACATCGAAGTAATGTTCTTGATTTTTATTATGCACTGAAGAGAAATTGAATTAGAGACAGCTGGCATTATGCAAATGTGGCGCTGTGGGCGGCCCTGTAAACGGAAACGACATGACGTATGCAGCGATCCGACAATATAAGGAGAGATGCGACGGGAATCAGTAAGAGTCGGATGCAGTATGGGTAAGACGAAGGATCTAAGCGCATTTGATCAAGGGCAAATTGTCGGGACCCGGCGAATGGGTCACTCCATCTCTGAAATCGTACAGGCACTGTGTCACGGGTGCTCCGTGAGTACATCGAATCCGGTAAACCCATCCCTGCAAGGCCAACTGCCGTGGACAACAGCGTGTGGATGAGCGAGGTCATCGTCAGCTAGCTCGCATTGTAACAGCGGATAGACGGGCCACAGTGCAAAAAATCACTCGGCAATATAACGCTGGTGCACAAAAACGTGTAAGCAGCCACACCATCCAGAATCATCTCCTCGCTATGGGGTACAGAAGCCATCGTCCCACGAGGGAACCGCTGCTGACCGCACATCACAGGGTGCAAAGATTAGCATGGGCGCGGGAACATCGTCACTGGACCCTAGACATGTGGAAAAATGTTGCCTGGATTGATGAGTAGAGATTCACGTTGGTACATGCGGATGGCAGGATACGAGTACGGCGCAAAGCACATGAAGCGATGAATCCTTCTTGCCAGCAGGGCTCTCATCAAGCTGGTGGGGGTGGCATTCTCGTCTTGGGACTGTTTACGTGGACTGAAATGAGACCCCTGGTACGAGTGACATCGTCCCTCACAGGTCGGCGTTACCGGGATATCCTGAGCGACCATTTGCCTCCGTTTGTACGTCTTCAACATCCCACCGGGGACCTCATCCTGCAACAAGACAATGCACAGTGCCATTGCTCCCGAATTGTATCAGAATGGTTGGATGAACACTGCACCGACATGACCTCGCTTCCTTGGCCAGCTAGGTCACTTGACCTCAATCCCATCGAGCACATCTGGGATGCCATCGAGAGAGTTGTTCGAGGCTCTGACCCTCCATTAAATCTTCGTGAACTGTGGGAGCCTGTTCAGGGGTCGTGGATCCGTATGGCTTCCCAACGCTTCCGGTGTATTGTCGAGTCCATGCCGAGACGAATCGCTGCCGTCATCAGGGCAAAAGGTGGTGCTACACGTTACTAGACAGGTATTCCTAATCCAATTGCTCTTCAGTGTAGTCCAGAAAAGCTTTTGCAGAAAAAACACCGATTGCACAATCTAAGTTAAGATGTTTTTTTTTATCAACGGGCCAATTTTGGTGTATGGAAAATCTTTCTTCGTTGAGGAAATAAGGTCTGAAGTTTTTTCGATTTGAAGTACAGATAGCAAAACCATTAGGCGTCCACCTTAAACTCCGAAACAAAAAGAAATCTGTTTTCTACATGGAAAACGTTAACTGATTCAAGTGGCAGATACATTTGTCGATTAAATGTTACCTTTTTTTCCCATCGTATAACTTACTGATCGAAAATGGCAAGTATTTATGGGATGATAGGTAGTTAAAAGGCGTGCTAAAAATAAATTCAGATATGGCGATTCTGACCAAAATACCAGTTTAAGTTCTTTATTTGTTGAAAGGGCAGTCATTCGGTTAGTGGAACTCCTCGTCCTCGTGACTTTCTCGATCGAGCAGCCCGAGATGTCTGCGAATGACAAGAGTGAAATTAAGGTCGACGATCCGTATTCAGTTTGAAGAGCACACGGCGAGCGCCAGGTGTACCGTCTGCGTTTGTGGAAGATATTTTACGATCGAGCGGTCAGGGGACCACCAGGAACACATCCGTCAACGGCGACGTGACAGGCAAACGACGGCATTCTGGACCGAGTGGATAAATCTGCAGACCAAAGAAATGCTTGAATAACTACAATACCTAAAACTAATAACCTTTCGAGAGACTCACAGCACGACGTTAGCCAAGAACTACTTTTCTCTTTTTGCAGATCTCCATTTTATTTGGTTGCGAAAAATGCCCGACGGTTTCTATTTGTAGAGTTTCACTTTTCTGTAGATACAGCAACATTGTCTTGTGTAGAATCGTGGCAAAGGAAAGCTGCTTTTCACAATTTAATCAACAACGTTTTCTAATAGATAGCACAATTTATTCTGCGTATGCTTTATCTTTGAAGTTAGTGAACTAGAGGTTATAAAAACTTCAAAAATCATTTAATTCGCATTTTTTAATACTCGGTGGAAACCAAAAATTAATATATCTGAAATCTTAGTAAATTAATTTACATATTTTTTTTTACAGAAAAGGTTTTGAAGTGCTACGATTAAACAGAATAGCTTTGACTAGCGCAAATCTAAAGGTTCTCAGATATCTAAGTTCAGTGGCTTGGAATTTCCTTGTCCTGGGTAGACTCAACGAGAAACTGGGAGGTACGGGTTCGATCCTTGCTCTAGGACAATGAAAATTTTCAAGTTTTCTGAATGAAAGGAACATGGTGTACAGTGAAAAATATGAAAAGGTTTAATTTACCTATGTTTTTATATATGAGGTGATAACATTGTATTTTGCATTCGACCTCCGAATTAAAACTTCTTTTTAAGTCCAAAATACTTTTAAAGTGGTTCCAAAATACGTAAAAGCAGACCAAAATTAATTTAGGAAAAAAATATAAAATATCTTTTGAAATCAATAGCACGGATTTTTGAGCGTCAATTATTCTTTTTTTTTTTCACTGGGGGTTTAACGACCACCGTGAGCAACTCAATGGGCTATAAGCAGTCGCCCATCCCTAAATTAGGGACTACTGGCTCCAGGGATAGGGACACCCTGTGCCGTAAGACAAACCACAACATCCATGCCTCAACGAGATTCAAACCCGGACCCATTTCGGACGAATATTCAGAAGCCACCACTAAGACCACTGCGCCACCGGGGCGACCAATTATTCTTTAAAAGAAAAATCAACTAATATTACTCACGGCATTTTCTGAAGTCCTTTAAAATTTAATTTAACTCACGAACAATTTCGCGAATATTGACAGAGCGTGCTGAAAGATAAATAATTGAATTCCATGCCACTTTCATGCATAAAAATATCGAAAAAGTTATTTATCGAAAATATATAATAAAGAAAACCGCACTTTGAAATATTTTTATGGATTTTCAGAAGCTTTAAATGATAATGTTTATAATAATTTGTAAGGTTTAAGGTCGCGAATGTCTGTGTATTATATTAACCTTTCTTATTGCCTAAAACACCATAAAATCTAACGTAGGGTCTTAATTAGGGGTCTCCAACTTTTCAGGAACGATTGTCACATCAATAAATTCGAAAGCTTCCAAGAGCCACACGTCTGTCGACACTCATGCAGAATCATACATGACACATTTTAGTTCATTCCATCCTGCACTTTTACTGCCAAAAGCACGTTCAGTAGCAATATAGTTTTTATATCGCTCGGGTTCCTAATTGGGTTCACCCGGCGTAATATTGGAAACCAAGGGGGTGTCGAGTGAATTGTGATTCTGGGATCCCCTGATTTAGGGCTGACGCAGCTTCAGAATCCGCTGACGGGGCGGCGTTGTGATTCACACAACAGATTTTCCTTTAGGAGTCAAAGGGTCCGCTGTGTGCCGCAATGTTTTCGTGAACGTCTAGTTTAAAATAAAAAGCATAAGTGAACGGATTTTCTAAGTCCCTGCCATAAAATATACGTATTCCCAAAAAATTCAGGGTTGAGCACACAATTTGTAACTAACGAAATACTTATGATAGAACGTAGACCAATTAACAAAGTAAATAATCTGTTGGTTATGATTTGGCATAATATAATGAAGATACACTCACGATTCTAGCAAAATGATTTCGACACTCTGACAGGAACCTGTACTCAATTAACTATTCGCTTATAAAAATATTAACTCTAACGGAAAACTTTCGTATGGACTGATCCGATAAACATAGTATGAAGGGACACCAAAAGAAAGAATAGGATGGATTTCCTATTTTAACATCCGAATCTGGCCCGGCGATCCCATGGCGGCTGTGGCTTCATCCAGGGTATGACGGCCTGGCGGTTACACACAAATGAGAAGTTCTTTGAACGATGTGGGCTATGCCTCTAGGTAGTCGCATCTTAAAATCTCTGGGTTCGCGCCGCTCACCACTCCTGACCCGGGATAATTCTCGTCCGGTGGGTGTTATCTTCCATCCGCAGCTGCAACTGTCGTATGGGCCCTAATGGTCCTTAGTAGGGTCCGTTCATCCGGAAACTTCGGTTGAGATCTTCCATCCGCAGCTTGGAAAATTATATGCAGCTTACGGTTGTCCTGCCGTAATATTTGGCAGCTCCTAGGTGACAGTCATGGAGGAAAGTGCCAGTGATGCACGCCGCGAAACAAGCAAAAATTAAGTGCTTCGTGGCAAAAGTAAAAGTGCACTGCTTCGTGTAAAAAAGTAAACGTGAAGTGACGAAGTTCTTCTCTTCCCTTGGAAAAGTTTCGACGACCCCCAAGAAGACCCACACAACCTCAAAATATCCCATCATCCAATCACTAGCTGGCAAATGCAAGCCTCCCTGAATTAAATTCCCCAGTGTAAATCCTACTGGTCAGAGAATTAACATTTTGTTCATCCATTCGTTAGGGGGGTCAAAATTGCTACTCGTTCCCGCAAAATTCTGAGAACCGCTCAAGTCACATTAGGCCCGTGATATAACCACCGGACCATAAATCCTTACCCAATAAAGCTGTTAGCTCCGGTTCCAAAAGTCTACGGTCTACCCAACACGCATTGTGGATGCTAGACACGGTGGACACTTCTATTGCCCCAATAAAACATACTACAAAATCAGCTCGCCGATGGATGTCGCCAGCGTTGTCTCCTTACGCTATGCGGCGCCTTGTGCTGGGAGAGGGGGTCGGAGATGAAAAAAAAAAGAAAAGAATCACCCGAAAGTATATGTCAAAATAAATAAAAAGTAAATAAAACGTTCTCTTCTCTCAAAAATTGCACGAATTAATAAAAATGAATAAATAAATAAATAAATAAATAAATGAATAATAAATAAATAAATAAACTAGAGAATGGATTTTCAACCTAAATGTGCAGCGTCGAATTTTGAGCGCTGTCACATTTACTTTATGAAACAGAAGAATACAGCAGTAGTATATAACTGTATTATAAGTGAAATCCAAATCCATTGACAACAAGGTACTCACATTATAGCGGAGATGGATGTCATTGCAGTCTTAATGAGAAACTTGACATTATTTTTGCTTGACTAAGGCTTCAATATCAGGTGCAATCCGCGTTGTCGCGATTCGCAAAGTCTATACCAAATGTTGATCTGTCTGACGTGTTCTTGTTTTTGATTTTGCGTTCTTCATTTGACCGAACAACTACTCAAATATGTAGGTACTGCCAAAGGTATAAGACATGAGCAATGCATGTTTACGTATTTTTGGATATTTTTCTTCGGACACATATTCTGAATAAAAGTCAGTTACTGCAGGAATTTGTAAAAGCTTGCATTTCAATGCAATCACTCTACAGATCTGCACACTCTAATTGTAGACGATGTGGAACACATTCGATGTCAAGAAAGGCGAGGAGAACATTGCCATGGAAAATTCGTTCTCTTTGAAGTCAGAAATTCTGCTTTTGAACACCTGTCTCAGACTTGAAATGCATTGTACATAGTCATCCGAGCTGCATGTTATATTTTCATTCGTCAACGTAGCTAGTTTTTATTTTGCAATTGACTTTCCCACAGGACTGGTTTGGTCCCCAAAAGCTTTCACATAGTCATAAAGATTATGAACAAGTTGATCTTTCCCAAGTAAACGGTAGTTCAGCTCATTGAGGGGACCAGTAATGTCGACAAGGAATGCAGTCCCTTAACCACTTCCCTTCATGGACCTCGCAAATGTGTTTTCCTTTGGATTCCATAATTTGTTAAACTTCACCCTTCAAATAAAAAAGGTGCTGAAGCATATTCGCGCGGCTCAACCAACGCACTTCCGCGCAATATGAAACTTTACCCTGTTCAGTTTCCAAAATCGCTCAAGAACTTTAGAAATTGTCTGTGGTCGAGACCTTTCAACCGGATAAAATTTACCGCTTTCACAACAGTCATCACATGTTCAAATTTGAGAAGGACTTCGCACATAACTTTTCATGGGGAATGATGCAATGGAAAGCCATCATCTTAAAATTACCGCACTTCTTCGCGCCAGATTTCATTAAAGTTGTCATTCCTCCCTTCTTTCCTGACATAGAAGGCGCACCATCTCTGGCTATTGCAGATATGTTGCTCAAGTCCAACTCAGACGTGGCCTAGCTGGTGTAACACCAGACAAGCTAATGTTCATAACAACTTGAGCCAAGCACATAAACCAAACCGCACATTGAAGACATTCTCTCACAAACGTGGAAAGCCCGTCAATAAGGGGTTTTCTATGTTTTACAAATTTTTCTGCTATTATGTAGCTAATGCGAACACTAGTTTCAGACTGTTTATTTACCTTGGAGAATAGTGACTGCTGACCATTTAGCTTGTCTTTTTTTTTTTTTTTTTTTTTTATTGATTGGAGGTTTAACGACCACCGTGAGCAACTCAATGGGCTATAAGCAGTCGCCCGTCCCTAATTTAGGGTCACTGGTTCCAGGGAAGGGAGAGAACCAGTGCCGTAAGACAAACACAACATCCATGCCTGACCGGGATTCGAACCCGGACCCCTTATGGACGAATGATCAGAGGCCAACGCCTTAGACCACTGCGCCACCGGGGCGGCTAGCTTGTCTTTTAATTCGTTAATATTTTGGCTCCGAAAAGTTCCCTCGAATCCAGAATATTTCGCACTGTGCTTCGTGTCATAATGCCTCTTCATGTCGTACTCTTTCATGAAAAGTGGTTGTCCCATTGATAATGCTATCATTGCAAATAATACAAACTGCCGTACTTTTATGCTCAAGAAAAAAAGGAATGGGACGACCACTTTTCATGAAACATCAGACTTTGTGTCCGACTTTCCTACTCTTGCTATCACAGCTCTCTATAGTGCACGCATTCAAAGACCAAACGCGTCTGCTCACTGAAGTGCTTTATCCCGCTCAGGTCAACTTCTCGGCGCCCTTCCTATCGCCAACCAATCACGAGTGTTACATCCACCTGCTCCCTTCTTAACCACAAGTTCACACACACTTTTCCTTCCAACATCCATTCCTCTAGTGGCAATTTTTGGGAATAGAATGCATAGGTAGCAAAACGAACAGTTCTTTGGTCACTGACACACACTTTTAACTTCTTCCAGACACTAGCAGTCGGCATTTAAGACTCCAATAGATGGTAATTATATTTTGTTAAATTATGTAACGCAAAATTTTATGGTAAATTATGTTTCGAAAATCATAAAATTACTAATATTATGAGGTATGTTAGCAATCATTGGCATTTTTTGAAACTCAATCCCCCTGCCTCCCTCACACAAAATTCCATTCATTCCTCTTTCTGGATTTCGGCACATACAAATCTCGCTCCCCCAAACGAAATGCCGAAATTCCGCACTTGATAGAATGTTTGCCTAGCTGAATACCCTTAGTCTAAATAAATAAAACGTTAATGAGCAACATTTACGTTTATTCGTCACAAATCTTATCTCTCCACATGAATTCACACTGAAGACATAACTGTTGAACTATCTATTGCTGGTTAGTCGAATTTAACTACCACAACTATGGAAAGGCGTTAATTGCGAATAATAACATTAAATGGAAGCGCCTCTTGATAAACTAAAGCTGGCAAGGCTGAACAGCGAATTATTAGCCACCAAAATTCATCAAAATCGGCTGAACTCTGGTTACAGTAACTTTTATCATTTCCGTATCGTGACCTTTGACCTGGCCGCCTCGGTGGCGCGGTGATCTAAGCGCTGGCTTATGACCTTTCTTCCGTGAAGGGGCTGGGTTCGAATCCCTTTGAGGCATGGATGTTGTGTTTGTCTTACGGCATTGGCCCTCTCCCTTCCCTGGAACAAGTGACCGTAAATTAGGGACGAGCGACTGTTTATAGCCCGTCGAGTTGCTCACTGTGGTCGTTAAACTTTCAACCAAAAAACAAAAAAAACTTTGACCAGGCTAACTGTCAGTGTTGCGAAATGTAGCAAGAAAACTAGAAGCTCGGAACATCTTTTTTTATTGAAGGTTTAACGATCACCATGAGCAGCTTAATGGGCTATAAGGAGTCGCACGTCCTTCATTTAGGGCCACTGGTCCCAAGGAAGGGAGAAAGCCAGTGCCGTGAGATAAACACAGCAACCATACCTCATCGGGATTCAGAACCCGTCTCAGACGAAGGGTCATAAGCCAGCGCTTAGACCACTGAACCACCCGGGAGGGGGGGCATTCAGAACATGACGTTCAGAAATGAAAAATGTAACCAAAAATTAACACAACTTAACTTATCGGAGGTACTACGGCTATAAAATAACGAGACTGTGATCGTGATGAATGAAGCATGCGGTACAGGTCTAAAAGTAAGTGGGGGAAGATTGATCTCGAACTATTCGTAACCGGAAATGCAAAGTTCCCCTCACTCTCTGCATTAATTCGGCACACGTGTCAAGAAAGTAGAGACGTTATTCTTCGCGCTTCCGAAAAGGGCAGTTCAAGAACTGAGCAACAGAAAGACGTGAATTTTTTTGTGAAATTAAGGAAACACCTACCGAATCGTTTCGGATGTTAAGTGAGGCGTACTGGGAAGAATGCATGTCACGTGGGCATGGCATCAGGGCTTCCCTGAGCTTTTGTAATTTTTCCCTCTCAAGGAACAAATATCCCTTTTTATCCCTGTATCAACTTACAAATTCCTTAAAACTTTCCCTGCCCAAATAGCGTGGAAAAATTATGTTATATATCCATGACACTTTATAAATATTAATTTTGTGACAGCAACATGAAAATCATGGGGGAGTTGTTGCACATTGCTATTTAATAAACAATCTATTTTTTTTAATTTTTTTTATTGGATGTTTAACGACCACCATGAGCAACTCAATGGGCTATAAGCAGTCACCCGTCCCTAATTTAGGGGCATTGGTTCTAGGGAAGGGTGAGAGCCCGCGCCGTAAGACAAACACAACATCCATGCCTCACAGGGATTCGAACCCGGACCCCTTTCGAACGAACGATCAGAAGCCATCCAATCCTATTTAGACATAAATAAAAGCAAATGAAAAGAATTTCATTCCTTTTCTTAGATTTCTCTTGAGAAGAGCTTTAAATTAAATATGAAATCAGCATGGAAGAGCGAAAAAAAGTTGCTCATTTTTTGAATTCTCTTCAGTTACTGAAAATCAAAAAGCTTGGGTTTCCAGCTACCAGTATTCATTTTTCAAATTTGTGTAACAAGTAAAGAATATCCTATTTTTTGTCCCCCAAATGGGTTGCTTACCTTTTGTCACAATGGATATAAATACATTTCATAGTTTAAAATTCACATGCAATTTTGCATTTTGTGTGTGATAAAGGTATAAAAAAAAAAAACTGTTACGCAGGAAAAAAAAGCAATAAATTATTGCGTTGATCCTTCCTTGATGAATTTAGTAATGGAAAAATCGAATGACAGCATTACATGCATAACATTTAAAATAGATACATTTTATTGAAAAAATTATTTATCTTAATTATTTAAATATATATTGCATATGGTTAAACCAAAAGTGAAAGCTGAGATATATTTCTAATTTTTCTATTTCCAAGTTCAGGAACAAGACGTTTTGCGTAAAAGTTTAAGGTCTTTCCATCTGAAATCAAGCAGGAATATCCTACATGAAATCATACCAAATTTTGGTGGAATGTAACAGAACCTTTTAGATTTTATTTACATCTGAATTTTTAAGATCTTTTTATGTATATCTGCAAAGCAGCAGTCAAAATAATTTGTAACTAACATAAAAAATATATGTATTCATCATTTCTCTCTTTTCTTATAAAAAGAAAGAAATGATGAATACATATAAAATAAAAATGGAACAAAATCTAACAATTTCCCTTTTTTTTCCCTTTTCTTAATTTTTTTCTCTCTCAGGAGCAAATTTTCCCTAAAAAGGGAAAATGTCCCTGAAAGTGGAAGCCCTGCATGGCATAAGAAGTTAAGTAAAGGCAGGAAGGGTCCTGAAGATGACGAACGCCCAAGCACTTCGAAAACAGAGGACGTTGTGGACAAAATGTACGCAGATGTTCAAAATGATCGAGTGAGCATTAGAATGACAGCAGAAATGGTGAACATTAATGAAGAGACTATTAAGCAAATTATACACGAAAATCTGAACGTGACAAACAGTGATGTGCTAACCGAAATCGTACAGGAACGCGCTGTGCCTTTACGTCTTCAGTACCTTTGCTTTATAACATTCCTCGCTCATTCCGCCTCTGACCTTTTTACTTACTTTTTTACTATATACAGGGTGATCAAAATAGACCGCACAATAAACGTACCGGACGATTCCGCGGGGAGAAAGAAGCCGAAAATCGTTGCCCCATCAAACGTCGCATTCCGGAAATATACCATCACCTCCTAATAGCTTAGCAGGCCCGCGCACCGATTTGTGACGTCAGTAGAGTAGTCCGTAGTCTCGGAGAGGAGCATTACGGCGATGTGCGAACGAACGCGTCTTTACGTACACCAACTAACCAGGTCGTGCGTTCTTTTAGAGTTTCACTGCATTTAAATAAGAACTTGTGTGTTAGTTTTCAAATAACTGCAGAGTTAACAAGTTTGTTTAATAATCTTTTAAAATACAGAAGAAAAAGAAATTACAGCGTAAAATTTAGCGTAGCAATAATTTCGACTTGAAAGGGTAAGCAACACAGATTCGTCAGTTTAATGAAAGCATCCCTGTCATTTCACTGGAAGTGATAAACCATTTCTGTAATTGAAATTATAAACTGTTGTCGTAGTTTCACTTGAAGTTATAGTATCTTTATAGTTAACCGAACGATTCCTGTACTTGTGAACAAATCGTTCTTGTACTTGAAAGATTAGTTTGAGGGTCCATTACGAAGTATCGCCGTCGTTTCAAAAGATGTCGATTGACATATTTAAGGAATCAGATTTTTCATTCATTGCAAACTTATGACTATGAAAATTTTAATAATGAAATAATTCCTTTAGTGAAAATGTATTTTATATGCAATCCGTGATCACTAATATATATAAAAAGGTCAAGAAAAACTGAATTTTTTTCTGTGTTTTTTAATTATTACCAAAGGCTCAATAAAACACGTTTTAACATACATACAGGGAATTGCTGCTTGATCCACTGATTGCATCAAATAAATTAAGATTTCAAGAAAATTATGCCATTGCTACATTATTAAACGTACAATAATGACATAACAAGTTTTCCTAATTTTAGTACCATCTAGTTACGTGTTTGGACAACTTCATTTTGATAAGCAAATGTAAAGTTTATAATTTTTGTCTTCCAGAGCACTATTTCAAAAAAGTTACCTTGTCAAAGTTCAACACATCTGTATTAAGTATATTAGTAGCATTAAGCAAAACTATTTGGATCCACAATATAAGCATTTCTTTTTATCTGCAAAAATACAATTAACTTATTGGCAGAAATTTCCTGAAATTTGATTTTCAAGAAGTATTCAGCAAAACTGCCAATGTACATATAATTATGGTTGTGTAGTTCTTTGTGTATCACAAGCACAATTTGATTATGTGTCCGTTAGCTGTTCCTTGAAGAATTTCAAAGGCACGTTTCTAAGAAAATCTGAAATTTGTTCCAATAATTTCTTAAAGTATTTTTTCAGATAATTATAATATTTTTTGAGAACCTGACAAATGCACATGCAGTAGTTATTGTACTGAATAAATCTAAGCGATTGTTTTGGTACTATAGGATGTATTTTAAAAGATGTACATGTTTCATTATAAATTGACTAACTTGATGTACCATTTTCTCAGAAACTATAAAAAGCAATGGTATAAAATTTTGCACAAATGTTTTGTCTTTGCTAAAGCTATTGAAAAAGATTGTTTTTTCCTTTTTTTATGATTTTGGTTTCAAAATAAATTCTATGAAGGATTGAAGAAGTTTTTCCCTATACAAAAATTGACACCCACCCTCACGTTTGGAAGCACACTTTCCAGTAGTTATCGGATAATATGAGATATATTAGTTCCAGTTATTATTGCTGTAGCTTGTGAAGACACAGTGCAGGAAGTCTGGAAACAGATGAGTCTAGATAAATGAATAAAAAGTTGATCTCTCATTTTAAGCAAATATTTTCAAAAAAAAAAAAAAAAAAAGAAGCTAGTATATATTTCTACTTGTATTTTAAAAATCTTGTTTGTTTAGAACATAGTTTCCACAATATGTGGATTCATGTCGATCCACGTACTTTTCTTTCTCTTAAAAATAACAATATCCAAGGCTTAAAAATACCATGCTCGAGATGCCCAGAGCATGTAAATCATTCGTCTGGGCAGGTAAATAAAACATCTAATTGCCTGTGCATGGTAACTAAATTTTAAAATAAAAAAGTTTGTAATAAAATTTCCTACTACACAAGAAAAAAAGACAGTCATCACATGTCGTGTTTCATGTCATTGTTAATTAATGGAAGTTGTATTATTGTTACGAAGTACCAAGGAAAGAGTAATATCACATCTTTAATTATGTTATGCTCTACGCCCAGAAATCGGAAACCTAGTTTTGCTCCAAATTTTGTTTGTAATCAACAACAGTATGCATGCCTCTGATGTAACTGACCTCTCATGTTTAGTGACAAAGGGAGAAAACTTTAACAAAAGGAACATGGCAGAATCACTAAATTTCCGAAACACCAGTTTCATCATCGTACCATTTCATACCAATTTTAGCACCAGCATCTTAAAAATTGATATACACACGTTTGTGCATTGAACATTTGTAATACAGACCCTTAAAATGGAAGTGCAAACATGTAAAAACAGTTCATATTTTTAACTTAAAAAAAACAGGGTTCTGGTTTGTTATCTTAAAAGATACATTTTCCTGCGCATCCAGCTTTTACTACCTGGGCAAGTAAATAATTTCTTGCCCAGGTAGTACTGATATATTTCACCTAATTTTTAAGAAATTGAATGGTTTTGATAAATTCCCATCCTACCACAGATAGAGCATACACACTGCTCACACGAGAGTTCTTCAATGTGTTGGTTTGTAGAAAAATGCTTCAAAATCTTTAAACGGACATTTTAAAGGCAAACTTACTCCTGAACTATGTGTGAACTTCTGTTTTTGTGCATTCATATCTAATTTTTGCTGTCTATACTTGATTCAGTGTTTGTGTTCCTTTAGTAATAAATATTAAAAATGATAATTCAATGCAATTCTCTATGTCTGCAAACACAAAAGATGTATTTCACATGGCAACAAGGCCTTAGCATTTATATAAAGGACATATGCATGTTAGATGTGTACATGACATACATATATTTCGTATAGGATATAAGTATTTTACAAGCATTTGTGCCCAGAAATAAGGACCCCAAAAAAGTTAATCTGACGCTGCCTAAACACTTAAATAACTAAGTACGAATGTATCAACATATTACTCTTGGGATCAAAAACATGCAACCCTTATTATTCTGTGTCCATAATAAAAAAAAGTTTAAAATCCCTTCCTAAATATACATATTTTACTTTGAACTTATTTGATACATTGGCAAAAACATGTTATGGGTTACTATAACAACACAAGTAATCTATTCTTTCCATTACAAACATAAATTTCATTTTTCAAAAATCTTTTCAGTGCTTTGACTTCCCGCTGTGAGATGCATTAGATTATAAAATTAGCCAAATTTAAATTTTCTAGTTCAAAATTTTTATTTTACGAGTAGTTTAAAATAAGGTTAACAAAAGGTTTCCACGTACCTTAGAGTTGAAAATTTTCACGCTTTATTGCTGTAATCCATTTTGAGAACCTCCCCATTAGTAGGGAATTTGAATACTTTTAATATTCCTCTATGAAAATAAATTTAGTTGACAATTTGACAACAACCACGCACATCCGTAGTCACGCTTACACAGAGTGAGCAAGCTCATGCATGCTCGACCACCCACCACGGACATCAGCCTACTCTCCCCTACGTCACGCAGCTTCCGGCGTTCGGTGCGCGGGCCTTCTAAGCTATTAGGAGGTGATGGATATACGCGCCGAAATTTCGTGACGTCACATCCGGTAAGAATACAGACATTAGAAATAACTCACCCAATCACTGTCACAGAAAACATGTAATTTATTGATGTGTACCACTACAACACAAATGATAAAGCAAGTGGATTCGTGTCAGATTACAACATGTGTTCAAATTGACCACCTTGTAGTGCCGAACAGGCGGTAGCCCGCTGAGGAATAGACATCTGCACGCGTTGAAGCATAGCACGGGTTACAGTTGTGAGGGCCACGTGTAAGGTGGCCACTAGGTCTTGCAAGCTGTTGACAGGACGTCAATATACCAGTTCCTTTAGATGACCTCAGAGGAAGAAGTCCAATGGGTTAAGATCCGGCGATCTAGCGGGCCATGCGACAGGACCACCACGGCCAAGCCATCGACCGGGATATTCCGTATCCAGCTACTGGCGAAGATTTGTAGCGTAATGCGCCGGTGCTCCATCATGCTGGAACCATAGATTGCTGAGAACAGCGAATGATACGTTTTCCAGTAAGTCCGGCAGAACATCACGTAGGAACACCATGTAGTTGGCATCTGTGACACGTTCGTGAAGAAAGTATGGTCCCACTAGGATATCTCCCACAATACCACACCAGATATTAACATCCCAACGGACCTGGCGAGCGTGTTCACGTGATGCGTGCGGATTGTCCAAGCGTACTGCGCCTGTTCTCCATCATGCTGGAACCATAGATTGCTGAGAACAGTCAATGGTCCAATGCCCAAACATGACTATTATGGATGTTGCAGATACCCTGCCGTGTAAACCTTGCTTCATCAGTTCACAAGATCCGGCGGATGAAACTATTATCGGCAGCATGTTGCTGTAGCAGCCACTCACAGTATGCCTGTCTTCGAGGATAATCCTGTGGTAATAGGCCTTGGACCCGTGTGATGTGATATGGATGCAGGTCTTCGTCGTGTAGAACATCAAGTACGGTACTTTGGTGCAAACCGAACTGCCGCACGATCTCACGGCTGCTGGTCGTTGGCTCCTTCTCTATAAACTCTAGTATGGCGTCCTCGAGTGATGTTGTTCTCACAGAGGGTCCAGCGTCACTGTCTACACTTGGACGTGGTGCGACAATGCCTGTGTCGCGCATTCGAGCGTCAAGCCGCCGCATGACCTGGGCGTCCGCGTGCCGTCGTGCTGTGTATCACTCGCTGTATGCCCTTGCAGCACGCAATGCTGAACCATGGCATTCCCCCAATAGGAGATACATGCCACAATACCCTCTGAAACTGTGCGACATATCGCTACCCACACCACTGTCACATGTACCAACGCATTATGAGCTTACCTGCTACCGTCGCCAATCCTTTCTATCCCTACCTATCGTATCGCGCAGGTGTACAACCGATGGTTCACGCCATCACGTCCTTCGAATTTGCATACCCACCCGTGCCACATTTTAAAATGTTGACTGCCTTTTTTTTTTTTTTTTTTTTTTGATTGGAGGTTTCACGACCACCGTGAGCAACTCAGTGGGCTATAAGTACTTGCCCGTCCTGTATTTAGGACCACTGGTTCCAGGAAAGGGAGAGACTCAGTGCCGTAGGACAAACACGACATCCATGCTTCACCGAGATTTGAACCCGGACCCCTTTCGGACAAATCATCAGAAGCCATCGCCTCAGACCATTTTCGGCTTGATTGCCTTGTGATACGTGCGTCTGTTTAACTATCCAAGTCGTTCTTCAACGAGCATGTGCGTTATCAGATGTTACGTCACGAAACTTTCGGTGCGTATATCTCCGGAATGTGACGTCCGATCGGACAACAGACAACGGTTTCTCCACGAGGAATCATCCGGTAGGGTTATTGTGCGGCCGATTCTGATAACCCTGTTTATAAAACAAAGTTGGAAAACGGGAAAATGCGAGTGCTTCCATCCCCGAATTGTTCGACCACTTCTAAATGACCTTAACATCTGAAAATTGGTATGATGATAGGTCTTAACGTTCGTATATCAAGAAAAGTCCGAACCCCGAAGAATCAAATTGGCGGCTTTGGGAAACTGCTTGTTTGGATTGTTTCGCGAATTGTTCGATCACTTTTACATGACCTAGGGATCTGAACATTGGTATGCTCATAGGTTTTAAGGTCCAAATGCTTAGAAACGCCCGAAAACCCCGAAAAAAAATCGAAATGGCAGGTTTGGAACATTGCCGGAATTGTTCGCAAATTTTTCGGCTATTTCCTAATGACCTAGAGATCTGAAATTTGGTATGATAATAGGCCTTAAGGTCCGGATACCTGGAAAAGTCCGAAAAACAAATAAATCAAATGGCTGTTTTAAAAAATTGTGTGCTTGAACTTTTTGCGAATTGTTCGATCACTTCTAAATGATTTAGATATCTGAAAATTGGCGTACTGATAGCCCTTAAGATCGTATCCCCAGCAAAGTTCGAAAACAACAACAAAAAAGAAATGGTGGCTTTGGAATATTGTTGCTTGAAATTTTCTACCACTTCTACACACATAGAAAAGTCTGAAAACCAAAAAATTCAAAATGGAGGCTTAACTTTACTGTTCAAAATGCTGATAGGTTTAAAGACAGTTGTGCCGGAATTGTTGAAATGCTGTTGAAATTTTGATTTAAAATTAAACGGCACCAGAGCCTGCTACGTTTTACGTAAAACAATATGCATTGACGTCACGATACTGTTCTAAATCGTAAAACAGTTTAGCATCTTAAATTAATTTCCTTTCTCTAAATTACTTTTCCTTTCTTTAATTTTATGTTCTAAAAAGGATTTCATAGATTCACCGTTCGAAGAACGGGCATGAATGCTAGTATTTATAGTACGAGTGTAAGAAAGTATTTATAGTACTATTGAAATCAATATTCTGTATAGGGTTTACCGGAACACGTGCCGGCTAGAAAAAATAAATAAATACCGGAACACCGTTCCGGCACCACTACACCACTGGTGACGAACGTTTCTGGAAAGATGGTTCCGAAGTTTCTCAAGCCTGAACAAAATGATAATCGCAATTAAATTTGTGCTGACATTCTGGGGCGAATTCAGGTATACTCCAACCTTTTAGAAAGTGTTATCACTTGTGATGAAACCTGGATCTTCCAATACGGCACTGAAAGGGAAAAACAATCAAAGGGACACAGTAGCAACTGTGCCGCAACGTACAACGGAGAACTACGTCAACTGTCAACTACAGTATTTCATGGCACTATCTCACTAGTTCTACGTCCTTAAAATATTCAGCGAATGACAATTGAGTACAGTTGCTACTGTGCTCTTTTGGGTTTTTCAGATATAAAATTTTTAAGAAATAAAACGAATGAAATGTTTTACCTTATTTCTTTAAAAGCCACTTATACTATATACAATTCATAGTAACTAATGCTGATTATGAATTAATGTTAGTAGAAGTACAAGGCATAGTCATTTGAGTAGTATTGATTGAATGGCACGAATAGTTTTTAGACATTATGCTAAAATTGTTTCTGAAGAAATCGTTCTTCAGAAAAAATTTCTCAAACTCCTTAGTTGCCTTGTTAAAAATTTGACGATACGTCTCAGGCCTAATGTACTCTTCTTGTTGTTGCTCTTGTCCTTGTCCAGATTGAGAATGCATCGGCGATGTAAAAGCTTGAGACGTAATACACTGGTGTGCAAAAATTAAGGACGAAGAGGAGAAATTAGCATAACAGCGAAACGAGCAAGCAGAACGGACCGAAATACCACTCAGGATATAGACTAGGGTCCGGTAGCGGTAGGGCATGCACATATATGCAGCATGACGTAGGTGGGGTGTCGGAAGGGTATAAAGCACACGGGCGGTTACGCTCAGAAATTCGGTGTAAGCTATTGCACGGTGTACATCGGTTTGAACGACGTCGATTTGCTGCCACCGTGAGATATGGCCAACAGGCAATCCAGTAGACGACATCTGGATGACTTTACCCGAGGTCGCGCCATTGGGAAGTTGGATAATGGTCGAAGTGTGACTAGTGTGGCCGAGGAGTTCGGGATCGCTCACAGCATCGTTTCACGAGCTTGGAGAGCATTTCAAACGACAGGAACAGCTGTCTGAGAGTTTAGCAGTGGTCGTCCACTAGCAACAACGTCGGCGGACGACCGGTATATTGTCCTACAGGCGGGAAGAAACAGACGGCAGACAGCGGGAGAAATCGCAAGGCACATGCAACAGACAACTGGGCGTCCGTTATCGCGTTTTACCGTGGCCAGGAGGCTGCACAAAGGTGGTCTATTTGCACGACGACCAGTACGGTGTGTGCCATTAACGCCTGCTCATCGGAGACGGCGGTTTTTGTGGTGCCAGGAACACAAGAACTGGACACATCAGCAATGGGGTCGAGTTCTCCTTTCGGATGAGAGCCGATTTAGTTTGACGAGCGATTCTGGAAGTCTACACATCTGGAGAGAACAGGGAACACGCAATCACACCTCCAACATCATCGAAAGGGACCGGTTTGGAGGTGGCGGAGTTCTCGTTTGGGACGGTATCATGCTTGGTAGCCGTACTGACCTCTACATCTTCCAAGGAGATTCAGTCACTGGTGTCCGCTATTGTACCGAGGTTCTCCTGCCTCACGTGCGTCTGTTTAGAGGTGCTGTGGGTCCTGAGTTCCTCTTCATGGACGACAACGCTACACCTCATCGTACAGTGGCTGTCGCAGAGCTGTTGGAGAGTGAAGATATTCAACGCATGAATTGGCCCGCAAGGTCCTCGGACCCAAATCCAATCGAACACGTGTGAGACCTTCTCGGGAGACGCTTGGCAGCACGTCACCAGCCGCCAGCAACGATTCCGCAGCTGCGATTGGCACTACAAGAAGAATGCGCCGCGATGCCTCAACAGCTCCTTGACAACCTCGTCCTCAGCATAAACAGACGTTGTAAATCCTGCAACGCAGTCAGGGGTGATCATATCCCTTACTAAAGACTGGATTTTTCCTAGCAACCGCCTGTCATATGGACGTTTTTGTCTACTGTCCAGTTTTGTTCGAAGCTACCTTTTCAATAAAGTGCATTTGTATCCTTTGGATTCCTTGTTTGGACGGTTTTGCTCACTTGTCCCATATTCTTACATCTTGGGTATCTTTTGGTATGATTTGAGTCGACGTGGAGCACTTCTGCACGACGTTACATTCGAAAAACCGTCTCGTCCTTAATTTTTACTAGCCAGTGTAGATTCATTATCCAGCGAAGTTGTGAAGATTGGCGATGTACATTGGTGTTCCACGCTCAGGGTGAAAATTTGAAAATTTGGATCGATGACATCAATCTCAATCTGAATTTGTGCATTTGAAGTAGAAGTACAAGCTCATGGAATTTGTGCATATGCAGTAGTAGTTCTAGAGTCGAACTCGGGTGAAACACATCCTGGCGCCGCGCGGACTTCTGACGCTCCCTCCGTTCCCGTAACTTTTCGGTTGATGACTTAGCTGGCCTTTTCGGATTCTTCTCGTTCTCCTCTATCTGTTTCCTCAACTTTCGTCGGTTCTTATAGTAAATTTCAATGGATTATCGAGGCATTTCTAAATTTTCGTCACCAACATTTTTTTACCTAAAAATAAATAAATTTTAAATCGACTTTTTTTCGGTTATCGCATACGCCCGTTAGCTCTGACCGTCAGTTACGGAATGCGGGGCTGAGGTCATCCCTATCATTATCTATTCACTAGTTATCAACCTTAAAGCGGCGTGCGGCGAAACAAAATCACGCGAAATTTCGCTTAACTTACTAACGCTACTGTATGGGTTAAGTGGTAGAGGGTTGTAACTTATTTTGTTATAAATGCAACTTTGTAAACTATCTAATGATGTATGATGTTTTACTCTACGACTATTAGTTTCAAAGATATCAGAGTTCAAAGTGTGACAGGTTTTCGTTTCATCCGTGGTCCTGATGTTGCCCCTGACCCAGCGCGGAGAAAGACGTAGTTCTACATCGAAACAGTTAATGTATTGGAAAACACCAATAAGAATGAAGAAAGCACTGCAAAGCAAGACAAGTTTAAATTTGTTTTTCTAAAAAATTAAGGGTGTAATTTTAACAGAGTGGATTCCGGATGGAGCAACAGTTAAACCACCATTGCTACAAACATGATCTGGTTACTTTGGGAGAGCGAGTCAAAAGAAAGAAGCCAGATGTGAAAAATGGCTTCATCCTTCGCCAGGAAAACGCGCTAGGTCTTTCAGCCCTCACAGTGAAGCAGACTTTAAGCCGAGAAATGCGTCAGAATGGTTGGATATCCTGCCTAATCTCCAGATTTGCCTTCATCAGACATATTTCTTTTCCCAAAAGTCAAATCGTTACTCAGGAGGACTCGTTTTAAGTCAATTGCTGTGGTGAAGAACAGAATAACCAAGTTTCTCAAAGGGATTATACCAGATGAGCAACAACATTGCTTTGCCCGGTGGAAGATTAAAATGCAGCGGTGTGTTAATGTTGAAGGGGAGTGCATTTGAAAGTAATAAGAGTTTAAAACGCAAGTTTCTCATTTAACTAAAGTTGTATCGTCAGTTTCTTTATTTGATAGCCGTAACTCGTACATGGAAACAGACGAACGGAGCGTCAGAGAACAAGATGGAGAGATAACCCTCAGAAATTTAGAGGTGCTAACTGCGGTGGACAGAGACTAAGGATCGAGGAAGTTGGAAAAGACTGGAGGGATGCCTATACCCTGCAGTGGGTGTCAGCAGGCTAAGAAGAAGAAGAAGAACTCGTACAGGAAAGAAAATGTAAATTATGTCAAAATCCGGAAGTACAATTTTTGAACAGTCATAACACTTTTCTATAATGGAAGTATGAGAAAGTAAAAACTGCTTACTATATGAATGAAAGTGAGGAACTTTCGAAGTCGAAGGGGCGTAATTTCAAGTCTATATAACTAAAGAGCTAATATAACTAAAGAGGTAATATAACTAAAGAGCTTGCCATATTTTCAAGAGACGCATATAGCTTATTGTATCCGTTTATTTTTGCGGTGTACTCAGTACAAAGATTCTCCAAGCTTTCGCACTCCAGTGGGAGGCTTTTTCAAGGCAATAATAGACATAAAAATGCAGGGAATTGGAACACGTAAAGAACGAATACGATTTTTGAAAATAACGTGGGTAACATCACGGGCATATTAAATGAATTTTTATCACGCAATTATACGTTGCGCCGCGATGTGTTTCCATTTTTTAATAACGCATGCCAAACCATTTGTAGTTCAGTAGAGACTATATCACTGCATGCCACTTTGCTGGATAGGATTTCCACTGTTACCCTGAGGGCGGTCTCTTTGAAATTCGTGTAAGGGGCAATTCCTCTAATATTATGCTGTATAGGAGCGGCCGAGCAATGCATAACTTCTCAGGCGAGGGCTGTATTCCGCATGTCCTGGTTGACACTTCGTACGTGTTCTTTACATCTAGTGTCCAAGGATCGCTTTGTCATTCTGATATATACCTTTTCCGTATTGTCGGGATATACCAAAGGTATAGAGTACACACCCGCCTTTTCTTTCTCCTACTGTCTCTCCTTGAAACTTGATATTATATGTGATAACGGGGTCGGGGACTTTATTGCTATTAATATGTTGTATTTACGTAATAAATTCTTTAACCAATATGTAAAGCCTTAGACATATGTGATGGATCCTGCGTATCTCATCGTCTTACTAGGCGATTTTGTTATTGCTGACATTATACGATTTCTTACAGCCCTGTGTATTCTGTCTATGTCATCCTTCTTATATCCAGCCTTTAGACCTTTGCTATAAATATTATTGCTTTCTTTATTATTTAGGTAGTAGGGTTTGCATACGTTATACATTCTGTAGAACCATGCTCTAAACGTAGAAAGTTTGTACTCTTTTGGGCAGTGCGAATCAGGCGGGATAAGGTTCGGCATTGCAATCGGTTTATAATAAACGTTAAAATCGAAGCTGGATGTTCTGTTCTTCTGAGCGCGACGTCAAGATAATTCAGCGTTCCATCTTTTTCAAGCTCCATATTGAACTTTATTGTATTGTGTAGGTTGTTTATCTTGTGCATAAAATAATTTAATTCGTCTACTCAATGTTCCCATATGAAGAATATGTCATCAGCGTAGCGGATCCACACTCGGGGTTTCTTGATACAATTTAAAAAGATGAGATCTTCCAGCGGTCTAAGAACTGCTTCCGCAAGAACTGAACGTAGAGGTGAACCCATCGGTGCTCCTTCAGTTTGTTTATAGATGTCTGCATCCATCTTGAAATAGTTGTGGTTAGTAACCAGATTTAAGGCGCCGATAATTTTCTTTGTTTGGGTCGGTGTGAATTCGCAGGAAGTGACGATTATTTCTTCAAGGTTTGCACCAGCCTCTGGTATAGGTATAGATGGATATAAAGACGCAATGTCGAAACTTCCCGTTATACCATTATCAAATATATTTAATCTTCTTCCGCGCTCCACAAATTCTTTTGTTGACTTGATTGCGTAATCGGAGTTTTTTAAACCTTCAGAGAAGAATTTAGCTAGGAATTTTTCTAATATGTAAGTAGGAGATTTGATTTTTGCTACTATAGGTCTAAGGGCAGATCTAGGTTTATGGTTCTTTAGTCGTCCAAAGAGTGGTGGAATTGTAGGGCCCGGAGGAATCTTCGCTGACATTCTAATAGTTTTTGGTAGGTTTTTATCCCTGACTAGAGCTTGAACTTTCCGTATTATGCTGTTCAGAGAATTCCTCGACTGTGGAATTGAGTCCGAGTGATCAGCAAATTCCTTAAGTTTTCTAACATAATCAGACCTGTTCACAATGACAATCTGATTCGACTTGTTATTAGAGTAATTGATATTCTAGAATCGTTACGTAGGTTCTCGAAAACTTTCTTAATCTGCCTGTCACTTTCTTTAATGCACCTTATTTCAATATTACTCCTTTTAAAATTCATTACACTGCTTCTTAACTTCGATACGGCTAAACATCTGGTCCTATCACGATCTTCTGCTAGAACTTGGGAAATTATACTTTCTACCTCAGATATTAACTATTTGATTCTATGCTTCGATGGAGGGCAATATGTCCAGCCCTCCAGAACTTTCACTGGTTCGTTCGTCATTCTTACTGTCGATTCATTTATGAAGGGGACTTTGTAGTTATTAGTTAGAATCTGAGTTGATCGAATAATTTCTAGTTTCTTACGATGTTCCTTGCTCAGGATCTCTTCCTCTCATGAAACTAGGGCATTGACTTTTCGGAGAAATATATTAAACAAAATGGGTGGGGCTATTATTTCTAACGCCTGGTAATGTCTGAAAGTTCCAGAATGCAATTTCGTTACCAGGATTCGTTTTCCCTGACGTTGTGCGACAGTGCTCTTTCGAGCAGTTTTTTCTTACGTCGTTGGAACCAGTGGTCATTCAACACTGTCTTAAATTGTAAAAACTTCGGGATGATGTTGTTCTCTTTGCAGGACATCAGGAACTCTAAGCTTGCGGTATCTCTCACTAAAACTAGTCTAGACTTTCGAAAAAGTTTAATTGTCGTTGATTCCACGCTCGGATGTAGCATCGGTAACTTTATTTTAAATACACCAGATGTGAATACTCAAGAGATGCATATAGCAAATTAAATCCGTTTATTTTTGTGCTGTAGTCAGTACAAAGATTCGCCAAGCTTTCGCTTTCCTGTTGCACCATGTGGACGGCCGGTTTTGTGTGCGTCGCTTACCTGGAAAAGTTTTGGCACCAGGATGCGTCGTGGGATAAAAACAAGCCGGTGGAGGATGTGAACAATGTTCTGCCGGAAAACCCTAGGACCAGTCATTCATGTGCAAGAAACTATGACGTCTACCACCTACCTAAACATCATTGTAGAGCAGGTACATCCTTTCATGGCAACAATAGTCCTACCTAGTAGTGTCTTCTTTCAGCAGCATAATGCACTAAGTCAAGAAATACAGTAGTTTCGCGAACCATTCTGCGTCTAAAATGGTTAACGAAACTTGCGAAACACTTCAAGGTATTGCGCTGTCCTCCAAAATTTCCTAGAAATTAATTCAATCAAGCGTCCGTGTCTTGTGCTGGAACAGCGAATCTGATCTGCAGCGGATCAACAGCGTAATTTACGAGATTTAAAAAATGTGCTGGTAAGGTGTTGGAACCATATACACTATCTACCAACAAGTAATTGGACACCTGTGATAGCAAAGGAAAACGAAGTTCATTCACCTTCAATAGCCTCCACGAGCGGCGATTACAGCTGCGACCCTCCGGAGCATACTCTCAACCAGGCGTTGTACGACGGCTAGCGGTATTTTCTTCCACTCGGCTTGGAGAAGACAGGTCAGTTCCTTCACCGATTTCGGACGGTGGGGACACCCCTTAAGTCGACGCTCCAACTCGTTCCAGAGGTGCTCGATAGGGTTAAGGTCCGGGCTCTGTGCAAGCCAGTTCATTCGATTAACCCCATTAACCCCTTGCGAGGTCCACCATACCAAGCCATGGTGGACCTCGCAACATGACAGGGGGCATTGTCATCCTGAAAGTAACATGGGACCACCCCGTAAAACTGCCACAACGTAGGAAGTGCATGGTCATCCAAAATGGTGCAGTAGGTCTCGGCGTTGAGCCTACCAGGAATTGCGACAAAGGGTCCCGTGCCATGCCAGGAGAAACACCCCATAGCATAATTCCACCGCCGCCGAACTTCACAGTTGGCACAATACATTCCGGCAGGAGGCGTTCTCCAGGAAGACGCCAAACCCAGACCCGCCCATCCGAACGGTAGAGGGTGAACCTCGATTCGTCGCTCCAGAGAACTTGTTTCCACTGTTCAACGGTCCACCGTCGACGTTCTTTGCACCACGTTAGCCGAGCAGCGCTATTAGACTTGGTGATCAAAGGCTTGTGAGCGGCAGCACGTCCATGATAACCGAGCAGATGGGCTTCCTTACGGATGGTATTCATCGAAAGAACACTTCCGGATGCCTATTGAAACTCCTCGCGGATGTGGCCCATCGATTTGGTGCGGTTCTTCCGAATTTCTCTGGCCAGCACGCGTCGCTCTCTAACTCCCAGTTTTGTGGGTCTTCCGGGTTGTGGCACATTCCGACAGTCACGTCTCATCTTCCACTTGCCATACACGTAGGCCACTGTTGAGTTTAGGAATTTCAACTCGCTGAATATGTCACGTATGGATCGGCCATTTCTGTGATACCCGACGACTACACCTTTCTCGAAATCAGAGAGCTCCGAACTGCGTGGCATCTTGCATACGACTGGATGCGTTGTTGTTTCCCACACGATGCATCAGTACCGCAGATATCGTCGATTGCAGGGGTATCCAATTACTTGTTGGTATATAGTGTACATACAACAAATCACCATTAGAAATGTTGTGCGGTCCATGCCTCGCCGGTTAAAAGCGCTGTTGTTGTGTATACATATACACTATATTGACAAAAGTCACCGGACACCCCTTTGAAAGCAAATGAACTCATCCGCTGAGTTGTTAAGATGCGCGGTACAGCTACAAACGGTATAAAAACAAGCCTGCAGCTGACCGTAATCATATCGCACTATGAGATTGAGTGAAAATGTCGCGGCGGGAGAGAACCGACTTTGAGAAAGGAAATATTGTTGGGTGTTATATTAGCGGGTTTCCATAAGAGAAACCGTGATGTGTTTCAACATACCCAAATCAACTGTTTCGATGTACTGAATAAGTGAATGACACATGGCGTGCCTGATGCAGCAAAACGTACCGGCAGACCAAAGAAAATCAGTGATAGGAGACGTCGAAGCCTCAGGAGAGTCGTTACAGCTAATCGACGGAGTACTGCACAAGACCTCAGTGTACAGGTGAGTAAAAATGCTGGAACTTCGGTATGTACACGTACCATTCGCAGAGAACTTCATTCCATGGGTTACCGTGGTGTGCGGCTGCTCATAAAACTTTCATCTCCACTCGGAGTGCTACTCGTCGTTTAGCATGGTGCAAAGAACATTTATCGTGGACCGTAGATCACTGGAAATGGGTCCCATGTACTGATGAATCCAGATACACGCTCCATCAGTCTGATGGCCGTGTGTGTATGGCGGCAACTGGGGGAACGCTATTTAACATTGCCAGCTCCAAACTTGTTCCTACGGTCAAGTTTGGAGCAGGCGGTGTTCTCGTGTGGGGATGTTTTTCGTATTATGATTCCGGCCTATTGGTTATCGTCGACAGACCTGTTAACCAGCACGTATGCCTCGATATTCTGGACAAGTATGCCCTATCAACTCTGTGGCAATACTATAAAATCGAGCCTTGTTGGTACCAGCAGGATAATGCACCGAACCATAAAGCAAAGACTGTTACGGCGTGGTTTGACGATAATTCCGTATCGTGTGTGGAGTGGCCAGCGCCCTGATCTGAATCCTATAGAGCACCAATGAGGTGAATTAGAGCGCCGCATAAGAAGTTCGGAACCAAGGCTTACTACTAATCAACAGTTAGCGGCAGCATTATGTACTGAATGGAAGCGCATACCTATAGCTGTGTTCCAAAACCTTGTCTAAAGCAAGTCTTGAAGGATCAGTGCATGCATTAAGGCTAAAGGTGGACCGACACCGTACTAATGGATATCAATAAATGCCATGTTGTGTTTCTCTTCAAGGTGACCGGTGACTTTTGTCAATATAGTGTATACGAGTATGTATACTGCTTATTACTAGCCCGTATTTTGCGAGATCTCGGATTAACGAACAAGACGGGAACCTTTGTTTGTTATAATGTTAATGCAAAGCTAATTTGATAATTTTTTACAAACAAAATTAAATCTTAAGTAAAAATCGAAAAACTCAAAATCTAAAAGTAAAGGACGTAACTAAAAAGCATATACTTTTCACAAAAAGCAGTGTAGCTATCTACTTTTCAGGAAAAGTAGTTGTTTCTGTATCAAAGTACTTTTAAAAAGTAGTTTCTCAGTCATTGGTATTTAGTTAGTTATTCCAAAAGTGTGAACATATGTTCAATGAAGTTTTCTGCGAGCATTAGCTAGCTTCTCAGTAAATCACTTATACTGGAGCTATCAAAAGATCAAAACTCTGCCCTAGTTGTTCTCGATATTGCAAAATTGTGCCGAAGTAAATGTGATTTCTTTATCTTACAAAAGAGGATTTTTATTCAAGTCTGGGAGCGCCCTATAAATTTATTCATAAGGTTTTTAAAGACACGGTATCCCGCATTTTCGGGACCCTGCTTGTAAAATCAACAGACTCCACTTCGTCCGCTTTTACGACTGAATTTACTGCTTGTAAGAATGCGTTCTCACAAGGCAAATTTTGATTGGAAGCATTTTCTTAGTCCAAAATATCTTCAAGATTGGGAATGTATATTACTTTTTTTTTCATGTTCCGCGTTGCGTGACTATCAGCTTAACGCGACATTTCTGCGAAAAAGACGAATTTGAATTCCATGATAGACGCCCACGCAGGATGTGAAGATACTTATCTCACGAAAGTTTGTTCTACTTAGACTCTCGCAAGCAGATGGAATCCATAACCTATGTATTCGTTTTTCCTTCGAAACGTATGAGGGAAAGTATTTCATTGCTGACAGAATTTTGGTATTTTCTCCTTTAGGTGAATTGAGATGAGCACCAGAGAGAGAGAGAGAGAGAGAAGAGAGAGAGTAGGCGACCTAAATATTTATCCAGAAACCCCCTTATCGCTGGCCATGAGAGTAACTAAATACAAAGAAAGAAGATATTGGGAAATATGTTGTAATGGTCACATGGACCGGAAATTAGGTCCGCGTCTTGAGAGGAAGCCCCGCATAACTGCACGGCGCATGCCCTTGGCTTCCAGAGAGCAAAGAATATCAGCTCGGTTTACTGTCACTTCCGTGTTTCCTAGTCCAAGTTTAATTAAACTCTGCTCGGTGTTTCGCCAAGAGAGTTCGCCATGCTGCATTTAGCGTTCCTTTAACGCAATCCAGCCTTTCTGATGAAACATTTGCGTCAATCATTTTTTTCAGAAAAACAGAATGCTTAACGTAACACTTATAACCAGCACGCTCCTATGACACCAATAACCTCAGAAAAAAAGAGGGCTCATCTACCCGTCTGTTCATAATAATTTATTGAAATACGGGGATAATATCTTATTAAAGAAAGACTGAATAGGATTATTTTTTAGAAAAATAGGATTATTTTTTTAATTTCTCAAATGCTTTCTCCTGTTCTCCTGATCGCAAAACTGAAATTACTTGAAAATTCGAGTAAAACGGCATATTCGGTTGCAGATAAAGCATTTGAACATGTTCTAATCTTTCATACGTATAACTATTCTAAAATTCGTGCACGGCTGACACGTGGCCATGAGTAAAACATTCAGAAATCCTTTTCTAAACAACCTTTCCCGCCCGGACATTCTTTCATGTCCTTCTGTTTCCTTTCCCAAATAACGCCTAGTTTTCAAGCTTCGGGCGTAACGTTTTCTTGCATTTTCCTCCATATCTCTTCTCCTAATTGTGAGATTTTAAGATTCCCTTTTTGCTTCGGATATCTTACTCTATGAGGCCTAAGCGTAACGTGACAAAAAATTAGGGGGTGAGGCTACGAAAACTGTAAACTGATGTTTTTCTTTTGAGTGGGGGGAGATTCTTAGAAACGGTTTCTCGTGAAATGTCCCAAAAGGATCTTTTAAGTGAATAAAAAACTTTTTTATGCACCACTTTTTAACTACTGACGATGACGAAAGATGACAAACAATCCAACGTATTATTGACACGATCCTAAGTTTTCTGAAGATAAGGAACCCTCTTTTATTACGTATTTGTAAATATCACAAATCTTTTGCTGATACATGAATAATGTTATAAAACACAGTGTAACAAAATTTTATTTTTTATTTATTCATGCGTAGTTATTATCACTTCCTAATCGCTTATACCTCTAAAGTATAAAAAAACGACAAACAAACAATCCAACGTATTATTGACACGATGCTAAGTTTTCTGAAAATAAAGAACCCACTTTTATTACGTATTTTAAAGATCACAAATCATTTTGCTGATACATGAATAATGTTATACAACACAGTGCAACACATATTTATATTTAATTTATTCCTGGGTAGTAACTGTTACTTCCTAATTGCTTGGGCCCCAAAAGTACAGAAAATGACACAAACCTTAATTTTCTGACAAGAAAATGATATTTTGAAATTTACCTATTTCCTATGAGGAAACGGGCAAATTTGCGTCTTTTCGTTCACATAAATTAAATAAAAAAAAGCGTATGAATCAAAATTAACATCTATTTATACTACAGTTATACAAAAACGAACACAAAAGATTTACAAATGAATAGTATTTCGAGATTTAAGATTGCTGTAAATCGCTTTCACGAAACAGCCCCTAAATGTAATCTCCCACCATGTTCTCCTTATACTGTCCTTGGTAGTGACGTTCAAAGTCCAGTATATCCTGGTGTAAGCGCTCGCCTTTTTCCTCCGAATACGCTCCCAGGTTCTCACTGAATTTATCAAGATGGGCATCAAAGTCTTTGAGGTATATCATGCAGCCCTTTTTTCTGCAGTCAGAGAGCGAGGAAGACGTTGGAGATCCAGATTACAATTTGAGAGGTGGAGCTGAGGAGAGAAACCCATACTACCCCAACCAAAGAGATGACTTGATCAGAGATCTTGCTTGGTCTTACCAAGTCCAGTGCCAAGATTTGGGTGTCTAGGCTCAAGCAGTGGAACTTGTTGCACGAAAGTGTGGAAGTTCCAGATCAGAGGAAGCCTCACCAAGCATTTTCCACCTTCTTCACCCATTGAGATGGGCTCTGCTTTTGCTACAATGCGACTGGTCTGTTCAGGGGCGTACTGATAGCTCCTGCAAGCCCCGCAGTGTGGGGGGTGTTATGGTTTGTACAAAAGTGTTTGCGGAAACTTCGTACGAAACTGGTTAAAGAAATAAGCCAAGGATTAAGGCAGCTTTGAATGAAGTATTAAGAAGAAAAGCATTTTTTTCTCTCAGTAAATACGTATAATCTTTAGAAATCATTTCGTTGCTTTAGTTCATAAAAGCTGGATGACGGGAAAGCAGCTATTCAAAAGAACTTGAGTTCATAAAAGCTGGATGACGGGAAAGCAGCTATTCAAAAGAACTTGAGTTCATAAAAGCTGGATGACGGGAAAGCAGCTATTCAAAAGAACTTGAGCTCATAAAAGCTGGATGACGGGAAAGCAGCTATTCAAAAGAACTTGAGTTCATAAAAGCTGGATGACGGGAAAGCAGCTATTCAAAAGAACTTGAGTTCATAAAAGCTGGATGACGGGAAAGCAGCTATTCAAAAGAACTTGAGCTCATAAAAGCTGGATGACGGGAAAGCAGCTATTCAAAAGAACCTGAGTTCATAAAAGCTGGATGACGGGAAAGCAGCTATTCGAAAGAACTTGAGTTCATAAAAGCTGGATGACGGGAAAGCAGCTATTCAAAAGAACTTGAGTTCATAAAAGCTGGATGACGGGAAAGCAGCTATTCGAAAGAACTTCAGCTCATAAAAGCTGGATGACGGGAAAGCAGCTATTCGAAAGAACTTGAGTTCATAAAAGCTGGATGACGGGAAAGCAGCTATTCAAAAGAACTTGAGTTCATAAAAGCTGGATGACGGGAAAGCAGCTATTCGAAAGAACTTCAGCTCATAAAAGCTGGATGACGGGAAAGCAGCTATTCGAAAGAACTTGAGTTCATAAAAGCTGGATGACGGGAAAGCAGCTATTCGAAAGAACTTGAGTTCATAAAAGCTGGATGACGGGAAAGCAGCTATTCGAAAGAACTTGAGTTCATAAAAGCTGGATGACGGGAAAGCAGCTATTCGAAAGAACTTGAGTTCATAAAAGCTGGATGACGGGAAAGCAGCTATTCAAAAGAACCTGAGTTCATAAAAGCTGGATGACGGGAAAGCAGCTATTCGAAATAACTTGAGTTCATAAAAGCTGGATGACGGGAAAGCAGCTATTCAAAAGAACTTGAGGCCCCCTGCTGTTAGAAGGGGCCTCAAGTTCACAGCCCTTGCAAACGTTTCTATATAGGTGTGTTAACAACAGAATGTGAAAAATAATTTCAGTTCAGTGAGCGGAATTTGTTTACCAATGAGGATAAGGTGTTATGTATTACAGTTGCTTGTATATAAATATGCATCCTTCTGAATGTAATGAAGTAAAATGTGTTCTTCGCGGGAGTGAAAAAACAGAGACCTGTGTCATTTTTTTACAACACAGTCAAACGATTTTTTTACTAAGCGCAGAACATTGTGGTATTATTAAGTGTGCTTTTTTATATTCCAGAGTAAATAATTTAAGTAGTTTTATGTTTTTTTGTGCTACAGTTCTTAATCGTTACTTAGTTATTTGCTTACTTATGCTGTGACGTTTCGTATAAATTGGAAAAGTCAACAGACACAGTCACACGGCAGTTGCATGTTTTGTGTGTGCAGTCGTGAAGCATTTCAAAAAGCCGGCCTTAGTTCTTTAAACTGATAAATTTTGCATGATATGATTAGCTTTGACGAAAGCATTTTGTGTAGTAATATGTATCGGTAACTGGGATAATCATTTTAATTTAAACGTAGACATTTGTGTTTCACGCAACAAAGTGAAAACAAATTTATTTTACGTAAAATACTCGAAGGTTCCAAAGAATGTGATTTATTGAAACACCCGTAAAGCCTAGTTAATAAATAATATGGAAATTAAAGTTTTGAGTAATTGCTAAGGGATTTTCGCAAAAAGGCCACGAAAACATTTTTGCGGGGGAGGAGGGGGGGTGGTCAAGTTTTTCCGGTACGCCACTGGGTCTGTTCCAGTCAATTGGAATCACCTGTAACCTCTTCATTGACAGTTCATCCAAGCGCCTAAAAACTGTGATACTCCATAATGGGATCAAGTACTCGTCTCTTCCCCTGATTCACTCAGTGCACTGTCATACCTGTTCTTATCACCCCCTTTTTTTTGTTGTATTTTTCTGTTTATTTCTGGATGTGGGATAGTTGGAGGTATTGCATGGGGAATGTTATGCACTTTATTTCAATCGGCGATACTCTTACCATCCAGATGCACTTACTTGTTTTTCTTGCCACCACCAGTCTAGATTGGGGTAAGGTCTAGACGCCTTATGGAGATCACTTTATTCGAGACAGAGGGGTGGTTGAAGACTTCCAAACTGGTGTAGAAATGAGCCGAAGATATTTAACAAATAACAAAAAAATTTATTATCCACCACTTAGGGTAGGATGAAGGTTGGTTTTACACCTTGCACTAGAACATACAGAAGAATTTTAGGTGACAATAGAGCTTGAGCTGAGCAAACAGAATTATGGTGCTTCCTTATTAGCACCGTTCAGTTTTTACAAGAGTTCAGTAAAGTCACATTCAGTTCTTGTCTGAGTTCATAAGTTACGCATTAATAGCATTATGCAGCACTTTGGAAACAAGATATGAGATTATCAGATCTCAGATATAATGGATCTAGACCTCGGCCTGATCCCTTGGAACAAAATATAGGTAGTTACTAACCGCAGTTAGCTGAAATCTATCCCTAGCTAACTCGACCGCAGCCGAGCGCTTTTCTTACGGCAAAATCATCCCACGCGATGACCTGACGTCCTGCTCTGGTGAAAACTAGACGAGAAGAGAGCGCCAAAAACTAACTTCCCGAGTTCTCTCCAAAACTTTCTGAGCCCCAGCGAGCGCTTAGCCAATCACGAAGACGCATTCGAACCCCTTAGCTGGGCATCTTTCACTCTCCGCGTCCTGCTTCTCACGGTTTACATCCGCCGGATGGCTGCTCTTCGAAGAATTCTATGCTCAAAGTTCTGAGAATTCATGGGTTCGTTATGACCTTGTGAACTGGTCACCAAGATGGCTGTGCTCCTCCCTTCCTCGCTTTTCACATCAAAATGGCGTTCCATTGCCCACTTCTGATTTTTCCCACGTTTACTTTTTTAACATTCAGCAGTTCCTATATTCCTGTGCGACACTGGCATTTTTTCCAATTCTTTTTTTCTAACGGTTTTCGCATCATCACATGCACCTTAAAGAGGATTACAACAGCATAAAGAGCAATTCAAATTTGGAAGATGTGAGTCCGTTTATTGGTGTAAATATGACATGAATGTTAAGTCAGATAATATCCGAAAACTTGAAAATTTCGTCGTCCTGGAGCAGCAATCGAACCTGCGTCTCCCGGATAGCGTTCGAGTATGCTAACCACTACACCACCCAGAACGACGAAGTTTCAAGTTTCCGCTTAATTTGAATATAACCATCGCAGGATTCGCTAGTCGAAGTAACCAGCATTCATAGACGAGCTAAGAGCTTTCTAGACGCCTTAAAGTATGATGAGTACGGCTGAGAAGTCATTGAAGACTTCAAAATGATGGCATTCTTGTTGGGTCTCCAAAGCAGTTTTACCAAGTTTCTCTGCTATCTTTGTCTTTGGGACAACAGAGACACCAAGGTGCCCGACCACAGGCAGAGGCGTAACTAGGCATTTCTGCGCCCGGGGAAAACCACAAAATGTTGCGTCCCCATCTGTTTTTCTGTTACGCGCATACGAACACACTACACACACACACACACACACACACACACGCCTTTTTTATTTCTACAGCTTTTCGCATGTTTCGGAGTTTGGAAATTCTGTATCACAGCAAACGAACCAAGTGTAGATAACAGTCGTGACTCGCAGCCACAGAAATGATAGAATAGCTCTCAGAGAATTTTCAATAAAGTGAGCGACATCCTTATCTTATCTATCCAGCTAATGAAACGCGACATCCTTATATACATGGAACTAAAGAAAAACAACACCCTTATGCTATCCATCCAACTAAAGAGAAAGGACATCCTTATCCATCCAACTGAATAAAAACTGCGGGTTCCATTGTTATCCACAAAGGCCGCGGTTCTTCTTTAGTTTGACGGCTTTCATTTCTGAATGTAAGCAGCTAGCATCTCCTGAGCATCTTGAGGAAAAAAATACAACTTTAAGTGTGCCAGAAACTGGTATAACAGTTTCAATTCCAATTTTAAGAAGACTGCAAGCAGTGATTTTTGCGCTCTCTCTTGAGCTGCGCCCGGAGCAACCGCCCCGTCTGCCCCGCCCTAGTTATGCCTTTAACCACAGGGGTGACTGGAGACAGCGGACAGTTTGCTGTGGGGATCATGCGGGAGCCCCTAGTGTATCCCCAGAATGTGCTGACAACATTACTGCGCATCAAATTGGCCCTTATGAAACAATTTGTCACAGCTCTAGATAAGGAGCCTGCAGCCTCCAAGTACCTGCGAGACTTCTTCTCTGAGATTTCTGAAACAAAGGTCAAAGCCGGTGTCTTCGTCGGACAAAAGGTAAAGAAGATCTTGCAGTGCAAGGAATTTCCTAATATGCTCGCTATAAAGAAGAAAACTGCTTGGAACAGCTTTGTCGTAGTCGTTAGGAGGCTTTGTTGGCAGTCACAAGGCCGAAGACCATGTGGAGCTGGTTGAGACTCTGGTGAAAAACTACAGCAAAATGGACTGCATGATGTTCTATAAAGTCAATATATTGATGCTCATCTTGAAAAATTCAAGAAGAACATGGGAGCATACTCAGAGAAGCAGCAAGTGCTTCCTATACTGGACTTTGAATATTGCTACCAATGACAGTAAAACGAGAACATGATAGGAGACTACATTTGAGAGCTGAGGCTGTTTACAGTATAGTAATCTCGAAAAAGCATTCACTTCCAAATATTTCGCGATAATTTTTGTGAAACTGTAGTATAATTACATGTTAATTTTGATTTCATATGTTGTTGTTGCTTTTTTTACTTTATGTGAACTAAAAGATGCAAATTTGTCCGTAAAAAGATGCAAATTCGGCATCCAATTTGCATCAAGAGTTTATTCTCCAGGACGATATCGACAATTTCTTCCGTTCAATGCCACACCATGTAGAGGCTGTCATTGTTACTTGAGATGGCTTCACACGATACTGAGATTTGTAGCGAAAAAATCTTGTATAGCTTGTGACGTATATTCTAAATTAACTTTCCTTTTTAGTTTCTTTCCCTATGTAAATCTTGAGTTTGTTCTCAGTTATACTTCACACTTAACGTGATATCTTCTCTCTCAAACGAATACTGTTGGCAACTTAATTGAGGTAGAATGAACGTGACGTATGCCTGTTATTAGATAAGAGCCAGAGATATAAACTACGAGGCAACAGTTGCTCGGGTGGAGTGTGGAGTGTGGAGTGTGGAGCGTTGAATGTGGTTGATACTGATTTGTTATGTAAAATGTGAAGTGCTATGATGTATTAGTGAAAACATCTGGAATAAAGCTAATTTCCGTAAGTTTGACTTCTGTTTTAAATGTTTCGTCTGGCCGTTAAGGTTTAATTTAGGAACTCTTTCATCGTATCGTGATGTTTTTAAAATAACGTATCAGTTCGAAAAGACATTTACGTTGTAAGCTCTACAAATGTAATCAGTTATCTCCGGTTACATGAGGAATCTGTGTTATACATTTCATTTGAAGAGCGCTGTTCTTTCTTGGTGTTGCAATTTTCACAGACAGTAGTGTAGGAAGAAACAGTTCGACTCACTTTAAATCCTGCAAGGAGCTTTTTAATAATATGACAAGATTTAGTGAAACAATACATTTTATAATATCTGTTCCTCAGCGAGACACTTATTAAAAACTTATAAATAATTGATGAAATTAAACCAAGCATATGTCTGTTCAGCGATTGTTGGCATTGAAAACACAAATCGGCAGCCCCGGTGGCGCAGTGGTCTAAGCGCTGGCCTCTGATCATTCGTCCGAAATGGGCACGGGTTCGAATCCCGGTGAGGCATGGATGTTGTGTTTATCTTACGGAACTGGCTCTCTCCCTTCCCTGGAGTCAGTGACCCAAAATTAGGAACGGGCGACTGCTTATAGCCCACTGAGTTGCTCATGGTGGTCGTTAAATCTTCAAAAAATCAAAGAAAAAAAAGGTGGGCGTTAAACCTTCAAAAAAAGTGGTCGGTAAACCTTCAAAAAAAAAAAAAAAAAAAAAAGAGGTGGCCGTTAAACCTTTAAACCTTAAAAAAACCCACACAAATCCCGTTTACTAAATGGAATTATGAGAACTTAAACCAGATTAATTTATTAGAGCTGGATCGGAGTCTGGAGCCCAATTGTTCAAACCTTTTTTTCACTGAGAAATACCCAAACATAAGAGATTTGGGATGAAAAACAATTTTGATGTTTGGAAGTACTTAAATAAACCGAAAAGGAAAGGCATTATGACCAGCGCGTGCGTATGCAAATCGAAGCAACTGCAGGTAAACGATGACGCGTGTGCGGGCCATGAAACGGTATAAATAACATCTGATACTGAGCTCTGTTAATCAGTGTTATTCTTATGAGAAAGTCACCGGACAAAAGCACTCCAGCGACATGACTGAGTCAGCGCATTTTTTTTTTTTTGGTTGGAGGTTTAACGACCACCGTGAGCAACTCAATGGGCTATAAGCAGTCGCCTGTCCCTAATTTAGGGTCACTGGTTCGAGGGAAGGGAGAGAGCCAGTGTCGTAAGACAAACACAACATCCATGCATCACCGGGATTATATATATACCAGATATATCCTTTTATGGCAACAGTATTCCCCTTCTAGTAGTGCCTTGCTTCAGAAAAATAATACGCCATGCCCCACTGCCCGGATTATTTGAGTACAGTTTACGGACCATGAGGAAGACTTCCAGGTATTGTCCTGATCTCGAAGTTCCCCAGACATTAATCCAATCGAGCATGTGTGGTTTGTATTGGAGCAGAAAATCCAATCTTCGGGGGCTCAAACACGCAACTTGAAAGAGGGCTGGTAACTTGAGGATGTGCTGGTAACGTGTTGGTACTAGATACCGCAATAAATACCACAATACCTTAGAAATATTGTAGCTTCTATGCCTCGCCTGGTAAGAACTGTTTTTTGCCGCACGTGGAGTACCAACATCATAGTAAGCAGGTAGTCATAATGTTTTGGCTCTTCGGCTTATGCGAGAAGGCACTTCCTGGCATGAAACTGGACAAATACTTTGACTTTCAATTACAAACATCAAAGTGAACACTCAACAACTTTTAGTAGAGTTTAATCGTCCGTACTGCTCCATTAAATGTAAGGTTCATTTTTCAAATTTTAAGTTCCAACTGTTTTAACATTAATTAAAACAGCTTAAAGATGTAACAAATTAAGCAGGACATTTATTTATACAGGGTGTTCAGCTTAGACGTATAATAAAAGAAAGTATAATAATTTCTGAACTTACCACAATTTATTAGCGACACGTATTGTTCCAACTACACAAACTTTCCTTTTTACATGTCTAATAAACTTCAACATGAGCTCCAGTGGTGGCATGGTAAACCTACAACTGGTATTCTACTTCAGCCCACTTGTGAGAAAAGCATTTCTGGTGTCATGCTATTAATTTCAGCACATATTCTGTAGTGTAAGTCTTCCAGATTAAGCACCGGTGTAGCGTGCACCTGGTTCTTAATAACCCACCACAGAAACAAGTCGGGTGGAGTTAGGTCTGGTGAACTGAGGGGCCATACAATGAATGTTGATCCCCTACCAATCCATCATGTAGTGAAGTAGTAATCCGAGAATGTGCGGACATCACTGACAAAGCGCGAGGAGCCCCATCTTGTTGGGAAATGTTTCCTTAGGCAGCTTAGACACAGCGTATTTCTGTAACATTTCCAGGTATGGTAGTCTAGTTGACGTGGCCTCCTCAAAAATAAAGGGACCGATGACTTTTCCCTTTATGATACCACACCAAACATTGCATTTTTTAGAATCCCGTTGGTGTTCCTGAACAACGTACTGATTTTTTGATCCCTAGATGCGGCAGTCGCATCTGTTTACTTTTTCAGACACGTGGGTCGACTCGTCTGAAAAGCGTACCTGGTCTAGAAATGTATCATCGGCATCAATTTTGGCCAACATTATCGCCGTAAGTTTTTTACGTGCCTTCTTGTCAGGGCGTAACTTGTTGATGCAGTTAAATCTTGTCCATAAAAGGTTGCTCGTAAGCGCAGCCTTTTATGGAGTACCCGATGCACTGTTGTCGGTGGGATGCCTAACTGCACACGGATGGATTTCCTCGGGCTTCCCTGAAATGACGTTTGAATCCGTTCAACGTTTCCCTCAGACACTGTACGCTTAGCATGTTTACCAGTCATTGGTAACAAACTTCCCATTTCTCTAAGTTGCTTGTTTGCAGGATCATCGGTAACAAACTTTCCGTTTCTCTAAATTGCTTTTTTGCAGGATCATCAGTAACAAACTTCCCGTTTCTCTAAGTTGCTTGTTTGCAGGATCATCAGTAACAAACTTCCCGTTTCTCTAAGTTGGTTGTTTACAGGATCATCAGTAACAAACTTCCCGTTTCTCTAAGTTTCTTGTTTGCAAGATCATCAGGAACAAAATTCCCGTTTCTCAACGGTGCTTGTTTCCAGGATCAGCGGTAACAAACTTCCCGTTTCTCTAAGTTGGTTGCTTGCAGGATCATCGGTAACAAACTTCCCGTTTATCTAAGTTGCTTGTTTGCAGGATCATCAGTAACAAATTCCCGTTTCTCTAAGTTGCTTGCTTGCAGGATCATCGGTAACACACCTCCCGTTTCTCTAAGTTGCTTGTTTGCAGGATCATCAGTAACAAAATTCCCGTTTCTCAAAGTTGCTTGTTTGCAGGATCAGCGGTAGCAAACTTCGCGTTTCTCTAAGTTGTCATTTGCTGGATAATTACGGGTTCCCTGTTCCCTCCAGATGAAATACCGACGAGAATTCGTTTGTTTACTGAATCTGGACTCGTCCGTAAACAGGTCACCGGCCCACTCGTCTGAGCTCCCGGAACGATATTTACTGCAGCAGTTCAAGCGAGCTCTCGTGTGAGATGCGGTTAGTGGGACACAAAGCACGGGTCTTCTATCATGAAGACCAATTGCATTAAGCCTTTGACATATCGTTTCCCTTGCTACTTTATTTGCAGTAGCAGCGGAGAGCTCCGAAGATAATTGCGTGGCTGTTAAAGGCCTATGACGCCGTGTGATTAACACAAGAGATGTCGTACACCTTGGACGACCTTGGTCAGGCCTTCCTGACATCCCACCGGTGCTTTGAATGGCTGGTATAACCATGAAACCACACTGGGGGTGGATATTCAAGTCTCTTATGACCTGGACCTGAGACTGGCCTGCGTCTATCCGTTCTATTCCTTGCCACCATACAGAGTCGGATACTCGTGTAAAGAAAGAATTTGCAGTTCCCCAGGCGCTTGTCACACTCGCTGCGAACGATAAATGCCATTGTCGTTCTCAGTTGGTTTTAAGTGTGTAACTCAGTAGTTGGCTTATCAACAGCATTTTTCTCACTGACATGCAAATTTTATAGCGGTCATTTGTTTCTTGTGTCTATATGCATATGTCTTATGAACACGGTAACCGTTCATTGAACACTTCGGATTATTTGCCCACTATCGCCTTCCAGACTTTAATTTTGGGCACAAGTGTAGTAGGCTGCGAAAGTAAGATTTTGTCTCGAGGCAGGAATTTTATCAACTCTTACCCCAAAATCCGGATCCTGACGACTATTATGATGAACGTTTCCACTACTGTGGTTGCTGCTTTTCTGCCTTGTTTTGGAATTTTGGGGGAAAAGAAATGCCAGTTGCTTGAAAGCGATTTTTAATCATTGTAGAATTTAATATTTCTTACAGATATAATGGGGGAAGGGGGAATTAAACATCCTAAATTTGTGTGTACAAGAAACGAAATTGTCTAATCCTCCACGCGATAAATATATTATTGACGTTCAACGGGACGTTTACATTTTCCTGAAATGTCTTATCCCGAAAAGTTGGTGGGAAAAATTGAATTTACTTTTCGAATTAATAGATATTCCAATATGAAGATCAGCGGCTTCCTTCCACAAAGGAAGAAAACGTATTGAATTTTCCTCAAATCATTTCGTTTTTCCCATTCCGGATCTTAAGCATCATCCGGTTCGTATTGAAACGGAGATATTGGATTTCAGGATCATCCTTCCTCGCGAAGCAAATATGCAAAGTTACGTAACGCTCTTTTCAAAAAAGACACTTCTATTTTTGTCGTTTTAAAAATTCTTTTCCCAGCAATGTTTATTCTAATCTATTGAGTTTGATCTCGGTTATTGATACACTTTCTGTTATGCTGTTATGTATTTTATATATAGTATTTGCGAACAAGCATTACCAGCCGTGAATGTTACAAAAAATGTAATTTCCGCCATGAATGATTAATGATCATTTAAAAAATCTCCAATTCTCCAAAAGTGAAACAAACATAAAGGATAATTCTAACTAAAAGCAGATCGAGTTTTCTTGTTAAAGTTTATTTTTTTTCGTAGAAGCGTAAAACGAAATATTGATAAACGATTCTAATATAACCTTTTTCAGAAATTATCAGCTGTCTCTTTACTTTTCACCGTCCTATCATTTTCTCAAAATAAGTGAAAATGCCATGAATTATACATTATATTGATAAACGTTACCGGACACTCATTCAAAAGCAAACGAACGGATCCGCTGCGTCGTTAAAATGCGCGGTACAGCTGCAAACGGTATACAAACAAGCCTACAGCTGACCGCGATCATATCACAACGTGAGGTTGAGTGAAAATGTCGCGGCGAGAGAGAACTGACTTTGAGGAAGGAGAGATTGTTGGGTGTTATATTAGTAGGTTGTCCAGAAAAGAAACCGAGAGGCGTTTAAACATACCCAAATCAACTGTTTTGGATGTGCTGAATAAGTGGAAGACGCATGGCGTGCCTGAAGCAGCAAAACGTACCGGCACACCAAAGAAAATCAGTGATAGAGGACGTCGAAGCCTCAGGAGAGTCGTTGCAGCTAATCGACGGAGTACTGCACAAGGCCTCAGTGTACAGGTGAGTAACAATGCTGGAACCTCGGTATGTACACGTACCATTCGCAGAGAACTTCATTCCATGGGTTACCGCGGTCGTGCGGCTGCTCATAAGCCTTTCATCTCCACTCGGAATGCTACCCGTCGTTTAGCATGGTATAAAGAACATTTATAGTGCAACGTAGATCAATGGAAACGGGTCCTATAGACTGTTGAATCCAAATACACGATCCATCAGTCTGATGGGCGTGTCTGGGTATGGCGGCAGCCGAGGGAACGCTATTTACCACAGTGTACTGTTCCTACGGTCAAGTTTGGAGCTGGCAGTGTACTCGTGTGTGTGGGGGGGGTTTGTGGTATGGTCCAGGCCCATCGGTTATCATGGACAAACCTGTTAACCAGCACGTCTACCTCGATATTCTGGACAATAATGCCCTTCCAACTCTGTGGCAATACTATGGAACCGAGCCTTGTTGGTACCAGCAGGATAATGCACCGAGCCATAAAGAAAGAACTGTTACTGCGAGGTTTGACAATAATTCCGTATCGTGTGGGGACTGGGCGGCACAGATCTCTGATCATAATCCCATAGAGCACCTATGGGATGAATTAGACGCCGCACAAGAAGATTGGAACCAAGGCCTACTACGAAGCAACAGTTAGCGGCAGCTTTATGTACTGAATGAACGCGCATATCTATCGCTGTGTTCCAAAATCTTGTCGAAAGCATATCTCGAAGAGTCAGTGCACGCATTAAGGCGAAAAGTGGATCGTCTCCGTACTAATGTCAATAAATGCTGTGTTGTGTTTTTCTTCTAGGTGTCCTGTGACATTTGGTAACTTAGTGTATGTAACTTATAGTTTAAATATTCTTATGAGGGGAGTATTTAAGATTTAAGAAAATGGTGAATATTCTGAAGTTCAGAAAATGTGACGTGCAACACATTTTATAAAATTAGACGACACGTCTTAAGTAATATCATATTGTAAAAAAAATCATATTGTAAAAAAAATCTATCATATTGTAAAAAAATTCAAGAAAGTACCTTGGTATGTTTTGTAGATAATGCTAAGCATCTTTCGCATGCCAAGATCTTTGTGAGTGTGAAATAAAACGAGCGACTAGAGAGTACACATATATTTACGTGCAACGCATTGCATTTATTCGCCTCACTCACGACCACATCGAGCCACAGTACTGTCTGGCACATACTAAGTGGAACTAAATCATAACAACAAAAAATAAAGGGTTACTAATTCCTGACATTGAGCGGTACTTAGGCAGATAGATTAATCAATATTATTGTCATAAATCAATGAAAGAAGATATGTGGGTCATAAAAGTAAATACTAAACTACGGCGTTGGGAACAGTAAATATTTCGACTGTTTGGTTTTTGAAAGAAGTTTTCATTTTATAATTATTATTATACACTGAGTGGACACTTTATTATGACCACCTGGCAGTTTTAAGCAAATGAGCTATGGCTGCACGCAGTTGCCGCCAGAGAGCGAGGCTAGTATAAAAAGGGAAAGCTTAGTGCTTGCGACAGTAGTAGAAGTGATTTTTGGGGGACGAGATGGGTAAAAAATACGATTTGACGGACTTTCAACGTGGGATGATTGTAGGAGCTCGGAGCAATGGAGGGAGTATCACCGAAACCTCCGCATTCGTAAAATGTTCCAGAGCAGCTGTTGTTAAACTGTGTTTAAAGACTGGACTGTCAGCCGAAAAACTGGGACTCTACGTGCAACGTGTGGTCGTCATCGACTAGTGACTTCTTGGGCGGAACGGAGAGTGTCCAGACTGGTAACAGACAACAGAAGGGCAACAGTGCAGCGAATTACAGACCATCTTAATCAAGGATCCCCTCAAATGATCTCTATTCGCCGTACACTACATCGGATGGGATATCGCAGCTGAAGGCCTGTTAGAACAGTATTGCTGTCTGCAGTTAACAAGAGAGAACGTCTTCAGTTTGCACTGGAGCACAAGGATTGGGCAGTCGATAATTGGAAACAAATTATGTGGTCCGATGAATCACGTTTTCAGCTGCGCCATGCCGATGGCCGAGTGAGAGTTTGGCGGAAACAGCACGAAAACATGGACCCCAAATGCATTGGTACAACCCTTCAAGCTGGTGGAGGCAACGTTATGGTTTGGGGAATGTTTTTCTGGTATGCTTTGGGCCCTTTAATTCATGTTGATCAACGTCTGACTGGCACATCATATCTAAACATCGTTGTGGACCAAGTGTTTCCTGTCATGTGGATGGTTTATCCCAATGGCGATGGCTACTTTCAACAAGATGATGCGTCCTGCCATAGTGCTCGTATTGTACAGAATTGGTTTCAGGGACATGCAGGTGAGTTTACTTTGCTTATGTGACCCCCACAATCTCCAGATCGCAACCCCATTGAGAATTTGTGGGATGAAGTTGAACGAGCCATCAGACAGCTGGATCCACAGCCCTGCCATCTCACACTCCTGGAAAGTGCTATTCATCAAGCATGGTCTCAGATTCCACAAACCACCTATCACCATCTCGTGGAGTACATGCTACGAAGAATCGACGCAGTATTAAAAGCAAAAGGTGGCCCAAAGAAGTACTTAGGGGTGGTCATTATAAAGTGGCCACTCAGTGTATATTATTTAGGCTTCGACAAACGTAAGAAACGACCCTGACACCGATGAAATGTGATGTACCTGAAAAAATCCGTCTGCTCATGTGCAAGCTAAAATCTGACCTCGTGACAGAAATAAAAACTGAATCTGAAGCGTTTTAGTAAGGGGGTTTGGTAACTTTTCGTCTAGGATATCTACAGATTACAAGGGGATGCTGAAAAGTTATCGGCCTAAAACACTTCCTGTAATTGTAGCATTATTTTGTCACCGCAGCTCGAAAGAATGTTTCTTTGTATTGTAAAGTGCCAATTTTCAGACTAATAGATATTTTTTCTTGCAGATGTTTGACGTCCTGAACTAAATCATGTCAATGGAAAATGTTGAATAAATAAATCCATCGCTCTTTCCACGCACAGCGACCGAAAAATTGTTATTCAGCCGCCGTCGGGGAATTGAATCCCGAATCTCTCGATATCTAGCCGAGCGCATTAGCCTTGCACCACAGCGGCCAACAATTCACGGCGCTATGTGTGTTTTTCTTTTTCAGTCCGCATCTGACATCATAAATCCGTAAGATGGGCTCAGCTACTGAGACGTCTCCATCTGGTGGGCATTAACAGCACTAGCTAGCTATATATAATTACAGCAATAACCAAAAGGCGTTGCTTAACGCGGAAAGAGCGATGGATTTATTTATTTAACTGATTGGATCTCGCCCTTTGGATTATTGCTATAATTATATATAGCCAGTGCCGTTAATGCCCACCAGATGGAGACGTCTCAGTAGCTGAGCCCATCTTGCGGATTTATGATGTCAGATGCTGACTGAAAAAGAAAAACAAGCATAGCGCCGTGAATTGTTGGCTTCTGTGGTGCAAGGCTAACGCTGTCGGCTAGATATCGAAAGATTCGGGATTCAATTCCCCGACGGCGGCCGAATAACAATTTTTCGGTTCCTGTGCGTTGCTTAACGTGGAAAGAGCGATGGATTTATTTATTCAACTGACGTCACGTATTTAGATAATTTTCGCCTTGGAGAATTTTGAATTTCCGAATGTGGAACTCCGGGCTGTCACGAAATTTCCGTTCTTGGAAAAGAAAACTGCGAAGGAAATCTATGAGTGTACGACGTAAACATTAAGTGAAAGTGCCATTTCATATTCCACTGTGAATAAATGCTGTGCCAAATTTCAGCGTGGAGACTTTGAGACCGAAGATGCAGCAAAATCTGGGATGCCTTCAGCAGTGACAACACCCGAAATTGTTGATCGTGTTCATGAATTGATTCTGTCAGATCGGCGGATCTAGGCTGAAACAACAGCTGAGACACTTCAGATATCCAGGAAATGTGTTGGATTCATAACTCATGAACACTTGAATATGCAGAAGATGTCAACGAAGTGGGTGCCCAAATGTTTGAACGCAGATGAGAAACGAAAACAAGTGGACACTTCCAAATCGGTTTTGCAGCATTTTCAGCAATCTGGTGATCATTTTCTGCAGCGACTTGTCACTGTTGACGAAGCGTGGTTACATCACAACGATCCAGAGACGAAACAACAGTCCCTGCAGTGGCGGCACTCGGCTTCTCCACGGCCAAAGAAATTCAAGACTCAAAGGTCTGCAGGAAAGGTCATGGCAACGGTTGTTTGGTATTCGGAAGGCGTTTTACTGACTGAATATCTCCTGAAGGGCCAAACAATAAATGCTGAATGCTATTCCTACCTGCTGTGCCGATTAAAGGAGGCGTTGATGGAAAAAAGACGAGGAAAACTGCGGAAAGGTGTTCTCTTTCTGCAGGACAATGCGCCGGCTCACAAGGCTGGCAAGGCAATGGATGTTTTAAGGGATCTGGGATTTAAGAGCATAGGCTATCCACCATACTCACCAGACCTTGCTCCATCGGACTATTTACTGTTACCAATCCTTAAAAAAGGTTTGAAGGGGAAGCATTTTTCGAATGATTCGGAGGTGATATCAGCAACAGAGCAGTAATTGAGTGATCAGATTTCAGAATTTTTTTGGAAGGGTTAAAGAAACTCCATAAACACTATGCCAGGTGTGTCAGATATATGCAATAGTCTGTATGCTTCATGGCTCTAGCCCATTTCCTTCTTGGGGAAGCCGAGAACTTATCAGCATCCCTTCGTACACCCCATCGTGTTATACATCATTTTAGTGGTCTCATCAATAGCAGGTGGGCATGTAACGATTGGTCGACAAACGGTTGGTCTACATAACGATTGGCCGACAGTAACGATTGGTCGACAGAACGATTGGCCTACAGTAACGATTGGTCGACAGAAAGGATAAGTCGACATAACGATTGGTCGACAGTAACGATTAGTCGACAGCACGTTTGATCGACATAACGATTGGTTGACAGTAACGACTGGTCGATATAACGATTAGTCGACATTGGTCGACATAAAATGGTCAACGGAGCTTGGAAGAAAAAAGATTTGAATAAGTGCAAACAGTTTGGTGGTAAATTGCCCCACCGGAAGATTGCCACACATTTTTCAGCAACCCGGAAAATTGCCACACACAGAAAAATTGCCCCACCGGATAATTGCCACATGGTTTTCATTAAGGGGACGAGCACAAATCCCCATTCGTCCGAGGAACGCTTTGAATGTGTGGCAATTTTCCGAGTTATGTGTGGCAGTTTCCCCAAGGTGCCTATACCTAAAGTGCCCCGGGGCCCTTTCGGAAATAACATCGTTCAGAAGGCCCTCGATATAGATTTCACTTAGAGTACAAAAGATTACACGGGGGCATATTTGGAAATAATATTTTATAATGCTGTACGTTCTGAGGACTACATTCTGAAAGATATTACTTCCAAAAAGGAATGTTACGTTTTGAGAGGTCAGTACGTTCTGAGAGGTACCGCTGCGAATGTAAACCATAATCCTCTGAACCAATGGTTATCTCGACCAATCGTTGTGTCGACCAATCGTGCTGTCGACCAGTCGTTACGGTCGACTGATCGTTATGACCACCAATCGTTCTGTCTACCAATCTTCGTTGTCGACTAGCCGTTACGGTCGACTGATCGTTATGTCGACCAATCGTTCTGTCTACCAATCTTTACTGTCGACTAGTCGTTACGGTCGACTAATCGTTATGTCGACCAATCGTGCTGTCGACCAATCTTTACTGTCGACTGGTCGTTACGGTCGACTGATCGTTATGTCGACCAATCTTTACTGTCGACTAGTCGTTACGGTCGACTGATCGTTACGACCAATCTTTACTGTCGACTAGTCGTTACAGTCGACTGATGTTATGTCGACCAATCGTGCGACACCGTAGCAGGTAACCCACGTTAGGGGAGGCTGTCGAGAGGAAGCCAAACTTTGCTATGACGTACAGTTTTGGTGGTATCAAAAACGCATTTTTGTAATAGCTTTTATCGCATTTAGCATTTCGTAATTTACGCAGATTACAAAGAGATTGTTACGTTTATGTAAAACGTGATGAAATAACGTTCGGCGATAGTTCAGTAAGACGCATTGTTGGGTAACAATGAAATTAACTATTGCTGCGTCACTTCATGGGACAACATACAGCACCATCAGATTTCAACAGTGGTTTTGACAATGATTCACGTTTACCCATTTTCGTCACATCGAAATTTTTTACTTGGGAATTACTTTACTGCTGTCGGAAAAGGCGCATGGTATCAAAAGTCAGGTACTACTTTTCTATACAGGTTGTCCCGGAACTTCGTGTACAAACTTGGAAGGGAGGTAGAGAACAGCGTTAGGAATCAGAAATAAATAGGAAAGCATGGGCGGAAACGTCACCCTCACGTGAGAAAGAGACACAAAGACACAGTAAGGCCACAATACAGAAAACAGTGATGAAGCAACCTTTTCACGTGACGGGGTGTTCAATACGCACAACGCGCACATGTGAGCCGACCACGAGCCGCACAACAACGCTTCACTGTAAATGTGTGGGCAGGTATCGTGGCGGACAGTTTAGTCGGGCCATACATTTTACCACCTCGACTAGAGGCTCGCAAGTATCTCGTCTGTCTTCAAGAGGTTGTTCCGGAAATGCTGCACGATGTCCCCGCACATGTTCGACGCGGAATGTGGTTGCAACATGATGGGGCGCCATCTCATTACGCAAGGTGCGTACGTGACCATTTGGACCGGACATTTGCAACCAAGTGGATTGAGCGTGGCGGTCCCGTCGAATGGCCTCCCAGATCACCTGATTTATCTCCTCTTGATTATTATCTCTGGGGTGCCATGAAGAGCATTGTGTACGACACGCCAGTAAATTATGAAATGGACCTGGTGGCACGAATCTCCATCGCTGCTGCTACGATCCGCGAAACGCCAGTTATCTTCGACAATGTTCGCCAATCCATGTCGCGTAGGTGTCATGCGTGCATCCAGGCCAATGGGTGCAATTTCGAACACTTCCTGTGATGCTCGTAAGTCCTACATTGTACTCATTTGTTGTGTAATAAAGCGTTTTGCACTGATTTCTGTATTTTGGCCTTACTGTGTGTTTGTGTCTCTTTCTCACGTGAGGGTGACGTTTCCACCCATGCTTTCCTATTTAATTTTGGTTCCTAACGCTGTTCTCTACCTCCCCTCCAAGTTTGTACACGAAGTTCCGGGACACCCTGTATAACAACTACACTTGTTTTTCATTTTAAATCGAGATACAAGGTACAATCTTTTGCACAAAGAATAGAAAGAAGAAAATAATTATATCTCAGCTTCCTATTATAGTTTGATAAATGACTGATCCAAAAATTCAGGGGCCGCCTCCCTAGTCGAGTGATCTGAGGTACTGGCTTCTGACTGTTCGTCCGCGTAGGGCCTAGGTTCTAATTCGAGATGCGCAGCTGCCTGATGGTGCCGTCTGTTTCCTCTTCCTAGAGCCAGTGACCCCAAATTAGGGAAGAGCAACTGTTTACGTCCCTTAAAATTAATTATTCAAGGTCGTCACTGAAAAAAAAAATTGAATGCTAAACACAAGGAAACATTAACGTAAACAAAAAAGATGTCACCGAATTGTCGGGTGTAGTGCGCACGTCTTTTGAATGCATTCCTACGCAGAAACAGAAGTTTCCAAAGTGGATTTTTAGAAACGGGAAAAATTAGAGGAAAGCGAAACAGGAAGAGCATTTATACTCCCCAGTGAAAATACGGCGCATTATTTCAAATGAACAGTGTGCATACAATTCGTAGCATTGAATGCATCCAGTCCTAGAAAAAAATGTTTAAAGGATTTCTGGAATCGATAACATATTTGCCAGTAGCAATATCTATTTACGCGCACATAAGACAGAATTGTGTGTTATGAAAACATCGCAAATTTTAGGAGAAATATTTCTGATAGTGTAAAGTATGCGAAATACAATTTTTTTAATCGAATGATTAGAAGAAAATATTCCATACTCTTGAGTCCCCATCCTTAACTAAGAAATTGTGTATTACTTATACTAGATATTGCGCGAAACCTTAACTGTAGCAAACAGGATGCAACACAGAAACAATTTTTTCAAGAGGAATTTTAGAAGTGGAGTTGGTCATTGTGTGTAATCATCAGTTGTGACATTTTGTCATTGTGTGTAATCGTCATAATCACAAAAACAAAGGATCTTTCGGAGTTTGATAAAGGGCTTATTGTGGGTGACCGCTGGCTGGAGCTACGATTTTGAAAATAGCAGAACTGACTGGTTTCTGAAAAGGTGAGATATACAATAGGTGAGATATATAGGACAGACCCGCAGGGCTTTAAGTTTCCGTGTGAACACAAAAACTACGCACGGAACTATGAACTGTAGAAGTCGTCTGCAGCCCAACATTGTCACGAAAATAGCCATACTTTTTGTTTGGAAACGCTACGATTATTGATAAACCTGATTCGACTATCAAGTATAACATGTATATTAGAAGCTTTCCACATAATAAAGACACAGTTGACGTGGATTAGGAACATCAAATATAAGTCATTGCTCTTTCCACGTTTCTAAGCGAGTCACGGAAAAATTCCCCATCGGCCGCCACATGGAATCGAACCCAGTCTTCCAGTTACGCGCCGGACATGCTTCCACTGCACCACAGCGACCTCGAAATTCTCCCGACTCACATGCGACAAACTGCCAAATCATCTGGCAGATTGCTTCTCTGGAGCCCCGCACAATGCTGGATATTCACCAAAGATGAACAGCAGCCACTGAACAAATAACTAGATGCCGCTGTGGTGCAGTGGAAGCATGTCCAGCGCGTAACTGGAAGACGTTTCCCGGTCGATGAGAGTTTTTTTCCGTGACTCACTTATAAACGTGGAAAGAGCGATGGCTTCTATTTGTTGTTCCTAATCCACGTCAACTGTGTATTTATTATTCATTCGCCTTCTAGTTATTTGTGCAGTTGCTGCTGTTCATCTTTGGTGAATCCCCAGCATTGTGCGGGGCTCGAAAGAAGCAACGTGTCATTTGGTCTGGCAGTTTATCGTATGTGAGTCTGGAGAATTTCGAGGCCGCTAGGGTGCAGTGGAAGCATGTCCGGCACGTAAATGGAAGACCTTGGTTCGATTCCCGGTGGCGGCCATTGAGAATTTTTCCGTGACTCACTTATAAACGTGGAAAGAGCGATGATTTCTATTTGAGGCTTTCCACATATATACCGGAAAGCTTCATGGGTTATCAACGACATGACGTCGACTCCATTTCTTTCAAGAGCGTGGAAACATCTCACCAAAAACAATGACCGTCAGAACTCTGATGATGTCACAATGATTTAAATGTTTACGCTCCATTTGTCCTGATTATGCCGAGCTAAACGCTCTACGAAACTATAGTTGATATATAATAAACCTTTGTTCGTGGTAAATGTTGGTATTTTTATTGTATATCAACCCAATAAGTTTTGCAGTCATAAATTGTATATAATTTTAGGTGTCAACTGGGCCTCCGACTACAATTTGGTGCGTAAGTATATTGAGATATCTTATAACGGTTTCGTTTTTCGAGGAAGATTTTTCCAACAGACGGAAGGCTTTGCAATGGTTAGCCTACTGTCGCCTATTTAATGCGAAGTTTACACACGTCACTTTGAGGAAAAATTATTTCAGCTTGTTACATTCGACCTGTAGATGATACTTTCGTTCTCTGGAATGGCATTAATTCGGAAATACCTAAATTAAATTTAGATGAACTTATTAATTCAATTGATCCTCATATACAGTTCATATGTGAGACTGAAAATAATGGGTGCTTACCATTCCTGGATGCCCTTGCGTCACACTCTGAAGGATCCTTTAGCACAACAGTTTATCAAAAACCATTTGCTGTTTCTTTACCCCCACATGCAAAATCAAATCACCCATGGAAACAAAAAATCTTGCTTTCTACACATACGTATATCGTACAATACATATATGCTTAACTGTGGATTCCTTATAGAAAGAGCTTGATTTTCTTAAACAAATTGCTGTACACAGAGGATATAGCCCTTCGGTTAATGGCCATTTCAGCGGTCCGCTCTCCCTCTAGCGGCAAAAGGAAGAATTACTGTAGTACGGGTAACGTTTTTGGCTCAATGCTTGGCTGTTGGTAGATCGCTCATTACGTTCAGTTTTCGTAGTTTGGTGTATTTTTGCATTAATTCTGGAATTAGTGAGTTGTATAATGGAGAATTCCGTGAAGAAGAACAAATCATATTGTTGTGTCCCGCAATGTCGTTCCCAAGGTTTCGGCTATGTTTTTCACAAGTTAGTATGAACGTTTGTGCCTTGCGTTTGAAATCCTTCCAGTGAAATGCTATTAACCTAGTAGCGTCTTTGAATGAATAATGAACAAGGCAGCGTGTTTTTATTGCATAGTAATAATTAAAAAATCCGCATTTCTACATAATCTTGAAAACAAATAATTGCTGTTATCCATATAAATTTAAACTTCGTTATGGAACAAGATTTGCAATGTTCTGTCAACAGTCATCGGTTCAAAAACGCAGAACCCAATGATGATCAACAATTACCAATTCACAAACACTTTTAGGAACAGAATGTTCAAAAATTACAAATGTTATTGTTGACAGTATTGAAAATGGGTCCTGGGAAACGTCAAGTGAAACGAAATGTCAACTTTTAATAGTAATCCGGATTAGAACACCCCTGTCGGTATTACTATATCACTTGCCTGAAAATGTAAAATTAAAAATTACCTGTTACAGTAAAGCATTACTGCTACACAGTGCTTACACGTTCCACTTCTGCCCACTTTACAAGAGCACTCAAATGACTTTATAGAAATTTCACTGTTACTTGTATCTAAAACACCGTTGATGGAATGAGGCGACGACGTTATTTCCATGGACTGAATGCAGTGCGAAACTATGAGAATTTCTCTTCCATCTCCCTTCTTAATTCCACAAGAAATTATATGGCCTACATTAACAATCACTTCCCCTTCTTTAATGCATCTTGAATTTTTGGAAGCGTCCACAAATTTCATTATTTCAAGGATTGAAAGCGACAAACCAGCCATTCTAACATTCGACTTTATGGAAACACGTGCGACGTTACCCGTACTAGAGAAGTTTGTTTACGTTTGCGCAGCACCCCTATAGTTCGTTGAGGTTTCCAATAGACAAAGCTGTCCAAATATTTAAAATATCGAAATATTTAAAAGCCTGTCTGCTCGCTCACGTCGATAGACCTCCCAATACGTGAGAATTGGACGGTTAACCCATTTGCTCCTCGGATTTGCTTCGGAATTTCAAAAGTTTTCATTTCCAAGTTATTTTCAAGCCCATAAACAAAATAAATTTTTACGAATAAAAAGACTACGTCGAAGACATAAATTCCTGGGGAATTTAGCACATACCTTGTGAATGTGGACTTTCATATATAGGACAGACACGCTGGCTTTAAGTTTCCGTGTGAAAGAACACAAAAATTACGTACGGAACTGTGAACTGAAGAACTCGTGTATAGCCCAAAATTGACCGTAAATGTTTGTTTGGAAACGCCACGGTTATTGATAAACCTGATTCGACTTTCAAGCTTAATATATTAGAAGCTTTCCACATATATACCGGAACTCTTCACGGCTTGTCAACGATATGACATCGACTCCATTTCTTTCAAGCGCGTTGAAACAAATCACCAAAAAACCGTGGCCGTCAGAACTCTGATGATCTCACAGTGATTTGAATGTTTACGCTCCATTCGTTCTGCAGCGTAAACATTCAAATCACTGTGACATCATCAGAGTATGTATATTAAACTTTTGCTTGTGTTAAACGTTGGTATTTTTATTCTAAAGGGTGATATATCCTGCGTCTTTAATTAGTGGAAAATTAATCCACATTACTTTTCTAAAAAGCGTAGCTGTGGCGCGATTATAATCTGTTAAGCACGAGAATGCCGTCGTCTGAGAAGGCTTGTACGGAGAAACAGGACTTCCTGTGTGCAGCAGCTGACGGAAGCCTCCAATGGAGCTGTTCCCGACACATATCTCAAAGAACTATTCTCAAGGTATTGAAGAACGCCTCCCCGGTGGCGCAGTGGTCTAAGCGATGGCCTCTAATCATTCGTCCGAATGGGGTCCGGGTTCGAATCCCGGTGAGGCATGGATGTTGTGTTTGTCTTACGGCACTGGCTCTCTCCCTTCCCTGGAACCAGTGACCCTAAATTAGGGTCGGGCGACTGCTTATAGCCCATTGAGTTGCTCACGGTGGTCGTTAAACCTCCAATCAAAAAAAAAAAAAAAGGTATTGAAGAGGACCGGTATTGGTAGTCACATTCTCATATGGAAGCCGCTAATTTCAGCAAAGAACCAGAAAGTTCGTCTACAGAGATATCAGGAACACCGTGGCTGGACATTGGAAGAACGGAAAAAAGTATGGTCCGACGAGTCGAGTACACCTTATTCTATACCGACGGCAGGCAGAAAGTTTGGTAGGAGCCCCTTGAAGTAAAGAACCCAGCTTACCTGGTAAACACAACTCAAGGTTCAGGAGGTGGTTTCATGGTGTAGGGTACGTTCTTTTGGTACAGAACGGGTCACCTGATATTTGACGGAAACTCGGGTGTCCTCCAAGGATTATCTGAACATTGTTGCCAATGAAGTCCATCCTGCAATGTTGACTTTTTATCCAGCAGGTGACGGCTGTTTCACGGACGACAATGTTATTGTGTTCAGATGTTTTCAGCAGTGATTCAGTGAGCATGACAGCTACTTCCGTCACCTTCCCTGGGCACCTGAAATCCCGGATCTGAACCCCAATGAGAATCTATGGGACATTTCAGAAAAACAGATACAAGAGAAGGGTCCCCTTCCGTCAAATCTGAGCCAGTTAAAGGACTGGCTGCTGAACTTCTGGTATTCTGTAGACGTAGATGGACTCCAACTTCTTGTGGAATCTGGACTAAAAGAAGTTCAACCCCATATTGAATAAAAGTTTCTAATTTAGTGGCCAGTATGTGTAATATGCCAATCCTCCGTCTCTGTAGGCATCATATCTTCGCAGCGCTTTGTCCGATTTGAAAAAACCTTTCTGCCGTAGAAAGCCTGAACAGGGAGAACAACTATCCAAATTTTTTGATCTATTCCCCCTTCTCCTTCATAACCTATGCTAAATGCTTATGATATTAAATTCAAAATATATTTTACCCTATGCATTTGTTTTAAAAAATCCAATTCGAAAAATTATTATTACCTTCTGATACCTTCCAGCACGAAAGTAATTTTACGTGTAGCTTGTATTTGAAATAATGTATGATGTCACCACTAGAAGTACAGGTGTACATTATATTTTTCTTGAAAATTCTGCTTCTAAAGTTTGGATTTGAAAAATTATTTTTGCTTTAAATAGAGGTCACGATAATGACTATTTTTCATGCATTTTTTAATTTTCTTGCGATTTTTTGTAGCACACATTTCAACAGCGATTGGCCGAAAATAGCCATTTCTATTTGCGAATGTTTTCCCAGTTGTGTAGAAATAAAAATTATATTTTTTGGTTGTAACGGGTTCAACATACTGTGAAAGAATACTACTTATATTGCGCATTTTAAATTACGTACAGATTTTTGTAGGAAAGATAAATGAATTCTCTCTCTCGCTGAGTTTTTATTTATAAAAATTTTTTTTTACGCTTTCCAACCGTAGGTTGAAGAAGCGTATATGCTCCAGTCTTGTCCGTCTGTCTGTTCGCACGATAACGCGTAAAAATGGTTCGACTTCGATGAAATTTTAGTATATGGTAGGGGACAACTGGGAACGAACCCTATTGAAAATGGACGAAATGGGGTCTAAGGTCAGGACATAGGAGCGGGATCCATTCCATTGTCATTATACGTCATAACTTACGTAAAATACTTCGATTGCGACAAAACTTTATCATGTTGTTCCGGAGATATACTGAACCGGTTCTGTTGAATATTATCGAAATGGGGTCAAAGGTCAGGACACATGAACGAGATTTATTCCACAGGAATTATCTTCATAACTTGACTAAAAATGCTTCTATTGCGACAAAACTTTAGTATGTTGTTCCGGAGGTATACTGAACGAATCAACAGTCGGGGTAGGGAAGAGGGTTTGTCTGCGCACAGCATGACTCGTGCAGAAATTGCTTGATTTCGATACAGTTCAGTATACTTTTGTGGGGAACCACGGAGCGAAGTGCAAATAAACCGTCAAAATCGAATCATTAGTCAATACAATATGTTTTAAGGTTTAAGAAACGAGTATATACTTCTGCCCTCCTGCATTGTCACTTTTAAATTCATTCGATTTGAACGCTCACAATTTGTGCTGTCGGGGTATATTCCGTAAGAATTCTTACTTAAAATGGCTGAAAACTGTCTTAGGTTACCCATAACATAAGAGAAGCATTACATTTTCTTAAAGCATTAAGACCAGCAGATGTTTCACCCACGACGCAGCGCAGATGTTTTACGCAACGGATGTTAATGAATTTTTCTACTTCCTTCTGCTCCTTCTGCATGATAACTTGCGTAAAAATGCTTTGATTGCGACGAAATACAATTCGTTGTTCCGTAACGACTCGGGAAGCAGTTCCGCCAAAAATGTTTTTTGTCAGCAATTGCGGGCAGTGCGTGTGTGTGAGATTCGCTAGCCATTATTTTCGCACGATAACTTCTGTGAAAATTTCCCGATTTAGATGGGATTTTTAATTATAAAACGGCTTACGTGTGGTAATAGAAATAGGTACCACGGGCACAAAGAGATTTAATTTTGATATATGTGAACCTGAAACGTTATACCATAGTTTAGTCCCCTCAAAACCAAGACATTTTCCTATGATTTCTGGTATGTTGGAAAGCGTATCATAATCAATGCATTGCATGATTTTACTAACTTGTTATCAAAGTGTCGGAAAGGATTCAAAAGACGTGCTCATTACACACGAGAATTCGGTGTCGTCTTTGTTTTTTTGTTTTTTATTGATATTGCTATTTATCTCAAATGACATGCGAAAAAATTCGGCTTATTTCAAAAATCAACATTGCTTATTTATGAAAACAGAGGATTTGTCATTTGAGGGCTGTAGCATTACTTACAGTAAAACAGATTACATTCTTCTTATGATGTGCACTGGAGTCTTGCAAGAGGTCTGTGATGAAATCGGGGGTGGGGAGACCCAGTGGCCCAGGCCCTCCCCACAAGGTATCACTTGGTCCTTCGTTCTTTGTTTTTTGCTGCTTGTTTTGTAATACATGTATATTCAGGTATATTTTCAAATACATATTTTACAAATCATTGGAAATGCATATGGTGGATGTGTTTTAATAGCTTCCCAGTACACGTATGACGGATATGCTTTAATAGCTTCCCAATACGCATATGGTGGATATGTTTTAATAGCTTCCCAATACGCATATGGCAGATGTGTTTTAATAGCTTCCCAATACGCATAAGGATCATAAGTTTTAATAGCTTCCCAACATGCACATGGCGAATTTATTTTAATAACTTCCCAGTACGCATATGGCGGATAAGTTTTAATTGCTTCCCAATACGCATATGGAGGATATGTTTTAACAGCTTCCCAACATGCACATGGCGGATATGTTTTAATTACTTCCCAGTACGCATATGGCGGATAAGTTTTAATTGCTTCCCAATACGCATATGGATGATATGTTTTAATAGCTTCCCAACATGCACATGGTGGATATGTTTTAATAACTTCCCAGTACGCATATGGCGGATACGTTTTAATAACTTCCCAATACGCATATGGAGGATATGTTTTAACAGCTTCCCAATACGCATATGGAGGATATGTTATGATAGTTTCCCAATACTCATATGACGGATATGTTTTAATAGCATTCCAAATATATTGGGAAATGTTTTCTCCAGTGTTTTTTTTTTTTTTTTTTTTTGTGTCTTCAATATTTTGTGTTACCCTCATAAAAAATCTTGGACGCGCCACTGGAACGGGTAACACATCAAACAGACACCTTTGCCTCAAAACTAAGGGGCACCATAGCGTTTGAGGGAAAAGACATGATAAAAATTGCAATTTACATAAATATATGCAACTACCAGACTTTACCGCAATTTATTTTGATCACTCGGAACGATTTTGATTGTACTGAAAAAGAAAGAAGCAATTAGTCCGAGAGAGAAACGGGAATGGAAAGCCGAGAAAGGTGCAATTAGGAAAAGAGAAAATAATTCACTGCGGAAATTTCTGTAAATGTCAAAATCTGAGAGGAAAATAATTATTCAATGCAGATTTCCTTTTACATCATTTGCGAAGTAATTATATATCGAAACAGTCCTGCAACTGAAAGTGTAGGATGAAATATTTGAACTTTTTAATACGAGCATCTCATTTTACCAAAAAAGAAAAAAAAACCGCAACAGAATCTGAAACTTACTACTATTATTTCTGAAACTGAAGACATCCAACAATATCTTCTTTTTGCGAAGAACGAAAATAGTTGGTACCTTAATAAATTTATGTTGCCTGAAATAATTTGTTTTAAAGTGATCATGATTTTGAAGATTTCTTTTCCAGTTTCACATGCAAGGAGTTAATGGTCTTTCTATTAATAACGAGGTACTGTACACCAATTATGTAGAAAATAGTACAACTAAACTAGTAATCCGATTTATTGGCGTAGGAATATATAAATAAGCGTTTCCAAACTTACGCACATCAACCGGCTTTTTCAAGGAAGTTAGAAACTTTAAAGGTGTCTGTTTGATGTCGCAGTTTCTGTCGAACTTCCTTGAAAAATCTATCTGGTTGATGTGCACAAGCTTGGAAACGTTTCTTTATATATTCCTACGCCAATAAATCGGATTACTGGCATAATTTTATTATATTCTAGGTCCTTTTATATTTTGAGTATGTTAAAATTATCTCAAGAAAAGTTTAGGTCAAAGCAATTTATTGAAAAATAATTTCAGATGAAACAGGTTGTGGTAAAGCACTAGACGAGTTTCCGATTCGGAAGGCTAGGAAAGCGAAAATATATTTTTTTTCAATTTGTGAAAATTTTAATACTTTATAGCGTTTTAGCTTTTAATAGTTGTATTTTAAAATGGCTGATTGAGTCGCTAGCTAATTGGCTAATGTTCTTACCCAGCCTCATAGCACGTACGCGTATATTACACTAGAAATAAGCAATCAAACGGCCAGCTAGAAACAATCGGCTGTTGTATGTAATTCCAACAATTTATTCTCCAAAAACTTGTACTTCAGAGCATTAGTATGATTTAATGGGAGAGAAAATTGTTTTCCGTGGGCTTTTTATGGTACAGCATTGCTGCTTGATTTTTCGGAAACCTATGTACATGAAGAACAATAATTTATATATTTCCACTTCGGGAAATACGACAGCCCGGGGGAGGGGGGCAGGTGGACAGATTAGCCACCGACACAGCCTACAAAACATAAAAAACATGCTGTATCTTCCTGATTTATAGCTACGTAGTGACCATTTATACATACCTTAAATTGAAGTTAATTACACATTCTACGTCATGCAGTTAGTCAATGTTTGAAAATACATGGGCATGAAACCGCTAGTAGCAAAATAGTGAAAAACCCTGTGCACCAAAACTTCTATTCAAAATGTTAAACCAAGTAAAGCCTTCATAACATTTATTTTCACACAAAATTTAAAGTAGTGCCATGATTAATTAAAGGTGAAACAAAGTGTATTATTATTATTAGTTAAATCAAGGCAAATGTAATACACTACTATTATTGTCTCCAACAGGCATATGTAAATTAAACAGCATATAAATCATTCACTGTCATCATCTGAGCTTGTGTCTCCGGCTTCTACTGTTTGATTTAAACAAGCGTTATTACTGTCATTGTCATCTGCTTTAATGCAGTTGCACATGTCAGTGCATGGAAAACCATCACGTTTACATTTGCAAAGATGTGATGCACATATACTCTTCTTACATGAGCACTTTTCTAGTACCACAATAGTTTCAGGAGCTGGCGGTATTGAAGTCATTCGGGGTACAAACCTACACTGCTGGCCACAAAAAATGCAACACCAAGAAGGACACTAGATAGCAAAGCCAGATTTACTGGACACATAACAAAAGATACAAAAATGAAACGATTGAGCTTACAGGCACGTGCGGCTTGCGGAACACGCAGACATCAATAGTTCGTGTGGCCTCCATGGCTGGCAATAACGACCGCTACAAGCCGCGGCATCGACCGAAAGGGGCTTTGGATGTGGGCTTGGGGTATGTCGGTCGAGGCTTCTTCCACACATTGCCACAGTTCATCAGGCGTAGCCGCGGATGGTGCTTGCGACCAGACGTGTTCGATGGGCGACATATCGGGATAACAGGCTGGCCACGGCAGCAGTGACACCTGGAGGGCCGTGAAGAATTGTTGAACGATTCGTGCCACGTGCGGGCGTGCATTGTCCTGTTGAAACGTGGCCGCTGGCAGGTCCTGCAGGTAAGGCAGGACTACAGGCTCCAAAATGTCGGAGATGGTGCGGTGGCTGTTGAGTGTACCGGCGATGCGTACCAGAGGGGGCGGGTGTCATACCCAATTGCGCCCCAAATAATAACGTCAGGCAACGGACTGGTATCGCAATGCATAACGCAGGCGTCATACAGTCTCTCGCCGCGGTGCCGCCACACGCGGATCTGACCATCGTGATGTTGCAGGCAGAAGCGGGATTCGTCGGAGAAGACAATGTCGTGCCATCCCGTAGTCCAGGTGCGGCGTTCAACGGCCCACTTCCGCTGCACTCACAGGTGGTGTAACGTCAATGGTAATCGGAGCAATGGGCGCAATACGACAAGTCTCAGCTCCTACTGACGACGTCGAACGGTACGTGCTGACACAGGTTGTTGCACAACACACCCTAATTCCAGCGCTAACGTTCGCGATGTGGCGGTGCAAGCCGTCAATGCCCGCATCGCAACATGCCTGTCCTCTCGTTCGGTGGAGTGCCGCGGCTGCGGCAATCGCTCACATTGGTCCGTCCGTCCCTCTTGCACCCACCGAATCCATACTCGACTCACTGTGGCTGGATATCATCCCACACGGGTGCCGATGTCTTGGTACGATAAACCGCTGTCACGATAAAACACTATTCGTCCTCTGTCGAACTCCGAAACGTGCTGGAATGACTGCCGTATTCTGCGACGAGGCATCAGGAAGCTTCCCACGCACAGGTCCGGCAGCACATCACACTTCCACTACTTACACCCCGCCTTCTGTGCACCCTTCTTATAGTGCTTCTCGGTGGCGTGCCGGGCGAACATGATTTGCATATGCTCTGCAATGCTAATCGTTTGCATGTACTCTCACGAGCAACGCATGCTTCGAATTTCAGGCCAATCGGATGCTTCCTTCTTGGTGTTGCATTTAGGGAGGCCAGCAGTGTATTTCTTCGAATTTCCCACCCATAATCCTGTGGAGGTGGAATTTCCGGATTTGATACAATATCGTTTCGCCCCACCATGTATTGATAATGTGCCCGCTTAATTGCAAGTGGAAGCGCAAATCGTGTTGGTAGCATTTTTTCTGATTCTGCAATCTTCTTTGGAAATACACTATATTGACAAAAGTCACCGGACACCTAGGAGAGAAACACAACATAGCATTTATGGGCATACATTAGTACGGTGTCGGTTTACCTTTGGCCTTAATTCATGCACTAACCCTTTGAGACAGGCTTTCAACAAGGTTTTGGAACACAGCGATAGGTATGCGCTTCCATTTAGCATATAATGCTGCCGCTAACTCTTGCTTAGTAGTTAACCTTGGTTCCAAACTTCTTATGAGGCGCTCTAATTCATCCCATCGGGACTCTGTGGGATTAAGATCAGGGATCTGTGCTGGCCGGTCCGCACGCTATACGCAATTATCGTCAAACCACGCCGTAACAGTTCTTGCTTTATAGCTCGGTGCATTATCCTGCTGGTACCAACAAGACTCGGTTCCATAGTATTGCCACAGAGTTGGTAGGGCATTATTGTCCAGAATATCGAGGTAGACGTGCTGGTTAACAGGTTTGTCCACGATAACCAATGGGCCGGGACCATACCACGAAAAAAAAACAACCACACAGTGCACTCCCAGCTCCAAACTTAACCGTAGGAACAGTATATTGTGGTAAATAGCGTTCCCCCGGCAGCCGCCATACCCACACACGGCCAGCAGAGTGATGGATCGGGCATCTGGATTAATCAGTCCATATGACCCGTTTCCATTGATCTACGGTCCACGATAAATGTTCTTTATACCATGCTAAACGACGAGTAGCATTCCGAGTGGAGATGAAAGGATTAAGAGCAACCGCACGACCACGGTAACACATTGAATGAAGTTCTCTGCGAATGGTACGTGTACATACCGAGGTTCCAGCATTTTTACTTACCTGTAGAGTGTACACTGAGGTCTTGTGCAGTACTCTGTCGATTAGCTGTAACGACTCTCCTGAGACTTCGACATCCTCTATCACTGATTTTCTTCGGTCTGCCGGCACGCCATTGAGTACATCCTTCAGGCACGCCACTGAGTACATCCTTCAGGCACGCCGTTGAATACATCCTTCAGGCACGCCATGTGTCTTCCCCTTATTCAGTACATCCAAAACAGTCACTTGTGGGTATGTTTAAACGCCTCTCGGTTTCTCTTTTGGACAACTCACTAATATAACACCCAACAATCTTTCCTTTCTCAAAGTCAGTTCTCTCCTGCCGGGATATTTTCACTCAACCTTACGGTGCGATATGATCGCGGTAAGCTGCAGGTTTCTTTTTTTACCGTTTGCTGCTGTACCGCCCATCTTAACAACGCAGAATGCAAGTTCATTTGCATTTGAAGGGGTGTACGGTGACTTTTGTCAATTTAGTGTAGATCCAAACGGACATCATCAACAGTAGTTTTTACATTGTTCGGCATATATAGGATACACGTGATGCGTTCTTATGCATCCACTGCAGTATCAGACGGAATTGTTTTTAAACCTAGGTCAGCAAATACTCGTACAATATCTGAATTATTGATACAATGCTGAAAAGTCTTCCAACATGTACAGTAAGTTTGCCTTTTCCGAAAAAACAAGCAGTGGTGTCAGCCAGTGAAGGCATGAAAACCAGGAAATACACTCACCCTGTCTGGTCCTAGAGCGTCATGTGTACGCTTCAGAGGAATGAGTCTTTTCTTCTGACCCACACCAACAATACATATAGGGTCTGGACATAGAATAATGAGAGGAATGAGTCAAGGCATGAAAACCAGGAAATGCACTCTCCCTGTCTGGTCCTAGAGCGTCATGTATAAGCTTCAGAGGATTGAGTCTTTTCTTCTGACCCACACCAACAATACATAAAAGGTCTGGACATGGGATACCACCGAAGTGCGAGTATTACAACATCTGTATGTGGAGAATGAATGTAAATCGTTGTTGCTCCTCTATTGGTTGCATCAACAGAATGAAGTTGATCATGTTCACTAACTAGATGTTACACAGGGCAGTCAGTTGCTGCCACTTTGGTCCCCCAAACCACAACCACAGAGAGCTTATGTTGATGAGAAAGCCTGTTAATAGTTGTTAATTCTGACTTGGTTTGTGTATGTGATAGTGACATTTTCATTGACACATTCTTGATCATGGTACTATCTGTGATTTTGTAGGCCACTGCCTCAATGTCAGTTAGCCTCTTCGAACGTGTTTCATTTTTAAGTGACATTGGTAGGTCATATCTGTCAAATACAATTTGAATTTTGGTGTAAGAGCTGTACTTAGTCTGAAGTTGGTCCAGGAAATTATCAGCCAGCTCTGCATATGTACAGATAGAAGGTGATTTATCAAAGCTTTGTAGAAGTGACATACCATCTAAGATTGCAACCTTCATCATGTTCTACTGGTGTGTTTCTTCTGTATCCATGTGTAGTTGGTCTTCCAACAGAGTCTCAAGAATTGCAAGAAGTGAAATCTTGTTTTTGGTTAAGGCAAGACAAACTTCTGGTGTGTAGAGCGAGCGAGCAACCACAGAAAGCTCCTAATTCCTGATAGCCTATTTGAAATCAGACTTAGCAATTAGAAACGATCTTACGAATAAAACACGATCTTCCTTTAGTTCCAATATTTTGGATTTCAGTGTTTCCTGGGCCTGCTGACCATCTGCTGAGCTAAGCCCTTTAAAAATTTATTTGGCCGTAACTGTAACCCCGTTGTTGGGTTCTATTATAGTAGACTCCGAGCAAACCCTTTTTAAAACTTGAAAACTGCTCGAAGTCACGTATGCCTGACTGAAATATGTTCTCCGACAACGCTCATGGGTGACATTTATTGCCTAGCCTTAGCTTCTTACCGCTTTAAGCTATCTTTCTTAAATTTTCGTCGTGTAGCCACCGCAACGCCATTGTTGTTACGGAAGCATTATACGATTCGCAATGCTGTTGCTTCTCACATGCCGGGAATGGAAGAAAATGCCTTTCGCCTAGTTTCCGAAATTTTGCACCTGGCCTGGCGCTTGCAATTTAGATCTCCTTTCCCCCGTGGAAGGGAAAATGGAGAAAAGAGAAGAAAAGAACCCCGCGACTCCCTATGCGGCCTGGGTTGGGATGATAGTTCGTGCACCTAATTAAAAATTTCTCCAATTAAGCAGTCACGTAATTAATTATGTTAATTAATTACCATAATTAAAAACAATTAATTTGGAATTTCAGAATTTCTATACTGAAAGCAATGTGCCCGAAATTAGAATAATTGTCACGGCAACATTATCTCCGTCCTCCAACGAAAAGAAAGATGGCTACCCTGGGGAAAAAATGTGGGGGAGGCTCACTCACAGCGCACGAGTTGGATTTCACAAATAAGTCCAACCATTGTTAGACATACTTTTCACTCATTATTATGCTGGTATCATTCACTTATTATTCATAAAGAAATAGAACAATATATAACTATAATATGTATAGGTCCCTTTACCATTCTAAAACTAAAATGAGGTACATCAGAGTTATTTACAATTGGCTTCGTCCGCACTCACCAATGTAGCGGCTCTACAAAATTTTCTGTTTTCCAACATATACCTGAAATTGCAAAGTTCTTTTTGTTACTTTATATTCAGTCCTATGGATTGCCGGTCAAGCGACCGTGTTTCTTAAATGTCTCTTTCCTTGGTGCGTTCGGGCGCTACTGACGGCAGCAGGTGAGCGCCGTCGACACTAAAAATAAGAACAGGATGAGGCTGATTAAAGCAGCCACAACAAGCTTCAAAACACCGGTGGCCGAGAAAGCCCAATTCATTGGCCACCACTCGAGGTTCCACAGCTGGTCCGCTGTCGCTCCATGGGAATATGCGTAGGTCAGGTTCGGGTGCTGCAGCTGTATGGAGGGCTGGTCGAGACAAAAGTTCACAGTCCTGCATGTAGTGACCGTGCGTGCTCGCAAACATACCTTTTCCTCCAGGCACTGCGCATCCGTCTGTAGACGAATCTTATGGACTTTCTTTTCCGTGTGCAAATACACAGATCTGGTGTGCACTGCAAGTTTTTCAAAGTGTATGTCCACTGAACCCGGAGCGTATGACGAAAAAGCCTCGAACTGCAGTGAAGCTAACGGCTCGCAGGAAAAACATCCTGAAGCCTTAATTTCCATGTCACTAAATTTGGGGCAAACGGTGCGTGTTTCCAAAGCATATTTATAATCCGTAAATTGCAGGTTGATTATCAAAGGCGCTGATTGCAGGAGTTCAGACGTGAGTTGTCCGTCCTGATCCACTTTAAGGTGGTGCCACGCTGCTGTCATGGGGAGCGCATTTTTCTGTGTGTCAATCATCGTCGTGAGATATGACTGCTGACGGTGGCACCGCATGCTGTCCTCGTAGAAACTACATGAGAACATTGCCTCATCAAAAAGAAAGTTTTTCGTCATCGACTCGTTGGCCTGCACATCCCCTATTTGCCCCTTCTCCGGGCGGGAAGGTTGTGTGGCCTTTTCTATGTAACCTTCTTGCGGGTTACCTATATACCCGCGTAATGAGGTGCGTGTTAAATATTTGCGTCGGTTGATCATGTGCTCCAATTATTTGTACTGCAATGCCCGTAGAGGTAATGGCCTGTTTCCTTACGGTCAGTGTTTCGACCGTATCGTTGCTCCACTGCTCAAGTAGTAGTTGATAGCTACACTGTGATCCCAAAATTCTTCGTACTTCGTATGCATGCAGGAGATCGGCCTCAAGCCATACTCGATAAAAATGACAGTGCTGGCTATCGATGATCCAGCACCGCGTGCTGCTGCTGTCCGAGAAGTAGCAATTAGTGACTCCCGGCCAGTCCAGTGATTCTTTGGTAAGGGCCTCAAATTTCTTTTCTCTGGTGCAATGTGCTCCCCAGCTGCACGTTTCGTAATTTGCACACACCACCTGGTTTATGTATCGCATACTAGTAATAAAGGTGTAGTACTCTCGGGCGGTCTGCCACGAGCATGTTGCTTTACTGAAGGTTATTTTCAATGAGAACAGCGTGTGGTCATTATCAGGATCCAAGAACCACAAACATTGCTGGTGCTCTAAGTTCCTTAGAGTAAGCTGAGCGTTAGTCGTAATCTTACATGTCTTTTCGTTGCCTGCTTCTGTGCACTCTTTCGCTTTCGACGCAATTACGGTATGTCCGTTGCATTCGGCTGCCGCTCCGTCTATTAGTAAGAAGAGAGCTAGTAACGCTAGTGCGGGAGGAGGCACCGGTACGACCCCATTCGGCATATGGCGCTCCACATATTCATTAACTTGCCTGGCACGATTACGTAAGGCGGCTGCGGCAATAGCTCCCGTTTTTACGGCGACATACGTCGAGCCACGGATCAGCCGGTAACCTTTCCAGCCGACATATCCTATGCTGTACCAGTCTCCCCAGAGTCATGATTATGGTCCGGGCGTACGTGAAGGTTATGCACGTTAACAGCACCAGTGCTGCATATACGGCGTACGTCACTGTACTGGGCAGACACTTTAGTTGCCCTAAAAGATCTCGGCATAAGATGCACTGAAGAGGCTGGCACACTATCCGACCGGTCACCTGTATGGAACCCTTGAGGGTCTGTCCGTCGGTCGTGACGAAAATTAACTTCATTTCCACCGATGCGAGCCGTCAATGTTCGCCGCACAACATGCCGATCCTCTCGTTCGGTGGTGTGCCGCGGCTGCGGCAATCACTCACGTCGGTCCGTCCGTCCCTCCTGCACCCACCGAATCCATAATCGCTTCACTGTGGCTGGATGTCGTCCCACACGGCCGTCCTCTGTCTAACTCCGAAACGTGCAGGAATGACAGCCGTATTCTGCGACGAGGCACGCACAGGTCGGGCAGCACAACACACTTCCACTGCTTACAATCCGCCTTCTGTACACCCTTCTTATAGTGCTTCTCGGTGGCGTGCCGGGCGCACATGATTTGCATATGCCCTGCAATGCTAATCGTTTGCAAGTCCTCTCGCGGGCGACGCATGCTGTGAATTTCAGACCAATCGGATGCTTCCTTCTTGGTGTTGCATTTTGGGTGGCCAGCAGTGTATATATTTTTAAATATATATTTCCTGCTTTTTTGCGCAACTTGGTTTATGACTTTGATTTTTCGTTGTGATTTGCTTCGTTCGAATTTGCTTGGAATATTTTTAAAATTTTGGTATATATGATGCGTAACATCACAGCATCTCCTTGACAAATGTCAACCCCGCCTTCTCGTGGTGCATCCTGTTCCCATTAAAGGGGCTTTGACGATCGCCAATAGCCGTATAACTATACCATCGGCATTAGAGGAAATGCTATCCCACACTCACCAACCCGCTTGGCCAGCGTGGTGAGTTATGGCCAATCCCCTCCAAAATGACTCCACAACTTAAATCTTGGCCCTCAGTCTCCGGCAGCTGGAAGTTGGTTGGTTGGTTGGTTGGTTGATTTTAATGGCGCAAGGGCCATGGTTGGCCAAAGAGCGCCAGACAAAAGACAGACAAACAAACAGTATTAAAAAATGTGCGATAAAGTTTAAAATATGGCTGATCAAATAAAACTGAAGAATGAGAACGATGAAAGGGCTAAAAAAGATAATGAAACAGTATTAAAAACATGATACAATAATTAAAATCTAGCTGATTCAGTAAAACTGAGAAATGAGGATGATGATAGGGCTAAAATCTAAATACGTTTAAAATAGTCAATTTGTTTAAAAAAATGATAAAACAGCAACAGTATTGCAGTGGTCATTTAGCAGCCGCTGCAGTGTAGCGGCGTCCTCGTTCAACAAATGAGAATGAAAGAAATGAAAACGCACATCACGAAAACGAACACAGGTACACAAAAGATGAGCGACGGTGAGTCGGCAGTTGCACGTCTCACACATCGGCGCAGTGTCGCCACACAGCAAAAAGCGGTGAGTGAATCGACAATGCCCAATGCGGAGACGAGCAAGCACCACTTCCTCCCTACGGTTCCGACGATATGAGGATTTCCAGACTTCAATATTAGGTTTAATACGATGCAGTTTATTTTCCACCTGTTGGTCCCACAGACCTTGCCACGTTCGCTTGATATGGTCGCGAACCAGAAAGCGGAAATCCCGGTGAAACAGTGGCAAGGGTGTGACAACCAAAGAGGAAGCAGATCTAGCAGCCGCATCAGCACACTCGTTACCCGAGAGTCCAACATGCCCGGGAATCCAACAAAATTGTATCTGGACACCGGCCTCGAGCAAAGAACAAAGAAGCCTTCGTACGGTAAAAAGAAAAGGGTGGTCACAGCAGTCCAACGATGACAAAGCCTGCAAAACACTCAAGGAATCAGTGTACACCGCAGCCCGGTGATGAGAACTCGACTGAACATGGAGAAGGGCGAGATACACAGCATGCATCTCCGCTGAAAACACAGTGGCCTCAGCTGGAATCCGCGCTACTGAAACGTCATCTACACAGACAGCCGCGGATCCAACAACTCCATGCATTTTGGAGCCATCAGTAAAAATGGGAGTGTAATCAGAATGTAGGTCACGGTGCTCAGCGAAGAGCTGCTGGTACACTAAAGCAGGGGTTGAGGATTTATTGAAAGATGTAAAGGTGGTATCAACCATGACACCAAGTGGGTGCCATGGCGGGTCCCCAAAGCCCCTGGTCTCTCCAACAAGTGACAAGTCGAGCCCTACATCACGGGCTACGGCCGCCATACGAAGACCGAAGGTTGAAACGCACGAGGGCCGGTTCCCGAATAAACGAGCATGCTGGGGATGAAAAACTGCATCGTATAAAGGATGGTCTGGAAGAGATCTAAGTTTCAGGTAGAATTGAATAGACAGCTGCAGACGGCGTAATTCAAGCGATGGTTCGTTCGCGTCAGCGTAAAGGCTGGGAATCGGAGATGTTCGAAATGCTCCCGAACAAAGACGCAGTGCTTGATGGTGAATAGTGTCCAAAGGCCGGAGAACGGAAGGAAGCGCAGAGCCATACACGATACAACCATAATCCAGTTTCGACCGTATTAAGGAATGGTAAATGCGAATCAAAGACATCCTGTCTGCGCCCCATGAGACTCTCGAAAGGATCTTAAGAATAGATAGAGCCCGCAGACAGGAAATCTTGAGCCGCCGAACGTGCGCACGGAATGTAAGCGCACGGTCGACGGTCAGTCCAAGGAACTTGGTCTCCGGCAAAACTGGTATGGCTGCACGGTCTAAAAACAGCTCTGGGTCAGGATGGAGGCCGCGCCTCCGGCAGAAATGGACACACGCTGTCTTGTCGGGAGAAAGAACGAAACCATTGCTATTCGCCGTTTTAAAGATCTGATTAATTGCAGACTGCAACTGCCTTTCAATAAAATGCATGCTTGATGACGAGCAGAAAATGTGCAAGTCATCAACATAGACAGTAGCCGAAACCGCAGGAGGAAGATTTGTGAGGAGACAATTAATGCGAAGGATGAACAATGTGACAGATAAAATGCAACCTTGAGGAACACCTTGTTCTTGATGGAATGTTGCCGATAGCGTCGTACCCAGGCGCACCTGGAACACCCGATTGCGAAGAAAATTTAAAATAAATGTCGGAAGATTTCCCCGCAATCCGCATGCGTGGAGGTCACGGATAATACCATGCCGCCACGCTCGATCATAGGCTTTGTCAATATCGAAAAATACAGAAACCAGGTGCTGCCTACGCACGAACGCCTCGCGCACAGATGTCTCAAGGTGCAGGAGATGATCATGAGGTGAACGATGACGACGAAAGCCGCTTTGTGATGGTGAAAGTACTTGATGATATTCTAAAAAATGAATTAACCGGGAATTAACCATGCGTTCAAGAACTTTACACAGACAGCTAGTGAGAGCAATTGGACGATAACTAGAGGGAGACTTGGGATCCTTGCCAGGTTTGGGAAAAGGCAGAACAAAAGCTTTTCGCCAAGATTCCGGGAAACTGTGCTCCGACCAAATACGATTGTATAAGATTAAGAGATTCTCGAGAGACGACTGCGAGAGATGACGAAGCATGTCATAATGGATGCCATCGGGACCGACCGACGTAGCGCCGGACCGATGCAGAGCCACCCTGAGTTCAACCATGCTGAAGGGGGAGTTATATCCGGTGTCGAGAAAAGGCGCAAAGGAGATTCTCTGGCGTTCCGCAGTGGATTTCACTCTTTGAAAAGAAGTAGGATACGCCAGGTCACTCGACACGGAGGCAAACGCCTCCCCAAACAATCAGCAATCTCCCCGACTCCAGCATATGTGCAGCCGTTACTCTCGAGAATGGAGATCTGGTGAGAGCTGTAGTTACCCCGGATCTTACGAATCTTGTCCCACACACTTTTCGAACTGGCACGCGAAGTGAGAGATGAAACATACTGGATCCAAGACTCCCTCTTGCTACGTCGACGCACCAACCGAGCATAGGATTTTGCTCGTTTGAATGTAACGAGATTAGCATCGGTTGGATAACGCCGAAACATAGACCAGGCCTTATGTTGAGCTCTCCTAGCCGCTGCGCATTCAGGGGTCCACCAAGGCTTCGGACTTCTGGAGAGTGTCGTCGATGTTTTTGGTATAGAAAGATCAGCTGCCTGAAGAATACAATTTGTGACTTCAAGAACCGCTGCGTCGATTGACTCTTGGGTCACCATTGCAGAAAATATCAAAGCTGACGGTGTGAAGACCTCCCATCTCGCACGCTCCATCCTCAAACGAGGAGGGCGGGAGGCAGAAGATGGCATGTTCGCATGATGCGAGAGGACAATTGGAAAGTGGTCACTCCCGTGGAGGTCGTTACACACCGCCCACGACCAGTCAGCAATAATTGATGGTGATCCCAAGGTCAAATCGATCGCACTGAAGGATCGTGTCGGTTCATGGAAGTACGTGTCAGCACCGGTGTTAAAAAGGCACAAAGAGGCCGAGGACAGAAGAGACTCTATGCGACGACCTCTCGTGCTGATGCTGACACTACCCCACAAATGATGATGGGCATTGAAGTCACCTAGTATTAGAAAGGGTGAAGGCAGCTGATCAACCAATCTCTCCAGTACCGAGACGCTCACGTTCTCGTCCGGCGGCAGATAGACACTGCAGACAGTAAGAGGTACAGGCATAGAAATACGAACCGCCACGGCCTGCACAGTTGTGGAAACCGCGACGGAAGATACCGGAACCCTGTGAGGGACGAGAATAGCAACTCCCCCACAGGCTATATTTCCAGACGAGTGATCTGTCCGAAATGCACTGTAGCCTCGAACTGAAAGCAGGTCCGATGGTTTAAGCTTCGTCTCCTGTAGACAAAGGCACACCGGAGAGTAAAATGAAAGCAGATGTTTCACTTCATCAAAGTTCGTCCGAAAACCTCGACAGTTCCACTGAATGATTGAAGCCATGGTTATAAGTGAAATGAAAATGAAAATGATCAAACGAAGTCCGGCTCCATCGCCTCTGCTGGGGGTTCCCCCAGATCTGGAGGCGTGTGACCAGGGGCTAAGATGGGAGCATGTTTTGTCCCAAGTGTCTTACCAGGAGGCGCACGACGTTGAGTCGTTTCCTGAGATTTTGGAGGAGAAGAAATGCTTTTCTTATCCTGGGCTTTGGTCTTTTTGTTAGAAGAAGTGGCCTGACTTCCCTTGTTGGTGGTGGGATGAGTCTGCTTCGGCGAAGTGGTGGGTGGCGCTTTCAGACCCCTAGCTCGAGACTGGAGTGCCTCCAGTCCGGCTGCGATGATGTCGTTAACATTGAATGGACATTTAAGGGGGATCTCAATGTCGGTCTGAGTGGCAACCGTAGATTTGGCAACCACCACTGAAGCGTATGATCGCCGATCAGATGTAACAGGGACCACTTTTCTTCTGGCCTCAGGATAGGAAATATTTTCCACCGTTTTGATCCTTTGGATTTCCTTCTCCTCCTTCCACTTGGGACAATCTTTGGCTGATGCCGCGTGTGAACCCTTGCAGTTCACACAAAACTACAAAACTCAGCCTCGGCCACACATTCCTGCAGAAGATGCTCTGTGGCACCACAGCGTGCACACCGGGGATTGCTCCTACACGACTGCTGAGAATGGCCATAAGACTGGCACCTAAAACATCTCAGAGGGTTAGGGATGTACGGGCGTACCTCGAGGTGGAGATACCCTGCCTTGATGGATGTAGGCAGGGAAGGGCTATCAAAAGTTAAAATGATGTTCCGGGATGGGACGGACTGCCCATTCCGCCTGAATAGAATACGCCGCACACCCGTAACGTGTTGACTCCTCAGTTCTTCAAGTAATTCTTCCTCAGCACACTCAACGAGGTCCTGAGAGGAGACAACACCTCGAGATGAATTTAGGTATCCATGAGGTGTTATTTTGACCGGAGTCTCAAGCAGCGTGGTGGTGTTAAGAAGTGTAGAGCTGTAGGCCACAGTGGACATTTCTACAAGAAGATCTCCAGATTGGAGCTTCTTTACGCTCTTAGGAGAGCTTGCGATGGATTGAAGAGCTTTATTTATCCAAAATGGACTTTTGGCACTCAAAGGCTTTGAAGGGTCCATTGAGTGCACAAAAAAGAAACGAGCATTTGAACAATCAGGGACATGTTTTTTGGCAGAAGGGGATGAGCCTTCCTCTATACCTCTTTTGCTTTTTGGTTCTTGGGAAATTTTGTTTTCATCCATAGAAGTTTTAATAATTCGTCCGCCGACTTCCCCACCCACAATCGAGCCCAACGAGGGAGAGCCGGAGGTCCGCAAGCCCAAGTGGACGCAGGACACGGCTCTAGGGATAGCAAGCGGATATAGCAAGTTGATAGGGCAGACATACGCTCGGCGTGCACCCAGACTTTCCCATGCCTGTGGAACACCCCTTTGGCATGCCCACCCTATCCCCAGACTCACCCTGTCGTACGAGACGACAAGCCGTTAGAGGTCTGGGCTCCACTCGGCCACAGACCTCATTGACTAGGAGTGGGTTAGTTCCCAGCCGCCCGTTTAGGGTGAAGCAGGGGGCAAAGAGGAGTGTTGGCAACTGGCGACAACAACACCCAGGCCTCCAGAAACCTCAGCCTCCAGCATCCCCTTTTCCACCTTACGGGTCACCGCACACGGCAAACGTGCAGGCAGGTCTAGCTAACCAGCTCGGAAAAACAAAGAAAGGAACATGAAATGGAGAAGACAGGAAAGAAAACGAGAAACTAAAATCCGGAGCTGGTGCATAATCACAACCTCAGCAACCTACAACTGAGGCGGGAGCGTGTCAAGTGAAAAAACAAAAAACATAAAAAAGTGAAAATTCACATCTAGTACATGTTGGCTCGGGCCGTGGGGACGCCATCCCCCATCAGCTGGATGAACAGCTGTCCCTTCGGTGATGTAATCGTTCTAGTCGTAATGACAAAATGATCCGTCACAAGGTCAGCTCGGGCCGTGGGGGCGCCGCTCCCCAAATAACTGGAAAACCAGTTATCCCCGTGCGGGGTCAGCTGGAAGTACCTGGCCAAGGCAGCGGCCAGTGCGACATGAAGGCAGAGGGTTCTAAGAACCCCAGGAGGACCAGACTAGGCTGCCATCTGATGCTGACCTTGGCTGCGTATAATGGACGCTCCGTATCTTCTGAATCAAGGCTTCTTGAATTGGAAGAGGAACTACAAGGGATCAAGTGGGACATCGTCGGGCTAAGTGAGGTAAGGAGAAAAGGAGAAGATCTCATTGAACTAAAAAGTGAACATCTCTTCTACTATCGTGGGACAGATACTGGCAGAACTAGTGGTGTTGGATTTATAATAAACAAGAAACTGAAGGATAAAGTTGTAGAAGTTGAAAGTTCTTCTGACAGAGCTGCACGACTCGTTATCCAACTCTCGAGAAGATACCAGGTTCAGATTATTCAAACTTATGCACGCACCACAAGTCATTCTGAAGAAGAAATTGAAGAATTTTTTTGAGGACATTTGTCATCTAAATAATAAAGGTAAGCAGCACTACTTGAAGATTATTATGGGAGATTTAAATTCAAAAATATGGCAACGGCAACAGAATGAAACTTCAGTAGGTAAATTCGGTCACGGCAACAGGAACCAGCGTGGAAATACTCTCGTAGAGTTTGCAGAGGCAGAAGGGTTTGTCATCTTGAACTCCTTTTTCAAGCAAAGGCCACACAGGAAATGGACATGGAGACATCCAAATGGGACGACAAGTGAAATTGATTTTATTATGTGTAACAAAAATTTCGTCATCGAAGGCTGCAGTGTGCTAAACAAGTTCAACACAGGTAGTGACCATAGATTGGTGAGATGTAAGATGCACCTCAACACTAAACTCGAACGTGGCAAGCTCATAAGACAAACAAAATCTATTGACATAACCAACCTTAAAAAACACCATAATACCTTCAAGTTGGAACTGAAGAACAGGTTCTCTGCTTTAGAAGGCCTAACATCGGAAGAAGTGGACATCTCTGAAGTTAACAGAAAAGTAACCAAAGCTCTTATGGAAACAGCAACAAAATTAGCTGGGTCTAAGAACAAGTTGCATGTAAACAAATTATCAGGAAAAACCAAAATGTTGATGCAAAAAAGAAGAGAGATGAGGACAACTAAAGAAGATGTGACTTCCAAAGTGGAATATATAGAGCTATGCAAGACAGTAAGAAAAAGTATTACTGAAGACGCAAGAAAATTCAACTGTGAACTAATGAGGAAAGCAATTGAAAACAACCAAAGCCTAAAGATAGCAAAGGGACATCTCAGTAAGGGAAGAAAACAGATTATGGCACTGAGAAAAGAAGACGGCTCTGTAACAAGAAATAGAGGCGAAATTTTGACAAGAGTGAAAGATTTCTACTCCAAATTATATGAAAGGGATGATACATGCACTCCAGACATCATGAAAGATACCAGTAGCAGAGTTCTTCCAGTCCTTCCAGCAGAAATTGCACATGCAATCAAGAACATGAAGCGGGGAAAAGCTCCAGGAGAAGATGGAATTACTGTAGACATCATACAAGAAGCAAGTGGAGAAATCGAAACAGTACTCGCCCAAATTTTCACTCGATGCCTTAATGAAGGAAAGATTCCTGAGGATTGGAACACCGCTACAATGATCCTGCTACATAAGAAAGGTGACATTGAGGATCTCGGAAACTACAGACCTATCAGCTTCCTATCAGTAGTTTATAAAATCTTCACTAAAGTTCTTTCACACCGCTTGAAGGTAACACTGGACATGGCTCAACCGAGAGAACAAGCTGGATTCAGGAGTGGCTACAGCACAATAGATCATATCCACGTACTGAGAGAACTAATTGAAAGAGCGAGGGAATATGAACTTCCATTGTGCATGGCTTTTATCGATTATGAAAAAGCCTTTGATTCGGTGAAACCATCAGCAGTTACAATGGCTCTGAAAACCTGCGGTATTGAAGATGCATACATTAATATTATTAATAACATCTATGAAAATGCAAGTGCAAAGATTCGGCTGTTTGAAAATACAACACACGTAAAAATTGGAAAGGGAGTGAGACAAGGTGACACCATATCTCCGAAGCTCTTTAATGCCACATTGGAGGGTGTTTTTCAGTCGCTGAGCTGGGAAAACAAGGGGATAAAGAATAATGGAGATTATCTAACCCACCTTCGTTTTGCTGATGACGTAGTCATTTTTGCAACTACCCCATCAGAGCTGCAGAGTATGATCCAGGAACTTGCTGACAAGAGTAAAGAAGTGGGATTAAAAATGAACTTTCAGAAGACAAAAGTGATGTTCAATGCTTTTACAAGAAATGAAGATTTATCGATTAATGGAGAAAAGCTGGAGATAACAGACACATACGTTTATCTTGGACAGCAGATATCAAGTGAGGGTTACATTGATGAAGAAATTAATCGGCGTACAAAACTTGCCTCGAGAGCTTTTGGAAGAAACAGCATAATTTGCAAGAGCAATATGCCATTATGTCTTAAAAGAAAGGTGTTTGATCAATGCATCCTTCCAGTGCTTACGTATGGTGCAGAGACGTGGACCTTAACTAAAAGAGACATACAAAGGCTGCAGACAACTCAAAGTAGCATGGAGAGGTGCATGCTTGGTGTAACCAGGAGAGATAAGAAGAGGAACTCGTGGATCCGAAAAATGACAAGAGTGGAAGACATCATGATCAGAGTTAAATCCCTGAAATGGCAATGGGCTGGACATACTGCCAGAAGGACAGATCATCGATGGACAGCCGAAATTTTAGATTGGATTCCAAGGGACAGGAAAAGACCCAGAAGAAGACCACATGGGAGATGGGAGGATGAAATTCGAAAGTATGCAGGGGTGACATGGAGGAGACTGGCACAAGACAGACCGTTGTGGAGGAAACTTGGGGAGACCTTCGTCCAGCAGTGGATTGATAATGGTGGACAATGATGATGATGATGATGATGATATATATTATGACCACCATTGATGTAAAAAGGGACCGTACCAGCAGCTAGATGGTGAGCCGTAGCAACATGTGCGAATCCTGTAAGGCATTTGAAAGGACCCGCGGATGGTAAGCAGTTTCGCGTGAACATGTGAAAAGAACGGACGTAACAGTGTTGGAAAAAAATCATTGTTGGCTACCTACTGAAGGGTGGTAGCATTGCAGAAACGGCCGATATTCGTCATTTTCAGATACTAACTATTGAGCAACTACATAAATACAGATTGCTGCTGATGGTGCATGAACGCATTTTTACAGGAAGATACTCCAACTTGATTGCATTACGGCATACAACTCACTCCTATGATACTCGTGGTGGGTCTGGTTCTTCTGTTCCGTGGGCTCGTACAGGTTTAATGTTTAATAATATCAATGTGTTGGGATTGTGTGAGTGAAGAGGATTACCGTTGATTATTTGATCAGAGGCACGTTATCCGGTATCTAAGCGAGTGCTAAGGAGTTTTTTGACGGGAAATTGAATATTGGTATTTATTGCTTTATGATTTGTAAAAGAAACGTATTGTAAAATTGCTTTCGTTGTCTTGACTGGACTAGAATATTTTGTTCTTATTTAGAGGAGATCAGGGGCTTATCAGACAGTATTTCAGCCTTTCTCCCTGGCCCCTTGCTGTACATTTAATTATTATTAACATATAATATTTGATTCACATTGACAATTGGTAATTAGTCTATTTAATTGATATTAATTTTCAATGGAATGAGTTTCGTTGTTGTGCAGAATTTGTATTTATTGCGAAAGTTTTGGTGATTTGTCGTATTTTGCGAGTTTCATTGGTGAATTTATTTACTTTATTTGTACAATTAGTTTATGATTGTGGCACATATTGTATTCTTACTGAGTATTACATTATTTTTCTATAATATTGTACAGCAGAAATTTTATAAAATAAAAATAAATAAAAAAATTGTGTCCTGTTCACATGGTGCAGTTGTTAAAATGTTCCGGGTATGGAAGGAAGCCGTGAATTGAGCGGAGTGAATTTGCATATAACAGGAGGCATTGGGACATCCAACAATGGAAGAAAGTCTCCTTTTTAGACGAATCGCGTTTTGTGCTTTATCGTGTGGATGGTCGATGGAGAGTATGGAGAAGCACTGCTGACAGAAATCATCTCGACACCATGCTCGAGAAGAAACAGGCAGAGGGTGGCACTGTGCTCGTGTGGGGCATGTTTTCCTGTGAACCGTTATTAGGAGCAATAATCCCTCTCGACCGCACGATGAACGCTTCAAGCTACCTATCGATTCTGGCGGATCAGGTGCTCCCATTCATGATGACTGTCTACATCGCCTTGCCATGTTGCTATGCATGTGCAAGAATGGTTTAAGGAGCATTCCAGTGAATTTAACTTACTATCATGACCACCCTATTCTTTGGACATCAATCCCACTGAACATGTGTGGTATTATCTTGACCAATAGGTTAGACGTATGGATCCACCAACGATGACTTATGATGATCTGTGAGAAGCTCTGGTGTCTGCATAGTATAGCATCCGTACAGAATCGTTCAGAACCCTCACTGCATCAATGCCACGCAGTATATCTGCGGTATTAAAGGCACGAAGAGATCATATCTCATACCAGCAGGTGATCATAATCTTTTGACTGGACTGCGCTGGCGTGCGCGTCTCTCTCTCTCTCTCTCTCTCTCTCTCTCTCTCTCTCTCTCTCTCTCTCTCTGTTTGTGTACACTACACTAAAGAGCAATTGAATTAGAGATACCTGTCTAGTAGCGTGTAGCACCACCTTTCGCTCTGATGACGGCGGAGATTCGTCTCGGCATGGACTCGACAAGACACCGGAAGCGTTGGGAAGCCCTACGGATCCACGACCCCTGAACAAGATCCCACAGTTCCCGAAGATTTGATGGAGGGGTGTCAGAGTCTCAAACATCTCTCTCGATGGCATCCCAGATGTGCTCAATGGGATTGAGATCAGGTGACCTAGCTGGCCAAGGAAGCGCGGTCACGTCGGTGGAGTGTTCGTCCAACGATTCAGATGCAATTCGGGAGCGATGGCACGGTTCATTGTCTTGTTGCAGGATGAGGTCCCCAGTGGGATGTTGAAGACGCACAAACGGGAGCAAATGGTCGTCCAGGATATCCCGGTAACGTTGACCTGTGAGGGACGATGTCACACGTATCAGGGGTCCCATTTCAGTCTACGTAAACAGTTAAATTGCCGAGTGATTTCTTGCACTGTGGCCCGTCTATCCGCTGTTACAATGCGAGCTAGCCGACGATGGCCCCGCTCATCCACACGCTGTTGTCCACGACAGTTGACCCTTGCAGGGATGGTTTTACCGGATTCGATGTACTCACCGTGCACCCGTGACCCAGTGGCTCGTGAAAATCCCAGTGCCGGCACGACTTCCGATATGGAGTCGTCGGGCCCCGGCAATTTGCCCACGATCGAATACGCTTAGATCCGTCGTCTTACCCATACTGCGTCCGACTCTTACTGATTCGCGTCGCATCACTCCTTATATTGTCGGATCGCTGCATACGTCATGTCGTTTCCGTTTACAGGGTCGCCCACAGCGCCACATTTGCATAACGCCAGCTGTCTCTAATTAACTTGCTCTTCAGTGTAGATCAAGTTCGGTTCTTATACGGAATCTGGGAACATTCGAAATTCGTGCTGAAGTACGATTGTAAAATTGAACTGAAATACCTGAAAAAACAAGCCCTGGACACATGACAGTAATCAGCAGATGATAGTGTCAATCTAGCATAAATGATTTCTTCCGCTGAAGAGTAGTGTGTCTTTAGGCAGTGGCGACGCCAGTAGCTCAGAGCTGGAAGGGGGGGGACTATTCGGGGAAAGGCATAAATTTTAAAGTGCTTGGCAGAAATTTTGGCAAAAAAATTCCGTTCATGGGAATTTTACTCGATGCTGATGATGTCATCCCTAGTAAGAAAAAAGTTTTCAGGTACATTCTGCACGTAGTATTTATTCAGTGTATGTAGTACTGGAAACCATGGATACGAATCTCCATGGCCTTTGCCCCTCTGTCTCCCTCTCATCTTTTTAAACTATATTTATAACAAGTTAGTAAAATCATGCAACGCATTGATTATGATACGCTTTCCAACATACCAGAAATCATCACTCAAATTATGAGGATAATGGCTGTGGAATAAATCTCGCTGCTGTGTCCTGACCTTTGACTCCATTTCGATGATATTCAACAGAACCTGTTCAGTATATCTCCGGAACAACATACGAAAGTTTTGTCGCAATCAAAGCATTTTTACATAAGTTATGACGTATAAGGGCAATGGAATGGATCGCGCTCCTATGTCTTGACCTTTGACCCCATTTCGTCCATTTTCAATAGGGTTAGTCCCCAGGTGGTTCCTTACCACATACTAAAATTTGACAGAAATCGAATTACGTGAGTTATCGTGCGGACGGACGGACGGACGGACGGACGATGGACAAAGCTGGAACATATACGCTTCTTCAACCTACGGTTGGAAAGCGTAAAAAATGGTACCTTTCTATTATTCTCTAAGATATTCGCTCAGAGGAGTTCCTCAATTTCGCAGGAGTACAAACAATAAATTTAACGAAAAAGTAATTTTATCCTTCCGGTGACGTAGTGGTTTAAGCTCTAGCTTCTGACCATTCGTCCGAGATGTGTCCGGGTTGGAATCCCGGTGAGGCATGGATGTTGTGTTTGTATTACGGCACTCGGCATTGGCTCTCTTCCTTCCCTGGAACCTGTAGCCTTAAATTAAGGACGGGCGACGGTTTATAGCCCATTGTGTTGCTCATGGCGGTCGTTAAACCCCAAAATAAAAGAAAATCATGTTATACATGTATAACAAAATTTCTGTGAACTCGAAGAATTCAATTATGTTTATCCAAGTTCTTGAAAATCTTAGGTAACTGCACTCTCCATGTGTTCGATCTGCTTAAATATTTTGTGTGTGGGTTCTGAAGCCCCCCCTTCCCTCCTTCGCAGCATCGCACCTGGCTGTAGGTAAAGTTCTTTGGTTTCACCTTGAAAGTATTGAGGTGAATAACATAAATATTACATCCTCCTCACAGTAAATTTTTTGACCCTCCAAAAAAAAAAAAAAATAATTGCGCTTTTGCGCGAGTAAAAAATGTTACAATAACCTAAAACTCAATTATTGCGGGGAACAATTTACTCTTGAAAATCGCTTCACGTTTGCAACGTTACATTCTATGCCGCGTCAGAGAGGGCTGAGATTTCCAATATTCGCCGCAAAGAACCTACGCTGTATCATTCAGAGGGAGAAATATTGAGCGTTATTCACTGACTACCAGTACTTTCATCATGAGAATACATTCGTGCATTACTGCTAAAGTGCTCACAAAAATGTTCGATGTCTAAAACCGTCAAAAAAAAGGAGATATTCCATCTTTTGAAGATCTGTTTGAAATGTATCTGCTGGCGATATTGAAGATCTCGGTAAAATTTCACGTAAAAGAAGAAAGAGCACATAATAAGTTTCACGAAGTTTGAAATGGAAGAGAACGATGTTCTATTTTCTTCGAAACTATTTCTTTCTCAGCTGCTGTCACATGTAGAACCTTTCGAGCAATTTCTATTTGGAAATAACATAATGCTTCAAAAAGAAATATAACGTATATGCACATAACATGCAAAAATCCTAGATCAGAAATTCAGATCAAATATCGTTTGGTACTCTGGTCACGTTGGCACATCAGAAAGTTAACTTTTCTGTGGGTAGAACTCTGAAGGAAAAGAGACACGAGAATAGTAGTATTAAAAGAAATCCGTCTTGTTGCACGATGATATTTATTCAGCTACAAAACGAAATCTATGTACAGGTTAAAAACACACACATGAGCACTTTCGGTGTCACAGTGACACCTTCATCAGATGTGATTTCACCATGTGGTTACATGCTGGTCTTAAGTACGTGGAGCAGATGCATCATGGGAAAGGTAATGTCAGTGTCACATGATATACCAGATAACAAGACAGTCAAAAAAGCATAATTAGCCAATGAAAATTACTCAACAGAAACAATAGCTATTGTGCTGTCCTTCTCAATAAGATTGCTCCAGGGTTCAGGTAAAACGCAAGGATAATAGTCATTACATCAACGTATAATATAAGCCGAAATATAGAGGCTTTCTGTAAATAACAAGGAATAAACAGAGTTAGGTGTGTTTATGATCTTAGCGTTGTCTCAGTCTGGGATGGAATTTCCAGCACTTACAGTTCTTGCAAAAGAGGTGCTTTGGTGATTCATTTTTCAATCATATCTGTGTTCATTTAATCTCAAATCCAAATTTCTTTTGGTTGAACCCACATAATGATTATTTAGTTCACCAGAGATAGTGTCGAGCATAGGAATAACATACACACCCCATTTTTTCCCTTTGTTAATTTTGTCATGATCGTTGTGGATAATGGAATATACACTATTCAGCAACAAGTAATTGGACACCTGTGATAGCAAAGGAAAACGAAGTTTATTCACCTTCAATAGTTGGTGGAGCCTCCACGAGCGGCGATTACAGCTGCGACTCTACGGGGCATACTCTTAACCAGGCGTTGTACGACGGCTAGCGGTATTTTCTTCCACTCGGCTTGGAGAAGGCAGGTAAGTTCCTTCAACGATTTCGGACGGTGGGGTCACCCCTTAAGTCGACGCTCCAACTCGTCCCAGAGGTGCTCGATAGGGTTAAGGTCTGGGCTCTGCGCAGGCCAGTCCATTCGATTGACCCCATTGGCACCATACCAAGCAATGGTGGACCTCGCAACATGAGAGGTGGCATTGTCATCCTAAAAGTAACATGGGTCCACCTCGTAAAACCGCCACAACGTAGGAAGCACATGGTCATCCAAAATGGTGCAGTAGGTCTCGGCGTTGAGTCTACTAGGAATTGCGACCAAGGGTCCCGTGCCATACCAGGAGGAACACCCCCATAGCATAATTCCACCGCCGCCGAACTTCACAGTTGTCACAATACGTTCCCGCAGGAGGCGTTCTCCAGGAAGACGCCAAACCCAAACCCTGCCATCCGAGCGGTAGAGGTTGAACCTCGATTCGTCGCTCCAGAGAACCTGTTTTCACTGTTCAACGGTACACTGTCGACGCTCTTTGCACCACGTTGGATAAGCAGCGCTATTGAACTTGGTGATCAAAGGCTTGTGGGCGGCAGCACGTCCATGATAACCGAGCAGATGGGCTTCCTTACGAATGGTATTCATCGAAAGAACACTCCCGGATGCCTGTTGAAACTCCTCGCTGATGTGGCCCATCGATTTGGTGCGGTTCTTCCGAATTTCTCTGGCGAGCACCCGTCGGTCTCTAACTCCCAGTTTTGTGGGTCTGCCGGGTCGGGGCACATTCCGATAGTCACCTCTCATCTTCCACTTGCCGATCCCGTAGGCCACTGTCGATTTTGGGTACTTCAACTCGCTGGATATGTCACGTATGGATCGGCCATTTCTGTGATACCCGAAGATTACACCTTTCTCGAAATCAGAGAGCTCCGAACTGCGTGGCATCTTGCATGCGACTGGTTGCGTTGTTCTTTCCCACACGATATTTAACGGCGGCGGCCGTAACGTGTATCAGGAAAGCAGATATCGTCGATTGCAGGGGTGTCCAATTACTTGTTGGTAGATAGTGTATATTGCATTATGGTATTCCAAATTGTATTTTATGACGGGAACATATGTTGTTAAGAAGGTTTACAATATGTGGATTGAAATCAACAGATACAACATACTTTTTAGGCACTTGTTCACTAATTAAAGCTGTTGACATAGCAAACCGTACTTTATTGTGCACCCCCTTAACAACGTTGCCCGGGTAACCATGTTTTTTTATCAAAGGATGATATCCATTGTAGTTCTTGAGCTCTGGCAAAATGGCTAGAAGAATGTGAATATGCTCTTCTAAATAGGAAGTGCAGAGAAGAAATTTTATGCTGAAAAGTGTGGGCAGAATTGTACGGAATTAGAATGGGTGTGGAACGAGAATATTAGGGAATGGCGAGAAGTCCTTGGCTTTCACGCCTTCCTTTGTGCCGATAAATGAAACGCATGTCACATGAAAGTACAAGATGGCTCAAAACTCCGTTTAAATTTCAAACTTCATAACAAAAGAACAAATGCGTGTATTACAGTATTGTTTGCCCGAAAAACAGCAGCTAGTAAGGAATTTTGTTTGGGAACGGAAAAGCTTTCAATTCAAATAGTCGCCGACAAAGGGCGATAACGCTTAAAATGTTTGTAAATGCAGTTACTCTTGCGATAGTGTCCATTTGGTCACACTATCACAAGAGCAACTGCTCGATAGTCAAGCATGTGACAGCTCCAGTGACCGCCGAATGTAGGTAGCATGTCCAGGTAAAAGCGGCAGCTGACTTCGCGGCGAATGGATTCCTTCAGTTGTGGCAGTATGGGAGGTCTTGTCTGGTACCTTCTGGACTTTAAATAATTCCACAATCAGAAATCCGAGATTGGAGACCGAGTTGTGCTGACGCTGCAGGACTTGCTGCTAAGTCTTTCTGCACCAATGTGGTTACGAGAAAGTTCTGGACTTTAAATAACTCCACAATCAGAAATCCGAGACTGGAGACCGAGTTGTGTTGACGCTGCAGTGCTTGCTGCTAAGTCTTTCTGCACCAATGTGGTTACGAGAAAGTTCTTTACTGGTAATACGACGTGAGCTGGGGCACCATCCTGCATAAATGTCCCTGTGTGCAGCAGATGTTGTTATTGCATGCATGGCATAACGTTTTTACGCAAAAGTTTCATGCAGAGCTTGGTATTTATTGAGCAAGTCTTACAGACGTTTCTGGAAAACGGTTCCTCAAAGAAAGAAAGGCCCAAGAACGACAGCTGCAGGGACTCCACACTACACTGTAACTCGTAGTGAATGCGGTGCTTTCTCTATGTACGCATGTGTATTATCCTGTGCCCATATTCGGCAATTATGCGTGCTGACAGATGCATGTAACGAAAAGTTAACTTTGTCTGTCCACAACACTATAAACAACCACTGAGGTTCCTCAATGAAGCCCATTTGTAAAATCTCTCCCGTTGTGTTGAATCCCCTGATAACAGCTGTTGTAAAGCTTGCAGTTTGTATGAGTACAGATGTAACACATCGGATACAATTTACCGATTCTCTTGGTATGCCCAAACATCTTGCTGCTTCACGAACACAGTTTGTTCCACTTGACGTTGGAGATGCTAGTTCGTCCATTTGGGATGTCACTGCATTTGAACGGAACTCTCTTAACCCTGATCTCTCCCTGCGGCATCCATCCAGCAATTTTCCGGTTTCCTCAAATCGTCTTCCCAGACCCTGAAAAGTGGCACAGGCGATAGGACCTTGGCACCTCTTCAGTCCTTTCTATGTTCTATGTTCGGAAACTCGCAAAGCTTCAGTTGCCGTTGTCAAAACGAAGATGAGGTAAATAATCTCCATTAATTTTTATCGCCTTGACCTAAGAGTTCAGTGATTGAAAAGCACTCTGCAATGTGGCATTGAAATGCTTGGGAAATATGGTGTCACCTTCCCGAAACCCTTTCCAATTTTTATAAGTGCTGTGTCGCCGAAAACTCGAAACTTTGCACTTGCATTTTCATAAATGTTATTCATAATATTAATGTATGCATCTTAAATACCGAAGGATTTCAAAGACATTAGAACTGCTAATGGTTTCACGGAATCAAATTCCTTTCATAATGAATACAAGCAACACAGAGTGTGAATTAATTACTTTAAAAGTCGGTGTGTGCAACTCTTTCAATTAGTTCTCTCAGAATATGAACATGATCTATAGTGATGCTACCACCCCTGAATCCAGCTTGTTTTGTTGGTTGAGCCATGTCCAGTGTTTTTTCAAGCGATGTGATAATACAAGGAAGGATCGAAAAGTAACGCACAGCAATTTTTTCTCTTTGCAGGTTGCAATATGGCAAGCAATGAGTTTGAATATCACGCTACAGACCAGTTTGACTGGATCAGGTGTCGCTGTTGTAGAAGACAGTGTGACTGACGGCACAAAGATGTCTCGTTTCTTAGCGTCGTCTACGAAGAAAGAGAAACGGGGTGTATTCCGATTCTTGTGAGCTAAACGGAAAACTCCAACGGAAATTCACACAGAAATGGCCGAAGTGTATGGTGGGGATTGCTTGGACTTCCGCAACACCGCCAGATGGTGCAGTTTCTTTGCAAAAGGCTGTGGCAACCTTACCGATTTGCCATATACCAGTTGACATGTAACCGCGTCTTCACCTGCCACTGTGAGAGGCATTGATAAGGCAATTCTGAGTGGCCGGCGGATCTATCTGCGCATATTGGCACAGAAAGTCAACATTCCGTGCTGTACAGCGTACGATATTGTGCATGGAAAATTGCAATTTCACAAGGTCCGTGCGCGATTGGTGCCCAAGAACTTGACAGACGACCAGAAGGGACAGAGAATGATGTCATTCTTGGACTACTTGATGCGTTACGCAGAAGTTGACCATGAATTTTAAATTTCTGGCAGGTGTAGTGACGGGCGATGAGTCCTACCACTACACTCCCGAAACAAAGAAGGCCAGTGAGGTGTGGAAACATTCAGACTCCCCGCCACCAAAAAAAATCAGAATAACCCAATCTGCGGAAAAAGTCCTCATGACGGTGACCTGATACATGCATGGCGTTCTCCCGGAGAAGTTTCATCCAACAGGGATCGCTGTGAATTCCAAAACCTACGCTGACACATTAACAAAGTTGCGTCGCGTCTTTCGTGACAAAACACTTAACAGAGACGATGCAAATGTCCTACTGCTTCATGACAACGCTCGCCCACATGTTGCACAACACGTTCGTGACAAAATTGCGAAATTCGGCTGGAGGGCGTTCCAGCACCAACCGTATAGTCCAGACCTGGATATTTCAGACTTTCATCTGTTTGGTCCAGCACCTACCGTACAGTCCAGACCTGGATATTTCAGAGTTTAATCTGTTTAGTCCAGCACCTACCGTACAGTCCAGACTTGAATATTTCAGACTTTCATCTGTTTGGTCCAGCACCTACCGTGCAGTCCAGACCTGGATATTTCAGACTTTCATCTGTTTGGTCCAGCACCTATCGTACATTCCAGACTTGAATATTTCAGACTTTCATCTGTTTGGTCCAGCACCTACCGTACAGCCCAGACTTGAATATTTCAGACATACATCTGTTTGGTACAGCACCTACCGTACAATCCAGACCTGGATATTTCAGACTTTCATCTGTTTGGTCCAGCACCTACCGTACAGTCCAGACCTGGATATTTCAGACTTTGATCTGTTTGGTCCAGCACCTACCGTACAGTCCAGACTTGAATATTTCAGACTTTCATCTGTTTGGTCCAGCACCTACCGTGCCGTCCAGACCTGGATATTTCAGAGTTTAATCTGTTTGATCCAGCACCTATCGTACAGTCCAGACCTGGATATTTCAGACTTTCATCTGTTCGGTCCCTCGAAAAGATTTCTGGGCGGCCAATGCATCGATTCAACTGAGGAAGTCAATCGGGTGTCCGCATGTGGCTATACGTCCAGGAAACGGACTGTTATGAACAAGGTACAGTAAAATTGGTGCCATGCTAAGATAAATATTTCAAGCGTCTCGGTTCTTGTGTTGAAAAATAGCTGAGGAATGTGGTTTCACTGTGTATATGTTTTATTTTGCCTATATATTAAAATGTTGCCAAAAAAGACAGTGCGTTACTTTTCGATACACGCTTGTTACTTAGTGAAGATTTTGCAAGAAACTGATAGGAAGCTGATGGGTCTGTAGCTCCCGAAATTCTCAATGTCTTATTTATTTATACTGTTGCCTGTTGAAGATGCAGCACCAAGAAATAACTGAGATATTGAAGTCAGAATTATAGGGCACATTACTTATATAATATTACAAGACATGAGTAATCAAAAGTACAGACTTGGGAATGATGTGGAATACACAACACCCAGTATCTTGTTTACCCACCACGAGCAGCGATAACGACTCCTACAGGGCATGGCATTGAGTGGAAGAGGTTCTGGGTTTCACAATGCGGAAGATCATTCCATGCTCTCTCGATTCGAACCCAAAGTCCGTCTTGGGTAACTAGCGGCGAAGCCTGACGGGCAATGCGTCACGGTACTATTAATATAACCCACATACAATCTACGTCAAAAAAAAAAAAATAGTTGCACCCAGAAGGAAGCAACCGACAGGAATTAAACTTGGTTGGTAGGTTTGACATCGTGAGACTTGCAAATGATTCACGTATCAGGCTCGGCCGCGCATGTGACGTCAGCAAGGAGGGCTCGTAGCGGTGTGCGTGACCAGCTGTACAAGGTCGTCTAGTTGCACGTGCTTGCCATTCTTACTCGTGCTGTTATGATGGTTGCATCATTTGCAAGTGAAGTATGCCTCAGAAAAAAGTTCGAAAGCAATACGAGCAGTTGGATGAGTTCGAGAGGGACCGCATCGTCGGGCACCGGGAAGCGGGATAATCTTATCGTTGTATTGCGTGCCATAGCAGTCTTGCGGATATCACCATAGTACGCTGTTGGCGGCAGTGGATAAAACAAGGCACGCAGCAGCGATAGGAAGGGTCTGGGAGGCCTAGACAAACCAGGGAGAGAGAGAGGACCGACGGGTTGTCCGCAGAATGGCAGCGAGGGATCTTCAGTGAGGAGTCCAGCTTTTGCCTTTTTTTTTTTTTTTTATTAGAGTTTTAACGACCACCGTGAGCAACTCAATGGGCTATAAGCAGTCGCCCGTCCCTAATGTAGGGTCACTGGTTCCAGGGAAGGGAGAGAGCCAGTGCCGTAAGACAAACACAACATCCATGCCTCACCGGGATTCAAACCCGGACACCTTACGGACGAATGATAAGAGGCCATCGCTCAGACCACTGCGCCACCGGGCGGCACCCTTTTGCCTTGGAGGAGACGACCAACGAATCCGTGTGTGAAGGCACCGTGGTCGTGTTTTGTTGCCGAGCGTCACACGTCCAGAAGGCACGGTGTCATGGTGTGGGGTGCAATTGCCTAGGATGCCAGATCACCTTTGATGCTCACTACAGGCACTTTGACAGCCTAAAGTTACGCTAATGAGGTCTTGAAACCAGTGGCCCTACCTTTTCTGAAAGCTCACTCCAGTGCGATTTTCCAACAGGACAACGCTTACTGATGCTGCCTCGAGAGCTTGCCTTCAAGGCACTGACACTCTGCCATGGCAAGCCGCATCACCAGACCTATCTCCAATTGAAAATGCGTGGGATTCTATTGGACGCGCTATTCCCACTTTACCTGTACTAAACAATCTGCAGGAACTGCGTGAGAAGATTCAAGCTGCAGGATATGGCTTATCGCAAGATATCATTAGGAAGCTGTGTAACTCCGTGCCGAGACGTCTGGTGTGAGAAAACATGGCGGCCTGACACATACTAAGAGACACTACTTATTGGCGTGTAGCTCAATAAATATTGCCCATATCAGTCTCAATGTTTAATCATTTATTGTTCCTGGTAACCTTTACTTTCCTCCCGAATAGCATTGCAATTCGACACGTCCTTCTGGGTGAAACATTTTTTTTTTGACGTAGAGTGTATGTTCAATGCTAGACAAATCAGGTGAACGTTCTAGCCAAGTAAGACGTGGCATATTTCGGGCTTCCAGAATCAGTAAAACATTCTACTTTACACGTAATCGTGTATTTTCCTCTTAAAAGACGGTGTTGTATGCATAATTATTGAAATAAATTTTCAGAATATGGATTTGAATTTATGTAGGACGTAAAGAAAAAACTTCTTTTTTATAAGACAAATGTGGTTTGATGCCCACGTGTGGTCTTTTAGAAAAAAGTGAAAAAGCAAACGTGGTTTGGTACAAAAAAATGAAAAGGCAAACGTGCTTTTAAAAAGAAAATGAAAAGGCAAACGTGCTTTTACAAAAAAATGAAAAGGCAAACGTGGTTTAGTACCCACGTGTCGGCTTTTACAAAAAAAAACTGAAAAGGCAAACGTGGTTTGGTACCCACACGTCGGCTTTTACAAAAAAAAACGAAAAGGCAAACGTGGTTTGGTACCCACGCGTCGGCTTTTACAAAAAAATGAAAAGGCAAAGGTGTTTGTTACCCACGTGTCGGTTTTTGCAAAAAAAATGAAAAGGCAAACGTGGTTTGGTACCCACGTGTCGGCTTTTACAAAAAAAAATGAAAAGGCAAACGCGGTTTGGTACACACCGGCTTTTACAAAAAAAAAAAAAAAAAAATGAAAAGGCAAACGTAGTTGCTACCCGCGTGTCGACTTTTCCAAAAAAATGAAATGCAAACGTGGTTTGGTAACCACGTGTCAGATTTTACAAAAAAAAAAATGAAAAGGCAAACGTGGTTTGGTACCCACGTGTCGGCTTTTACAAAAAAGCGTAAAGGAAAACGTGGTTTGGTACCCACGTGTCGGCTGTTACAAAAAAACCGAAAAGGCAAACGTGGTTTGGTACCCACGCGTCAGCTTTAACAAAAAAAATGAAAAGGCAAACGAGGTTTGGTACCCACGTGTCGGTTTTTAGAAAAAAAAAATGAAAAGGCAAACGTGGTTTTGTACACACCGGCTTTTACAAAAAAAAAAAAAATGAAAAGGCAAACGTAGTTGCTACCCGCGAGTCGACTTTTACAAAAAAATGAAAATGCAAACGTGGTTTGGTAACCACGTGTCAGATTTTACAAAAAAAAAATGAAAAGGCAAACGTAGTTGGTACCCACGTATCGGCTTTTACAAAAAAATTAAAAACAACTTTTTGTGGTACCAAAAGATGTATTTCAGCAATTCAAATGGGAAAAAGTACAGGTTGATTCATAATTATTGTCAGGGTTTCAGTAGCATATAATATGGAAACGGGTAACAACAAACTAAAGCCGCAAACAGAATACAACAGATAACAAGTATAAGTTTTTTTACCTGCAGAATCGAAACATTAGATTGCTAAACCAATTCGACATGCACGCCTTTCATGGCAGGTAAGATGTCCAAGCTATAATAATCAATTTCCCGTCAAGTGTTCGCCAGCATTTGCGGCTTTACTGTTGCTATCGTAGCACAAATTCAGGTCTTCGGGTCATCGAGGGAGGTCACAGGCGTCTGGTAAACGATGTTTTTTCACGTACCCCCACAGGAAAAAATCGATTTGCGTAATAGTGGGTGAGTGCGGAGGCCACGGAATGGGTCCGTCACTCCCACTCTAGCGCGGCTGTTATTGTCCCAAGAAATTCTCTGACAATAACAGCCCAATGCGGCGGTGCGCCATCGTGCTGGAACACCACATCGGGCTGCCGATCTTCCAAGTGAGGCAACAGATATAGCTGTAGCATGTCTAGATAGGTCACCGCTGTCACTGTTTGCTCCGCGAAGAAAAAGGCCCTAGCACTTCCGAACATGACAAAGCGCACCAGACGTTCACATTTTGACTGTCTCGTTCAACTTCTAGAATGGCGTGAGGGATTTCGGATCCCCTCATTCTGAAGTTATGCCGATGTACCCTCCCTGAGACGAAAAACGTTGCTTCGTCACTAAATACCCATGTCCTTAGGTAATGTTCATCAGCCCCGACTTCGGACAAAATGTCTTGTGCAAATTGGAAACGGCGGTGTTTACCGTCCCGCTGTAAAGCCCGTAAAATTTGTGGTTTGTGCCTACGGAGTTGTATGCGGTTATGCAGAACCCTCCAAACAGTCGTTTGATGTATACCTAACAGCGACGCAGCTCGTCTCGTTGACTTCCGAGGGCTTCGAGAAAAGGCTTCGTGAACGCGATCAACATCGTCCTGCGAAGTGCTCGGTTTTCCCGCTCCTTTTTGACGCTGCACCCTAGCAGTCTTCAGAAACTGCTTTAACCAATGTCGGAGACCACTAACGGATGGTGGAGCTGTGTCATACTGCGTTCCGTAGCAACGTTACGTTGTGATAACTGACTTTGTTTCGAAGAACCAGATTATGCACATTGCTTTTTCTTGAACAGTCGCCATTTTGAAGTATGACGTCGATTCAGCTGGTGCCGTGCTGCCACATAAAACTTTCCGCGGTGAACCTGTTTATGCTGCAGACAGTTTCATTTGGTCGGTTACGGTTTGACCATGCCAGGCCATGGAAATCTCGACAATAATCATGAATCACGCTGTATAACGAATTGCACATTTAGAAAACTCACCTGGCTTCCTACGCTACCCACGGTTCGCAAACGGTGTAGCGTCAAACCAGGAGAACACAGCGTTAATACCTGCTACACGCGTTTGTTGTGCCAAAGGTTATCTTGTTTGACTGCGGTGAAGCGGAATCCTAAGGTGTTTCGTACATAAGGTAGAACCGACAAACAGCGACAGGTGTCAAGGGGTACAAAGGAGCCTGTCGTTTTTAATCCCAGGTTACTTTGATTATAGGTTAAGACTAATGACCGAAATGTATATTCGTAAGCTGTACTTCCGGGTCTCGTGTACTGTGGCGGGGCATACTCAGTTACTACCATTATTCCCGCGAATCATTTAGGGCAACTTGCACTGTGCCTGCTTTTATACAACTTTCGGAACAGCTACGAGGGCGTGGCTGACACAAATCATTTGCATGTGCGCTGTGGTTGTGATCATATGCACATTCTCACGTGACTTCCCCGTTTAGCGAGTTTCAGTCCGTTCGCACACGTTCTTCCTGATCGTTCATCTTCAACAAACAGCAGAAAATGCACTACAGTATGTCCTCGATTCATGAGAGTCAGGCATATGCGATTTCGCTACTATGTGCGAGAAAAATCATCCAGCCGCTGATTATATGCGAGAAAATGTCGCTGTTATATGATTCTGTGCAGCGGAACACGAAAAGGCTGGACGCTTCTGCACCTGCCGCTTTTACGCCCTAATATGTGTGGCCTTGATGGGACACGTGGCAGGTGTCGAAGTATACAAGAATTAGGATCCTTTAGTCTCCCAGTAGTATTGTGCTATGCGGAACTGTGCTGCTGTGCGCTGCGGATAATTTACTTATCATCCTGTTTAACGCACCCTGCTTTCATCTTATTGCTTAGCATTGATTTCAAACGTCCTGTAAATGCTTCTATTGGGTGTGTGCATAAGTTCTACCCGTTTTTGTAGGCTACAAAGAAAGGAGGAGAAAACAACAAATAATGTACCTAGGATTTCACATAATTGTCATCATTCTGTATGACCTCTTGCCATCTGTCTATGAGTATAGGTAAATCCCACGCAGGAAAAACTCCTGTGTTTTAGAGTAAAAAAAGTCATGTAATGCCGCTTTCACATCGTCCACATCTTCGAAGGTTTGGAGAGCGAAGGCGTTCTGTAACGATCGGAAAAAGTGGTAGTCCGTAGGTTCCAGGTCAGGGGAATATGCCGGGTGAGATAACAATTCCCAACCAAAGTCCAGTAATTTTTGCCTAGTGATTAAAGCAGCATGAGGTCTGGCGTTATCATGATGAAGGATCGCGCCTTTGGGATTAATGAGTGTTGGCCGCTTCGATGTCACTTGTTCTCGCAATCTGTCCAACTGTTGGCAGTATAGGTCAACATTTATCGTTCGGTTAGGTGCCAACACCTCCCAGTGGATTATTCCCTAGATATCCCACCAAACACTCAACAAAACCTTTTTGAGATGTAATCCACCTTTTGAGGTCCATGGAGTAAGCTCCGCACCTTAGCACACAGTCTGTCGACGCTTTACATTACGGTACAGCAACCATTTCACATCACCCGTTACAATTCGTCCCAAAAACGGTTCATTGCTGTGACGAGGAAGCAAAGAAACACAGGTACGGATTATCTCTTTTCGTTGCTTTGCGGAAAGCTTGTGTGTAACCCAGTTGTCGAATTTGGTGATGAACCCAAGGGCATGCATCCGTCTTTCGATTGCTGTTCTGTATACCGACAACTTTTCCGTTAGTTCCTGAACGGTTGGATGTGGGTCATTTGCTATGGCTTGGTCCACATCCTCGTCAGAAACCACGGAGGGACGTCTAGGACCTGGTTGATCTTAACAGCTTCTGTCCCCGTCCCGGAATTTCCGAAACCAACGGCGACATGTGCTATCATCAACTGCATCTTCTCCATACCCTTGACAGATGTTGCGACAAGCCGCGGCTGCAGTACTGCCTTTATCGAACACGAACAGTAAACAATGTCCAAAATGTTTCTTATCGCATGCCATGTTACAACCGTCCGTGATTTCCGTTACAAATGACTTACTCGGACACACCTAGTGCCTCTATATGCTCTATTGCTCCACGCTTTATTGGCCGAAAATTCGGCATCGCAGCGTCATCTGTGACGTAACTACTCCGATCGCAATTTGCATCCATTACAAGAATGGGTAGAACTTTTACATACACCCAATACTATTTATGAAGCGCTAAATAAACGAAAAAGAACCACTCTGATTTCAGGAAAGAAGTTAAAAATTTTATGATGCCCTGATGCTGGTGAAGGGTCATTGACACTTGAGGGCCCACTCAACCTGGGTGAGTCAACAATACGGGACATAATGAAGAATGCTGAGAAAATTCGTACGGTTGCCGCTCATTCAACGCCGCTGTCTGCCAAGAAGATTAAAAGCTCAATTTAATACATCGGGCATTGGGTTCAGGAAAATCACCTGTCTCGCCCAATTTTTGAAGCTCGTTTCTAGGATGCATGCCCTTATTGAAAGTTCGAAGTAATATGTCAGTACGGTGTGCAATCATTTATTATCCAGACTTGTAGTACAAGGTATATTTAATGGGTTATATACCATTGAGCATGTACCATTGTTATGTACAGCGATGAGCCGTTACATCATGACCATCTACCTAATAAGCTGCAGGACTCCCTTTAGCCCCAACAAGACAGCGGCTTCTCGGCAAGGAATTGAGTCGATGAGGTAGCGATAGGTATCGTGGGGTATCTGGTACCATAATGTCAACAGCAGGTCTTCCAGTTCCCGTACATTTTGGGGTGTTGGTGATTTTGCGCGAACCCGTTTTTCCATGTCAGGTGAATTTGGAGGCCAGGGCATTAACAGAAAGTCACCAGCATGTTCCTCGAACCATTCCTTCACGATTCTGGCAGTGTGGCATGGCGCATTATCCTGTTGGTAATGTTGGTCCTGTTGGTCATTATCCTGTTGCGCACCACTTTTGATGGGTACTCACTGAAGCTGCACGTGAATAACCCACAAGCTGCGCCATTTCCGAGATCGTAGTTCCGAGGCGCCGTTCCTTCACAATTTTGTCCTTTATCAAACTCCGATATATCGGCAGCTTTTCCCATTCTGACTCCAAACACTCTACTAACCGATAGCTGTTCCTCGGGTTGCATACATACTTCCTCCTGAATTTCACCTGCGCCACCGTTCGGTATCCAGGCACGCTCATTTCTGTAGGCTGGGGTTGGTAATAATATAATGGCTCGTCTGTATACCAAGGGATGTTTTTTTTTGATTGGAGGTTTAATGACCACCGTGAGCAACTCAATAGGCTATAAGCAGTCGCCCGTCCCTAATTTAGGGTCACTGGTTCCAGGGAAGGGAGAGAGCCAGTGCCGTAAGACAAACACAACATCCATGCCTCACCGGGATTCTTTTTTTTTTTTTTTTTTGAGGTTTAACGACCACCGTGAGCAACTCAATGGGCTATAAGCAGTCGCCCGTCCCTAATTTAGAGTCACTGGTTCCAGGGAAGGGAGAAAACCAGTGCCGTAAGACAAACACAACATCCATGCCTCACCGGGATTCGAACCTGGACCCCTTACGGACGAATGATCAGAGGCCAGCGCCTTAGACCACTGCGCCACCGGGGCGGCGTACCAAGAGATAAAGATTAATGAACATTATTTAACTCACCTTCGTTTTCCTGACGACGTAGTCATTTTTGCAACTGCCTCTTCACAACTGCAGAACTGCAGGAACTTGATGACAATGGAAAAGAAGTGGGATTAAAAATGAACTTTCAGAAAACGGATGTACAATGCTTTGATGACAAGGCTAAAGAAGTGGGATTGAAAATGAACTTTCAGAAAACGGATGTTCAATGCTCTGATGACAACGGTAAAGAAGTGGGATTAAAAATGAACTTTCAGAAAACTGATGTACAATGCTTTGATACAAGGGTAAAGAAGTGGGATTAAAAATTAACTTTCAGAAAACGGATGTACAATGCTTTGATGACAACGGTAAAGAAGTGGGATTAAAAATGAACTTTTAGAAAACTGATGTACAATGCTTTGATACAAGGGTAAAGAAGTGGGATTAAAAATTAACTTTCAGAAAACCGACGTACAATGCTTTGATGACAAGGATAAAGAAGTGGGATTAAAAATGAACTTTCAGAAAACTGATGTACAATGCTTTGATGACAAGGGTAAAGAAGTGGGATTAAAAATGAACTTTCAGAAAACTGAGTACAAGGCTTTGATGATAAGAGTAAAGAAGTGGGATTGAAAATTTACTTTCAGAAAAACGATGGGCAATGCTTTGATGAGAAGTGTAAAGAAGTGGGATTAAAAATGAACTTTCAGAAAACTGATGTACAATGCTTTGATACAAGGGTAAAGAAGTGGGATTAAAAATTAACTTTCAGAAAACCGACGTACAATGCTTTGATGACAAGGGTAAAGAAGTGCGATTAAAAATGAACTTTCAGAAAACTGATGTACAATGCTTTGATGACAACGGTAAAGAAGTGGGATTAAAAATGAACTTTCAGAAAACTGATGTACAATGCTTTGATGACAAGGGTAAAGAAGTGGGATTAAAAATGAACTTTCAGAAAACAGATGTACAATGCTTTGATGACAATGGTAAAGAAGTGGGATTAAAAATGAACTTTCAGAAAACTGATGTACAATGCTTTGATACAAGGGTAAAGAAGTGGGATTAAAAATGAACTATCAGAAAACCGGCGTACAATGCTTTGATGACAAGGGTAAAGAAGTGGGATTAAAAATGAACTTTCAGAAAACTGATGTACAATGCTTTGATCAAAGGGTAAAGAAGTGGGATTAAAAATGAACTTTCAGAAAACTGATGTACAATGCTTTGATGATAAGAGTAAAGAAGTGGGATTGAAAATTTACTTTCAGAAAAACGATGTGCAATGCTTTGATGAGAAGTGTAAAGAAGTGGGATTAAAAATGAACTTTCAGAAAACTGATGTACAATGCTTTGATGACAAGGGTAAAGAAGTGGGGTTAAAAATGAACTTTCAGAAAACTGATGTACAATGCTTTGATGACAAGGGTAAAGAAGTGGAATTAAAAATGAACTTTCAGAAAAGTGATGTACAATGCTTTGATGACAAGGGTAAAGAAGTGGAATTAAAAATGAACTTTCAGAAAACTGATGTACAATGCTTTGATGACAACGGTAAAGAAATGGGATTAAAAATGAACTTTCAGAAAACTGATGTACAATGCTTTGATGACAAGGGTAAAGAAGTGGGATTAAAAATGAACTTTCAGGAAAGTGATGTACAATGCTTTGATGACAAGGGTAAAGAAGTGGAATTAAAAATGAACTTTCAGAAAACTGATGTACAATGCTTTGATGACAAGGGTAAAGAAGTAGGATGTAAAATAAAGTTCCAGAAAACTGATGTGCAATGCTTTGATGACAAGGGTAAAGTAGTGGGATTAAAAATGAACTTTCAGAAAACTGATGTACAATGCTTTTACAAGAAATGAAGATTTATCTGTTGATGGGAAAAAGCTGGAGATAACCGATACCTACATTTACCTTGGACAGCAGATATCAAGCAAAGGACACATTGATGAAGAAATTAATCGACGCATAGAACTTGGTTGGAGAGCTTTTGTAAGAAACAGTACAATGTTTAAGAGCAGTATGCTATTATGTCTTAAAAGAAAAGCGTTTAGTCATTGCATCCTTCCAATGCTTACGTATGGAGCAGAGATGTGGACCTTAGCTAAAAAAGGTATGCAAAGACTGCAGTCAACTGAAAAAAGCATAGAGAGATGAAAGTTTGGTGTAACCAAGAAATATAAGGAGAGGAACTCGTGGATGTGGAAAATGAAAAAAGTGAGACATCATGATCAGAATAAAATCCCTGAAATGCCAAAGGGCTGGACATGTTGCCGGAAGAACGGGCCACCGATAGACAACTGAAATTCTGGACTGAATTCCAAGAGACAAGAAAAGACGAAGAAGAAGACCACATGAGAGATGGGTGGATGAAATTCGAAAGCGTGCGGCAGCGACATGGAGGTGACAGGCGCAAGACAGACCGTTGTAGAAGAAACATGGGTAGATCTTCATCCAGCAGTGGATTGATAATGGTTGACAATGATGATGATGATGATGATGATGATACCATTGAACAAAAAAAAACAAACAAAGCAAAACAAAAAACGTCTTTCTCAATATCACTGCAACCTCCGTTTGTCTCCGTATGCCTTCTTACTTATCCCGACCCCTCCTTGTCGGAGGGTCGGTTCTCTGACACGCCATTAACAAATATAATTTAGGTTCACCCTCCACGCATGTGCAAAGCTAACCGAACATCATCATCATGTAAGTGAATAAAACTAGCTCTTGAAAAGAGCGACCCAACGTGGGGTCTTTTAAGAACAGTCTAGCAAAGATGGCGAGCAATTTTTCAAAAGAGCAAACTGTCCTTTCACATACAAGGTGCTTTACAACGACTTCAACACAGTGGCGGACTTGGTCTAAAAATATTGGTTGCCAGGAGACAAAGAGGGGCCCACCCACAACTATAAGGCTATCATTGAATTTTTATAAGAAATAAATAAAATTTTCAAAAAATACATAAGGGGAAAAAAGGTACAATTAAGCTTTTTGCGAAATAGATTTATATTTTTTAATAATTACAGTGTTCATACATTGGTGTGCAAAAATTAAGGACGAAGAGGAGAAATTAGCATAACAGCGGAACGAGCAATTGGAACGGACCGAAAAACCACTCAAAAGATAGACTAGGGTCTGGTAAGGTAGGGCATGCGCATATATGCAGCATGACGTAGACGGGGGGCAGGGGGCGGAAGGGTATAAAGGACATGGGCTGTGTACGCTCAGCAATTCGGTGAAAGCTATTGCACGGTGTACATCGGTTTGAACGACGTCGAGTTGCTGCCACTGTGTGATATGGCCAACATGCAATCCAGTAGACGACATCTGGATTACTTTACCCGAGGTCGCGTCATTGGGAAGTTGGAAGAAGGCCGAAGTGTGACTAGTGTGGCCGAGGAGTTCGGTATCGCTCACAGCATCGTTTCACGAGCTTGGAGAGCTTTTCAAACGACAGGAACAGCTGTCCGAGAGTTTAGCAGTGGTCGTCCACGAGCAACCATAGCAGCGGACGACCGGTATATTGTCCTATAGGCGAGAAGCGACAGACGGCAGACAGTGGGAGAAATCGCAAGACACATACAACAGAAAACTGGACGTCCGTTATCGCGTTTTACCGTGGCCAGGAGGCTCCACAAGGTGGTCTATTTGCACGACGACCAGTACGGTGTGTGCCATTAACGCCTGCTCATCGGAGACGGCGGTTTCTGTGGTGCCAGGAACACAAGAACTGGACACATGAACAATGGGGTCGAGTTCTCTTTGTGGATGATAGCCGATTTAGTCTGACGAGCGATTCTGGACGTATGCACATCTGGAGAGAGCAGGGAACACTCAATCATACCTCCAACATCATCGAAAGGGACCGGTTTGGAAGTGGCGGAGTTCTCGTTTGGGACGGTATCATGCTTGGTAGCCGTATTGACCTCTACATCTTCCAATGAGGTTCAGTCACTGATGTCCGCTATTGTACCGAGGTTCTCCTGCCTCACGTGCGTCTGTTTAGAGGTGCTGTGGGTCCTGAGTTCCTTTTCATGTACGACAGCGCTACCCCTCATCGTACAGTGGCTGTCGCAAAGCTGTTGGAGAGTGAAGATATTCAACGCATGGATTGGCCCGCAAGGTCCCCGGACCTAAATCCAATCAAGCACGTGTGAGACTTTCTCAGAAAACGCTTGGCAGCACGTCACCAGCCGCCAGCAACGATTCCGCAGCTGCGATTGGCTCTACAAGAGGAATGGGCCGCGATGCCTCAACAGCTCCTTGACAACCTCGTCCTCAGCATAGACAGACGTTGTAAATCCTGCAACGCAGTCAGGGGCGATCATATCCCCTACTAAAGACTGGATTTTTCTTGGCAGCCGCCTGTCACATGGACGTTTCTGTCTTCTGTCCAGTTGTGCTCGAAGCTACCTTTTCAATAAAAGGCCTTTGTATCCTTTGGATTCCTTGTTTGGACGGTTTTGCTCACTTGTCCCATATTCTTACATCTTGGGGATCTTATGGTATGATTTGTGTCGATGTGGAGCACTTCTGCACGACGTTACATTCGAAAAACCGTCTGGTCCTTAATTTTTGCACGCCAGTGTATATTGTACGTATTGCTGGCAGCAAAATGTACAATATAGCGAAGCTCCAATATTATTGCATACATTGATAATATTGGATCTTCTATTACATTTTCAAGCTGCAAAAAGGTCCTTAACGTTTTGTGTGTTTTGAATATACCAATTTTGAGCTTTAGTATGCTATGGCTGACGTTAACTGATGGGAAGAATATGTTCTATATATTATTCAGAATATGTTCAACTCTTGAGAAATTTCTACCGTTCTCGTCCGCTCCTTGCTTTTCGTATCCACTACCGAATGGTGACCACGAAGGAGGCACGATCGAGAAGAGTGTTTTGTATGACCAAACTGGCTTAGAAGAGGCCCAACAATTATTAAGAATAATAATGAGGTTATTGCTGTGATTGAAGCAGAAGACCTAACTGAAATGATTCTAAAATTCGTCTCAGTACAATGTCTTTCACATTCGCTAGAAGATACAACAATGATTCGCTAGAAGTTACAGCAATGATTTGCTAGAGAATACAACAATGATTTGCACATATTGTCTAATATTTAAGGAGGCCCACTTCATCAGGGGCCAACTTGCCATCTGGCAAGCTGACACCGTGGCCAGTCTGCCGCTGCTTCAACATATACCAAAAAAATTCTATTCATCACTGTAATCCCAATTTGAATAACATGTGAACCAAAAACAATACATTTTCATTTAATTTTTTTTCAGTAGCCACATTATATTACACACCATAATTTCATTGTAACGATATTGTACAAATACTGTAGCAATCAGGAAGAGGAGGGGAAAGAACATTTGACCTGACATAGCCCTCCTCTCTCTAATCAAAGAAAAAGAATGAAAAAGCTCAACGAAAAGACAATCCAGCACATACACTCATCGTCAAAAAAATATTTGCACCCAGTAAGAAGCAACGGACAGGAATTAAACTTTAGTGGATAGGTTTGACATCGTGAGACATTCAAATGATTCAAGTATCCCGCTCGGCAGCGCATGTGACGCAAGCAAGGAGGGGTAGCAGCGCTGTGCCTGATAGGCTATATAAGGTCGCCCCTTTGCGCGTGCTTGCCATTCTGACTCGTACAGTTGTGTTAGCTGCATCCTTTACAAGAGAAGTATGCCTCGAAGAAAAGTTCGAAAGCGATTCGAGCATTGGAGGAGTTCGAGAGGGGCCGCGTCGTCGGGCTCCGGGAAGCATGATGGCCTCATCGCCGTATTGCGCGCCATACCAGTCCTGCTGATATCACCATAGCACACTGTTCGTGGCAGTGGATAGAACAAGGCACGCAGCAACGACGGGAAGGGTCTGGAAGACTTAGACCAGTGGTTGCCAACCTTTTTTTGGCCATGTCCCACCTAAGCATCTCAAAAATCGTGATGCTCCACCCCCCCTTGTGACATATAATTCTTATTATTCAAAAAGAATTATATGTAACTCCTATCCTCCACGTATAATGACATATACGTATAATTCTGTGACATATATTTCTTATTATTAAAAAAATTAACTCTTATTCACATGTTCTTTGGAACCTTGTTAATGGCCTTTCAGGCCATTAACAAGCTTCCAAAGAACAGTGAACTTTGAAATGGAGTTTGAAGGCGGGTTTTTCTCTTAGTGGAGCGGAAGTGAGCATGCGCTAGGAGATTGCAAGCGGGGAGAAATTATAGAGGTTTCGGGGGATTCTTCTTGCTCTGGTTTTCAGAAAACCAAAATCCCAGGTTTGCCTGTGATTTTTTTTTACTTTCTTCTGGCGATCTTAGAAGAAAGTAAAAAGTATTTAGCGTGCTCATTCTGGAATTGCCCCCTTAAAAAACAAATTGCGCCTCACGTTGGGAACCACTGACTTAGACAAACCACGGAGAGACAGGATTGACGGGTTGTCCCACATGCGCGGAATGACCCAAAAACCACGATTGCGGATATTCAGCGATCAGTCGTGCCCTCCATGCATCGTCCGATTAGTGCCAGCAGCATTGGCAGACAGCTGCACAACGTAGGACGACACGCACACAGACCATTACGACAACTGCCCTTAACACCAGTGCATCGTCGCCGAAGACTGCAATGGTGTCGTGCCAGACTGTCATGGAGCCACTCAGAATGGCAGCTGGTGAACTTCATAGACGAGTACCGAGTTTGTCTTGGAGGAGACGACCAACGAATCCGTGTGTGGGGGCACCGTGGTCGGCGCCAAGAGGAACGGTTTGTTGTCGAGCGTATGAGTGGGATGCTATTGGACGCGCTCTCCACACTCCACTTCTACCGCACGATCTGCAGGAACTGCGTGAGAAGATTCAAGCTGCATGGGATGGCTTATGGCAGGACACCATTAGGAACCTGTACAACTCCATGCCGAGACGTCTGGCATGCTGTGTAACCAAACATGGTGTCCCGACGCCATACTGTGAAACATTACTAATTGGCGTGTAGCTCAAAACATGTTATCCATGTCAGTCTCAATGTTTAATCATTTATTCTTCCTGGTAATCTTTAGCTTCCTCCAGAATAGCTCTGCAATCGGACACATCCTTCTGGGTGGAGCTATTTTTTTGGCGATGAGTGTACATGGCAGTTTGAGGTATAAATAAAAACAGCAATTATTTCATTTTAAACATACATTTCAGGAAAGAAATACGGGATTACACCGTTAAATGATATAATTCCAGTATATCTTTCATGATTTATCTGCTTCTCCTGGTAATCACGTTATATGATTCTTAACCTCCAGATTCGCTAAACATGAATGCCGGGTGCTTCGACTAGCGAATCCTGTGATGGTTATGTTTAAATTAATCGGAAACTTGAGACTTGGTCGTTCTGCATGGTGTAGTGGTTACCATACATAGGCGCTATCTGGGGGATGCGGTTTCGAGTTCCGCTCCAGGACGATGAAATTTGCAAGTTTTCGGATATTATCTGACTTACCATCCTTGTCACATTTACTCCAAAAATCGGATGCCGCCTCGGTGGCGCAGTGGTCTAAGCGATGGCCTCTGATCATTCGTCCGAAACGGGTCTGGGTTCGAATCCCGGTGAGGCATAGATGTTGTGTTTGTCTTACGGTACTGGCTCTCTCCCTTCACTGGAACAAGTGACCCTAAGTTAGGGACGGGCGACTGCTTATAGCCCATTGAGTTGCTCACGGTGGTCGTTAAACCTTCAATCAAAAAAAAAAAAAATCGGATTGTCATCTTCAAAATTTGTATACATTTCAGTTTGTTCTAGACATCAAAAACCTTCTTTACAATTAGATAAACACCAGACATCGATTTCATCCCCTTCAATTAGTCATAGTAACACACACTTTATTAGTAATTCTCTCCTCGATTAATCTTGATCACTCTTCTTGACTTTCTATTTTGCTCATTGCGTCCCATACCATCTCTAATATCACCGTCTAATTTACCATTTATTGCCTATTATATTCAAATTATTTCATAAGATATACTTTTAATTTTTCTTTCTCAAAATTAAAATTACTGATAGATATTAAGTCATGAGGTGATCAATTCCATAACATTGGGCCGAGGTAATTTATGTTCATTTTAATTGCTTCAGTTTGTGGGAACCCTGGTATTTGTTGTATTCTATTCCAAGTTTCATAGTGATGAGTATAAATATTTAGTGACGTTATATCTTGATATAAATCATTTTTAATTATTTTTCCCAAATTAAATTGGTATTAGAGGTATGCAAAAGTTTCCGCCGTTTTAAGGAGAAAGGAGACAGGAACAATCAGGAAACCAGTGCACATTTATTCAACGAAATATTGGCCGTTAGCATTAATGACCTTTTGCCATATTTCAGGTAACAAATGAATGCACCTCTGATAGATGGTGAACCACTATTGGGCTAGGGTATGTTGCATACAGCGGAACAGATGAAAGTCTGAGGGTGCAATGTCCGGGGAGTAAGCCGAGTGCGGTAAAACCTTCCAGTGTAACTGTTCAAGGGTTGATTTCGTCGTGACACAGGCATGTGTTATTTTGGGCTAGGGCATGTTGCATAGAGCGAAACAGATGAAAGTCTGAAGGGGCAATGTCCGGGGAGTAAGCCGAGTGCGGTAAAACCTTCCAGTGTAACTGTTCAAGGGTTGATTTCGTGGTGACACAGGCATGTGGTCTGTTGGGCTAGGGCATGTTGCATAGAGCGAAACAGATGAAAGTCTGAGGGTGTGCTGTCCGGGGAGTAAGCCGAGTGCGGTAAAACCTCCCAGTGTAACTGTTCAAGGGTTGATTTTTTGGTGACACAGGCATGTGGTCTGTTGGGCTAGGGCATGTTGCATAGAGCGAAACAGATGAAAGCCTGAGGGTGCAATTGCCGGGGAGTAAACCTAGTGCGGTAAAACCTCCCAGTGTAACTGTTTTAGGGTTGATTTCATGGCGACACAGGCATGTGGTCTGTTGGGCTAGGGCATGTTGCATAGAGTGAAACAGATGAAAGTCTGAGGGTGCAATGTCCGGGGAGTAAGCCGAGTGCGGAAAAACCTCCCAGTGTAACTGTTTTAGGGTTGATTTCGTGGTGACACAGGCATGTGGTCTGTTGGGTTACGGCATGTTGCATAGAGCGAAACAGATGAAAGTCTGAGAGTGCTATGTCCGGGGAGTAAGCCGAGTGCGGTAAAACCTTCCAGTGTAACTATTTAAGGGTTGCTTTCGTGGTGACACAGGCATGTGTTATTTTGGGCTAGGGCATGTTGCATAGAGCGAAACAGATGAAAGCCTGAGGGTGCAATTGCCGGGGAGTAAGCCGAGTGCGGTAAAACCATCCAGTGTAACTGTTTAAGGGTTGCTTTCGTGGTGACACAGGCATGTGGTCCGTTGGGCTAGGGCATGTTGCATAGAGTGAAGCAGATGAAAGTCTTAGGGTGCAATGTCCGGTGAGTAAACCGAGTGCGGTAAAACCTCCCAGTGTAACTGTTTTAGGGTTGATTTCATGGCGACACAGGCATGTGGTCTGTTGGGCTAGGGCATGTTGCATAGAGTGAAGCAGATGAAAGTCTGAGGGTGCGATGTCCGGGGAGTAAGCCGAGTGCGGAAAAACCTCCCAGTGTAACTGTTTTAGGGTTGATTTCATGGCGACACAGGCATGTGGTCTGTTGGGTTACGGCATGTTGCATAGAGCGAAACAGATGAAAGTCTGAGAGTGCTATGTCCGGGGAGTAAGCCGAGTGCGGTAAAACCTTCCAGTGTAACTATTTAAGGGTTGCTTTCGTGGTGACACAGGCATGTGTTATTTTGGGCTAGGGCATGTTGCATAGAGCGAAACAGATGAAAGCCTGAGGGTGCAATTGCCGGGGAGTAAGCCGAGTGCGGTAAAACCATCCAGTGTAACTGTTTAAGGGTTGCTTTCGTGGTGACACAGGCATGTGGTCCGTTGGGCTAGGGCATGTTGCATAGAGTGAAGCAGATGAAAGTCTTAGGGTGCAATGTCCGGTGAGTAAACCGAGTGCGGTAAAACCTCCCAGTGTAACTGTTTTAGGGTTGATTTCATGGCGACACAGGCATGTGGTCTGTTGGGCTAGGGCATGTTGCATAGAGTGAAGCAGATGAAAGTCTGAGGGTGCGATGTCCGGGGAGTAAGCCGAGTGCGGAAAAACCTCCCAGTGTAACTGTTTTAGGGTTGATTTCATGGCGACACAGGCATGTGGTCTGTTGGGTTACGGCATGTTGCATAGAGCGAAACAGATGAAAGTCTGAGAGTGCTATGTCCGGGGAGTAAGCCGAGTGCGGTAAAACCTTCCAGTGTAACTATTTAAGGGTTGCTTTCGTGGTGACACAGGCATGTGTTATTTTGGGCTAGGGCATGTTGCATAGAGCGAAACAGATGAAAGCCTGAGGGTGCAATTGCCGGGGAGTAAGCCGAGTGCGGTAAAACCATCCAGTGTAACTGTTTAAGGGTTGCTTTCGTGGTGACACAGGCATGTGGTCCGTTGGGCTAGGGCATGTTGCATAGAGTGAAGCAGATGAAAGTCTTAGGGTGCAATGTCCGGTGAGTAAACCGAGTGCGGTAAAACCTCCCAGTGTAACTGTTCAAGGGTTGATTTCGTGGTGACATAGGCATGTGTTATTTTGGGCTAGGGCATGTTGCATAGAGCGAAACAGATGAAAGCCTGAGGGTGCAATTGCCGGGGAGTAAGCCGAGTGCGGAAAAACCTTCCAGTGTAACTGTTTAAGGGTTGCTTTCGTGGTGACACAGGCATGTGGTCTGTTGGGCTAGGGCATGTTGCATAGAGTGAAGCAGATGAAAGTCTGAGGGTGCGATGTCCGGGGAGTAAGCCGAGTGCGGTAAAACCTCCCAGTGTAACTGTTCAAGGGTTGATTTCGTGGTGACACAGGCATGTGGTCTGTTGGACTAGGGCATGTTGCATGGAGCGAAACAGATGGTTGGTTGGTTGGTTGGTAGATTTTAATGGCGCAAGGTCCATGGTTGGCCAAAGAGCGCCAAACAAAAGACATCAAAACAAAACATAATCAATAAAAAACGTACACAAGGTTAAAAACAGGCTGATGTGGTAAAATGAAATATGATAGTGAACAAGTTAAAAGCTAGATAAGTTTAAAAAAGTCAATTTCTTGTAAAGACGAAAACACTGCTTTTATGTCGCAGGCTTCGCCAATAATAGTTTGCAGCGTAGCTGCTCCTTCGTCCAACAGATGAGAGTGAAAATGACGAAAACGATGATCACAAAACCGAACACAAGTACACAAAACATGAAGGACAGTGAGACGACAGTTGCACGCCTCACACACCGGGACACTCTCGCCACACAGCAAAAAGCGGTGAGTAAAACGTCAGTGCTCAATGTGGAGACGTGCAAGAACAACTTCCTCACGACGGTTCTTCCGCAAACTAGACTTCCAAAGTCCGATTTGTGGTTTGATAGAATGCAGCTCTTTGCTGCCCTGCTGAGACCACAGGGACTGCCACTCGTCCAGGAGAAATGTCCGGATCAAATGTCTACAATCGCGGAAAGACAGTTGCAGGCGAGCTGGCGACATGGCGGAAACAGACCTGGCAGAGAGATCTGCCAGCTCGTTACCCCGGATCCCAACATGGCCAGGAACCCAACAGAATCGGACCAGAAAGCCATCACCCTCCAAAGTTCCAAGAAGACGACGGACATCACGGATGACAGGTGAATCCGTGTCCTCCGGAGAAGATAAAACCTGTATGACAGACTGGGAATCAGAGCAAACCATAGCGCGACGATGTGATCGAGACTGTATGTGGCACAAAGCGAGGTGTACAGCACTCATTTCTGCCGAAAAGACGGTGGATTCAGGCGGAAGCCTTTCACCATGTGAGGCATCGCCACACACAAAAGCAGATCCAACGACATTCCCGGATTTCGAGCCATCGGTGAACACAGGCACGAAATCCGGGTAGACAGACAGTGTTTCAGCAAAGAGCTGCTGGTACACCAGAGCAGGAGTGGACGACTTTGGCCACACACAAAGAGATAGGTCAGCCGTTGCTTGAACGGCCTGCCAAGGAGGATGGTTGAAAAAGGTGGTCAAACCAATCCTGGACAAGTGTAGACCAGCATCGCGCACTATGGCAGACATCCGAATCCCGAACGTCGGAACACAGGAGGGGCGGTGGGAAAACAAGCGGACACAGTCCGGTTGGAAGATGACACCATGTAGTGGATGATCAGGAAGAGATTTCAGTTTGGTATAAAACTGAAGAGACAGCTGCTTACGACGGATGCATAACGGCGGCTCATGAGCCTCCGCATGCATGCTATGTACGGGAGAGGTACGGAAAGCACCAGTACATAGCCGCAATGCCTGGTGATGGACGGGGTCCAAAGGCTTTAAAACTGATGGACGTGCTGAACCGTACGTAATGCATCCGAAATCTAACTTTGACCGAATGAGAGAGTGGTAAATGCGAAGCATTGAGCACCTGTCAACCCCCCAAGATGTTCGAGAGATGACCTTAAGGATACTCAATGACTTCGTGCACTTCACCTTCAAAGACTGAATGTGAGGCCGGAAGGTGAGCGCTCGGTCAAAAGTTAGCCCAAGGAACTTGGCTTCTAACACCACGGGGATGGTAGAACACCCCAGACGGAGGCTGGGGTCTGGGTGAAGATCCCGTTTGCGGCAAAAATGCACGCAAACGGTCTTCTGCGTCGAGAAGCCAAATCCATTTTGGAAAACCCAGTGAGAGATCTTGGTAATGGCAGACTGGAGCTGTCTCTCGATGGTGCGCATGTTAACAGAGGCACAAGAGATCTGCAGATCATCCACGTACATGGTTCCACGAACCGTCGGAGGAAGCAGTTGGAAAATATGGTTGACACGAAGGATGAACAATTTAACGGAAAGAACGGAGCCCTGAGGAACACCCTGTTCTTGTGGGTACATCGAAGAGAGGATCGATCCGACGCGCACACGGAAATTCCGGTCCTGGAGAAATCCGGCGATGAAAGATGGTAAGTTTCCCCGCAATCCGCACTCGTGCAGATCACGGAGAATGCCGTATCTCTAGGTGCAGTCGTACGCTTTCTCCATGTCATAGAACACGGAGACCATGTGCTGACGCCGGACAAACGCCTCCCTGACAGATGTCTCAAGGCGAAGATGATGATCGGTGGTGGATCGATATTTGCGAAATCCACTCTGATGAGGCGAAAAAATGTGATGAAACTCCAAATAAAAGATGAGACGAAGATTAATGATGCGCTCGAGTACTTTGCAAAGGCAGCTCGTCATAGCAATTGGCCGGTAGTTCAACGGGTTGGTGGGATCTTTACCAGGTTTGGGAACAGGAACGACAATGGCTGTGCGCCAAGACTCGGGAAAGGCATTCTCTTGCCAAATCCTGTTAAACAGGATTAGCAGACATTCAAGAGAGGACGGAGACAGGTGCTTCAGCATTTCGTAATGGATGTTATCTGGTCCGACAGATGTCCGGCCGGACCGATTCAGAGCGGTCTTCAGCTCCACGGCAGTCAGCGGGCTGTTATAATCTGCGGAAGAAAGCGATCCAAAATAAATCTTGGACCGTTCAGGCTGCGCTGTAACTGCTGGAACGAAGCAGGGTAATTGCTGCTGCTGGACACCTAAGAAAAAGCGGCGCCCAGACAGTCAGCAATACCCTGAGCGTCAGCAACCGTTCCTCCAGCACCCTCAAGAATGGAGATTTCCCCAGATGGGTACTGTCCCCGAATCTTACGGATCCTGTCCCAAACGATCTTAGGGCTAGTATTGGTGTTAATCCCGGATACATATTGTATCCAGGACTCCCGTTGACTACGCCTACGAATCAATCGCGCGTAGGACTTGGCTTTCTTGAAAGCAAGTAGGTTCGCGTCCGTGGGGTACCGACGAAACCTACCCAAAGCCCGATGTTGTGCCTGACGAGCTGCCTTGCAAGTGGAATTCCACCAAGCTCTCGGGCAACGTGGAAGTTTAGTCGACGTCCTGGGGATGGTAAGTTCTGCCGCTTGCACAATACAATCCGTTACCGCCGCAACAGCGTCATTGACCGTTCCTGAGGTCACCATAGCTGGAGTAATAATTGCTGAAGCCGTGAATGTGCCCCACTTGGCTCGATCAATATTCCATCTAGCAGGGCGAGTAGGGTAACGGTACCCGCCACTCGCTAGACGGAGAAAGACGGGAAAGTGATCACTGCCAAGGGGATCATCAGACACGCTCCAGGACCAGTCAGGATATAACGATGGCGAACTCAAGGACAGATCAATGGCTGAGTACGAGCGGGTGGGTTCATGAAAATAAGTGACTGCCCCGGTGATGTGGAGACAGAGGGACGTGTTGGAGAGAAGGGACTCAACAACACGGCCCCTGGAGTCACGAGTGGTAGAACCCCACAACGGATTGTGTGCATTGAAATCTCCTAAGATGAAGAAAGGAGGCGGCAGTTGGTCAACTAAATCTTCCAGATCCGAAAGGCTTACAGCTTCATCTCGTGGTATGTAGATGGAACACACCGTGAACAGAGTGTTCACAGATAGTCTCACTGCCACTGCCTGCAAAGTCGTCCGAAGGGCAACTGCAGTGACAGGAACACCATGAGGAACAACGACGGCCACTCCTCCGCAGGCGATAACGCCGTCCAGGTGATCTTTGCGGAAAAAAGAATGTCTCCGCTGCGAAGGAGTGTCCGTCGTGCGAAGCTTTGTCTCCTGAAGACACATGCACACAGGTGTGTGAGAAGACAGTAAGTCTTTTAAATCATCAATACGTGAACGCAGACCTCGGCAATTCCACTGAATGAGCGTGGCCATAATGAAAAAATGAAATGCAAGAAAGAAGACAGAGGACTAGAAAGTCTCCATGTCGTCCGTCACCTCCGATCCATCGGCAGTGTCTGGAGGTAACACAGGGCTGTGTTTAACCCCTGTGTTGAGAGGTGGTTTTTGCCTTCTCTGTTTCGGGGAGGGTGAGCCGATTTTCACCTTTTCCGGCTTCTTTTTTGCAGTGCCCTGGACCTGGGTTCTGTGATGGCAGAAGATGTTTTCGGCGTAGAAGTAGGTTTAGGCGACGATGTAGATGTCGCCTTGGAAGCAATGCGGCGAGACTTCAGTGCTTCTAGCCCAGCAGCGACGATGTCCTCAAAATCATAAGGACACTGCGCCGGGATGGTCACCTCCGTCTGGACCGCAACGGTATCCTTCTGCACAACAACCGAGGCATAGGAGCGCCGGCCGGGTGGAAGAGGAGCTATCCGCCGCCTGGCCTCAGGGTATGACAGATGTTCAGTGGTCTTCAGGCATTGGATAGCCTGCTCCTCGATCCGCTTGGGACACTGCTTAGAAGACGCAGAGTGGGAGCCCTCACAATTCACAAAATGATTCGACTCAGCGGAGCAGTCCGCCAAAGAGTGTTCAACGGAACCACAGCGCCCACACTTTGCTACATTACGGCAAGACTGCTGGGAGTGACCGTAATGCTGGCACTTGAAACATCTCAAGGGGTTCGGTACGTATGGCAGAACATCTAGGGACGATGTTCCGGGAGGGAATAGATTTCCCATCCCGCCTGAAAAGAATACGCCGAACCCCAGTGACGTGTTGGTCCCCAAGTTCTTCCAACAATTCCTTTTCACTGCACTCGAGCAGGACGCGGGAGTTGATGACACTGCAAGAGGAATTGAGGTACCCATGGGGTGAGATCTGTACAGGAATGTCCAGCAGAACGGTCGTCTCCAGCAAGGTGGCACTGTGACGTGGATGAGAAGTCTCCACAAGAAGATGCCCTGACGGGAGCTTCTTAACACTCTTTGGTGAGCCCGCAACGGCCTGAAGAGCCTTATTAATCCAGAAAGGACTCTTCAAACTGAGAGACTGAGCAGGATCAACTGAATGAATGAGAAGAAACAGAGCATTGCAGTTTGTAGTTAGTAGTTTCTTAGTGGAGGAGGGTGTCCCTTCCTCCACACGGCGCTTCAAATTTACAGCAAGGGAAACACTTTGTGTTGCCATCAGGGAGAAAAAAAAAGATTCGTCCGCCAACCTCTCCACCCACTACCGAGCCCAACGAGGGAGAGCCGGAGGTCCGCAAGCCCAAGAGGACGCAGGACACGGCTCTAGGGATAGTCAGCGGATATAGCAAGTTGGTAGGGCAGACACACGCTCAGCGTGCACCCAGACTTTCCCGTGCCCGGAGAACACCCCTTTGGCATGCCCACCCTACCCCCAAACTCACACAGCCGAACAGAACGACAAGCCGCTAGAAGTCTGGACGCCACTCAGCCACAGACTTCCTGACTAGGAGTGGGTTAGCTCCCAGTCTCCCGTTTAGGGTGAAGCAGACGGCAAAGAGGAGTGTTGGCATCTGGAGACACTACAACCCGGCCCCCAAATACCTCAGCCTCCAGCATCCTCACATTCACCTGTACGGGCCACCGCTCACGGCAAACCTGCAGGTAGGTCTAAGCTAACCAGCTCCGGAAAAAACAGAAAATGTAACATGAAAGAGAAAAGACAGGGAAGAAAACGAGGAACAAAACCCGGAACCGGCGCCTCATCACAACCTCAGCAGCCTACAACTGCGGCGGGTACATGTCAATAAATTAACGAAAGACGAAAAAGCAAAATGATAAGAGAAAATCGGCTCAGGCCGTGGGGACGCCATCCCCCATCAGCTGGATGAACAGCTATCCCTTCGGTTATGTAATCGTTAAAGCCGCAGAGGCAAGAGAATCCGTCACAAGGTTAGCTCGGGCCGTGGGGGCGCTGCTCCCCAAATAACTGGAAAACCAGTTATCCCCGTGCGGGGCGCGAAACAGATTAAAGTCTGAGGGTGCAATGTCCGGGGAGTAAGCCGAGTGCGGTAAAACCTTCCAGTGTAACTCTTTAAGGGTTGATTTTGTGGTGACACAGGCATGTGGGCTGTTGGGCTAGGGCATGTTGCATAGAGCGAAACAGATGAAAGTCTGAGGGTGTGATGTCCGGGGAGTAAGCCGAGTGCGGTAAAACCTCCCAGTGTAACTGTTCAACGGTTGACTTCGTGGTGACACAGGCATGTGGTCTGTTGGGCTAGGGCATGTTGCATAGAGCGAAACAGATGAAAGTCTGAGGGTGCAATGTCCGGGGAGTAAGCCGAGTGCGGTAAAACCTCCCAGTGTAACTGTTCAAGGGTTGATTTCGTGATGACACAGGCATGTGGTCTGTTGGGCTAGGGCATGTTGCATAGAGCGAAACAGATGAAAGTCTGAGGGTGCAATGTCTGGGGAGTAAGCCGAGTGCGGTAAAACCTCCCAGTGTAACTGTTCAAGGGTTGATTTCGTGGTGGCACCCACATGTGGTTTGGCATTAATGTGTAACAGGATGACCGGGCGGTGTCCTTTACTTGTCATGGAGGTCTTTACTCGATTGCGGCGTTCAGTTTCATCAACTGATCGCTATGTCGTTGTGCCGTGATTGTTTCGCCCGGTTTCAATAGTTCGGAGTACATCACTCCTTGCATAACCCACCACACACACAACAGCACCTCTTTCCCGTGGATATCCTGTTCTGCAGTAGATGTTGATGGTTGGCTTGGTTCGACCCAGGATCGCTTGCGTACGGTGTTGTCGCAATAGACCCATTTTTCATCCCCGGTGACAACCTTCCACAAGAAATTCTTTTCTTGAAACCTCTTTAGCAACGAATTGCAGATGCCCAATCGTTGACCAATATTACGCACCCGTTAAAGAATGCGGAACCCACTTACCAATCTTCTGGATCTTCCCCAAACCTTGTAGACGCCATACCATCGTCGATTGAGCCACTTTCCAACGTTTCGCCAGATGCGTGGTCGATTGTGTGGCATCCTCTTGCAAGAGCGATTCCAGCGCCTCGTCTGCGAGTTCCTGCGGTCTACCTGCACGTGGCTTGTCTTCCAAGCTTCGATCACCTTTAAACCTGGCAAACCATTCTCGACACGTTCGTTCACTCATAACCGTTTCGACATACGCCTGACGTATGGAACCGTATGCTTCACTAAAGAAATCATGAATAACAAACAGTGCTGAAAATGAACTTTATTGACCACCATGCTTGGCTTCATGTACAAACTGACAGCACGGGTCGCCGGCCGGTTAGAACCCCTACAGCGCCTGCTAGCAGGAGCAGGCGAGATTTTTGCATACCCCTAATATATTTGCTTATAGTAAGTACGTTGTATTTATTGGGGTTCACTTTTGACCGTATAAATGTGATAGGTTGAACATTATTTGATATTTTAAGGTATTTAAATATCAACAGAGGCATCCTTTCCACTGAGATCTTCGCACCCAATAATGGAGAAGGTATAGAAAATATGCTATCGCGCGAGCGCTATTCATTGAACACGAAACGAAATAAAGTCTTAGTAACTTAGGTTCAAATCTCTTAAAATTTACGAGCGTCTTTCATGAGAAAACTTACTGTTGAACCTGCTCTATTTCAAGCAAGTAAAGGATGGGTGAATAGGTTTACCAGATGCTAAACCTGCACAACTTGAAAATTACAGAAGAAACTGCAATTGCTAATCATGAAGCTTCTCGGAAGCTTCTTGAAGAATTAAAAGAAGTCAACTTAGAAAATCGATACCACCTCAAGCAAGTGTTCAATGCGAGTGAAACTGTCTCATTTTGGAAGCGGATGTCATCCAGAACAAGACATAGCAAATAAAAAGAATTTTTTCTCGTTCTTTTTAAAGCAGCTAAAAATTGGCTGACGCTGACGCTATCTGCAATCGCAGCAAACCATTGTAAAAATAAGCCTCTACCGATCTACGACTCGCGCTGTCCCGGTGGCGCAGTGGTCTAAGCGATGGCCTCTGATGATTCGTCCAAAAGGGGACCCGGTTCGAATCTCGGTGAGGCATGGATGTTGTGTTTGTCTTATGGCACTGGCTCTCTCCCTTCCCTGGAACCAGATACTCTAAATTATGGACAGGCGACTGCTTATAGGCCACTGAGTTGCTCACGGTGGTCGTTAAACATCCAATCAAAAAAAATCTACCACTCGCAAACTCCCATTGAAAACGCTACCATACTAGAAGATGTAAAAACTGGAAAGTACATAAAATAAATCCAAGAAAGGTGACACCCACTTTTCGGTTGTAATGAGCACGTCTTGTGAAACTTTCCGTCTCGAATAAAATTTATTAAATTTATTCAAAGTCAATGAAACCGGTTAGAAAATAACACAACCGAATTTCTACAATTGATAAAACATCCAGAAATAGAAACAAACACTAACTTCCACCAGCGGCAAAAACGTATGTTACGAAGATTAACAAATGGTACACAAAAAGTTGCTCATAGCATAAGGAAGGTATCAGATACAAAGAGATTTCAAAATAGAGCAGTTAAAAGAAGAAATAGATAAAAATAAACATGATATAAGTCTACGCCTTCTAGCGGAATAATTTTGCATGTTGGAAATAAGCGGAAGGTATTCTTCATGGGGAAAGCTATGCTAAGAAAAAAGAATTCTTCAAACACGTCTGCCGGAAGCAGGGATAGCGCGAAAAGAGTATTGGCCTTTATGCTTCCTAGCTGGGAATCTGTGCATAATTTAAAGAGGGCAATTCTCCTCATCTCTATTGTAGTGAATGGCACACAGTAAAAAAAGAAATTTCTCAATGTGGTTTTTAGAAGGGGAGATAAAGCTCCAAACAGAAGTACCCAGCGACACCTAGCGACAGAGTTGTGTACTACAAATCTAAGTGTTCCGCAAAGTAAATGGCATCAGGCGTTGAAAGAATTTTTAAACCGCACATGTAGAAGCAGAGATTTTGAGAAAAACAGGATAAACATTGGCGCCCCTAGCGGCGAATTTTTTTATTAATTTGGGAAGAAAATACACACAAAGAGTTTTCATAGTTAGTAGTATTTAACTAAAAAATATTTTTTTCAGTCAGGGTTTCAGTCCCGCAGATATTGCTGCAAACGGAAACATGAACTTACGCTCTTTAGTAGCACACTTGTGTATTAAGAAAAATTTGAATTTATATGAGAAGCATTTCACCCCGGAAACTCTCTCCAGCAAAAAAAGAATTTTTCAAATCGGGCTCTTAGAAGCATATATATCGGCAAGAATAAGACACATATTTACGCCCCCTGGAGGGAAAATTATGCATTATTTTAAGAAGAAAGTATTCTGAAAAGTATTTTCAATGTCAGCGTATGAGTCCACGAGAGAAATTTTTGTATCGAGTTTTCAGAAATTTAGGTTTTGCCGCAAATGTATCACATGCAGCAATAAACGCTTACGCCCTCTGGCGGCCAAACCATTTTTTGTAAAAAATAAAAAAATATATGATAAACATTTCACATCTAGAGCTGTATGCGATATAGGAAGAATTTTTGAAATCGAAGTTCTAGAAACAGAGATACAGGGGAAAACATCCATTTATCTTTACTCCCTCTAGCGGAAAATCTACACCTTACTTGAAACATTTGAAATTCCATGAGGCACATTTTACGCCGGAAACGTTTTGCAACAAAAGATTGTTTTTTCAAATCAGACTCTTAGAAGCAGAAATATCGACGAAAATAAGATTTACATCAACGCCCCTGGCGGAAAAACTATGCATCATTTTAAGAAGAAAATATTTTGCAAAGATTTATCGAGGTGAGCGATATCGGTTCACGAAATAATTTTTTCAGTCGAGTTTTCAGAAGCTCAGATTCTGCTGCAAATACATCAGAAGCAGAAAAAGACATTTACTCCCCTGGTATCCAAATAATTCTTTACCAAAAAAAATAGAAATTATAATTAAAACATTTCCCATTGGGAGCTGTATCAGAAGCAAAAAGATTTTTTAAATCGGACTTTTAGAAGCAGAAATATTAGAGGAAACACAATTTACCTTTACGCTCCCAAGCGGGAAATCTATGCATTACTTAAAAAAGTGGCTGTTACTAAAAATGTCTTTGATATAAATGGTATTGAAAGGAAAAGATTTTTTTCAATCCGATATTTACTTAAGAAAGAATTTTTGATACAATTTATTTTTAATGTTAGGTATAGATTTTCCGATAGGGGCATAAAGTGAAACTGTGGTGTTTACCTGCTATATTTCTGTCTAAAAGTCTTGTTTGAAAAAAATTCTTGTATATCTGCATCAGACACAGCTCCTGGTGCGAAATGTTCTACATATAATTTTTATCTTTTGGTAGTGAATAATTTGGCCACCAGGAGGCGTAAGTGTTTATATCTGTTTCCGATGTATTTGCAGCAAAATGTGAGTCTCTGAAAACTCGATTGAAAATTTTTTTGTTAACCTATACTGCTTGCTCACTTGGAAAATCTTTCAAAAATATCTTGCGCTTAAATTAGTTCATAGTTTCTCCTACAGGGGTAGGGGGGGCGTAGACGAATATATTATTTTTTGTCAATATCTATCTCTGAATATCTTATTTTTTAATAATATCTCTGTTTCTAAGAGTCCGATTTGAAAAGTTCTTTTTTTTTTTTTTTTTTTTTTGTTCGAGAGCCTTTCCGGAGCAAAATGTTTCTCATATAATTTCAAAATTTCCTTAACGCGCAAGTGTGTCTTTAGAGGGAGTAAGTTCACATTTCCGATTGCAGCATGTTTGCAGCAATATCTGCTGGACTAAAAATGCGATTGAAAATTTCCTTTTTTGGTCATATAAGTAGTATCTATGAAAACATTTTGTGTGTGTTTTCCTTCAAAAGTAATGCACAATTTCGCCGCTAGGGGGCAGAAATATTTAATCTGTTTGACTCGATATCTCTGCTACTAAATGTTCGATGTAAATAAAATTCTTTTAATTCTTTAGGCTTATACACTATATTCACAAACATCACCGGACACCGCTTCAAAAGCAAATGAACGGATCCAATGCGTTGTTAAGATGCGCGGTACAGCTGCAAACGGTATAAAAACAAGCCTGCGACTTTGAGAAAGGAAAGATTGTTGGGTGTAATATTAGTGGGTTGTCCATAAGAGAAACCGAGAGGCGTTTAAACATACCCAAGTCAACAGCTTTGGATGTACTGAATAAGTGGAACACACATGGCGTGCCTGAAGCATCAAAACGTACCGGCAGACCAAAGAAAATCAGTGAAGAGAACGTCGAAGCCTCAGGAGAGTCCTAACAGCTAATCGATGGGGTACTGCACAAGAACTCAGTGTACAGGTGAGTAAAAATCCTGGAACCTCGGTATGTACACGTACCATTCGCAGAAAACTTCATTCCATGGGTTACCGTGGTCGTACGGCTGCTCATAAGCCTTCCATCTCCACTCGGAATGCTACTCGTCGTTTTGCATGGTGTAAAGAACATTTATCGTGGATCGTAGATCAATGGAAACGGGTCCTACGTATTGATGAATCCAGATACACGATTCATCTGTCTGATGACCGTGTGTGGGTATTGCGGCAGTCGAGGGAACGCTATTTACTACAGTGTACTATTCCTACGGTCAAGTTTGGAGCTGGTAGTGTACTCGTGTGGGCGTGTTTTTCATGATATGGTCCCGGCCCATTGGTTATCGTAGACAAACCTGTTAACCAGCACGTCCACCTCAATATTCTGGACAATTATGCCCTACCAACTCTATGTGGCAATACTATGGACCCGAGCCTTGTTGGTACCATAAGGATAATGCACCGAGCCATAAAGGAAGGATTGTTACGGCGTGGTTTGACGATAATTCCGTATCGTGTGTGGACTGGCCAGGACAGAGCCCTGATCTTAATCCCATAGAGCACCTGTAGGATGAATGAGAGTGCCGCGTAAGAAGTTTGGTACCAAGCCTGTTACCAAGCAACAGTTAGCGGCAGCATTATGTACTGAATGGGAACGCATACCTATCGCTGTGTTCCAAAACCTTGTCGAAAGCGTGTCTCGAAGGGTTCGTGCTTGTATTAAGGCTAAGGGTGGACCGACACCGTACTAATGTACTGTATGTCAATAAATGCTACGTTGTGTTTCTCTTCTAGATGTCCGGTGACTTTTGTTAATATAGTGTACTTGAGGAGTTGTTCGTAATCCGAAGTTCTGTCACTAGATGGTGTTTGTGTACTTCTGTTCACAGCTGTATCTCCGCTTCTAAAAATTCTGTTGAGAGATTTCTTTTTTACTGTATGCCATACGCTACAGTAAAGATGGGGGAAATTTTCATAGTTTTCTTGCTAGGAAACGTATAGGTCAAAGCCTTTTTCTCGCTACCTGCTCTTGAGGAACATTTTTCAAACATTTTTTTTCTTTAGCATAGCGTTTTCTGTGAAGAATCTTCTTGTTAGCCTGTTGACACCCACTGCAGGGCATGGGCCTCACCCAGTCTTTTCCAACTTCCTCGACCCACACTCTCAGTCCACCGTTTAGCACCTCTAAATTTCTGATGATCATCTATCTCTCCATCTTATTCTTTGGTGCTCTCTTTGGCGCTCTCTCCGTCTCCTTCCATTTGCCGGTTGCCGTTCTGTTATTAACGTTGTCCAGTTTTCATCTTTCAGTCTACCAACATGTTCAGCCCATTTCCACTTTGATTCTTTTGTTATTTTTAAAATATCTGTTATTCCTGTTCTTTCTCTTATAATTCCATTTCTAACTCCATCTACTTTTCGTATATTTTCAGCTTATGCAGAACTCTTCCGCTAGGGGGCGTGGAGTTTGTATCATGTTACATTTTGTACTTCTTCTTTTAACTGTTCGATTTGAAAATCTCTTTGTCTATGATAATTCCTTCTGCTATGAGAAATGTTTTGTGCCCCATTTGTTAATTTTTGTAACAGACTTTATAACCGTTGGTTGAAGACAGTGTCTGTTTGCATTTCTGGATGTTTTATCCATTGTAGAAATCCGGTAGAGATTTTTTTAACGGGTTTCATTGACTTTTTTTTTTTTTTTTTTTTTGATTGAAGGTTTAACGACCACCGTGAGCAACTCAATGGGCTATAAGCAGTCGCCCGTCCCTAATTTAGGGCCACTGGTTCCAGGGAAGGGAAAGAGCCAGTGCCGTAAGACAAACACAACATCCATGCCTCACCGGGATTCGAACCCGGACACCTAACAGACGAATGATCAGAGGCCATCGCTTAGACCACTGCGCCACCGGGGCGGCATTCATTGACTTTGAATAATTTTGATAATTTTTTTTCGTGTTAGAAAGGATTTAAAAGACGTGCTCATTACAACCGATAATTCAATGTCATCTATCTTTCTCGTTTTTTTTTTGTTTTTTTTAACATTTACGAAAGACAAGACGGTAAGTAATTTTAATTTCTTTATATGCTGGGACATGCTTTCCAAAGTGTACTCCGGATAATTCTCTTTTCCTTTCAACTTCGCATTTCGCAGCCAAAGTATATCAGTCTCAAAATCTTCTGTTGGAACAAAGTTTCTTCTCAATGCCAGGATTCTGGCCTTGAGATGAACAATCGTCCACTGAACTGCAGCTGAACATGAAAAAAAATAAAAAAATAGTCGAAGAGAAAGGCTTCATCTCAAGTGAGTCATGCACCTTTAGATAGTATCTTCTGATTTCCAATATTTCCTGGTAATTTGTCAATGTATCGGGTGACCACAGGAATACGGATGAATCTTTCAAAGCTGATAAAGGAGCTTCTAAGATTTCCACTAAAAGTGAGGGTGTGGCAGAAATCGTGTTTTATTCTATTTACTTTTTTTTTTTTTTTTTTTTTTTTTTTGAAGTCAAGGCTGAATCCTCTTAGTTCAAGGTCTGTAATTACCACTGCCTATCTTGTTACTGCTATTGAACAATCCTTTTGCATCGAGGAAAAAATGAATAAGAATAACATAAAACTGGACAGACGCCATTCTCAGCCTTTCACTGTTGGCGCAAAAATGCGGTTTTTCAATAATTTACCCAAAAATTTGTTTAATGGAGACGGAGGCTTGTTCCCTTGCCACAAAATTTTACTTTTGAAAACGAATTAATTAAACATCAACTGACGAAGTATGTATTTATTTGTTTGTCTTATATTCTAATTGGAAAAATAACATATATTGTGCGAATTTTGAAGATGACATTGCGATTTTTGGCGTAAATGGGACAAGGATGGCAAGTCAGATAATATCCAAAAACTTGAAAAAAATTTCTTTCATGATATATTGTGCGTTTTGACATCGTCTCACAACAATGTGCTTCAATATGGAGTTATTTCCAGCAATACGTACAAATAAATTGGAAAAGCACGACAGAGTAATTTTATGGTGTTAACGTAAGCATCATATGGACATGGATTATGATACCCAGTTTTTTAAAATACGCTAGATTTTTTGAGCGACAAACTCTGCCCAAATCCCAAGCAAATGAATGAGGTGATGTCGAGACTTATTCCACTGTTCAGAGTATAGAATGATCGGGTTTAAGTCGATGTAAAAATGTACCGGTGACGAAAATGTAATAACTGTAAATAAGGTTCACCAAATTAATTTACTGTGACTTGGTGACGGTAAATTAATTGTCGTAAATTTAATTACTGTCACCTGGTGATGGTAAATTAATAGAAGTCAATTTAATTGCTGTAATAAATAAGAGTTCAGCAAAATAAATTTACTGTCACTTGGGGACGGTAAATTAATTGACGTAAATTTAACAACTGTAAAAAATAATGGTTGACCAAATTAAATTTACTCTCACTTGGTGACGTAAATTTAATTTGGTAAACCCTTACTCTAATTCGCTGTGGCTGCGAACTTAATTAAACATTGATAAACTCCAAGTAGGCACTTTCAAATAGACGGTCCAAGGTAAGTGATGAGACAATACTTATTAATCTGAAATCCACTTTATGTAGGATGAACACAACTAAAGCGGAGGAGTTCAGAGCTCTCTGTGGAAAGAATTATCCGACAAATCTCAATCAAATTGGTAATCTCAAACAAAAAATAATTAGTTCAAAATTCAGCCGCTAGGGTGAAATTTGACGCTGTGGTCCCCTTAATTTGCATATTACCTAGGTTTTCTACCAAATTTCGGTTGCAAAATGGAGTGGCAAAACAGTTTTTACAAATCGTGGAAACGTGAAGAGTCATGCTGCTCACTTTACCTGATTGCGTCATTCCAACACTTCAGCAGAGAAATTGTCGAACTTTCCGATATTTATGCAAGATGGTGCACCCTCTCATATCGGATAAAATGTGCAAACAACAACATTTTTCAACGAGGGAGTGATTAGCCGATCATTTTCAACTTCATGTTCGCCACTATCACCAGATCTGTATCCCTGTGACTTTCAGAGCTCTCTGAATAACATACTTAAAAAGCCTTGCTTATCAAGGTAATGTTTCTAACTTAGTAGTCTTAAGAGACAGAATTTGGCAACATGTGAGACAACTCCACCCAGTCAGTTGCCTTATGCCGTCGAGCCTGTTGTTCAGCGAATCCAGTTTTTAGAGCATGGAGATCGAAGACACATAGAGCCGTATCTATGATTTAATTTTAAAGTTCGTTAGATAATCTACGTAATATGCAAATTAAGGTGACAGAAGTGCCAAATTTCACCCTAGAGGCGGAATTTTGAACTTTTTTTTTTCGAAAATCGAAACCGCATACTCAAGAAAGTATGTATACAGAATTTGGTTGAGATTTGTCTAATAGTTATCTCTACAGAGAGCTCCGAACACCTCCTCTTTAATTGTGATCACGCTGTATATCTCCCGGTGCGGAAAATATTCGTCACATCAATACCTCGCATGTAACAGCAGGGTGAAACACACTTCATGCGTTCGACAATTATCGCTCGCCTTCATCAGATATATTTCACAGGAAAAATCTTACATATACACCGAAGAGCCAAAACAATATAGCCAGTGCTTCTTTATGCAAATCGAAGCAACTGCAGGTAAACGACGGCGCGTGTGAAGGTCATGAAACGGTATAAATAACACCTGATACTGAGCTCTGTTAATCAGTGTTATTCTTGTACTTCAGATGGGAAGGGCAGCGGTCATAATCGAGTTCCATAAAGGCAAAATTGTAATTCCCAGATGACTGGGTCAGAGCATTTCTGATACGGCTAGGCTTGTGAAGTGCTTACGGTCAGCCGTGCGTAGTACCTTCACAAAGTGGTCCGAGGAGGAAAGCCCACGAACCGCAGGAAAAATGTAGGCCGAACACGGCTCATCGATGCTGGAGGTGAGCGAATTCTATCCCGTATGGTACAGGCCAATCGAATGGATACTGTGGCACGACTCGCCGGTAACTTGAATGTTGGTGACGGAAGAAATGTGTCACACAACACATTGTATATCAAACCCTGCTGGAAATGCGACTGCATAGCCGCATTTGAGTGCCAATACTAACCTCGGTTCACCCTAATAACCTTGATTCATCCTCGGAATGCCAATGATAACCTTAGCCTTAGCCCCTCCGAATGTCAATGATAACCTTAGCCTTAGCCCCTCCGAATGTCAATGATAACCTTAGCCTTAGCCCCTCCGAATGTCAATGATAACCTTAGCCTTAGCCCCTCCGAATGTCAATGGTAACCTTGGTTCATCCTCGGAATGCCAATGATAACCTTAGTTCAACCTCCGAATGCCAATGATAACCTTAGTTCAACTTCGGAATGCCAATGATAACCTTAGTTCAACTTCGGAATGCCAATGATAACCTTAGTTCATCCTCGGAATGCCAATGATAACCTTAGTTCACCCTCCGAATGCCAATGATAACCTTAGTTCAACTTAGGAATGCCAATTATAACCTTAGTTCAACTTCAGAATGCCAATGATAACCTTAGTTCACCCTCCGAATGCCAACGATAACCTTAGTTCATCCTCAAAATGCCAATGATAACCTTGGTTCACCCTCTGAATGCCAACGATAACCTTAGTTCACCCTCCGAATGATAAGGCTAATCTTTGTTCACCCTCCAAGTGCCAACGATAGCCTTATTTCATCCTCGGAATGCCAATGATAACCTCGGTTCACCCTCCGAATGCCAATGATAATTTCGGTTCACCCACCGAATGCCAATGATAACCTCCGTTCAGCCTCCGAATGCCAATGATAACCTTGGTTCACTCTCAGAATGCTATTGATATCCTCGGTTCACCCTCCGAATGCCCATGATAACCTCGGTTCACCCTCCGAATGTCAATGATAACTTCGGTTCACCCTCCGAATGCCAATAAAATAACTCCGATTCATCCTCCGAATGCCATCGATAACCTCGGTTTACCCTCGGAATGCCAATGATAACCTTGGTTCACTCTCCGAATGATAATAATAACCTTGGTTCACCCTCCGAATGCCAATGATAACTTTGGTTCACAATCAAAATCTCCTACAATGGGCACGCTAGCATCAAAAATGGAACTTGAATGATTGAAAGAAGGTCATCTGGTCCATGTAGCTCATTTCCTGTTGCACTCTTAGGTGTACAAATACGTGTTAAAACGTTTTAAGACAACGCAGCATGTCATTTGAGAGAAAACAGCAATACCTTTACGAATCAAAATATGCGCTGTCATTATCTATTATGTTCCGCCATCGCGATCGGTCGGTCAGCTGATGGAGTCCAGACATGAAGAATAATTCGTCGTGTGACGCGATTCAGTCGTCAACCCATTTTTGCACTTCGTCACATATCCGAAACCGTACAGCAGACAAACCATGTTGCATCGATAGGAACAAATGATAGTCTGCAGGGGCTATGTCGGAATTATACGCCGGGTGCTCCAAACCTTCCCAGCCAAGCATCAATAACGTTTCCTTGACCGATTTCGTAACATACGGCCTAGCGTTGTCATGCAATAATTTCACGCACGCAATCCTATCCTGTGAATGGACGTTTCCGACAGATTTCCTGGTTCAATCGCAGCAATTTTTGCTTGTAGCGGCCAGCAGTAATAGTTTGACCCTGTTCTAGCAGTAGTTCATGATAGAGCACACTCTTCATATCCCTCCAGATGCACAGCAGAACTTTCTTGGAGTGAATATTGCGTTTCGGTGAGGAAGTCGTTGCTTCAACGTGGTCTACCTAGTGTTTTTTGCATTTGGGATTGTAGTACCATTTCCACTTTTCATCACCCGTAACGATTTTTCACAGGAAAGACTTTCTGTGTTGTTTATTCAACAGATTCAAACACTTCATGACACGCTCATCTTGGTTCCTCCGGCTCAGGTCATGTGGGACCCATTTTCCTTCCTTCTGAATCTTTTCCATTGCGCTTAAACGATTGGAAATGGTTCGTTGAGTTCCCCCAGTTGTTCAGCTAGTTCTTTTTGCGTGCGTTTGAGACGAATCGTCCTCCAGCAATGCTTGCAGTTCCTCATGAGCAACCCTCTGCGGGGCGCCACTACGTTCTCGAGCGCTAACATCAAAATCACCTGCTTTAAACCGTCTAAACCAAAGCTCACACGTACTTTTCGATACAATATTCTCTCCCCAAACAGAACAGATCTATGCATGCGCTTTTACAGCGCTTGATGAAATTCGTAACGAATCCAGTGTCGAATAAATGCAGTACCGCTTGCCATCTTTCACCTATCGTTGTGCAAGTGCGTTTGACTGTTGGGCAAACTTCTGTGTCATATTTTATAATCTGGACCAGTTACGGTCACATGACAACAACGCGGGGAATGTCGGATATGTAAATTAGCGGCATACGTTACACAGAGAACGCTTTAAAACTTAAACTAAACTTACGCTTTAAAACTTACTTGTCTAACATGTAGACGGCCAGGTACGTGTGCCTTGTTTTACTTGGGAAGTGTTGGCACCAGGATACACCGTAGGGCGAAAACCAACCGATGGAGGAAGTGTAATGCTTTGTGCAATGATCTGTGGGAAACAATGAGTTCAATCATTCGCGTGCAGGAAACTATGACGTCTGCTACCTACCCAAACATTATTTCAGATCACGTACACCCTCTTCAGCCAACGGTATTACATTTGTACGTAATTCATTTTATTTTTTTAGTATATGTACATTTGTACGTAATTCATTTTATTCACGAAAACAACAAAACTGGTTCGTCGTCCTTGCGCAGGGGCCATGTTAATTTTCTCTGTGATGTTCCATATTTTAGTATATGTACTTAATTCATTTCACTCACGAAAACAACAAAACTAGTTTGTCGTCCTTGCGCAGGGGCCATGTTAATTTCCTCTGTGATGTTCCATATTTAGTATATATACTTAATTCATTGTATTCACGAAAACGACAAAACTAGTTTGCCATCCTTGCGCAGGGGCCATGTTAAAAATTTTTCTGTCATGTTCCATATTTATTATATGTTCATTTGTGCTTAATTTATTGTATTTACGAAAATATCTTTATGTTGCAGTAAGTGTAGAAGTCTACGATTAACAATTTTTTCCTTTTTCAGAGATCGAGAGCGTCACTTCCATCCTAAAACTTTTAGAACAACAAAAGATATATCTGAAGCAAAGCAATCAAAACAGACTAGCTAGGTTAGGTAATTCCAGCAGATGTTCAGAGAAGTCGGTTCGGAATTTACATATAGCGGTCATGGGCCTTGGTTCGCAATTTCCACATAGAGTTTTAATGGCGGTCTGATTTTAGTTTCGCAATTTGCACATTTTTGTTTGCAATTTACATACCACCGTCCATGTATAATAAACCTTTGATTGTGGTAAACGTTAGCATATTTATTCTCCCTCAATACCACAAGTTCTGCAGTTATAAATTATATAGACTGTTTAACTGTTTTGGTGGATTTACTTCCTTCCCTGACAGCCCAGGACGTAATCACATTAGTCCTGCCGCCCACAGCACGTCTGTGTGCAACTGCATGTACAGAGGAAATTCTTTATGTATTAGTTACTTGGGTGTATAAGAAGCAAAAAAAGTTAGGTGTCCCCCCCCCACACACACACACATTTTCTCAGTATGACGTCATTCAAGATGGCCACCATCATTCCACTTGCCTTCTGTTAAAGTAAGCGTTTTAGCGAGAACGGTGAGATTTATTGAAAAAATTTTTAAAGAAAAATGTTCAGCGTTCAATTGTCTAAAAATTTGATTTTGACTATTTTCTTGATTTCTCAAACCATTATCCCAGGAAAGTAACCTTTTCTTACTGCAGTACGCAAATATTCTCCTTAAAGAAGATTTAACACTAACAGTGAGAAAAACACATATTCAATGAAATTGTTTATAAAGTACACTTAGTTTAATTCATATTACGTAAAAAATATACACTTGCAAATCCTTAAACTTTTGATAATTCTTTACAAAGAAATTCTATACAAGACAAAGCAGTGTTAAAGTTTTTAATCATTAAACACCTTGGTTTATAAATGTAAAAGACAATCTACATTATCATTTTGAGTAAAATGTTTCTTATGTCTCTTTAGCAACAACATTATATTAAATATGGGTTTCAACAATCTATTTTATCAATGTCAACACCGTAGCATTTGCAAAACAAACAACATGGAACTTCTGCGTCCCTACACAGACAACTTGATCTAGCGCACTTCATGCATGTACACTGTTGTGCAAAAATTAGGGACGAAGTGGAGAAATTAGCATAACAGAGGAACGAGCAGGCAGAATGAACCGAAAGAACACTCAGGAGATAGACTAGGGTCCGGTACGGTAGGGCATGCGTATATATGCAGCATGACGTAGGGGAGAGAGTCGGAAGGGTATAAAGCACACAGGCGGTGTACGCTCAGCAATTGCTGAAAGCTATTGCACGGGGTACATCGGTTTGAACGACGTCGAGTTGCTGCCACCGTGTGATATGGCCAACAGGCAATCCAGTAGACGACATCTGGATGACTTTACCAAAGGTCGCGTCATTGGAAAGTTGGAAGAAGGGCAAAGTGTGACTAGTGTGGTCGAAGAGTCCGGGATCGCTCACAGCATCGTTTCAAGAGCTTGGAGAGCGTTTCAAGAGCTTGGAGAGCGTTTCAAGAACTTGGCATTTCAAACGACAGGAACAGCTGTCCGAGAGTTTAGCAGTGGTCGTCCACAAGCAACCACGGCGGCGGACGACCGGTATATTGTCCTACAGGGGAGAAAAGACAGACGGCAGACAGCGGTAGAAATCGCAAGGCACATGCAACAGACAACTGGACGTCCGTTATCGCGTTTTACCGTGGCCAGGAGGCTGCACAAAGGTGGTCTATTTGAATGATGACCAGTACGGTGGGTGCCATTAACGCCTGCTCATCGGAGACGGCGGTTTCTGTGGTACCAGGAACACAAGAACTAGACACATCAGCAATGGGGTCGAGTTCTCTTTAGAGATGAGAGCCGATTTAGTCTGACGAGCGATTCTGGGCGTATACACATCTGGAGAGAGCAGGAAACACGCAATCACACCTCCAACATCATCGAAATGGACCAGTTTGGAGGTGGCGGAGTTCTCGTTTGGGGGCGGTATCATGCTTGGTAGTCGTACTGACATCCACATCTTCCAAGGAGGTTCATTCACTGGTGTCCATTATTGTAACGAGGGTCTCCTGCCTCACGTGCTTCTGTTTAGAGGTGCTGTGGGTCCTGAGTTCCTCTTCATGAACGACTACGCTACACCTCATCGTACAGTGGTTGTCGCAGAGCTGTTGGAGAGTGAAGATATTCAACGCATGGATTGGCCCGTAAGGTCCCCGGCATTAAATCCAATCGAACATGTGTGGGACCTTCTCGGGAGACGCTTGGCAGCAGGTCACCAGACACCAGCAACGATTCCGCAGCTGCGATTGGCGCTACAAGAGGAATGGGTCGCGATGCCTCAACAGCTCCTTAACAACCTCGTCCTCAGCATTGACAGACGTTGTAAATAATGCAACGCAGTCAGGGGTGATCATATCCCCTACTTAAGACTGGATTTTTCTTGGCAGCCGCCTGTCACATGGACGTTTCTGTCTTCTGTCCAGTTGTGCTCGAAGCTACCTTTTCAATAAAGTGCCTTTGTATCCTTTGTATTCCTTGTTTGGACGGTTTTGCTCAGTTTTCCCATATTCGTACATCTTCGGGATCTTACGGTATGATTTGAGTCGATGTGGAGCACTTCTGCACGACGTTACATTCGAAAAACCGTCTCGTCCATAATTTTTGCACGCCAGTGTATTAGGTGTGCAACTTAATTTTCGGACATTGCGCACCTAATACAAATCAAAATGTAACCTAATTATAGCAAATCAAATACGTATCTAATCAGGGAAATAATCCCCGTCGTGTTGGATACATTTGAGCCATCGGTCAGGCAGCTGCCGAATGCCACTGCGGAAAAAAGAGGGCTGTTTCGAGTTGAAAAAGTCATCAAACCTAGTGTGGACCAACTCGACAGAAGTGAAGAGCGTGTCACTCAGGTGATGTTGCAGGGAACGAAAGAGGTGATAATCCGACGGGGCGAAGCCTGAAGAATACGCCGGGTGGGACAAAATCTCCCATCCCAGGTCTGTGATCGTGTTTAAAGTCGTTTTCGCGGTGTGAGGACGCGCGTTATCCTGAAGTAACAGGGCCGACCTGTTACTTCAGGATAACTCACACGAATGAGTTGCTGACAATAACGCTCAGCATTGACCGTTTCACCAGGTTTGAGCAACTCATAGTGTACGACACCGCGCTGATCCCACCATATGCACAGCAAGAACTTACTGGCATGGATATTCGGTTTGGCGGTACTGGTGGTAGGCTGACCTGGATAAACCCACAATTTGCGCCACTTAGGATTATCGTAGAGGATTCACTTCTAATCACAGGTCAAAATGTTGTGGAGGAAATCCTGCTTGAATCTGGAGAGCAAGGACACAGCAACATCGCAGCGCCTAGACTTGTTCGCAGCTGTGAGTTGGTAGGTCACCCAACGCCCCTCCTTGTGAATCCGTCCAAGCTTGTGCAGGCGCTTTGCAATGGCTTGCCATGTTACTCAGAGTTCCTGGACGAACTTTGACTGTGTGCGACAGGGATCCGCTTTCAACAGTTGTTCCAGTCCATCATCGCCAACTTTCTGTGGCTGTCCCAGACATTCTGCATCACGGAGATCAAAATTTCCCTGCTTAAACCGCTGGAACCACTTCTTACACGTACTGTAGGACACAGCAGCGTCACCCAAAGCAGCACAGATTGTGACGTACCTGCCAGAAGGACGCACACGACATAAAGGCAGATAGCAGTCAGAACGAACGTCCGCGTAGCTCAATTGGTAGAGTGACTTATTCCGGAATGAGGGGACCCGGGTTCAAGCCCTGGCGCGGATAAAAATGACGGATAAATTTACTTCGTTATAATGGCGCCCGAACTTTACGGATGACCCGGCTGTTCAAAATCTCGCAATGGTGTGATGTTATTTCCACACCGCGAGATAGGAAAAATAAGGGAAACCCTTTTCCAGCGCTTCGAAAAATAAAAATGTGTGACGTTGCATTCGACTCACCAGATTGACTGGAAGTTCTCAGGTGCACGTTCTACAGCGGATGGATGCCTGCAACGATTCATGGTCACGGCTGACCCGTGGGCCATGCCCCCGGTCCTCTTTCGGGGGTGGAAGCTGTGACGTACCTGCCTGCAGGACGCACACGACATAAAGGCAGATAATAGTCCAAACAAACGTCGGCGTAGCTCAATTGGTAGAGTGACTTATTCCGGAATGAGGGGACTCGGGTTCGAGCCCCGGCGTGGATAAAAATGACGGAGAAATTTACTTCGTTATAAGATCATTTGCTGGGCTTCCGCGGCACTTGTTTTCAGCTTAAACGCGAACATGTGGCAGTGCCTCAAATGTTGCTTCTCGAACGACATTGCTTTCACCGTCAACTTTCGTCCCTTCTGTCACTACAGCTGTGAGCGGTTACGGTTGCCTGGAGAGCTGTTGGATGGCGCTGCAATCAGGCATTTTCGCACACAAAGCTATTTGCATTTGCCGACGTTCTATGATCGCTTGCGGTTAGGGGCCGAACATTAAGTTGCACACCTAATACATGCTTCAGTGTAGGCGTCTGGTAGTAGAAAAATGTACTTTGATGCCATGAGAACATTATCTGTCATTTATAAGCCAAACTTAAGTGGATCCAATGTCTCTTGTGTTTCATCGAGGCAGTGTATCATTAGGTAGGTGTATAAGAAAGCACGAAGATGTTCCTGTGCACTGGTACTTGTTGGAGGTAGGTCATCGGGAGAAATATTTTTCCCATGGAGGTACTTCCATATCCTGAACTTATCAAGTGTCTTGCAAGCCGAGCCTATCTTCAACAATTGCATTAAGTACTGTTCGTCTTTTTTCTCAATGTTCGTCTTTTTCTTTCAATTGCATTAAGTACTCATCTTTTTTCCTTTTAAGTACTAAGTACTATAAAAGGAAAAGATTAGTTAAATAGAAAGTGTTTTAAGACTGCCACGAACAAAATACTTCAGATCGCTCAAGTTCGTGGGTATGAACTGGCACGTTTGTTTCAGTTTGAGTTATCAGATGTTTCAATGCTTTTTGATGAGAATGGTCTTCTTGTTGAAAGCAAAAAAAAAAAAAAAAAATTCTCTTAAGCAGGAACTAGAAAGGACTCTGAGTGAAGACGCAAAAGCAACACAATTTCAGCCAGATGAAAGCATTTGTTTCATCATAGACGTTATGAACTGTTTGAGAAAGGTGGTAATAAAGGAAAATAAAACGTTTGGTGATGTTGCCACTTTTTACTCGGCGTTTACATCATCACTCTCAACTGGAGCTTCCAGGGTAAATCATATCTTCGATAGTTACCAAGAGTGTTCTCCTAAAGACTCTGAATTGTACACTATCTACCAACAAGTCATTGGACACCCCTGCAATCGACGATATCTGCGGTCCTGATACACGTTACGGCCGCCGCCGTTAAATATCGTGTGGGAAACAACAACGCAACCAGTCGCATGCAAGATGCCACGCAGTTCGGAGCTCTATGATTTCGAGAAAGGTGTAATCGTCGGGTATCACAGAAATGGCCGATCCATACGTGATATATCGAGCGAGTTGAAGTACCCAAAATCGACAGTGGCTTACGTGATTGGCAAATGGAAGATGACAGGTGACTGTCGGAATATGCCCTGACCCGGTAGACCCACAAAACTGGGAGTTAGAGACCGACGGGTGCTGGCCAGAGAAATTCGGAAGAACCGCATCAAATCGATAGGCCACATCCGCGAGGAGTTTCAACAAGCCTCCGGGAGTATTTTTTCGATGAATACCATCCGTAAGGAAGCCCATCTGCTCGGTTATCATGGACGTGCTGCAGCCCACAAGCCTTTGATCACCAAGTCCAATAGCGCTGCTCGGCTAACGTGGTGCAAAGAACGTCGACAGTGAACCGTTGAACAGTGGAAACAGGTTATCTGGAGCAACGAATCAAGATTCACCCTCTACCGTTCGGATGACAGGGTCTGGGTTTGGTGTCTGCCTGGAGAACGCCTCCTGCCGGAATGTATTGTGCCAACTGTGAAGTTCGGCGGCGGTGGAATTATGCTATGGTGGTGTTTCTGCTGGTATGGCACGGGACCCTTGGTCACAATTCCTGGTAGACTCAACGCCGAGACCTACTGCACCATTTTCGATGACCATGCGCTTCCTACGTTGTTGCAGTTTACGGGGTGGTCCCATGTTACTTTCAGGATGACAATGCCACCTGTCATGTTGCGAGGTCCACCATGGCTTGGCATGGTGACAATGGGGTTAATCGAATGGACTGGCCTGCGCAGAGCCCGGACCTTAACCCTATCGAGCACCTCTGGAACGAGTTGGAGCGTCGACTTAAGGGGTGCCCCCACCGTCCGAATTCGGTGAAGGAACTGACCTGTATTCTCCAAGCCGAGTGGAAAAAAATACCGCTAGCCGTCGTGCAACGCCTATTTGAGAGTATGCCCCGGAGGGTCGCAGCTGTAATCGCCGCTCGTGGAGGCTCCACCAACTATTGAAGGTGAATAAACTGCGTTTTCCTTTGCTATCACAGGTGTCCAGTTACTTGTTGGTAGATAGTGTATATCGAGGCAAAAAAGCAATGTCATAGTTCTGTCTAAAATATCATCAGAAGTTAATCTACCAATTCAAATGGAAACTTTCTGGCCCTCATCATCAAACAAAGCGTTACTACAAAACATTTAACAAACTGTTTGAAAACCTTAATGGTGACAAACCTATTAGACAGATGCATGTGTTAAGTGCATTCTCTGGTTCACCGGATGAAATTAGTGTCAACTGCATGGGTATTCAAAATGGTGTTGAAAAACCAATACGTACCATGGACAGATTTTTAATAGAAGAAGCAGACTTCAGGATGATGATCCATTCACAGAACGCAGCAAATCAAGGGCTAAAGAGAATCGTGTTTATAAGTGCTGATACTGAACTCTTGGTCCTAGCTCCATTTCACTGGAAAAGGTTCCACACCCTAGGAGTGAATGAAGTGTAGCTAAGAACTGGCCTTGACACAAGACTTGTTCTAATCCATATGTTAGCCGAGACATTGGGACAAGACATGTGCCAGGCATTACCAGCACTTCATGCTCTTTTTGGTGCTGACTATGTGAGCACGTTTGGTACCAAAAAAAGCTGCAGTTGGCTGTAACCCTGTGCAGTATCTGAAAGAGTTTGACGTGTCACCACTATCCCCAGAGCTCGACAGAATCATATCACTTGCCGAACAGTACTTAGTACAATTGTCGCAAAAAGGCTCGTCTTGCAAGACACTCGATGAGTTCAGGCCATCGAAGTACTTCCATGGGGAAATTATTTCTCTCGATGACCTACCTCCAACAAGTACCAGTGCAAAGGGACATCTCCTTCGTGCTTTCTTCCACACCTACCTAATGATACACTGCCTCGATAAAGCACAAGAGACATTGGATCCACTTACGTTCGGCTTTGAAATGACAAATAGTGTTCTAATGCCATCAAAGTACATTTTTCCACTACCAGATGACTACATTGGAGCATGTACACGCATAAAGTGCGCTAGATCAAGTTGTGTGTGTAGGGACGCAAAAGTTCCATGTTGTTTATTTTGCAAATGCAACAGTGTTGACATTGATAAAATAGATTGTAGAAACTCATATTTAATTTAATGTTGTTGCTAAAGAAACATAAGAAACATTTTACTTAAAATGATAATGTAGATTGTCTTTTACATTTTATAACGTAGAAGTCTTTTCGTACTTCTACGTTATTTTAAAAACATAATCATAAGATGAAATAGTTCTTAATTAAACCTTAACAGCCAGACGAAAGATGTAAACAACAGAAGTCAAACTTACGGAAAAGATGCTTTATTCAAGGTTTTCTCCAACACATCGTAACATAACATAGAACTTCGCATTAAACTCTCACTCACCACACAGCTCCACACAGCTCCACAACACAACGCTCCAAGCAACAGTTTACTCGTAGTTTCTACTTCTCGTTCTTATCTTATATCAGGCATACGTCACGTTCATTTCACCTCAATTATGTTTCCAACAGTATTCATTTGTGAGAAAAGATATCACGTTAAATGTGAAGTATAACTGAGAATAAACTCAAGATTTACATAGGGAAAGAAACTAAAAAGGAAAGTTAATTTAGAATATACGTCACAATTTATAAACCAAGGTGTTTAAAGATTATAAAATTAGCACTGCTTTGTCTTGCATAGAATTTCTTTGTAAAGAATCATCAAAAGTTTAAGAATTTGCAAGTGTATATTTTTTATGTAATATGAATTAAACTAAGTGTACTTTATAATAAATTTCATTGAATATATGTTTTTCTCGCTGTTAGTGTTAAATCTTGTTTAAGGAGAATATTTACGTACTACAGTATGAAAAGGTTACTTTCCTGGGATAATGGTCAAGAAAATAGTCAGAAGCAAATTTGTAGACGATTGAACGCTGATCATTTTTCTTTAAAATTTTTTTCAATAAATCTTACCGTTTTCGCTAAAACGCTTACTTTAACAGAAGGCAAGTGGAATGATGGCGGCCATCTTGAATGACGTCATACTGAGAAAACGTGGGAGTGGGGGTGGACACCCAACTTTTTTGCTTCTTATACACCCAAGTAACTAATACAGAAATAATTTTCTCTGTACATGCAGTACAGTGTCTAGAAGAATTAGTGTGTCGTGCTCCCTAAGATGTCCCTCACGGTTTTGTGATCAATCGTCCTGAAATGACAGAGGGCGCTGGCATCGGAAGTTACGTTAGGATGCTTCATCGGCTTCATGTTATTCAATGGTGGGAAGTTTGTTTACCAAGGATTTGCTGCCTTACAAAACTTCAAATTTTCACAAAACAAAGGTTAGTGGAGGGAAATCTTTTTGGCAGTATCTTTGCTAACTCGTCGTAGCTCGATCATAACAGTAATACACTAGGTAATTCAATAGTTGAAACCCATCGTAAAGATGACTGCATGCTATTGCGCATGAATTTCTGCTGGAAAGCAGTCATAACAATGATGGCTATTACGTAGTGTTCCCTTCGCTGTATATCACACTTTATGGCATTTAAAAGGAGAACGACTAATTAGTTTTTCCAATTTTTAAGTGGGGAGAGGGGAGCACATGCCCTACTATGCCTTCCCCATGCTACGCCTGTGTGTATGCTACATTAATAATTTCCTTTTTTTTTAGGGTAAAAATAGTTTACAAGGACTGCATAGAATTATCCCATTTAGACAGACTCCATGAACACCCACTTCTTAATTTTTACTTTATTAAACTTTTTACTTAAGGTGCAAAACAATTTTCCTCTCTTCACTGCAAACCCATTTTAATAGCAAATTTAATCACATAATTATTATAAGGTGAAGAAAAGTAAAGAAAAATGTTATAATTATTTTTCTTTAAAAGAATGTCATCATATACATTCAGGTTTTGTATATTTACTTTTGTTCAGTATGATTCATTTTGTTTATCGTATCACAGGCAAAGTTTTTTTAGGAATGATTTTTATAAATGGATTACAGTTGGTATATTATTAGAAAATAGACCAATTTTAAAAATAGTAATCGCATTTGTTGTATTCTATTTTTAACTCATTAAAAGGCTTCCTTTCAAAGCCACACTCTGCAACTAAATGGAAAGCATTAAGTTTCAATATTTATTTTGATCCCATGTTCTTACCAAGAAATTTAGTCATTCATTGCTCAAAAATGAAGTACATTATTAAATAATTTTAAGTTTTTAGGTTACTGAATTTCAAGACCTATTTGGATTATTGGAATGCAAATTATAAAGCCCATGTCTCATTGAGAAAATATTTCCCCCTTTTTTTTCCGGTAAGGTTTTGAGGGGCAAAATATTTTCTTTTTTTTAATTTTTAAGTTGATGTTTCAGTGATTGTAAACTGCATATTGGTCTCCAGTGTTTTTGCATAATGTAACCCATGCATGACTCTAAAACTTCCGAAATATCTAACATTAATGTTGGCGTTAGCACAATGCAAAGCTTAACTTAAACTACGATACCCTTATTAATGAATCTTGAGCACCCCGTTCGTTCTTTTTTTTTTTTTTTTTTTGGGTGAGGGGGTGGTGAAAGAGGTGTGTCGATTATTTCGTAAATACTTAAGTTATCTGCTTATAAAATATCGTTCAAGGAGTACACATAATGCTGACGAGCTGGGTGTGTGTCATAGAAAGATGTGCGTTTTCGTCGTCCTTCCTCCCGAAAAGCGACGTGACATCCGATCGCAGCGCCATCTACCGCTTTCATGATTGCGGGCAGCAAGTTTTTCTGCGAGCACGACACACTAATTCTTCTAGGCACTGTACATGCAGTTACACACAGAAGTGCTGTGAGCCACTGGACTACATGGGCGAGGAGAGGTACTCACAGTGTTTTTACTTGGGATGTGACATTCGAATTCTCGAACCCCTCGAAACTTTAAAAGATTCGAGATTCGAAAACTCGAATCTTCGGGCTTTTTTCGTCATTCGAATCTTATACCTAAAAATGTGGGCGTTTTGTGCTTGTTCCAGAGCGATATTTGTTCGAATTTTTGTCAGCATGACGAGTTCTGACATTAGAAAACAATCAAAGAGTCTACAGTGTGTACACAGCTATTTGAAATGGCTCGTTACTTCCAAAATGTGAGGAAACACCTAAAAAATTCTTAATCACACCACCATCGACAGTAATGTCAGAAAGACTATTCAGCACATCAGGTGTCATAGCTGATAAAAAACGAAGTAAACTGGTCCCAGAGCGAGTTTGAATGCTAGTGTTTTTAAATACAAAATCTCCATTAAAGATTTCTGATTTTTTTGTTACATTACCCTGAAAGAATTCAGTGCTTAGTGTTTTTATTAACTCTTAAAACAAACATGTTTTTGAGTTTTCTTAATTTCCTGGAAAGAATTACTCAATTTAGTGTTCCATGTTTAGTGTTTATCTACATTAACTCTTGAAATAATCATACCCACCTGTACACTTGCTTTGATTTAAAAGGTTTTGGAACTTTTGTTATAAAAGAAAAATGTCAAAAGTATGAATTGTTGCTCAAATATTTTTTTGTGAAATTATGTTCAGAAAATGGAAATGAATCTCAAGACTCAAGAGTTATGTACTTCATTTAGTAAATTAATAAGTAGTGGTATATTTTTTGAAAACTGTATTTTTAAATTTGTTTTTCATTAAACACAGGTTTAAAATTTTGCTTCAATTAAAAACTTTTAATTTTAAGTAGAAGTTTTTTCTTTCCCTTTTTTTCTTATAATTATTCTTATATGAAGGATTCGAGAGATTCGAGGGATCCGAGAAATTTTTAGGATTCGGATTCGGATTCGAGAACCTTTTAAAATTCGGATTCGAGAACCTTTTAGGATTCGGATTCGGATTCGAGAACCTCTTAGGATTCGGATTCGGATTCGAGAACCTTTTAGGTATCGGATTCGAGAAAATTTAGAATTCATTCCACCTCTAGTTTTTACCATATGTAAATATTTAGATGGTAAAACCACTTTGGGGCTTCTTGACGAAAAAAAAGATTCGACCTCGAGCGAGTGTCTGTGTTGTGGGGAGTGGAAGACGGAGGACGTCTTCAGTGGGGTGAGATGTGTGTGTGTGTGTGTGTGTGTGTGCGTGTGTGTGTTTATAAGAGAGTGGGGCGACATCGATTGTTTCTCCTATCCCTAGTCTGTATGGAGATTGTCTTTTGTAGTATTACGGCTTTCTAGTTCAGAAAAAAGGAGATTTTGAACGCGCATAGTCTTCTTTTTTCTCTCTCTTTGAAGGTCATATTCTTCGACAATTGCCAAAGTTTTGTTAATATTTTTAGACTTACAGACAAATAAATATTTTCAATAATATCTCATTACATTATTGAACTTTCAGAATTTAATAAAATACAACAGAAAGACAAAATAATACAAAATGGCACATCAAGGGCCGGGCCTAAATAATAGCTGCAATTGGCCGGTCCGAGTCTCTAATATTTGAAATGGTCCGGGCTTACCAAATGAGGCCCGTGCAGATCTCTACTCTATATGAATTCCAAAGAGTGGGAGAAAAAGAAATGCATATAGTTCAGATAGCATCACACTGAGAAAACAGAAAAAGCATCAGTTTATGGCTCTTATGAATGGGATATTGTAATCCTGGAGCCACGTGATGTAGGAACAAAATAACGATTTGTAAAACGGATTACACTATTTGAACGGGAAGGATGATAAACTGTAAACTGCATTCAAAGCAAACAACCAACTACAAGTGAAACGTAGCGGCTTCTGTGGACTCACTCAAGCAGCGACCGGGTGGGGAAATAATATAACCTTTATCAAAGCATATTCGCTATAACACTGCATGCAAAACTTAAGGACGAGCCAGGTTTTGACCTGTAGCGTCGAACAGGAGCGGCCTGGATGTGTGAAATTCAAACCATTGGAGTAGTATAAAATGACCGATTCTGCGTCAAGGATGCATCCTTCTAGAGAAGGATGGGGGGCGTGGCTTGAGGCAGAAGGATGGGGGCGTGGCTTGTGGCAGAAGGATGTGGGGGCGTGGCTTGTGGCAGAAGGATGTGGGGCGTGGCAGATGACGCTAGTGTGTTGGGTCGATGCTGCCCCCTAGCGGTGCTTCTTGGAACTTTTAATGGATCTTTGAGGGATGGCAACGACCGAGAGGGAAAGGGGTGGATATAGGGGGATGTCAACTCAATGTGCTGCCCCCTAGCGGTGCTTCTTGGAACTTTATTATTATGTTAGATCTTTGTTTTTGAGAGATGGCAACGACCGAGTCGGGGAAAGGAAATGTGCTGCCCCTAGCGGTGCTTCTTGGAACTTTATTATTATGTTAGATCTTTGTTTTTGAGAGATGGCGACGACCGAGTCGGGGAAAGGAGATGTGCTGCCCCCTAGCGGTGCTTCTTGGAACTTTTAATGGACCTTTGAGAGATGGCAACGACCGAGTGGGAGAAAGGGGGTGGATATAGGGGAATGTCAACTCGATGTGCTGCCCCCTAGCGGTGCTTTTGGAACTTTTAATGGACCTTTGAGAGATGGCAATGACCGAGTGGGGAAAAGGGGATGTGTGCGTTGCCCCCCCTAGCGGTGCTTTTTGGAACTTTTTTCGGGAGATTTATTGGACGTTGACAAATTTTAAGAAGTCTTTCCAATATTTATTTTTTTAATTTTCTCGGGAGATTCACTGGACTTTGTCAAATTTTTGAAGGAAGTTTTTTGTCGTTTCCAATTTTTTTTTACTCATATGTTTTTTGTCCTATTTTTTTCTCTTTAATTTATTTTATTAAATTTATATTTTCAGGAATTCCCTGAGGTATTATAATTTTTATAGACGTTGCAGTATTTTTTTTATTTTCTCGGGAGATTTATTGGACGCTGACAAATTTTCGAAGGAAGTTTTTCCAATATGTTTTTTTTTTTATTAAATTTATATTTTCACGAATTCCCTGAGGTGTTATAATTTTTATAGACGTTGCATTATTTTTTTAATTCTTATATTTGTCCTCCCTCAATTTTAATTTAGGCGAGGAAATGCTTTGTTTGAAAAGATTTCGTTCCTGTTGATTCATGTTCCGCTATCTTTTGTGAGCCATGTGTTTTGGGATGACTCACCATTTTCTCTTTGACTCAGAAAACTTTGTATGACACGTGTTTTGGGAAGAGTGACTATGATGTGTGACGCATGTCGTGATAGCAGATATGACATCAGCCAACGCCATTTCCTCCGCGGGGTCGGCGGTTGACGTCATTTGAGATTCTGTTAGACGCCTTAAGTTCCAAGACTGATTTTTTTCAATAACTTGTTCATTTTGCAACGAATTTATTCCTTATTTCTCCCCTAATTTCCCATTTTATATTCATAATTTTTCAACGTAACGATTTTTTTATTTTCTTTGAGGAGACTTCACGCATTTTCAACGGACGTTCCAACATAAAAACGTTTTCCAAAGTTTTGTGCTGCAGACATAATCTCAAAACACGATTGTTTATTAACGTATTTACGTGTTCATGACATTTTCTGTTACATTTTTTTTTAACGTTGTACCTTTTTCCAACGTACAAAGCCACAATTTTTTATGCATAGTTAAAATATTTTATTTTTTCGTATTTCTTCATGATTAATTAGTGAAATGTACCTTTTAACGCATTATCTTAATCTTTTTGTTCTAAATGCTTGCGTACTCCTTAAACTTTTGATGTACCAACATTATTTTATTTTCTAACTTTTCAAACTAAGAACTACTTTTATCGAGGCTTTATTTTTCTGATTCAAACAAGCAAACGTTTCTTCATTATTATTTCCGTTACCTATACAATCAACTTTTCTTACTTGCTTTTAATGTATGACTTAATCTGGTTTTCTATATAGCTGTTTCATGTTTGTGCAAGAAATATACAGATCTATAGCAGCTATACATAACATTCGTTCGTAACAGTATCTTTTTTTTTTTTTTTCCAGATTTAAACCAACACACGCTTCTTAACGACTTGATATCGGTTTTCTGGGGTACTTTTCTTTTTCCTTCATTCAATTTTATTCCAGATCATGAGACGAGGAAATGCTTCTTTAGAAACGATTTCGTTCCTGTTCGCAGTAATTATTGGATTTTGACAAATTTTTTGTGAAACGACTTCATGCTAATTCTGAGTCTTTCGCCTTTACAATATTATTTTCTCGTAATTTTTTCGTGTGTTCAAGAACTCTACAGGTCTTTCACAGTTAAAATTCTGGTAAAACTATATTTTCTTACTTTATTTAGCATATCATTATAGCTTCCCAATTTTCGCTATTTTACTTCATCTTTTTTGAAATTTAGTAAAACTTTTCAGTATGTCAATAATTTATTTCTTACTTGGTCAAACTTAAGACTCCTTTTATTTAGACTATTTTTTTTCATTTCATTTCAGCAAAATGATTATTTTAGATGTTGCAAATCATCAGGTTTTTTTGTTTCCTTATATATCATATTTTCCAACTTGCTTTTAAAGTATTTCTCAAAGCTTGCATGTATGTCAAATACGCATTTTTTTAATCCTTCCCTAGTTTGCTATACTTTTTCGTGGACTGCCCCAACAGGAAAGCATTCATTGTCAAGGCATGAAATCTAAAACCTTTTTTCTTACGATAAAATTTGTATTCTTTGGGACATATTTTCTGTATATTGTTCTGTCTCGTCCGAAAAAAACATTCATTCTGGAGGCAAAGCGAGTAATTCCGTTCTTCCACTAAACATCATTTTTTTACGTTTTACTAACTCACCACCCCCATAGCGAAAATAAAGAAATACTTACTCTGTTCTCTACATAATGACTCAATCTATTTCTTTTCGAAATGCTGATCATGACATTTCAACTAAAATTTCATACTTTCACCAAAAATCATATTCTTAAACAAGCTATTTTTTACACAATTATTTCATGTATAACTAAATTTTTGTTGTTTACTCACCTCGCAAAAAGTCAATAAGAACACCCCTAATCTCATTCCTTTCCCTCATTTAGTTCGCTTAAATTGAGATGTTTCAAAATTTCGCGTATATTTCATTCCCTTAATGTCCAGTTCTCCCGTGTCTGCCCCTTCATTTTCAACTTCTGTGCATTCTGCATTTTATCTTTAGACGTTTAGTTTCATTGATCTTTTCTTTCGTTTTAATTAGGTTTTCATTATCGTATTTTTTATTCATTGTCTCAGCAGAAAAATCTTTCATTCTGGAGACATAGCGACTAAGTCCGTACTTCCTCTAAACATTTTTTTCACATTTTACTAATTGTTCAGAAAAGCAGTTGTTTCCAAACTCCCATAGTGAAAATATCGTATTCCCCTTATAGTACTTATTATATTTTTCCTTCTGTTCAGTGTTGTATGATTCTTCAAACTTTGGTTTATTTTTATGAAACTTCTTTTTTTTCTTAGTTTTTTTTCTGATTCAAACTTTCAATCTTTTCCTATCGATTTAATTACTCTTATTTTCCCATTCGACTTTACTTTTGAACAGAAATGTATCTAAAATCTTCAGATGTATTTTATTCTACAAGGCCGATTCTTCCCTGTTTCAAATAAAGTCATTGTAGGATTTTAGTGTAAATGCTGCTAAATCTTTAGAACTTACTTTTCATAGTTAGATACAAATTCCTCGAGGTTTACATTAAAACATGAAAGAAGAGTGTTTTTACGCTCTCTCCAGTATGTGAGCTTTCTCCAAGAAATTAACTTTGTCAGTTTCCGACAGAAACAGGGAAATTCAATCTCCTGCGACTGTTTTCACGCGTCTCTTGCTTACAGGAAAACCTTATATGGCATGAAATCACTTTGCTTGGCAGATTAAACTAAATTCTGGTTTTGAACTTTGAATGCAAACTCAAGCTCGCAAAAGCATAGTTTTCTGAGCAAACTTAAACTGTCTAAGATGACAAAAATCTAAAAACTACTGACTCAATGGGACAGAGCGTTTGAACTTTGCCGTTAATTCACCATTTAAGAGATCGGTCGTGAACCACTAGAAGGGAAGTAAGCAGACCCTGATTTAGTCCACTGTTTCCAAGGAAGGTAGAAAGCTAGTGTCGTAATTCAAAAGCTCTTAACTCAAGCCTCCCCAATATTCAGTTTCGGACGAACGAATACTCAGATGTCCATGCTTAGACATTGAAAAATTGCTTCAGACAAATAGTTTCTTACTTAAAGTGCTTCAATTCAGAATTTGTACTATTTAAGATTTTCCATAGTCAATATTTTTTCTATCTTAAAAACTTCTAAAGGGTTGATTTTGAAAAAAACGAGTTCTCACAAAAATGTAAAATTTCCTCAGATTGTATGAGGAACCCAAAAAAAATTGATGAAGCTTGGACGTTAACCGTTCCAACCATTTCTTTCTCTTCATGTTTCATTCCATAAACTTTCTTCAAATTCCTATATGTCCAAGAATTTTGTTAAATGTCCAAGTTCGACTCCCCCAGAAATTTTCTGAAAATGATATTCTGGAATTTTTTAAAAGAGAAACTAAGAATCCCTTCACTGAAACAAGAAATTCATATTCAAAGCATTACATCCCTCTTTCTACTTCAAATACTCTATTTGTAAATCTAAGGAAGTTTTTTTTTTTTAATATTCATATATTTTCCCCTCTAACTTTAGAAGATATTGTCCCAAAATGTATGTACATATTACGATAGTAAAAATACCTTACTACTTACTGCTTGATGTTCAATTCACTTCACACCGTCTTAAGGAAATTCGTTCATTTTCTCATAACACATAGACATGTTATTTTTCTTTCCATTCACTTCAAAGACTCAATTGAGATCAACCTAATGGAGTCCTTTGAGAAAAACTTTCATAGGAAAGCATAAATTTGCCTAAAAGCTACATTAAAAATAAACAAATGTTGAAAGTTCCTGTACAAGAAGGAAATTCTGTTGTAACTTCTAAACGAAAAAAGACAAATTCTAAGAAAATATGTAAAAATGTTCGTTGGATTCCATATTAAAAAAAATTAGTTGAAGAAAAGTGTCATTCTTTTTTTTTTTGGAACAGTTCATTCTTTCCCAGGGTTAAAAATGGAACACTTCATTTTTCTTAGTAGACAATTTTGAGAAAACACATTTCATTAAAAGCAGGGAAATTCCCATAGAATAACATGGGAAAACTAGTATGCATAAAAAGACTGTTTCGAAACGAGTAAAAATCTGTTGAAGTTCGTTTTCGAAAAAGTTGGAAATGGAATGAAGTAAAAACAGTCACAGCAAGTTCCTGAAAGTTGAAAATTGGATGTACTAAAATGTCTAAGGAAAGAAATTTTTATAAAACACAGACTGTTTATTTTTTCCAGGCTAGGGGGTCTTCAGTGAGAGCGCTTCTTTTTTTCAACTCAAAGAATAAAGCGAGTCAGTTTGAAACATTTCAAACTCCCCGAAATTAAGCTGTGTACTCTGGTTTCGACTCAATACTGTAAAGCATTGCTCTCAGACCAGTCGGAATTCCGCCCCGATTGGTTGCCTAATGGAAACCATCAGACTCCTTTCCAATAACAATCCCCAAATATCCTTAAGAAAAGTCTAGCAAAAAAGCACTATTTCACCATTAAAACAATTTGATTCATTCTGTTACTGTTTTAAACATTTCAAAAAAAGTTTACATTCTCACTTTTACTTTAAAAATCTTGAAAGCTTAAATTTTGACCCATTTAAAAAAAAATTCACCTAAAATTTAATTTAAAAAATAATAATTACTCTTTAAATTTATGTCTTAAAACTAAAAAATATTTACGCTTAATATTTCAATAAATAATAAATATTCACAAACTCACCTTCTACCTTGCCCATTTAAAAAAAAAAATAATTCTGAATTTATATAATCGAAATCATTACTTCTCCAAATAGTTCTTTTCCCCTGATTGTAGAGAAGAACTCTTCTGAAATCTTCACTTTTCCACATGTGTTCATAAAAGCTTGAGCTACTTCCTTAGGATTCAACAAGGCCACAGCGTTCTGGAAACTTGAAATCGCTTTCCTGTTCCACTCAGTGGTTAGGCATGGAGGATGCATCTCCATAGGTGGAAGTACTTCCGAAATGCATTCGCGACATCTACATACCTTCAGAATGCTCTCCCCGATTAAATTTTTTAAACATTCAATTAAATTGTGTCTAAGTTCACACTCCTCAATCGATGTACTTTGAAACTTTCGGGATTCTCCGAGTGCGATTTTCTGGAATTCTGAACCCATTAACAATTCCTGGATGCTGTCCCACACGCCATCCAAAATAATTTGGAGTTTCTTAAACTGCTTTCTGGTTAATGCAACTCCTGTTGTTAAGTGAAAAATCCGGAACCAGAATTTGAAAGACTTGAAGACTTCTTACTTTATTCAAACTTAGAACAGAACTAAAATTCGCTCAGCGTTTCCTTTGCATACTGTAACCAACACATGACCCTTATCACCACGTGGTGATTGATGTGTCACGATGCGTCAGCACACTAACTACACGGTGACTGTTTCCTTATCTGGTCATCTCGCAAAGAACATGCGATTGATTCTAATCAGGCAAAGCTAACTTCAGCTTGAGAGATAAACGAAAGGATTTCATTATAACTTTCATATCTTGAGAGAATAAACTAAAAAAATAGAGTACATAATAAGCGTAAATAAATTCTTCAAGGCTGAATTTCCACTAAAATGATGGTGGTATACGGAAAGCGTGAGAATTTAATCAGAGACCTTCAAAGAATTCATCTTGGAATTAACGCTGCTTTTGAAAAACGAGTGAAATATGAAATTCTTTGTTCTCCACACAAGAAAATTTCAGATTTCGAAATCTCGCCGTTCTGACCCACTTTTTCCTGAGTGAAATTTAAAACAGGGTGGAAATCTTCACTTACGCATTCCTTTGAGTGGGGAATAGCTCTCATGAAAGGGGTCAACGGTTCCAAACAACATTGATTAAAACTGGAGAGAGGAAAAATATATGAATTAAAAAAATAATGCATAAGCAGGATTCCCAAAAAGATAAAAAAATATAAGTTTTATATAAAAAAAAAATTCCAGGAAAAATATTGGTGGGGCGAAAGATTTCCCATTCTTCCATTCCCACAAAAATTTAACGAAGTCTAATAAATCTCTCGAAAAAAAAAATTAAACAAATACTTGGACTGACAAAAGAGAGAACGACACGTGACGTCAACCTATCCCACGGCTAGTAGTAGGAGATACACTGTTCCCCCTCTGACATCAATTTTTTTCTATGCGAACAGAAATTTACTTGAACAACCGTCTTAGAAAATGCCCCTTCCACGTTTTTTCTTCCCAGCCATGCAAAAACAATCAGATTGCCTTTTCCCACCAAAAGTTCTAGCAAGAAGGAGCAGGAGACGCCGGAACGTAGCCCGAAGGAGCCGAATAACAAGGGGGCGAGACAGGGTTAGGGAGCTCCTTCGGGTTTCGTTCCGGCGTCTCCTGCTCCTTCTTGCTAGAACTTTTGGTGGGAAAAGGCAATCTGATTGTTTTTGCATGGCTGGGAAGAAAAAACGTGGAAGGGGCATTTTCTAAGACGGTTGTTCAAGTAAATTTCTGTTCGCATAGAAAAAAAAATTGATGTCAGAGGGGGGAACAGTGTATCTCCTACTACTAGCCGTGGGATAGGTTGACGTCACGTGTCGTTCTCTCTTTTGTCAGTCCAAGTATTTGTTTAATTTTTTTTTCGAGAGATTTATTAGACTTCGTTAAATTTTTTGTGGGAATGGAAGAATGGGAAATCTTTCGCCCCACCAATATTTTTCCTGGAATTTCTTTTTTTATATAAAACTTATATTTTTTTTTGTTTTTGGGAATCCTGCTTATGCATTATTTTTTTAATTCATATATTTTTCCTCTCTCCAGTTTTAATCAATGTTGTTTGGAACCGTTGACCCCTTTCATGAGAGCTATTCCCCACTCAAAGGAATGCGTAAGTGGAGATTTCCACCCTGTTTTAAATTTCACTCAGGAAAAAGTGGGTCAGAACGGCGAGATTTCGAAATCTGAAATTTTCTTGTGTGGAGAACAAAGAATTTCATAGTTCACTCGTTTTTCAAAAGCAGCGTTAATTCCAAGATGAATTCTTTGAAGGTCTCTGATTAAATTCTCACGCTTTCCGTATACCACCATCATTTTAGTGGAAATTCAGCCTTGAAGAATTTATTTACGCTTATTATGTACTCTATTTTTTTAGTTTATTCTCTCAAGATATGAAAGTTATAATGAAATCCTTTCGTTTATCTCTCAAGCTGAAGTAAGCTTTGCCTGATTAGAATCAATAGCATGTTCGTTGCGAGATGACCAGATAAGGAATCAGTCACCGTGTAGTTAGTGTGCTGACGCATCGTGACACATCAATCACCACGTGGTGATAAGGGTCATGTGTTGGTTACAGTATGCAAAGGAAGCGCTGAGAGAATTTCAGTTCTGTTCTAAGTTTGAATAAAGTAAGAAGTCTTCAAGTCTTTCAAATTCTGGTTCCGGATTTTTCGCTTAACAACAGGAGTTGCATTAACCAGAAAGCAGTTTAAGAAACTCCAAATTATTTTGGATGGCGTGTGGGACAGCATCCAGGAATTGTTAATGGGTTCAGAATTCCAGAAAATCGTACTCGGAGAATCCCGAAAGTTTCAAAGTACATCGATTGAGGAGTGTGAACTTAGACACAATTTAATTGAATGTTTAAAAAATTTAATCGGGGAGAGCATCCTGAAGGTATGTAGATGTCGCGAATGCATTTCGGAAGCACTTCCACCTATTGAGATGCATCCTCCATGCCTAACCACTGAGTGGAACAGGAAAGCGATTTCAAGTTTCCAGAACGCTGTGGCCTTGTTGAATCCTAAGGAAGTAGCTCAAGCTTTTATGAACACATGTGGAAAAGTGAAGATTTTAGAAGAGTTCTTCTCTACAATCAGGGGAAAAGAACTATTTGGAGAAGTAATGATTTCGATTATATAAATTCAGAATTATTTTTTTTAAATGGGCAAGGTAGAAGGTGAGTTTGTGAATATTTATTATTTATTGAAATATTAAGCGTAAATATTTTTTAGTTTTAAGACATAAATTTAAAGAGTAATTACTATTTTTTTAAATTAAATTTTAGGTGAATTTTTTTTTAAATGGGTCAAAATTTAAGCTTTCAAGATTTTTAAAATAAAAGCGAGAATGTAAACTTCTTTTTTGAAATGTTTAAAACAGTAACAGAATGAATGAAATTGTTTTAATGGTGAAATAGTGCTTTTTTGCTAAACTTTTCTTAAGGATATTTGGGGATTGTTATTGGAAAGGGGTCTGATGTTTTCCATTAGGCAACCAATCGGGGCGGAATTCCGACTGGTCTGAGAGCAATGCTTTACAGTATTGAGTCGAAACCAGAGTACACAGCTTAATTTCGGGGAGTTTGAAATGTTTCAAACTGACTCGCTTTATTCTTTGAGTTGAAAAAAGAAGCGCTCTCACTGAAGACCCCCTAGCCTGGAAAAACTAAACAGTCTGTGTTTTATAAAAATTTCTTTCCTTAGACATTTTAGTACATCCAATTTTCAACTTTCAGGAACTTGCTGTGACTGTTTTTACTTCATTCCATTTCCAACTTTTTCGAAAACGAACTTCAACAGATTTTTACTCGTTTCGAAACAGTCTTTTTATGCATACTAGTTTTCCCATGTTATTCTATGGGAATTTCCCTGCTTTTAATGAAATGTGTTTTCTCAAAATTGTCTACTAAGAAAAATGAAGTGTTCCATTTTTAACCCTGGGAAAGAATGAACTGTTCCGAAAAAAAAAGAATGACACTTTTCTTCAACTAATTTTTTTTAATATGTAATCCAACGAACATTTTTACATATTTTCTTAGAATTTGTCTTTTTTCGTTTAGAAGTTACAACAGAATTTCCTTCTTGTACAGGAACTTTCAACATTTGTTTATTTTTAATGTAGTTTTTAGGCAAATTTATGCTTTCCTATGAAAGTTTTTCTCAAAGGACTCCATTAGGTTGATCTCAATTGAGTCTTTGAAGTGAATGGAAAGAAAAATAACATGTCTATGTGTTATGAGAAAATGAACGAATTTCCTTAAGACGGTGTGAAGTGAATTGAACATCAAGCAGTAAGTAGTAAGATATTTTACTATCGTAATATGTACATACATTTTGGGACAATATCTTCTAAAGTTAGAGGGGAAAATATATGAATATTAAAAAAAAAAACTTCCTTAGATTTACAAATAGAGTATTTGAAGTAGAAAGAGGGATGTAATGCTTTGAATATGAATTTCTTGTTTCAGTGAAGGGATTCTTAGTTTCTCTTTTAAAAAAATTCCAGAATATCATTTTCAGAAAATTTCTGGGGGAGTCGAACTTGGACATTTAACAAAATTCTTGGACATATAGGAATTTGAAGAAAGTTTATGGAATGAAACATGAAGAGAAAGAAATGGTTGGAACGGTTAACGTCCAAGCTTCATCAATTTTTTTTGGGGTTCCTCATACAATCTGAGGAAATTTTACATTTTTGTGAGAACTCGTTTTTTTCAAAATCAACCCTTTAGAAATTTTTAAGATAGAAAAAATATTGACTAAGGAAAATCTTAAATAGTACAAATTCTGAATTGAAGCACTTTAAGTAAGAAACTATTTGTCTGAAGCAATTTTTCAATGTCTAAGCATGGACATCTGAGTATTCGTTCGTCCGAAACTGAATCCTGGGGAGGCTTGAGTTAAGAGCTTTTGAATTACGACACTAGCTTTCTACCTTCCTTGGAAACAGTGGACTAAATCAGGGTCTGCTTACTTCCCTTCTAGTGGTTCACGACGGATCTCTTAAATGGTGAATTAACGGCAAAGTTCAAACGCTCTGTCCCATTGAGTCAGTAGTTTTAGATTTTTGTCATCTTAGACAGTTTAAGTTTGCTCAGAAAACTATGCTTTTGCGAGCTTGAGTTTGCATTCAAAGTTCAAAACCAGAATTTAGTTTAATCTGCCAAGCAAAGTGATTTCATGCCATATGAGGTTTTCCTGTAAGCAAGAGACGCGTGAAAACAGTCGCAGGAGATTGAATTCCCCCTGTTTCTGTCGGAAACTGACAAAGTTAATTTCTTGGAGAAAGCTCACACACTGGAGAGAGCGTAAAAACACTCTTCTTTCATGTTTTAATGTAAACCTCGAGGAATTTGTATCTAACTATGAAAAGTAAGTTCTAAAGATTTAGCAGCATTTACACTAAAATCCTACAATGACTTTATTTGAAACAGGGAAGAATCGGCCTTGTAGAATAAAATACATCTGAAGATTTTAGATACATTTCTGTTCAAAAGTAAAGTCGAATGGGAAAATAAGAGTAATTAAATCGATAGGAAAAGATTGAAAGTTTGAATCAGAAAAAACTAAGAAAAAAAGAAGTTTCATAAAAATAAACCAAAGTTTGAAGAATCATACAACACTGAACAGAAGGAAAAATATAATAAGTACTATAAGGGGAATACGATATTTTCACTATGGGAGTTTGGAAACAACTGCTTTTCTGAACAATTAGTAAAATGTGAAAAAAATGTTTAGAGGAAGTACGGACTTAGTCGCTATGTCTCCAGAATGAAAGATTTTTCTGCTGAGACAATGAATAAAAAATACGATAATGAAAACCTAATTAAAACGAAAGAAAAGATCAATGAAACTAAACGTCTAAAGATAAAATGCAGTATGCACAGAAGTTGAAAATGAAGGGGCAGACACGGGAGAACTGGACATTAAGGGAATGAAATATATGCGAAATTTTGAAACATCTCAATTTAAGCGAACTAAATGAGGGAAAGGAATGAGATTAGGGGTGTTCTTATTGACTTTTATGAGGTGAGTAAACAACAAAAATTTAGTTATACATGAAATAATTCTGTAAAAAATAGCTCGTTTAAGAATATGATTTTTGGTGAAAGTATGAAATTTTAGTTGAAATGTCATGATCAGCATTTCGAAAAGAAATAGATTGAGTCATTATGTAGAGAACAGAGTAAGTATTTCTTTATTTTCGCTATGGGGGTGGTGAGTTAGTAAAACGTAAAAAAATGATGTTTAGTGGAAGAACGGAATTACTCGCTTTGCCTCCAGAATGAATGTTTTTTTCGGACGAGACAGAACAATATACAGAAAATATGTCCCAAAGAATACAAATTTTATCGTAAGAAAAAAGGTTTTAGATTTCATGAATTGACAATGAATGCTTTCCTGTTGGGGCAGTCCACGAAAAAGTATAGCAAACTAGGGAAGGATTAAAAAAATGCGTATTTGACATACATGCAAGCTTTGAGAAATACTTTAAAAGCAAGTTGGAAAATATGATATATAAGGAAACAAAAAAACCTGATGATTTGCAACATCTAAAATAATCATTTTGCTGAAATGAAATGAAAAAAAAATAGTCTAAATAAAAGGAGTCTTAAGTTTGACCAAGTAAGAAATAAATTATTGACATACTGAAAAGTTTTACTAAATTTCAAAAAAGATGAAGTAAAATAGCGAAAATTGGGAAGCTATAATGATATGCTAAATAAAGTAAGAAAATATAGTTTTACCAGAATTTTAACTGTGAAAGACCTGTAGAGTTCTTGAACACACGAAAAAATTACGAGAAAATAATATTGTAAAGGCGAAAGACTCAGAATTAGCATGAAGTCGTTTCACAAAAAATTTGTCAAAATCCAATAATTACTGCGAACAGGAACGAAATCGTTTCTAAAGAAGCATTTCCTCGTCTCATGATCTGGAATAAAATTGAATGAAGGAAAAAGAAAAGTACCCCAGAAAACCGATATCAAGTCGTTAAGAAGCGTGTGTTGGTTTAAATCTGGAAAAAAAAAAAAAAAGATACTGTTTCGAACGAATGTTATGTATAGCTGCTATAGATCTGTATATTTCTTGCACAAACATGAAACAGCTATATAGAAAACCAGATTAAGTCATACATTAAAAGCAAGTAAGAAAAGTTGATTGTATAGGTAACGGAAATAATAATGAAGAAACGTTTGCTTGTTTGAATCAGAAAAAATAAAGCCTCGATAAAAGTAGTTCTTAGTTTGAAAAGTTAGAAAATAAAATAATGTTGGTACATCAAAAAGTTTAAGGAGTACGCAAGCATTTAGAACAAAAAGATTAAGATAATGCGTTAAAAGGTACATTTCACTAATTAATCATGAAGAAATACGAAAAAATAAAATATTTTAACTATGCATAAAAAATTGTGGCTTTGTACGTTGGAAAAAGGTACAACGTTAAAAAAATGTAACAGAAAATGTCATGAACACGTAAATACGTTAATAAACAATCGTGTTTTGAGATTATGTCTGCAGCACAAAACTTTGGAAAACGTCTTTATGTTGGAACGTCCGTTGAAAATGCGTGAAGTCTCCTCAAAGAAAATAAAAAAAATCGTTACGTTGAAAAATTATGAATATAAAATGGGAAATTAGGGGGGAAATAAGGAATAAATTCGTTGCAAAATGAACAAGTTATTGAAAAAATCAGTCTTGGAACTTAAGGCGTCTAACAGAATCTCAAATGACGTCAACCGCCGACCCCGCGGAGGAAATGGCGTTGGCTGATGTCATATCTGCTATCACGACATGCGTCACACATCATAGTCACTCTTCCCAAAACACGTGTCATACAAAGTTTTCTGAGTCAAAGAGAAAATGGTGAGTCATCCCAAAACACATGGCTCACAAAAGATAGCGGAACATGAATCAACAGGAACGAAATCTTTTCAAACAAAGCATTTCCTCGCCTAAATTAAAATTGGAGGGAGGACAAATATAAGAATTAAAAAAATAATGCAACGTCTATAAAAATTATAACACCTCAGGGAATTCCTGAAAATATAAATTTAATAAAAAAAAAAAACATATTGGTAAAACTTCCTTCGAAAATTTGTCAGCGTCCAATAAATCTCCCGAGAAAATAAAAAAAATACTGCAACGTCCTATAAAAATTATAATACCTCAGGTAATTCCTGAAAATATAAATTTAATAAAATAAATTAAAGAGAAAAAATAGGACAAAAAAAATATGAGTAAAAAAAAATTGGAAACGACAAAAAAACTTCCTTCAAAAATTTGACAAAGTCCAGTAAATCTCCCGAGAAAATTAAAAAAATAAATATTGGAAAGACTTCTTAAAAATTTGTCAACGTCCAATAAATCTCCCGAGAAAAGTTCCAAAAAGCACCGCTTAGGGGGGGGGCAACGCACACATCCCCTTTTCCCCCACTCGGTCATTGCCATCTCTCAAAGGTCCATTAAAAGTTCCAAAAAGCACCGCTAGGGGGCAGCACATCGAGTTGACATTCCCCTATATCCACCCCCTTTCTCCCACTCGGTCGTTGCCATCTCTCAAAGGTCCATTAAAAGTTCCAAGAAGCACCGCTAGGGGCAGCACATCTCCTTTCCCCGACTCGGTCGTTGCCATCTCTCAAAAACAAAGATCTAACATAATAATAAAGTTCCAAGAAGCACCGCTAGGGGCAGCACATTTCCTTTCCCCGACTCAGTCGTTGCCATCTCTCAAAAACAAAGATCTAACATAATAATAAAGTTCCAAGAAGCACCGCTAGGGGGCAGCACATTGAGTTGACATCCCCCTATATCCACCCCTTTCCCTCTCGGTCGTAGCCATCCCTCAAAGATCCATTAAAAGTTCCAAGAAGCACCGCTAGGGGGCAGCATCGACCCAACACACTAGCGTCATCTGCCACGCCCCCACATCCTTCTGCCACAAGCCACGCCCCCATCCTTCGGCGTCAGGCCACGCCCCCCATCCTTCTCTAGAAGGATGCATCCTTGACGCAGAATCGGTCATTTTATACTACTCATAGTAACTCCATTACTTATCGAAATGATGACGGAAACAACAACACCACAAGTGCAGATACTAAAAGATATAGTAGAACTTTATTCAGAACTGAATACATATCACTGAGTGTCATTATACAGATGCATCGCTGCCAAAGATGGTACGAAATGAAGAGGAGGTCTCAGTATGGGATATGATCACCACTAACGTTGATACATGATTTGCACCGTCTGTCTATACTTCGCACTATGTTGATGAGTTCTTGCGGTTACGCCCATTCTTACGTCAGCTCCATCTTCAGCTATAAGCCAGATTCCGGTGTGTGTGTGGACGTGCCGCAAGGCATTTCCACAGGAGGTCCACACGTGTTCTGTGGGATTTAGGTCGGGGAACGTGATGGTCAATCCATCTGCTGAATGTCTTCACTTTCCAAAAGCTCATCAACATGCACCGTACGATGGGGCGTGGCCTTATCGTCCATTAGCACGAAATGTGGGCCAATTGCAACTCGGAACAGACGAACATTGAGAAGGATTACCTCATTACAGTAACACACACCGCTTGCTAGCTTAACCATGCTTGCCTGTCGACCATGCATACGTTAAATTGTGAGCACGTGAGTCCGTTTTATGGTGTAAATATGACCAGGATAGTAAGTCAGATAATATCCAAAAACTCAAAAACTTGAAAATTTCGTCGTCCTGGAGCGGGAAGTGAACCCTCTCCAGGACGACGAAATTTTCAAGTTTTTGAGTTTTTGGATATTATCTGACTTACTATCCTGGTCATATTTACACCGTAAAACGGACTCACGTCTTCAAAATTTGTATTGTATGGTGTAATCCCGTATTCCATCCATGCATACGTCATTCACCTTGACGTCAAGACTGTTGCCAGATAACATTCCGCGAGTGATAAAAAATAACGTTAAGTTTGAAACGCTTAAAGAAAATGAACTAAAAATTTACATATAAAAATGGAAGTTAAATTAGAGTATACGTCATACACCCGCAAATTTGTGTTTTCGCGTTGACGGCCGATTATGGAAATGGATCTATTGGCCGTTGGGTTCTTCGAAAACTGTGTGACGTTCGTTCCATACATCGTCCAGGATTAACGAGAACTCATTCTTCGCTTCGAAAAATGCGTGATGTTTCTTCCACACGTCGTCTGAAATTAGAGAGAATTCCTTCTTCTACAGAGAGTTGCTTCAAGTATGGTTTGCGGCAGACTCGAAACCTGCGATTTTGTACCCCGCCTTCCTCATGGGCGAAGATACGTGTGACGTACTACAGAGATGAAGCGCATGTCAAGACGGTAAAGCTGCAGCAATAAGTTTCGTCGGTGTAGCTTAATAGGGAAAACATTCGGTTCCGTAGCAGAACGATGCGGATTCAAGCACCATCACCGGCTGATTGGTGTTTCACAGTGGTCGTTGGACGTCCTGACCTCCGCTTTTCTTCAACATCGGCGTCTTCAGCATTGAGATGCCGAAACCATTTTTGTACAGCGCTGTTGCTGTTTTCCACTTTTTCTTCTCCTTGAACTGCACAAATTTTCTCGTTGGTGCAGCCGCGTTTTAACCCATTTTTACAAGAATGGCGTAGGAGCACCCGAACGGCACGTTTATTGACCTCAATCCTCGTTTCACCTGATAACGCTACGTGGCTCTGTGCCAAATGCACTCCACGTCATCAGCCTCGTGTGTTCCACATCCTCGCGGCATCCAGTCGACGTTGGTGAGCGTTTTGCACAGGAATGGAGTACCAACATTATGTGTAACTCAAAACGAGACAAACTCAGCCTGGTATTTCCAAATATTTATTCTGCAGTAATTTCTGGAATCAACATAGAAACTAAACGGTCGAGTCACATTATTGTGACCACCAGCTAATATCCAGAGTAACCGCCGTGTGCAGCGCGGACAGCAGCTAGACGGGCTGAGAGTGACTCAATAAGGTGCTCCAAGGTGTTCACAGGTATGTGGAGCCATGGTGACTGCAGTGCATCTGACAGCTGCTGAAGGGTGCGTGGTGGAGGATCCATAGAGCGAACAACATGATCGAGGTGGTCCCACAGATGCTCACTTGGGTTTAATTCTGGGGGAATTAGGCGGCCAGGGAAGCACTTTGAATTCTTCATTGTATTCTTGCAAACACTCTTGGACATTTCCAGCTGGGTGACATGCCGCATAGTCATGCTGGAAGATCCCATCCGCCCCAGGGAAGACAATCAGCATCTATGGGTGTACGTGGTCTGCAAGGATGGATTCATAACGAATTCGGTCCATAGTGCCTTCCAAAGGTATGAGTGGATGCAGAGTATGCACGAAAACATTCCTCGGACCATAACGCTGCTCCCACCAGCTTGTGATCTTTCAGCAATTGTTGAAGAGTGTTTATTCTCCGATGTTTCTCACTTTATACTGTAACGTCCATCCGTTCGATGAAGCAGAAAACGTGACTCATCGGAGAAGGCAATCCTTTACCAATCAGCGGAGGTCCGATTCCGATACTGCCCAACTCTAAGCCTTTTCTGCTGATGCACCTTCCTTAGCACAGGTGCAATGACCATCCGTCTGTACCGGAGCCCCATACGCAGCAGGGTTTGCTGAGCTGTCATTTTATACACACTTCCGGTAGCCCCCTTGTTCATTCGGCTGGTGAGTTACTCCACTGTAGCGTGTCGATCGGCTCTCACGCACCTTTGAAGCCGACGTTCACCTCTCACATCAATGGCACGTAGTGCTCCGCAGTTTTCACGTCGTTTATTCGCAATGGTGCCATTTCTTCAATCACGATACACTTTAACCACAGCAGCACGCGAACAGTTCACAAACTGCGCTGTTTCAGAAATACTGCCACCCTTGGCCTGAAAGCCGATAATAATCCCTTTTTGCAAATCTGATAAATCGCTCCTTTTATCCATCACAGTAACGAGTGATATCTTTTTCGAATGCCTACAACACACCTTATATACCCTCGAAGCCAGCTCACAACACGTGCTTTCTTTCATTGGCTACGCGCTGTTGACGTCAAAAGTAGGAGGTGGTCACAATAATGTGACTCGACTGTGTAGAACAGTATCCAAGACAAGAAATCATGTGAGGCACATTTAATAACAGCTACCAAGAATCCAGCTTGGAAACGGGAACACAGAGCTTAGACATTGGCTGATACGTGAAGTGGCAGTGTTTCAAACACGGTGAATCCTGCATGGAAACTCTACTGTAAAAGTCATGGATCATCTTTTACGGAAAGAGATATATGTATTTCGTGAGCGAGATGAAAAAATTAAATTTGTGTCTGCACAGGAGAAAAATTGAGATAGCCATCCGTATCAGAAAACGGACTGGATCTGAGAATCCACCCCAACGGATAGTGTTGCTAAGCAGTTCTTTTGGGAACCTAGGTATTTCGAGCTCTTTTGTGTATCACTAGGACATGAAAATGTCGTGCCAAGTTTTTTTTTCCTGGAACAGAAAGAAACCATGGGCTTACCGTCTTTTGGGGAAATCTTGTTTTTCGTTCTTTCATATGTTGATGCTTTAGGATTTCTGCAAGTACATAATTCATGGATGCAAATAAGCGGTCGCCCTGTCGCCAATGGCGACTAAAATTTTCCAGCTGGAGACCGATTTTTCTTTTTCTTGGAGAAGGCTAATGAAAAAGTTCCGTAGTTTTTACTCCTTTTTGATCTGAATTTCTATTTTCGTGAAACACGCTTATTTAATTCTTTACTGTCAGATCGAAGGGAAATAGCTCTGATTAGGGAGATCAAATACCGATTCACGGCGGCCGTAAATCGGTATTCGATCTCGTTCGCTATCCCCTTAATCTTAATCGGTATTCCTTTTTTTACAGTGCTATGAACAACATTAAAACAGTACAACGTTCTCGACTGTCCACAGAGACAACAAACAGTTTAATGAACATTATCGTAAATGGTGTAAGTTTTCAAGAATTCGATCTGACTCCTGCAGCGGATTACTGGTTTTCAACAGCATTATGGGGGTCACGATTTTAAGCCATTCTCATCAGTAACACAACTACTGAAAATGTAATCAAGACCTACGATAAGAGGTAGAAGCCTATTTTAATTTGGGCTACCAGTTTTGTTTAATGGGCTCTAAGAATATCACACTTATTTCTATGGCTAGCATAACGCATTCAATTTCTTTTCAAGAATGATGCTGTAAGCCAATCTTATTAGGTTTCATTTCCCTGGCTGCAATATGATTAAAACTAAACAATTTCTGCATTCCTAAGGCATCAATAAGTGTGTGTGTCTGTCTGTCTTTCGCGATACAAAATGAAAACGTGGTTCTTGATCTGAGTGTGTTTTTCATACTACCCGATCACAACCAACGTGAAGGCGTGAAGGAAAATAGTTCATGATGAATTTTAGGCATTTCCTTTTCAGAGTGTTTCGTATTTTTTGTCCTGGAAGTCATAAATTTTACGCTTTCGTTTTTTTTAAATTTGTTAGAACAGACGCCTTAATGAGCTTAGATTTTGCAATAGCTTCGCTTAAAATTAACCAACTGTACCCGAGTTATCGGTTACCGGTGGTGGCTTGTGTCCTAGTTAATAGTTATAGCAGTAGTTTTCTTTGTGACCATGTCAAGCCCTTTGTGTAGTTAGCTGAACGAAACACTTCTGTCAAAATAATTCAGTAAAGTATTTGTGCCTTTTCTTTCTGTCTAAAAATAATTTTATTTTTCTTTCTGTTTCCGTGAAAAATTAAGGAATCGGAGCTGTACTTCTTTTAACACCCTTTTAGGTTAACTTATCCTTAAATTATTTCCACATCTTTCTACCTGAGGAGACACGAACTTTCCATTTTAGCAATCCAGTGCTTCACTAAATGAAATTCTTTTCTTTACGGTATAGGTGTTTTAAAACCAAGTCATTTTTCTATCCGTTTCGGAAAATCATGAAATTCAGTGAGAAACCTTCTAACTGACCTATTTATCCATTGTCCTCAGTCCCCAAGGAGACAAATTATTAACACTGAAAAATAGGTTTCAGAAGAAATTACCAAAGACTCTGAAAAATAATTCATCGTAAAACTCGTGGCTGAGAATAGTTTTAGTTCGTCAGAATAATATTTCTTCTTTCTTCAAAATGGCTTTCAGTACCATCGAAGCAGAAATACTAAGCACTTTGTTTTTCAATTAGGAAAGCCTCACAACTTTTAAGAATTCCAGAATCATCAGAGCAGTTAAAATCAACCGATCGTGGTGTTTTCTCCTTTTTATAAAACAGTACAGCTCGTTGTCGTAATTTTATATTTTTTATTGGTAAACTTCATTTTCTCAAATTTTTTGATTGGAGGTTTAACGACCACCCTGAGCAACTCAATGGGCTATAAGCAGTCGCCCGTCCCTAATTTAGGGTCACTGGTTCCAGGGAATTGAAAGAGCCAGTGCCGTAAGACAAACACAACATCCATGCCTCACCGGGATTCGAACCCGGACCCCGTTCGGACGAATGATCAGAGGCCATCGCTTAGACCACTGCGCCACCGGGGCGGCGGCTTCTCAAATTTAAAATGAGGTTACTGGATCGTCGAGTTTATTTCATTGAATGCTGCTGCTTCAAGTCATACATCTCATGCTCGGCAATTAGGAGCTCAATTTGATGCAAACTTATTTTCTCGTCTTTTATGAGAATTCGGAAAAACGGTATGGTGTATAAAAGACTGCATTAAACTTATATTAGACAAAGCCATGCAATGCAGAAATCATCTAATAGACTTTTTTTCATTGACTTTCGGAAAAATCAGACTGAATCATTTGAGATTATTAATAATTACGCAGACGCTTATCCACCAGTTGTGCTGAAAGAAGCATATGCAAGAATTGTCAATACAGCATCTCTTAATTTCCTGCACTTACTGTCCTTCCCATGCGTTAATCACATCACAGAACTTGAAACTTTTATCGCCCTGTACGTTTCCATAGGTCTCCCACGAATTGTCTGCAGTGAACAAACAGACATGTCTCAGCTTGTCTTGCTTTGCTGTCTCGCTATGACAAAACAAAATCGAACCTATAACGAAGTAAATTTCTTCGTCATTTTTGTTCACGCCGGGCATCGAGCCCGGGCACCTCATTCCGGAATAAGTCGTGTGACGTACCTGCCAGCAGGACGCACATGACATAAAGGCAGATAGGAATCAGAATACATGTCTGCGTAGCTCAGTGGTAGAGCTACTTGTTCCGGAATAAGCGGCCTCGGGTTCGAATCCCGGCGTAGACCAAAAATGACGGAGAAATTTACTTCGTTATAATGGCGCCCGAACTACCCGGATGACCCGACCGTTCAAAATCTCGCAATGGTGTGATGTTCTTTCCACACCGCGAGATAGGAAAAATCAATGTGTGTGACGTTGCATTCCACACACCAGATTGACTGGGAGTTCTCGAGTGCACGTTCTACAGTGGTTGTCTGCCTGCAGCGATTCATGGTCACGGCTGATCCGTGGGCCATGCCCCCGGCCCTCTTTCGGGGGGGGGAGATGTGACGTACCTGCCAGCAGGACGCACATGACATAAAGGCAGATAGGAATCAGAATGCATGTCTGCGTAGCTCAGTGGTAGAGCGACTTGTTCCGGAATAAGCGGCCTCGGGTTCGAATCCCGGCGTAGACCAAAAATGACGGAGAAATTTACTTCGTTATAGTCGCTCTCCCAACTGAGCTACGCGGACATATGCTCTCGCTGCTATCTGCCTTTACCTCATGTGCGTCCTGCGGTGCAGGTATGTCACAAACCCGCATCTCCCGATTTCCGCTCAAGAAGGCTTTCCGTTACACCACTCAGCACCACCAAGTCCCAAAGTATCTAAATATGCTGCACATACTCTTTCGTTGTCAGCTGCTTTAATTAGAATGTACGTTTCCTTGCTTTCTTTCTGGTGAGAACCGCTGGGTTTCTTGGTGAACAGGACTTTCAGTTTTTATAGATTTTCGTACAGTATTTCTGATCTTTTACTGAAACATATTTTCTTTACTGAGACACGTTATTGATCGTAAAATCAGGAATCATCTGGTTAGTTGTGGGAAAGCTACCTTTCAAAAGTCTTTAGTAAAAACTACAAATAACATAATCGAAACTGTTGCGCGGTAGTTAGCAAATACTACTCTTCCGTAGAGGTAGTACACAACGAAAAAAAAAACTATCAGGTAACCACAAAATTATTTACCGTTTCTCGAGGGAGCAAAATAAACACCTTGTATGACTGAATTCGCGGAGAGAGTGCGTTACGCCTGTGGCATATCGTCAGCTGTCATACCAAGATGCCATGCGCATATGAATCAGACGAGTAAGCAGTTTGGTAGTGGAAAGACGTGCAATTACAATAGCGGTGTCACTGTAGATTATTCGTGGGTGTTTTTTATACTAATTTAAACTCAGTTCATCTGCTGAAGAAATAACTGGCCGCATTTGATTAGCATTTGGGGTGGATGCTGTGAAGGAACGCACAACTTGGAATTGATTTTGAAAGCTCAGAGACGGGGATGAATCCCTTCAAGACAAGTCCCGGAGTGGTTGTCCTGTCAGCCTTGACACAGAAGCCCTGAAAGTTGCTGCTGAGCAGGACAGTAGCCAAACAAGCCAGAAGCTAGCCCAGTCATTTGATGTTAGTGATGAAACCATCCGAAACATCTGCATGCGATAGGTAAGGTATCCAAATTGTCTAAATAGGTCTCCCACGAATTGTCTGCAGTGAACAAACAGACATGTCTCAGCTTGTCTTGCTTTGCTGTCTCGCTATGACAAAAAAACATTTTTGGATTGGGTACTCACGTGCGATGAGAAGTGGTTCCAGTACAGTACCTCAAAACGTTCCAGACATTGGTTGCCCATCAGTGACTGAATTCCTCACACACCGAAGCCATCACTGCTTCCACGTAAAGTTATGCTGTGTGTATGGTGGACAGCACGTGATGTTGTTTATTATGAACTCTTGCAAACACTGCCAAACCATCACAGCTGCAGTGTACTCTGAACCACTGAAACGTGTACATGAGGACTTGAAAAAGAAGGAAGCAGCACTGTTCAACGAAAAGGGTGTTCTGCTCCTTCAAGATAACGCTCGTGCTCACTCTGCTTCATTGACGAGAAACGCTGTCCAAGAACTTGGGTGGCAGATTTTATGTCATCCAGCTTACTCACTAGATATCTCCTTCGGACTATCACTTGTTTCTTTCACTCGACAATCATTTACGTGGACACGACATCTCCAATTTTAATGAGTTGCAAGCTGCCCTGCAAAACTTTTTCTCTTCCCATGACCTGGCATTTTATCGCAGGGGTATAGTTAAGTTGTTAACACGTTGGCAGAACGTTGTTGATGTCCATGGTAATTATTTTGAGAAATAAATTGCTTTTCTACTACGTATGTGTTGTTACACTTTGTCTCAGTCTCCGAAAAGGGCAAATACTTTTGTTTCTATCTGATACTTTTAATCAAAAATACTAGTACCCCGAAGATGGAACTACTTTCCGTGAAGGTACAAACGAAAAAACTTTGATATAAAGATAAGGCAGTAATGGATCAAGAAGCTCATCTTGAGGAGCAGGGGAAAGTTGTTCCGGTATAAAAAAAAGAGAGATTTTGTAGAAGACACACACACACACACACACACACACATACACACACACACACTGCAAACTTGCAGCACTGCACCTTCCTGGCATCGCAAGGCTTTTTAAAGTTTTCGGTTAAAAAAATTGCTCTAAATTTTTAAATCACAAACTGCGAACGAGAGCTGAAGAATCACCATTTTCATGGTGTAATTGCCCCTTTTTCGAAAAAACCAACCTGGTGGTTTTTTCTTTAATCTCACGTCTGCTTTAAATCTTTCAAAATGAAATTTGATCCCTTTTATTCAGATGGGTAAATCAAAACTTTGCAGCTTGAAATTATTTAGTAGCCTTTGTTTATGGTCCAATCGAGGTACACATTCGCTCTGTCATCCACACTATTTTACATCCACGCACTTCACAAAGTCTACCCCACAAGATGACTTTCCCTGCTCCCAATTACTGATAATGCCAGACAATGCTAAAAAAATCAGAACAAAACTCATCCATTGCATTTCATGATCGGTCAAGATCTTTTTTCACTTCCGCTCGCATCTTTCTCTATTTCTGAATCTCTAGGTTTTCTCTGCTGAAGCTGGGACAGAACATTTTATCGCCAAATGTACAGAAACTTTAATAACGAAAATTTTTACGAAAACCTGTGTATTTATTACTATAATTTTACAAACAAATAAATACATGACTTATTTACATATTGGCCATTTAAAAAGAAAAAATCTGCTGGGGGGGGGGGGGAGGAGACGTTTCAGTCGCCTCGCCTGGATCTTCCAGTGAGATAGGGCTCTGCAAATGAATCTGCTTCTCCGTAAAGGCAGTTTACGATGAGGGAAATTATTTTTTCGTAATGCAATAAATGTAAAACAAAATTAAAAAAATTTCGTATAAAAACAATGTTTTGCACATATGCACATATATGCACACACCGATGTATACGCACACCCCCAAGCAAGAGAAAAAAAGGCACCGTAGAAAGAACCCAGTTCATGAGTTTCTCACTTATAAGTTTTTCTCAATTACACGTAAAATGTCGCCAGTCCAAAAATTCCGAATAGCCCTTAATGTCAAATTTTGTCAATTATAAATTAACCGAATCAAATTTATTATCGTTTATACGTTAAATTGTGGTATCGTGAATAAATCACGCCAATTACGTTTACCAAATTCTCTTCCTACCCTTCCTCTTCTCCACGAATTCCATTTTCCAATCTTACACAATCCCTCCGCCTTTCTTCCTCCCTATTCCCTGTCTTCCACCCGCCTTATGATTGCGTAATGTGCTTCCTATTCCTTAGCAACTATTGCTCAGTTCAGTTAGCACCTGCAGTAAACACCTGCTCCTGCTTGATGTTGTCAAATTGAACTTTTCTCTTGAGACTTTCGTTTGCATTCGTCCTTTCTAGTTGCCTTCCTTTATATACCTTCGTTTGCATTCCCTTTGTAGTTGCTATCTTTTGTAAACCTTTGTATGCATTCGCTTTCTTTTATAGGCAAACGACCGAGGAGAAAACAATGCACACTCTCAATAGCCTTGAAAATGTAATGATTTAACTTGAAAATAAAAAACTTTCGAAAATTAATTTCTATTTTGAACCATGTCAATGTACACTGAAGTGCCAGAAAAACTGGTACAGACGAGCTTATGCAAAATACATAGCAACGTCACCTACGCGCGTACTCAGTTGCATCCACCAGTGCGTATAAAAAGCGATAGACATCCTTGTCAGCTATCAGAGATGTTTTGGGCATGAGAATGACAAGGAATAACGATTAAAGCGATTTTCAGCGCGGTGTCATAGTTTGCGCTCGTGAGATGGGCCATAATATTTCGGAGGTAGAAACGAAGTTCGGATTTTCACGGACGACCATTGCAAGGGTGTACCGTGACTACAAGAATTCCGGCAAAACCTCCAACTTACGATACCAATGTGGCCTTAAAAAGACATTGGGTGAACGTGACCATCGTCGGCTGTCAAGAATCGTTTCACGCGATAGGCGTGCATTACTCTCGCAGATATCATCGGAATTCAGTGCTGGAGCCTCAACAAGCATCAGCGTCCGGACTGTGCAACGTACACTGTACGATATTGGCTTTGGGAACCGACTCCCAACGCGAATCCCCTTGATGGGTGCACGACACAGGCTATGCGCCTCGCTTGGGCACGGCAACACCACCACTGGACACTTGATGACTGGAAACAAGTAGCCTGGTCTGACGAGTCGCGTTTCCAATTGTATCGGGCAGATGGAAGGATTCGTGTGTGCGGCAAACCCCATGAAGCCATGGATCCCGCCTCTCCACATGGAACTGTACCGGCTAGTGGGGGGTCCGTGATGGTATGGGGTGTGTTTAGCTGAACTTCAATGGGACCCCTGGTACGTCTACAAACGTCTGTGACCGGCCAACGCTATGTGTGCATCCTTTCTGACAAGGTACACCCGTTCATCATTCATCCTGATAGGTTGGGCCTGTTCCAACAGGACAATTCACCTCCACACAAGTGTCAGGACGTCACATTATGGTTAGAGGAGCATTCATCTGAGATTGGGGTGTTGCCATTCCCACCCAAGTCCCCAGAACTGAAGGTGATAGAACACATTTGGGATGCCATGCAACGCGCTATCGAACACAGGAATCCGATACCTCGGAATTCACCCGAATTGTGGAACGCTCTGCAGGAAGTAGTGTGTGCATTGCCTACAGCATATTTTCAGAAGCTAGTGGTGTCCATGCCCCGTCGTATTTCTGCAGTCCTAAGCTCCTGTGGGGGGACCTTCCAAGTATGAAGGTGGTGTGCCAGTTTTTCTGCCACTTAAGTGTATACATACACTGTCTGACAGAGAAAATGCCACACCACAAAGTCGTAAACGCAGCACCATTCAAATTGCAGGGTGGGTGTGCATCTACAAGTAATGCAAATAATTGCATTTGCAGGCCAATCGCACGAATGGCGCGCCGGATATAAGCAGACAACTACCTGATGCGGCCATTAGTCGAGACGTCACAGCTGTGGATCGACACCGCTTGGCGTGGTGTCGCTTCAGAGCTGCGTGGGATGCCGAATGGAACAGTGTGGTGTTCAGCGACAAATCGCGGTTCTGTTCATCACGAATGATCGCAGTGTTGGAGCATGGAGGCGACATGACCAACGGGCGGATTCCTCCACCATTGTGGAGCGCCACATGGTCCGGCAACGTGGAATCATGGTGTGGGGTGTTATCAGCGCCAACAGCCGCTCACCGCTGGTATGCATTACGGGCACATTGACGGCACGCCACCATGTTGACGAGGTGCCACGGCCCGTTGCACAACCCTATCTGCAGGGCATCCCAAACGCCGTTTTCCAACAGGATAACGCCCAGCCACATACCGCTCGGATCAGCTTGAATGCTTTACACGGTGTGCCGATGTTCCTGTGGTCAGCACAATCCCCCGACCTCTCGCCCATCGAGCATGTGTGGGACACGATTGGACGTGTGTTGAGTACCATCCCACCTACACAAAGCGAAGGTGAACTGTGGACTCGGATCAACACCACATGTTCCATGATACCCCAGGACTCTATTCTGACTCTCGTTGCCTCGATGCCACGTCGGATTCAACGCTGTATCGACCAAAATGGGGGCCACACTCCTTATTGATCATCATATATATATATCCGGCCACTGGAGCCTAGTCTGTATGTGACAATTAAATCATTTGTTCAGGACCTACTTGTCTATCTGTGTGTGCAGTTTAGCCTGCTTTCGAGCATTCCATCATGGTGTGGCATTTTGTCTGTCAGACAGTGTATTTTTTTATAATAGACTATATCATATCTCCTTCTGTAAAAAGTATCAATCTTAAATAAATTAGCGGCGATGATTTGTATACTTTGTACTGTGACGTACCTATTTCAGATATTACGCACATGCCAAGACGGCAAAGTTGAAGCGATAACTTCGCCGGTGAAGTTCAAGCGGTAAAATATCCGACTCCGGAGAAGGAAGATATGGGCTCGAATTCCATCACCTGCAAATGAGGCTTTGTTTACAGATTGGTACCCGAACGTAAAAATGAATCTCTTGAACGTGAAGTTCGAGAAAAATTGTGTGATGCTTCTTCCACATATCATCTGGAATTAATAAGAATTCCTTCTTCTACATCGAGCTACTTCAAGCATGGTTTGCGGTGGGCCCCGAAACTTGCGGTTTTCGTACCCCCGCCATTCTCAAAGGGAGAGAATATACACTGTTTGACATAGAAATTGCCCCACGCAGAAGGAGGTGTGCTACAAACATGCAAATCGTAAGGCGGGTGTACCCACTGGAGATATGCTAATGATGTTAAACCGGAGCCAATGACATCACACTTTCATGAGATAAAGGTGCCAGCAGCAACAGAGATGGTAATGTGTGGTCACTGGTGGAAGTGTCGCGGACGTTTCAAATTTGTTGTTTGTGCTGGAAAACTGTTCAGAGATGGCCGAAAACTACGGATACACACCATCGGCAGGTTTATCGCCATTTGGATGCATTTCTAAGAGGAAGAACTGTAGGCCTGTGTGAAGCTGGCTGGTCTACACGTTGTTTTCGCTGTGCATGCGCAACGGGATGCACGAACTGTTAGACGCTGTTGGCGCCAGTGGTTATAGGAAGGTTCACACGTGCGTCAGAGCGGTAGTAATGCAGTCCGACAGACGTCAGCACGCCTGGACCTGCGGATTGTTCGAAACGCTCGTTCGTCACCAGAAAGCACTGCAGCGGATGTTCGACGTACTGTGTCCTCGGCAATGGACGTCGCCATAACAACCCGAACTGTACACCGAAGGTTACACGTGGCAAACCTGCGCAGGAGGCAACCGTTACTCCGACTGCCATTGATGGCCATCCATCGCAAGGCTCGTCTGACTTGGTGCCGCAGTCATGCGAACTGAGATCACGAATGGACCAGTGTGGTCTTCAGTGATGAATGTGTCTGGAGACACCCTGGTGAGCGGACGAATCCAGGTTTCGTTTACCACCACCACACCGCCGGTTAGGCATGCATCATGGTATGGGGTGCCGTTGCGCATGACAGCAGGTCACCTCTTTTCCGTATCACGGGCACACTGACAGCTGCACGACACGTGAGCGAGGTTCTGCAGACCATTTTGATACCGTTCCTCAATGGCCGATAGCAACCCATCATCCAGCAAGATATCGCCCGTCTACATACCGCTTGTGTCTCCATACAATGTTTGCAACATGTTCAAACACTTCCATGGCCAGCAAGATCACCCGATTTATCCCCAATCGAAAACCTGTAGGACCACATTGGGCGTCTTTTGTAATCCAATCATCCTGCTCCCGATCTCGAGGAGTTACGAGCAAGTCAACCGTGCTTGGTGTTCCATTCCCCAAGGCGATATATGACTACTGTATGACTCGTTGTCGCGCTGTATTGCTGTCTGCGAAGTAGTTCGCGGTGGTGCAAGCACTTACTGAGGCATACCAAGTGTACTGCATAATCTCATCTGACAAACACTGTACGTGACTGAAATAATATCAAGGTAAACCCTTGTGTATTCCTATTTTCATGCTAAATTTCAACCCTCTATCCTCACTCCTTCTGGGTGGGGCAATTTCTATGTCGATAAGTGTATGTGACGTACCTACATCTGAAATGATACACATGTCAAGAGAGCAAAGTTAAAGCGATAAGCTTTGTCTGTATAGTTTAGTTGGAAGAACAGCTGGCTCCGGATCGAGCAGTCATAGAATTCTGCCACCGGCAAAAAGGGCTTCATTCTCCACAATATATACAACTACATAATGTATTTACAAGTGCTGTAACTTTATGTAGTGTGCCTGAAATCAGTAAAGTTAAAAACAAACAAGTTAGTAAAATCGTTCAATACATTGATTATAATACGCTTTCCAACATACCAGAAATCATTACTTAAGTTATGAAAATAATGGCTGTGCCCTGACCTTTGACCCCATTTCTATGAAATTTTAGTATGTGGTAGGGGACCACTAGGGGACGAACCCTATTGAAAATGGGACAAATGGGGTCAAAGGTCACGACGTAGGAGCGGGATCCATTCCATTGCACTTATACGTCATAACTTGCGTAAAATGGTTCGATTTCAATGAAATTTTACAATGTGGTAGGGGACCACCTAGAGACGAACCCTATTCAAAATGGGTGAATTGGGGTCAAAGGTCAGGGCATAAGAGCGGGATGCATTCCATTGCCTTTATGCGTCATAACGTGCGTAAAAATGGTTCGATTTCGATGAAATTTCAGTATGTGGTAGGGGACCACCTGGGGACGAACCCTATTGAAAATGGACGAAATGGGGTCAAAGGTCAGGACATAGGATTGCTATCCATTCCATCGCCCTTATCCCATGTAATCGCCCTATCGTCAAGTAATTTTGCTTCCTATACTTCCAATGGAAAAACTTTTATACACATTTCCTTCACAATTAATGTGTTCCCAAGGATGAAAATTTGAACATCGATTAAAATAACTTCTTAATATAACTTGGGATACTTAATATTTTCTAAAACATAACCATAATTATATTAAAAATCAATAACTTTTCCTTTGGTGGTGTGGAAACCAGAAAAAGAATGGCGCGATCTGTACGATCTGATGACGTCAGTAGACAAACAAATGTTGGATTGCATAATTATGGTTATGTTTTAGAAAATATTAGGTATTCCAAGTTATAAATTGAAGCTGTCTTAATCGATGTTCAAATTTTTATCCTTGGGAACGCATTAATTGGGAAGAAAAAGATGGCGCCACCTGTATTTTCATGACGTCAGCAGTCAAACAAATGTGCGGATCCTATTAAAGTTTTATGACGTCACACTTTTGCTAGCAGATGGCCGCGATTCCCATCTGCCTCATTACGTCACGCGTTGTGTGCGTATGTTCGTCTGCACGATAGCTCGCGTAAAAATCGTTCGATTTCGATGAAATTTTAGTATGTGGAAGGGAATCACCTGACAAGGAACCCTATTGAAAGTGTACGAAATGGGGTTAAAGGTGAGGACATAGGAGCGGGATCCATTCCACTGTTCTTATGCGTCATAACTAACGTAAAAAAGGTTCGATTTCGATTAAATATTAGTATGTGGTAGGGGATCACCTGGGGACAAACCCTATTGAAAATTGGCGAAATGTGGGTCAAAGGTCAGCACTTAGGAGCGGAATCACTTCCATCGCCATTATGCGTCATAACTTACATAAAAATGTTTCGATTTGGATGAAATGTTAGTATGTTGTAGGGGCCTGCCTGGGGACGAATCCTATTGAAAATGGGCAAAATGGGTCAAAGGTTAGGACACAGAAGAGGGGTCTATTCCATAGCCCTTTTACATGATAACTTACGTAAATTTGCTTCGATTGCGACAAAACTTTATCATGTTATTTCTTAGGTATACTGAACCAGTTCTGTTGAATATCATCGAAATGGGATCAAAGGTCAGGGCGTAGAGTGAGATTTATTCCACAGCCATTTTATGATTTTTAGTATGTTGGAAAGCGTATCATAATCAATGCATTGCATGATTTTACTAACTTGTTTTTTAAATTATACGTTAATTTTACTTGGAGCTTTGAAAAACCCACACTGTAAAAAATTCTGAAACTCACGAAGCCATTTTTCGTCATTTCTTTTGTGAGTTATCGAAGAACATTTCTGATTCAACGTTTTGCGTGGAATGACTGGAAATCTCTGAATTTCACGGATTTAGCGCTCGTGAATTGACAGAAATAGTCTTGAACATATTTCTCCGTTTATTAACAGAAAACTGTCGTTTTCAAAAGGTGTTTAAAAAAATCTGAATTTTCAGAGCACTTTTCGATGTGAGAACAGAATATCTCATATTGTCAGAAAAATTCTGTTCTCACTTTTTCTTTACCATGTGACGAAAACTTTCCGGTGTTAGAAGCGGTTCGCGGGAGAATCTGAATTATGTAATTTAATAATGGGGACATAAAAAATAAATATTTTTTTTTATTTTCTTGCGTCCATTTTCATGTAGGTTGTTGGAGGGGGAGGGGAGAGACTCGTAAGAAATTACTTTTTATTTCACCGGTCCGCCCTTCCCCTCATAGGTCGTTTTTAAAGAAAAGTATATCGAGATAGCTTGTTGTAATGTTGCATTTCTACCCGGGAATTAATAATATGAGCCTCGGATTTGGTCATTTTTGCCAGTTTTAACCGGCGGTTCTCATTGCAGTGCTGTTCTAATAAAAAAAATAATAATGTCAACTGTAACTTATAAGCGGAATTAAATCATAAATGCATCAGATGAGGATTTCAGATGCCACTCAATAATTCAACATTCGTCTGTCTTGAAATGCAGAGTGTTATTTGAAGCCGGGGGTCTAAATCACAAACACTGCTCTGAAATTGATTAGAGTTTGCGGTTGAACCGTTGATATTACTGCCCACAGCTGCAAATGATCGACATTTTCAGTTGCTATTAAGCCTAACATAGTGTACTTGAATTAATACGTTACATGCCTTCCATACATGTTATATAATCATGCAGATTTTTGTCGCAAAATTTGATAAACAAAATTTCTTAAGTTTGAAATCTTTGATTTGAAAAATGGATCTGACTTATTAGAAATATTCTTAAATACGTGTTACCCTGTACGACTAACAAATGCGTTACCTTATTACCAAACTTCCCTGAAATCATGCAAGCACATCTAGGGTCCACAGATTCTGGCAATACATATTTTAAATTCAGTAATGCCGTGTGGTCTATAAGATTTGAAGAAAAAAAAAAGGAAAAAATCTACAATTCTTCTTCAAATTCATAGCAACTTCGCCTGAAAGCTATACAGAGTTTCTCCTGAAACTGAAAACTCAACAAAGCTTCTTGGGAATAAGCAGAGAATTTTCAAGTTTTTTTACGGTAAGAATTCTCGCCAATACCGCCGAAAATTTTACCTGGCTTGCAGAATTAGATATTTTGTCTTTTATGTTACTAAGGCAATTTCATCCTCAGGTTTGCCTTGTGATATACACTGAAGTCCTCCCCCCCCCCGAAAAAAAAGGTACGAGGGAGCCACGTCAGAATGCTAAACTCCGTGGAATGTTCCTCCAGCCATGATCGGGTGTTTGTGGATGTGTGCGGTGGCTCATTGTGGTGTTGAAAGACGTCGCATCCGTTTGACTGGTTTCATGACATTAATACTAACTAGTGCAAATGGTCCCCGAAGATAATAACGTAGCTTCCACCGATCACAGTGGTCGGCAGACGTATGAGTGGCCCTAATGCGTGCCACCCGATAACACCCCACACCATGACAGAGACACGGCCGCCCTGCACTGACCCTTGCAGGCATGCGGCATCCATTGCCTCGTGAGGTTATTTGAAAACACCCCACACCATAACAGAGCCACCGCCGGCCTGCACTGTCCCTTGTGGGCATGCAAGATCCATTGCCTCGTGAGGTTATTTGAAAACACCCCACAACATAACAGAGCCACCACCGGCCTGCACTATCCCTTGTAGGCATGCGGGATCCATTGCCTCGTGAGGTTATTTGAAAACACCCTACACCATAACAGAGACACCGCCAGCCTGCACTGTCCCTTTTAGGCATGCGGGATCCATTGCCACTTGAGGTTATTTGAAAACACCCCACACCATAACAGAGACACCGCCGGCCTGCACTGTCCCTTGTAGGCATGCGGGATCCATTGCCTCGTGAGGTTATTTTAAAACACCCCACACCGTAACAGAGCCACTGCCGGCCTGCACTGTCCCTTGTAGGCATGCGGGATTCATTGCCTCGTGAGGAAATTTGAAAACAACCCGCTGCATAACAGAGCCACCGCCGGCCTGCACTGTCCCTTGTAGGCATGCGAGATCCATTGCCTCGTGAGGTTATTTGAAAACACCCCACAACATAACAGAGCCACCGCCGGCCTGCACTATCCTTTGTAGGCATGCGGCATCCATTGACTCGTGAGGTTATTTGAAAACACCCCACACCATAACAGAGCCACCGCCGGCCTGCACTGTCCCTTCTGGGCACGCGGGATCCATTGCCTCGTGAGGTTATTTGAAAACACCCCACAACATAACTGAGCCACCGCCGGCCTGCACTGTCCCTTGTAGGCATGCGAGATTCATTGCCTCGTGAGGTTTTTTGAAAACACCCCACACCATAACAGAGACACCGCCGGCCTGTACTGTCCCTTGTAGGCATGCGAAATCCATTGCCGCGTGAGGTTATTTGTAAACACCCCACACCATAACAGAGCCACCGCCGGCCTGCACTGTTCCTTGTAGGCATGCGGGATCCATTGCCTCGTGAGGTTGTTTGAAAACACCCCACACCATAACAGAGACACCGCCGGCCTGCACTGTCCCTTGTAGGCATGCGGGATCCATTGCCTCGTGAGGTTATTTGAAAACACCCCACACCATAACAGAGCCACCTCCGGCCTGCACTGTCCCGTGTAGGCGTGCAGGATCCATTGTTTCGTGGGGTTGTCACCACGATGGAGGTAGGTATAAGGGTAGAAAGCACTCTACATTGGCTCAATGCAATCCAAGTGAAGCCAGCGAAACGTCACGCCTGTGGCGTCTTGGCAGCCATCTTAAGCCTGACATGAGCAGACTAGGCTATGCAATAGCTGTTAACGCTGTGCGAGGCATGAAATTGCAATTTGCTTTTAATATTAAGGAATTTGCCTTTCTTTATTATATTAATCGTTGATATACTGTTCATAATGATATTATTAGTTGATTTATCAATGTTTTGGGTGTTACGGCTACTTCCAGGTCTTCAGAATTTAGGAAACATTTCGGCTGGCCTCTGGGAGATCAGCGTAAGTACAAGTGTTTTTCTCATTCTGTAGGTGAAACCGCCGTGTAATTTCATAGTTTTTAAAGTTGTGTGTTTCATAATCTAAGTTTAGTGACGGGTTTTAATTTATGTTTAGTGACTCTTTCTCAGAGATCTGCTCTGTTAAAATGAAAAGTATATAATAGTGTACGAAAATTAATGTTAAGCTGTAATACTGCAATATTACGTTATATTACATATATTATGATGAAAATATATCTTTCACCAAGGAAGGGCACAATTTCAAAAGCAATACAAAATCCTTACATTTCTACAGTATTTGGGAAACCAATACAAAAAATCCTTACATTTCAACACCACTAAATAAAACTCAAAAAGTGCATGCAGGGTTCAGTTACATATCCCCCAGCTTTATAATACACCTTGACTATAAAATATAAATGGGAAAATGCCTTTTCACGTGTGAACAAGCACATGCCTTGAAATATGACTTTCCGAAAAAAATTGCTTGAGGCTTACATCACATTGGTAGCACTTTTAACCTGAATGAACAAGCATACACCTTGAAAGATTACTTTTCTGAGCAAATTGCTTAGAGCAGCGGTCGCCAACCGGTGGTCCGCGGGAAAACTTTGGTGGTCCGCAGAAAAATTTGGACATTATTACATTATTTGCATTTTTTATGTTTTATTAATAATGAAACAAAAATAATATTCTAAGAAATCCTTATATTCTCAAATCTGAATGACAATTTTCGCCTTTATATTGCACTAAATTCACGAAATGTACTAGACTCTAGTACAGGGCTCGTGAAATACGGCACGCGAGCGCTTCATTTCGTTCAGTTTCCAACAGTCACCCCGCTCCGCGAATACCGATTCTCATCCGATTATTTTATTTTATTTGTGTATTGTATGTAACTGTGTTTTTTCTTTTACTGTTATATTTAATGGCATCAAATAGTTTGACTTTAATAACTATCATTTCTTGTTTGGTTTCAGATTCGAATGCAATAAACCCATAATGAGTGAAAAAAAGCAAAGGAATATTTTGCATTTCTTTAGTAATACAAAAGATAATGTAACTAATGATAATAGTAACAATAGTAATATGTGTACTTCACTTAACCGTGAGCTGATCAATGATTCAGAGCCTCCACAGTCCTCGTCAAGCACCATTAGGAAGAACATTCGAACTGGAGGAGGAGAGAAGAAAAAAACTCAAAGTATCAAGAAAATATGTTTCGAACTACTTGAAAATTGGATTTATTCGAAAACCTGGTAGTGAGCTGAATCCTCGGCCGCTTTGAGTTGTGCGTTCTGAGAGTTTATCCAATGATGCCATGAAACCTTCGATACTCGAAAGACACTTGTAATCAAAACACCCGGATTTAGCTAAGAAAGCACTTGAATATTTTCAAAGAATGCGTGAAAATATGCAAAAGCAAGTAATTGCTTTAACAAAAATTAATGTTGAAGATAAGTCCATATTAGCGGCTTCTTATCTGATAGCACTTCAGATCTCGAAAAATAAGAAGCCGTATACGATTGGAGAAGAATTAATTAAGCCTTGAATGTTACAAGCTCGTGAAGAGGTTTTGGGAAAGCAGGCTGTCCAGAAACTGAAAGGAATTCCTATGTCCGCAAACACTGTCAAGCGCAGAATTGAAGACATGGCTGAAGATATTGAAAATCAAGTTATACAAATGGTGAAAAATTCACCATTTTATTCAATTCAACTTGACGAATCAACGGACGTAAGTAACAAGGCACTTCTCCTTTGTTTTGTGAGGGTTGAGTGTGAAGGAGAGTTACAGGAAGAACTACTTTGTTCGCTCAACTTGTCGGGTAGAACAACTAGCGCTGAGATTTTTAAAGCACTTAATAGTAATTTCCTGGAACACGGAATTGAATGGAAAAATGTATTAGGGTATGTACAGACGGTGCCGCAAACATGACTGGATGTCTTTCAGGAATTGTTGCAAAGGTGAAAAATGTTGGTCACCCAGACATTTTGTCTACACACTGCATTATACATCGTGAGCAACTTGCGGCGAAAAATATGTCCCCAGAACTGCACGAAGTTTTATCAGATGTTATTAAAATTATAAATGAAATTCGACACAAAGCGATCAATTCTCGAATATTTGAAACACTTTGTGAAGAAATGGGTTCCCAGTTTATTCACCTTCTTCACGCTGAGGTGAGAAGGCTGTCGATGGGCAAAATATTAACCCGACTGTTCGCCCAGCGCAAAGAAGTCAAATAATTTCCCAGCAGCAAAATAATCCGAAATTTCAAGAACTCTTTTCCGACGATGAGTAGGTAATCAAGCTTGCATACTTGGCAGAAATGCTTTCGCTGTTAAATGAACTAAACATATCCTTGCAAGGACACCTTAATGACGTGTTCACACTACGAGGTAAAATGGATGCTTTTCAAAAGAAAATATTACTGTGGCAAACGTGGTTGGCTGAAGAAGATCTGCAAATGTTTTCAAATTTTTATGAATATATGAGAGAGAAGGACGTCAACCTGCAGGTGATAACCATTATTCAACAGCACTTACAATCACTCACAGAATCTCTTGGTCGTTGTTACCCAAAGAAAGAAGATCTCAGACATGGCAATATGGGGATAATAGATCCATTTGCAGCAAACATTGAAGATAGCAATTTAAGCATGAATGAAAAAGAAAGCCTCATCGATCTATCATCCGAAGACAGTCCCAAAGCTAAATTCCAATCATCCTTATGAAGACCTCATTTTTGGCTCTCCATATAAAAAGTGAATACCCATTGCAGAGTGAAAAAACAATGAACATTTTTATTCAATTTTCAACAACATATTTGTGCGAAAAGACATTTTCCATCTGTCACAGCAATTAAAACTCGGTACCAGTCTCGGGCTTGAAATAAATACGGCTCTCCGTCTTGCAGTAACGTCGTTGGAGCCAAAAATCCATAAACTTCTTTCAAACAAGCAAGAACAAATATCACACTAAAAATGTGTAATACTTAAATAAACTTCAATTATTTTGTAATAATTAAACTAACTTTAATAATTTTGTTACAATTAAACAACCTTTAAAGATTTTGTTATGATTAAATAAGCATTTATAATTTTGTTATATTAAATAGGTGCATTTCATATTAATAAAATGGAAGTTCTCTGATCATTATTTTACATATGTATTTATCTTTTTAAAAAAATCGTATTAGTGGTCCGCGGGATTTAAAATTATGAATTTAGTAGTCCGTGAGGTCCGAAAGGTTGGCGACCGCTGGCTTAGAGCACACATTACACTGATGAGGATTCTCATCTGTGTGAAGCAGGATGGGCTGTGAAAAATAACTTTTCCAAGCAAATTGTTTGAAGCATACATCACATTGGCGTTCCTTTTCCCCCGTGTGAATGAGTAGATGTTTCGAATGTTCACTTTTCGAATAAATCTTTTGGAGCATACATCACATTGGTGAGACTTTTCCTCCGTCTAAATGAGTTAATGCTCCAAAAAAAAACTTTTTTGAGCAAATCGTTTGGAGCATACATCACACTGTTGTGGCTTTTCCCCCAAGTGAATGAATAAATGCTTCGAAAGATTACTCTTTCGAGTAAATTGCTTAGAACATACATCATATTAGTAAGGCTTTTTTACCTGCGTGCATAAGCATATGCTTTGAAAGATGACTTTTCCGAGTTTCTATTAGAAATTTTCCCTCTGTTAGCAAAACAAAATGCCATACTGTTCAGTGCTAGTCTGTCAATCAAAATGGGAAATTAAGCTGGTCATATCTAAATTGACTTCATAAGCACACCGGACAAAAAATTACGGAATGCTCATTTTATTGGTTAATATGGGGTTACATCACCACGAGCTCGAAGCACAGCCTTGATTTTCTTTGGCATGTTGTCAATATGGGAGGGGATGACATTAATGTCCAGTTTTCCCCACGCCGTGTACAACTGGTCCCGCAGAGCAGTCAAATTGGGAGGGTGTTGTTGTCTCTTCTTAACGGCCCGTTCGAGCATGTCCCAATTTTTTTCTATAATATTGAGATCAGGCAAATTGGCGGGCCAGGTGAGATGTGGGACGTCGACCTCATGTTCTGCAAACCAATCCTGCACAATGGCAGCTCGGTGGACAGTGCAGTTGTCGTCTTGATAATGCGGATCTGGAATGGCGGCATCTTGGAGGAACTGGACATATCGCAACACCTCGTTATCCGACAGTTTCACGTAGTCCACCGCTTTCATGCCATTAGACACGTGAACTAAGGGACACACCCCAGCACCGGATATACACCCCCAAAACATGACACTTCCACCCGCTTCTGTACAGCCCTTTGCACACACTATGCGTTGAAGGCTTCTCCGGCTTTCCGCATGATCCTGGATCAACCATCATTGGAATACAGGCAGAACCTGGATTCGTCCGGCCAGATAATGCGTCGCCACTATTCTGTGGTCCAGTGTCGGTGTTCCCTCGCCCATTCCAGCCGCTTTTTCTTGTCTATGGCAGACAGCTTGGGGCGGACACCCTATCTATACGACTGAATATTCCTACACCATGCAGTTCTCGTCGAAGCGTTCGTTCGGAAACAGGCTGACTGGGTTCCGCATTGTACTCTTGCACAATTCCTGCCGGGTTCGGAACCGTTTTGCGGTTGATAATCGCCCCAGACGTCGACGAGCACGGTTGCTCATGATGGTTTTTCTGCCGCAGCTGCTCCGACGGCAATTATCTCTGGCCGACTCCTTCCACGCTAAATGAACACTACAGACTGCGGACTTGAACACGCCAACGAACTCCGCCACGTCCCTCAGCGAATGACCATGTTCACGACCAAAGACGATAGCTCCCTTTTGCCACTCTGTTGCGTCACCTCTCCTACCCATGGTACTACTACCTGTAAGCAACAATAAAACTGATTAGGCATGAACGTCTTACAAGGCTGAAAAATTATCAAGTAACATAATCTTATACCCGCTTTATTACTAACTGCTGTTTGGAAATTAAAAGATTTCATATTAAATGTTTCTCCGTTGCTTACCTGTGAAAAGTAACTCCAGGAGTTGGTCGCCCGGAATTGTTGTGACAACCGTAAGCGCAACAGCACACCATTTCTAAAAAAAAACAAAAAAAACTTCAAATTTCAAAAATCAAACTTGTCACACATAACCCGATGGCTCAAAACTATTATCAGGGGCTTAAGATGGCCGTCATACCGTCAGCTTCGTCTGCTAAGAAAGCTTCAAATTTGTGACGTCATGCTTTCTCCCCTTATTCCTACCTCCATGATCACCACACCCGGAGTGGGTCATCTGCCCGAAACAGTTGGTACCGTGAATCGTCGGACCAGGCTACACGTTTCCAGTCACCTTACGTTCAGTTGCGGTGTTTCCGAGCCCAAGCGAAGCGCACAGTCTTTTTTGCGTTGGGTAAGCAATGCTACCGGGTGGGCCGTTGGCTCCGGAACCCCATAGAACACATAAAACGTTGCATTGTCCTAACGCTGATCATCCTACTAGCCCCAGCATTAAATTGTGCTGTGATTTCTAGCATTGTCGCATGCCAGGGGATGTCACAATGCGTGCCAAACGTCTCTGTCCACGATCGTCTAGGGCTTTTCGACTGCCACACCGACCTCGCACTCTGCATTCCCCCCTGAGTATGTGTAGTCCAGATACACCCTTGAAATTGTTCACCGTGTAATTCCAAATTTCATGATAATTTCCGAGATGGAGTGACCATCTCCAGGGTGCTGACTATCATACCACGTTAAAAATCGCTTAAATCCTGATAAGTTGCCACGTGAACTGCAAATGTTACTGCCTGAGCTTGAGAAGATACCTTCCTCTATATACCTGGCTATAGTACGTCATTTGTGGACGATACCACTTATCGCATGGATGTGGTGGCATGTAATGGAAATGGCAGCGCTCTTCGCAGTTTGTTTGTTTTTTTGACGCGTCAATGTAAGTTATGTCAACACCTGCGATGCCACTATCCCGTAAGGAGGAAGTTTACTCGCGAACGATGAAGGGGAAACAGCGCAAAAATTAGGGCAAACATTTTATTAGAAACTATGTGTAATGTAAAATCATTTGCACGGTGGTGGAAGACCTGGATTCGAACCCGAAGAAGGTTCAAACACACGTCTCCTCGCTCCGAAACCAGTTATTCTCCCAACTGAACTACACCGACTTTGGCTTATCGCTGCGACTTGCCGTTTCTGATTCCTGTGTCACCACCTTAATCCATTCCATTTCTTTGAGAAAGCGCTGGGACGGAATCGTAGGTTTCTGCGTCAGCCGGCAAACCACCATTTTTGATGGAGCTCACTGTAGAAGAAGGATTTCTTTTATTAATTCCAGAGGATGTGTGGAAGAAGCATCACACTTTATTCTCGAGCCTCACGGCCAGAAGATTCATTTTTAAGTTCGGGAGCCAATATAGCGTAAATCCTTTTCCACGTCTTCTTACTCCGGAGCCAGTTATTCTCCAAACTTAAATACACCGACCTTGGCTTATCGCTGCGACTTGCCATTTTTGACTCTTGTATCCCCTCAATGGTACGCCACTACTGGGACTAATATATGAGAGGCGTTCGAAAATGATTTGGATTCATTTGCATCAATATTTTTATTTTTGCAAAAACATGCAACACCGTGAAGGACTGGTGGTATTAGCTTGAAACCACAGGAGGTACAACAGATTGGGACATGCAAATGATTAAAATGTCAGTGAAAATGCTCATGCGGTTTCGGAGCAGCGCCCTCAGAATGTTGCAATCAGTGAAGAGTCGACACTGAGTCGCAAGTGTGTTTTTTGTGTCTCGCTCTGTCCCGTCGCCGAAGAATGTGGCATTATGAACACCTGACGGACTTTGAGCGAGGAAAGATTGCTGGGATGAAAGAAGGTGGATTTTCCTACCGTAAAATTGCCGCTCGTACGAGACAAACGCCAGTACAGTTATGTGAATGTGCCGTCAGTTGGTAGATGAGGCTCAGACTCACAGAAACCCGGGAAATAGACCGCAAAATCGCACGACTGCACGGTATGACAAATACCTCTACCACACGACAGTGACCGATCACACAGCGACATCCACAGTGCTAGCGCAGCAGTGAAGCACTGTCACAGATCAAGCTTTGTCCTCTAGCACAGTTCGACGTCGTCTGCTTAACAGAGGATTGGTCGCTAGCAGCCTGTTGGTGCGCATGCCTTTGATCCACAACCACAGACGCCTCAGACTGCAGTACGGTTTCGAACGCAGTAATTGGCGCGCTGATTGGCAACGGGTCGTGTTTTCTGACAAGTCACGATTCAGTTTGATGCACCATGATGGTCGCATACGTGTTCGAAGACTCCATGGGGAACAACAGCACTTTGAAGCATCATACCGGCCCAGCACCAAGCGTCATGGCTTGCTGCGCCATTGGGTTCAGTTTGCGATCCCACATGATAAGAATCGAAAGAACCCTGAACAGCCAGCAATACATCATGGTTGTTTTAGAGGCGGAGAGGATACCCTTCTTTCAGAGTTGTTCTGGCACTGTATTCTATCAGAACAATGCTCGGCCACTAGCGGCCAGAATGTCCAATACCTCTTCCATACACGGCAGATACAGCTTCTTTCCTGGCCTGCACGTTAACCAGATAGGTTCCCAATCGAACATGTTTGGGACATAGTAGCTAAGCGATTGGCCCGTCAAGCGCCTCCTTCAGTCACCACAAATGAACTCTGGTCTCGCATGGAAGCAGCCTGGCAGGTTAATCCCCAGGACGGTATCAAACACCTCTTCCATTCAATGCCACGCCGTCAGTGTTGCTCGAAGTGGCTTCACACGATACTGAGTTTTGAAGCGAAAAAATCTTGTATAGCTCTACTAATGTAATAATTTATCTGCTTTAACCAGAGATGGAAACGGGTCACGGGTCAACGGGTCGAACATTTCTTGCTGGTCAAACGGGTGTTCCTGACCGGATTCCGACCTGGTTTTATTTCCGTTTTATTTTTCAATAGAAAAAAGAATATTTCAAAAAAACGCTTCAGAGGACTTTGAAATAATATTACTTCACAGCTGCAGAGTATGATCCAGAAATTTGCTGAGAAGGGTAAAGAAATGGGGATTAAAAATGAACTTTCAGAAGAAAAAACTGATGTGCAATGCTTTCACAAGAAATGAAGATTTATCAGTTGATCGGGAAAAGTTGGAAATAACCAATTCCTACATTTAGCTTGGGCAGCAGATATCAAGCGAGGGTCACATTGATGGAGAAATTAAATATCGTATAAAATTTGGTTGGAGAGTTTTCGGAAGAAACAGCACAATTTTTAAGAGCAACATGCCATTATGTCTTAAAAGAAAAGTGTTTAATCAATGCATCCTTCCAGTGCTTACGTACGCAGCAGAGATGTGGACCTTAACTAAACGAATTTGTAAAATCATGCAATGCATTGATTATAATACGCTTTCCAGCATACCAGAAATCATTACTCAAGTTATGAGAATAATGGCTGTGGAATAAATTTCGGTACTGTGCCCTGACCTTTGATCCCATTTCGATGATATTCAACAGAACCGGTTCGGTATACCTCCGAAATAACATGATAACGTTTTGTCGCAATCGAAGCAATTTTACGTAAGTTATGATGCATAAGGGCTATGGAATAGATGCCGCTCCTGTGCCCTAACCTTTAACCCCATGTCGCCCATTTTCAATAGAATTCGTCCCCAGGCAGGCCCCTACAACATACTAACATTTCATCCAAATCAAAGCATTTTTACGTAAGTTATGACGCATAATGACGATGGACGTTATTCCGCTCCTATGTCCAGACCTTTCATCCCATTTCGCCCATTTTCAATAGGGTTTGTGGCAAGGAGGTCCCCTACCCCATACTACAATTTCATCGAAATCGAACCTTTTTTACGTTAGTTATGACGCATAACATCAGTGAAATGGACCCGCTCCCATGTACTGACCTTTAACCCCATTTCGTTCACTTTAAACAGGGTTCCTTCCCAGGTGATCCCCTACCAGATACTAAAATTTTATCGAAATCGAACGATTGTTACGCGAGTTATCGTGCGGACGGACACACGCACACAATGCGTGACATAATGAGGCAGATGGGAATCCCGACCATCTGCTCGTAAGAGTGTGACGTCATAAAACTTGAATGGGATCCACACACAACGCGTGACGTAATGAGAAAGATGGCGTGACCACGCGCCAACATTTTCAAACGCAAGATCGTGACGTTATAATGTTTCTAAGCATTGGTAACATTAATGGAACGACGCCATCACACTAAAAACGTTATAATTTAGGGTGGTTATTTAACCCACTAAACGAATTTTCCTAAAGTCGAGATCAACCTAAATCGATTTCTAGTACCAGAAAACTGTAGGTTAACGACTTTCATCAAAATTCTTAGAGCCGTTTTCGAAATTAAAATGTACATACATACATACATACAAGAATTGCTACTTTAAGGTGGACGTCAAGTAATTTTGTTTCCTATACTTCCAATGGAAAAAACTTCTGTACTCATTTTCTTCATAATTAATGCGCTCCCAAGGATGAACATTTGAACATTGAATAAAATAGCTTCATTTCATAACTTGGAATACTTAATATTTTCTGAACCATAACCGTAATTATGCAATCCAGCATTTATTTGTCCACTGACGTCATCAAAGTACAGGTCGCGCCATCTTTTTTCTCGTTTCAACACCACCAAAGGAAACGTTATTGTTTTTTAATATAATTATGCTTATGTTTTAGAAAATGTTAAGTATTCCAAGTTATAGTATGAAGTTATTTTAATCGATGTTCAAATTTCCATCCTTGGGAACACACTAATTGTGAAGGAAATATGTACAAAAGGTTTTCCATTGGAAATATACGAAGCAAAATTACTTGACGTCCACCTTAATAGTGTGGGATAAGGGCGATGGAATGGATCCCGATCCTATGTCCTGACCTTTGGCTCCATTTGTCCCATTTTCAATAGGGTTCCTCTCCAGGTTGTCCCCTACCATATACTAAAATTTCATCGAAATCGAACCATTTGTACGCATCTTATGACGCATAAGGGCAATGGAATTCATCCCGCTCCTATGTCGTGACCTTTGACCCGACTTCACGCATTTTCGATAGGATTTGTTCACAGGTGGTCCCTTAGCACATACTAAAATTTCATTGAAATCGAACAATATACGACAGTTATGACGCATAAGGGCAATTGAATGGATCCGTCTCTTATGTCGTGACCTTTGACCCCACTTCACCCATTTTCAACAGGGTTCGTCCCCTGGGGGTCCCCTATCACATACTAAAATTTCATCGAAATCGGACCATTTTTACGTGAGTTATCGTGCCGACAGACGGACGGACAGACGGACGGAAAAAGCTGTAGCATATACACTTCTTCAACCTACGGTTGGAAAGCGTAAAAAAGACATCAAAAGACTGCAGGCAACTGAAAGAAGCATGGAGAGATGCATGCTTGGTGTAACCACAATAAAGATAAAAAGGCCGCCCCGGTGGCGCAGTGGTCTAAGGCGCTGGCCTCTGATCGTTCGTCTGTAAGGGGTCCGGGTTCGAATCCCGGTGAGGCATGGATGTTGTGTTTGTCTTACGGCACTGGCTCTCTCCCTTCCCTGGAACCAGTGACCCTAAATTAGGGACGGGCGACTGCTTATAGCCCATTGAGTTGCTCACGGTGGTCGTTAAACCTCCAATCAAAAAAAAAAAAAAAAAAAAAGATAAAAAGAGGAACTCGTGGATCAGAAAAATGACAAGATTGGAAGACATCATTATCAGAGTAAATCTCTGAAATAGCAATGGGCTGGACATATTGCCAGAAGGACAGACCACTGATGAACGATCGAAATTTTAAACTGAATTCCAAGGACAGGGAAAACTCCAGAAGAAGACCACGTGGAAGATGGGTGGGTGGAGGAGACTGGTCCAAGACAGTCCGTTGCGGAAGAAACGTGGGGAGACCTTCATCCAGCAGTGGATTGATAATGATTGACAATGACGATGATGGTGATATATTCGAGTTTAAAACTCAAAGCAGATTTGTCCTGGTCAGACCTGCTCGGTCCATGGTCGGGTCCAAACTTTTTGACAAGTTTCCAACTTTGCCTGTGATATGAGGAATCTGTGATATACATTTTATTTGAATAGCGCGATTCTTTCTTGGTGTTGCCATTTTACCAAGCGGTAGTGTATTACTGGAATTGATAAATTTGAGTAGCTGTAATTCACATTGGCTTCCAGCAAGGCTGTATTATACATTGCATTTCATTTTAAAATAAATTGTAATATGATATCCCTTGTAGCCTTCTTTACTAAAACGTGTGTATGCAGCTTTAAGAACACTACGTAAAATTTTCTCATTTATTCACTCACTGGAAGTGAAAGAAAGTCACTCAAATGAAGTTCCAGAAAGACTTATAGTTAGCTTTTCATTCCATCAATATCGCATGAGCACTTCACTCGGAAATTCCAACACTCGGAACTAATTCACAGCAGTACTAATATTTTAAAACTGATTAACGTAAGTTAGTAAGCAGAAAACTTTATTGACAAACTCTAACTCTAAATATACACTGCCGGAAAGTGAAAAAAGAACACCATTAAAAATTACAGCTGCATCTATGAGATTAATGCCAGAGTAACAACTTGTTAAGTAAGGAAAGTGATTACAATGATTCGATGCTTATTTTACCTTTCAATGAGTATTACAGTGTATAGAAGGCACATTTTAATAAGGTGTTGCACCTCCTCCAGCAGCAATACAAGCTTCCAATCTGACATGAATCGGTCGTACAAATGTTGGATATCACGCTGTGGATAGCATTCCATGTGCTTTCAACTTGGACGCGTAATTCACAGATGATCGCTGTCTGCCGGGGTCAGCGGAACAGACTTTGTTCGATCCAGTCCCAGACATGCTCGATTGGAAACAAGTCCGGAGAGAGTGCTGGCCAAGGGAGTTGACGCACAGCCTGAAGAGCCTATTGAATTGCCCGGGCGGAGTGTGGGCGCGCGTTATCCTGCTAGAATATTGCATCGGGGATCGCACTTAAAAAGTGGTAGAATTACTAGCTGCACGATGTCGCTGACGTACGTACTGCTATTCAGTGTACCTCGTACAAACACCAGACACGTACGAGAGGGATAGCTAATCGCTCCTCACACCATGATGCTAGGCGTGGGGTCTGTGTGCCGTTGGCGGATGCACGATGGCAGAAGCAGCTCACCTTGTCGCCACCCGACGCGTGCACGATCGTCAGACGCTCCCCAGCAGAATCGGTTTTCATCACTGAAGACCACTGACCGCCATTCTTCCCTCCAATGAGCTCGTTCTTGACACCATCGCAAAACGTGCTCGACGGTAACCACAGGTCAGTTGTAACCGTGCCAGCGGCACGCGAGCCCGTAGTCCTGCTTCAACAAACGATTCCGTGTCGTTCTGGTAGACGCACTTGGTATAACAGTGCATAGAATTTGTGACGCCGTAGCGGTCCACTCTGCCAACGCCGCCCTCCTGATACGTCGATCCTCTCGTGCGTCCATAACTCTGTGTTGCCCGGAACCACGCCTGTGAGTGTGCGAATGCTCCTCTGGCCACCTATACCACCATCTTGCCACGGCCGTTACCTCTCGTTCCATTCGGTCCGCCATTTTACTGAAGGACCAACCACCTTCCCGAAGACCCACTATACGGCCTAGCTCGAACTCCGATAACTGAACAAATGTTGCGCGTATGCGTCATCCACCATGATAGCTTAACGAGCACTGAACACGAAACCCGACGAATGATTTCGTTCTACACGCCCTAGTCCTTAAATACACGCTGCGTACATTTGTGTGTTGACGTCCGCAGTGACGTCATTATTACATCCAATGACATTCTAACTTTTTTTTTTTTTTTTTGAGGTTTAACGACCACCGTGAGCAACTCAATGGGCTATAAGCAGTCGCCCGTCCCTAATTTAGAGTCACTGGTTTCAGGGAAGGGAGAGAGCCAGTGCCGTAAGACAAACAAAACATCCATGCCTCACCGGGATTCGAACCCGGACCCTTCCGACGAATGATCAGAGGCCAACGCCTTAGACCACTGCGCCACAGGGGCGGCCATTCTAACTTGGATCACAGTTTCTTCTGCCCTTAACAATTAACATATTATATCATGATAGAAATACGGGATTACGACATGTAAAACAAATTTTGAAGATGACAATCCGATTTTTGGCGTAAATGTGACAAGGATGGTAAGTCAGATAATATCCGAAAACTTGAAATATTTTTCAAGTTTTCGGATATTATCGAGACGCGGGTTCGTGTCCCGCTCCACGACGATGAAAAATTTTTTTTTCAAGTTTTCGGGTATTATCTGATTTACCATCCTTGTCACATTTACGCCAAAAATCGGATTGTCATCTTCAAAATTTGTAACATATTATAATATGACAATGCTACCGGCATTCCTTCTTGGTGTTCTTTTTTCACTTTCCGGCAGTGTATAATAACACAACTGGAACACGTAGTCAAGTAAACGCAGTTTCAGCCTAATGCAGCCTCCACCACACTCTCTGACCTCAAGATTGTTGCCAACATCATTCAGCGAGTGAAGAGATGTAGCGTTAAAGTTGCAAACGCTAAAAGAAAATGAACTCAAATTTACTTAGAGAAAGAAACTCAAAATGAAAGTTAAATTAGAGTATATGTCATACCCTTTGATTCTCTGTATCTGTACATTTTTCTGTCGCCTATCATGCGGCATATGAGTTTTCGCGAATATTTGGTAAAAGGCTCATATGAAATAACAACGCGAAATCTGTATATGCTTTGAGCTTGGTTGCCGGAGATGCAACCTCAGTGTTTATCCCACCAGACGATGTTTCCCGTTGTCCTCGATCACCGCCACATCCTGGGGTCGTGGTAACACTTTGAACTCCACGCTCTCTTCGTCTGTGTTTATATCAGCCGACGTTTGAGCTAGATTGGTCCGATATTTGCGTCATTTACGTATCGTGGCATAACTCATCCGCATGTCTATTTGCATTCACTTCTGATCATCCTTTCTGGGTGCTGCAATTCCAATGTGGCCGAGTGTATTACGCCACACGACGCACAGCCAGAATTTCCGCGATTTCAATATGCCATGTTATGACTGGGAACTTTGATATGGCACAATGTTTCCTTTAGCTTTACATAAACGCAAATGACATGTCTCCTGTGCCTTTAGATCTTTATTACAGCGTTTCTTCTTTCTTCAGAACGAGTTATTGATTTGAACTTCGCAAAAAGAAACAAATGAGGGTGTTTTACATCTCCGTCGTCAAATAGAGAAATGATCCAAATAAAATGTAAAGACAAAGCCAAAAATTAAGAATGCACAGAGAATTGTTACAGGTTCTTCCAAAAGAAAGAAGTAGAAATGGGCTCGAAATTTTCTGATAGAATCGGCAGCAATAGAGACAATGAAAATCAAGAAAAGGGTAGGTAGATGATCTCAGAAGGTAAACCAAGATCTACTGTGACTGAAAAAGAACAGTACAGTGTGGAAACAAAAGTAATTGGCTTTCAGAGACGAGACATAAAATTTGAGCACCTTTCTGGAACAAAATCGCAACATTTATATTTCATTTCTTTCGGGCCCCTAAAGCCGGGAGATACTGGGTGTGTGTACAAGTTCTACCCATTTTTGTAATAGATGCAAATAGCGATCGGAGTAGTTACGTCACAGATGACGCTGCGATGCCGAATTTTCGGCAAATAAAGCGTGGAGCAATAGAGCATAAAGAGGCACTAGGTCTGTCCCAGTAAGTTATTCGTAACGGAAATCACGGACGGTGTCACATGGCATGCGATAAGGAACACATTGTTTACTGTACGAGTTCGATAAAGGCAGTACTGCAGCCGCGGCTTGCCGCAACATCTGTCAAGTGTATAGGGAGGATGCAATTGATGATATCCCATGTCGCCATTGGTTTCGGACATTCCGGTACGGAGACAGAAGCTGTAAAGATCGACCACGTCCTGGACGTCCATCCGTGGTTTCTGACGAGGATGTGGACCAAGCCATAACAAATGACCCACATCCAACCGTTCAGGAATTAGCGGAAAAGTTGTCGGTACACAGAACAACAGTTGAGACGGATACATGCGCTTGGGTTCGTCACTAAGTTCAATAACTGGGTTCCACTCCAGCTTTCTTCAAAGCAACGAGAAGAGAGAGTCCGTACCTGAGTTTCTTTGCTTTCTCATCACAGAAATGAACCGTTTTTGGGACGAATTGTAACGGGTGATGAGAAATGGGTACTGTACCGTAATGTAAAACATCTACGGACTGTGTGCCAAGGTGCGGAGCCTGTTCCATCAACCTTAAGAGGAGGGCTGCATCCCAAAAAGGTTTTGTTGAGTGTTTGGTGGGATGTCCAGGGAATAATCCACTGGGAGGTGTTGGCACCTAACCGAACGATAAATGTTGACCTCTATTGCAAACAGTTGGACAGATTGCGAGAACAACTGACATCGAAGCGGCTAGCACTCGTCAATCGCAAAGGCGTGAACGTTCATCATGATAACGCCAGACCTCATGCTGCTTTAATCACACGGCAAAAATTACTGGACTTTTGGCTGGGAAGTGTTACCTCTCTCAGCGTATTCCCCTGACCTGGCGCCTATACACTACCACCTTTTTCGATCATTACAGAACGCCTTCGCTCTCGAAACCTTCGATGATGTGAACGATGTGAAAACAGTAATACATTACTTTTTTGACTCTAAAACACAGGAATTCTCCGGCGTGGGATTCACCTACTCATAGACAGATGACAAGAGGTCATACAGAATGATGGCAGTTATGTGAAATCCTACGTACATTATTTGTTGTGTTGTCCTGCTTTCTCTGTAGTCTGCAAAAACGGGTAGAACTTGTGCACACACACCCGATACTTATCTCTAAATTTAGAGCCACCGTTTTCCTAGAAGACTACTGTTATCGAGCACACGTACTGTATCTGGGTGCCCCAACGTTCACTTACCTGGTCAATTACTGCACTGTTGCGCGTCGATTGCCCTTTACCAGTCGACGGAGGTGACGTTCTCTTCTGGGTCGATGGCGTTTGGGGCTCCACAGTTATGATGTTGGGATGTACTCGGTGTGCCAGCAGTCCGCACCTCTCGAACAGCGCACGAAGTCTGCTGTTTCTGAGAAGCTTCCACCCTTGACACGGCAGCCGACGATCATTACTTTTCTAAACGTCCGTCAAATCACTACCTCTTCCCTTTATGCTCACGTAATGCACAGCGGCTCATCTGTTCTAGCCGGCCGCTTTAATCTCCGTGTGGTAGACCTTGTCACGTGCACTCTGTGACGCGCCTGAGCGGGTACACTGTGATGCAGGGAGTGGTCAAATTATTCTAATACAACCGTGTAGCACGAGCTCATTAGGAAAGCAAATCTTATATACACTGAAGGAAAAAAATCCCAACACAAAGAAGGGGTTGTGTTAAATAAACGACAGTTAGTAGGCGGTGAGAGTACATCTGTAAGATGACGTCTATGCAAATTTCGCGCTCGGCGCATACGTGTGGCGCTAGTAGCGCCCCTCGGAACATGCAAAGCAGGTTTGCTGTAAATACGCGCTGTAACGTTCGTGAACGTTAGTTATCGTTGAGATTTGACGTAGGGTGTTCATGTTAGTCGAGCATGCCTTTAAGAAGACGAAGAAGCCATTATCAACAGCTCACGGAGTTTGAACGAGGTCGTGTAATAGGGCTACGAGAAGGTGGATTTTCTTTCCGCAATATTGCAGAACGACTTGGCAGCGATGTAGCCACTGTGCATGATTGTTGGCAGCGGTGGTCAAGGGAAGGTACTGCCTCAAGAAGACCGGGTTCCGGCCGGCCACGTGGTACTACCCTCTCAGTAGTAAGACCGCCGTGTACGGCGTATGGCCGTGGCGCATCGTACCGCGTCTGCGGCAGCAATTCGAGCTGCAGTTGCCACCACAGTGACACAACGAACTGTTACAAATCGGTTACTTGAAGGACAGCTCCGAGCCACACGCCCTGTAGAGTGCATTCCACTTACTCCAAACCACTGCCGTTTGCGACGTCAGTGGTGTCAAGCTAGAGCACATTGGAGGACGGAGTGGAGATCTGTTGTGTTTTCTGATGAAAGCCGGTTCTGCCTGGGTGCCAGTGATGGGCCGTATGTTGGTTAGAAGGAGGCCAGGTGAGCGCCTGCAACCAACCTGTCTGCGGCCGAGACGCACTGGACCTACACCTGGAGTTATGGTCTGGGGAGCAATTTCCTATGACAGCAGGAGCACTCTCGTGGTTATCCCACGCACCCTGACTGCACAGTTGTACGTCGGTCTGGTGATTCAACCTGTTGTGCTGACATTCATGAACAGCATTCCAGGGGATGTTTTCCAACAGGATAACGCTCGCCCGCATACCGCTGTTGTAACCCAACATGCTCTACAGAGTGTCGACATGTTGCCGTGGCCTGCTAGATCACCAGATCTTTCACCAATCGAGCACGTATGGGACATCATTGGACGACAACTCCAGCGTCACCCCCAACCAGCATTAACCGTCCCTGTATTGACGGACCAAGTGCAACAGGCATGGAACTCCATCCCACAAACTGACATCCAGCACCTGTACGACACAATGCATGAACGTTTGCGTGCTTGCATTCAACATTCTGGCGGTTACACCGGTTATTAATGTACCAGCATTTCACATTTAAAATGGCTCTTCTCGCGCTTACAATAAGCTGTGATCTTGAAATCTTAATCGATTAAATATGTTACCTATACAAATGTATTGCCGCCATTTCATTCCTCTACAACTATTTTTTCGTAGTGTTGGGATATTTTTTCCAGTCAGTGTACAAAACACAAAACGTCTGTTTGTCTGAAGCAGCAAAAACTCTCGAACGCCGAACTGTGGCATTGTGAAATTTGCATAGCTTATTAATACTGAAATTTCTAGGTCAACGCAACTATTTTAAGATCTCTACGTTGTTCCGTTCGCGAGTTATGAATTAAATAATAAGCTAATCAGTGAAGTCAGCGTCGTTTGCTACGTCATCGTTATCCTGGTCTAAATATGAACGCAAGTGACTGCAGTCATCGCCGCTGCACATCCACCGGTGTTTCTATTCTTTGAGAACTGTACATAAAAAATGCAAAAACGAACTTCGCGGAATCTTAAAGAAACGGGTTGAAATGTTTTATTAACACCATGAATTGGTAATAAGAGGAGTCCCTCAAAATATCACCGGAATCCGATCAAAACTTTTTAAAATTAGGCATTGAATTTTTAATTCATCGGTAAACAGAAATATATACGCAGAAACAGTTAACAACGTTTTGACGGCTAATTTTAAAAGTTATATACCGCTTCAGGCGAAATGTGGAGGTCATGTTCGTATTAACGATTTACGGTGTTCATTAAAATTTCAGCCAGTTTCACAAAATATTCGCGAAGATACGATTTTAACTTTTTTATCACAGAGATTTGCCCCTCAAAGACGTCTGAAACCGAAAGCACGTGATGCATTTCAGCGTCGATAACAAATTGTTAACAAATTTTGTTGAGTCAGTGTTCTAATGCTGTGTCTCCTGGACGCGTGTTAAATAATTCGTAACGCTTTTGGTCCGTTTGATTCTACAGATTCCATACATTCTGCACATTTCGTTGCCTTAATTTTCGACAAAAATTTGTGACAGCAATGTACGGCCAAGTGGTGAAATAATCACACTATGAATAAATAATTTGTAATGACCGAATTTGCGAAATCGGCTTTTTTCTATCTTGCAAGCATCAATTTTTTTCCCGATTTTTTCACTGACATATAAGGGAATATGAAATTAATAAGCATAAATCCCGGACAAAGCCAGGTAGTAAAGCTAGTAATCTATAAGAAAAAATGTGCTTCAGGAAGCCTTCTTTCAGTGGCATTAATGAACGAATGCTTAAAAATTAAGTTATTTGTTATACATCTCTTTCTCTTCCTTGTATCGCGAATATGATATTGAATTTAAAAGTTTTTTCAAATATAAGGGCAACGAAGATGATTTTTTTTCAGTCGTTCACGTAATCAACAGACTTAATAACAAAAGCCACCAAGAAATGAACTGTCCGTCATATCATGATAAAAAAATTCATATGAGAATAAATACCTGTTGACAAGTATTCCACCATGCAAAGTATTTTTTTCCTTTATCTTTGACTGAATGACGTATCTTTTATTTTACAAAATTCCGTTTGATTTTGTATAAGTTAAAAAAAATTTTAAATGTAAAGAATTTCGTATAACTCTTTTTTTTTTTTTTGATTGGAGGTTTAACGACCACCGTGAGCAAGTCAATGGGCTATAAGCAGTCGCCCGTCCCTAATTTAGGGTCACTGGTTCCAGGGAAGGGAAAGAGCCAGTGCCGTAAGACAAACACAACATCCCTGCCTGACCGGGATTCGAACCCGGACCCCGTACGGACGAATGATCAGAGGCCAACGCCTTAGACCAGTGCGCCACCGGGGCGGCCGTATAACTCTTCAACTACGTCCTTTAATGTTTCCGGAAACTTAGGATGTTTTTTTTTTTTATTGGAAGGTTTAACGACCACCGTGAGCAACTCAATGGCCTATAAGCAGTCGCCCGTCCCTAATTTAGTGTCTCTGGTTCCAGGGAAGGAAGAGAGCCAGTGCCGTAAGACAAACACAACATCCATGCCTCACTGGGGATTCGAACCCGGACCCCTTTCGGACGAATGATCAGAGGTCATCGCTTAGACACCTGCGCCACCCGGCTACTGGGGATTACATCTTTACCTCAAAATTTTATCATCGAGTTCTCCAACGTTTACCTTGATTTAAAATTTTGTTTGAAGCTTAAATGGTGAGGCTGTTGTTAACACCCTCTAAACTTGTTTATCTGATTTTCTTCTCAACAAACCTGTTTGTGTGTCCCTGCAAACAACTTCACTAACTGCCCTAATCATGAGGAACGTTTTAGATTTCCATGAGTTTTTTGAAGACAATGAACGCAAATTTGAGTGAAGAGGGAATAATGACGAGTGATATATTTCAGATGATGGCATGGCAATCTCTTCAAGATGAACACTTGTTTTCCGTGGCAGTGAGTCATTTGTCGTATGGCAGCTGTAATTATTTGGGTTGTTTAACGAAGACATGTAGTTACTGCTTAGTTTCTACGGTTACTCTCTCTTTAATTGCGATTATGTGGCTTAACTCAGAAATGATTGGAAATAAATAACGATACACTGGTGGAAAGTGAAAAAAGAACACCAAGAAGGATACGTCTGATACCAACGAAATTTATACAGCATAATAACGGAATACAGAGGATAACGTGATCAAAACATTATGGCAAAATACCGCTGTATTTGCTGGTAAACTTAAAAATAACATTTCCATGTAACATGGTTAGTACGAGGTTGAACCGCCATGAACTGCGTCACACTGTGCAATTCTGGCATGGAGTCTATCGTACAGATGTTGGATGTAAGTTTGGGGTATTGAGTTCCAAGCATCCGCAACCTGGACGCGTAAATCGGGGATGGTCGTGGCTGGCCGTGGATACAGGATAAGTCGTTGCCCCATAAAATCCCACACGTGCTCAATGGGGAACAAATCCGGTGAACGTGCAGGCCATGAAAGTTGTCTCACACCCTGAAGTGCATGTTGCGTTGCACGTGCCGTGTGTGGGCGTGCGTTATCTTGCTGGAAAACACCACGATGGACCGACCTTACAAATGGCACAACAACGGGCTGAATGATGTTGTTGATGTAGGAGGTGCTGTTTAACGTACCCGGTACAAACACTAGTTGTGTACGGGAGTGATAGCTAATCGCTCCCCCCACCAGGAGACCATGTGTAGGCCCTGTGCGCCGCTGGCGGAGGCAGGAAGGGTGGAGGCGCTCCCCTGTGCGTCTGCGAACAAGCATACGGCCATCGAAGGCCCCCAAGCAGAGTCTGCTTTCATCGCTGAACACGACAGATCGCCATTGCGTTCTATAGTGCGGACGTTGGTGACACCACTGCAGCCGTTCCTGACGGTGGGCTGGAGTCAGAGGTACACATGCCAGAGGCACACGTGCACGTAGTCCTGCATCCAGTAGACGGTTGCGGACTGTTCACACAGTCACCTCAGGTGCAACGGCAGCTCGGATTTGCGTTGCAGGTGATGTTCTGTTTGACAACGCCACTATTCTTATGCGTTGATCGTTCCGCTCATCAGTCCGTCTGTGACTCCCGGTTCCACGTCTTCTCGTGTGGGGATGTTCCTCGGACCATATACGTCACCATCGTACCACCACCGATAGTTTACGTCCAATTCGCTCCGCAATACGACGATACGACCACACGGCCTCGCAGAGTCCGACTAGACGACCTCGCTCAAAGTCCGATAACTGCTGAAATCGTACACGTCTTCCATGTCCAGGCATTGCAGCTTTTTCAGGGTTTTCGCACGTGTCCGTACGCCGACGACTGATTACATTCACTTCGCCGTATTCCTTAAATACCACCGACGATAATTTGCATATTATGCCGTGCTGTGGCGTAAGCGCTCACCGGTTGGTCCCGAAATTAACATCACACCTACGCAAATTCGACCCCATTACCATATGTAAACTTCATGATCGTCCGTCAATTCCTTCTTGGTGTTCTCTTTTCACTTTCCGCCAGTGTATATTGTGCCTATTCACCGAGGGTGGATCGAAATTAATGCACACTATTTTATTGGCAACAGTTTAATAGATAGGCAAAATAAAACATATATACAGTGAAATTACATTTCTCAGTTATTTTTCAACATAAGGACCCATACGCTCGAGACATTTATCCCAGCGTGGTTCCAGTTTTAGTATACCTTGTTCATAAAAGTCAGTTTTCTTGGCGTGTAGCCACCTGCGGACAACCGATTTGACTTCCTCAGCCGAATCGAATCGTTGGCTGCCCAGGAATCTTTTAAGGGACCAAACAGATGAAAGTCCAAAGGATACAGGTCAGGATTGTACGGTGGGTGCTGGAGCACCTCCCAGCCAAATTGCGCAGTTTTGTCACGAACGTGTTGTTTAACATGTGGGCGAGCGTTGTCATGAAGACGTCTGACATTTGTATCGTCTCTGTTGGATCTTTTGTTACGAAGGACACGATGCAACTTTGTCGAAGTGTTAGCGTAGGTTTTGGCATTTACAGTGGTCCCCGTTGTATGAAACTCCACCAGGAGAACGTCATGCATGTCCCAGAACACCGTCATGAGAACTTTTTGTGCAGATTGGGTTACTCTGAATTTTTTGGGTGGCGGGGAGTGGAATTTTTCCACATCATACTGGCCTTCTTTGTTTCGGGAGTGTAGTGGTATGTCCAGGACTCATCGACCGTCACAACACCTGCCAGAAATGCATGTTCTTCTTCTGCGTAATGCATCAAGTGATCTAAGGATGACATCATTCACTGTCCCTTCTGGACGTCTGTCAAGTTCTTAAGCACCCATCATGCACTGACCTTGCGAAATTGCAATTTGTCATGCACAATATCGTACGCTATAACGTACGAAATCTTGAACTTCTGTGCAAATGTGCGTAGATGGATCTACCGGTCACTCAGAATTGCCTGTTCAATGCCTTTCACAGTGGCAGATGATGACGCGGTTACAAGTAGACGAAACCGTGGCAAATCGGTAAGGTTGTCACTGCCCTCCGCAAAGAAACTGCACCATCTGGCGATGTTGCTGCGGTCCAGGTAATCACCACCATACACTTCGACCATTTCTTTGTGAATTTCCGTTGGAGTTCTCCGTTTAGTTCACAAGAATCAGACTACACCCCGTTGCTCTTCCTTCATAGACGACGCTAACAAACGAGACATCTTTGTGCCGTCATTCACATTGTCTTTCACCACGGAGACACCTGATCTAGCGAAACTGTTAATATTCAAACTCGTTGTCTGCCAAACTGCAACCTGCAAAGAGGAAAAAGTTGCTGTGCTTTACTTTTCGATCCTCCTTTGTATTCTCTCAGGATTACTAATAGGATGTGACGAAGAAAGCCTTTCCCTTTATTTTAACTAATAATAAAAATTTCATTACTTTCGATTCCGACCACTCGATCAAAAGACTGGGACTTAATTTCTTCAAGATTTGTCCTAGTTGTATTAAGTGAGGTCTCATAAGTTTAATATCATTACGACGAAGCTTACCGAATGATCAGTAAGTAGCCTTAAGCTGGCCAACTGTATTCAATTGCCAATTGAAAGAAGTAAAATTAAAGATCATGTATGAAATGATATAAAGGCTCATAAGGAAGTAAATTTTTCCGTCATTTTTGGTCCACGCGGGGATCTAACCCGAGTCTACTTATTCCGGAACAAGTCGCTCTACTAACTGAGCTACGCAGACGTTCGTTCTCGCCGCTATCTGCCTTTATGTCGTGTGCGTCCTGCGGGGCAGGCACGTCACCCCCCCCCCCGGAAAGAGGGCCGGGGGCATGGCCCACGGGTCAGCAGGGAACATATTTGCCATGAATGGGTGGACTTGGTCCTCAACGATGTTCAGATACTTGACAGCTGCCATTGGAATAATGGGGCCTGAAGTGTCCCTAGAAAACATCGCTCACCGCCGCCGCAGACCTGTTTCCTCCCAACAGTACATCCAGGTGCCATAGCTTCCGTTGGTAATCGGCGTATCCGCCCTCGGCCATCTACATGATGCACCAGGAATCTTGATTCGCTAGGCCACTTTCTTCCAATCATCCACGGTCCAATCGTGATGATCTTGGGCCCATTTCATGAGTTGTTAGTCATGACGTGTAGTGAGCATGGGGCCCCGGCTGGGTCTTCGGCTACACAGGTCCATGTGCGAAAGACTGCGATGAACTGTGCGGTGTGAAACATTGCCCTGAACACCACTGTTGTAGCTCCGGGTGATTTGTCGCACTGTGGCACTGCGGTCGCTGTGAACAATGCGCATTAGTCTCTGCTCCCCTCTGGCATCAATAAGCTACGTAAGACGTGCACCACTTTTGATACGTACTCACTACAGCGGCACGTGAACAACCCACAAGCCGCGCCGTTTACGAGATCGTAGTTCTGAGGCACCGTGCCATCACAATATGTCTTTTATCAAACTCCGATAAATCGGCAAATTTTTCCCATTCTGACTCCGAACATTCTACTAACCGAAAGCCGGTCCTTGAGTTGTATATATACTGCTCTGTGAACTTCACCTGCGCCACCGTTCGGTCTCCAGGCACGCTCATTTCTCTAGGTTGGGGGTGATCATAATGTAATGGCTCATAGGTGTATGTTAACTACTATAAGAAACCTTTACTAGAATTTGTGAAAGAATTCGAGGAAACTGTTGAAGAATAGGTAGTCGCCCATCAAATTTTCAATGTTGGCAAGACGAGAAATCACCATAAAATCAACGAATATTAAAAAACATGCCATTTCAAAACTTTTTGTCCCCTCGTACGAAGCGTGTTCAATAAGTAATGCCTTCGCGCAAGTGTCTTGGGCATGACTTGTTGCCTAGCAACCAGTCAGACGGCAAACGAATCTTTGTGCCATTAGCTTCATTTTTACTGCGTAATACACAGTGCGTCAAAGAATTTTTAAGACTGGGTCTGTAAAATGAAATAGAAACAAGAAATTATAATTTGTTTTGGTTTGTTATTCAAATTAAGTCCCTCCGGCTTCAAAACACTTATTACAGCGATTTAATAATGATTCGAATGCCTGTTCCAGTTCACTTTGCGGAATTTCCTCCAAAGCACGCGTCGAAGCTGTTTGTATGGTCGAAATATCATCAAAATAACACCCTTTTAACGTCATTTTAAGTTTTGGGAATAAAGAAAAGTCGCAGGGTGCTAAATCAGGCGAATACGGTGGATGATTCAACACACAGACGTTATTTTTCGCCAAAAATCTACGAACAAGAAGTGAGGTGTGACTGGGTGCATTGTCGTGCAACAAACACCAACTGTTTTCATCTCGATATTCTGGACGAATGCAACAAATTTCGCCCATCAAACGCCTCAAAACATTTAAATAAAACTCACCAGCAATTGTTTGTCCACTTGGAACAAATTATTTGTGGATGAATACCCTTACTATCGAAGAATGTAATGAGCATTGTTTTGAATTTCGATATAACTTTTCTTGTTTGTTTGGCTTGTGGTGAGTTTTTTGACTTCCATTCCGCACTTTGTCGCTTTGTTTTGTCATCATATTGAAAACACCATGTTTCATCACCAGTAACAATCGATTTTAAGAAGTTTGGATTATTTTCAGCGGCTGAAATGATGTCTCTGCAATGTGCACTTCTCCTTGATTTTTGTTCATTGGTTAACGTGTGTGGAACAAATTTAGCACAGACTTTTGTTTTGCCCAAATCTTCATGCAGGATGGTTGGAATCGTTTCTTTGTTGATGTTTAAAGACTCTTCCATCATTCTTAGTGACGCACATTGATTGTTTGCCACGAAATCACGCACTTTTTCAATAATCTCAGGTGTCCTAGATGAACTTTGTCTTCCGGTATGCTTATCATCTTCTAGCGTCTCTCTTCCGTCCAAAAAACGTTTGTGCCACAAGAAAACATTTGATCTACTTAAACAAAACTCCCTATAAACTTGTTTCATCATTTGGTACGTTTCTGAGGCCCTATTACTAAGTTTTGCGTTAAATTTAATAACATCCATCTTAATAATTCAACATAAGTTCCATCTTAATAATTCAACATGTAAGATGTTTTATTTCTCTAATGAACGCCCGTTTTGTTTGATTTACTTTAACAATTGCGCAGTGCTTTTGACAGAAAGCAAGCAGATGGTCACGGTTTATAACGCATTCGCGATTACACTGGTGGCGCCACCGTAGGCTGAAATCTAGCGCCAGTCTTAAAAATTCTTTGACGCACTGTGTAGAACTCCGTACATGTAAGTATTTGTTCGTATTTAATTGAGTTTGAAATGGATGATTCTTTTTCAACTGTGTCGACGAGTGTCAGACAGCGATCAATCGTAGAGTTTTTAACTCATTAAATGTACCTCCCAAAGAAATTCTCGCTAGATTAGTGGCAGTTCATGATATAAGCAGGTGTTCCTCGTACGTAAGAAAATCAAAGGACAGTGGAGGAATGTTGGCAGTAAAGAATCAGCCGCGGAGTGGGAGACCCGTAATCGCAACTTGCTGTTTAAACAGGCCAAACATCGATGAGTTCATCAGGAAAATCTAAGCATAACTCAGAAAACCATAGCAGGTAAGCTGAACATTGGGTTAGGTAGTACGGATGACGTTGTTAATGTTTTAGGATACAACAAAGTGTGTGCTTCTTGGGTACCGCGTCATCTAACGACTGAAATGAAGAATTCAAGACCTGAAACATTTCAGAGGCTGCTTACTAGGTATTAAAAATATGGAAGGGATTTTCTCCAAAGCATTGTGACTGGTGATGAGAGTTGAGTTCGCCATTATGACCCAGAAATGAAAATCAATCGCTGGAATACCGACACCCATCTATCTTCTCCTCGAATGAAGAAAACTCAAACCTCAAATTTCTGCTGGTAAGTGCAAGCTCACTGTGTTCTGGGACTACAGAGGAATTATTCATGATGCATACACTGTCGAAGGTACGACAATCAACTCTGAGAGCTACGTGCATACCTTAGAAAAGTTAACGCAAGGAATAAACCACGTGCGCGGGAGAAAAAAGGCCAATAATTCTGCAAGACGACAACGCAAAACCAGTGCATTCACTTCAGAAGCCATACAGAAAATCGGGTTTGAAGTTCTTGAACACCATACCTACAGCTCATATTTGGCGCCGTCCGACTTCTGGTTGTTTTCTGCTCTCAAGAAACATCTGGAAAAAATTCAGTTCACCTGTGAGAAGATGTTCAAGCCACTCTGAGGAAAAGGTTCCAGTGCCTCCCCGGTGGCACAGTGGTCTAATCGATGGCTTATGATAATTTGGCCGTAAAGGGGTCCGGGTCCGAGTCCTGGTGAGGCATGGATGTTGTGTTTGTCTTACGGCGCTGGCTCTCTCCCTTTCCTGGAACCAGTGACCCTAAATTAGGGACGGGCGACTGCTTATACCCCATTGAGTTGCTCACGGTGGTCGTTAAACAAAACGTGTTAAAGGTTAGCGCAGAAGTTCCCAATCTGTGCGTCGCGACTACAAGGAAAAACTAAAAATTATATTTTATAGTGAAGTGCAACATGCACATTTTCAAGATGTATATATATGTTAAAGAATGAATTGTAAGAAAGAATGTTAAAGAAAAACAAAAACACATCATTTTTCTTTTTCTGAAAGTTCTTTTTCTTATTAATTCTTTTTCTTCCTTCATCTGGGTTCCGGACTGTAATGCTTTTTCAAAACTTGCCCATGAAATTTTTTTGTACCTCACAGAAGAAAGACATAGTAATGCTGAATGCTTCATTAATGATGGTGTCATTCTCAAGTTTGTGCGGCATGTTTTAGAGGTTGAATTCTCTGAATGTGACTCTCCAGGGCAGAAAATCACATATAATACAGCTGTCCGATAAGATTCTGGCTTTCAAAAGAAAGCTACTTCTGTGGAAGAACGATGCGAAATCAGGCGATTTTGAACGTTTTCCTACGTTTCACAAGTGTATACAAAAAAAGAGTGAGGTGCTATTAAGTGCGAAATTGAAATCTGTGATTTTGGAGCATCTATCTCAACTGAACGCTCAATTTGACAAATATTTTTCTCCACAAACAGATGAACACAAGTGTTTTACAGACCCGTTCGCAGCAGATCCACCATCAACCTTCACTACTGCTGAAGAGGAACAGTTCATTGTCATTTCTCCAGACTCCACACTGAAAATGACATTCTCTTCCGGAACTCTGCCACAGTTTTGGAACAGTGTGGCAAAGGAGTACCCGGAATTGAGTAAGAAAACCGTGAGAAGAGTAATGCTTCCTTTTGCCTCATCCTACCTTTTCGAGGCAGGATTTTCAGCTCTGGCGGTAATAAAATCCAGATATACGTAGAAGCAAAGTTAACGTTGAGGAGGAGACCCGCGCAGTTGTATCGAACGTTGTCCCCAGATTCGATGTTTTGTAAGACGAGAAACAAGCTCCCCCATCCCACTAAGACGCAAATACCTCTGGTATGTAGTTTCTCATATTACTGTAAAAATGTGAAAGCCAAATGAAAAGTGTTACCATTGCAAAAATGTACCTATTTCATCAATTGCTTCTTATTCAGTTCCGTAATTTTATTCTAATCTTGTATTTTTCTTTTAAAGAGAATACAAGCTAGTAATATAAAGGACTGTTTTCTTTCAAAAAAAATGCCACAAACTTGAACTTGATTTGGGCAATAAGTTTTTAATTTTGGGTATACGTACAGGGGTGTGGCACGGAAAATGTGACATATGAAGGGCGGCCCGATTTCAAAACGTTTGGGAACTCCTGGGTTAGTGTAACTCTATCAAGCGTGGGTCTATATAGAAAAATAAAATATGTGAATTAAAATAGAAATTCTGAGCATTGTTCTTGTTTTGTTTCAATTTGATACCTTGGCACTCGGCTTGTACATAAATATTTGTATATGCAAGTCCAGTGGCAAGATATTACTTTCTGAACACCTTCCGTAATAAATGCAAAAGTCAAAATCTGTTATGCAGCTCTTTGTACATCCACCTGCTAAATAAAATCCTGTCCGTTAATCAAATCGCCAAACTATTTTCAGTAGCAGTCGGGGTTGTGCAAGATCTCCTACATAATTTCTGTATTACAAATGTAGTTAGTGTAAGGCTATATTTTAAAGAAATGTGCTTACGCGAACCTGTTTCGCATTGGTAGAAAGAATTTCTACTGGAAACAACGCAGCTAAGGACAGGCTTGCAATGCTGCTTATTGGAGATGCAGCAGGTTACTCTAAACTCAAGTCTATGCAATTTTTCCGTTCAGAATACTTTGGAGTTCATAAGGAGATAAGCAAAGACATGCTAGAAGTCATTTGAAAATCAAATTCAAATGCCTGAACTACTGAAATAATTATACGTTTTAGTCCTCCTTTGATTCTATTGTACCAAGAATATAATTAACAAGTTTGTAAAATCATGCAATGCATTGATTATAATAAGCTTTCCAACATACCAGAAAGCATTACTCAAGTTATGAGAATAATGGCTGTGGAATAAATCTCGGTACTGCGCCCTGACCTTTAATCCCATTTCGATGATATTCAACAGAACCGGTTCGGTATACCTCCGAAATAACATGATAAAGTTCTGTCGCAATCGAAGCATTTTTACGTAAGTTATGATGCATAAGTGCTATGGAATAAATCCCGCTCCTGTGTCCTACCCTTTGACCCCATTTCGCCCATTTTCAACAGAATTCGTACCCAGGCAGGCCCCTACAACATACTAACATTTCATCCAAATCGAAGCATTTTTACGTGTTATGACGCATAATGGTGATGAAAGTGATTCCTCTCTTATGTCCTGACCTTTGACCCCATTTCGCCCATTTTCAATAGAGTTTGTGGCCAGGTGGTCCCCTACCACATACTAAAATTTCATCAAAATCGAACCTTTTTTACGTTAGTTATGACGCATAAAAGCAGTGGAATGGATCCCGCTCCAATGTACTGACCTTTCACCCGATTTCGTTCACTTTAAATAAGATTCCTTCCCAGGTGATACCCTACCAGATACTAAAATTTCATCGAAATCGAACGATTGTTACGGGAGTTATCGTGCGGACGGACATACGAACACAACGCGTAACGTAATGAAGCAGATGGGAATCGCGACCATCTCCTCGCGAGAGTATGACGTCATAAAACTTTAAGAGGATCCACACACAACGCGTGACGTAATGAAACAGATGGCGAGACCGCGCGCCAACATTCTCAAACGCGAGATTGTGACGTCATAAGATTTCTAAGCATTGGAAACATTAATGAAACGACACCATGACACTAAAAACGTTATAATTCGGGGTGGTTATTTAACCCACTAAACGAATTCTCCTAAAATCGGTAGGTTAGCGACTTTCATCAAAATCCTTAGAGCTGTTTTCAAAATAAAATGTACATACATACATACAAGAAGTGCTACTTTAAGGTGGACGTCAAGTAATTTTGCTTCCTATACTTCCAATGGAAAAACTTCTGTACATATTTTCTTCACAATTAATGCTTTCCCAAGAATGAAAATTTGAACATCGATTAAAATAGCTTCATTTCATAACTTGGAATACCTAATATTTTCTAAACCATAACCGTAATTATGCAATCCAACATCATCAAAGTACAGGTCGCGCGCTCGCGCAAACTTTTCTGGTTTCAACGCCACCAAAGGAATCGTTATTGTTTTTTAATATAATTATGCTTATGTTTTAGAAAATGTTAAGTATTCCAAGTTATAGTATGAAGTTATTTTAATCGATGTTCAAATTTCCGTCCTTGGGAACACGCTAATTGCGAAGGAAATGTGTACGAAAGGTTTTCCATTGGAAATATAGGAAGCGAAATTACTTAACGTCCACCTTAATAGTGTGGGATAAGGGCGATGGAATGGATCCCGATCTTATGTCCTAACCTTTGACACCATTTGTACCATTTTCAATAGCGTTCCTCTCCAGGTGGTTCCCTACCACATACTAAAATTTCATCGAAATCGAACCAATTTTACGCACCTTATGACGCATAAGTGCAATGGAATGCATCCCGCTCCTACGTCCTGACCCGTGATTCCACTTCATCCATTTTCAACAGGGTTCGTTTCCAGGTGGTCCTCTACCACATACTAAAATTTCATTGAAATCAAACCATATTTACGCAAGTTATGACGCATAAGGGTAATTGAATGGATCCCGCTCTTATGGCGTGACTTTTGACCCCACTTCCCCCATTTTCAATAGGGTTCGTCCCCTGGTGGTCCCCTACCACATACTAAAATTTCATCGAAACCGAACCATTTTTACGTGAGTTATCGTGCCGGAAAAAGCTGGAGCATATACGCTTCTTCAGTTCAACACAATTTTATTAAAAAGGTTGGGTTCAGGAGGCGAACATGGGCGTCCTCGTCCATATATTGTACGGTAAAATATACAAACTCTAAAGTACGGTAAAATATACAAACTCTAAAATTCTATGTACATTATATACAGCACGATGTATTGATTCACAAAGGAGCCTCGTGGTAAAAGGTGCAGGCATTTTGCACAAGAACAATAACAGAGATTGTCGAAACATTTCGTCTCGAAGCATAAATATATTATAGTGCTGACAAAAAACAGAACGAGAATATTATAATGAAGCACTGTGCAAAAGGAGAACTGTAGATGACAAAGTAGACAATGTGAAACCTAAGGCAAACGGAATTACGATGTCTTAGTACTGGTAGAAAAAATGATAATCAAAGAGAAAACAAGTAAGACTATATACATTTGTACAGTATGGTGCATATATATTCACATGTGTTAGAAGATATAAGCTGTATGTTGAAGTTTGATTCCGAAAACCAATGGTGAGCATGCACGTTGAACTGAAGTTCAACAGAGCTAGGAGCAACGAGGTTATAAACTACCGACAGTCAGTTGCAAAGTCGCTAGCATGCCGGCGAACCAGGAAGCGGCCGGAGACCAGGTGGAACGGAAATGTTGTTCTCTCTGTTGGGCAACGGCCACAAAGTTCTCTAGACGAAGTCTTGAGAGGAGACGCTCCCGAAAGTGGCACAGTAGTTCCACAGAAGCTTGGTGGATGGTATAAGGAGATGAGATATCTCGGCAGCGCTGATGAAATACGTAAATGACATGTTTCACCAGGATGAAAATATATGAGCAGATGGGTGGAAGTTTGACTGGCGGAGAGACCTGCAGGAGGAGTGTCTTATAGGCATCGAAAGGAAGATCAGTTGTGGCTGAACGTTGAGCAATGGAAAATGCAAGATGGAGTAGTGGAAGAAGGATGACACAATGTAGATAAACGTGAGAGACATCAGCTACTTGAGCACAGAAGGGGCAAAGAGGTGAGTCAAGAATGGTCATGCGGTGGAAGATGGATGGAACGGGAAGACGGCGGTGGAGAAAAAGCCAGTGAGTGTTTATTTCAAGAGGAGCTGAAAGAGGAGAAAGGGTGGCAGACCAGACAGCGGTGAGAGAGGATTGGGAGACATCAGGGATGTGAAGGAGAGAAGGAGAGTGGGATTTTAAAAGTAACCGATAGAGAACTGAGGTTGAAAGAGAGGATAGTGGAAGTGTAGATCTGCCGACTGAAAGAAAGAAAGGAAGGGGGGGGAGGCGGAAGGAACAAAGGTCAGGCCGGTGGTGGTTGCGAGATGAGGAAACTTAGCAATGATGGTAGAGAGTAGGGAGTCATAGACAGAGCGAGAGGAGGGTGAAAGTAGAACGGTGGGTGGGAGGCTGGCGTAGGGTCTCCAGGACAGATCTGAGGTTACAAGGTCTTTGACGGTTACAACTCCGACTCGGAGCCAAGAAGGATAGGCGAAGCATGAAAGATGAGGGGGTGAAGAAGAGAGGAGAAGAACAGGGGTTCGGCAAGGAGTTCTGTGGTAGAATCGGGTGGGGATCGAGTGAGCGGGAGAGAGCGGAGAAAGGTAAGAGTCTCCCGTAAGGCAGGAGGAAGGCGAGAGTGAGTGGTAGTACGGAGGTCCATTAGAATGAAAGAAGTGAAAGTGAAATTAGTGTTGCTCGAAGAGGTGATGACATTCCTTGCGGTAACGGCGTCGGCAACAGGTGAGGTATGAAGACGGAGGAACGAAGTAATCCGGAGAGCTTGATAGTACAGTCGTGTATCAATTAGGCCAATGCCACCTTGGTCAGGAGGAAGGCTGAGCTTGGGGGCACGGAGCCAGTGGTGTCCGGTCCAGATAACTAAGGTGAAGCAGCGAGTGATATCATTGAGACGAAGAAGTGGGGATTTAGTAGCAAGCCAGGAATGTGTGCACATGGAGAGAAGATAGGTTTGCGCAAGACGTGCACGTTGAAAACATGAGGTGCAGAACTGCGCTTTTCGCCAAAACGCAGTTGACCGATGAAGACGTGGCTGGATGGTATTCCACGTTGTGCTGGAGGCTTCACCTGGGACGCCAAGATGTACGCCAAGGAAACGTTGAGAGGCTGAAGACCAGTGCGCTCCCCATGGGGAATCCAAACGGTCAACCCATGAGCCGCACCACAGGCCTGTGCTTTTGGTTGTATTAATCGCAATTCCGAAGCAGGAGGCGTAATCGGCGAAAAGACTTTGGAGCAAAGAGAACTGTGAATCCAGGCGTATACAGAAGGTAACGTCGTCTGCATACGCCACGGAAGTGGTGACATGGTGTCTCGTGCGGGCGATGAGTTGCGGCAGGGTGGCTTGAAAGGAGCGTTGAACGGAGCGGAGAAAAGGTTCTAAGGCTATAGCGAAAAGTTGACCGGAGAGTGGGCAGCCTTGCCTCACTCCACGGTGGAAGAGGATTGGTGCTGTAAGAAAGGTGGGCAACTTGACCTGGAAACTGGCGGCCTGGTAGAGTAAGGTGAGGAGAGAAATAAACGGAGATGGAAATCCAAATCGGAGAAGTGTGGCGGAGAGATAAGTGTGGGAGATATTATCAAACGCGGACTGTTGGTCTAAAGAGAGGAGGGCGAGGGGTTCAGAACGGGAGAGCGCAAGGTGAATTAGATCAGTCAGGAGATGGATGTTGTGAGATAGGGAACGGCCGGGAACTGTGTAAGTCTGGTTAGGGGAGAGGATGTAAGTGAGGATGGGATTTAGTCGTTGTGAAAGAAGCTTGGTATAAAGTTTGTAGTCGAGATTCAGTAGAGAAATTGGGCGCCAGTTCACCAAGTCAAAGAGATCACCTTTTTTGGGGAAAAGGACAACGCATGCATTTGTGAATCCCCTCGGGAGAGGAGAGTAAATAAAGGCAGCAGAGAAAGCGGATAGGAGAAACGGAAGAAGAAGAGGCAGAAAAGTTTTATAAAAGCTAAAGGTTAGGCCGTCCGGACCCGGAGAGGCACTAGAATTCAGAGAAAAGAATGTAGTGTTTAGTTCAGAGGGCGTGGGGGAAAGGAGTAGAGAAGAGGCGAGATGGGGGGAACCTGAGGTAGATTAGAAAGGAGAGAATCCATTGCTGCAGAGGATATTAGAGGAGGTTCACTAAACTTCATGGAGAAGTATTGACGGACATGGGAACAAAGCGCAATCGGCTCATCTGATACCTCTCCAGAAGAAAGGCGTAGATGATGAAGTATGGACGAAGCTCGTCGGGTGTTTTCCACCGACGTCAGGAACTCATTGTTGTGAGCATCCGGCGTCAGGTGTTGCAAACGAAGTCGGCGGAGAGCTTGTTGCGCCAGAGGAGTGAGAAGAGATCGAAGCTCTTCTTGAAAGGAGGAGAAGAGAGGATCACTGAGACTGAGCATGGATAGCATTGAACGAACATAGTCTAGGCGCATGTTCTGGAGTGTCTTTAGTTGGAAAGAGTAGTTTCGGACATGCAGAACGAGCTGTTGCTTGATCTCCAACCAAGAATTTAATCCGCAGAGCGCAGATTGAAGCTGCGGTCGTCTGTCAATCAGGAATGACCGGACCAAAGAGCAGAATGCCAGGTCGGAGAGAAGTGCATCATCAAATATCCACGGGCGAATTATCCTGGGTTTGAATGGTGCAGTATGGACTATGATGGCAATGGCGCAGTGGTCAGATGAGGCCGTGGGATGCACACTCGATTCTGTCACGGCAGGAAGTAGAGTACTGGAGGCATAAAACCTGTCAAGGCGGGCTAAGAAAGGATTTTGCGCATGAGAGGAGCGCCAAGTGTAATTAGTCGACCATGGATGAATATGCCGATGTGCATCATGAAGAGCGTTGTTCGTGACAACTGTCTGGAGCAGGTTCGCCAGGGCATGGCGGCGCTCTGTATTTGTAGAAGACCTGTCCAGAAGAGGATCCAGGGTACAGTTAAAATCCCCACCAACGAGAACATGGTCTGACGGTGGGATACGGTCGAGTGCTCTGCGAAGACGCGTGAAGAGAACTGATAAATGTGTTGTAGTGCTTGGAATATAGATATTGAATAAATGATATCTGGAAAACGCGATGGTAAAGGATGCATGCTGTAAGAGATCTCGACAAATATTTCGTACAGAGAGGGATGTGATAATAGAATTGAGAGTGTGACTAATACCGATGGCAAGACCGCTATGAGATGTTAGTCCATAGGCGTGATGAAACACAAAGTTCCACTGGCGCCATCGAGAATAGACGGTAGATGGTTTGCAATTTGTCTCTTGAAGGAGGAGAATATCAGCCCCCAACGGGTTGAGGTCTTCATATGCTAGAGAGTTGCTGAGGGGGAAGCGAATCCCCTGCAATTAAGTGACACGATCTTGAATTGTGGGGTTCCTTGCCTCTAGCTGAAGATCTTTCAGAGCTGGAGGAAAAGAATTGAGACGATTATAGAAAATTTGTGCCCACGGATGGGTGGGAACATTCTGGCGGCAGAAATGCGACACATTGAAGATCTGCTCCGGCACAAGTTGGCGAAGCGATGGATTCTTGACTGATAAGGCACGCGCTATTGCGTAGCTTGTCGGATTCGTTAAGTATGTATGGAGATCAATGTATGAGAGTGGTACGGGAGGTATATTGGCTGTCTGGAGAAATGCAGCGAACTCTTCGACCGTGGGAAAGGAGACTTCGGCTGGCGAGGTGTGTCGAGGAGAACTGCTGGAGAGGGAGGTTGAACGAGGTGAAGTAGAGTTTTGTTTCTTCGCTACTCGCCTGCTGCGGCCAGAGCGGCGGCGCTTCAGTGGAGGCTCGGTCGTCTCATCCTCACACTGCGTCTCTGGACCAACGGATTCCACATCAGCTGTTTCGGAGGTTCCAGTGGTAATAGCTGGTTGTAAACCCTCGGAAAGGGACTCAGTGGTGGAGCGACGACGTTGCGGGAGTGAGGAGGCAATTGTAGGAAAGTCCTCTAGTGAAAAAGAGGAAGCGGCTGTGGGAGCGTTGCGTTGACCAACGTCTGTAAGCGGACTTTTTTCATCATATCTTGGCTAAGAGGCCTGCTGTGCTGAAGTAGATGGTGTAGTACGCTTCGAGGTAGGAACAGTACCTGTAGGAGCGCCAGTCGGAGTCGGTGGAACTTGATGTGGGCAGTGCACGCGAAGATGGTTTTCACCATGGCAAAGCGTGCAGTGCAAGGAGGTAATGACGTCGATTCTCCGACGTTGCTAGCCACACCGTACGGTTAGGATCTTCGGGCAGGCAAGCAGATGATCGTCCGACGGAAATATGACACGGGCACTTCGACGAAACCCTGCAATGGATTTGTCATCGGGATCTCTGGGCGCCGCCGAAAGGGTCGTTATTGGTCCAACCACTCGGCCATTTTTGCTGAGTAAAGTGCATAGAGCGACATCTGAGACTTCAGGTGGGACTGGGTGGAAAGTGACCTGGATAGGTCGCTGTGCCACAGGTTCAGCCAGAAGATGCACATCTTTGATGGATAAGCCAACAGTCATCACAAGGTCTGCATGTTCTTTACGGGCAAAATACACTAATACGGCCCGTGACTTTCGAGCCATATGAGTGATATAAGCTCCTGTAGGAAGCATCTTCTTTAGGGCAATACTATATTCCTTGAGTTTCGTGTCTGGTAATGCATCAAAACAGACACCGAAATCCATTGTGGAGAAAAATTGTTTCCCGGCTGAGGAATCCTCTGGGATATCGATGGCGGCAGAACTACCCTCAACACTGACGTAAGAGTCAGGAAAAACGGGAGCAATAAACTTGGAAGGAACTCTCGCTCCGGAGGTCACTGTGGAGTAAGTGAGACACGTAGAGTTGGCAGCGGAAGGATGCGATACAGTGCTCATTGCTGGTAGCGGCTTGGTAAACTGAGTTGAGCCAGTTGAAGGCAACGCAAACGTGCAATCGGTCACATCCATAGCTTCGGCAAATGAACCAGGGCCGTGCGTCAAGGTGACGTCACTCTCTTGGGCAGGGATATCAGCTTGAGCCTTTGCAGAGGAGTCTCGCGTCACATCTTGCATGCGTATGACGTCTCTGACGTGCATAAATGCTGATTGGTCTCCTGAGAGTGAGGAGGAGGAGGAGGTTGAATGAGCATCACTGATGTGGGCGTGGACATCACCCTTATCAGTGCCTGCCATTGTAAATGGCGAGGATTAACTTAAGGATCGATCAGCTTGATCGAAAATAATAAAACGCTGAATGCAAACAAAATATGCAACTCACCGACTTGGGAGCTGAGCTAAAAGAATGTACATATCTTCTTCTTGAAGGGGGAACACAAAAATAGGAACAAACACTCACTATCTACTTTCAAAAACTGGGCACAAACACAGAGCTCGAAAGGAACGTGACTATATCGGTTATACGCTTCTTCAACCTACGGTTGGAAAGCGTAAATAAAAGGAACTGTACACCAACTATATTTAAAAGAGCATAACTATACTGGTAGTCCGAATTTCTTAGCGAAGAATAGAAATAAAAGTTTCCGAGCTTTCGGCACATCAACCAGATGGGGAAACATTTGGTATATATGGTAGCGTAGCGGCGATATACGTAGAAAGATTAACATGACTGGTTCTGGTGTTTTTCGATAGAGCTATGTACCAGGTTGGGGGTGTATACCGCCTCAGTTGCAAATTCAACATTTTTTTAATTCGCATTGTCTAGAAAGAACATCGGAACAAACTGCAAAGGCTCTTCTGATTCGAGAACGGAAGAAAATTGTCTTGTAATCAGCGGGTCAGAATGAACTTCGGAGCATCAGGTTGGGAACAAATGTGGGTTTTTTTTTTTTTTTTTTTTTTGGTTGGAGGTTTAACGACCACCGTGAGCAACTCAATGGGCTATAAGCAGTCGCCCGTCCCTAATTTAGGATCACTGGTTCCAGGGAAGGGAGAGAGCCAGTGCCGTAAGACAAACACAACATCCATGCCTGACCGGGATTCGAACCCGGACCCCGTTCAGACGACAAATGTGGGTTTATAACATACCTGTGTACGAAAGCGATTTTTAGGCAATTTTCTCAGTAAAACATCCAGATAAGGCAAAGTACTGCTGCGTTCGAGCTCCATAGTGAAATTGATCGTAGGGTAAATATCATTGAAATATCTTGGATCTTATCTGTATTTTTCACATGGCCTCACTGAAAGTCTCCTTTCAGTGAGGCCATGTGAAATATACATCGTCCGCATATCGTAACCAGATGGTTGGCCTTGGGGTGATGTTGGTGAATATACATACAGTATATTGCTCAACTGAGCAAAGTATTGCTTCTGCGAGGACAGCTGAGTAAAACAGTATAGCTGTAACCAACAGTATAACTATACTAGTCATAACAACTTCCATCTGGTTGATGTGCGAAAACTAGGAAACTTCAATTTCTGTTCTACGCCAAATTCGTATCATTGGTATAGGTATACTATTTGAAGTAAGCAGGAGTAATTTGGTTTTCGTGGCTGGTGTTGAACAATGTTTCTTGATATTCACATTTACCGGAAGATTTTTAACCATAAATTATATCTGTGTGTATGCCTTCAAGTACCTCTTGCGATTTTCAGATTTCTGATCAAGCAATCATAATTACACTGGCGGAAAGTGAAAAAAGAACACCAAGAAGGATTTGGCGGACGATCATGAAATTTACATATGTCAATGGGGTCGACATTATGTAGGTGTGATGTTAATTTCGGGACCAACCGGTGAGCGCTTACGCCACAGCACGGCATAATATGCAAATTATCGTCGGTGGTATTTAAGGAGTACGGCGAAGTAAATGTAATCAGTCGTCGGCGTACGGACACGTGCGAAGACCATGAAGAAGCTGCAATGCCTGGACATGGAAGACGTGTGCGATTTCAGCAGTTATCGGACTTTGAGCGAGGTCGTCTAGTCGGACTCTGCGAGGCCGGGTGGTCGTATCGTCGAATTGCGGAGCGAATTGGACGGGAAGTATCGGTGGTGATACGATGGTGGCGTAGATGGTCCGAGGAACATTCCCACACTAGAAGACGTGGAACCTGGAGTCACAGACGGTCTGATGAGCGGAACGATTGACGCTTAAGAAGAGCGGCGTTGTCAAGCAGAACATCCACTGCGACGCAAATCCGAGCTGCCGTTGCACCTGAGGTAACTGTGCGAACAATCCGCAACCGTCTACTTGATGCAGAACTACGTGCACGTATGCCTCTGGCATGTGTACCTCTGACTCCAGCCCACCGTCAGGAACGGCTGCAGTGGTGTCGCCAACGTCTGCACTGGAGAACGCAATGGCTATCTGTCGTGTTCAGCGATGAAAGCCGATTCTGCTTGGGAGCCTCCGATGGCCGTATGCGTGTTCGCAGACGCACAGGGGAGCGTCTCCACCCTTCTTGCATCCGCCAGCGACACACAGGGCCTACACCTGGTCTCCTGGTGTGGGGAGCGATCATCTATCACTCCCGTACACAACCAGTGTTTCTACCGGGTACGTTAAACAGCACCTCCTACATCAACAACATCATTCAGCCCGTTGTTGTGCCATTTGTAAGGTCGGTCCATCGTGGTGTTTTCCAGCAAGATAACGCACGCCCACACAAGACACGTGCAACGCAACATGCACTTCAGGGTGTGAGACAACTTCCACGGCCTGCACGTTCACCAGATTTGTCCCCCATTGAGCACGTGTGGGATTTTATGGGACAACGACTTATCCGGTCTCCACGGCCAGCCACGACCATCCCCTATTTATGCGTCCAGTTTGAGGATGCTTGGAACTCAATACCCCAAACTTACATCCAACATCTGTACGACAGACTCCTTGCTAGAATTGCACAATGTGACGCAGTTCATGGCGGTTCAACCTCGTACTAACCATGTTACATTGAAATGTTTTTTTTCAGTTTACCAGCAATAGAGCTGTATTTTGCCATAATGTTTTGATCACGTTATTCTCTGTATTCCGTTATTATGCTGTATAAATTTCGTTGGTATCAGACGTCTCCTTCTTGGTGCTCTTTTTTCACTTTCCGCCAGTGTACTTTCAAAAGATAAATCCGACTAGTAACATTGGTGTACAAAAAAAATTTAGTCCAACAAGAAATAATGTGCTTTTTAATAATGTTTTCATGCTGAATTCAAACATGATTTTAGTTTTCTTCTATCATGCAAGGTTTTTTAATGACACTCGGTTTAAGTTTGAAGAAATCGTATATTTTCATACACTTATAAATCATAAATAAATTACCTAAAACATAACAAACGGCGGCTTTCTGGTTTCGTTTGTAGGACCTCTGTCTTGAGTGTGCAGCAATAGTCAATCAGCTTACTGGGGCTCCACTTGACATGGTATAGCATTCCTGTGCTCAAAATATATTGATGAAACCGCTCGCCGTGAACAAATTTAAATGACGTTCCAAATCATTAAGGTACCCGTGTGTGAATAAATTAGGCTCACAAGAAGTGCTTGCTTCAAACTCAGGATAGTGATGGACGTTTTCTTGATGAGTGCCATTAGTGTCCGAGTCAACATCACTCAATGTCATATTTTCTGGGGGTAGTGTCGCAGGTAAATCCTCCCTGTGATGAACAGATCTCACTGCAGAATGCAAATTAGGGTATTTCAGGGTGTGTTTGGACCTAGATGTCATATCTGTTATGTTTGTTAAACAGAAATAACAGACTGAAGAGTGCTTATTTGGTTTCCTCCAAACCACACTAAAAAACATTTTTCAAATTTACGAGCTACTTTCCGTAATCCCTTTCATGAATTAACGAAACATATTTCTTAGTGGTTTATAAAATTTTCCCTAAAGTTCTTTCACACCGCTTGAAGGTAACACTGGACTCAACCGAGAGAACAAGCTGGATTCAGGAGTGGCTGCAGCACTATAGATCATATCCACGTACTGAGAGAAGTAATTGAAAGAGCGAGGGAATATGAACTTCCATTGTGCATGGCTTTTATCGACTATGAAAAGGCCTTTGATTCGGTGAAACCATCAGCAGTTACGATATCTTGGAAATCCTGCGGTATTGAAGATGCATTCATTAGCATTATTAATAACATCCATCAAAATGCAAGTGCAAAGATTGGGCTATTTGAGAATACAACAACCATAAAAATTGCAAAGGGAGTGAGACAAGGTGACACTATATCTCCCAAACTCTTTAATGCCAAATTGGAAAATGTATTTCAATCACTTAACTGGGAAAACAAAGGGATAAAGATTAATGGAAATTATCTAACTCAGCTTTGTTTTGTTGATGACGTAGTCATTTTTGCAACTACCCCATCAGAGCTGCAGAGTATGATCCAGGAACTTGCTGACAAGAGTAAAGAAGTGGGATTAAAAATGAACTTTCAGAAGACAAAAGTGAGGTACCATGCCTTTACAAGAAATGAAGGTTTATCAATTGATGGAGGAAAACTGGAGATTACTGATACCTACATTTATCTTGGACAGCAGATATCAAGTGAGGTTCACATTGATGAAGAAATTAATCGGCGTATAAAACTTGCCTGGAGAGCTTTTGGAAGAAACAGTATAATTTTCAAGAGCAATATGCCATTATGTCTTAAAAGAAAAGTGTTTGATCAACGCATCATTCCAGTGCTTACGTATGGTGCAGAAACGTGGACGTTAACTAAAAAGGACATACAAAGACTGCAGACAACTCAAAGAAGCATTGAGGGGTGCATGCTTGGTGTAACCAAGAGAGATAGGAAGAGGAACTCGTGGATCAGAAAAATGACAATAATGGAAGACATCATGATTAGAGTAAATCCCTGAAATAGCAATGGGCTGGACATATTGCCAGAAGGACAGACCATCGATAGACAGTCAAAATTTTAGACTGGATTCCAAGGGACAGAAAAAGACCCAGAAGAAGACAATCTGCAAGTATGAGTGTACGGGGTCTACAAGGATGGATTCATAACGAATTCGGTCCATGGTGCCTTTCAAAGGTATGAGTGGACTCGACTGTGTATATACCAGGCCATTTCGCGGAGTCTTAGGTCCAGATATTATTCTTATTGTCGATAATACACAACTGCATCGACCTCATTTGGTAGCAGATATTCTCGTAGTGGAAGATATTGGCCGAAGGGAGAGGCAACCCAGTTCCTTATATCTTAATTCTATTGAACATATACGGGATGTTCTAAGAAAATACATTAGAGTGTGCCTGACCCCTGCCAAAACACCTCAAGAGCACACAAAAGCTCTTGTTGAGGAGTGGTCATTAATCCTTCAAGACCTCACCAATGCCCTAAGGAGCAGTACCATGAGTCGTTGCTAACACTTCATGATAGAATAACACATTTGTCAAACAAGAGATTTAAAATATTGTTCAGCGAACTGGTATTTCATGTAAATTAAAAGATTACGATACTGACACGTGCAAATTGCAAGATTAGGAGTTTCTTCTGCTTGAGTTAGATAAGTAATATAAAAATAAACATACATGCGAATTCATAAATTATCCTTTAATTTTGAGCACAAGTGTAGTTCCTGAAACCGCATCAAACGTCACAGTGTTGAGAACTACGGCACTCAGTTTCGGTCAATTGAAAAACATCCTTCTCTATAACGGGTTAGAGAGGTGCTATCGTTCTTCGTCTTGGTTCTCTCTTATATCTCTCATTTCATACACCCTGTTACGGCTTGCCACTCTTTCAGACCGTGAAAAACGATCATATTGTTACTTAACTACATTCTCTTTTTTTCTGTTCGGATTGAATTAAGGTTTTTCACATACAAGTGCCATAATATTTATAGATTTGTGGGAAGGTTCGTGTGAAAAACTAAGCAAGAAAGCTGCAAGCTACGTTTCAACTGCATGATTCCAAATTTTTAACAAAAGTCAATACCTATCAATGTTGTCTTTCTTCCCGAAATATAGGTGTATGATTTGGACCGTCCTTTCTTTGTCTGCGATCTTACGCATAATCACACTGTGCGCAGTTGCAAATTCACCCAACCCAATAACCCACCAAGCACAAAAGTTGTCGAACAGAAATAAAAAACGAGTGGCATTTTTATGCGTTCAAGCATAAATTCCCTTATACACCAGATAAAAAGCTTATGGGTTAAGAGGAAAAATTAAAATAATCAACTTAACTCAGGACCGCGTCTGGTAATACGAGGCCCGATCAAAAAGTTCCGAGACTAGGCCGATATACAACATAGTACTTACGTTACTTAAGTCTGGCTATGATCTCCTTCAAAGTAATCTCCTTGGGCAGCGATACACCGTTGCCAGCGTTTTTGCCACTGTTGGAACGCTGCCTGGAAGTCCTGTTTGCGAATCGTGTCAAGCACCGTCTGCGATTCGCGCTGGATCTCGTTCACGGTTTTAAAACGGCGACCCTTCAGCTTCAGCTTCTGGAACAGAAAGAAGTCGCATGGGGCCAAATCCGGTGAGGAAGGACATGCTGCGAAACTGGCGTGTTGCTAACGCTCTGTGAGCTTCTGCATTGTCGTGATGGAGCAAGAAATTACCCCTGCGCCAGATTTCAGGTCGTTTGCGGCGAATGTTCTCCCTAAGACGCAGCAGAACTTCGCAGTAAAAAAGGGCGATGACCGTCAGGCCCTGGGGGACGAATTCACGGTGCACAACCCCACGAATGTCCACATTTTAGGGGGGGGTTGCTCGTGGACGGTCGTCCTGACCTCTCGTCGTCTTCCAGTGCCGTTCTGTTACTCTTGAAGCGCGAGTGCCACTCAAAATACCTCGCACGACTCATTGCTTCATTGCCATAAGCCTGCCGCAATATTGCATGCTAATCCGTTCCCTATTTGCAGAGTTTGACGCAGAATTTGATGTTCGCTCGCTGCACTAGTTTGCAGTCCATACCAAAATCGCGGCTGTGTTCTGCACGTGGTCACCAAATATCGTGTAGCACAGCTCCCGATGTTGAAAGAACGACGCCACTTGGCACAATGACTTATGAAGGTCACCGACCTCGACCGCTGCTCGCGCATTTGCGTACTGTCATCTGTTGGCGTGCTACGTACCTAGTCTCGGAGCTTTTTGATCGCACTGTGTAGCAACAACAGTATATGCGTAATAATACAGTAAACTTGTGGCTCGCGTGACCTCTGACCAAAATTGCTCTCACGCATTCCAATATCATCTGTTGAACGAGAACAACCGGACGGTGTGCTTAAGGTAGACGTCAAGTAATTTTGCTTCCTATACTTCCAATGGAAAAACTTTTGTACACATTTCCTTCACAATTAATGTGTTCCCAAGGATGAAAATTTTAACATCGATTAAAATAACTTCAAATTATAACTTGGAATACTTCATATTTTCTAAAACATAACCGTAATTATATTAAAAATATTAAAAATCAATAGCTTTTCCTTTGGTGGTGTTGAAACCAGAAAAAAGATGGCGCGACCTGTACTTTGATGACGTCAGTAGACAAACAAATGTTGGATTGCATAATTAAGGTTTTGTTTTAGAAAATATTAAGTATTCCAAGATATAAAATGAAGATATTTTAATCGATGTTCAAATTTTCATCCTTGGGAATGCATTAATTGTGAAGAAAATGTGTACAGAAGTTTTTCCATTGGAAGTATAGGAAGTAAAATTACTTGGCGTCCACCTTAAGAAATACATACGTTCGATGTAGCTTGTTGTGTGCTAACGACGAGAAAATGGCCTAAGGGCCCCCAGGTGGCGCAGTCGTCTAAGCGCTGGCTTATGACTATTCGTCCGAGACAGGTCCGGCTTCGAATCCCGGTAAGGCATGGATGTTGTGTTTCTCTTAGGGCACTGTCCTCTATCACTTAGCTGGAGCAAGTGACCCGAAAGTAGGGTCGGGCGACTACTTACAGCCCAATGAGTTGCTCACGGTTGCCGTTAAACTCCCAATCATATATATACACTGAAGAGCAATTGAATTAGAGATACCTGTCTAGTAACGTGTAGCACCACCTTTCACCCTGTTGACGGCGGCGATTCGTCTCGGCATGGACTCGACAAGACACCGGAAGCGTTGGGAAGCCACACGGATCTACGACCCCTGAATAAGCTCCCACAGTTCACGAAGATTTGATGGAGGAGGGTCAGAGCCTGGAACATCTCTCTCGATGGCATCCCAGATGTGATCGATGGGATTGAGTTCAGGTGACCTAGCTGACCAAGAAAGCGAGGTCACGTCGGTGGAGTGTCCATCCAACCATTCGGATACAATTCGGGAGCGATGACACGGTTCATTGTCTTGTTGCAGAATGAGGTCCCCAGTGGGATGTTGAAGACGCACAAACGGGAACAAATAGTCGTCCAGGATATCCCGGTAACGTTGACCTGTGAGAGACGATGTCACGCGTACCAAGGGTCCCATTTCAGTTCACGTAAACAGTCCCCAGACGAGAATTCCACCCCCACGAGCTTGAAGAATATCCTGCTGGCAAGAAGGATCCATCGCTTCATGTGGTTTGCGCCATACTCGTATCCCGCCATCCGCGTGTACCAACGTGAATCTCGACTCATTAGTCCAAGCAACATTTTCCCACATGTCTAGGGTCCAGTGACGATGTTCCCGCGCCCATGCTAATCTTTGCACCCTGTGATGTGCGGTCAGCAGCGGTACCCTCGTGGGACAATGGCTTCTTTACATAGCGAGGAGGTGGTTCTGGATGGTGTGGCTGCTTACACGTTTTGGTGCACCAGCGTTAAATTGCCGAGTGATTTCTTGCACTGTGGCCCGTCTATCCGCTGTTACAATGCGAGCTGGCCGACGATGACCCCGCTCATCCACACGCTGTTGTCCACGGCACTTGGCGCTTGCAGGGATGATTTTACCAGATTCGATGTACTCACGGTGCACCCGTGACACAGTGGCTCGTGAAAATCGCAGTGCCTGCACGACTTCCGAGATGGAGTGACCCATTCGTCGGGCCCCGACAATTTGCCCACGATCAAATGAGCTTAGATCCTTCGTCTTACCCATACTGCGTCCGAATCTTACTGATTCCCGTCGCATCACTCCTTATATTGTCGGATTGCTGCATACGTCATGTCGTTTCCGTTTACAGGGCCGCCCACAGCGCCCCATTAGCATAACGCAGCTGTCTCTAATTCAATTGCTCTTCAGTGTATATATATATTTAGATTGGATTCCAAGGGACAGGAAAAGACCCAGAAGAAGACCACATGGAAGATGGGTGGATGAAATTCGAAAGTATGCGGGAGTAACTGAACATGAGCACAGGATGCACAGTATCACGTTTCACAGTGACCAGGTGTGCACACAAGTGTGAACTGCTTCATCGACAACCAGAACGCTGTGTTGCATTAATAACTGGTTACAGGAGATACCGTTTACAGTAGGCCAGAGAACATAAGCACTGAAAAGCAGGACAGTTGGGTACGGACTCAGTGACGTATCCAAAAATCAATTTTGGGCTGGTGCATTTCCTCGCCGCAATGTCCAAACCACAAACGCAAAATTTTGTAATTTGAATTATCACTATTTAAAAATTAAATTTCATCAATGAATCACTTCTGCAATTACATCAGACTGTTCAAGCACTGTACATAACATTTACATCAAGCTGCATCTCTATTATGCATCAGTGAATAAAATTTTATATGATGTAAAGTCAACAATCGAAAAACTCTCACATTCTTGGTTTTAATTAATACAGACATTTAACGCGGACCAGGAACATCAAACAAAGATCTTCGCTCTTTCCACGTTTATAAGTGAGTCACGGAAAAATTCTCATTGGCCGCCACCGGGAGTCGAACCGAGGGTCTTCCAGTTACGCGCCAGATATGCTTCCGCTGCACCACAGCGGCCTCGAATTCCTCCACAGTCGCACACGCTAACTGCCAAGCCAATTTGGCAGGTTGCTTCTTGGAGCCCTGTACAATGCTGGGGGATGACCCTGGGTTCGACTCCCGGTGGCGGCCAATGAGAATTTTTCCGTGACTCACTTATAAACGTGGAAAGAGCGAAGATCTATGTTTGATGTTCCTGGTCCACGTTAAATGTCTGTATTAATTATTCATTCGCCTTCTAATTATTTCTTCAGTTGCTGCTTACCATCTTTGGTAAATCCCCAGCATTGTGCGGGGCTCCAAGAAGCAACCTGCCAAATTGGCTTGGCAGTTAGAGTGTGTGAGTCTGAAGGAATTCGAGGCCGCTGTGGTGTAGCGGAAGCATATCCGGCGCGTAACTGGAAGATCCTGGGCTCGACTCCCGGTAGAGGCCAATGAGAATTTTTCCGTGACTCTCTTACGAACGTGGAAAGAGCGAAGATCTTTGTTTGATATTCTTGGTTTTATCTCTGCAGCTACGATATCATTCCTTCCTAAAGCGATGAAAAAAATGTGCATGAGAACAGGCATCTTCATTTTTCTCAAATACTGTTAATTACAAAGCAATGTTCATTCTACGCTTTTGTTTTCCTGCTATGGTATGTACTCAAGATAAAAGGCTTACCCCCTCCCTCCCCCAGGCCCCAGCCCCCACCATTCATTAGTCTGACGCCCTGACCATTACAATATGCAACACCAATTCGCTTTCTTCGGTAGCATACGAGTGGGAAATGCGTAGGGCGGGGGGGGGGTATAGGCATTAACAATAAACAATAGACATATTAGACCTCATCTGACCATTCCAAATAAAGAAACAACTAAGGGCAATTTAAGGAAGACCAGAATGGCGACACTAGCAAAATAACGTCACCGACAATTTTTTTCAATTTTTAATACTACTAAAAAAAAAACTTTTTGAGGGGGTGAATATGGCCCTTTGAATCTCCCCCCCCTCAGGGTACACCACTGGCGTACGGTACACATTATTAGTCAGAGCAGATTTAGTCTTTCCAGCGATTACGGATCGTCAGATAATCTGGCGTGAGGTAGGCACTCGTAAACCTTCGCCATGTTAGTCTGTTCCCAGGTACAAATGGCCCACAGTTCGTCTTAATGGACGTTAAAGCGACACCCCGTCATACCGTGACTGTTGGTGAGATGGTGGAAAGTGAAGACATTCAGTGAATGGATTGGCAAAACACGTTCCCTCGATCTGAATTCTTTAGAAGACTAGTGACTCATTCTAGCGAGACGCGTTCCGACACGTCAAAACACAACGGAAGATGTTTAAAAATTGGCAGAGCTTTGGGTTTTTTTTTTTTTTTTTTTACGTTTCGTGTAATAGTATTGCTGTTTGCAATGTGATCAAGGTCAGGAAGGGAAATATGACCTGTGGCATTATGTTTTCACTGTTGTGCTTTGATCCTTCGTGTTAACCGCATTCAGTGAAAAGAAAACATTTCATAAATACAGTTTTTCAGATACGATAGAACGGTGGCATCAAACAAAAAATAACGAACTAGAGAAAGGAGTTTCTCCTTCCTTTTGATGTCCCAGTTTCAACGCACTTATACTTGACATGTCTTCTTCGATCGACGTTTTTAGCTATGATGATATAAAAATCTTCAATGTGGGTAAATGTTGAAGAATTACTAACCTTCTAACAAAACCAGTGGCATAACCATGTTTCAAAATCTGGCGGGGAGGCGAACCAATCACACATACACACATTATGTATATACATACATATACACTATATTGACAAAAGTTACCGGACACTCCTTCAAAAGCAAATGAGCGGATCCGTTGCGTTGTTAAGTTGCCCGGTATAGCTTCGAACGGTATAAAAACAAGCCTGCAGCTGACTGCGATCCCATCGCACTGAGAGGTTGAGTGAAAATGTCTCGGTAGGAGAGAACTGACTTTGAGACAGGAAAGATTGTTGGGTGTTATATTAGTGGGTTGTCCATAAGAGAAACCGAGAGGCGTTTAAACATACCCAAATCAACTGTTTTGGATGTACTGAATAAGTGGAAGACACATGGCGTGCCTGAAGCAGCAAAACGTACCGGCCGACCAAAGAAATCAGTAATAGAGGACGTCGAAGCTTCAGGAGAGTCGTTACAACTAATCGACCGAGTACTGCACAAGACCTCAGTGTACAGGTGAGTAAAAATGCTGGAGCCTCGGTACGTACACGTACCATTCGCAGAGAACTTCATTCCATGGGTTACCGTAGTCGTGCAGCTGCTCATAAGCCTTTCATCTCCACTCGGAATGCTACTGGTCGTTTAGCATGGTGTAAAGAACATTTATCGTTGACCGTAGATCAATGGTAATGGGTCCTATGGACTGATGAATCTATACACACGATCCATCAGTCTGATGGCCTTGTGTTGGTATGGTGGCATCCGGAGGAACGCTATTTACCACAGTGTACTGTTCCTACGGTCAAATTTGAAGCTAGCTGTGTTCTCGTGTGAGGGTGTTTTTCATGGTATGATCCAAGCCCATTGGTTATCTTGGACAAACCTGTTAACCACTAATCTACCTCGATATTCTGGAAAATTATGTCCTACCAACTCTGTGGCAATACTATGGAACCGATCCTTGTTGGTACCAGCAGGATAATGCACCGACTATAATGCAAAAATTGTTACGGCGTGGTTTGACGATAATTACGTATCATGTATGGACTGCCCAGCACAGAGCCCTGATCTTAATCCCATTGAACACCTATGGAATGAATTAGAGCGCCTCATAAGAAGTTTGGTACCAAGGCCTACTACTAAGCTACAGTTCGCGGCAGCCTTATGTACTGAATGGAAGCACACACCTATCGCTGTGTTCCAAAACCTTTTCGAAAACATGTCAGTGCATATATTAAAGCCAAAGGTGGTTTCAGAATCGCTTTAATGTAACAAAACAGAGGACACGAGCAACATGGAATCGTCTCAAAGAAAAAAAAACAGGAATGATACAAACTGATAAAAGCGATTATATGTACATTGAATGAGTAATGACAAATTTACAACGTGATGCAAACAGAGCAATGCTTGAGGAATAACAGAATGATCACAGGCGGGGCACCGCAGTGCGAAAGATCAACAAAAAGTTAACGCAGAGTCTTAACTCACCGTGAGATGTAACGGACTTGGTGTAACAGCGAACCACGGGGTCACTGGTGACCACGTAGCATAGAAGAAGCTTTCATGGCATGCGGAGATGGCAGACTGATACTCCTGCTGTACAACCTTCCACAAAGTAACGGAAAGCATGGTGAAAGGTGAAGTCCCAAGTGCGCCATCTATGAAAAAGTTTCAAGGAGTGGCAGTTCGTCTCTTGCAGAAGGAGTAAGTCTGCCTCAAAACGCGACAGATCTTTCAGAACGAGAGCGTTAGCGAGGGGGTTAGCAAACCCCTACAATTCAGGGTGACGACCTTGAATGGGTAAGTCCGACATCGGATGAAGGACAGCTATGACAGCTTTCTGGAATGTGTCGAGGCGATTGATGATACCACGACACCACAAGACGTAGTCAGGTTGCTTGGTATTATGCCGGAGGAATTTGAGGATGGAGGTTGCTTGGTCGAAGACCTTGGGAAGAACTGCTTCAAACTGCTGTAAAAAGATGAGAGAAGCCTCCAGATTTGTTTTATGAGTGAGAAACTCGTAAAGATCTTCAAAGGAGACAGGTTCTGAAGGAAGAGTGGCATTGGATAGCAGAGACGAGAAATCTTCAAACGTCGGCAGAGGACCCTTGAACTTTGAAGAGGAAGAGCTAGAACGTGACAGGGGTGACTTGAAGCCTGCTAGGGGTGGAACGATGTGGGCTGCCAGTCGGAGAAGGTGGCTTCTTTTTCCTCCGGTCCTCGGTACTGGTAGTAGAGCGACGTTTGCCGTGGATCGAAGACACCCGAGATGTGGAATCAGAGGAAAGGTCCACCTCATCGCCGGGAGCAAAAGTGCCGACGACGAATGAAGCTTGAAGATCAGCCGCGATATTCTCTGATGGAGAGAGAACATGGGAAGGCAAGGAGGAGTCAAGCGGAGGAAAATCCGACAAAGTGGAGAAAGCAACATCGGAAGACGCGTGTTGATCGAAGGTTTTAATCAGATTTTCGGCAGAACTGGGTCCAGGAGGTTCAGACGCAGAGGAGGCATGGCATCAGAAACGGAGGAAAAGGTAGAATGCTGCC